>CM071641.1:3200671-4677806 GCA_036419045.1 Scirpophaga incertulas | reverse complement strand
AGACCAAAAAATCCATCCAGTTTGTTAGTGTAAATTTATGCTGAAACAGTTCTAAAGAAATACTTCGCAAAACCTGTCCTTACGACTAACACAACCTGTATCTACAGGTTTCTTACTGTTGCATACACATCCATTTCGATTGTTGATTTTGTCTCTTTTGTGAAATATTCACTATATTAATATGCATGAATGTGTGTGTTGTAACAAAATAAACTCATTATCTATCTATCTATTTAAAAATTGAACAAAACTAGTTGCAACGGACTAACGAAACGAAACAGGGAGGCGAAAGATATTCACAGTGGAGATTTGTATTGGAATCGGTCACTATATCAAAAAGTTTTAGGACGAAAAGAACTATGCTAATTCTGTTGTTTATATTATATTTTGGAACAATCTTCTTAGGTGCGAACAAAGCCAGGTAGATAAGGTTGAATAGCACTTACGAATAGATGAGTATTTTAATTCTGTTGTTTATATTATATTTTTGGACAATCTTCCTAGGTGCTAACAAAGGCAGGTAGATAAAGTTGAATAGCACTTACGAATAGATGAGTATTTTCTAACTTATTGTATTTATGTGTATGGTAAAATTAAGAGAAATAGCAGTTCATAATCAGCGCCAAGAAGTAAAACTCTTATAACCTATTATTGGTTTCATTTGTGGTATATAGGCACGTAAATAAAATATTCATTAATGTAATTATAATCATAAACTGAAATTATAAAATGCATAAGGTCAATCCCAGGTATTAAAACAATTATAATGTTTTTATAATTAATGACTAATGAGATCGTTTGCCAGGTAACCTGTTTTTACCCCGTTAGCTAAACTTTAATCATTAGCGTATTATTAAGAAACACCAATATGAGCTAATTATGTCAATTACCAACATGGTTAAAAGCCAGATCAGGGTAGAACTTGGAACACAACTCTTTCGCACGCCTTTCGTGAAACTGCAACCGTTAATTTAAAATGTCTTCAATCAAGGAATTCAACCGGACCCCTGGATTTGGACGACCCAGGCCTGGTCATCACACACAGGCAAAATGTGATGACGATTTAGTTGACACGGATTCGTTCAACATGGTAATTTAATTTGATTTTCTCATATTTTTATACGTGTAGATCTTTCTTTCTTCTTTCATTTTTGTTTTTATAATATTTTCTTTATAGTTATCTATTTAGTCGATGTATTATTCTATTTTGGATCAAGATCTCAGAAAGAAACTATATGCTTACAGCCGATATTGAAATTAATAAAAATACGTTTTGCGCAGATTGTGGAAACACAGCCGAGCAGACAGCAGCCGCAACACCCACAGCAGCGTAAACTTCGCTGTGTCTTCTTGAGTCACACATACGGGCCGACTGAAATGCAAGATTATTACAGCGAACCGATATGTGTGTCTCCGATACGAATGGACATCCATCTTCCATATATAATTAGATCACCACATAGAATTTCGCAATGTAACCCTTATTTGTTAAATAAAAAGAGATAAAAAGATTTAACTTGTTCTCATTTAATTACCTATAATGTAAGTTGAGTCAATTTTCAAAAGTACAACGTGTTTCTAAATTTACCGGAACTGGATTGCAGCTGTAGATACAGGTTGTGTTAGTCGTAAGGATAGGTTTTGCGAAGTATTTCTTTAGAACTGTTTCAGCATAAATTTACTTCTAAGAAACCCAATATTTCCAAAGATTCATTAATTATCCTTAAAATAATGTTACCCCGTTAGCTAGTTCTTAATTATGACGTTATTGGGTAAAGGGCCAACATTACTGGATTGTGAATATTATCATCGTACTGTGTTATTATCGTAACGGACATCAATATGTTTAAAAGCTAGACTTTTTACCGTTTTATTAAGATTTTAGAATACTTTTTCTTACTTTCCTTAATTGACTATGCTAACGCCGCGGGCGTTGATCTGCCTGAGGAACTTTTTGATAGCTTAGACCGGCTACAAAATTTAACCATCAGTTCCATCTCCAATCTGCGTAACTTTGACCATGTTTCTAATCGCTCTCAATTTCCTCACTCCCGTCTGTAGTCTGTATGTCTGTCTGTAGTCTGTGTGTCCCAATGGGACCACCTACTGGCAAACATAACCATATCTCACACTGCGTACTACAAGAACAGCGGCTTTCAACGACGACGAAAATGCTCGCGTCGAATCCGAGGTCCTTCAAAAAGCCTCCTTCCTCTTACCAGAAAGCCCACCCGCAGACTCAATCACCACCGCCTATTGAAATTGTGTTGTTTTAATTAAATTGAATTGAAACGACTTGATGAGCTCATAGTCATATAATAAGTAACAAGTTGGTTGCTAAGATATATATTATTACGACGAATAAAAAGCATAGACATATAGCGCGCCCCTATTGACTTAACAAATTTCGAACGACGAAAATGACGAAACAAATTTTAGCAGTCTATAGGCAGCTTACAGTCTACTGACTGATCTCGTAAGTTCTGCACCACATGCAAGTCTGATAGTTACGACCCTACAAACCCCGTCTGCACCCATGTGCAGTTTATTAATTCTGGCTAATGGCCATACTTGTGGCGGTGAATTATCGTCCTTGCTAAGAACAAGGTCATTCATTATAAGATTTGGCATTGGTTGCCGCCACTTGCTGCGATTCTGCAACGAGTTTAAGTATATGGCTAACTTTGCTTTACATGAATTTCAAACTGTAACTGAGCATGAAAAAATACTGGCAGATGATATAAATCTTCGATTCGAAGAGATCTCAGTGGAAAGAAGCGCCTATGTAGAGGCAACGCATTTCAGAGGTTATTACCCTCTTCAATTCATGATCCTGAATCAGAAAACGGAAAGTTTAATTGCATTCACGAAGGTAGCATTTGAATAATCACCCGTTTCAGAAAAGAATGGCTTCCTATATTCTGAATCTGAATCAAGGCAGTGTATTTGCTTTCAGGACACTCAGTTGAGAAACTTTTTGCCCAAATAGCTATCACTTCTGCTAACAGGAAAGGACATAATACTTTTTAAAAATTGTACCAATGGTCAATAATTTGAAAAGTGTATTTTTAAATGTTAATAATAATACTTAAGAAAGGTTAGGTGAATGATCTGTAAAGTATTAATAAATCAGTAAGCTAACCGTGAGTTCAGTTATAAGTATTGGAGGGGTGCGATGTCAGACAACTTCCTTGTGGTGCACCGCTCTCCGCCAAGGATGACGAGCTCGCGTCCCCAAGTAAGTGAGGGAATTCTGCGGTTTCAAAAGCGGTACGCTATGTCGCAAGGTGTACCTTTCGCAAGGTGTGGTGTATACGTAATGGCATTTTCCACACAAAAAATAATAAAGTTATAAGTGTTGTAATCAACACAATTTTATTTTGTCTAACAAAATTGTTTCTTTCTGAGTGCAGGTGCTTGCCACAGCTGTTCATCCATAGTTTTAAATTAAACTGCTAACTAAGCTACGATATTCAGATTGTCAGAATCACTTAGGTCGTACATATATTTAACACAGAATAATACCCCCTGACCCCTGACCCCCAGACTAGGTAGGATAGACTAGGTATTGGAAGACCTTCTGTACTTCAGAAACTGACGAAACGGGATCACGATTTAGTTGACACAGATTCTTTTAACATGGTAATTTGATTTGATTTTATCCATTTTTTACACATACAGATTAATTCTTGTTTTTATTTATAAGCACAATAAAATTATCTATCTAGTTGCCTAATCGATGCCTATGTGTATGAAGTTTTTTTTTTTACTAATATTATCGTATTTGAACGTTTCAGCCTGATCCTATAATGGGTGCTGAGTATTATTTCATGACCCAACATCTACAACAGCCAAAGCTTCGATGTGTGTTCTTGAGTTACACATACGCTCCGATTGAAATACAACACTATTACAGCGAATCTGTATGTGTGTCTCCACTCCAAATGGATGTCCAGTTTTCGTATTTGATTAAAACGCAACATTTAATTAAAATGCAATCTTTTTTTAATAAATAAATATTGTTGGTAGAGTTAGCTGTTCTTATTTTTCTACCAATAATCCGAGATATGGCAAGTTTTAAAAATAAATCGCGTTCTTACAGTTACAAAGACTATGAGGATAAAATAATTATAAATAATAGTTCTTAGACACAGACCAAAGTAGTCAAAAAACTATCAAATATATTAAAAACATGAAATAATGAAAACCAGTTTTCCAAACAGTTTAATGGTTAGCTTGGTATGATACTATAATGATGTTTAAATGTACAATTTTTGTCTATTCGTCTATTAATGACTCGCAACTCTTTAATAAATTATAATTTTTATTGTTACCTTGAAGGTAACAAAGCAATTATGGTAATATCAGAGTGCCGATCAGTCAAAATTTTAATTCAAAAAATTTTAACTAATGATTCAAAACGATAATAGAATTATTAAAATGATGAATTAAATAAATGTAAAAGATCATACACCAGATAACCTGATTCGTGCATGGAACAGATACAGATGCACAGATATAGATGCAATCGTCATACAATCGACAAATCGTCTAGGAGCCGGTAGAAATCGTGAAAAGAAAAAGAATCGTGAATCTCTGACGAGCTTCTCACAGTTTTCATAAGTTTTCTAAACAGTTTAATTGTAATGTCTTCAACAGTAGCGAGACGTCTATTAGGCGTTAGTTTAGTCGCTTGTTCTTTGCTAGTTCTTAGCTAAGTATTTTTAGTTATTTTAGTATATGTTGTGGATGTACTCGTAAATACCATTGTTGACGGCAGCCTCAATTCAATCAATGTATAATAGTAATTACTTAAGTTAGCTTGTAAGTCTCATTCAATAAACTGTGCGTGATTGTCTTTTATACCCATAGATATAAGTTATTAAACAGATAATTAGGAATATCAACAAGTCATAGAAATAAGCCTAGAAATTATTGTAAATGTACATGTCACGAGCCACGATGCGCATTTAGACTCCCCGCCAGTTGGACTACGCAAAAATGTATAAATTCGGCCGAATCGCCATTGAGCACCCGATTCGCTCGCCGCTCGGTACGGACGTGTGCTCCCGCCACTCCGTACTGTCGGCCCGTGCTCTCGGTACTTTTCGTTCGCGCTCGCCGTCTATCGGCCACCCGTGTCGCGTCAGTTGTTGGTGTTAGTGTTAGTGTTAAAGTAGTGTGCTCGCGCGGGGCCCCGTGACCCCGCCTTGCCAGTGTCTTGTGTTAGTGCCAGTGCCCTTGGAGTTCCACACGCCAAGCCGCCTAAAGTGAGTACTTGTGCTCTAGTTATTTTGTGTTGTGCTCGGCGCGGTCCCGCGACCCGCCCAGCCAGTGTCTGTGCCCCCCGTAGGTCGCCTCCCTGCCCCGTCAGGCAGGGAGGGCGAGCTAGGCCGCCCTCGTTTTAAAAACAAAAATTAAAAAACCGCGTCCGCGCCTTCCGCGCCGTCCCAGCGCTACCTTAGCGCTAGCTATTCTCTGACGTCACCGCCACTTGGGCGACTGACGTCACACCCTCTACTGCGCGCAACTTGTGCCGCACTACCTCCGCGCCCTCAGCGCATCTCAACAATGGCCACGACCATTGATCCCTCGGTTTTACAGGCGATCACCGCCGTAATCTTAAACTCAATCTCGGACTCCCTTGGTCTCTCCGACAGGAAGACCAGGTCTCTCCACAAATCTGTTAACAAATCGCTCGCGAAGCAACTCGCGCCCGCTCTCGCGGCAGCGCCTTCTCCCACGCCGTCGACCGACTCGACGGCGGAAAACACCGCGCCCACTCCCGCGCAGCCCGAACCCACGCCGTCAGCCGACCTGACGGCGGAACAAACAACCGCGCCCGCTACCGCGACCGCGCCCACTCCGTCGACCGACTCGACGGAAGAAAACTCCGTGCCCGCGCCCGTGTCCGCGACCGCACCTTCGCCCGCTCCATCGACCTCATCGATGGAGACCGACATCTCAGTATCACTTAAAAGGCCCGCGCCTTCTGACACCCCCTCGCCGACGTCGTCGTCCGGCGAGGAAACTCTAATAGCCTCATCGGACTCGGACTCCGAAGCGTTCTCCCTCGTGGAGAATCGCAAAAAGAAGGCCCGAGCCGCTAAAAAGAGCCGCGTCGCGTCTCCACCCGCGATTTCGGCCGCGTTAGACTCCCCGAAGGACGCCTCCGAGGCGCCCATCGCCAAACCGGTTCCCATTAGGGTCGAGCCAGCACTCATACGGCCGCCACCGGTAGTCACCTTGCACGACTGCCGGCAGTGGTTCGACCTCTCGGTCGAACTAAAAAGGGCAAACATTAAGTTCACCAAAGCAAAAACGGTCGGGGTACAGACCAAAATCTGGACCGCCGACCGCGAATCTTTCAGCAGGCTGACCAGGCTTATGGCAGCCAAAAAATTCTATTATTTCACTCACCCGCTCCCCGAGGAGCGAAAAATTAAAGCAATTTTGCGCGGTGTCAACCGCTATCTGCTGCCGGAGCAGATTAAAGAATCATTAGTCGAACAAGGCTGGCCAGTTGAGGCCGCCTATCTATTACATAGTAAGAAGGGGATTCCATACCCCATTGCCCTCATTGTTCTCCAGAACAATGAGAAAGGTCGCGAGATTTACCGAACTCGCGAAGTTACGGTATGCGGCTGCGTAGGCGTCTACGTCGAAGCTCCGCGCAATCAAGGCCCCGGACAATGCCACCGGTGCCAGCAATATGGTCATGGCTCGACCAACTGTACGGCCCCACCAAGGTGCGTTAAGTGCCTTCTCTCTCATTTAACGGCCGAATGCCCTACTAAGTTAGGAGACGGTAAACCCGTCTATTGCGTTTTATGCGGCCAAGAAGGCCACACCGCCAACTGGCGTGGGTGCCCCAAAGCACCCAAGTCACGCGGGCGGCGTGGCGGACGAGGCCGCGGCAGACGCAATCGCGAATTTTTCATGACAGAGGCCGATTTTCCGGCCATGCGTCCAAGGAGGCCTCAGGCTCCTCCACAGGCACCAATACCGCCAACAAAGCCCGCGGCAACCGGCTCGCCACTCTCGTGGCGTAAGCGGCCCGCACAACAAGTGGCTGCAAAACAACCGGCACCCGGCCCTCAGCCGGAGCCGGCCATTATCAATATTAATACTAATAAAGAGCCCTCCACAGTCGACTCCGTCGACTCCGACATGGAGGCATTAATGTACTTGCACAATATGGCACAGCGTATTGATTTTACGAAAATACGCACAGTTGCAAAACAGTTTCAAGCTGCAAAGACAGACTTTGAACTGTTCACTCTATACTTGCAAAACGCGGCCCTTCTGGCCTCAGTTAAATAACTCACAGCTATTAACTTCTAAATGGCTAACAATAACAACAATAGTAATATCCATAACGCCAGCCAGGGGAATCTGCCTCTGTCCCACGGCCGTATCAAACCAGACGGCCTATCACTAGTGTCATTTAACGCACGCTCACTTCGAGCGAACGTATTAGAATTAAAGGAGTTCGTGAAGGACAACCCTACCGACCTACTATTAGTTCAGGAGACTTGGCTCAAACCAAGCGACCGGAAAGGTCTTACCATTCCCGGGTTCAAACTCACCCGTAATGATAGAATAGGCCGCCGCGGCGGCGGAACCGCGATATACTATAGGAAGCAGCTTCACTGCACGCCTATTCCCACACCGACCGTCCGAAATATGGAGGCGACGGTATGCAGACTGGCGATGACAGGGCATCAGCCCGTCTATGTCGCGTCAGTCTACATACCAGCGCAAAAAGAAGCCCTAAAAAGCGACTTTGAAGCCATACTAGGACTAGGCGGACCAGTCGTAATGTTCGGCGACTTCAACGCCAAACATATCGACTGGGGTTGTAACTTTACAAACGCAAATGGCTCACGTCTAATCACCATCCTAGACGAGCTTAACCTAGATCACCTGGCGCCTCTGACGCCCACCCACTACCCGGCCAACGGGAACTCGCGACCGGACGTCCTAGACTTCGCCCTAATTAGAAGCGTAGGTCTAAGACTTACTTCTATCAGTACGCTGGACGACCTAGGTTCAGACCACAGACCGGTATCACTGATCCTAGGGCCTCAAGCGATACAGCCACCGCTAACAAAGCGAATTACCAACTGGCAAGGATTCCACGACACACTTGCGACCGCGATCGAGAACAATACCATCTCTCTCGAGGCGGACTGTCTATCGAACAACACCGAGATAGACAACGCAGTGTCGTCAATAACATCTAAGATCCAAAAGGCAGTCGAAGACAACGTCCGCGAGGTACCCGTACCCCGGCGTAAGCTCCCGCGAGCTCTCTCCGACCTGTTGCAACGGAAGAAGGCAGCCCTCCGGAGGGCCGCCCTCTATCCTACTCGTGAGTGTAGGGCCGAAGCCAACCGCCTTCAGCGGGAAGTAAAGGCAAAACTCAAAGAGTTTAGAAACGCGCAATGGGAAGACCTCATGGCCGACATTAGACCTTCGCACACCGCGTATTACAGAATCGCAAAGTCGCTCCGCAGCGACGCGATACAACACGTACCACCATTAAACCGTCCGGACGGAACAACGGCCTTTGACGACGTCGAGAAAGCCGAATGCTTCGCCGACAGCATTGCTTCACAATGCTCAGTTAGCACCCAACCTTGCGACCCCGCTCATATAGCGCGGGTCGAAACAGAAGTCCTCCGGAGGACTCAGTTAGATCCACCCGAGAGCCCTCCCTCAGACCCGATTACCACCGATGAAGTCTTCAACGTCATCAAGGGTCTACACAACCGGAAAGCGCCCGGCGCTGACGGTGTGTCCAATAAGGCTCTCAAATCCCTACCACGTCAGTTTCTCACGATTCTGACAGTCCTGTTCAATGCCTGCTATGACAAGTGCTACTTTCCACAAGCGTGGAAGGAAGCAATTGTCATAGGCATCCCCAAACCAGGGAAACCCCTTAACATCCCCGCGAATCACCGACCCATTAGCCTCATCAGCGCTCTAGGGAAGGTGTATGAGCGATTAATTTTAGCTCGTTTAAAAGAGCATCTCTTTACCAATAATGTTATTAGACCCGAACAATTCGGGTTCCGACCGAAGCACTCCTGCCCTCAGCAGGTGCACCGGATAGTAGAATATGCCTTAGAAGGCTTTTACCCTAAGAAAAAGATCACGGCGGCGGTATTCTTCGACGTCGCCAAAGCATTCGACAAAGTTTGGCACACCGGGCTCATATTCAAACTTTACAGCAGCGGTACGCCCGACCGCTTAGTTAAAATAATACAAACGTTTCTGCTTAACAGAACGTTCAAATTCAAACACGAGGGCACTCTGTCCTCGTCGCGATTCATCCAAGCAGGGGTCCCTCAAGGCTCCACGCTCTCACCTACACTCTACACAGTCTATACGACTGACATCCCGACACCACCGAAAGGTGTCGAGTTAGCGTTATTTGCGGACGATACCGCACTTTACAGTAAAGGTACATGCCTCGCGCACACTACGAAGCGTGTGCAGCGGGCGGTAGATGAGCTGGCAAACTGGTTCCGTCTCTGGCGCATCGAGGTAAATCCGGACAAATCGTCCGCGATTTGCCTGGATGGCCGGAAACGGACTCGGGTAGTTCCATACGGGACCGATAACATCCGCCTGCAGGGCGCGGCCATACCGTGGCAGCGCTCTGTTAAATATCTAGGCGTCACCCTGGACAAACGGCTCACCTTCCGTCCGCACGTACGCAACGTAGTGAACCGCGCGAAATTTTATATGCATCGGTTAGGGAACATGTTCGGCACGAACTCCAAAATGTCCCTACGCAATAAGCGTACGTTATTCAAAGTGTGCATTCGGCCGGTGATGACATACGCGTCTCCCGTGTTCGCGCACACAAACCCCAACATATTGCACAGCATGCAGGTCGTGCAAAATAAATTCCTCCTCCGAGCCACCGGGGCTCCTTACTATGTTCGTCGTCACGATCTCCATAGAGACGTAGACATGCCGACCGTTCAGCAACATCTGAAAGCATGCTCGGAGCGCTTCTTCAAAGCCGCATCCGCCCACCCTAATTCGCTCATTAAAAACGCGTCCAACTACGTTGTTTCTGACCGCATCCGCCGTCCCAAACACGTATTAACAGACCCGCCAGACACAATAACAACTAAGCTCAACAGGCTACTTGAGGCGGCTTCTGCGTCGCCAAACTCCACGAGCACGTAAGTAGCAACCACACACCAACAACTGTGTAGTTAGCTTAGTAGTTAAGTGCATCAGCGCACACATTATACTATTCGGACCACTCTGGCAACCGATCCCATTTAAGAGCGTACGCACTCTCCTGAGGCTACGCTGTGCACCGCCCCGTTCTGGAGGGCGGGAGCGTTAGTTCAAGCCGATAGGGTCCCAGGCTTTCTGCCCGACCAAAGGCTGTAGGTAGTGTTTAGTTGGTAGGCTGGCCTTCTGCTGGAGTCCAACATAACCATCCGCCGTAGACCGGTTGCGGGTGGTATCCGGTGCGAGGTCGTCCGAGCACCAGGGGGTTGTCAATAGCGACCACTGTGAGGATTCACTACCATCCCCCGTGGGAAAAAAAAAAAAAAAAAAAAAACGCCATTGAGTCATAAAAAACGATTCCCGATTCGCTCGCCGCTCGGTACGGACGTGTGCTCCCGCCACTCCGTACTGTCGGCCCGTGCTCTCGGTACTTTTCGTTCGCGCTCGCCGTCTATCGGCCACCCGTGCTCGCGTCAGCGATATTTCACACCGGGACAGCTCTTAACACTTTACAAAGCACAAGTCCGATCGTGTATGGAATATTGCAGTCACCTGTGGGATGGCTCAGCCAAATACCAACTCGCCGCATTAGATTCGGTGGAGCGTAGAGCCAAAAGGTTAATTGGCGACAAGAGGCTGGTAGCTCAACTACAACCCCTAGCTCATCGGCGGTAGGTTGCCAGTCTGACGGTATTCTACAGATTGCACTTCGGTGAGTGTGCTCATGAGCTGCATGAGCTCATTCCCCCATCTCCCTTTTACCATCGGACATCCAGACGTACGGCAGGATACCACCCTTACTTGATGGATATTCCACATATCCGTACGCAGCGCTTCTCTAAATCCTTTATTACTATGTGCACCGCAAAAGAGTGGAATTCCCTGCCGGCGTCTGTATTTCCGAGCTCTTACAACCCGGAACTATTTAAGAAACGAGTGCACAGGCATTATCTGGGCAAACTCGCTCCATCGTAGGCCTCGTCTATGCCCTCGGGCTAGCCTGAGACCAAGAGTAAGCCCATAAAATGTAAAAAAAATTAAGAATTAAGAGACCTAAGTATTTACAAAATTATAGAACATTTTTACGAAAATAACTTAAATACAGTTTTTCCCGAAGTACTGCGCTTAGCAAAATTGATTGTTACGGTTCCCACGAGCAGTGCTTCAACAGAAAGGTCCTTTTCGTCGCTAAAACGTATACACACATATTTAAGAAATACACAAAGCCAGGAACGACTTACAGATCTTTCCGTAATATCAATAGGAAAAGACCTTCATACAGCAATAAAACGCGTGCCTAACTTTTACGATAGCGTACTACAAAAATTTTTATTGAAAGATTGAAAGACGCGTTGATTTAATTTACAAGTAAATACAAAAAAATAACGTACACGCACAAAACACGATCAATTTTTTTGCTGTTAGATACTTAGTATTAATTTCGCAAACACAGAACATCAGACAAACGCGCCGGCCGAAAGGCCACTTCGAATATGCGCAAATTGATATGTTTATAAAATCAGTCAACTTATGTATATTTGAGGTGGCACTAGCTCATCACCATCAGTATCACATCCATATGTTATACAGAAACGACGACGAACCTAAACGAATATGCTGTGAATATTTTTGGATGCCATTTTTTTGCCTACCCTGTCTAAAAACTCTGTGCACGCCACTGGCCATTATATGCTTCACCATTCGTTAATAAAGAAAATTATGCTTATAAGTAAAATTAGACCAGAATTCGACGCTTAAGCAAAAAACGAATATGGACCTCTCAAATCTTATCTAGAAAAAGGAGTAAACTTACTAGGACAAATACGACATCTTTTGATTAATTTTCCTAAAGAAACTATAAGTGTAACTGTTGATATAGCAAAGGTTCTTAGCAGATTTCTCTATATTAAGTCAGTCGGGATTATTTACGTTTTTTGTGGTGATCTGATGCTAGCGATAAATGAAAAGGGTTTTATTACCGTTATAAGCTCGTGGTGGTTGGAGTTACTTCTAGTGTAAAGAGACTAACTACGCGGAAGCGCTTAGTAGCTACAATAAAATATCATCAAGAAATTGTTAAAAGATATGAAATACGTTATCATTATAATCAAATTTTCGAACGAAGAACCATTACGACTCAAAATATTATGATGATCTACGCAAACAATATTTTTCTTCCGTTGGTAAAAAACCGTGAAATAGCAGACCTTTAAAAAATTCTCTCTGGAACGCTAAAATAGCCCGGAACTCTTAAAAAATATCTCCCTCATTGTACCTACAAAGCCCCAATGCCTCTAATCATTCGCTTTACCGGATGATACTGTTCACGAGTCGACGCCAGCTATCCTGTTTTGTGCTAATACCGCAATTTTGCGACGATCACTTTTTCCAAGGTGGAAGGCAGACGCCAGTTTAATACTCAAATTCAATCCGGTGGTAACCACTGTGGACTGCGAAACCCAACGAGCTTATAACCACTACAATAACCGTGAAGAACTACGGAATTGGGCTTTTCACCCGCAACCGTTTGGTTCCAGTCGCACTCAAGCGACTTCGAAACCAAGCTAACAGTCTACTACATTTAAGAAGAGGATCGAAGAAAAGAAAAACAAGCTAGAGACGAGTAATTCTTCAGCTTTGAAGCCGTTAACTGAAGAGTCGACTCCGAGAGATGAATCTCTCTATGCTATCGGACCAGACTCATCACTAATACCAATGGAAGACATGCACGTTCAGAACTTCGACTATGTACCTACGAAGCCTCTTTGATTTAACCCGCCCATGTTTATTCCAGCAGTTGATTCAAATTTTCGACAATATTCCTTTCTCTGACGAGCGTGTCACAGTTTTTATAAATTTCCTAAACAGTTTAATTTTGATGTCTTTAACAGTAGCGTTATTTAGTCGCTTATTCTTCGCTAGCACATAGCTAAGTATTTTTAGTTATTTTAGTATGTTGCGTATTTAAATACCATGTAGTATATATGAGGACTTATTACTGGCTATCTGTTTCCAAACCAGTTTAATACGCTGTAAAAAAAACTGTTTATCTTCATTATAACTGAAAAAAAGAATAGCTTTCAGCTGAATTGAAACTGCTTTACAAGCATGAAATCAGAGGAGATCCTATATAAATTAATAAAAAATGTTGATTTCCATTCGCTTATTTGATCTTAAAGGCTGGGTAAGTAGTTCAATTACTGAAGATAACGAAATAGAATACGTCTGTTTAAGTATTGTATGGAAAATTCGAACGTTGCTCTCCGTAGAACAAAGAGTATTTGATCCCATTGGTTTTACTACTATATACCGAAATGCTTATACAATGGAATGGGATTGAGACGGAAAAGTGGTTGAATCGAGCTCATCTTATCATTGAATGTACAGTTCCGAAGCGACATATAAAATACTCATTAGAGAAAAGTGAAAATACAACATGATTTTTGCGATGCCAGTTATGAAGTACATGCCGAATTTATATTTATAAGAACCAAATATATGGACCAAATAGAAGTAAGTCTTGTACTTGCTAAGTCGTAACATCTGACTTCCCCTGAATAAGGAAAACAACAATCTCAACTAGAATTGATCGAGGGAACCAAAATAAATACAGTAACAGTACTGTCACACAGGTGACTGTGAGGTCACCATCAACATTTATGACGTGACTACATTCAGTCAATCCGTCATTATTTATTCAACCTTTGGTATGATAGGACGTTGCAGACTTATATAGGAGAGACTCTACAGCTTTATATGTGTGCCAGACAATATTTCGGGTGCTGGTTTGATTCTCGTGCCCGGACATAAAAAATGCTTTTTAATAGTGGACTGTATAATATTTATTTTAAATAAAAACTTCATTTTCTACATCTTATGTAAATAAAATTCACTTTTTCTTTCTTGTCTAACAAAAAATTCTTTTGTTTTTTATGTCATTCTTTTTTACTTATCATAAACTAAAAACTAACCTGCCTGCACTTAATCTATCTAAAAATAGGTTTTATTTTGTGTACCATTACAAAAAATGTGAACAAGCTAAATATTGTAGTTCATTGTGAGGGTATTCGTCATCAGTATAGAAGTGAATATCTAAGCTGTCTTCCAACCACATAAGGAAGCTGGTAGTCAAGAGCTACGTGTAAGCAATATTATCTTCCTAAGAATTGATGACAAAAAGGGAGTTCACTCAGTATTATAACTAAGACCGAGTCAGGTACTGATACTGCAACTAGAATCTTCCAGGTTCGTATTGAAAAATTCGATAAATATACATATATCTAATATGACATTATTACGTAATTAAAGGTAATTAGTTTTCATCATTATTGTTGGCGTCATCTAAAATTAGATAGACGAAATAACGCCTCATCTTTTCCCGTTTCCTCCATCCTTTGAGTGCACCTATTATTAATAATTTGGCGACCAGCGGCAGCGCTGAGCGATTCCGCCTTTTTTTGTTTTGCGTATTAACATCCATTTATGTGTTAGTGAATCTTTAATAATTTCAAGTATTTTAAGCTATAAGGTATTTCCTTTCTCCACTATAATTATGAGTCTTAATCAAATATTTTTTTTCATTCCTCGTTTTCTAGCGATAGTATGTACGGCATTAACATTGCACATACCTCGATACAGCCTCTCATAAAAAAGAAATCACGTTGTTAGAAAATAAAATAGAAATAAGATCTTCTAATGGCATTGCATCCAAATTTCATTATCATTACTCTTGAAACTTATCTCATTGATCAGTGTAATCAGCGGATCTATTCCACTAGCGATAAACTAACTGTTTCCTTAAGTGGGCAAGTTGAAAAGGTTGCAATTAAATTGAGGTAACATCTTTTATACGACTTCTGCCTTTAGCAACGTTGACACAGCGACTTAATGCTTACATTGCATGTTGGTAAATCAGAAATAATGATCTTTAGAAACCTTCACTGTGGAAATTGTAATAGGAATCAATTTAGTTGATAGGCAACATGTAATATAATAAATAAAAAAGTCAATAAAAAGAATTATAGACCGATACTAATAACCAACTTATTAAAAGACAAAGCAAATCGAAGGATTGTTAAATAGTCATCCAAAAAACAACAGATTTAGAAGTCTGGAAAAACATAAATCAGGAGTTACAAGACGAATTAGAAGAAATTTATAATGATATTACATATTTAAGTGCAGTGGCGGATTTACACCCACCACGCTTGGCCGCCCTAGGCCCGGGCTTCCTGGATCTTAGGGCAATTCCGCCACTGATTAAGTATGTTCGAAGTAAA
The DNA here is from genome assembly GCA_036419045.1 of Scirpophaga incertulas. Classification (NCBI taxonomy): domain Eukaryota; kingdom Metazoa; phylum Arthropoda; class Insecta; order Lepidoptera; family Crambidae; genus Scirpophaga; species Scirpophaga incertulas. The sequence goes on along the minus strand of CM071641.1, from coordinate 4,662,267 downwards.
TATAAAACGCATTTTGTTTTCAATGTGAATAACAGTATCCTATTTTAGTACACATAAATCGAAATAGATATGAGTATAGATACTAATTAATTACTATCACCTATATTACGCATCTTTAAAAGACTCAGTTGATAAATTACACTCAGGACTTACACTCAGAAGTGTTCCTTTATAAGGCGTGCACGGGGATGCAGATCCATTTAAGGAAATTTAATGAAAGCATGCATGGAGTGTATCAACTGAGTGTAATTTCTATCTGCATCATGAAATATGCAGCTAAAGACTGGTCTAAACGTATGTGGACTATTGCATTTCAATGTCGGTGGTAATGAGAACCGGACTATGGAAGAGACTCCGGTCACCTGCCTTCTCAAAGTCTGCTAATTGATTTTAAATATGGCAGGTGGTGACTCGCCACTCACTAAATGGGCCCCCCAAAAATTTTATTATTTATTATATCAAATTACATGGTAAATAGTGTAACCAAAAGTAGATGTAGTGATGAAAATAGACTTTGGATAAGTAGAAAAGATACACGAAAGATGACTGATGAAGAAAACTCAAAAGGCAAAAGGACCGAAATTTATTTCGACTAAATAGGAAATATCGTAAAAATAGGCTAGTTCAAAATTACCTGCAACGGACTAAGCCTACATGAAAGTATAAAATGTCAAAAAAATCTAGCGAAATATGTTTGGAAGCTACCAAGTGGAAAACTGTTATTTCTGCCTACCCCCAAGGCAAAGTCATAAGTTTATATTTGTGTGGAGATATTGATTTGTCTTATATTATTGAAATATTATTTATATTGTATTTTAGTAACTTTTATTTGACACGTTGTAATTTTAGTTCGATTAATAGTTAAAACAACGCAGCTTGCCCATAGTTTGCGTTGTAGCTTTACGATTGAGCGGAAAAGCATCTCAGCCTCACCAATAAAGTACAGACCCATTAAAATTTTACGTGCTTCCGATGAAAATGAACCAATTTCTAGAGCTTTCATGAATTTAATAGACAATAATCATCTACAATGATGATCATCTACATAGACTGATTTTGCCGCAGTCTCAAGAAGAGTACTTTCATATTCATAAATGTGTAGTGATTTCATATTTATGTATTTAAACGCATAACATTCCTTTTTTGTTTGCAAAAAATTTTTGATTGCATCTTATCGAATTTTTTTTGGCGAAATAATAAAAAAAGGGGTGGAAAATAAAAGTTCGTACCTAGTTCGAAACAATGCTGACGACGAAAGCAAATGCGAAAACAAATTGTCTTCATTTATTTTTATAATTTGATAATAAATTACAACCATTTTAAATGGTATTCTTTTTAGTTATTGATAATTGTACGTAACAATAACCAAATACTCTTGATTCAAATATTTCTGGTTATCTTCAATGCTTCTGAAAATTAATATGAAAATAATTACACAGAATAGCAAACAAATCCGTAAAAACGACACACAGAAATGTAAAACCAATATTCACAAAAAAAAACGATGAAAATCAATGAAATTTAACGAACGAATGAAAACTCCCACATAGAACTGATGAATTCATCGACCTTGAATAGATCATTCAGAACACGACATATAATGTTTTATTTTTAAACCAAAGTAAATATTTGTTTTAGTCATTTTTATACGACAGCTTTGTTTCATATTAAATAGTTCGATTTTTTTATTTGGATTTGATTTAATTGTGTTTTTGATTATATATATATTCAACTGGATCCACTGTATTTGATTCAATTGCTGAAAATATTTTAATAATAATAAATATATATTCGTTTTTAAATTAGAGACAAAACACAACGCAAAACAATGTACGAGTAAACATTTCACACACGGCCTTGATTTGTAGCAATAAATACGATTCAGAAATATGCAAAGCTATTTAAAATATGGGACATTTAGTAAAATTTTTAATAGTTTCCAATGAACCGAAATTACACAAATATTTCCCAAGCACTATCACGTACCCTATAGTCGACCAATGCGCAGTAACTGGCTGACGTCACATTCATTCGTCGCGTTTTTCCCCTCTGGAGAGGAAAGGCTGAGAATCCTCATGCGTACTATCGCAACCAAGTGCCACGGCATCTCGATCCGAAATACCTATCGACTAAATAAAGCCTGAGCCCTTGGTCCTAATGACATAGGGCTTGACGTGATAGGACGTGATAGGATCGCTAAGGAAGTGTACCGTTCTGCGAAGTCTTTGCCGATTTTGATTGAAATTCGTCGCTCTCATGCACAATTCGCTGAAATATCAAATCCCAACAAACAATTTAATAACTATACCTGTAAAAATAAAACAACTAAATAGGGAATTGAGAAATAAAACGCCGGCTATAGTCAGCAGTAATATTTTAAATTGCTTTGAATCACAATTTGTAGTGTTCATAGATTATAATAATTACAAAGGAAGATTATTTTTTTTCAAAGTACACTTACCCGAAAGACTCAACGATTAACATTATGTCCAACATGTTTGTGTATTTTACACCTTAAATGGTAAAGAAATGTTAAAACAAGTGCTTAAAGGCGAGGTTACATTATCTGTGTTATGGTTTGACCTTTCATTATACTGCAACATTATGTCACCAAAACAATTGTTCAAGCCAAATATTCTTATTGATTGTAATGAAATTATAGTTCTATTTTAAATTCTAAGTACTTCAAACGCATAGTTATTATATATGCCGTAAGATAGTGCAATTCACCTATAAGAACCTATATTTCGGTTATAGAAAGATCAAAATTATCTAAGCACTTAGTTTCTATGGGAAGTCTTTTTATAAGATTTCTCTTATAACTCTCTAATGGTCAACAGATATGATTTTTATAAACTTATCGAGTAATCATTATAGACCAAAACTTGTCTGTTCAATAAAAAAAGAAAGTGGAACAGATGCCGAACGCAAAAGATAGGTTAAACTCTAACACCACGTAAATCAAAATGGCAAAAGTTCAAGGAGATAAATACACAGTTATCTGATTTTGTAACATTGTGTGATTTTTTACCCTTTAATAGGAAAAATGTTATTATATTGTGGGTTTTTTTTGTGGTTGTTCTATTATTTATTCCGCCTTTAACAATTGTAGAATCCCTAATCGACTTTTAATTAAAATCCACACAAATATCTGCGATTGATAGTCAAAGGCGTTTTTAACGCCACCACTTGACAGATTTGAATTTTGGGGCAACTGTAAAAAACCTTTATATAACATCTGTACTTTCCAAATAGAAACTATTCCTGGCAATGAAATATATTATATATTAGGCTTGTGGCACAATTCAAACAAAACAAAACAAAAGCTAGTGATTGTATAAATCCCATTTCAACAAAAAACTTATGATTTGAATGATCAATTTAGACGTTATAATATAAATTTAATTACATAAAATTTCAATATATTAAATAAGATGAAGAAGGTACTATTTCATACATTATGAAATAGTATATAACTTCTATATGCGATGCCGATACGAACCGAGATAAGACAGAACGTGACAATTACATATATATTTAACTCGCAATATATTTTATAACAGCCGAAGAAAACAGTAACCATCAGTTGAACAGTCATGAAAGCTGTTCACAAAATGGACTAGTATTGCGAATATAAAGTGGCATATCAGATCATGATGATAAATATCTGACAGAGCGACATGTCAAAAATCTACTATGTTCATCCTTAGTATACGAGTATACAGAATGATATGTAAGATAACGTTATACAATCCAATACGTCAGAACCTGACGACAATTTTTGCCACACCTTGGGACAATATGAAAGAATTCTCGTAGAAATGGTTGAAGTAAAAATTAACATATCAGAATACACGAATTGTTAACTAGACATATTTTTTGTTCATAAATTTTTATTACCTAATGTATCCTTTAAGACTGTCGTGGGCGATAAAATCACGAGAAAATTGATACACATATTTAAGAATTGCATCTATAAATTAATAAAACCGTTTATTAACATGGCTTGAACAATTGTCTAAATTTGTATAAAATAATAGATCATTTTTATACAAGGATTAGGAACAATTAATGGAACACAATAATAGGTGCAGACAGTATTTGAATGCGCTGGAGATAGTAGACTGTCAAATCAACTGCTGTAAGACATTTTTTTTACTAGTACAAATTAGACAGTGTTTAATATTTATGGTAGATTGATTGTTTCATTCGTAATGTGTTGTGTAAGTTTATCTTTCTGTATTAAATACAAATCAGCCATAACAGAAAGAGTAAATCCATAAGAGTGCAGAGATTTGGACTAGTTGTCAATAACACCACGAATTACATGTTACATATTGTCACTTAAAATAATCAAAAATAAACCCAAACTAACAATCTAAAATTATCTACGTCTCTGGATAATTTTCTAGTTTTGTAAGTCCCACAGAGAACAGACGGGGCCTAATGTGGGAGGTAGGTAGATAAATGTTAATTTTAGTAAATTTAATTTAAAATAAAGTATTATTATTGATGTTAATGTTCAGTTATTTTTATATGTACCAACAATTGACTTCACAACCGACCATCTTTACAAAATCGTTACTCAAATATTTTACGATAAATACACGATAACTATTACAATATAACAACACTAAAAATTAATGTGTGACCAGAAACTTAAGAAACACGTTTTGGACATTTTAACGATTCACAAGCCTTTACAATCTATCTTCCACAATTGGTGCTTTAAATCATGAAGCTGGTAGCTTAATTACAATAGCTACGGAAAGACCAATGAGAGTTAACATTAGATTACCCGAACATTTCATCTTTTCGATACCCAAATAAGTACATTACGCACATAGATAAAACCACAAACTCTGTATGACCTCAGTGCAAGTTATATGCAGTTTTTTCAACTTTTTGGACAGACCATAAATATAATGATTCGCATAACACATAATTAGTGTCAATCACATTTCGATTCTAGATTTTCAGAAATAACAAATACATAGTTTTGATTGGCATACGAGATTTTCAACACTCCAAAAACATTATGCAATTACTTAATTTGCCTATAATAAAGATTATAACTATTTGATTAAACGCATTGTTCTGAGAAAAAGTTAGTGTTTGTATTTTTAATTTTTTTATTTCTGTGTCAATTTTGTCCTAGAACAAAATTACACATGTTTGCTGCTAAAGCTAAACCACATTACTTTTTTAAAGTTCAAATAATGTTTTGATAGATTCAGACATTACGTACAATATGAAAAGGTAGATTTAACCACGAATTTTCTACCACTTCAAACCAAACTTCAGGTAATGCGGACAACAAATGACCTATATGCACCCATAATTAAAAAAGACTATAAATACCCAGAAATTATGTAAATTATTTGTTAATATTAAATATTATATTCCGGTACAATTTTTAATTAAAAACAAACAGCAGTGTAGTTACAATAAGTTATTATGAACATGTTCCGCGGTTTATTTCAAACTCAACATGCACTAATAAGGTCAAGAATAATTAATATTCCTTCTTACAATACCTACAGTAAAAGAGACGAGATATTTGTAATGGTTAAGTCTCATGGCCCTTTTGGGTCTGCCCTGTTTGACAGAAATAGGATAATTGATAACAATCGATTTATCGTGAATCTAGCTGCACTATGATACTTATAAAATAAGAATTTTGACGTCAAATCTTTTAGTTTGAATAGGAACAGTCAATTGTGACAGCGTTTCATCTCTGGATTGCTCCTCACACACGTCAATTACCGCTGGACATTTTACATCGCTTATGTGTAATATACACTTCATATAATATAGTATGTATGTATGTGTTGTAGCAAATAAACTCATTATCTATCTATCTATTTCTGCCATGAAATTATAAGACGCCTATGACACCCTTAACAATTTTCGAATAAAAAAACTTTGTAATATAAGCTGTGCTTAATTTTGGAGTTTTTGTATATAAAACTAATATATTTTTTTTCTAATTAACATTACTATGCTTATTCATTGGTGTTTCTTTAATATTTTATATTTATAAGTAAGTATTTTAGATATATAATTAAGTATATTATGTCATGTTGAAGGAAAGTTTTCTCGAAGATTCCAAGTGTTTGTTATTTCATTTCTCTGAGAAATATGCGTTTCGTTATAGCCACAAAAACTTATAACATTGCCAATACAATCATCTAAAAATCTAACGAAATAATGTCTGTACGTGGTCTGTCGCTTGAGCCATCTCCCAAATAATATTCGCAATATATGTCGAGTCTATCAAAAAATAAACCAGTAGTACTTAGCACTGATCGACGGAATTTTAAAAAATCGCTACAGCCCTACAAAAGTTTTTTATCCTAAATGTATTTGTAGACAAATAATAAGTACAAATCTAGCATCGCACTAAAACACAACATATAAAACTACATTCAAAAGTCATAATTTACGAAGTGATATGCAATATATGCTTTAGGCAGGCTTCAATTTACGTAAACTAAACATATTTTTTTCATATATAGATAAGAATTAAAAAAGATTCAAAGCAAGCTTTTACACATTAAAAGACTGTCCACCGAGCATATTGATAAAACAAAATTGACATCAATTCAATCACTATCACAATAACTAGATACTGTAAAACAAATATGTCGCTGAACAAAAATAAATTGAACAAATTTATTCTGTTACCCCTAATAAATTATTCAGTCGAAATAATTTAGTGGACAGGTCCCCAAAAGAATCCATCAAAATATTATGCAATATACAGCTACCCTAATTCTTCCCTAAAAGTAAACAAAGTTTATTTCGAAACAACGCCCTTGTGTATCACATGGTAATGCAAGAAATTGCCCTTGGCAAATTTTAATTTATAATAGCAGAGAATGGGCATAAAAGTGATACACCGATGGGCAAGTGTGATATAATCACATGCCTATACCCACAATGCCCGCAGTGTACGCTGAGCTAGCCGTTTAGGTACTCATTCTATCTACCCAAAATGAACAGAATCGTAATCTCACTAATCCACTCCAGTACCTTTAGTAACGTCTCTATCTTTTAAAGTCTTAATAATTACTTCCTAAATATGAAGTTAAAATGTGTGAACAAGCCTCTTACAATATAATAATAAAAAGTATTAGTTAAACTTTAAATATTTAAATTCTATGTATAGATTTCAAGATTTTTATAATAAATTATTAATTTTATGTATAAGTAGTAATTTATCTAACTAGTTCTACGTCTAGTGCATTATATTTTAGCTGTGGTCAAACTAACGCCCACCGAATGTATGCTCCTTTTGTTCTGTCACCAATCCCATATCAATATCATACAATTCGTTACCCTTTCCTGGCTTTGCCTACTATATTCCAATATACATCAAAATGTTGATACAAAATTAATTTTAAACTAAACAACCAACAGTGAACATAACAATAAATTTATCACTTTTAAGACTAATGGAGACATTTATCAAATGCACCTAATCAATCATCAAATCAACTCTAAATTACTTTTCCTTAACAAGTTTGATCTATTACATTTCCTTCTCAAAAAGTCCCGAACAATTGAAATAGTTTTAACACAGCCATTTTTGGAATCGTACAAACTTATACGACCACACCAACACCATCTCGACCTCTTCAATCAACAGCGTATCTTCCTATACAATCACAAGCCTGCATTATCCCGTCAAAGTATCTCCAAATTTTCTTAAAAGGAGCACCCTACGATCGTTCTATAAGCGGTCTACACCTGTTCGTGACGATTGCGTGAATAATAAAAATACTCTCTTCACCACAAAAATATTATTGCTTTCGGAGTGTTAGATTAAAATTTTATTATTTATACAATACCATAACAAATTATAATAAATCGCTCCCTCTCAGCGCCCGTCAAGCCATCGTGCACGCTATTTAAAAATATACGCATGAACACTAGCCAAACGATATATTCGTTCGAAACAAAACGAGATAATAACGTTACCGGAAAATTAATACATCAAAACTTTGGCGGATCACTTTACCAAATACTGTGTCGTATTCGCCGTCCCTACATATACATATATAAATATAACATCTTAAAATTAGCGATCCAAAAATATGAAATATACATGTTGTATCCGCGCCCTCGGGTGCCTCTGACCGTGCAAGCGATTCGATTACCTATCAATGCCGATATATTCGTGTAGTGAATTTTCGCTTGTTGCCATCTCCCGACTTTTGCCACTTTACCACCGGAGGGTGCAAAAGCCGCCACAACTGGACGGTTTTTTTCAATCAACGTCGCGTATCGTTCTATCCCCAACTCCTATAGGTCGAAACCTCCCAAAAATCAGACATTATTTGACACCAAACCTTGCATAGTCGCGCAGAATCCCAAATAATGCTTGCTAACTTGGCATACCTACATTCAACGCTGCGCTGGGCCTCTCAAAAATAATCAATAAAAACTAAAGCTATTTTAATAATACCATTTAAACACTAATTTAAATCAAAAGTGAAACTAACAATAAATAAAAAGGTACTGTCAATGTAATATAATATAATCTTTCTCTTCTTCTTTTCTCAAGATAAAATTAATACTGAATAACTCGATTAAGGGCCCGGCTCAAGCAAAGCAATCGAAGTCATTCGTAACTTTTGCTTTATAAAAATACGAATCCAAAATATCTCGACGGCCGTATGTCGTCTTACGATTAAGCTATGATTAATCTAATACCTTAAACTATAATCTATGCTACGTTAAAATATCAGAGAATTCAGAAAGAGGGAATATTTGTAGTTTTTTTTTTCTATATTATATGGTGCACAACCTTTTTGTTCATGAACGCTAGATAAGTATGGCTTTTAGCATTATGGGTATATTAAAACTAAAATCATGATGGCATATCAACTATTTAAACAACTTGAATTATATCAAAATAGGAACTAGGGATTGACTAAAATTATCAAAAACAACAACAGGTCGATATAACGAACGATCACATTGGGATTCAAATAATAACAAAGAAACCGAAATCCAAATGAGACACATGAGAAGCTTTCACAAAATTTAGATCTAAGTCTACAGAAAATGACTTTCAATGATACCTAAGGCGTAGAGTAATAAAACAATTAATCTATTTAGGCTGGCATGAAACGTACCGTCGAACCCGACAAATAACCAAACTATAATAACTGCACAATAATTTCTCTATTGATCTTAAATACGATAAAATCTCAAAATACTCACAGCTCGTCGGTTTTATTGTATTTTACGCTAGGTGCGACTACTTTATAAGAACAGTGGCTTTTAATAATTTGAATTTGTACTTAACCTACGTAATTTTAAAACCCTTCTAGGAGCTTCTCAACAGACGCTAGATCCAAGTTTTGACTTGACTCTCGATCTTTGTAAGCAAACTATCGAAAAATACCTAACAACTGAATTTCATAATAGTAACGAACGAAATAAATAAAACTAAGCCAAATCACAATTAATAAAATGGTATTGCTTTTATCGATTCAATAATAAAAATCAGCCAATATGTTGATCTAGACAAATCACCTTTAAGTCCAATTTAGTTTTCAAAAATATGATTCCAATAAATGTTCTAAGCAAACATCTCAAAAATACATTATGAAAATATAATACAAATACGATAAAATTTATACTAAATATAACCCTGTCTATGACCTGAAGAGTTTAAAATAAAGACAAATTTAAATCCAAACTCTGAACAAGTCATTTCAAGAGAAAGATAGAATGCTACCCACAGAAACGAACAGAAAAACTGACACTAAATAAAAAATACGATCGCACTTAACTTTCTAAAGTCGAAAGCTTTTCTTTATACATTCTTTACACAACTACAAAGAAATACGAGTTAAAATTTTAATAGACGAGGACTGAGCTATTTCACAACTCTGAGAAAGAACCTGTTTTATTATTTGATTTAAACATGTAACTAATATTCAAAATATAATTTGTCATGGAAAGATGAGCCCACAAAAGATAGTTGATAATGTAAATACATTAAATGATAAGTGTGTCCTTAAACATATATATTCATATGTACATACATAAACAGTCCATGAAGTTTCTTACACAACCTATACAATTACTGAAGTGGAGTAAAACAATAATAATAACTTTAAAAATGCGTCTCGAAATAGTTATACTCTTGAACACCAAACCTGAAATAAAAACTCCACCAACAATAAAGTACTAGGAAATTAACGCGATGAGGACACTGAATTGAACTTTATTAAATATATCAGACGAGATTAATCTTCGCGATCAATCGATGGTAGTACATACGCCCCTCACATGTTGAACAGAAGTGCGAGAATCAAATCTTCATCCGCATTCAATGGCGACTGGGGCGCTAGGTAGTCGACAATCCTACGGGAAAAACAAATAATATATTAAATTATACTCAATACTTTATTGCATTCCATAGAGTTCATTCAATTTATTTAAAAAAAATAACATTTTACTATTAATATTACTCATTATTGTTATTTTAATACTACATTAATTACTAGCTAGTGCACGCGACTTTGCCTGCACAGGACACTCATCGTCATCGTCAATATCTTTATAGATTGTATCCTATATGTTATTCTGAAGTACATAAGGTATATTATTGTAAGTAAAATCCATTGTGCACACCATAACGGCTGAACTGAGGGTAATGTAAATTAACATTGAATTAAAATAGGAACAAGCATCAGCCTATCACGAGAGAGTCTCAACTGTTGGGATGCTGTGACATATAATCTCCTCCTGGGCAGTGTTTTGTGATGGATAATAGTCAGACAGGCCCCCTAAAGAGACGGGGGCGGTGAATTCTCAAATCAACCTGGCAGGCTACTTTACGCGGCGATGGGGCGGGGCGAAGTGTGGGGCTCTAGTGACCCATTTAGGATCGTGGGATAGCCGGATCCAGTCCGGTGGCCATTCTATTGGTCCTGTGGGGGCGATTCCTTGCTAACACAACGACAAGGACGTGGAAGTATCCGAAAGGATTCCCAAAGCCTTATCAAGAAGCGATGACGTGCTCGCGTCAAGGAGTGAGTGAAGAGATTGTGTAGTTTTTGTTGGTTTGTAGATAATAGAGCCGGCTTCAACTTTTGCAAGGTGTGTAACAGCATTTTCCATACCGAAAAAAACAAGGAATAGGCTGAGACTTACTACATAAAATCAAACAATATTATCTCAACGCACAGTTGAAGCAAAGGAGGAAAGCTGTTAATGTATACTTGATGACAGCTGTCATAATTAATAAGTAAATAAGATTCTTTATTCATTTTTTTATTATGTACAGATATCATTATCAGAGATACACGATTTAATCACTTTATTGAGGATAGCACTCACCTATTGGGCGTGGGAGGCGTACTGATGGTGTGCAGCGACGAGCTTTGGTGGGCAGCCAGCGAGAGCCGGGCCACCTTCGCGCTTTCGGCTCGTGCGCTCTGCAACCTATCGGCAGAAAGAACATTTTTACTGACATATACAATTTGGACATAATACCACAAACAGCTATGGCCAAATTGGAGTAACAAAACACGATTTATTGTGTGAATATAATCAACTATGTATGAAATTCATCACTGGAAATATTAGCTGCATTGTTAACACTTTAATAAAATAATATCTTACTAAATGAAATAAATATACGACTTATTTGGGTAGGAGAAAAATATGGGACCTTTTATTTCGAGAAAACTCATTTCAGTTTTTTTTTATTATTAACGACATTCATTTCATGCAAGACCACTTACGTTAATGGAAAAATCTTCCCACGTACTTGAAGCGTGAAAAAGACAATTTAAAATGTATATTAAAAAGTCCGATTTGAATAAAATGCAACATAACAAAAAACACAAGAAAAATTATGCAAAAGCAACGAGTACACTTATTCTGTTGTGTCTTATATAATTTCTATACATCATATATTTCTATACCATGAGCATTAACAAACGAGAATAAAATAAGACTTTGTTTTGATTAAATTAATGTATCGTTTGATAATTTTGAACACGCGGGAGTAAATATTACTTAATTATCATTTTGCAGTGGCTCTGTATATTATACCTTCATTATTATGACTTGAAATATATAAGCGTACGTTTCTATCGTTTCGTAACTTCATCATTTTACATTTTACCTATACCTTTTTTACCATTACCTATTTTAGCGAGTACTACAAAATTTGTTCTCAAAAATTCGACTCTGATAGTTTCGATTAGTTAGGTTTAAAATAACTGCATTGTCTACGCACGCAGACATGACTCTTTAATACGGTAATTCTTCAAGTGGTAGACTCCACGGGAGACTCGACGGGGCCCTATGTTGGGCGTGACAAAAAAAGAGAATCTATAGCCTTTGCATGAAATTATGAATTAATATGATATTCATAGTGAAAAATTAAACATTGGCTTGACTTCTTACATAATATCATCCAGCAAAATTTTGAAAATGGTCTATGAAACAAGAAAATTTGGGAACCACTGCTTTAATATTCAACACTCAATTGTTCGAATAAAACTATTATGTTTATGTGTAATTAAATATATGTGTAATTTAATAACATTCTTCTATCACTTGGAAATAAAATATTGAAACTAAGTTTACAATTCCATGTCAGAAATATTGAAAGAATCAACATATTTTCAAATCAAGTCATGTTTATATATTGTTTGTACATAGTCGAGAGGTTGGTACAAAGGTTTCAAGGTGTCACCATCTCAAGTCCCGGGTTCAAGTCCCGGTAGGGGTAGATGTTTGTGTGATGAATTCGAGCATTTGTAACTTAATGTTAATATATCTAAATATTATATATATGCATATGTCTATCCGTTATCCTAGATCCCATAACACAAGCCTTACAGTGCTTACTTAGTATTAGGCTAATTGGTACGAGTGTAAGAAATATTTATTATTATTTTTATTATATGTTTTAAAAATCCAACGTATATTAATAGTTTATATTTAATTTAACCTTACACTTATCAGAAAAAAATACTTTCCGTGTTCATTTTACCTGACTAAGAGGAGGGTTATTTTTTTGGGAGTAAATACATATATATATATATATATATATTATTGTGCGCGGTTAGATTAGTATGTCACTGGAGATATCAAAATGAAAAGAAAAACAAAATGGCGGATTTTCGGCGCCGAAATAAAATGCACGCACTACACCCTGAATTATAATCTTATGTCAATTTCAAATTACACAGAATCGCAGACGGTTTTATTTTATTTCTTTTAATTATTTGTTGTTATGACGAAAGACTTATGCTTGTATTTTAACTCAATTGGTTCAACGATAGTATATTTAAAAACAATTAACTCTGATAACTCATCAGTCAAAAATATAAATGGAAACCACTGACACTTACATGAAAACAAAAACAAACATCAAGTAATAACTGCCAAGTCAGTGACAAGTTAGATAGTGTGTGAATACATATTTGAACTATCATCTACCATTTTTAGAACAAATTGAACACAATCCAAAACTAACTATATTCCTCCAAGAATTTCCAGGTTCCAGGTCCAGTCGAAACACAAGTTCCAGGTCGAAACACAAAACCTCACAAAATTTTCATTCCAATAACATTTTACTATTGATGACGCATACCCATACGGATTTGCATGTACTTACTTTTAATGTTTCACGAATTTATGAATGAATAAAACAGATAATACAAAAACTACTGACAAAGTATAATTTGCGTTCGTTATCATAACCGCTAAGCCAAAAAGAAGAGCGATGAAGGACAGCTTCAAGTTATCATATAATTAAATCAAAATCACAAATTTATTTTTCAAATTAGATATCTACAATTAATTTTGCACGTCAAAGATTCTACGCCATTAGTTCACAAATCTACAGCGGGAGAAAGAAAGAAAGAACAACACTGGAAAGAACCAGCAAGAAAACCAGCGAGGCCTATTTTTTTATCCCTGTATTTTTTACAGAGCCGTCATTTAGAAGATGGCGTCAGATAAATAGTTGTGTCACATTTGTCACACATCACATGTCACAATTTCGTAGGTGTTATTAAAAGTGCTTGAACTTACTGCCTATTTAGATATTAATTTATAACATGCAAATGTTTTATATAATCATGCTGATAATCAATAATAATTAGTTAAACTTTTCAATTATTTTTTAGAATTCTATGTCTAGTAGCAAGTATTTGATAATAAAGCAGAAGAGCACGTTTTACCAACTTGTGGCGTGTAAATGTCAGTTTACACGTTAGATTTTGAGATATTATTATTTTTAATAATTACATTATGATTACTACAACAAAATTGTCGTTTGTTTATAATAAGTATTTGATAATAAAGCAGAAGAGCACGTTATACCAACTTGTGGCGTGTAAATGTCAGTTTACGCGTTAGATTTTGAGATATTAGTATTTTTAATAATTACATTATGATTACTACAATAAAATTGTCGTTTGTTTATAATATACTAGCTGACCCGCGCCCACTTCGTTGGGCATAATATTTATAATCCCCGAAGCGAGCACGAAAGCGAACTGAATTAAACCCGAAGCCATCGCGCGCCGTCCGCTGATGATGATGATGATGATGATGATGATGATGATGATGACACTCAGCAATAATGTGGCTTTCTATTGGTGAAAGAATTTTTAAAATCGATGATGATGATGATGATGATGATGACACTCCGCAATAATGTGGCTTTCTATTGGTGAAAGAATTTTTAAAATCGGTTCATGATCCCAAGATTACCCCTTACAATTTAACAAATATACAAACACACAAACTTTACTTCTTTATAATATTAGTATAGATTGGTCGGAACAAAATATTCGTCAAATCTTCCTAACCTAACCTTGTAACAGGTGTTACAAAATCTATTCCCTATGAAATCAAAGGAAATTATTTATTTTTATTTAGAATGTTACAAAATAACAAATTAGAACTCCACATCTACACACAAATCTAGGACTTACAAAATTAAATTCTGATAATATCAGTGATTGAAGAAACTTGTTATATTCATGTCTACAAAAGTCCAGCAAGCAAGGTCATTTTATACGTATCACTACCTACAACTTCGATAAAAAAGAAAAACATTTATTTCAGGCAATTAGAAAAAAGAGTACCAGTCGACCTATAAATAAGTAACAATCCTTAAATAAACAACTTCAAATAAGTAACAAACCTATTAATAAATAACAATATTGGTCACACCACTTGACAAATATGACTGACACTTAACAATTTAAATGAAAAATAATAATAATAACTTTAAATGCTGTAAGTTTTGGAAGAGTAGAAACAAGAAAGGAAGACCTAATGGCTGGTTCAACGGCTGCGGAGGCTCCTTCGATGTCTAGTCAAACCGTCAGCAACGTTAACTCACTATTTTTGTACGGTATCACCGGGTTCAAACTTTGCACATGCGAACCGTGAGATGGTTTTGCCCGGGGCGGGTGAATTAAGCAGTTAGCGGAAAATAAACGGATTTAACGAATCAATAAACAGGAAACGACATTATCGTGCGCCGGAGTCGTCGCCATCTTAATATCACTTTTCATCGCGGCACTGTCGTCGCCATCTCAGATTCGGGGATAGCTCAAAGCAAAAGTGACCATACACAAAACACGTGACGATGTTACTTTCATATATTTGAATATAGATTATGGTTCCAGAAAGCGACAAGCGATATTAGTTGTTAAGTATAATAGAAATAAACGTTCCAATTTATGCATTCTTATTTTATTTGAATACTGTGTCTGATTTATTATACGTTATTCGCACTCAATACATTTTCATTAATTTCCTATCTACTAGCTATAGGATTACCAAATAATAACACATACTTTAACTAAACAATGGATGCTGGCAAGTCTGCTATCGTTTCAATTTAATATCATATGAAGGTCGAATATTAAAGGTTCTTTAATATTCGGGTACCATTGTCTGTACAGCTTATTAAAATCGAATAGTTTTACAGAACAACGAAAGGCTTAATAAGGTAAAACCTTCATTAAAATAGCAAGTTAATTTGGGTGACCACAAAAACGACTAAATCACTTCTGAATGTTTAAGGTTATTAATAAATGTATAATCGATGTACATTTGTAAAGAAAGAGGTTTATTTGTTAAATTGAAAAAAAGTGCATATCACTTACCTATGACACCGACAGCTGGTAATGCTGATTTAAAAAACCGAAGCTAACCGATTATATTAAAAATATTACAAATCTAGCACTGTTAATTCAATATTAATATTTTTACATCACAGTTGCATTACATAACTTGTGAATTTTCTATGAAATTTAATTAATCCTCGCGGAATACGAAGTCGTGTGCTCAGGCTCGGATCGCCACAGAGAAAGACCTGTACGGTGAATTTCCGTTAGTGACTCGCATATTTTTATTGGCCTACCTACATAGTAATGAAAAAGAATGCTTGGGGGCATATTCTCGCCGATTATTAATATCGTTCAAGTTCTACTCTTGTTTCGAGTAGAAATTTTACCTCTACCAATTGGAGTACAGGTCGAGGTCCTTTTTTATTTAAGGCAAGTTTAATTTACTCGTATCGTTAATAGTATTAGATACATTTATTTAAAAAGAAACCAGTTGCTTTTTTTTGTTTTCAATTTTTGTATACAAGCTGGTGGCCCACAACTTCATCTGCACAGATGGCAGATTTTTGTATACTAGCTGGTGGCCCGCAACTTCATCTGCACAGATGGCAGATTTTTGTATACTAGCTGGTGGCCCGCAACTTCATCTGCACAGATGGCAGATTTTTGTATACTAGCTGGTGGCCCGCAACTTCATCTGCACAGATGGCAGATTTTTGTATACTAGCTGGTGGCCCGCAACTTCATCTGCACAGATGGCAGATTTTTGTATACTAGCTGGTGGCCCGCAACTTCATCTGCACAGATGGCAGATTTTTGTATACTAGCTGGTGGCCCGCAACATCATCTGCACAGATGGCAGATTTTTGTATACTAGCTGGTGGCCCGCAACTTCATCTGCACAGATGGCAGATTTTTGTATACTAGCTAGTGGCCCGCAATTTCATCTGCACAGATGGCGGATTTTTTTCTACTTATTTGACACTTATCGTCATATTTTGGTCAATTCACACAATTCCTATTAATATAATAAACGCGAAAGTTTGTAACTTTGGACGGATGTTTGTTAACCTTTCACGTAAAAACTACCAAATAAAAAACAATGGGACAGAACGTCCCCAATGCTGTAGCACTTTAATACCTGCCTTAAATGACGGACTATGCTACTACTATCATTTTATTATATGATAGCTCAATTGTAATATACGTAGGAAAAAAGTTATACCAAAACGTACAAAGTCATAATAAATCCTCCAAAAAATGTACATTACATCACTTTTGACCAACCTCAAACCATGAATCATTAAAAAAATGCATTCCTTTATAGGAAAGATATAGAAAGACAGACAAAAGCGCACCCGGGCGAGGCGTCGGGGTAGAGGGGAGGGGGAGCGGTTCGGGACCAAACCATTTTAAAACGTAAATCAATGATAGTGCAAATACAGAATAACTGAACAAACATAATATCAAAAATGCATTTTATTTCTTTCTTTTCCAAAAAAATTAAGAATGGTTTTCATTCCTTCATTGTAAGAATTTAATTATGTAATTCTTCTACCAATGCAGCAGTAGTAGCAGAGCTTCGTAATCCGTAAAAATAATTAATTACACATTAAAGTATAGAAAATTTCAACAGCCCTAAAATTGTTTATTTATGTCCGTTTTATTCATTCACTCACTCATTTTCAAATATTCATTCATTAATTCATTCAATCAATCGCACTCTATAGTGCTGCAGTACAAAGGTGGAGACGGAGTTCATACATTTTGTCCCATTGTTCTTTTATTGAAATTTTACAATAACATGGCTTATTACTAGTGCTCGGAATAGGTAGTTTAATTGTATGTACTTGCGATTTTGTGGCATCAATAGTATGGATATGCCTGGGAACTTACTATTTTCAGAGATTGTAAAAATATTATATTGAACTTTCAAAATTTTTGACTTCTGTTGACGTGGAAAGATCTTTTTCGCTTTATAAATGGATTATGAATATGAAAAGTAATTCCTTGACACCCAGTAATGCCGAGAAAATCATAGTATTATTTTATAATAAACATGTCGATGATGATTATGTTGGCGATCTTCAATTAGAAAATGAATATTTACACCATCGGAACAACACTATGTATTTCAATGTTAATCAATACATAGTATAAAACAAAGTCGCTTTCGCTGTATGTCCGTATGTATGCTTAGATCTTTAAAACTACGCAACGGATTTTGACGCGGTTTTTTTCAATAGATAGAGTGATTCTTAAGGAAGGTTTGTATGTATAATAAATGCATAATATAGTAGAGAAACACTGATAAATTTAAAGGTTTCTAATGTGATGTCGTAAATAAGCACGTTTTTTTGCGCTTATGTTGCAAACGCTGGCTGAACCCTACGAGATAGACCAAAATAATGTACTACAGTATTGTACAACTTACATAAATCCACAAAAAAGTCCGCGATGGTATATGTCTATCTCTTAGGGATAACCCACCATAACCATTTTTTTACTGCACCCGTGCGAAGCCGGGGCGGGTCGCTAGTTATTTTATAATAAACATGTCGATGATGATTATGTTGGCGTTCTTCAATTAGAAAATGAATATTTACACCATCGGAACAACACTATGTAGTTCAATGTTAATATAAATATATATTTATTTTTAAATTTGATTTATATTGTAAACTTGCAATAAATATCTGTAATATCTGAACATGATTTTTTTCCTTCCACTCACTCCTTTAAACCCACAATAAACAATAAGTGTAATTTTCATGATTATATAAAACTAGCGACCCGCCCCGGCTTCGCACGGGTGCAGTGAAAAAATGGTTATGGTGGGTTATCCCTAAGAGATAGACATATACCATCGCGGACTTTTTTGTGGATTTTTGTAAGTTGTACAATACTGTAGTACATTATTTTGGTCTATCTCGTAGGGTTCAGCCAGCGTTTGCAATATAAGCGCAAAAAAAAGTGCTTATTTACGACATCACATTAGAAACCTTTAAATTTATCAGTGTTTCTCTACTATATTATGCATTTATTATACATACAAACCTTCCTTAAGAATCACTCTATCTATTAAAAAAAACCGCGTCAAATCCGTTGCGTAGTTTTAAAGATCTAAGCATACATACGGACATACAGCGAAAGCGACTTTGTTTTATACTATGTATTGATTGATGAGATAAGTTCCATTGCATCGCATTATTTAAGGTCCCGGAAATCACGCTGATTTTAGGCTTATCCATATTACGCTTACATTGACTTTCTTTCTGCAACTACATAAAATTAAACTACCTATTCCGAGCACTACTTATAAATCAGAATAGCATATATGCTACAATTTACAAAGATACTAGCTAGTTCCCGCGACTTCCTCTGCGCAGATGGTAGAATTCTTCCCACTATAAATATTGTACATATATAAACCCCATAAGTAATACCTTTATTTTTATTAATGGCGTGGTTTTGCATTTCTAATGTTATAATAAATGCCTAATATTATCGCCTCAAACAGGAATAAAGTCGCAGTGCAAGCGTTATATTGTTTTAATCCTATTTTAAGTGGTCATGGTAAGACCTCTTATTAGCATAACTTTTACTTACGCTCGAATTAGTAGGTAATTTAAACTTTAATGTTTATCGAGACGACGAGAATTGACCCCGTGAATAGAACTAGCTGACGTCTATGGTTATTTCTTCCACAGATAAGTAATTTCTAACAATTTGTATACCATAAAGATTTCTAGAAACTAAATGAAATGTTTATCCATGGTATGCTTACATTGACTTTCTTTCTGCAAGTACATAAAATTAAATTATTTATTCCGAGCACTACTTATAAATCAGAATAATACATATGCTACAATTTACAAAGATACTAGCTAGTTCCCGCGACTTCCTCTGCGCAGATGGTAGGTTTCTTCCCACTATAAATATTGTACATATATAAACCCCATAAGTAATACCTTTATTTTTATTAATGGCGTGGTTTTGCATTTCTAATGTTATAATAAATGCCTAATATTATCGCCTCAAACAGGAACAAAGTCGCAGTGCAAGCGTTATATTGTTTTAATCCAAGTGGTCATGGTAAGACCTTTTATTGGCATAACTTTTACTTACGCTCGAATTAGTAGGTAATTTAAACTTTAATGTTTATCGAGACGACGAGAATTGACCCCGTGAATAGAACTAGCTGACGTCTATGGTTATTTCTTCCACAGATAAGTAATTTCTAACAATTTGTATACCATAAAGATTTCTAGAAACTAAATAACATGTTTTACATAAAAATTCGGTTTCTCAAGATCGCAAATGTTGTTGTTATATTATGACGTTTCTTCTTTTTTTCATTCGTTCCATAATTTAATGGTCATTGGATCATAGACAACATGATTTATAAATATTTAATAATCGTTTTAATTCTGAAAAGTACACATGCTTCTAAGACATGAGGTCCAAAGAAAATGGCAAATGTTAATATGTAAAAAATAAATCTAAAAGTCCAACGAAATTAAATTGAAATTTTACTACAAAGTTTTAAATTATTGTATAAATGAATGATGATATGACGATATTCTTTGTGTGAAGTTAAAATCACACAAACAATATTGTCGAAACATAATTATTAACACTGAGCAAGAATAGGATAAAAACTGCTGTTGAATTTCCGACCGAGTCGGATAATATCTCCGTGTTTGAATTGGCATGACGTTAACACGATTTGTCAATAGACTAAAAAAGAAGAAAAGATCAAAGCGCCGCAATAAGAATTGCTTAGACAGTGCAAATATTTGAAGTTAGTGGGCTCGCGATAGAAAACACTGCTCTGGCCAGATTTCAACCCTATAAAAAAATGTGTAGATAATAGTTTAAGACACCAACAACAAATGATTCTATATAATTTAATTTGGCGGGTTTGTGTTTATTCATATTTTCATACAATGACGTTGATTAACTTGCAAAATTATTTTATAAACTAATAAAAGAAATA
This sequence comes from Scirpophaga incertulas, assembly GCA_036419045.1. Classification (NCBI taxonomy): domain Eukaryota; kingdom Metazoa; phylum Arthropoda; class Insecta; order Lepidoptera; family Crambidae; genus Scirpophaga; species Scirpophaga incertulas. The sequence goes on along the minus strand of CM071641.1, from coordinate 4,641,138 downwards.
TTTATTTAAAAAAAAGCATTCCCCTTCAACTAAGATAAAAATGTAAAATAATTTATAATGTACTTTTCAAAATAACATATAGCATAAATCTGAAGTCAAATTTTATTATGCAACAAGTAACATATATATTTAAAAGTGGTGGTGATAATTATAAACGAAAGATATAACGAAAGAATAGTGGATTATTCTACAAGCAATTATTGAAAATTTCAACAATTTCACATCACACATCTCAGCAGAAGATGCAATCTTAGTGACTGCATCTACCATCTGCATTGCTGTTATAATAAATGTTACAAAGAAATATCTTGGTATCTTTGTTAATCTTCCCAAGGCAAATATATATGTCTCATTAACAAGATAATAGTCAAAAAGTCTAGCAGGAGCTTTGACCACAAATCAACAAGCAATTGACTCTAAAACTTCGATGCGTAAATCAAAAAGACAGCTACCGCATTAATTATATACTTCAAAAGCGGTATCAAGACATTATTACACCACCGGAAATAGTTTATAAACAGAAGTTATAATAGGAAGTGAAAGGCTATTGAAAGAGTAGGTACTGTGACGAACTCATTAGGAGTTCGCCTCTTTCAGTATCCACGGCGAGAGACAAATTTCAAATAAGGAACTCGTTGCGTTTGATATGTACGGGCGACCTACATTTGATATGTACGGTGGTCAAAATATACAATCATATACCAAATTGCATAAAAAATGTTGTAAGCCCAGTTCACTTTAATGAGAATGTAGAAATATTACTTAAAAGCAAATGTTATAGTTTGCAAGAGTTTTTCAATGATGACATTAAGAATAAATGTATAAATTATTGATCATGTAATAGATAATGTAATGGTATATATATATATATATATATATAACGTTAATATATAAAATATATAACGTTAGTCGTTAAATATTACTTCTGTTCTCGGATCTTGTTTCCTCCGAGCTTCTGTTGTGTTATATTTATTTTGTTAGTGTATAATGAAATTAAGCTTTTAGATATAATGTTTTAGATTGATGATATGGCGAAAAATAAAAAAATATGTTTTGCTGTGCCCTTACAGGGCGTCACATGTATACCTATATTGTGAATGCTATCTTTCACTGTTCTGTAATGTGACATGCAACACTTGAATTGAATTGACCTAGCGACAATATTTACAAATAAATAATTGCGACAAATAATTGTATTGTATATTCAAAAATATCCCCCGCAATCCCGAAGCAATCTTGAGGGTGTCACAATACTTAGGAACAGAGGCTCTTTTGTGGAAGAATTTTTCTCCTATTTAGTGTACAGATGGATTATACAAATGAAGATTAGTACACAAAAAAATATATTGAAGGCTAAAACTAACTATTACAATTTAATAATAATTTTTAAAAAGTCCTCCTGTGTATTTAAATTTTAGAATAGCAAATTATGTTCAAATGGAAAACAATCACTCACTTGATCTTGGATTGCCTCATGAACTGCTGAATCTTCCTCGCTGCTTGATTCTGCCGTCTTTGAGAGTGTGACCTCCTAAAGGATAAAGATTTCATTAAAACTTTGTATCCAACAAAAAAGTTATCACCGTAGTTAGAACAAACTTAATTAAAAATATTTTAAAATTAAATTTACGTAAATTTTGCTTTCACTGTTTTTAAATCAGTCTTTTCATTGTCTGCCTTTATTTTTTTTTTGATAGTAAAACTGAACGTGTATTAGTATAACTATTTCGTCCTTTAATAATATATTGACATATCTATCATCAATTAAGCCAAATTTCCCCGAAAGTTTATTCAGAGGTGTAATAAAAACTGCAAGATTTTTTGAACTTCTCAAAAAAGGTTCAACCTTTATAGGTAATGTTCAAATTATTTTAGCTAATGACATTTGATAATATTATTGGGCATTACCAGTCAATTTATGTATGTTGAACTTTAGAACGCCTCTATTCCCTATGCAATAAAAGCTGTTCATGCTATTCGTTTATAACATGCTCATCACTATCTAACATGCACACTAATAGTACATTATGGTACAAGTGTGTAATATTGGTGATTACCGCTGAGGCGCATTGAGGAGCCGAGGACGGTAATCATCAATACACACGTGTATCATACAACGTTTTTCAACACACTTCTGAATAAAATAATACTTAAATAAAAAACCATTTTCATCACTTCATAAATTGTATTTGCAGACATCTTATATAATATCTAACTAAATAACTTCAAAAGAGAAAACGAGACGAGTTGGGAAAAATGTTTCGTAATGACGGGAAAAATTCATCAGTTTACCTATGCGCGCGCATCGACCATAGACTAATAAATTTCGTAATGGCGGGAAAAATTAATTAGTTTTCCTATGCGCGCGCATCGGCCATAGACTAAAAAATGAGGTTTCTTTTTTTTGGGCTTTTCGCGGATAGCTTTTTAGCGCAAATGTAAGCGTAACTCAACCAATAATATTAAAAAAAAACTATTACTCACTCGTGAATAATAGTAACGAAAAAGTCACAGTTTGATTATAGGTGTCATTATGTGCCTAATTGCCATGGGATTAGAGCCACTTTATGAGGAAGTGTGTTGAAAAATATGTAAAACATTTCGAAGACATTTGAAACTTGTCAATCCGCACTGATTCAATGTGGTTGACTAAGATTTTGTCATGTCAAGCCATAGGGCTATTAGGACCACGACCTTGACTCGGCCCAGCACACGCTGGCGGAGTGCCCCGTGTGGGCCTCCGAGCGCCGAGTCTTGGTCGCAGAGATCAGATCGGGCGAGATCTGTCTCCGCCGGCATTGATTGCGGCAATGCTGGCGGACGAGGGAGGTTGGAGGGCTGTGGCCTCCTTCTGTGAAGCAGTGATGCTCCAGAAGGAGGCTGCCGAGCGGGGTCGGGAGATGGCCGATCCCGCTCGAAGAAGGCGGCGCCGGGCTCGGTAGCACAGCTGCGGCGCCGCCACGGGTCGCCGGCGGGCGCGAGGGAGTCGCGACCGCTACGGCGACCTGGGATGGACCACGCCCCTTCCGTGGCCGGGGGGCGTCATCGGTGGAGGAGACCGGGGGAGGTAGCGAGCCTACCCGAGGAGGGCTCCCCTGTATCGGCGGGGGAGCGAAGGCTGGGGGTTCCTGGAAGTGGCTTGATGTTCCCGGGGGCTCCCTACATGCCTGAGGAAGGCCATCCCTGAGGTTTTTAGTGGGTAGGCCTCCCCCTTCCGGGGAGGAGAGCCCCACATAACCGCCGGCCCGCCACAGCCGGGGTATGCAATTTAATGCATTTTCCTCAGGGAAAAAAAAAAAAAAAAAAAAAGGGCTATTAGGACCAACGGCTCAGGCTGAGTTTAGTCGATAGGTCATTCCTCTGAAGTCCAACATAATCACCGCGGCATTCGATTGCGGTGGTATTCATAAAGACTCTTCTACTCTCCAGAGGAAAAAAAATGTGATGATAAGAATTATTCTTTTACTTGATCGGTGTATTGGCGAGTCTGCGTTCGCGCATTGTGCGGTACCCACGCTGGATCACGGTGGCGGCGGCATGCATCTGTTTCAGGTAGGCAAACTGTAACAAACATAACCTATTACTTCCAGTGCTATATGTGTGTAAAAATCATACTTATTACTTCGCGCATCGGTGGCACAGCATAAGGAATGGGATTAATAGAGGCGAAGCAGCAGACGGAGGAATAGAAGGAAGACGAAGCCAGCGGTACACGAACGGTAGTCAATCGACGACTGCGGGGAGAACTAGCGCTGGCCGACCTTAGAATGGGGAGAGGGAAGCAGGGACAATGAAGACAGATTTAAACAATTTGTAAGGGATTGATTATTCTTTAACGAACATTTTTTTTATACCACAATGGTGGCAAACAGGCCTACGGCTCGCCTGATGGTAAGCCTATGGACACTTGCAACACCAGGGGTGTCACTCACGCGTTGCCGACCCTTCAAAAACCTATTTACATAGAAAATTATGTCAAAGTCCCATATATCACCAACTGTTGTAAATGTTGGAGTCTCTACGGAAGTTTTTTGTTTACCTGGGACATTTCATACAAACATTTCATACAACTTTCATACAGAAGGTAGTAGCTGAATGCAACTCGGCGAGACAACGTTCGGTAAATTACGTGGCATGTGGTATTTTCTCGCCCTATCTCCTGCAATGCCTCAAGACAGATGTCATGATTCGCGCGTATTTCCAGTAATGAAACCTGGCTAATATGAGTACATAATAGGCCTTTTGAGGAGACTCAAAGTTACTCAAGGAGCTGTTCTTAAAATTTCTTTACCGATATAACTCGATAAATTACGAACCCTAAATTGCATATTAATCGCAAGCATGACGGCTATTGGGACGGCAAAGTTCTCTAATGGCAGGCATATAGAGGGAAATGTAGTTTTGATAGGACTTTCTCAAGAAGGACCGACAATTCAGTAAAGATCAGCTCAGAACCCATCAACAGGGAAGTCGAGGGGGTAGGCTTATATGGAACACTGAGTATCCTTTCTCCTTTTTATCCTTTGACTACAATAATGATGATGTTGATACTTAGGTCTTCTGGCGTTAAAATTTGAGTATCGAACCTGCGAAATATCAATGTTTTTTGAGATTCATATGATAATCTTTCTCTCCTGAAGGAACAATAGGCCTGTTTCCACTAAGAATAAATCGGATGGCTTAGAGTTTCTAATGATTAATCATGATATGTAGTAAACAAAAAACAACTTTTTTTATTAAAATAATATAAGATTACTAATATTTTTGGAAATCAAAATCGGCGAAATTACTTATTTAATCACGTAACATTAAACACCAATCAGAGAAGCGTGACGTCACGCCTCGCGAAACACCGGTTGTAGTGTAGCTGTACATACATCATCTATCTAATCTGTGCTCTCAGTGAACACCGAACAGGTTATTTTGATACACTTTGTTTTCAGAGACTATTGTTAAATCAATACAGTTTGTTTTAAGTTTAATCTTAAAAGACAGGGACATTTGCCATGAAATCAGGATTTACCAAAGCAAACAGCAGTAATTTGTCCAAAATTGACGCCGTTATGCTTGGTATTTTTTTCGCAGCAAACACAGATTTTATATATAAATAATTTATTGGCGTTTTTATCGTTGTGCTTTTACACTGGGGCACTATACAGTATTTATACTGAGAGGGATTCAATATTTATAATCTTGTCGACTGACATAAATAAAGTCGATTGTTTCGCGAGGAGTGACGTCATTCAAGACGCCATGACAGTCTTGGCCTTTTTCGAAGTCAATTAGAAGTTCATTTCTAAAAAAGCAAAATACTTATGAAAAAGGCCTATTTTTCTAAAATTAATATATATTAGGGGTAAAATCTATTTTACCTCTAATATATATTAATTTTAACTAACTAAACTATTGTTTTAAACGAATTTCCAAATTTTGTCAACTAGCCTATTCTTGGTCCTTGTATCCTGTACTACACTTTTAAGCATTTCGATTATTTTACCTGTTTGTATCGCCTGTAACAGTTCTGTATAGTGATGGCGGCCGCAGCGGCCCTTCTTTGCAGCTGGCGGCCGCGATACTGACGGTACGCTTTCTGTATGGTGATGGCCGCTGAATACAGTTCCCGTTGCTCACGATCTGGTATAAGAGATCAATGTCATTAAATACCTCAGTAGATACATCCTTAACTTTTTATATGTATATACCGTACTGTCATCTGGTTTAAGAAGTCATTCATTGTTGGGATAATAGGATACCTATTTAAGGACAATTGATAAATTGTAGCTTTGTATACATAAACTCTTACGAATGTTGTGCAGTCGAATCCTCCTATATCCGCCCTATTATTTCAGCGATATTAATCCGTACGTGGATTAATTAAAGAAATGTTATTATTTAAGTTATAAATAGATTACATATATACATACATACATACATACATACATACATACATACATACATACATACACTCACGTCTTTTTCCCACGGGGGTAGGCAGAGATTACGTCCTTCCACTTGCTACGGTCCTTACATATCTCTTTCGCTTCATCTACTTTCATAACATTCCTCATACATGCTCGACGATTGCGGGTACTTCTGACCTGGCCTTTTTTGAGGACACTTTCGATTTGTTCGAAATATGTTCGCCTAAGTCTTCCTCGTTCCGTGTCTCCACTCACTCCAGCTTCATAAATCATTTTGGTCAGTCTACTTTCATCCAACCGTTCCACAATGTTACACTGTCGAAATAAGTTAAGACTTAAGCCAGTACACTTAACGTTCAGAGTGAGATTACAGAATAGCATGGTACTCCTGCAATATTGAATCGATACAATATACGTACACACCTGGGTATAAAGATATTTCCACACCATTAAACTTGACACTATGCACACTTGCCGCTCATTATACGGTAAGAAATGCATGAAAACGATTTAACGCGTACCTACGAGGGTTAAGGACTCGCCACGACCTTTGCACTCATCGTACTGAGACTAGAGTGGTAGGTGTGAGTTCTATTACCAACACTATTGTACCATGTTTTTTGAGTATTACACTCATCAAAGCTGAAGAAATGTCCCCAATAAGAGCGTAACAAGAATCTCAATGTCTGTACATACTCACTCACTGGAATGACTGTCTGTCACTCTAGTGAGTGACATCATGGATTGACAGCGTCTGCTTTATTATATCAGAGTGAGGCAAAATATAAATGCGTGACATTATAACATCTTATATGTCGACAGAGATCGTTCTGTTTTCAAAGTTTAATTATAAGCTGTGAGCAAAATGCATGAAAAAAATACCGGCCAAATGCGAGTCGGACATGACCATGAAAAGTTCTGTAGCAGCAAGTATCATTTACGATTTAGGGGCCATCCATAAATTACGTCACACGGTTGGGGGGAGGGAGGGGGTTGACGAAGTGTGACATTGTGTGACAAGGGGGTGGGAGGGATCTTAAATTTCGTGACGTCACATTACAACATTTATTAAATCGAATAAGCAAACTGTTAAAACACAAACTTTAAGTTATTACTATTAGTATGAAAAGTGCTGTAAATATTAACTTTTACTGTAAAGTCTGTGTACTCTCATAAATAAATAAAGGAATAGTATCTTCTATCTATTAATAGGGGTACTCCCGAAACGTACTATTTTTCTTATTTATTATAGTAGGTGATTTTGAAAAATATAATAAGAAAATAATGAAATGACCATATACTTATTTAATATAAGTAATCGTTTTTTGTTTTGTTAATTGATTTGATGTTAATTTTATTAAAATTAAAATAAGACTGATTTCGAAACCGCTTTTACCATTCAATAATTTCTATAATTTCAAAATTTGTGACGTCACACTAGGGGGGGGGGGAGTCTCACAAATGTGACTAACTGTGACAAGGACGGGGGGAGGGGCAAAAAATCAAGAAAAGAATTCGTAAGAAATAGAAAGAAAGAATTCGTGTGACGTAATTTATGGATGACCCCTTATGACGAATTAAAAAAAATACTTACTAGATCTCGTTTAAACTAATTTTCCGTGGAAGTTTACATTATAATGTACAATTACATTTTTTTTAGTTTTATACCTCTCTTATTTTACAGGTTACGTTATCTATGGATTATTTATCGTGGGCTAAGATGCCCTACACGGGTTTGACGCAAATAAAATTTTGAGTTTCAGTTCTGAGTATTGGAAAACCCTAAAATTTATTGTGCCTTTTTCATTTTGCGTTTCACTGAATACAGCTACTTACCAAGGTTCAACTGTATAGTTCTTATAGTTTTGAAAAAAAAAACTAGCTGTGACATACCGACGGAGAGTCAGACAAACATGACTTCTATTTTTTGCTGCTTGTCTACGGAACCTTAAAAAAGTGTCACAGGTGTGTTTTAACAGTAGCAATTTTTTTTTATACCCCGATGGTGGCAGACAGGCCTACGGCACGCCTGATGAGCGGTGACCGTAGCCTATGGACACTTGCAACACCAGGGGTGTCACTTGCGCGTTGCCGACCCTTCAAAAACCTATTTATTTATTTATTTATTAGAAACACAAACAGATGGTTATCAATACATATAAAATAAGATATACAGCAGTTTTGTACAAGATACCATCCCAAAGTAGTGTTTACAACACGACAAAAGAAACACAGCTTACTAACAAACTCTTAACAAGAGTTCACACAATTATCAAAACAGTACTACTATACACACTATATAAAAGTAATATACAACAATATATACAAATATACATACCAAGACCAAAACAAGAACAGGACAAGGCACAGCCGCGAAGGACCGCAGCAAGACCCATCGTCATTAATATTTCGAAAAATTACGAAGCATCACCCAACACCATCCGCCGCAACTGTGCCTTAAACACTGTGTACTTATAAAAAATGTCTAACTCGCTGCATTTGCAACTTTACTCCCCTTTTGAAGAACCCCATACTGTAGCCCATAATTTCTTCACTTACCATTCAAAGTAAGGCTGGAAAAATGTGTGGTGGCGTTAAGAAACTCCTGCAGCGTTGCCGAGGGGGGCGCGGTGGCGGCGCGCGGCGATGGCGGCGGCGGCGATAGCGCCGACCCCGGCGACACCGACCCCGACGAGCATGGGGTTGATCCACCACAATACCTAAACGTAAAATTATTTTTTTTTTAATAGTTTTCTTTTATTAGAATTGTAATGGCTTCTAGATGCGTGTCCTTTTAGCCTTTGAATAATTATACTTTAGAGAATTTTATTAATCCGGGGGAGGTAGTGTAGGTGGTAGTAGCGGAGGCTGGGGGTTCCCGGAAGTGGCTTGATGTTCCCGGGGGCTCCCTACATGCCTGAGGAAGGCCATCCCTGAGGTTTTAATGGGTAGGCCTCCCCCTTCTGGGGAGGAGAGCCCCACATAACCGCCGGCTCGCCACAGCCGGGGTATGCAATTTAATGCATTTTCCTCAGGGGGAAACAAAAAATAAAAAAAAATAAAAAAGACAGAGAGAATTTTATTAATAGGTTCTCGTTAATTGGTAACACCAAAGTACAATTAATACATATCAGACAAATTCAAACATATTTCTATGGTACAATATCAAAATATATGTACTGTTTCTCATCTACATCATCACAGCTTATATACATCTCCATCAGAGACAAGAGAATTGAAAAATCCAATTAAACATTCACAATTTCTGATAAATACTGACTTCGCCTAATAGCAGTGTAATTATAGATGTAACTCAGTAGATATGGTATTTTAGATCTTATTCTTTTCTCCAATATTACATTGTGAAGCGTCGGCGGCGTTATGTTTTCGGAACTGTATCCCCAGACAAAGTATCAAACGAGTTATTACGAATTATTATCGATATCCTTTTGATATTTAACGGCAATGTTTGTAAATGATTCCAATTACAACAATAGGCTTGTATCCACTATGAACAAATCTGATGCATTAGGTTGCATAACTATTAAGATGATCATTTAATTATGAAAAAACAAAGTTTTATAAAATAATAACTTTTGATTATTTATATTTTTACACGCTTTTTATAAAATAAAATTGCACATAATAAGCCATAAGTCACGTGACAGCAAACACCAATTAAAAAGTATTACGTCACGCCGTGCGAAACGTCAAACTCAAAATGTCATTCCCAAGTGTCTTGTGGAAGTGCGAAAAAGAATGGGCATCATTCCTTCTCGCGAGTGTCAGCCACTTTTTACGTATCTGCTGATTGTTTGGCAAGTATATAAATATTTTTTTGGTGTTTTTATACTTGTGCTTGTACACTGGGGCACTATGCAGTACTTGTAATACGATGAATCCATTTTTTATTAAAATAACTTCACAATACCGAATATTCCGATACTAAAACAGCTGTGTTTTGCACGGCGTGACGTCATTCAAGACGCCATGACAGTCATGAGCGTTTTTGATGACTAATGTCAAATATTTAATTAAATGCAAAATTATTCTTATAAATAAGCATTTTTTTTCAAAAATAATAATTATTTTGTATAGAATAGGCATCAAGGTATATTAGTATTTAACTACTGAAATTTAGGCAACAAGCCTATTCCCACATATTTCAAATTTATTTTAATATATCATAATCGTCATAAATACTACTTTGGCGACGGCCTCAGGTCTTAGAATCGGGAGATTTGAGGTCAAATCTGCCATTGACGCTCTCATGTTGAAGGAAATTATCGTGTTACAACTTGCGTACACCTGCAAAGAAATTCAAAGGTGTGTGTAGTCGACTATTCTGCAGTGGGCCAACGTGATGGACTAAGGCCTCTTTAGCCAAACATAGTTTCGATAGACTCATACCCCTCAGTGAAAATATACATATATGAGCTGTAATAACGATCAGCATTACATTTAAATACTTATAAAGTAGTTGAGAAGTACCTGTAAGAATTATCTGAAAACTCGAAAGTAAATTCAGTATTGAAGTTGGTGGTTTCATCTAGGAGTGGAACCATTAGAGTGTCTTCGCCACCCGCAGAGTTTCCTTCCATCACGCAACCAGACAGCAAGGAAGAACTTTCGTTCTGTGTGGAAAATGGTAGAAAGTTTGCGTTAATTGATGTAAATAAACAACTGTACTGCAACCAAGTTTCACAGAGAACTACAGGCAAGCAAAGAGATGAAGTTTTGCTGAGTGAGTTAGTACACCCAGAACTCGTCTGTGATAGTGCATGAAATAATGCGAAACATTGGTTGATTTTATCATCGCATATCGACAGTTTACACTTTTTACAGAACCAAGAGGTGAGATTCCTACAATTATTAATTTACACTTATTTCTAGAATCCATAAATATTTTTCCATGACCAATACAATCGCAACGCACGTCAGTAGAGAGTAGTACTTGGACACCTGTTTGGGGTATTTTAGAAGGTACTGTAGTATCTTGTCGACTATTGGTACTGGGTGTTCCCATTTTTTTTTTTAATTTTCGTTGGAAAGAATATTATACAATAGTAACATACGTACAGTCAACCTATAAAAACAACTAATAGTAATGTGAACATTCGGTTTAAAACATTGGTATTAAAATTGAAACTCTATAGTCGGAATTTTAATTCGATTCCAGATTTGACATTAGCTACTGTCATTTTGTGAAATAATGATATATAATAATAAATAATGATAAATAATCATATATAATAGTGTAGTGATGTCACAAAAATCAGTAAACAATAAGTGTGTGTTCCATCAGTGGTGGATGGATAATGCACCTTACCACTCCCGAAAATTGGAAACTGCACCAAAAATGAGCTGGAAAAAAGCTGCCATTCAAGACTGGCTTTTAAGTAAAAATATTCCTTACGAACCAGATATGGTAAAAGCTACGCTTTTAGAACCAATTCCACATAAAAACGAGTCTTTTAATAAGTACGCTGTAGACGAAATGGCAGCACAACATGGGATCACGGTTTTAAGACTCTCCCCTTACCATTGCGAGCTAAACCCTATCGAATTGATATGGGCGCAGGTAAAAGGGCATGTAGCCAAAACAATAAAACATTTAAATTGACAGACGTGAGAAATTTATTTCAAGAAGGCATTTAAAAAATTACTGCTACCGAATCTACTAAATGTGTATCCCATGTTGTCAAAGAAGAGGAAAAAATGAGTAGGCTAGATATGTTAATTGACAATATCACAGACACATTTATAATAAATGTTACAGAAAGTGACAGCGATAGCGATAGCGATGACGGCGACAATTTATAAAATAAATTATTACCATATTACATTATCTGCTTTATTTGTTATGTTCCTTCATGATCACATTTTTTTATTTATTTTACACACAATTATAAAAGAAAAGTCTCAGATCGGTAATTAATCTTCAAAACTAAAAAATACCACTCATTTTATATAACAAAAATTAAAATATAAACTCTTTTGATTCAATAAAGTACAAATTATAATTAAAAATATACCATTGTATTAGAGAAACTACTGTAAGCGTTTGAAAACGCTCATAACTTAAAAGGACTATGCTTAACTACGTCCAATTATAAACGAGAAGAATCGATCCGAAAATATTCCATTTCCATATCGAATAATTTCGCAACGTCACTATTTAGTACTTGTCATAAGGTTGCAACACTGAAACTGTCAAATCTGGAATCTAATTAAAATTCTGACTATAGGTGATATGATAGATGACGTTAAAAAGACGTTAGGCAATCTAAGATTATATTTAGATTCCTTAAGCAAATTTTAGTGTCTAAGACGGTGTCTAGATTTTGTTAGCACATGCTGGGGAATTTCAAAGGTAAATCAATTGGAAATTCTTCACTCTTGTTTGATTATCACGAAGTCGCGCGTCAATATGGATTTATGCCTTAAACGTGTTTGATAGTACAGTCTCAGAGTTTTTTTTTAGATATACCTTTATAATAGACTTTTGACATATTTCTTCAATCCTAATCTAAAATACTTTTTTCAAGTCTATCTTGATTCGAGCTGCTTAATTATTCATTTAAAAATGTTGAATCAGGTTGTTTTCTAATGTCAATCTGTGTCAAAGTTCCATATTAAAGTTTTACAATCCACCTCTTAGTGTGGACCTAATTTATAATTAGAAGATTTTCGTAATAAAAAATGTAAAGACGAAAGACACAGTCTATGATTTTGATTCACTTGTGATTTTGGTGATTGGGATGGATATCGTTACGTTTTCCATCAAGTAGATCATTTGACCGTCTATTGGCTTTAATAAAAAGATAATCGAAATAGTAGGATCAAAAATAAAACATATATTACAGCAGTATGAAGTTTTTAAAACTAAAGTGACATTCATATAAAGATTAACAATAAAAGCAACTTACCTTTATTCTTTCTGGCATGGCTGCAATAATTTGTTCCGCCAACGTGAACACGCGGTCATCCTGCTCCCCTGAAATTGTTTTATGATGTGGAACCTCGTACTAGACACTTAGAAGCGAATCACAACATCCATTTCAAGGCAGCATTAGTCAGGTTACAAGGTTTCTAGCAGTGACATTTTCAATTGGTGCTTTCACAAATTACTCAATTTCAGTTACTTGAATTTGATTTTGTAGCTTTTCATGTTTTATTTTTATATAATCAGGTTCATAATTTGTCACTGTAGTACAAAGTATAAATATGTATTTTACATTATAATAGTTAGTGTTGACAGAAAATGTTTATTCTGGAGATTTCCGAATAGTTTAATAAATTATAAATACACATACTATACGGATACACACCGCAATACTACACATAAAAAGCTTTCAATAAATATCGTTTCATGCAAGCAATTTAGCCACATGCAGTGTGATCTGTAACGTATTCTTGGTTCAAATTGTGTTTCAACTTTTGACAACGTAATTTTCAAGTGTACTGAAATCATAGAAATAGAAATGCCAATCGATTTAGATGTGTTTGAAGGTACAGTAGCTGTGGATAGACCGATACGAACCATTCAAAGCGACATCGATCGACAACATCGAGTAAGCTAAACCGAGATATTAACTCACATTATAACATATTCTTAAGAAAATGAAGTAAGAGTTACTAATACAAAGAGAAGAAATAAGCTTGGTTATACAATCGTTATTTCTTGTCTTTAATATATTCATTATCTTCGGTATAGCTTAATAAGGAAACTACAAACACCAACACTGGGGAACTCCGCTCATTACAGGATACAAAATACAGAAGAAACTACAAGTGGTCTACCAACAAACAGTGGTCACGACGACTACAGACTCGTGATAGAAGGGACAGAGATATACAGACAACGTTAGTTCGAAGAAGAGAGCCTGGGAGCCGATGCACTACTACACAACATTGAGATAGGAGCGGAGGGAAGCGGCGACCAGAAATGGTATAGAACCGAAATTTTACTTTATTATCCATCTAGTTTAATTTAGTGTCAACTACGAGTTGAATACTCACTAGAAGTTAATCAATTCTCTTGTCAAATGAGCGTTTGTGGTCAAGGGAATATGCACACTCTCTAATATAATCTTATAATCTTTTTATTAGACATACAATATATTGAATTATTTTTTAAATATCTCTAAAAGTTTGATACAAGACTATTAAGTTTTCGATTAGACAGAAAGATTCTATATGTACCATGATATCACTGTACGCTCTCTCCATAAGGTATACATACAAAAATCTTTTTGCAAGAAAGATGTAGCATGTTAAATTTATTATATTTGTTTTTTTATTGCAATTAACCCGTACCTTAGTAATTTATTAAAGTTTTATGGAATTATTACCAATGCCAAATATAAACAAAAATTTATGTATATTGCTGTCTGCACAGCCACTCCGTTTCCACCAGTGAAGGGAATAGTGCAGTTATATATCTACAAAGTACCTAATCAGTGACAATAGGCTTTTAGGACAATAAAATTTGGCGAAGTGTGGGTGTTTATTTCTCCTCCGTTCAACACTTCGGAAATAACATTATGCATGCATATTCCCTATTATCACATTAAATCATATATTGATCTCAAGTTAAACTTTAAATCAATGAAATAATACGTGTTTGCTTCGATACTAATATTACTAGAAATGGGAACTTGCTTCATTTGGCCGCATGAATTCCTGGTTTGACCAAAGGGTCTTATTATAGCACCCTGAGGAACCCCTGCCTTTTGCGTGTTCTATACCGTTTCCGGAGTCGCGACTGACCTTGGCGGGGCGGCGGCGGAGGCGGGGGCGGGGGCGGGGGCGGGCTGGCGGCGGGCGACGCGTCGGACAGCGCCTCCACATCTATGAGCGGGCTGGCCGCGCGCCGCCGCGCGGACTCGCCTGGACAACACGCCGGCTCAAACCAACCATATAATGTCCGAGGAAACGTCGCGAGTACGAGTAGGCAGACCCTGTCCGGCTCGATCGCTTGGTGACTCTATTCGACCACGGTCACCTTTATGGTGATACCTGACCTTGGAGCAAAAGCAAAGAGGAGGTGCCCTGGAATGTTATCAATCTATAAAACAAAAAAACTGATTGTTACCTCTTATTCAAGAACAATTGACCCTATTAAATCATTATATTTGAAAAAGCAAGGAAAATAATTTACAAAGACAACTGTGTGTTTTATATTTAAATTATATTTTTCTTTATAAAATAGATCACTTCATATTTAGGTTAAATACAGTTTAGTCATTATTTAAAGGATTACAGGATAATCGATTCCGATAGAAAACAATATCGAAAAGTTGTCAGCACGCCAGTAGTATGTAGATTGAACTGCCATTGTAACTAAGGACTCGACGGATAGATGCTGAACTACATTGCTTAAAACATCTTCTCTTTGATTTTGCTCCACATACCTGATCGATAGAAATTCACCGGGATCGTAAGTCAAGGCTTGAGGACCCACCACAGTTCTCGCCTTCTCCGTGTTAAGTAATGGTGAGGCTGTAAAAGCCATCTGTGGCTAACAGCACAAGCCCATAAAAATGTGAGTAGGTACGGCTAGAATTGTAATTCTCGAGACTAATTAGTCTTCAACTATCGCTTTCAAGAGTGACTTGTCAGTACCTACCATTTGAAAGACTAGCGAAATTGGACTTTTACTAATTCTTTTACAAGAAATTTCAGCAGCAACTTTTACATTGACGTCGCATCAAGCTTCAATTCGCTTTGCAGTAAGTCAATTAATTCAAGTATTTAAGTAAGGTAAAATGAGTTCAAATTTTATTTGCTTAAATAATTTAGTTAATCTATTACTGAAACAACATTAACAATTCTGAATGTAATTATTATTATTTTGTAAGTCTTGTTTATCTATTTGATTTTGATTGATTTTCAACTAATTACTAACAGCTATTATACCAAATCCTCTTTAGTTATGAGTATCATTATAAATAATATTAATGTTAACGTCTCCAAATAATTATTCTTCTACAGATATATTATAAATGCTATTTATGGAAAAATACACTCCAGATATATAGAAAGATAGTTTCCTCGACACTTTGTTTTACACCGCCACGATTTGACCCGACACGCATCTAACGCCGCCCGCATTATCCGTATGTCCGGCAACATAATCTGTTTTCTGAATCTAGTTTTTCCATAGATAATGAAGTAAATAATTTTAATAAGAAATATCCTAATGTTTTATTATTTATTAATAAATTATGCTTTATAGAATAGTGGACTGATTCAATAAATTGGAAAGCATTGTCCCCAACTATTGTAATCAATTGCACTTTATAATTATT
Organism: Scirpophaga incertulas; assembly: GCA_036419045.1. Classification (NCBI taxonomy): domain Eukaryota; kingdom Metazoa; phylum Arthropoda; class Insecta; order Lepidoptera; family Crambidae; genus Scirpophaga; species Scirpophaga incertulas. The sequence goes on along the minus strand of CM071641.1, from coordinate 4,624,904 downwards.
AATAATATATTTTTTACTTTAATCAACTTAGCTAAACTCACAATTTTTGATGTAAAGTTATCTTCAATCGCGAGTACAAAACATAAACAAGAAAACATATCATTACAATTTCAATTAGAATTTAAATAAAATCAAAAAGTGATTGCAGCGAACAAAATCGAAGATTCAAAATTGAAATTTCGAAAATTTTAGGCGCAGTGCCGATACAAATAAAATAGTCTGAAGCAAATGAAAATTGAATATTTTTTCAAATAAACTGGTTGATTAGACTTACAAAGCGCCAAATCCATTCGTCTTCCATTCTTAGAATCACCTAAACTGTCTTCAGAGTTATCAGAGTCAAGTGGCAATGACATGCTTCTTTCCCATCTGAAATATTATAAAACATTGCTTCATGCAAATTTTCATCAACCATTGCAACATTAGTATAAGATTATTTAGTCATATTTGTAAATTGTTGTACAATATGTTGCTTTTTATTACATATTTATATTAGGTAGGTTAGGTAGGCCGCCTGTACGAGGGCGTTGTGCGATCCGTGGCCATGTATGGGGCTACCGTGTGGTCGCAAGACTGCGCGAGGTCCCCCCGCTGCAAAGCTCTGCTACGGAGCCTGCAGCGATAATGGCCATACATATCGTACGAGGCTACCGTACCACCTCGTACGAGGCGGCGACGGTTCTGGGACGCTCCCCACCATTCGACATCCTGGCCGACATGTACGCGGCGAAGTATGCGTCGCGACGTGTCGACCGGCGGAGCGATGGAGGCAGCGCCCTGGAACCCGCGCACGAAGTGCCTAAGCGGGAGTGGCACCGACGGATTGTGGCGGCCTGGTGTGCGCAGCTCGAATTACGGATCTGCGCGCGCCAGCGGGCCATCGGTGCCGTACTCCCGCACCTCGAAGCTTGGCTCAACGGGAAGGAGGAGGTCACCTACCGATTGACTCAGATACTCACCGGGCACGGCTGCTTCGGTGAGTATCTGTGTCGAATAGGACGCGAGGGATCGACACATAGCCACCACTGCGTATCCGACCTCGACTCGACCCAGCACACGCTGGCGGAGTGGAGATCTGTCTCCGCCGGCAATGCTGGCGGACGAGGGTGGTTTGAGGGCTGTGGCCTCCTTTTGTTAAGCAGTGATGCTCCAGAAGGAGGCCGCCGAGCGGGGTCGGGAGATGGCCGATCCCGCTCAACGGAGGCGGCACCGGGCGCGGTAGCACAGCTACGGGTCGCCGGCGGGCGCGAGACAAACGCGCCCGCAAATACGGCGACCCGGGAGGGACCACGCCCCTTTCGTGGCTGGGGAGCGTCGTAGGTGGTGGAGATCGGGGGAGGTATTGTAGTCTCTCTCGAGGAGGGCTCCCTACATGCCTGAGGAAGGCCATCCCTGATGTTTTTAGAGGGTAGGCCTCCCCCTTCTGGGGAGGAGAGCCCCATATAACCACCGGCTCGCCACAGCCAGGGTATGCAACTTAATGCATTTTCCTCAGGGGAACAAAAAAAAAAGTTAGGCAAGTCCACACGTTCTCACCTAGCTGTGATGCTTTCAGACTTATCAATCACTGGACTAGCTCGGAACGCGTCGGCCATATTTATTCCGCTATCTATAGACGGCCGCTTAACCAAATTGCTCTCCAGACTTCCTGCTCTTCCTTTTTGCGATAAACTGAAAAACAGAAATAAATAGTTTTATTTGTTGAGCTTTTATGTTTACTTTATTTATCCCTATTAATATTATAATCGCGAAAGTTTGTATTGAGATTTGTTACTCTTTTACGTCACACTTTCAAGCTTATACATCAGAATAACTACACTTTATAAAGATATACGCCACACTACTCGAATACTCCTGCGCAAAAAAAGACGCGTGCATCAGCTGGTTTTATAATATAGCTGTAGCTGCGCTACGGCGTAGCTCGCTTACTAGGATAATAAAGTCAGTTGCACAGAGTACTGGCAGTTGCTTCAGAACGCCAGCTCTGGGCGCTCGTGCTAATTAATTAACTCGGTTGTTTTATTTATGCAAATCCTTCTAATTTCAAATTATTAAGTGTTACGGTGGATAAAAATTTATTTATATCTGTAAAAGTGGTGACCCCGACGTGATTTAAGGCATTTATTGGCCTTTTCTCCATATCGGAAATGGTAAAAACACAGCCATTTCGCACTCTATCGCCTGGCATATGCCTATAGAGGCATATGCTTCCAATTGTCCAGTTGTTCCAGTCGAGTCGAGTAACATTATTGTACTATTACAAGCACAATAATGTTACTAGACTGTCTCGACGAAACACAAAATGGAGGTTGTGATATCTTGGTACGTACCCCACGCATAATGTAGGGAGAGACACACACTATTGATCGAAAGATTTGGAGCGCAACAACATTCAGTCGAGTTTAAAACGATACGCAGCAACACGCTACCACTGTCGACGGCGCAGACTCAGTTATTGCGTTCGACACCGGTACTGTCACTAAGGTACTAAGTTTAGCTGGGCTTTTATCTACACTTAGCCTCATAATTGGGAACTTCTCTTTTACTCCAATCACCCCAGATCTTCCCAAAATGCCAGAAGCCTTTTGGTACTAGTGTACGCTTCCGGAACGGATATTAGGGAGTACAAAAGTTTTACCCGTTATTCGATCCGTTCAATCAGAATATTTTGTGGTGTTTCCTCTACTATCACTAAAGCGGGAAATTCACTAGACGGACATACCCACAGACAAGCTTGCGGGCATGTCCGACAGGCTTCGCTACTATTAGGTTTGTGTAGTGTATTATCGTCGCGGGCCGTCCGGCAGACTGCCTGAGGCAAGTCCGTGAGATCTCATTTCGTCTGCGCAGCCACAGACACGTCTGTACGTGCCTGCTCACCGCGGGTGCCTGTGCGCAGACGTATGAGCGAGAGCGAGCCATGCAGACGTTCATTGTTTCATGTATATAAAACTTATCCATGTTTGTGGAAGGTTAAAAGTAAACAATAGGGAATTAATCTCTTTTTTGAAAAGAATCTTAATTTGATCCTTGCATGTCAGTAAACCATATAATAAAAATATAAAAATTTTATACACTCGTTAAGTACTATAAAAATTGCATTAAAATTTTATATTTTCAAATTTCGCGCGTAATTAGACGAAGGCGTCGCACGAGTTGTTACTCTGTAGCGATGACGTCAATACGGCATGTAAATAATAAAAAAGCTCTATGTTTGATGCTATGTATTATTATATTCATAATTTAAAAATGAGTTACTATCTTTTATATATAAACAACTAATAAAGGAATAATAATAAAAGAGTAATACTGACATCGATGTTTTAATACTCCGTGACTCTTCAGAACAAAAGTCGGGATTTGGAGCAAAGAATTTTCCGATCATTTATGCATTTATTTTTAGTAAATTCGTACTATCTCCTTTTTACAAAACTGCTTTCCATGGTGTGATTCACGTGCGATTTCAATTTAACTTGCGTATTTAAAACGTTCTCTTACATTAAAAAAGCAACCTACAAACTTCTTTTTTTATTGTTTTGCTGCTTTATACGTACTATGATTCATAATGTGATTATGACAAAATTAATGCCAATATTATTAGCACTGACTGGTTCACATTATTTTCTGGCAAAGACGTAAATAGTGCAGTTAATATTTTCTATACGAAAATAAATAACCTCATTAATAGTTATGTACCTACAAAAATATGTCGCGATCGTAGTTATCCAGCCTGGTACTCATCTGCGCTGTTAAAGGTGATAAGGGAAAAATCGAAATACCACCGCAAATTTAAAATATATAATAATTTATCTGATCTTCACTCGTTTAAATTATTGAGAGATAGAGAAAAACGTTTGGAGGACGAATGCTACAATAATTATATTTTATCAATAGAAAATTCAATTAAAAGTAACCCAAAGTACTTCTGGTCATTTGTGAAGTCAAAAAATAAAACTCTGGGAATCCCATCCACTATGCACTACGGTGACGCCACTGCGAATGACGGTGTATCTATATGTAACATGTTCTCAGATTTCTTCTACTCGAATTTTTCATTGCCTTCCCAAACGATTACTTATCCTAATGAAACCTCGAATGCCCTGTCCCAAGTCAATATTTCCAATATTACTATACAATTACAAGACGTGACTAAAGCATTGCTTTCACTGGATTTGACAAAATCGCCGGACCTCCGGACCGGATAATATTCCTCCGATCTTCTTGCACAGATGCGCTAATAATATTTCTAGTCCAGTCCATATGCTATTTATGAAGTCTCTCTCTGAGTGTGATATGCCATTGGTTTGGAAATCTGCCTTTATAACTCCAGTTCACAAAAAAGGTAAAAAATCAGATGTAACAAATTATAGGCCAATTTCCAAACTTTGTATTTTAGCTAAACTGTTTGAGAAGATTGTTTACAGGGTGATTTATCAAGGTTTGAAGCACTTATTTATTGATTGCCAACACGGATTTCTTAAGGGGCGGTCTACTACATCTAACCTTATCTTGTTCACTGACTTTGTTTCTGAGTCTATGGACAGGGGTTTGCAGGTGGATGTGATATACACAGACTATAGCAAATGTTTTGACAGAATTAACCATAGTATATTAATAGTCAAATTGGAAAGCATGGGAATATGTGGGGATCTTTTGAGATGGTTTTCATCATATATAACAAATAGATCTCAGGCAGTAGCAATAAATAATTACATTTCCGGTTGGATTGCTGTCCCCAGTGGCGTCCCGCAAGGCTCTCTCCTGGGTCCACTTTTGTTTTTGATATTTGTTAATGATATCGATGCATGCTTTCACCATTCAAAGCTCCTTTGTTTTGCGGATGATATGAAAATTTTTAAGGCTATTTCTTCTCAGTCTGATGTAAAAGACCTTCAATCTGATCTGGTCCGTCTGGATGACTACTGTAATAGAAATAGGCTCGACTTGAATCCATTGAAGTGCTCAGTATCTACTTATTCAAGAAAGAGTTTCAATGTTCCCTCTTCATATGCCTTAAGACACCATACCTTGGAAAGGAGTTATGTAGCTCGGGACCTAGGGGTTGTACATGATTCGAAGCTTCTTTTTGGCGATCACGTTGAGAGTATAGTAAAAAAGGCGTTCAAAGCTTTGGGGTTTCTGATGCGAAGCAGCAGCAGTTTCAAAGAAATTAAAACTATTAAAATTTTATATTGCGCGTTTGTGAGAAGCATCCTGGAATATTGCTCTGAAATCTGGAATCCGCGATATATAAAGTACATCCAGCGCATTGAACGACTTCAAATGAAATTTGTAAAGTTTTTATGTTATCGTCTTGGAATCGGCTATGACTCCGAAAATTACCTAAATTTGTGCTCTCGCTTTCACCTGCTTTCTTTAGTCAAAAGACGGCAAGTAGCAGATGTAATATACCTTTTGTAAATTCTACAAGGAAAAATTGACTCTCCTGAATTGTTATCAAAATTGAAATTCAACGTACCATCTAGGTCTACCAGGCACTATACCCCCCTTTACATCTCAGTGGCCGCGTCGAACTATCGGCAAAACTCTTTCTTGTTGCGAGCTAGTAAAACTTTAAATGATTTGTGTAAATGTAAAAACATTGATATATATAATTGTAGCTTGGCGACAGTGAGGCGTGTACTTAGTGAGGATTTTTAAGATGATTAGTTCGGATCTTAAATATTTATTAGTAATTGTTCACACCTAATCTTATTTCAATATATGTTTCCATACGTGAAGACCCATTATTGGCCAACTGTTATATAAAAAAAAATATATATCTTATGTTTTATGTGCTGTCGGTCTTCCAAAACAATAATAAATAAATAAATAAATAATGACATTGACATGCATAAGTTTACAGTACCTTATGACGTCATGACATGGCGGCCTATGTTTTGCTCTTGTTTTACGTATAGATTAAAAAAGTGAATACTTTGAAACTAATTTTTATATTATTTTTGTTATTTTATGTACTTATACGTGATGGTTCTGACTAATTAATGCATAAGCTATCATAGTTACATGTTTTTAGATCTTTTCTAATATAGAGGGAAGTACCCTATTCATGAACACTGAAATGCGCAATACAGCCTATAAAAATTCAATTGAAAAATGCCAAGAATTACTACCAAAAGCTGATTTAAGCTATGTTAAAAAAAAGTATTAACGCAGTACCGGTAACTAAAGCAATTTTTTGCCTTTGCGGCGACAGACTTGTCCGGACAGACTGCCTGCGGGCATGTCCGTGTAGTGAATTCCTCGCCTAATGAATTCATCTCAAAGCCGGCCTGGTTATTATGTTTATATACCTGTGCGGGCGCAGGAACACGCCGTCGGCAGCGAGGTCCAGGTCGCGGCGAGGGCGGGGCGCGGCGCGGCGCCGCGGCGGGTGGATGCGGTCGAGCAGAGCGGCGAGGCGCGCGTGGCCGGCGCGGCGCGCTGCGGCGGCGGCGGGTCGCGCGCCCGCCTCGCACCGCGTGCCCGCGCTCCACCGCGCCAGCACCACCGCCGTCTGTACATGCCCCGCTGCACTCGCCACCATCTTAAATAAAGACGTTCATAGCTCGCGTTAAATGCACTGCCCCCGTTCTGGAGGGCGGGAGCGTTAGTTCAAGCCGATAGGGTCCCAGGCCTTCCGCCCGACCAAAGGCTGTAAGGTAGTGTTTATTTGGTTGGCTGGCCTTCTGCTAGAGTCCAACATAACCACCCGCCGTATACCGCTTGCGGGTGGTATCCGGGGCGAGGTCGTCCAAGCACCAGGGGGTTGTCATAGCGACCACGGTGGTGGCGCGCCCCCTATGAGGATTCACTACCATCCCCCGTGGGAAAAAAAAAGCTCGCGTTAACACTATTATGTAAGTACTGAAATTCAGTTCAGTGACCAATTTCTCTAATAATCTATACCTATAATAGCTGTTTTAATTCCTGTAACCCTCCACAGGTTTAAATCAGTTGTTAAAGTTATTAAAATAGGCTTGCGTTTGTCCACAATCTCACCTGATGGTAAGTGATGATGAGGACTAGGATGGAACATGCTTACCTAGCAAATGCCTATTCACTCGTGACTTGAAGACCGTAGGATTATATTGTTCCGGGAACAGAGACATCGGCAAACAGTTCCACATCTTAGTCGTTCGTATTAAAAACGAAGACTGGAACCGTTTTGTACGTGTGCAAGGATAGTCCACCACGGAAGGATGGTAGTTAAGCCTACGTCTGGTTGACTGGTGGTAGAAAGGAGCGGGTAGAATTAATTCATGTAATTCCAACGCACACTCTCCGAAATGCAACTTATAGAAAACCGAAAGGCTCTTCTTTAATCTTACAAAAAGGTTACTATAGTATAAAGGATTACTAAAATGATTAAAATACTTGGTTTAATTTTAACGAGTCAGTAACTAATTTTTATAAATATAATATGGCCTTGTTTAAACTTGTAAAGGAAGTTGGGTTCCGATTTATAAATTTTTCTTTGAGGCCAGCTTCTAATACAAGGAGAAAAAAAATAGCTCTTGTTTGTCTCTCGCTATAGACTTATGCACCAATGACGTAGCGTCTTTTTCATGCAAAAGTGTTCGTAAAAATCCTATTATTTAAGATGCCGATGACGATTATATTATTAAGTATTAGCGATATTAATATAATGCAACCTGGCGTCTATTGACGTAAATGCGTAAGCTAGATTAATTTTATCACTTAGGACATTAATCTCCCTACCACGGGCAACATAAAAAAAAAAAACAAATATTTATTGAACACTACATTTTAAAGATATTCGACACAAACAAATCGGTACAAATATTTTAAATATCATCTATCCATTTATAATACACATTTTGCATTTATATGGACAATCGCTGCAAATTTAATAAAAAAATAAATACATTTAAAGTCACAAACTTTCACTTAATAAACTTTTAATATTTTCTAATAATACAACTAAAATGTAGGTATTTTATTTTATTTTAGGTGTTGATAGAAATAGACAAAGTTGCAATAATTAGGTAATACAGAAATCTATAAATTAATAATTAATTTAATCATAAAGAGTTTCATTAAAATTCAAAATTTCCATAAAATCTACTCAGCATCGATATTGCTCGATTATCGATATACTAATATTATAAAGAAGTAAAGTTTGTGTGTTTGTATATTGTAAGGGGTAATCTCGGGATCTACTGAACCGATTTTAAAAATTCTTTCACCAATAGAAAGCCACATTATTGCGGAGTGTCATCATTATCATCATCATCACCATCGATTTTAAAAATTCTTTCACCAATAGAAAGCCACATTATTGTTGAGTGTCATCATCATCATCATCATCATCAGCGGACGGCGCGCGATGGCTTCGGGTTTAATTCAGTTCGCTTTCGTGCTCGCTTCGGGGATTATTAATATTATGCCCAACGAAGTGGGCGCGGGTCAGCTAGTGGTTAATAAGTGTATACAGAAACATTATTGGTTGCACATAAAATTGACCATGTCGCAAAAATATATGATAAAGCGTCATACTTTGACGCTAGTCTATGGACGATTAAATATTATCCATATCTATCATTGACCTTGCACGCGATTGTGTCTTGGTGTAATCAATAGTACTAGCACCCCATGACGTTTGACATGGGTAAAAACGATAGCCCACAACCGCATTTACACATACTACTTTTAACTACTTTTATATATGTGATAAATTTGTTAATGTTTTGCACATAATCTTGTGCTTTATTCGGTAGTTTCAATTTATTTATATGTGTTTTATAGCAATAGATTCCATTATGTAATAGGCTTAGGTGTCGATAGTAGTATGAAATAGGAGTTTAGAAAATGTGGATTTTCTAAAAACATCAATTTTATGACTATTATTGCTGAACATTTACACTTACCAGCGGCGTACAATTATCGCTATCTCTGGCACTTAGATTCACTTCTTTCTCCAAAGCCAGACTACTATCATCCTGATGCCACCTCAGCAACAAAGTGGTAAGGTCCGTATACCCCAACGCAGCGGCCAAGTGTAGAATCGTAGAGCCGTCTTCCCCGGGCTCAGTGGTGAAGCCTTCTGAAGTTCCCAAGGACCTCAAGCTGAGTGATCGGCAAAACGTTACCAAACGCTCCTCGAACTTCGGATTCGAGTATAGCTGGACATCATCGATCTGAAAAGTGATTTTGAATTTCTGTTTTATTATTATACTACAAAGATACAATTTAAGAAATAAGACCTACTTATAAGTAGAGTAAGGTCAGCAGATTTGGACACTAGAAATGGCAGCCTAAGGTTTTGGAAGTTTGTGAAAAATTAATGTGATTGAAAATATTCTTAGATTCTATTTCATATCTGTTCAATACAAGCAAATCAATTCAATTCAGAGTTCAATTAAGAGTTGAGACCAAACTAAATGAGAAAATGGCTAATGCTAAAAACAGAATAAACAAAGCACTAATCATTCTCAACTTGTCGCCTTTCAAAGTGCTTTTTCCTTCGTCACGTCAGCTACAAGACTTGTGTGGATACTGCGTGCTATGGTTGTTGTACTGTAAAGCAAGAGTTCCCCTAATTTCTGTCAAGGATGCAATAGGCAGCAGTTCTTGTCACAGTATTAGTTACTGTCACTTTACATCTATTGTGATACAATTTGATTATGTACACTCCAACTTTCAAGAGTTCTTTCAAGAGTTTCACTCTATACAGGTAAACATTCTATTTACCAACAATATTATACGAAACAAAATTGTGCAACTTTCTATATATATACAGCATTAGAGTTACTGATATCAAGTAAGAGATCAATTTCACGTACCTGACTGTTCTCATCCATCGGTTCACTTTTTATCTGCAGACGGCCTTGTAGCCTCTGGATCCGCTGAAGCAAGCTAAACCGTTTGAAGTCTAACGTAGTAGGCAGCAAGGCTGACGCTGGTGATGTTGGAGCAACTATTGGCCCCGCTTTGTATTCGAACACTACGGTATCTGATACTACTCGACCACCTCGAGCCACTTGTAATGCCGCCAGGCCTGCCTCGTGTGCTGTAATGGGCAAGGAAGTATTAAGTTAATGTTAGATAATTCTTATTCTATTAAGTGCCTAAAGTTTACAAGCGGTCACATGAATATAATTTAGACTTTGAATAATAAACTACAAACTAACTAAATGAACTACATCAATGCGACCTAAAGATACTACCTACCTACCTACTCTTTTAAAGATAGCACTGTATTGTATACACACATATATATATATATATATATATATATATATATTTTTAGGAAACAGAAGAGAAATTCCTTAAAAAAAATAATTTGGCAACAACATAATTTTACAGAGGAACAAAATCAGCCTAACGCCTACTTTACGAATTACGCAACGTTACGCAACGCAACACGTAATAACGTTACGACCGGTCTACCCGCTCCGAATGCCCGACGATAAGTGAGTCGCTAGCTCGACTAAACTCAGCCTAAGCCTTTGGTCCTAATGACCCTACAGCAACCGCAGCGGCTTTTATAGGCAACGGCCGGCAACCTTACGTAACGTGTGGGGTAACCGCTTATACGGCCTCTCCTGACATAGTGTCGTCCTCGACACGAGCCTCGGGGTTGTCACCACTTTGTATGCTGCCATCTGCTGCAACTCCACCATCCTCGTCTGTCAGTCATTCATTCATTCTTATACCTGTATCATCATATTCAAGCTACGTCCACTCGTACGTTCAATACATACAAAACTGTATGTCTGCCGGACATAAAGTCCAATACATACAAAACTGTATGTCTGCCGGACATAAAGTCCAACACATACAAAACTGTATGTCTGCCGGACATAAAGTCCAATACATACAAAACTGTATGTCTGCCGGACACAAAGTCCAATACATACAAAACTGTATGTCTGCCGGACACAAAGTCCAATACATACAAAACTGTATGTCTGCCGGACACAAAGTCCAATACATAGACTAGGGTTAGTTAGACTAGGGTTAGATAGTGTTAGTTTCACTAACCTCATGCTGATCTAGGTACCCTTTCACACAGCAGTCGCGAGACTTCACTTAAACCTTAATTCTATTCTTATTTTTAAGTTTCTGCATGCATTATTTTTGTGTCCCTGTACCTGTAAGATTAATTTATATTGTGTCTCGTGTCTGTTAATGTGAATAAAGAATTTGGAATTTGGAATTTGGAACATACAAAACTGTATGTCTGCCGGACATAAAGTCCAATACATACAAAACTGTATGTCTGCCGGACACAAAGTCCAATACATACAAAACTGTATGTCTGCCGGACACAAAGTCCAATACATACAAAACTGTATGTCTGCCGGACACAAAGTCCAATACATACAAAACTGTATGTCTGCCGGACACAAAGTCCAATACATACAAAACTGTATGTCTGCCGGACACAAAGTCCAATACATACAAAACTGTATGTCTGCCGGACACAAAGTCCAATACATACAAAACTGTATGTCTGCCGGACACAAAGTCCAATACATACAAAACTGTATGTGTGCCGGACATAAAGTCCAATACATACAAAACTGTATGTCTGCCGGACATAAAGTCCAATACATACAAAACTGTATGTCTGCCGGACACAAAGTCCAATACATACAAAACTGTATGTCTGCCGGACACAAAGTCCAATACATACAAAACTGTATGTCTGCCGGACACAAGTCCAATACATACAAAACTGTATGTCTGCCGGACACAAAGTCCAATACATACAAAACTGTATGTCTGCCGGACACAAAGTCCAATACATACAAAACTGTATGTCTGCCGGACACAAAGTCCAATACATACAAAACTGTATGTCTGCCGGACATAAAGTCCAATACATACAAAACTGTATGTCTGCCGGACACAAGGTCCAATACATACAAAACTGTATGTCTGCCGGACACAAAGTCCAATACATACAAAACTGTATGTCTGCCGGACACAAAGTCCAATACATACAAAACTGTATGTCTGCCGGACATAAAGTCCAATACATACAAAACTGTATGTCTTCACACTGAACGCCAAGGCCGCATCGCGGTCTGATGACGTCCCCGACGCATTACATTCGTCCGCACTTGCATCCGCTCAACATTTTGAGGCTCAGCCGAGTCAATCAAAGGTCTAACCTTCTCCCGACTCGGCCTAACCTGACCTTCACTTATATTGCCAAGATCGACGCAAGACGGTCCATGATCGAATTCAATGTGGAATGAACAGCCAAATCCGGGGTATGTGACCCGCCTGAAGACCGCGATCTGTTCAAGCGACGATGATGGCGATCACGACTAGGCGTTCCTTCTGACGGTGTGAAATCTTCATCACGCGTCCCACCATATGACCGACGTCGCGATCGGCGGCTCCTAGCGGACACCCCGTGACGGCCACGCGAACGGCGCCGCGACTTATCACGGGAACGACTTCGCGACCCACGGCCACTCCGACTGGATCCGCCAGCCATTATCACAAACACGAACACTAAAGTACGCAGAAGACTTTGTTCCTCGTAATTGTGGGCTAAGAGTTGCTTATCCCAATTCTGATTTTAGGAAACAGAAGAGAATTTCCTTAAAAAAAATAATTTGGCAACAACATAATTTTACAGAGGAACAAAATCAGCCTAACGCCTACTTTACGAATTACGCAACGTTACGCAACGCAACACGTAATAACGTTACGACCGGTCTACCCGCTCCGAATGCCCGACGATAAGTGAGTCGCTAGCTCGACTAAACTCAGCCTAAGCCTTTGGTCCTAATGACCTACAGCCAACCGCAGCGGCTTTTATAGGCAACGGCCGGCAACCTTACGTAACGTGTGGGGTAACCGCTTATAATATATATATATAATATATATATATATATATATATATATATAATATATATATATATATATATATATATATAGTTGCGCCTCTTTCCTGTCCAAACATACTTCCCTAACTTCCTGAACTCTCATTAATAATTTCGTGCACGTCTGTTACGGGTTTCAGTATATCAACTATTTGGTATGTTCTCCTAGGTCACCCACTGGCCCATTAATATGTGTATATTTTTGTATTATATTATTTATCATCTACGCTTGGTCTCATACGAGTTCAGTATGATGTTACATGCACTTCAGTATACTGCAATTCAGTATGATAACTAAACACACTTCATGCTACAATGAGTGGTGTTTATTTCGACTTTAAATTTCAGTTGATTCAATTTAATTTTCATATGCAATTAAAATATCCAATAATACACTAAAGTAAAGCAAAAAGGTTAGGTTCAAATTTTTGTTTCGATAAATTAGAAATAGATAGTAATTATTAATGGAGAAAAGAATTATGGAAATAGAATATCAAACCCACCTGGACAAAAGCATCTTAGTAACCCATTTTGAACCAGAATCGACGGAACAGGAAAATTATCAAAGAGCACTGTGTATTGATCTGAAGTCTCCGTCCAGGGTCCAGCAACTAAAACTTTTGCACCACCTTCCGGATATGCCCATTCAGGCGAGTAATCTATTATGCTAAGGGTACCCTCATTGCTATCTGTCTGCATTTTATCACTACTTTCTTCATCTGGTGATTTATCACAAGATGGCTGTAAATATGAAATTTATTTAGTACACTACAAGTTATAAATCATTAAAAATATTTTAGGTGTTGTCATTTTCAACTTACCACAGGATTTGTTGTTATTGAATTTGGATCTAAGACTTCCAATTCTGGAAAATCACCCAACATGTCGAAAGCATCTAGATTGACAAATACGTTGTCGTCAACTACATGCGTCGGTGATGCAACCGCTTCACAGCTTTCTATGAAATCCATTGTGTCGATACCAGAGACCATTACGTTGGCCGTCTCAACAGACCTCCCTCCACCTCGATCCAAGCCGCACCCCGGCATATTAGCTGATAAAGTCTTTTGAATATCCTCATGTGATAACTCTAATGTTTCATCGAAAAATCCACTAGATCCTAAGTTTCCATCAGTACCAAGCAATACTAACGTATCATCACAGTTGTCTGTCAAAACCTTACTTTCTAAGCGCTCCACTAAATCTGGATATCGCGAGGGAGTAGCAGGTGCACTAGCTATCATTTGATTTCTACATTTTGGTTCAATTTTTATTTTTTTATCAAATGTGTCTATATCTATTTTCTCCTCTACTTGATTTTCTACTTCAAATGTAGTCTCTGAGTTATGAAGACATGATGTAGGTTGACTATCAGGTATTTCCCGCTTCAAGACAAATGTTGGTTTGTACTGCTGTCGATACCTATCCCTGGGTTCCTCGCAGACAAATGAAGTAACAGATAAAGGTGAAACAAGAGATGAATGCTGCTGAGTAGTGTTGCTAGTTCCATTGAGGATGAGGAGACCTCCACCGCCTTGAATTTGGCCTAGGGATAAAAGTAATGGGGAGGACTGCGTTGTAGTTCTGTGGTCTCTAGTGTATTGTCTCGGTGGTTGAGACATAGGCCGAGGAGATGGGCCTGTCGTTGACGAGACGTGGTGATCTGACGGTGGAGGCTTAGCTGCTTGTAGACGCCGCAATGGATGGATGCATGTTCTAGAATCTTGACATGTGGAATCCGGGCAACTGCATTCAAGTTGTTTGGCTAGAGCAGCTGCCCTTAGTGCTCGCTGTTTCTCCATGAGCTGGCCCACGATCGCTTCCACCGTCTCAGTTGTCTGGAACATTTTGCCCTATTTATTTATTTTAATAAAAAGTGAGTTCCGGACATAAACACATTTGGATGCACATTAAAAAATATACAAACTTACAGTAATTTCCAATTCACTGTTGACATCTGGTTCATCTTCACTGAAGACTGAAATAAAAATTAATAAATTGTTAATTATTATTGGTTTTGCAAAACAATATAATATATTAAAATTTGAACAGTTGTTAAATAATTCACAGCCGCAAATCAATTTAGTGGCGCAAAAGCTGGAACATGTTTAAATGGCACGATAATCATCAGCGTATTTACGATAAGATAAAATTAATATCGTATTATGAAATTGAATTTTACCGCTGATTTCATAAATATTCAATGAACGGAGGGCGCGGAACTTTTCGTGTTATGCTTTAATTTCCACTGTTTAACATTAATGAAATTTCCAAAGTGGGTAAATCTTTGATTATTGCCTTGTTATTTGTCAAAGATAAAGTGTTTTAATTTATGGTAATGAAACATTGTTTAAGATATAACACTCGTACTTAATATTATAAATATTTAAGATATTATAGAACATTTCAATTGTTATAAGAAATTATAATAATGATTTTAAAACCATAATTTGGATATATATTGTTTTTCGGATAAGATGAAAAGAAATTCAGAATTATTCTTCGGAAACTATTTTCGAAGAACAATTCTGAATTTCTGTATCTCCAGTTACTCGCTGGCATCTTAGATTTTTAGATTACATTTTTTATTTTATAAATTATAAGCGTCTTTTATTGGAATGGTGTGCTTACCTTAATTTAAATTGTAATAGTAATTACGTTTATGTATTTAGTTGGTAAGCTATACTTAATAAATAAAATTAAAATATATCACGCGATACAACTGATGTATTTAAAAGAATCTTGGTACAAAGACAATTTATAGCTATGACTAATTCATTTGATTATAACGCCCAGTAAAGGACTATGTTAATTTTATGTATGTAATTAAAATTACATAAGTTACACTTATAAGTTTTTCAACTGATCTCTAACATAGAATATTTCGAATCAGTAGTTAACTGGTATTTTTAATTTAAGTTAATAATATTTTTCAAAATAGCGCTTCGTGTCTGAACTCGGACCATCCATAATAATCATAGTTAGGGGGACTCATTGAGTGGAAGTCACCAATTGCCATATTTAAATCAATTAGGAGACTTTGAGAATGCAGGTGAACGGAGTTTCTTCCATAGTTCGGATCTCATTACCACCTAAATCGAAATGGAATAGTCCATAAACGTTAAGACTAGTAATGCCAATAGTTTCTGTGGCATTTAACTGGGTATAGTCTTTAGCTGCATTGTTCATGGTGCAGAGATATATATATATATATATATATATATATATATATATATATATATATATATATATATATATATATATTATATATATTGGAAAATTATAGTTATTTAGAGATTAGACCCATTTGGTACACTTCACGCATATTATTAAATTTCGCTTAAATGACCTCTACGCGTTGGATCTGTATCCCTGCACATGCATTATAAAAACATGTAAATAAGCGATAATAATTATTAATTTTTATCACAACGTTACAGATTTAAAACTTATAATTAGCGAATTCTACACTACGATTAATGTTGTTTTCTATTGTAGAGATTCAGATTACGATTACTATGATTATGACTATATGATGACTGATTTATTATATATATATAATACATTATTATTTTGTATTTAATAGCAGCATAATGTAATAACATTAATACATATTTATTTTGATAAATTGCAATTTTATATTTTAAAAAGCTTCAATATTGATTCCCCTCTACAGTGTCATCAATTGATATTATAAAAGCATTTTGTTACTTTTTATCAATATAATTATCTGTATTGATTACATACTGATTTCCTCTTTCTACGATCTGAACATAATTCCTTAACATCCCTCTTATTCATACTAATTATCTTCTATCTATCTTTTGACGACCTCCATAATCGAGTAGATATTAGAGTGGTTCTCCCGGGATTCCGGGGTGGAATCCGCGGGTTCGAATCCCGGTGGAAACAGATCTTTGTGTGATGAATACGAGCATTCGACATATAGTAATGATTCTTAAAAATATATTACTTACTATCAAAAATATTTATAACGTATAATATATCGAGGGGTGAAAGCCTATTTGGTTTAAGCGACACCTAAGGTGATATTGAGTTATATACATATTTCGAATCAGCGGATTTTTCTGCGTCGTTTGAGCTGGGTCCCATAAATATCGGAGCACTTTTTTGGCGCTTAAACCAATGAAAATTTCGGCCTCATTTTAGAACACTGATGTATGAAACGCCAAAAAATTAATAACATTTTTAGAGGCAGTGGATATGAACCATACATATATTTGATTAAAAACCTCTTAAACTGTTTCTGCTTTCCCAACAATAGTACTCAATGGAGTTTAAAGCATTTTGCCTGCAACTATTTTTAGGAGCAACAATCGCTTAAAACATTTTGTCTTTCATAAAAATCATCAAGGCTGTTGCTTAAAACATTTAGCTTGAATCTAAAAAAATATAACATGGCGCTTCAACCTTTTTGCCGTTATGTACTTTCATCATAACATGTTGTTTAAATCATTATCGTCTGGATGTAAAACTTGACTAGCATGTCGTTGCAGAAATTTATTCGCACTCTATAATTTAATTGAGTGTCGATCAAACACATCTCAAGTTTACCTTGTGTTACTTGAAGCACTTATCAAAACTCAAAATAGTGATATCTATGCCCGTTCATACATGAAATATTATTATGTGACAATGTTGCAATGTCGAATCATACAATTATTGTTTGGCACCGGCGCCTTTGACTCGCGCAAGTATAAATACCCCCCCCTGTGCGGGCGCTTAAATAATATTGCTGACTTGTCAATAGTAATAGAAAAAAAAGATTAAAACAAAATCCCGTAAAGAACCTATAAACGCCGACAAAAAAGCCTTAACTTATGACAACTCAATTAGAGACATACCATTGGAAAAAGAAAGAGAGGAAATATCACTGAATAAAGAAAGCGAGAAAAGATTTATGGAAGAAGAAATAGGAGAAAGATCATTGGACAAAGAAAGAGAGGGCATATCTATTGAGGATAATATATTGGAAAAAGAAAGAGAGGAAATATCGGATGAAGAAAGCGGGAAGAGATTTCTGGAAGAAGAAATAGGAGAAAGATCATTGGACAAAGGAAGAGAGAACATATCAATTGAGGATATATTGGAAAAAGAAAGAGAGGAAATATCGGATAAAGAAAGCGGGAAAAGATTTCTGGAAGAAGAAATAGGAGAAAGATCATTGGACAAAGGAAAAGAGGACATATCAATTGAGGATATATTGGAAAAAGAAAGAGAGGAAATATCATTGAACAAAAAAAGGGAGGAAAGTTTGTTAAACGAAGAAAGAGAAGAAGGGTCATTGGACAAAGAAAGAGAGAAAAGATCGTTAGACAGAGAAAGAGAGAAAATATCAGAGACTAAAAAGACCAAGGAGAGATCGTTAGGCAAAAAAAGAGAAGAAAGATCACTAGGCAAAGAAAGAGAGAAGAGATCGTTGAATAACAGAAGTAAGAAAAAATCTCTGGAAAAAGGAAATGAATTTGAAATGAGTGAACATCTTCAACCCACTATAATGAACGTTATACCAGAAACTGACATGGACTTAATACGAAAATCTTTAGAAAACGATGATCCTGTTGATGTAGATATCCTAAGTTGTCCTGATGAACAAGCAGAAACTGAAAATAAAAATAAAAAAAGAACTCATATTAATCAAAGTTATGTTGATTTTCTATCAGAAGACGAAGACTTCGTATGGGATTCCTCTTGGAAGGATACGGGTGCATCTTCATCAAGTGAAGATGGCAAGTCAAAAAAAAAGAAAATAAAGAAAAGATTACAAGAAGAGAAAGTTGGAGAAGATGGCGTAAGGAAAAAGAAAATTAACAAAAGAAAACAGAAAAAGCAGCTCGTGAAAGAGGTAAAGAATATGTCAAGAAAGATGGATCGATTTCAAGTGAAAAAAAATTACATCCAAATCCGTGTTCAAAGAGAAAAACTGTGGACATAAATGCGGAGAGATAAGCGAAATTAAAAGGAAGAACTTATTTGATCATTTTTGGAGTTTGTCTGGAGAACGAAAAAGGGATTGGTTAGTTGCAATGTCAACTAAAAAAGAAGTAAATAGAAAGAGAAATAAAGATTCTTCATACAGGACAAACACTTTCCATTACTTTATAAATGATGGGGAAGGGCGTCGTCAAGTCTGTTTCCAGTTTCTGTTAAAAACACTTGATATAAGTCAAAATATAAAATATGTGTATTACACTTTGTCAAACGCCAGCTTTAGCTTGGGTTCTGCAAAAAATGATACAAGAGGAAAGACTGTTCCCATTAATAAAACTCCTGATGACGTGAAAAGCTCTGCTGTGAATTTTCTGAAAAGTTTACCAGCTTTACCGTCCCATTATTGCAGAAAAGATAGCACAAGACTATACCTCCCCACCGAATATAAAAGCATAAAAATCTGTATCGGATATACAAGGATGATCGTGTCAGCCAAGGTGTGGATATAATTAATGAGAAAGTTTTTCGAAACATATTCAATAAAGAATTTAATCTGGGTTTCCATGTCCCGAAGAAGGATAAATGTTTAACATGCTTAAAATATGAAGGAAAAGAAAAAACAGAACCTGAAATAAAAACTCATTTAGAAGAAAAAGACTCATCAAAAAGAAGATTGGAAGTACATCGAGAACTCTGTAAAAAAAATCACTCCACTTGAGTGGAAAAAGGTTCTCAATACACCACACGGCAACAGCATGCTTTTATTTTATTACCGTAAATATGCTGTTTATAATTTGTGTTTTAACGAAAGTGTAACCAGGAATGGTTTTTGTTTCTTGTGGAGGCGGCAATGAAATTGCCACTATATTACAGAAATATATTGCGGATGTCGACCACAGGAAATCTGTAAAGAGCTTAATATTATACTCAGACTCGTGCCCAGGCCAAAACAAAAATAAAATTGTCCTTGCAGCAATTCACAACGCACTATTGATGTCGGATAATCTCGAAACAATTCAAATGAATTACTTGCTGCCTGGACATACGGAAATGACAGTTGATAGTGTACATTCAACTATTGAAAGTTCTGTGCGTAACACGACTGTATGGGCTCCGTCTCAGTGGATGATGGTGTGCCAACTGGCCCGAAAAGAGCCCAAGCCCTATATCAGGTGGAATGCTTAAGTCACGACGATTTCAAAAATTTTGAAGATCTCTCAGAAAAATACTTTAAAGGCAACCTTCAAGGAAAGATCAGCAAGATACGGATCGCGACTTTTAAAAAGTCAACACCAAATGTCATGACTGTTAAGTACAGCATGAGTAATGATGCTGCTGAAGAAACAATACCAATTATCTCAAAACCAAAGACACTGAGTCCGAAATATAAATCATGCTTACCAATCACCAAAACAAAATATAACAACTTAAAGAAGTTATGTGATACTAACGTCATACCAAGATTATTCCATGCAGAATACTTAAATTTCCCAACATGCAATGGGAAGGATGTATTCATTGTATTTATTCATTATTACAATAATTATAAGGAGGATGATTTTCGTAGGAGGTTTGATAAAAAATAAATAAATCATGATAAAAGATCTTTTATTTAAAAAACCATCATCTCCACTAACATTGAAGTTTTAAAATGAGAAATAATTGCATGGTATCATTCACCATTCTTTATAAAATTATACAAGCAGATGCGATTTAAAACAAATGCTTGTTTTAAAATTGTTGTTTAAGCCATTATGATTTGACCCTGAAATATTTAATTTCGGAGTTTAAGCCAAATAGATTTATTCTATTTAATTGGTAGAATGTTGGATAAAGCACTTAGCCATACTCTGAAAGACAACCAAAGTAACACTTAAACCATTTTGCTTGCAACCGTCAGCAGAATAAAGTGGCGGTTAAATCATTTTGCCTTACTGTATTTATGGGCTTTTTTGTGTGAAGCGACATTTTTTTTCAAATTTTTTACTATTACAACGTGAATAATAAAACCAGAATTTGAGGCTTTTAAAACGAAACTAATTTGTAACACTTTCAGGCAAAAATAACAAACCGTTTTTTTTAAATGATTTTTTTTCTGAAATTGAAAACTTTGAAACGCTCTCCTGTGAAGTTCTAAAAATGTCGCTTAAACCAATAGGCTTTCACCCGTCGATATGTAAATCCATCCGTTACCCATCCGATCCCATAACACAAGCCGTATAGTTTTTACTTTGGGTTAGACCAGTGTTTCCCAACCCTTAGGCCATGCCACACTTTAACATTTCTAAAATTTTTATGCCCCCATATATAAATTGTAACCTTTAAAAATTCTTTTGTTCCCTTGAGAAATATAAATGATAAGTTTTATGAACAAATCACTATGAAATTGTTATCAAAACATTGTAAGTAAAAATTCAAAACATATAATGAAAAAAAAACTACAATAAACTAATATTCAAAATAATATTAATATAGATTTTTCAATATTCATTTGTTCTTTTTAGTTAAATTTGTCACCAATATTAAGCATTGCATTTAAATAACCCAAAGCGAAAGGGTTAATGTCGTGTCAAGTCCATTTTTTAATTGCCCCCTTAATTATCTAATAGCCCCCTGTGGGTCGTGCGCCCCACGTTGGGAAACACTGGGTTAGACTAAATGATGCCCGCAGCTTCGCCCGCGTGAAATTGTCAATCCTGGTCCCTTATGTCTAAGGTACCAAGATTCATGGTCTCATCTTCAATTCAACCCCTATTTCACCCCCACATTGGTAAAAATTTCAAAATGTTGAAAAACGATTTTTTTTCTACGTGACGTGATATTTGACAAACTTGCATACTAACTTTCAGCCTTTATTTCACCACCTAGCTGGACGAAATTTCAAAAATGCTAGAACAAATGTTTAATGATTTCTTATCAAGTGCTTAAATATAAACTTTCATAGTATTATCTTTTAAAATCAAGAAATCCTATACAAACTTTCAACCTCTATTTCAACCCCTTCTTCGCGCTTTTTCAATAAAAAAAATAACCTATATTCTGTCTCAGTTTCTAAAGATTGTCTTTACCAAATTTCATCACAATCGGTTGCGAGATTTAAGCGGGAAAGCGTAACAGACAGATAGACAGAGTTACTTTCGCATTTATAATATTTGTTGGGATTTATTTTACATAAATATCTATTTTTTAGAACACTCATATCACACATAGATATGTGTACATAAAATTAATAATATATATGTATATGTTTGTATTTATTTTTTACGTAGGTCTTTTTTTTGTGAGGGGAAATGCGACCTTATGCACCATGTCACCGCGCTGGCAAGGCGCGGCCGTGTCGCGCGGCTCTCCGGTCATAGAAGCCCGGCCTACCTACTAAAACCCCCCAGTTCTCTAGATACGTAGGTCTATTTATGAATGCGTTGTATTTTAAAATATTTATGTATAATTTATTTATCATGTTAATAATAAGTGTCATTTTGTTATTCGTAATCGTATATGTATGTCTATCCGTTACCCTAGATCAGGGGTGGGCTACCTGCAAAAGGGGAATTGATAAAAATTTTAATATTCCTGAAGAAGAAATGCGAACATTTTTTTTGCGAAAATGACTTTTTTTAAAGCCAAATATAGATCGCTAATTACAGACGAGAATTTAAAAATACCTAATCCACAAATAAGCAGTGACAGGTTAATATAATTGTACGACTTCTTATTAATTTTTTGTAATGTTATGGTGCAGTAATAAAAAGTATTATAAATTAATTATCCGAAATATTTAATTTTTGTTCAAAAAATTTTCTTCACCGTTTTCTGAGGACGTAATTTTACCTACAAAATCAATGTTAATGGCCCGCTCAAGTTTGGTTGTTTTCAATTTTGGCCCGCATTACAAAAAGGTTGCCCATCCCTGCCCTAGATCCTGTAACACTAGCCGTATACCGCTCACTTTGGGTTAGGCTAATTGGTGTAAATGTAAAAAATACTTATCTCATTATTAATAATAATTGTCTACGTTACAATACTTACACATAGGTTTTAGTTGGCTGACAAGTTCGTCCTTGGTCCATTCCTTCTTATCGGCCCAAAGAGCGAGGCTGGGGGCGACAGTTGCTAACTTGTTGTCATCGGGGTACGGAACGTTCAGATAGTGGACCAGGACAATGTCTGGGTTCTGTAATTGCAGAAGCATTCAGGTATTAACTTAATTTCATATAATTCAAAGAAGCTGGCGATTATTTTGCTTGCAAAATCAGTATATCACTGGAAAATCAGTCTGTACAGAGAAATAACGTGATCTGCATGTATTTAGGGAATTTCCAACTTGGCTGTGTTATAATTAGGTAGTGTAATGGCGCCAATACCGTACACAACAATATAATAAACCGTACTGTATTGTAAACGATAGTACGTGTACTATCGTAAAACGTACAATAAATTAAATTACATTTAATAATTAAACTTGTCTGCACACCAACATTTTTGTAATGAGTATTGAGTTTTATACATTTAAAATTAAGTTGAAAATCGGTTAAAGATTGATTCGCCGTTATACGTAAACTTAAAAGTTTGCTTTGTTCACTTTGCACACATTTTAAGCATTGTTTGCAATATAATAAATAAAAATAAATGTTTTTATAAACCTTTAGTTTTCATTTGAAAACCTCCTTATATTAAAATAGCCAAACCAATTTATAAATATATTTATTTATTTATTTATTTTATACTCCGTGTACAATGTGTACAGTGGCGGACTTAATGCCTGAGGCATTCTCTAACAGCCAACCTTTAGATGGTGCAGAAAGCAAGGTGGTAGATGTACCAGTGAAATGACTATTTATAAATCATCCATATATATAAATATAAAATCCTAATACATAGATATCATATATAATATACTAATACATAAAATTATATCCCGAAATAGTTAGAAATATATCTATAGTAATAAATAAATAAACCGACAAATATGCAACAAGTCTTTAGAGTATATTCTGATGAATATGTTTTCGCAACTTATTTTTGAAACTAGTTCTGCTAGTTGATGTTTTAATATCGATAGGCAAAGCATTCCAGAGATGAATTGATTGTACAAAAAATGAAGCGTGAATTATTTCAGTATGGTGAGATGGAAATTTTAGAAGCAAGCCAGATGATGACCGCAGAGATCTATCGTGAGAAGCACTTAGGAATTGGAAGTGAGGACTTAAATAACTTGGTGTATTAGGGCCATTGACGATAGTGTATAAAGCACTCAATGTTCTCAGATATCTACGCTGCCGAATAGTCAACCAGTTCAAGCGCTTGCGATACTCGGAAACGTGGTCATATTTTCTCAAATTAAAAATGAACCGAATGCAGTTGTTCAGAAGCCGGTCTAGTTTATTAAGTAGATCTGCATTCAGGTCGAGATAGCACACATCACCATAATCAATGACAGGGAAAATCAAGGTCTGAACAAGCATTTTCTTAATATCAGCAGGTAGAAAGTTTTTTAACCGATATAGCGACCGTAACATTCCAGTAACTCGTTGACATATGCTGGTAACCTGCGGTTGCCAGCTAAACGTAGCATCTAAATAAAGCCCAAGATCCTTCACGTGATTACAAAATGGAATCAAGTTATTATTAAATATAATTGGACAAACATTATCTGTGTCCACTTTAGCAATGAGTCTGGGACCACCAACCAACATTGCTTGACATTTCGCTGGGTTGACGAGTATTCCAAATTGGTCAGCCCAAGATTATATATGTCCCACCCACAGAAATCCAATTTAAAGGTATCTTATAATCTTATTTAGCTAGTGCTTCAAATCACCCCAACATGATTGTTTAGCAAGTATAAACTATCTCCTACTGATAGCAAAGAATATTCTCTTAAACTCCCCCGATTCTATAATATACGTGAACAAGATCGACGACGACGCCAACAGCGATCATCAAACATCATACAACAGTAAATAGTACCCAAACAAACGTGTGTGAAGACCGGATTTACTCTCTGTACGATATACCAGACTTCGTCAAGCATTTGGTCGCACCTCCCACTCCATCCGACTCCACCCCACTCCATCCGACTCCACCCCACTCCACCCCACTCCACTCCGTTTCTGCGGTGGTATTCTGTTCAACTCCATACGAATCAAGGCGGCACGATCTGCCTGACCTCAGTTGGTGCTAGTAACCATATGGCTTGACGTGGCAATTTCCAATAAGTATGAAAAATCATCCCTACTATTGTTATACTACACTGGATCATAGTTATTATTTCACGTAAAACTACTGAATATACTTTATTGCAACTTTATGATAAAAGAGCTTAAACATCAGAATAACACATAGGCTGTCAGAAGAAAGAAGAAGAAAAAAAAGAAGTACGCCACGCTAATATAAGCTACTTGAAATACTAATCCTGCGCGAAAGAAGTCGCGGGCACCAGCTTATACGAGTATATATATTTGTATATACTATTTTATTAATAAGCCTAATTATGGCCCAATCAACGAAACATATTTATTGAATGTATTTGTCGCGATGGGATCAATTTTAATTAATCTACAACAACGCAGTTAAGCAATGAGATGCCAAGATTCGGCTTAAGTTTCAAGTTTAAGCTGGGACCGGTGACGTGTAAAAATTAATGATGCAATCCGTTACGCGGGAAATGCGAAACAGCGACGCACTGACGCTCATAAAAGTCGAAAAAACGAAAGAAACGCCGAAAAAAGCAAAGCAAAGTTGGAGCTAACAATGAAGTGCACTTAGCAGTGTTAAGTTGGCTTAGGGCTTTCACTTTATTTCACTCGTCGTGTCTACGACAACATTTATTTATTTATTATATATCTCCGTAAACTATACATACAGGCTAATTCGATAGTATATCGAAACTATTTAAACAAAAAAGAACTTATATTCTAGTCTATAAAGTTTATATTTAGTTATTATTATCATCTAATATATTTATAAGTAAGTAATTAATAAAATATGATATATACATTCATATATACACCTTATAATTAATATTATTAAATTAAATTTCATTTATGTAATTATTAAAATTTATTAAATTATAAAATTATTGAATAATTATCAAATTCTTTTGGTGAGTTTATCCAGTAAACAACAGAAAACATCTGTCTGAAACAAATGTCTGATATTTTATAGATATTTCATACGCAGAGTTCTAGTTAGCGCCACTTCTTTGAGTAAATTATGTAGTGTGTACAGCTGGTATTTAAAAAAACATCTGTAATTACAGTCTGCACACGACACTCTTATTAGAACCGAGACAAGAAAAAAATTAATTACTTACAAGTTAGGGAAAAGATATTCCATAGCAGATTTATTTGTTTATTCTCTTGTCAGTCCTACAAAAAGTTCAGTCATTTAAATGATCATCAAACATGATTACGTAACATTTCAATTACACTATCATCATCTTTTCAGCCTTTAGACACCCTCTGCTGGACATATGCCTCCCTCAAATCGACAGCCCATCTTGTTGGAGTTCTACCAAGGCTTCGGTGTTCGACATCCTTGATGATCTTTCCGCAACAGCACGGCGAACAATGTTTCCTACTCACTGCCACTTAAGCTTAGCAATTCTTCGGCTTATGTCGATGATCTGGTTCTTCCACGGATTTCATCATTTCTGATACGATCACACAGATAAATTTCCAGCATAACTCGGATATATTTGGTACCTTTACCATAGATACCTTAGGTAACTTTGAACCTCATTATAAGGGCCAGCTGTGGCTATATATGTTAAAGCACTAGACAGATGGCGCTATAGCATACCTACTCATTTTTAGACTCTGTCTAGAGATAATAAGGTAAACAAGGGTTCAAGCAACAAAGTTTTACTCGAGCTCAAAACCTTTCTAGAGTTACGCCCAACTATTATCTATGGTATGATATTATTATTTATGGATTGGTATATGGTATTATTTATCTATGGTAAGGAATTGCCAATCCGGGGATTCACCTCCAATACGCTTGACTTTGATAACACTTAAGACTCAGTTTATAATAAAAGCTATGATCCTGTAAGTTGTTATGAGTAGTGTATGGTTTTTTAATATTATTTAATCTTGTTCCAAAAACGTAATACTTCATTATATTTTCAATTCATTTATATATAGTGGTAAATAATAGTGTTCTATTTTTAATAAAGATATATTTTCCAAATCATAAAAATGCGTAATATTTATTATAGAAACAAAATATGGTGCAACTTCTAGAAATAAGTGAAAGAGAAGATATAGAAAAATATGCCAACCCTACAAACATGGCCCCGAACGGCCACTAAATCGACTCGAGCGCAGTTTACGTATAAAATAAGTAATACAGAATATTTTAATTTCCACCCCGAAGAGAGAATGTAAAACGGAGTGCACCGTAATAACTATCCATTTGTCTTCAAAATGGCGGCAATAAACATGGCGCCATTATTTATGTAATGGCCGCCAACAGGGTTGCCACTCGACGAGTGCGCTTTATTGTAGTTATTGTGGTTTTTCATTAACCCGATGTTAACATGTGGAAATATTGTTAACATGAGCTATATCACTTTTTAAGAGCGCTGTTTGTGTTGCCAGATGGCTACTTATAAAAGTTTTTATGGTAGGTAGAATAAATGGTCCGAATTGAACATTTTTGTGTTATATTTGCAACAATAATAATATTTCGTAATGACTCGTGGCTGATTCGAGTTTTTACATACTTTTGTATGAACTAGCTGTATTTCTTTGATACTTAAACCTAGATATAATAATGATAATTGTTAACTGTGATTGTTTGCATAACCTATTTAACTTTGTAAAGTAATTCACATGTACACGCTACTAGCCATTAATTTGATAAGTTGGTATCTATTTGTTTACTGCAAACCTTTTCTATCATTACTCTATAAAGCGTCATTATTATATGTCTCTCAATCAATGATTGTTTCTATTTCTATGAACATCAATGAGAGACATCATCGTCATCAACCAAAGCAGTGAAGTGAATATATTGAACGGAATTTAATCTACAAATTAGTCGTTTATTGCTTTCTATGAAAAGTAACAATTGTTTATTCCTTATCCTACACTAAAACATATCGAAAGTGTTATATTATATATATTATATATATATATATATATATATATATATATATAATATATAATATATATATATATATTATATATATATATATATATATATATATATATATATTACAAAATAGTAAATAGAAATAAACAAAAAACGAAAGGTATATAGCAGCATACCGGGAAACACAACGTTGGAAGGCCCTAAAAGGGATAAAGGATGAAGATAACAGGAAGGCGATGGACGATAGCGATTGTAAAAAAATACCGTAAAATGGGGTGAATAGACACAACTTTTAAATTCTAAGCTGATTTTCTTACATTTTTCTATCCATGCTGTTATTAAAATATTTTCTAATTGTGAGTCGCGTTGTGATTTACCAAAAACTATAATTTAAAATGGGTAAAAATACGTTAAATATTAGTTATTTACGAAAAAGTAGGCAGTTTCTATTTACCTGGAAACTGGGGTCAAAAGATACCAAAGTGGGGTAAATAGAAATAAAACGCTAGGGCTTTCAAAACTTACTTTTTTTTTTAGTAAGTACAACAGTGATATGAAAAAATGTAGGTATCGGTATGGATGAGAAAGAGTGAATCATTGTGGTTGTGTTGTATTGTGATGAAGTGCGGGGTGTGCGTAGGTTTATTAGGCGGGTATTCGAAGATGTGTTATCTATATCTAAGTAGGTATTTTGGTCTTAGGAGATTAGATATAATAAAGTAAACATATTTAAAATTATTAAAAAAATAACAAAAATAAAAGAATTCTCCAAATTCAAACATAAACAATGAAAACTATGAAAAAAAAACGATTATTGGAAACTTAACTCATCACAGTGTGATTTTTTTATGGAATTAACAAATTTGTAGCAAATCACCTGTGACAAGTTTACAATAATGTAAAAAAACTACCTATCCAAATTGGTGCAGCGATTTAGTAAAACGTAAGAGACGGACAGCCAGAATGACAAATATATTTATAGTATTAATACTATTTTTCTCAATGACAACCGATTGACAACCCTAAAAATCATGTTTCTTTTAACCCCTGTTTCGTTGCTATTAACCCCTCACTCGTATCTTTTCACCCCTTTCTTCGTGTCTATTCACCCTAAAGTCGTTTCTATTCACCCCTCAGTCGTATCCATTCACCTCAAATTCAGAGAAAAGTAGAAGCATCATGATTTTACATCAAATAAGAAAGATGTATTTGAATATTGACACTCGCCTTTCTATGTGTAAAAGACGATCAACTTAACTAGTCAAAGAGACAAATTTGTTAGAAGATAACACTGAAATACTTATGTTTAGCAAAAAGTTATACACAGCCTTAAATCACTCGTACGCACACGTTCACTTTAACCGCTTTTTTCTTTATGTCATTACATTTGACGTAAATTTGTGGGTAGCCAGTACAAAGACAAAATGTTGCCGTGTAATAAATAGTAGACATAAATATTCGCCCATAGCCTATAGACCCGCTAGAGGCAACTTTGTAAAACTTCGGAGTTTGTTTCTAATCACCCCGCGATTTCTATTCACCCCATTTTACGGTAGTGATTGTTAAAATCCTACTTGAGGAATAAATTTTTGATTTAGATTTAGCTATTTTTTAACTTTTAGAGATTGTCTAGAAATACTGTCATGTGATAAGCCTTTGAAATGTATTTTATAAGTCTTTTGATATATATAAGTAAATTGTTTAACTATCTTTAAAAAGAATACCTATATAGTATGTAATAATGAAGTTATTTTTCATTTTACTCAACAGATCGTTAATTGAAGTATAGTGCAACAGATATCTGTAAAGTAATAAGCGATGTTACCAACTAAGATAATAAAAGCTCGATGCTATATATTGTTCCAGTGGGACGACGTGCTTGATATGAAGTCAAATTTTCTCACTGTCCATACTAACGAACTAACTTTTCATAAATGTTCATACTACGAACTGTGTCCCAGATAAGCACACGTTAAATTTCCCGTCACAATGCACTATTAAACTCTATGCAGTCTTCTATTTTTTTTTAATAATGAATACGAGTATAGATAAATAAATACGACGACGACCTCCGACGACCATACTCTGAGGTCCCGAGCTCGAATCCCGGTGGGGACAGATGTTTGTGTGATGAATGCGAGCATTTGTACCTTACTCGTGGGTTTTAACATAACATATATTTCTATCAAATATACATGTATAATATAAGTATGTCTATCTGTTATCCTAGATCCCATAACACAAGACTCACAAAGCTTACTTTGGGCTAGGGAATATTTATTTATTTATTTAACCAAAACATCTATTTTGTGGACCACTTATATCACTCATTGACATGTATACATAAAATTAATAATATATATGTATATGGGTGTATTTATATGTATATGTGTTCAATATGTAGGTCTATTTACGAATGCGTCCGTTGTATTTTAAAATATTTTGGTATAATTTATTTGTCATGTTAGTAATAAGTGTCATTTGGAATTACATGAATTAATTCCACCCGCTCCTTTCCACCACCAGTCAACCAGACGTAGGCTTAACTACCATCCTTACGTGGTGGACTATCCTCTTACACGTACAAAACGGTTCCAATCTTCGTTTTTAATACGAACAGCTAAGATGTGGAACTCTTTGCCGACGTCTGTGTTCCCGGAACAATATAATCTTACGGTCTTCAAGTCACGAGTGAATAGGCATTTGCTAGGTAAGCGTGTTCCATCCTAGTCCTCATCGTCACTTACCATCAGGTGTGATTGTGGACAAACGTAAACCTATTTTAAATAAAATAAAAAAAAAATTGTTATTCGTAATCGTAGATCGTTAACAATTGCTTTCACATTTTGCAGGATAACTGGTAGGGAATGCCTCTGGCATTAAGTCCGGCTTTGTTCTTTGATTCTACGATATACGAAAAAGATTAAATAAAAAAATATTCGCTGTGTTCTTAATAAATATACATAGTTATTAACAAATAAATTTAATTGTATTATTTAAACGTGTGTGGTGGAATTTTGCTGCGAAAATCGAAATAATAACATTGCAGAGACCCGAGTGAATCGATTTCAATAAACTCGAGAAAATACTGAATTTTCACATTCGATCTTTGTATTTCAGTATTCTCACATAAATAGCATATACAGGTCAAGCGTGGATCCAGTCCTCATAAAAGGTTGTGGTCACAGCTACTAGAATATCGGCTAAGTACGAGTCGGAACTTTTGAATTAGATTATTTTCTATTTTCTGAGCATAAGGCCTTTGGCCTTAGGAATGGAAATAAACTTAGGAGGAAGTCGGACCCGATTTCTTTAAATAAAATAGTCAGTTTCGATCCAAACCTATTTCAATCAATAACTTATATTTTTTTCTTTTTTTCTAGTTGATAGTAAGCCAATATAGGGACACTAGACTGGGTAAATAGGTATCTTGATGTTGTATCAGGAGTAATGTAAGTGAGATCAGCAAGTGAGATCCACCAGGCGAGATTTTTATTATTTTTTACATTTTGTAAGAATATCAAATTAAATTAAATGCAAATTATATTAAAGTACATTTTACATAAAACATCTTTATTTAGGTACTTACTTAAATTACAAATTCAAGCTTACGTTTCTTTTTTACGAAAACGTTGATAATTTCATCGATAACCAGGTTCATATCTTTGTATATATTTAGGAAAGCTAGCCCGGATAATCTTCCTGTGCCATTGAGGCACGCAGCCAAGATTCTGCGAAGAGTAGAAGAAGATCCCTCTGCGGTAGCTACGCTGACCGGAAGAGTTGTCAGTATTTGTGCGTTCCGAATCACGCACATTTCATGATTAATTGTGTTTTTTAAATGTTATTAAGGCATATCTTTTATTATCATCAGCCTATCGATCTCAATAGACCGTAAAATTGTGACGTCACAAGTCTATTAGGGTTGTGGGTATGCCCATCGTGCCCACAACAGTGGATCCGCCCTTGATACAGCTTTCGCATTGTAATATCTGTATGTTTTAATATAATTACGAAACAGATTCTGTGGTTTACCTACGCTTTTTTTAAATTTTAGCTAAAGGAAAATTATTCCACACAGCCGTAAAACAGACACTAAAAATTCCCGCCGAACATTTTCCGATGAGCCGACTCGTCTTTTAAATCAATTGATTAATACTGAAAGCCGCTACGCGCTGATATCGAGTTTCGTCGGTACGCATAAATATTAATAACAATATTATGGAGACTAATTGTTACTTACCGCGACATATGCCTTTAATAAAGCGTCGAAGCGGACATAAAAATGGCAATTACGGTGATATTTTCGAGCCATTTACGACTGAATGACATGTGAATTACGAGGTACTGTAACTTTACATCTTATTTCATATATTAACAACGTACACGTGGGTTTGTCGGAGTTGCAGATTTGTTGAGAAACTAACAGGAATCACATGTACCATAATATATGTAAGTACTATACATGTAACCACTTACCACCAAGTATGTAGGAAGCT
This sequence comes from Scirpophaga incertulas, assembly GCA_036419045.1. Lineage (NCBI taxonomy): Eukaryota > Metazoa > Arthropoda > Insecta > Lepidoptera > Crambidae > Scirpophaga > Scirpophaga incertulas. The sequence continues at coordinate 4,592,488 of CM071641.1, read as the reverse complement.
TGTATATGAATATATGTGATAAAAAATATAACTTAAATATTGCTTAGGCTTCTTATTAAAATATTTTTATTAAGATGGTATTTCCTTTTTCACTCAGTGTGTGATCGCTTAACTCGAATCAATAAGTCGGAAGTTCCAAGTGGGTTTAATATGAATGACAAACATGAAATATTTTTTTATACAACTAAGTTGGCAAACATGTAGGCTATCCTTGACTTTACATGGATCATCATGAATCATATGGTAAGTTAGCAAGTGAATGGATGGGGAATGTAGGAGGATGACATGGCTTTTCAAAAACTTAATTCAAGGAAGATTTGACAACAAATCGTTCGGGGGTACAAAAAGGGGGAAAATAAGATCCATTGTATTACGAACTCCGCAATCGAGTGGTTGGTATACTGGTTCCAAGGTGTCGCAATCTCTGACGTCCCGGGTTCGAGTTCCGGTGTGGGCAGATATTTGTGTGTTGAATGTCAGCATTTGTACCTTACTCATAATTTTATACCAAATTTATTTATATATGTATAATATATGTATATCTATGCGTTAGCCTAGATCCCATAATACAAGCCTTATATTAAATGAGACGTTAGTACATAAGCAGGTGACCCTGTATTTGAAGTACAGGTGCATACTTGGAATCTTACCATCATGAAACAAAACGACTATCATCTGTCTTGCTCTGATCATGTTAGTAAAGTGTTCCATCGCTTAAAGCTATTTGCTTAAAGTAAATTTTACTTGTATCAGTATTTGCTCACTGTAATGTCTCCCTTGGTGATGGTTTGCTCCAGTTAAAATTGTCCACGTGAGTTACTATCGATTGGTAGCCCTGTATGTCGTTTGCAAACATGGAATGTTTTCAATATTCTACTATTATGATTCCGAAATCAACCCTCGAACAGACAGTACTCAGTTCATAATGCATTCTCAAGATAACGTAAGATTTTATACTATTAGCACCTGCTCAAATAAAAAACTATGCTTTCTTTACTAACACTTTATTGTCGCAGCTGAATTTAATGATACTACGTTGTAAGAGGAAAAATTCACAAAGAAAACAGATAAATTAAATATCGAGCAGGAAGACATTTTACAATTAAAACGTTTCTTAGTTGTGAAATTTCTTGAGTTTTTTGGAAAAGATATACTTGACTTAATTGCATAATGTCTTGATTTCATGATGTCTAGATAGACAATTGATGATGATTTCATTAATTATTACATCACCTCAGGTTTTCTGTAATAAATACTGCAACTTCTGTACCTACTGTACCATAAGCGCTTAAAATAAGAATAAAACCGCAGTGCAAGTAAGATAGCACTATACGACTCGACCAGGAGACGTATTTTTGAATCATTAGACGTGAATTTGGAATTCGAATACGAATACAAATCGTGCGCGAAATTATTTTCTACTGTTTACAATTTTATAGATTTTTGAATCACTCGAATTCAGTGTTGTCATTAAAAACAAATTCTTAATTAAATTCCGTTTCACGCAGAAAAATTCAAAATCACAACAACAAAAACAAAAAACCGGCGACGACACGTGAAACGGAATGTAAATTAAAAAATTGTCTGGCTGTTACTCAACTGTCAAAACATTTTATTTTTGTTAAAACTTTAAAAAAATTCCTCTTCATCTTCATCTAAGGTTATAATTTAATGAAATGTACTCTTCTAAGCTCACCATATTATAAAATAAATATTTCAACTACCTTTAAATTAAAATATGTATAGTCAAATAATATTTACTTATTATTATGCTATTTACAAGCTTTACATTAACCAGAGTAAATTTATCACTGTCAACGTCACTTCAGCGTTGGATATTCTACTAGTAGAAATCAAAAACGAGTGGGTTGAACCATTCGTTGCACAACGCACGAAATGAAAGTTCAGAAATAGTGAATTCGGTAATTCGTATACGAATCTCACGATTCTGAATGCGAATTGGTTTTCTATTGTTTCAAAAATTCGTCTACAGATCTTTCGACCTTCTTAAGTGGTGATTCTAGATATGAATGACGTTATTATAGCCTCTAGTATAACAAGCTCTTTTCTCTCTTAGTCAATTGTTATGGTGATGACATGTGGTTTTATTTTTACCAATATAGTGGTAAAAAGATTTATAGTCTACCTGATGGTAAGTCAATATCGTAGCTTATGGACACGTGCAATTCTAGAGGCATAATAACCCATTAACATTTCCGACCATTTGAAAACCTATTTACTCTTGTAGCAATATTAATATATATGTATTTTTAATTTAGATTATAAGGATAGTTCAAAACTTAGTTATATTTATTTTACATACATACATATAAAACTGAACGTAATTATTTACAATAAACCTACCTAGTAACTCATTTATGTATAATAATAAAATTAGAATATTTATTTATAGAAGTTTAATTATATTTGCTTTATATACATATTCTATACCTAATCGCAAATGCGCGCGGCCGTTTCTTGCCTAGTCAATGCGCGAGCGCATCTATTGTATAAAAACCGGCTTGTCTGCGTGCGGTGCAGGAATAGTAGGTTGTTCACAAAGTTAGTACAACTTATTACGCGACGGCATATGCTTATTAGTATTGATTTCCACCATACAACAACACAAGTTCGGTTCTACCTAATCTTATATATAAAAATGAATCGCAAAATGTGCTGGTAAGCGCATAACTCAATAACGCCTGGACCAATTTTGCCAATTAATTTTTAAAATGTTCGTTGAAGTTCCATGATGGTTTTTACGGTGAGAAAAATTGGAATAATTATCGGAAAAACCCTAAAATAGCAATTTTTCTTGTTTTTCTATAAAGTTCATATTGCAAGCACTCACTGTTGTCTAAGCAATGTAGGTGTGTTCCTAACATCAAGAGTCACTTTGCGCTTTATTAACGCTATATACAGTTGAAATTCCATCATATCTATCAAAACAGTGTGCGTGTGTGCGTTGGAGCACAGAATACATCGTTGGAGAATTCAATGTTCCAAAATTAAATAGTCACAATATGTAATAGTTCATTTGGACCTTTTTTGCAATTAATTATTTTTTATTCACAACGCCCTACCACCAGGGTGGCAGTTCTGTACAGCAGAATTTTTTGCACAGCCTATAAAATAAGTAAGAACAAAAAACTGCCACTTCACAAATCTTTTTGACAGGACGAAGTCTGTCGGGTCCGCTAGTAGTAAAAATAAATGTGTGTAAATATATTTGTGAATTGCAATATCGATTAAAGCAGTTTCTGATAAGAATAATTTTCATTACATCATTTACGCACACTCTCTTCGTGAAAAACCCCATACTGTAGTTGCTGCTGAAAATGCTGCAAGTTCATTTTACAATTGGAGGATGTAGGAGGAAATTTGTGCGTGATTATTTTGGGTTACAGCTTGTGAGGGTGAAGACACTGACATGGAGTGATGCGATAATAGAATGTGGCCTCAAAACTCAACTCGTTATGCAAGCGACAAAACACATAAAGAGGCAGTCTCTCCTAAGACTTATAGCTCAATATCGCTTGTGAGTTCAAACTCACGATCTCACTCATGTTCAACGGCTTGATTATCTTTGAATAAAATTGATCCAAGCTGATATCGACTTGTAAACAAAGTCAAATGTGCAAAAACCGATACTCGATCGTAGTTACTATCATCGAGTTAAACTTCGCGCCACAACAAATAACAAGTGACTGAATCTCGAGTGTGCCTCGGCTGCGATCAAGTTTTACATGGAAACTTCTTCGAAACTGTAAGTTGTCAGGATGAGAGCGAGAAACGAAGGTGCTTAAAGATATTTCATAGAAATGAAGTGTTCAAAGTTTATTAATGAAAACTGTATCGTACATGAAAACAATTGTTATAATTTGTTAAAATGATTTTGTTCTAGATATATAGTTTCATATAGGTCATTTAATCTACAATATAAATATTGAAGAGTAAAAATGTATGTTTTTGTGATGAGTAAAATCAAGACTACAGGAACTTTTTTATCATTTATTATGAAGAGATCTTAAAAAAAACATATATTGAGCAAGATTCTTAAAATAATCAACATTGCAAGTATTAAATGTGTATATATGTACATACTAGATTTTGTATTCGGTGCACTTGAAGGGTCTGTTTTGTAAAAGCTTTATATTTAATGTATTTTTCGCGTGCCCACACTTTTATCTGGATTATAACACACAAATTATTTTTTTGTTATATTTGACCAGTTCGATGCCTGGTTAAGGTATACTATTTTTTCTAAAATACATAAATACATGAATTATTTCAAAACAATTTCCTATTTCGAATACTTTAGGTGGTGCTGCCTAATTTTAGTAAGGGGTGAAACAAAATTAACACAAAAATTTATTCGTTTTCATTTTATTGGCCTTTCGTTGTTTTGATTGTCAATGTTATTTATAGAGAAATTAGTATTTTCTTTTTCACTTTGCCTCATATAATACGGCATGTTATTATTTGTCACATATGAGTCCTGACTTTGACCAGCGACTATTGAATACTACAATTATAAGTCTGTTTTATATAGAATGAATCATACTAATATAAATTAATTAAGTTTACTTTTTTAACACATTGTTTCTTTTTTAATTTGTAAAAATGTTTGTAAAATACTAAATATATTTTATTATTAAGAGTTTTATTGCTTATATGGTTATACTACAAAAAAATAAATACAATACAAAAGTCTATTCGCATTATGCTTGGTTTTCTAAGTCTAGGTCTGAGTCTTTTTTTTTTTACATGCCTGAGGAAGGCCGTCCCTAAGGCTTTTAGTGGGTAGGCCACCCCATTCTGGGGACGAGAGCCCCACATAACCACCGGCTCGCCACAGCTGGGGTATGCAATTTAATGCATTTTCCTCAAGTCTATAAATCTAAGTGACTATACAGTAGAATACAATAAAAAATGCCAATGACAGAGTTTTAATTATAATATGTTTTGATGAGTAATTGGGTTATTGATAATCATCAACAGCGCGTCCCGAGAAGGTCGAGAGAACTGGTCAACCCACCACAAACGCAACACAAAGAATATCGCCGCGTTGCAACCACCACGCGCGTTCCACTTGACACCTGTTTTTAAACATGGCGTCGGAATAGCAATCAGAAATTCAATTACTGTCGACATTTCGTACGCTGCGGCCCCGATGGCATTTCAAAATGCCGATCGTAATAGACGACTGATGTAATAGTCCCGGTGACGGTTCGCCGAAAAACATTATGGAAGGTGCCATTTCGATTAGCTATTGTCAGTTTCTTCCTTGGGGCGGAGGAAAAGAAAATTAGAAGGCAATCAAAAGTACATCGTAATTGTGATAGGTTTGGCTCTAATGAGTTTTTCTTTGAGGCGTTAACTCTACCATACTGAATTCGTATTCATGCTGTACGTGAGAATTGTATTCTACTTGCGACCTGCTCCGGATTCACACGGGTGCAGTTATGATATTAAATACTGTGAACATTGCTTATAATAAATTAGGCCGGCCGGTACGGCCGCAAACGCTACGTAACGCAATTTTGAAATCTGTAATATCTTAGAAAATTTTCATATAAATCATATGCTGTAAAGGGCAATATATGTAGATCTATATTAAATCATCAACGTATTTTAGGTATTTAATAGGATAAGGATTAATGCTGTATTCGTTAAAATTGCGTCCAAAAGCTATTCTAGCTATTATTTGTCGTAAAAAGTAAATGACAATAAAAGTTATTGTAGGATATAAGAGATAGACATTTTCTGTAGACCAGTTCAATGTATACAATACTTAGTAAATTGTTTTGACAAATCTCGTAGGGTTCATCCTGCGTTTACAATGTAATTGTTTACAACATCACAATAGAAACCTCAAAAATAACAGTATTTCTGCACTATTTAATGGATGTTATTATACATATAAACTTCCCTCATCAATCACTCTTTCTATTTAAAAAAACGCATTAAAATCCGTTGCGTAGTTTAAAAGATTTAAGCATACATAGGAATATAGGAACAGAGAAAGTAACTTTGTTTTATAATATATAGTGATACCATATTGGCTAAAAAGAGAGAATTTGAAACCACCCCAGTACAGTCTATGTTAATGAAAACTGTATCGTACATGAAAATAATTGAAATGATTTTGTTCAATAAATGTAGTTCCTAGTTTATTTAATCTACACTAATATTGATACATACATACATACATACAGTCACGCCTTTTTCCCACGGGGTAGGCAGAGATTACGTCTTTCCACTTGCTACGGTCTTTACATATCTCTTTCGCTTCATCTACTTTCATAACATTCCTCATACATGCTCGACGATTGCGGGTACTTCTGACCTGGCCTTTTTTGAGACACTTTCGATTTGTTCGAAATATGTTCACCTAGGTCTTCCTCGTCCCGTATCTCCACTCACTCCAGCTTCATAAATCATTTTGGTCAGTCTACTTTCATCCATCCGTTCCACATGCCCAAACCACCCAAGCATCCCTTTCTCTATTCTTGTCACGATATCCTCTTTCCAACCACATTTCTTTCTAATCACTTCATTATACAATCTGTCACTCAGTTTTACTCCTGCCATACTCCGCAAAGCTCTCATTTCTACTGCATTTATTCTGCTTTCATGTACGAGCAAATATTTAAGTTATTCTGTTGAGTAAATTCAAAACTACAGGAGCTTTTTTATCATTTGTTATGGTGAGAGCTTAGAAAGCACATGTTGAGTAAGACAGTTAAAATAACCATAAAATAACATACAAGTATCAAATATGAGTGTATACTTGTGATATAACATATAAATTCACGGGAATGTAATTTTGAATTTTTTGATGCGATCGCGATTTTTTTTTTTTTTTTTTTTTTATAGCATAGGGCAGCAAACGAGCAAACGGATCACCTGATGGTAAGTGATAACCGTTGCCCATGGACACCCGCAACACCAGAGGAGTCACAGATGCGTTGCCGGCCTTTTAAAAGGGAATAGGGGGAATAAGGGGAGTAGAGGGGAATAAGGGGGGTTGGGCCTCCGGTACCCTCACTCACTCGGCGAAACACAGCGCAAGCGCTATTTCACGCCGGTTTTCTGTGAGGCCGTGGTATCACTCCGGTCGAGCCGGCCAATTCGTGCCGAAGCATGGCTCTCCCACGGTAAATTTGCTTCAAATATCGGAAAGCATTAATACCAATAGAGACTTTTATTTTATTCTCATTTTTCTTGTTAACATTGCAGGTCATAAATCGAGTTTTGAACTTCAAAACTAATATCCAGTAGCAACACAGTACACAAGTAATTAAGATGCTTTATGATGTTTTTCGTTGACGTCAAATGTAGTACGTCAGTATATATGAAATGCGAATAGTCTCAATCAACATAGATCAGAATCATTTGGTGTACTGAGCTTCTTCTGACACTTATGTTCTCTTTTACAGGGCAGCACTGACCGCGCTTTCTCCTCAGGGCGCGGTCATCCTTCATCACTCCAAGCCATTTAGGTCATTAGGACCAACGGTTTAGGCTACACTTGGTTGGTAGGTTATTCCGATTGTTGTCTCGATCGGGTTGAAATCTGACAAAATCACCGTAGTATTTAGTTGCGGTGTTATTCTTTAACATTCTCAGTCTCTACTCTCCAAAGGGAAAAAAATAAATGAATAGTAGGTATAATTATTTAAAAAAAAAGTACAATCAATTTTGTGAGTAATTCTCTGAAAAAAATTTTAAAAAATATTTAAAAAAAATTAAAAAATTTTGACAATTAACTTTCCAATATTTCTGACATGGCTAATTATTATCAATGTTTTGCAATTATGAACTCATTTGACTTTTTTGTAATTATGTATGTAATTTTGCAATTGTTTACCTGTTTTGACATTTTATATACCTATTTTGACCTTTTACGTAATTATGTATGTAATTTTGCAGTTGTTTACCTGTGTTGACATTTTATACACCTATTTTGACATTTCATTCATATACCCTATAGACTTAGATTATTGTAACTAAATTTCCCCACACTGGGGTAATTTTTCCGTATCTGGTATCCCAATCGTTTACACCTACCAAGTATCTACCCACTTTCTCAATTATTATTAGTGTGGATGACAAAAGAATATTCATTCTACCTACTTATTATAGTTATTTTTGTGGAGGTAATTTATAATTTAATTTTTAGATAGAAGCGTAAACACGAACAGCTGTGTACTTTAACACCTTTGAAAATGCTGTAAAGCGAAACCGGTCAGGTCGATAATAATTAAAATTAGTGGAACAGTACAAGAGTTTTATTCAACATGTATAATAAGTTCCACCAAGAGCCAACAATCAACTCAATACAGAATATGGAAAAAAATAAAGTATGTTAGTACACAGAAGGCTCAGATTCCCAATTCGAAGGTTCCCAGTTCCAGAAGCATAACGTCATTCAGGATTACCGAGATTTCTGAATGGTTGAAGTAGCTTAACGTTCACGGGAAGTTCGCTTCCACTTTCGTTCCTTATCACCGTTTATTCTCACGTGAAACAAACCCCAAAACTTTCCTATTGTATGTAAAAAATATTAACTATCTCAAATAATTCTAAATTACTAGAATATAGGACGTAAAATTTTAAACTGATTTACCAAGTAACTTATTTATAAATGTAACATCATATTGATTACGTACTTACAAGTTTGCACAATACCCACGCTCTAAAGGAAATTCTTAACCTCGGTAATTCTTGGAGCGCGCAAATACGAATGACAAAATATTCAAATACTTGTTTAGATAAATAGCACTCTCTCTTGGAAAAGTAAGAAATGGATTTTCGTTTTGCGTTAATCTTATACAAAGACGTCTCTCCATGTGTTCACAAAATTGACAGATTGAAATGCTAGCGATAAATCTCTGTTAAAGGTTTGTTGAAAAATACAGTGAATTGAAAAATATGCATGACTTGTAAAGCTCCCTAGAGCTTAACTATAGTAGTACATATATCTTACAACTATAGTACAAAAAAACTACTGTCTACAACTCACATATTAATATTAGATATTATAGGACATATAAATCTCATAATATGTACAATTTGTTAATAATTCATAGCTTTACCCATGGCCATTTCATGGAATTAAATCCACAATAGGTGAGGACAATACAATATATAATTTTGATATCAACCATCATTCAGAAGTAAAGGATAAGTGTCTACTTATCCCTTACTTGTAAATAAAGCATATTTAATAAAAAAAAATACATAATATATCCTTTTGTCTAAAAGAATTTTGTATTTTCATTTAACGCCACGACACCTTCAAACGAGATTTGATAATGAATTATATATTTTTGTGTCTTAAAGCGATTTCCTAAAGTCGAATTACACAGTCGGAAATAGTTCTTGTTATAAATAATAAGTACATAAAAAAATAATTTTAAAATTAACTTGAACAACGAAAATAAACTTGAATATCGGAGCAAAGCGTACGCCCATTTATGGCATGCCGAGTTCAAAACTAATAAAAACAGGTAATCAATAAAGAGGCCATAAAATGAATCGAAATATATCATACGTTTACCATTTACAGTCCAATAGAAACTTTTACTCGACTCTCACAGGACCGACGCTCGTATAAATTGGAAAATTCCACTTTTCCATTAATATCTTAGCGATTCCGGAAGATATATTACAAATATTCGTAGTACGTACGGTCTCCAATCCGGTAAATGTGGTATCAATACTGCTTTTCAGTTACGCGAGGTGACTGAAATGTCTAAACTCGGCGCTGCAGAAAAATGCTCAAAGGCTTTGGTTGGCGGAGTCGGAATGAAATCTTATATGAACAGTATATGACGTGGAATATATGAACTATATTGAAACGGATGCACCGACGTGAGGGAATATCAAAGAAGCTTTGTTGAAAGCTGAAAAACTTTCAAAGAAAGAAAAACTGAAAGTCATTTCAATAAAATTCTTATAAGCATAAACAAACTATTTGTAGCTTAAAAATTCCATCAACTATCAAAACTAAATACCTTTTTAACTAAATAGTTATATTGGTTTTTCTTATTTATATTACACTAGCGACCCGCCCCGGCTTCGCACGGGTGCAGTGAAAAAATGGTTATGGTGGGTTATCCCTAAGAGATAGACATATACCATCGCGGACTTTTTTGTGGATTTTTGTAAGTTGTACACTGTAGTACATTATTTTGGTCTATCTCGTAGGGTTCAGCCAGCGTTTGCAATATAAGCGCAAAAAAACGTGCTTATTTACGACATCACATTAGAAACCTTTAAATTTATCAGTGTTTCTCTACTATATTATGCATTTATTATACATACAAACCTTCCTTAAGAATCACTCTATCTATTAAAAAAAACCGCGTCAAAATCCGTTGCGTAGTTTTAAAGATCTAAGCATACATACGGACATACAGCGAAAGCGACTTTGTTTTATACTATGTATTGATTGTGGAACTATGAAATTATGATTAAAGACAGAAGGCCTTAATTTATGATAATCCATTTATATTTTATATACTACTAGCTTCCGCCCGCGGCTTCGCCCGCGTGAAATTAGTTTTTGTCAATCTTGGTTCCTTATGTCTAAGGTACCAAGATTCATGGTCTTATCTTCAATTCAACCCCTATTTCACCCCCACACTGGTAAAAATTACAAAATACTAGAACAAACGATTTTTTGTTTCTTATGACGTGATATTTGACGAACATGCATACTAACTTTCAACCCCTATTTCACCCCCTAGCTGGTCGAAATTTCAAAAATGCTAGAACAAATGTTTAATGATTTCTTATCAAGTGCTTAAATATAAAGTTTCATGGTTTTATCTTTTGAAATTAAGAAATCCCATGCAAACTTTCAACCTCTATTTCAACCCCTTCTTCCCTTTTTCGAAATAAAAAGTAGCCTATATTCGGTCTCAGGGTCTAAAGATTGTCTGTACCAAATTTCATCCAAAACAGTTGCGAGGTTTAAGCGGGAAAGTGTAACAGACAGACAGTTACTTTCGCATTTATAATATTGGTTGGGACTTACCACTATATATTAAAAAAAAAATTATATGTAAATTTCTATGTGCACAATTAATTAAATACCGTGCGTATATGATTGCTTGTTTTTATTCTGATACAGTGTGTGTATGGCTGTGTGTGCATTTTAATTATAGTTATTATCTGTAATTGTTTTTTAAGTAAGTAGATTGTGCTAGTATTTCGAGTAGCTTATATTCACGTAGCGTATATCTTTATAAATTGTAGCCTTTGTATTATTTTAATGTATATGCTATATTATTGTTAAGTTTCATTAAAATACATTTTGTAGTTTTTACGTGAAATAATAACAAACATCGATCTGTACAAACTATTTGTAGAGATTGCTCTGCATTAACGTACTATATTTTTTAATAGTGTCTGCACATTCGCAAGAAATATAGAGAATATAATAAGAAATTTAGAAGGGAAGGGCCCCACGTTGGGCGCCAGTGTGGCGTTAAGGGAATCAATTAAAAGAAAGATTCATCTTCCTTAGCCTTACGCACACAAATTTATTGAACGGGTCGGAGTAAGGAACCGGTCACAATTCCTTTATCTGGTGGAAGGTAGATTTGCCTATTACTCCCCTGCGACGAAATCCAAGAATGCGAGGAGTGGCCGCGGAGTTCCCAGGTCTTCAAAGCAGGAGGACGTCCAGGTAATCTGAACAAGGGTTGGCCAACCGTGTATTTGGACCCTAGATAAGTAGGGTTTACCACATACAAACTAATGTTTATAAAAACTATTTATGATGATAGTAATAAGCAACGATCGCTAATAAATGAAAGTTTATAAAATTTAAAGTTGACACGAGAAGAACGTCACGTAGGTCTCGTTAAGTGTCTGGAATGATTCTCGCGACCGTTACCGGCCGCTTACTTATTCGGCAACCGAGCGAAAAAAATCGGCAAAGGAATGCGGTGCTACAGTATAGAATAATATCTGTGAACCACAGAGCAGACTTAGCGCCAGTTGGACAACGAGACGTAAACATCTCAGACGTTACAATATTTCTATGTATACTATTTGCTCACCTGTAACAGCCAGTAGCACCTTCGGTGAAAAGTGGGTAATATGGCGGAGTGCACATAACAGCCGTAGATACACTGAAACAAAGAACACACAGTTAAGTTTTTTTATTGAATGATATTATTTACTGCTATATAGAAGTCATTCTCTGTTTATCAATCTAACTTGGAGCCAATACGGATCCTTAAATAACTGCCTAATAGAAAATGTTTAAAATAACTCGTCGCCCTGAGAGCAATGTAAACCATGCTCAGTAATCTGCTATCTGTTCACAATTGTTAAAATTGACTCCTAAATTACGATGTTGCTACGATATTTCGTAGTTGGTACGAACTCGTAGCTTAAAATGTTAGTAATTGAGTTCGTATTTGCTGCGAATCCGTAAGCTCGCGATATTGGTTACTTATTATTAAATTATACCTTAATTGTATAATTGATGCTAAGAGATCTCAAGATTTTCAAGTCATTGTTTTAGTTTGCTATATATTTGTATATAAAATCCTTAGCTCACAAGACCATAATATGAGCTTGTGATCGATGAAAAAGTCTTGATTTGAAAAATACATTTCAAAAATAAGATACTGTTTTAACAGGTGGTACGAATATGATACAATATAAAATATACATTAAACAACTTTGAGATGCATTTGTCAATACGATCCCAACTGATTCGTAGTCGATACGGCGTCGTAGCATAAGATGCTGCTTGCATTTATATTCGTTACGTCCCCGTAGCGCCGTACTACTGGGAACTTAGTAACACTGACAACGTATCTTATTGTAATGCGACCAAACTTACAAATCTATACTTCACTATGCTGTTGTTACTGTTAGCGCAGATTTACAATTGAAACAAGTTCGTAGTGATTTCGTAGCAGATAATGCCCGGTAACTTACAAAACGCTAGTATCTGACTGAGTTTGTTTTTGCAGCTGTATATAAAATTGTGATAGCTCTAATTCATAACACAATGCTACGTTACTTAATAAGACGAGAAGAGCGTTGATTGATGGCTGAATTTGAAAAGTACCGCCAATACACAAAATATCAGTTATATGATATTATTTTTTTGCCTCTGTTTCTATTAAGTTAATATGACGAAACTTTCAGTATTTACTAACAACATTTCAGAACTATATATCTTAAATAAGCGTATAAAGGGAGAATTTTAATATAACGCTGACAGCGTTTTAGAATTTGAAATTGGCAACAAGAGCTAGTATAGTCGTAATTAAGAAATGGGTTTTAGATTCATCACTTATGAACTGTTATCAAATTGTTTTCATTCAAATTTTAATCACTATCACCATTTCCAGCCAAAACACATCCACTGATGATTATAGGCCTCCGCCAAGGATCTTCTTCACATCGGAGTTTTTTGAGCAGACTCCCACTACGCTAGCCCAGTGCGGGTTGATGAGGAGTACCAGACCATCTTCTATTTATTGTCATGGTACAGTGCGGTCAAGTGAGACATCACCTGTTCGTTTACCTTGGGTCCCGTGAAACATAATTTGGAACCCCTTATTGGAACCCCTTATTGGAACATTACAAATTTAATTACTTGTGACACAACAGACACAGTGTGAGTTTTTACGGTGGAAGAAGACTTGTAGCAACCTGCATACCAGCGAAGAAATGCAAGAGTGTATGTAAAATAGAGCAGGCCGCACTGAGTCATCGTGGTCAATAAAGCATAATTGCCCTAACATAATAAGAGAAGGCTCGTCCAACTCAGTAAGGAAGGATATAAGTTGTGATGATTGTGATGAGTATTTATTAGACCTTTACCAAAAATTTCAATACATGTGCAATTACAATATGTAATGTTACAGTATGTAAAGTTTAATTAAGGTCTTACAAAACTCTGCTCGCTAGCATTTTGTCTGGCTTGATACTAATGTTGAATAAATAATAAATATCCGATGCCTTATCCAATCAAAAAATTTATGAAAATTAAATTTAAAAATTATTTGTTGTATAAAAATGTTCAATAAGTTACCAGTAGGTCTGATTGAATTACCATTGTACAAATTCAAAATGTACATCAAATCTTGCTTAATGAAAAAAGGCTATTACAAAATTGATGACTTTTTTAATGATAATAATTGTTTTTTATAATCTATCTTTTTTGTTATGCTTGCCTGCACATACGCTTCTGATCAACAGAAGTTTAGCTCTAAGTCCCTTGACAATGTACGACAACGTACAGGCTACAAAGAACTAGAGGTTCGTTTGTGGGTAAATGTATAAATTTTTATAGCAAGATTCCACATAGTGTAGCTGAATTGCCTTTTCTAAGTTCAAGATACATGTTAAATAAACGCTAATGAGTAAGGGCTATTTACAAAGTCGATGATTAAATAAATGATGCCAATGCTTTGTGTTGATTGGAAGGTATTACATTCTAAATTGTAAAATATTTGTTTTCCCGTATAAATTGTAAACACATATGTACATTGCACGATAACGACATAATGTATTGTAAATGTTGTTATTACTTTTAATAAAGCTGAAAGTTTCTTGCGCCCATTTTTCTTATCAGCTAAAAAATGCATCCTGAATTGGTAGGGGAAAAAATTTTGACGATTTAAAAGAGCATTCTATAGTCATATTTGAATAAAGTTAATTTTGACTTGATTTGATTTGATATAAGGAAAATCTGAATACACCAGTTGATAGAGGACGACTTAAATGAACATACTTGGATTATAAATGAGATATTTTGAAAAAAGGCTATGTCGAGAGTATTCGTAACAGACGAGCGTGCATGAAAGTATGTTTGGATCGTAATAAGTAGAAAACTAATCTCTACCTACCCCCATAAGAAAAAGGCGTGGGTATATTTATGTACATATCTAAGTAAAATAAAGTGCAAGTAACTAAAAATATCAAATATAACACAAGACATTGAAACACATCGGCAAAGTTAAACGATACTGATAACAGCTCTCGTTAGATTAATAACGCCATATATAGCGACACCAAACGGATGTCATAAATTATTATTGCCGTCGAAATATGTACCTTGTCGTGTTACATAATTCCCATAAATATTTATAGGCCAAATTTGTCAGACATGATTATTCCACGTGTTTTCTACCTGCCCAAGGTGAAAATAATCCTCACTTGTTACTATTATTATAAATGTGGAAGCCGCTCTATTTTCGGGCTTTCACGTCAAAACTACTTGACCAATTTAAATGAATGTTTTACCGTCTCAAATGTGCCTACATCTTTCGATCCTGAGTTCTTCAAACAAGGTTTGAAAAAGTAACTCTCTAGGCTGCCAGGTCGGAATGGGCGTGTGGCGGTAGAATCGTGAAAGCGTAACCCGCCACGCGCCCCAGTATGGGCTCAGAGGATACCGGGGGCTTTTAGTGGGTAGGCCGGTCCCTTAGACCGGAGAGCCCCACACACGGTCGCGCCTTGCCAGTGAGTTGTCACGGTGTATAAGGAGCATTTCACAACAAAAAAAGTGCGAGTCGGACTCGCGCACCGAGGGTTCCGTACAAACCTGCAAGGTTTAGAAAGTTCGTTCATATATTTTGTAATGTAACTAAAAATTTAAGGTTTTCGGAATTTTTCCTTTATGAGTGTTATAAAACGTTGCTTTATGCCAAATTTCAAGATTCTAGGTCGACTGGAAGTACCCTTTAGGTTTTGATTCCCTTGCGAGTACTTGCGAGTTTCAAAATATGCAGCTTAAATTGCTGTTTCTTTTGATTGCGTTGACATAGAAGTTTGATTTTGTTACAGCTTAAAGGTATTATAGACCTGAGTATTTGGTATGAATTTAAATTTAATACCTCTACGCGTTTATGAGGAAATGGGTAGTAAGTTTAAAATTATTAAAAAAATATATATTATGTGATGTAACTAAAAATTTATGGTTTTCGTAATTTTTCCTTTATCTATGCTATAAGACGTTGCTTCGTACCAAATTTCAAGATTCTGAGTTCACGGGAAGCACCCTGTAGGTTTTGATTCCCTTGCAAGTGTCGAAAATTTGCGGCATAAACGGCTGTATCTTTTGATTGCGTTGGCTTAGAAGTTTGATTTTTTCACAGCTTCAAGGGACAGTAGACCTGAGTAATTGATATAAATTTCAGCTTCATACCTCCACGCGTTCCTGAGAAAAAGGGGTGACAGACGGACGGACGGACGGACAGACGGACAACAAAGTGATCCTATAAGGGTTCCGTTTTTTCCTTTTGGTACGGAACCTAAAAAGCTGCTAGGTCGGAGATCTCATTCTGACGTTTATAGTGTCTGGAGAGACGGCTTTTAAGTTTTGGTCATCAATCAAACTTAAAATCAAATAGAGCCTCAATTAGGCTGATTAAGTCACCCTCACATGCCAAGTAAATAAAAAAAGAATACGCTCTTTTTTTGATGGTTTGGATATCGCATCGGTTCGGGATTACCTCAGTTAATGATTCATTAGTAAAATTCTTAAATTAAATTTCTAGCTTCAACTATATACATTATTAAATAAATAATTAATATCGCCATATTCATCCCAACAATATTATTTTGTAAAGAG
The DNA here is from genome assembly GCA_036419045.1 of Scirpophaga incertulas. Lineage (NCBI taxonomy): Eukaryota > Metazoa > Arthropoda > Insecta > Lepidoptera > Crambidae > Scirpophaga > Scirpophaga incertulas. Next base: position 4,575,870 of record CM071641.1, on the reverse strand, counting down.
AAACATTCCACCCTTTCGATTTGCATTTCCATTCCAACTTCACTTATGCATATACGGCGTAGTCTGAATTTCCTTTAAAGAATACATTTCCAGCCCCGTGTCGCATTTGTATTTCAGTCGAAGTCGACCCCTAGAGGCAGTGTCTCATTCGGGTCACATGTGGTGCAAGTACCCTGGAGCTGAGGGTACGTTTATTTTTTTGGAATGCATGCAGTATCGGCGATGTCTGCGCCAATAGATTTGATAACACCATCCGCCGCGCGGACGCTCTGAATAAAACATGGCGCGCAACTGGGCCAGTGCGGAGATGCAAGCGCAAGAAAGAAGAGTTACTATTTTCAACAAACAACAATTACGATACAGCTTACGAAATTTAATTGAAATCTTTTATTGTCCAACAAATAATAATATTGCGGACATTTTAACCAAAGGGTTGGACAGGACTAAGTTCTTGCGCTTGAAAAAATGTATTGTGAGTGATCAGTGATTAAGCTATTGCTGTTGTTTGGCAATTTAATTCAAAAGTCTTATTATGATTTATTGTTATAAGTAAGGGGACTGTTAACTTGTTATATTAAAGGGGTGTTTTGTATATGGTTAATATTATGTGATGTGGGGGAGTAGGTTAATTAATGTGTTTCTAGTTAATTTGATGAATAAGTATGTAAATACAAAATTCAGAGGGGATGTTAGAGGTTGGAATTATGTCTTTATGGTTAGCTGTTTGTCAAAATTCAAATATAGTTTTGTGAGTTGAAAAGAATTCTGTCATTATATTAGTTATATTAGAAGACTAGCGGACCCGACAGACTTCGTCCTGTCAAAAAGATTTGTACAGTGGCAGTTTTTTGTTCCTAATTATTTTATAGATAATGTCGCATAGCCAACCAAATCGCAAAAAAAGTCTAAATGACCTATTACATTTTGTGGCTATTCAATTTTGGAACGTGACATTAAATCCTCCAACGATGTATTCTGTGCTCCAACGCACGCACGCACACTGTTTTGATAGATATGATTGAATTTCAACTATAGCGTTATGTAGCGTTAATAAAGCGCAAATTGACTCTTTGATGTTAGGAACACACCTTAATTGCTTAGACAACAGTGAGTGCTTGCAATATGAACAATAACAATAACAATAAAGCTCAATTCGACTGTACGTTTTAATTAGAAAACGTTTGCATGGGAAAATAAAACGGTTGTTTTTAGGGTATTTCCGATAATTATTCGAATTTTCCTCATTGTAAAAACCCTCCTTGAACTTCAACGAACATTAACAAAAAAGAATTGGCCAAATTGGTCCAGGCGTTGTTGAGTTATGAGCTTACCAACACCACCAGCTTAAGTTTTATAGGATAGTTATTTGATAAAGTTTTAGAAGAATGTAATTGAGTGATTGAAATATATTGTGTAAGAGTAATGGTGTTACTTATTTTGTAAATCATAAATTTTCCATACAAAAACGATTCTGTGTGTATGCTTGTTACCTATCTAATATACCAGTTTATCCTAGGGTGTGCGTATTTATATCAGGATCACCTAGTTTGGCCTAGCCTAAACTGGTCTATTCTATCGGGCTTAGGACAAATTAGTTTGGACTAGCCTAAACTGTTGTTGTCTAACTAGTTTAGCCTAGGCAAAACTGGTTTGTCCTGAAATCGGGTTTGGCCGGTAACTTATACTGTCTCATCCTTTCACATAATCAAACACATAGACAGATATAAGCACATACACAATATACAGATGAATAATAGTCAACATTGTCAAGTTTTACAGTTACACCGTAGGAGAGCAATGCTTCGGCACGAATTGGGCCGGCTCCACGGCCACGATACCATGGCCTTACAGAAAACCGTCGTAAAATAGCGCTTGCGCTGTTTCGCAGAGTGAGTGAGGGCACCGGAGGCCCAACCCCCTTCCCCCTTATTCCCTTTTAAAAGGCCAGCAACGCATCTGTAACTCCTTTCCCAGTCAATCCGCGTAATACAGAATATCGTCGACCCAGGCTCGTCATTTCGGACCCTCCCGACTCATTGACGCTGGCTCTTCAAGCCTTTCGAGAGGCGGCATCTGCGCCACCATCCCTTAGTTAGTCCATACTTCGCAGCTTGCTGCACATGTACGAGTAGGCCCCGTCACTTCAAGGCCGGACCCACTTTGGCGTACCGAGCCTTCTTTCGCGCATATGTCCTCTTCGGAGGGCAGCGCCGACGTGCCCTCTCCTGAGGGTGCGCCAACCATTCCGTTCAAGCCATAAGGCCACTAGGGCCAAGGCTAGGCTGAGTTTAGTCGGTAGGTCTGTTGGATCGAGCCGCCTCGATTCACCAGGAGTCCGACATAATCAACGCATCCCTGCTTGCCTATTGCGTTGGTATCCATGAGGATTCTCAGCCTCCTCTCCTGAGGAAAAAAAAAAAATCTGTGACTCCTCTGGTGTTGCGGGTGTCCATGAGCAACGGTTATCGCTTACAATCAAGTGATCCGTTTGCTCGTTTGCTGCCCTATCCCATATAAAAAAAAACTTATTATAATTACATCTGTGTTATTTGTCCTTTCTAAATCTTTTTTTGGTAATATAGTGTAACACTTTGTCTTCTATCGTAGCAAATTTTGGAAGTCTTATTGTTGAATTGACATAACCGTAGTGTCATACACACCTGTGGGACTCAAGATACAGGCTATTGTCGAGTTTGAGTACCACTAGTACCTAATGAAAAGACCCCATTCTTCCGTAATACTAAAACAATTGTTAAATGTGTGTAATTTAGTATTTTTGTTAATAAACAAAATGATGTCTGAGAAAAGGTTGTTAGTTTTGTTTTATATCCCCTTGTGAGAAGTAAAGACCAAGGCATTCGTAGTTAATCCGCGAAGGGCAAACGACCGATAACGCCAATAAGTACATCGAGTTTACACCTTCGTCTAGCATTCGAATATGAGCCAGCTCATTCAAAATTTAGGATTGCCGCTATGGGCATGAACTTCCTCTAAAGCCATACGGTTAAATTAAAAAAATAAATTAACAGTGCAATACATTGCATGTCAGAATAAAAGCGACAAAGAGAAAGTGAACATCATCAACCGCCTTTTTATGTAACTGTATTACTACCAGTTTTTAACTAGAATATTTCTGTTAAATTAGTAACTGTATTGCTATCCGATGTGTACTGTGTATTGCTGTTAAATTAATGACTATATTCCAATCCGGTTTGTAAATGTATTGCTGTTAAATTAGTAACTGATTGCTGTTAAATTAGTAACTGTATTGCTATCAAATTAGTAACTGTATTGCTATGCAATGTGTAACTGTATTGCTGGTAAATTAGTAACTGTATTCCAATCCGGTTCGTAACTGTATTGCTGTTAAATTATTAACTGTATTGCTATCCAATTTGTAACTGTATTGCTATAAAATTAGTAACTGTATTGCTATCCAATGTGTAACTGTATTGCTGGTAAATTAGTGACTGTATTCCAATCCGGTTCGTAACTGTATTGCTGTTAAATTAGCAATTGTATTGCTAATCAATGTGTAACTGTATTGTTATCAATTTCGTAAAAATATTGCTTTCTTTGCAACTGTATTGCCATCAAATTACTAACTGTATTGCTTTGTAATTTGTGGGTATACTGCTATCAAATTTGTAACTATGTTTCTTACATATTTGTAACTTTATTGCTATCAAATTTGTAACTGTGTTGCTATGAAATTTGATTGAAACTAAAAAAGATTTTTTTTATAATAATAACATTTCTATTGTTCCTCTTACATAGCAAACACTGAGTTGTACGAATAAGGCCTTTGGGAGAGCTGGAGTCTGTACTAGGTATAAAACTTGTATTGTGCAGGTACACTGCTGCTGTATTTATGTAAATTTGATAGCAACAGAATAAATAATCTGCCTACTGAATTGGACCACTGAACGGCTTACTTATCGGTATGGACACAGATTCAAACCTGTTCCGGAATCCATTCATACATTAAGTACGTTTCCAAATGACAGAGCATGGAGTTACATAAATTGTAATAATTCCCTTTATCCCTACCTTACCTACCGTAAACCCTATCTCACCATATTAAAAAAACTTATATATTTTTTAAACATCTGTAAGTTTGAAAGACATAATTTTAAACAGACAACTGTGTGCTGTTTTTAATATAACTAGAAGGGTACAATAACTAACGGCGAAACTTTTCTTTCCGTATGTGCCTCAGATTCACAACATATGATGTTGCAATATGCATTTAACAATAATGTTCGTCGTTTATAGACTACTAATACCAATAATTAACTTTATATAACCTTGACCAATATAGCTCAAAATCAGCCCTAAATCCTATTTTTATGTCAGAATAATTAAAACTTTATTTACATGCAGCGTTAATATTTAAACAAAAGAAAGTTTACTAACTAAGTTGATGTTACCCTCTGAAAGTTTACCCTTTGCACCTCGCATGCTAACAGGAGTTATGTGAAACGAACTGTGTCGCATAAAGTCTGTCACTTAGGCCGTCGTTTGATCTTCGTAACGTCGTTAGCGCAGGTGCCAATCCTGGTGCTTTGTCGGGGATCCCACTAGCTTTAAATATGCATCTCACTTTAGACTTCGATGCGACATTGATATTGCTTTTAGGTGCTCTGTAATTTCACATATCAATTATTTAAATCAAGTTGATATTTTTTATCAATTTCATACACTAATGTTTTTAAGTTTATACCAATCTACACTACAATTATAAAGAGGAAAGATTTGTATTTTTGTATGTAACGAATAAACTCAAAAAGTACTGGACCGATTTTAATAATTCTTTTTTCATTAGAAAGCTGCAATACCAGTGAGTAACATAGGCTATATTTTAGTACTGTATTACTATAGAAATCTTTAGAAATTCTTATTAAAACCAACCGAAGGTGTAAAAAAATTTGCCATAAAATGTCTTACATCGCATACGCTGCGAAGAGTATTAATGAAAAATGTTCGACAATATTATAGAATATATCATAAATACTTCGCGAGACCATATGTCTACCAATTGTAGTTACGTCACTATAACTACTTTTTTACATTTAATTATCTATAAATCATTACTACTTAGGAACAAAAATTTGTAAAATATATCGCAACCTTTGCAAAAAAATAAAAAATGACTTAAGTATGTAATAATTATCGTAGAGCACCTCTTGACTTGATATTTATTTATCTAAAATTAAAGTTGACGTTTTAGTATAAGCGTTCCACTACAATGCGTTTTAAAAACAGTTTTCTGCCACGCACAGTAAATATTTGGAACTCGTTGCCATCAGCTGTCTTCCCCAACAACTGCGACATTGGGTTATTCAAGAAAAGAGCATATTCTTACCTGAAGGGTAGGCAACGCACTGGCGTCGCTGGTGACGTGGGCGGCGGTGAATCACTTACCATCAGGTAAAGACGGGTCGTTTTGCTCGTTTGCCTCTTTTTACATAAAAAAAACTTATCTCGCCTATATCCGCTAACGTCATTGCTTTGTGAAGTGTCAAAGTTTGAAATGCTTCTCCTGAAAAAATACATTTTTGCAAAGTGTCAATGTCGCACCGGGGGTGAAGATATGTACGAGTACCTATGTCTCTCCGTTACCCTAGATCCCATAACACAAGCCATATAGAGCTTACTTTGGGCTAGGCTAATGGGTGTAGGATGGCCGGGGGGTGACGTCGTAGGAGGTTGGAGGGGAGGAGGCGGCAAGATCACTCCTCCCCGAGAAGGGCTCCCCTAACGCACCCAGGGGTGCAAAGGCCAGGGGTCCTCAGATGCGATACTTGATCCTGAGGGCCCCCTACAACGCCAGAGGATGGCCATCGCTGAGGTTTTTAGTGGGTAGGCCTCCCCCTTCTGGGGAGGAGAGCCCCACATAACCACCGGCTCTCCGCAGCCGGGGTATGCAATTCAATGCATTTTCCTCAGCGTAACAAAAAAAAAAGGCTAATGGGTGTAAGTGTAAGAAATATTTATTATTATTATTTATTTATGTAATATATATGTTATTGGCTAGCGATGTTGGAATAATTCCAATTTAATTATTTTTTTGTAGAAGTTTGAAAAAGATATCAGAATATCGTTAATTCAATCTCACATGGAGGCAAATAATTTTCTGCACGTTTTGACCAATGTTAAGTATATGGTGACTTGCCACCATCTGTGGCATTCTTCTAATTACCAGGCGAGATGATATGTGAATATTGAAAATATTTCCAGCTCCCGTACTATGAAACAAATAAGTTGAAGTGTAATTTCATCCAGAAGCCACTATAACAGCCCGACCTATGTCCAACCTATGTAACAAGTGTGCGAAATAACCATATAAATTTTGCCCCCAACACTTATCGAGATGAAATAGTGTTTAATATTCAACAAAGTATCCAATATAAGTCTTGGGATGCAGAAATTCCGGCACTGTGGGAAGTTGTGGCTTAGCAAATAGAATTTAAAGTGCGCGTGTAGGAAAATAAATATAACTTGTACTGTACTCGTGATGATGCAAGCACGTTTGCGACACGAGATTCGTTTCGTAATGGGCATCTTAACGATTTAGGGTACATTTCAACTTTACTCCAAATTCAAAATTGAAGTTAGAATGTAAGTCAACTCGTCCGCAACGAATCTGTGTTCAACTGATTTCTTGAACGTGAATATATAAATTTAAAACTGAAGAGAATATAATCCTTACTAAAATTATAAATCGGAGAGTGAGTTTGTTTGTTACGCTTTCACGCCGTAACTACTGAACCGATTGCTTTGTAATTTTGCAGGCGTAAAGATAAAATTCCGGATTAAATAATAGGGTACTTTGTATCCCGGAAAATTCGACAGATCCCACGGGATGCACAATAAAGGCTTCGCTCAAAAACTATTGCACAGATTTTCATGTGGTTTTCATCAATAGATAGAGTGATTCTTGAGCAAGGTCTTGCGGTATTTTTTATCTCGAAAAAACGGATAGTCCCACGGGAAGCACGATAAAACCTTCGCGCCATAAACCGACTTCCGCGCATATGTAGCCGTGGGCAAAAGCTATGTCCCTTAACCCTCTATAGACCCAATCCCGAAATCCACGCGGGCGAAGCCGCGGGCAGAAAGCTAGTATAAATAGTAATAATAATAATCCATCAGAGCAGCTTGTGGCGAGCTGTCGGTGAGTTGCATTGCCAAGGGCACCGATATGCTTCAGGGGGGCGTATGCCACCAGCCTCTGTCATGCCTTAACCAGCCGGACAGAGTGGAGTCGCAAGAGCAGATGCTCGAAAGGTAATAAAGTCATAACGCCGACGGCGTCTCGATCGCTGTCGCAGATATTTACTTTCAGCCGTTTACACCAATGTTCTCTCTCTTTGCACCAATATTGGTCTGCTTTTTTGAAAGGCCCATTTAGTGAGCGGCGAGTAGAGAAGGCAGGTGACCGGAGTCTCTTCCATAGTCCGGTTCTCATTACCACTGAAATTGAAATGCAATAGTCCACGGGCTTTTTGACCACTAATGACAATAGATTCTGTGCATCTGACTCTCGGGTAGTTTTTGACTGCAATTTTCATGATGCAGATAGAGATTGGACTCAGTTGGTACACTCCACGCACACTTTCATTAAATTTCGCTTAAATGGCCTCTACGCGTTGGATCTGTATCCCCGCGCACGCCTTATAAAGGACCGTGTCTTTTAAAGATGCGTAATATGAGCGACAATAATAATAATATACAATATTGAAAGCAGTGAAAAACAAAACACACACTCTTCTTAATGTGAATACGATAATGTGTGTGTATATGTTAGTGTGTATGTGTGTGTGCGTGGGTCTTAATATAAATTCCGTAATAAATGCTATGAATGCTACTCGTCAATAAAGCCAGTAGGGTCAATAGGACCAAAGGCTAGGCTGAGTTTAGTCGGTAGGTCTGTGTAGTCGAGCCGCCTCGACAGTACCAGGAGTCCGACATAATCAACGCATCCCTGCTTGCCTGTTGCGTTGGTATCCATGATGGATTCTCAACCTCCTCTCCTGAGGAAAAAAAAAAAATGAATGCTAGCATATGTGTCTTATCAATTTATTGTTATCGTATTTCATTTGTTAGTCAAGGTTGTTCATATATGTTTCTATCAAAAAAAAAATATATATATATATATGTATAATATATATATATATACATATATATATTATATATTATGTATAATATATATATATAATTATATATATATATATATATATAATATATATATATATATATATATTATATATATATATATATATATATATTGTTACACTTACACCGATTAGCCTAGCCCAAACTATGCTCTGTAAGGCTTGTGCTATGGATCTAGGGTAACGAATAGACATACATACATATATATATATATATATATATATGTATATATATATTATACAAATATTTATCAACAACCATGACTAAGGTACAAATGCTCGCATTCATCACACAAACATCTGCCCCCACCGGTATTCGAACCCGGGACCTCAGAGATGGCGACACCTTGAAACCGGTGTACTATCCACTCGACTATGGAGGTCGTCACTTTGGGCTGGGATAATTGGCGTGATTGCAAGAACATAAGAATATATATATATATATATAATATATATATATTATATATAATATAAAAAAAATTCGTACATTTCCATATTCTGCTACTGCTGATATAGTTATAGTGAATAAAAAGTATGTCATATATCTTGAATTGAGAGCGAGAATTGAGAAAAAAATACCTACATTTTCTAACCAAAAAAAAAGTCACAATTTATACGTTTACATACAAACACAGTATCGGTTATTGTTAATAACGATTCTTCCCTCGAATACTTCACGCTACCTGCGGTCCGAAATGGACACTCGTGTCTAAATCGGTCGGCCCTGCCGTCGCATCATAACTTTGCCAACCCATTCCGGGTACTCGTAATAACCGAGTTTCTACGGAACTTTTCGGTGATACAACAGATTATGGAGCTAGTGATGCCCAAGATATAAGCGTAGGTGGTAGATATGTTTATTCAGTGTTTACATTCTCTTTCAACATTGCTGTAAACACTTTTTAATAGGCAGTTACATCATTGGATAAAATGTGCTATTTTAATGGTAAAATAAATCAGAAAATGTTTCTGGAATCACACATACTCGCGTCTACCTAAATTAATATTTAATTACTTCTGAAAAATCAAATACTCCATTTTGTAAAATTAGAAGTCACAAAATTATGTTGCAATTTTTTAAGACACTCTGTCAAATAAAATAATATCGAAATATTTTATTTATCCAATGAATAATCCCCAGCCAACTGCAACCACCAAAAAGCATAATTTACATTGTTAACTTGTGATATAAGATGTAACAGTGCACTGTAATTTCCTTACCTGTATATCCTTACCCTTTCCTTACCCTTTAATTTCCTTACCCTTCATACTTGAACACAGTAATGTGAAAATTGCTGCTTTCACAAATACGCAAAATGGAGGTACTTAAGTGGACGACCTTGATATAGAAAACAGACAGAAATAATGAATCTCAAATTAAAATACTTGTTACATTGTTTTATCTATGTAAATTAATAATTTATTTATGTGGTTGTAAGCCATCAATTAAAACTTATTTTATTGTTTGTCGACAATCAAATATTTTGTTAATTTAATTCAAACATATTAAAATGTTGTTATCACATAAATTTATTTTAATATATTATTTTAATATTATATACAGATTGATTTCTCTTGGTATTATTGAATTAAACAACATATATTAATACTAATGTTAGTTAACAAATTAATTAAACCACAGCAAAATAACTTAATTACAGGGCGTAACCGCTGCCGCCTTTCAATTATGTCTGGTTCGATTCAACGTCGAGCAACATTCGACGATATTATGCTGAACAAAATAAACTTTTACAATAGCGCGGCCACGCCGCGTATTAGAAATATTGATTCAAATGTCGAACTTATTGCCCATTATTTAAAAAAAATGATAACACAATAGAAATACAACGAGTAAGCAATCTTTTTATTACCATTTAAATTATAAACATACATTCGGCCTCAGTCTATTTTATATGTAACATTTTCCGAGCTCCAAATTCTACTCCCGCTCCTTTACTGTTCGTGCTGCTAGATTGGGAAATAGGCTCCAGCCAGCGTTCAAGATTATCAATCCATTGCTTCTTTTAATCGCAATGTAAAGAAATACTACCTATGTAGTTTATCTTAAACTACTTTCTGCACTTGATCATATTATATATGTATATATATACGTATTATAAGTAAATATATATGTGTATATGTATGTATATTTATATATTTTATATATATATTATTATGTATGAGTGATGAGTGTATCCAATCAATTTATCTTGTCTATTTTAATAAAGTATACACATATTATTTCCTCCTATTATTTATATTTTAAAAACAATTGTACTTAAATATTGTTTAATCCTGTCTCCCTGCAATTTTTTTAAATCTCACAAAACCATCTAGCGTTGCTGTTAACTTAGTACCTGCTAGTACTTTTTTGTTGTAAATTTGTTATATTGTGTGCAATAAAGAATTTATTATATACATATAATAATCAATGTCTGTGTAATCCGCAGCACAAGCAGAATTTATAAATTATGCAAAATGTATGTATTTATATTTAAAAAAGAACACATACAACGAGTGAATTCATAAATGCCTTGTAAAAGTAACAAATACACTATACATAATCCATGGAAATTATTGATCTATGAAATGTGACTTGAATTTAACGAGAAACGTAACGCCATCTATTAACAGACTTGAAAAACTCGTTAAACTCTAACCTCCTTGAAAATCCTTCAATGGCTTAACAAGTTGTTGAACGTAATTAAGTTTATACTGTTTACTTTATATTAAGTTTATAAAAGTCAGTTAAATCACTACAATGTTAACTCTTCATCATAGTCCGTTCATTTGGGGAGCGGGCAGTTAGGATAAAAGATAACACTGGCGTGCGCAGCTCGAATTACGGATCTGCGCGCGCCAGCGGGCCGTCGGTGCCGTACTCCCGCACCTCGAAGCGTGGCTCCACGGGAAGGAGGAGGTCACCTACCGATTGACTCAGATACTCACCGGGCACGGCTGCTTCGGTGAGTATCTGTGTCGAATAGGACGGGAGGGATCGACACATTGCCACCACGTGCATCCGACCTTGACTCGGCCCAGCACACGCTGGCGGAGTGCCCCGCGTGGGCCTCCGAGCGCCGAGTCTTGGTCGCAGAGATCGGGCGAGATCTGTCTCCGCCGGCATTGATTGCGGCAATGCTGGCGGACGAGGGAGGTTGGAGGGCTGTGGCCTCCTTCTGTGAGGTAGTGATGCTCCAGAAGGAGGCCGCCGAGCGGGGTCGGGAGATGGCCGATCCGCTCGAAGAAGGCGGCGCCGGGCTCGGTAGCACAGCTGCGGCGCCGCCGCGGGTCGCCGGCGGGCGCGAGTAAGTCGCGACTGCTACGGCGACCCGGGATGGACCACGCCCCTTCCGTGGCCGGGGGCGTCGTCGGTGGAGGAGACCGGGGAGGTAGTAAGCCTACCCGAGGAGGGCTCCCCTGTGTCGGGGGAGCGGAGGCTGGGGTTCCCGGAAGAAGCTTTCTGTTCCCGGGGGCTCCCTACATGCCTGAGGAAGGCCATCCCTGAGGTTTTTAGTGGGTAGGCCTCCCCCTTCTGGGGAGGAGAGCCCCACATAACCCCGGCTCGCCACAGCCGGGTATGCAATTTAATGCATTTTCCTCAGGGAAACAAAAAAAAAAAAAAAAAAAAAGGATAAAAGATAACAAGTCAGTGCTCTGTCTATCAGATATAGACAGAACACTGACTTTATACATAACATAAAGAAACGTTTCTCTCTCAAAGAAAAATTGTATTCCTCACAATTTTAGGAATTCCTGAATTTAATGATAAAGGAAATATAAACATACATTAATTATGAAAGAAATGGCGACATGGGCATTCGAATGCCGTTACCACAAAAGGTAACCATAATTGGTACATTTACTACACAAAGTAGTTTGTCAAAAGAATTGTTAAAAATGTTGGAATTATTGGAATCTAGCTTTCTGCCCGCGGCTTCGCCCGCGTGAAATTAGTTTTTGTCAATCCTGGTCCCTTATGTCTAAATACCAAGATTCATGGTCTCATCTTCAATTCAACCCCTATTTCACCCCACACTGGTAAAAATTTCAAAAATGCTAGAACAAACGATTTTTGTAACTTGCATACTAACTTTCAACCCTTATTTCACCCCCAGCTGGTCGAAATGCTAGAATAAATGTTTAATGATTTCTTATCAAGTGCTTAAATATAAAGTTTCATGGTTTTATCTTTTAAAATTAACAAATCCCATACAAACTTTCAACCTCTATTTCAACCACTTCAGCCCTTTTTTCGAAATAAACAGTAGCCCATGTTCTGTCTCAGGGTCCAAAGATTGTCTGTACCAAATTTCATCAAAATCGGTTGCGAGGTTTAAGTGGGTAACAAACAGACAGACAGACAGAGTTACTTTCACATTTATAATATTAGTTGGGATAATACGAGTAGTTTAGTAAAGCAAGCATTGTGAACAATGCCTTGCTTTACTGAGTTAATTGGTTTGAATCTAATAAATATTAATTAATATATTTATATATTAATCATATTTTTCGGAAGAAAATAGCCCATTAGATTATTCTCAATCAGCAAATTACTTAAGTGTATATTTATAGTAAACTAGCTTTCCGCCCGCGGCCTCGCCCGCGTTATATTCGAATTTCCCACAGGAAGGATATGTTTTCCGTCGGTAAAATTATCTTATTTCCTTCCTTGGGACCTCGGGTTTTACGATTGTATATACGGGGTGGTTACTCCGTATATACCAAACGTAGTCCGTCCGACCAACCGACGTACCAACTCTAGTCTATCTGTGTATAAAATTTTATTTAAATCGGATCAGTGTTTTTTTAAAATACTGCCATACAACATTTCACCCCTCGTTTCAACCCTTTACAGCCCTTTTCTGCTGTCTCAGCCTCTAGACTATCTGTGTACCAAATTTCATTTAAATCGGTTCAGTAGTTTTAACAATATTTCCATACAACCTAGCATCCCTTCTTTCGACCTTTTACAACCCTTTACAACCTATTTTGTATAAAAAAGTAGCTTATGTCCTTTCTCGGGCTTTAGACTATCTGTGTACTTAGTTTCATTTAAATCGGTCAGTAGTTTTAACAATATTTCTATACAACCTATTATCCCTCCTTTCAACCTTTTACAACCCTCTCCAACCTTTTTGAATGAAAAAGTAGCCTATGTCCTTCTCAGGCTAGGACTATCTGTGTATAAAATTTTATTTAAAATCGGTTCAGTGGTTTTACAATACTGCCATACAACCTTTCACCCCCTCCTTTCAACCTTTTACAACCCTTTTCTGCTTTAAAAGGTAGCTTCTGTCCTTTCTCAGCCTCTAGACTATCTGTGTACCAAATTTCAATTCAACCGGTTTAGTGGTTTTAACAATATTTTCATACAACCTATTATCCCTCCTTTCAACCTTTTACAACCCTTTACAACCTTTTTTGCATGAAAAAGTAGCGTGAAAGCGGAACAGACAGACAAAGTTACTTTCGCATTTATAATATTAGTATGGATTAGCGAATCTGAAAAGTGTTAGTTCAACTTCTCTATTAAGATTTTGAGTCGCCATTTTTAAAATTAGGCTTATGTTCTATATAGGCATTAATATAATAACTAAGTACTTACTTATATTTAATTTCGTAAATCATTAGGAATATTATTCGCCTGTTTTTTACTTACAATATTTTTTCATTCTATCGATTTTGTTGAAATTCTCTGTAAGCTGTATAATAAAACAGTCGGCCCGCCCCAAATTAAGATGAAAACTTTGTGGAATCCGCTGAACTCATTCTTGGAGAAAAACTGCCCCACATTAAAATACCGCCATATTTCAGATAGTCCTAGAGCTAGACATAATTATATTTATACATAATTTTTGCACGATCAATATTTTCGTGAGAACGTTTTATACTTTAATTAATTTATTAACTTATTATTTTTTATATTTTAATTATTTTTATTTTACGTACACACCACATGCTATTTCTATTATGAATGTGTTATTAAAAATAACGTGTAAATACTAACTGTATTTTTTCAATAGTAGGAAAACTTTATAACAAGTCTTATTGTAATTCGCTCTTGTTATAAATATATTTTAACAAAGAGGAATTTTTACCAGGATCGTCTAATAGGGTACGTTTGTCTTAACTATATCTATAAAAAACAGCAACGTTCGTATTACTGCGTTTCGGTTCTTGTTCAGTTCCCTATAGAGCATCTATAGACGATTGCAGCAACATATCAATGCTTGTTCGTGATTAAAAAAAACAAGTATATCTATTATTATATATCATCTACTGGGAATGCTATCAAAATAATAATAAAATCCAAAGCCTATCTTAGACCATTAAAACAAAGACGCAGTGAGCTGGATTGCATGAAACAGAGTATATAAGTAGACAAGATAGCAGAAAATAAATAATAAATTTGGTTTTCATCGTCTTTCTCTGTCACACAATATCATTAGATACGTCGTAATACCAAATGCTAAAAATAGTTACAATCACGTTTAGACGAATAATTGCCATATTGCGACATGAAATATACGCGAGTTGCATACGCAAAGTAGTTAAATTTATATTAACTTTAACATCAAAATGTACAGATATATTACGGCATCATCATATATCATAGTATACTTTAGGCAAAACGTATATGTATCTACAGGTATAATGGTTTATTATAATTATTCAAGTTCATTTCAAACATCGTGTAATTTATGCATATGTTAAAACATCACTAAAACTGCCTCCTCGATTAGGCGTTAGTTAAACAGACTGACATAGTCCATATTGACATACATCAAATACCTTTTAATCTTTCACAGGAAGGATTTCCTGTTCACCGTAGGAGCATCGAATAAATGAAGTTGAAAACGTAATACTAGTGGATGGATGGAACATGGCAAAACCGACTGCAATTATAAGGCTCTCATTTAGGTTACAAACATACAAGCACATTAGTATTCTAAATCCCAACTAATATTATAAATGCGAAAGTAACTCTGTTTGTCTGTCTGTTACGCTCTCCCGCTTAAACCTTGCAACCGATTTTGATGAAATTTGGTACAGACACTTTTTAGGCCCTGAATCAGAACATAGGCTTTTTGTTTCGAAAAAAAGGGATAAAGGGGTTGAAATAGAGGTTGAAAGTTTGTATGGGATTTGTTAATTTTAAAAGATAAAACCATGAAACTTTATATTTACACACTTGATAAGAAATAATTAAACATTTGTTCTAGCATTTTTGAAATTTCGTCCAGCTAGGGGGTGAAATAAGGGTTGAAAGTTAGTATGCAAGTAACAAAAAATCGTTTGTTCTAGCATTTTGAAATTTTTATCAGTGTGGGGGTGAAATAGGGGTTGAATTGAAGATAAGACCATGAATCTTGGTACCTTAAACATAAGGGACCAGGATTGACAAAAACTAATTACACGCGGGCGAAGCCGCGGCGAAGTCATACTAGTACATTTATAACTTATTAAATAACTCATGATTAGAGATCGGATAATCGGATGCATATTTACCTAAAGTTAGTTTAAGACAAAGTATGGACACGGCTTTTTATTGTTTTGTTAAATAAAATTTTTCACCATTTCTGTTTTTTTATTCAATTATTTAATTGATTATTGTTTTAGTCAAACTAGCTCACTACTTTCGTATAACACTCTTCATGTAAAAAATCGTACATTCATAAATCGCACGGGGAACTGAAACTAAACTTCATGTAAATACGTATGCATAGTTGTATAAATGAAGCCGGAGTCTCGGTCTTTTGAAAATAAATACCACGTGCTAATTTAGTAATTTTCAAACAATATCACTACGTTAAATTTGCAGTCCCGTATTTTCCCGGGATTTTTTATTTAACAAAATGTATTTTAAAAAGCAGCTTCCATAATTTGTGAGCCAAAAATTAACTTTAGGTAAATATGCATCCCATTATCCGATCTCTACTCATGATTTAAGAAAAGACGATATAAACAACAAAAATTTTGACAACCAATTCTAATAAACCTTTTCCCAACACCACCACATCTCCTGCACTACAAAGATTAGTAGTCTAGTTTGGTTCTGGTGCATTCGGAGCGTACGTTCCAAATCCGAATTGAATGGATTAAAAAGTTTTCCGAATTTATGGCCAGTCACCCGTCAAACGTGTTCGGGCAAGGAGCGGCTCACAAGTTAATTAAAAGTTGATAGCACAACTCGCGCAGTCGTTAGGCAGCATGTGCCAGTAGTGAGTGGGGAATCAAACAAGGAAATCAACTCGGCGCATATATTAAGAGCTCAACAAATATCCCCGAGATTACGAGGGATTTCGAGGATCGCGAATTTTAAACTAAAACATATTAAACACTATCGATCCACCCTGGCTAATACTAAATACACTACAGAAAAACTATGAACATTGCATACAATTTCTCCACTATTTAATGGATGTTATCTTCTTATATATAAAAATGAATCGCAAAATGTGTTGGTAAGCTCATAACTCAACAACGCCTGGACCAATTTGGCCAATTATTTTTTGTTAATGTTCGTTGAAGTACAAGGAGGGTTTTTACAATGAGGAAAATGCGAATAATTTTCGGAAATACTCTAAAAACAGCCCTTTCATTTTCCCATGCAAACGTTTTCTAACTAAAACGTACAGTCGAATTGAGCTTCATTGTTATTGTATAAAGTTCATATTGCAAGCACTCACTGTTGTCTAAGCAATGAAGGTGTGTTCCTAACATCAAAGAGTCAATTTTCGCTTTATTAACGCTACATATAGTTGAAATTCAATCATATCTATCAAAACAGTGTGTGTGCGTGCGTTGGAGCACAGAATACATCTTTGGAGGATTTAATGTCACGTTCCAAAATTGAATAGCCACAAAATGTAATAGGACATTTAGACTTTTTTTGCGATTTGGTTGGCTATGCGACATTATCTATAAAATAATTAGGAACAAAAAACTGCCACTGAACAAATCTTTTTGACAGGACGAAGTCTGTCGGGTCCGCTAGTTATACATATAAACTTTCTCTTCAATCACTCTAACTCTAGAAAAACCGCATCAAAATTCGTTGTGTAGCTTTAAAAATTTAAGCATACATAGGGATATAGGGACTTGAAAGCGACTTTGTTTTACACTATGTAGTGATTAGAAAGTACGATAATAAACACGCTTCTAAAAATTTGTTTTGTACAGTCTGTCTGTCTGACTGCTTTCACGCCATAACTACAGTTAAAATAATTTCAGTATGCAGATAGTCTAGATAGTTTGAGGTATTAAAAAATATGGTATTGAATGTCGAGTTCAGTCTACCATTGTGTTTTTTCCAACTTCTTACAATACGTTTTATGTATAAATACTTAAAGATCACTCTTCTACCCACTAATTCTTACAAATTAAATAGTCAATTAGTAGTAACAATGAAAATAAATTACTAGGGAATTTAAACGATGAATTTGTTTTCCAATAATCTTACAATTCATACCGTGTAGCTATACTCGTAAGTAGCGATTTAAAAATTGCAACAAGTATTTCGTTTCATGCAAAGATATGCTCAGTTCTCAGTTAGAAAGGAGATAATTTTTTTAACTCTAAAATATCAATTTATTATTAAAAGCAATTGCACGATATTATGAGTAAAAATGAAACGGGAATAATAAAATCAATTAATTGAACTTAGTAATGACTTTTGACATTTGAGGTAAAGGAACTAACGTTTTTTAAATCAAAATGAAAGACGATTTAATATATATACAAATAATATATAAATATAATAATAGATAAAGGATAGTGTATTATTTCTTTTTTATTTTATTTAAAAGTATTGAACTCTCAATATTTATTTTAATACTATTTTAGATTATTTTAACTATTAGTTCTTCAGTCCAGTATCGTCGTGAAACGGAACGCGTCATCATTTTTGACAGCGACAGAATGGTACCTACACTAACATCCAATTGACGTCGGTTTGTTTTCAACCGAATTCTGTGTTTACGTTCCCAACGGCTTGATTTCGTTTTCTTTCCCGTATCCCGTATTTAGAATGCAAAAAAATAATACGATTCAGGGGTTTGTTTATACTGTATTTTTTTTAACGAAAATGCATGAGGTCGCTTCGACGCTCCGCGAGCACTGCAGCACTGGTGAAACGCCCGAAATACGCTAGGTAGCGTACTTAAGGCGTTTGGTAGTGGCCAAAGCAGATTATATTTATCAAGAATAAAAAAAGTGTTAAATAGCATTTACGTAAAAAGCAATTTGAATACAAATCAAAATAAAGCTAATAACCGCTAAGAATTTTTAGGTTATTTAATCTTCATGTTTCAATTGATTTCTCAATATTCAAGTTCGATAAAACAAGCTAATGTTCCTTATAATATCTAGGGTTAATAAAAAAATATTTAACGTATGTCTCATTAATAAATGTTACATTTTGTAGTGGGCCTATTCTCCATACAAGAAAAAATTATCTCCTTTAAAGTGTATGCACCCGCATAATGTGAGCGTTAATGCGATATGAATAATGAGATAGATAAAATGGCTTATAATTTACTAGCTTTCTGCCCGCGGCTTCGCCCGTGTGGATTTCGGGATTGGTTCTATACAGGGTTAAGGGTCATAGCTTTTGCCCACGGTTACATATGCGCGAAAGTCGGTTTATGGCGCGAAGGTTATATCGCGCTTCCCGTGGGACTATCCGTTTTTCCGAGATAAAAAATACCGCAAAACCTTGCTCAAGAATCACTCTATCTATTGATGAAAACCTCATGAAAATCTGTCCAGTAGTTTTTGAGTAAAGCCTTTATTGCGCATCCCGTGGGATCTGTCGATTTTTCCGGGATAAAGAGTAGCCTATGTTACTCTTCATCCCTTCAACTATCTCAACGTAAAAAATCACGTCAATTCTTCGCTTCGTTTTGCCGTGAAAGACGGACAAACAGACAGACACATTTTCCCATTTATATTAGTATGGATAACAGTTGTTTAGTCCCCTGAATTTTATACTAGGTCAAACCTGTATTACAAAAGTCTTACAGGAAAGAGGAAGGTTTATATGTATAATACCATCCAATTAAATAATGGAGAAATGCTGTTTTTTTAAGATTTCTAATGTGATGTCTTAAATAATTACATTTCATTCAAATTTTAAACCGTGTTTTTTTTAGTATGGATGTGAACTATAATTTATTATATTCAACGTTCACAGTTTTTCTGTGGTGTATAGTATTATATATGCAAAAGTAACTCTCAAAAGCAATTTTCTTAACACACGCTTCTTAAAAAAAATTCATTAAAATTTTACCTAGTTTTATGCAAACCAAATCAAAATTCACTTTATTAATATATAACTTTATAGAAAGCTCTTTTGAATCGTATTTTTTTTCTACCTACCTAAGGCATACTCCTACGGCATACGGCACATTTATTTATAGATGATTCAGATAGTTCCGTATCATGTAAGCCTGATGACCTCCAAAGGACAACACTATTTATTCACTATTCATGGAGCCATGTTTGGTAACAACATTATTTATAATATTGTGTTATTTTTATATGTGTATGTAAACATACATACGACTGTAATCGTATTAGGTATGATTGTATCTTATACTATATTGTATTTTTATATTATATTATTATAATTATTAACTACTCTATTGTAGCAGGTGTTATTTTGCGGAAGTCCATTGTAGCAGCTGGCAGCCGCTGGTGAGTCACCGAGCGGGCAACACATCCTGAAGATGTCTCGCTGAGAGACGAAACACGTGTCGACCTTGTCTGCTTGTTGGACAAGTCATCATCAACTGCGCGGAATCAGCAAAAAACAATATCCTTTGTAATAATTATTAACATTGAAAAGAGGAGATAAAAAATAGACCTTCAGAGTTTCTTGCCTGTTCTTCTCGAGAAGGCTCTCCCAATTTCCGAACAGGTGTCGAGTCAATATTTTTTTTTCCTTATTCGTACGTACTGTCAAGGTTTTTGTTTTTTTTAAGCTTTTTTTTTGTATTGTTTGTTGACGTCAATAAGTGCCTGTAAAGGTCTAAGTTGAATAAAGATTATTTTGATTTTTGATTTTGATTTTGACTCTTATAGTACACAATACCTGATCTTTTTACGCCCACATTCGGTTGTCCAAAAGCCACTTATTTCACTTCCTCATAAAAACTGGCACTGACAATTACTCACAAGACAAAGCGATAAATTTCTCTGCTAGTTAGGACGTGCTGGATTTTTCCCAATAAGCTTGGAATGGTCGAATAAGGCTAGGTGATCTGGCAACTTGCCAGAGCTAAGTATTATTGTGCTTAGAACAACGCGTAGACGCCTCTCGAAGAATTCATTGCCTATTTTATGTCATAATAATTTTTCCGGAGCTGCTATTAATGGGTTAATGGGTGAACCTGATTAGATGGGATTCCCTGGAACAAGCAAGTTTCCTTGAAAATACTTTCTTTTGTTATATAAAAATATAGCGATTTTAGTATTTTTACTTAAAATATAAAATCTCTTGATTTCACAGCTCTTCATCACTAAATTGTATAGCGATAAGTCCTTGGGGGTATAACAAAATTTATTTAAAGCAATTCAATGTAGTTAAGCAAATCATAACAGTATTTCTCCACTATTTAATGGATTCATATAAAATTCGAAAATGAGGAACACATAGGTTACTTTAGGTAGGACAGGTAAGTTGTCAGGTCCTCTGAATCTTTCGATTCGTGGACTCGCTATCCGTGGGAGAGCCATGCTTCGGCACGAATTGGGCCGGCTCGACCGGAGTGATACCACGGCCTCACAGAAAACCGGCGTAAAATAGCGCTTGCGCTGTGTTTCGCCGAGTGAGTGAGGGTACCGGAGGCCCAACCCCCTTTTTCCCCTTTATTCCCCTTATTCCTCTTATTCCCTTTTAAAAGGCCGGCAACGCATCTGTGACTCCTCTGGTGTTGCGGGTGTCCATGGGCAACGGGTATTGCTTACCATCAGGTGATCCGTTCGCTCGTTTGCTGCCCTATCCTATATATATATATATAAAAAAAACTCGCCACAGCGAGGCACTGACGCTCTATATATCACATCCAAAATTTTCCTCCAAAAAATACGAAGTTGAACATAAATCGCTTTACTTCCCGTCTTAGCTCATGAATGCATTGCTTTATGGAGTCCCGCGTCTCCAACAAAAGCTTTTTCAATTTCCACGTCATTATCCATTCCGACGTTATTGAAATAAACAAACCGTTTTCTGGAGTATGTGGAAGTTAACTGTCATCGAAAATAAAGTTTTAACTCAACTGCGCAAAGAGGAAATAGCTAAAAGCATCAATAACAACCACAAAAATGTTACTGGTATAAAGTACTGATAAATTATTTCATACGAGCATAGCGTTAGGATATACGAATGGACGCAAGCATAATCAATTCATTAATATTGTCTATGTTGGTATCCGGTATAAAAATTATCATTTTAATATTTATTAATTTATTTTACGTTATTTATCTTATATATAAAAATGAATTGCAAAATGTGTTGGTAAACGCATAACTCAACAACGCCTGGACCAATTTGGCAAATTCTTTTTTAAAATGTTCGTTGAAGTTCAAGGATGGTTTTTACGGCGAGAAAAAGTCGAATAATTATCGGATAAACCCTATAACAACTCTTTCTCCCGTTACATACAAAGGTTTTCTAACTAAACGTACAATCAAATTGAGCTTTATTGTTATCGCATTAAGTTCATATTGCAAGCACTCACTGTTGTCTAAGCATCCTGTGTTCCTAACATCAAAGAGTCAATTTGCGCTTTATTAACACTATATAGAGTTGAATATCACAAAGCACTACAATGTAAATCAAACTGATTTTTGTTAATTGATTCACACGATTAACTATAAAGCGATTGTTTACTTTTAAATGCTTATATATGTTTTATTTAATTATTTTTTATTCACAACGCCCTACACCAGGGTGACGGTTCTGTACAGGAGAATTTTTTGCCCTGACTATAAAATAAGTAGGAATAAAACTTTGTAAAACTGCCACTTTACAAATCTTTTTGACAGGACAAGGTCTGTCGGGTCCGCTAGTGTACACATAAAACTTACAACTGTAACTTATGTTTTGTTTAATGCGACATGATAAAAAACAAGTATTCTATATGATTGAATATCCATAATTATAACATTTCAAAATCAATCTATTAATATATATGATTGTACATCACAAATCTTACTATCTGATCCTTATGCCTGAATAAGTGATAACCGGTGGCGTCGCCTAGCGACTATAAATCCTCTTGTTAAATTGCCGCCGCGCAAATACATTGCACTCCTCTCTAATTGCTTATTAATACTATTTAAGTCCCGGAAATTGAGTCCCAGTAATTTCAAATAGTCGTGATCACGTGATGAATTCTGGTGTGTGTGGATTATGCCTAAAGCCTCATA
This sequence comes from Scirpophaga incertulas, assembly GCA_036419045.1. Classification (NCBI taxonomy): domain Eukaryota; kingdom Metazoa; phylum Arthropoda; class Insecta; order Lepidoptera; family Crambidae; genus Scirpophaga; species Scirpophaga incertulas. The sequence goes on along the minus strand of CM071641.1, from coordinate 4,553,257 downwards.
ACTTGGAAGAAAGACGGGCCCGCCGCCGAAGGTCCCGCGGGTACGAACTAGAAGCGAACCATCGTCCCCCAAAAGGGTACGTACGTGCTATTTTCACATATTCCTTTCTTTGATGTGTGTGCTATTTTTTGTAATTCAAAAGTCCATTGCTTGCTATATTTGGTACATTTATCAAAGAAACATTTCAATATATTTATAAATGTTTGGTAATTTCTATTCTAATATAAAATCCAAGCTCCCATAATTGACTGTGTTCTTACTGAAGATGTTATGATTTTATTCAGCGGAGTACTCGGGTCTATAGACCGATTAATATTTATTAATTTATTTTACGTTATTTATCTTATATATAAAAATGAATTGCAAAATGTGTTGGTAAACGCATAACTCAACAACGCCTGGACCAATTTGGCAAATTCTTTTTTAAAATGTTCGTTGAAGTTCAAGGATGGTTTTTACGGCGAGAAAAAGTCGAATAATTATCGGATAAACCCTATAACAACTCTTTCTCCCGTTACATACAAAGGTTTTCTAACTAAACGTACAATCAAATTGAGCTTTATTGTTATCGCATTAAGTTCATATTGCAAGCACTCACTGTTGTCTAAGCATCCTGTGTTCCTAACATCAAAGAGTCAATTTGCGCTTTATTAACACTATATAGAGTTGAATATCACAAAGCACTACAATGTAAATCAAACTGATTTTTGTTAATTGATTCACACGATTATCTATAAAGCGATTGTTTACTTTTAAATGCTTATATATGTTTTATTTAATTATTTTTTATTCACAACGCCCTACCACCAGGGTGACGGTTCTGTACAGGAGAATTTTTTGCCCTGACTATAAAATAAGTAGGAATAAAACTTTGTAAAACTGCCACTTTACAAATCTTTTTGACAGGACAAGGTCTGTCGGGTCCGCTAGTGTACACATAAAACTTACAACTGTAACTTATGTTTTGTTTAATGCGACATGATAAAAACAAGTATTCTATATGATTGAATATCCATAATTATAACATTTCAAAATCAATCTATTAATATATATGATGGTACACCACAAATCTTACTATCTGATCCTTATACTTGAATAAGTGATAACCGGTGGCGACGCCTAGCGACTATAAATCCTCTTGTTAAATTGCCGCCGCGCAAAAGTACATTGCACTCCTCTCTAATTGCTTATTACTATTTAAGTCCCGGAAATTGAGTCCCAGTAATTTCAAATAGTCGTGATCACGTGATAAATTGTGGTGTGTGTGGATTATGCCTAAAGCCTCATAACTTGGAAGAAAGACGGGCCCGCCGCCGAAGGTCCCGCGGGTACGAACTAGAAGCGAACCATCGTCCCCCAAAAGGGTACGTACGTGCTATTTTCACATATTCCTTTCCTTGGTGTGTGTGCTATTTTTTGTAATTCAAAAGTCCATTGCTTGCTATATTTGGTACATTTATCAAAGAAACATTTCAATATATTTATAAATGTTTGGTAATTTCTATTCTAATATAAAATCCAAGCTCCCATAATTGACTGTGTTCTTACTGAAGATGTTATGATTTTATTCAGCGGAGTACTCGGGTCTATAGACCCTTTATAATCTGAAACTCTAAAGAAAAATGTCTGCAAACTTTTCGTTTCATTTCATTTCAAGTCTATGTCGTAATGATAATAATAAATTATTAATTAAAACAATTTTTATTTGATTTACTATGCAGGTAATAAAAAATCAAGGTAATATTTCACATGTGCAGAGATGATCGACAGATGCACTTAAGAATTTATTATATAGCGATAGTTTGAGCCCCCAGAAGGAACATAGAGTTAGATATATAAATATCGGAAAAATGATTTTCGTATTGGAAAATCTGGTATAACACTATCACTATCCCAACTAATATTATAAATGCGAAAGTGTGTTTGTTTGTTTGTTTGTTTATTTGTTTGTTTGTTTGTTTGTTTGTTACCTCTTCACGCTTAAACTACTGGACCGATTTCAAAAATTCTTTCACCTTTGGAAAGCTACATTCTCCCCGAGTAACATAGGCTACTTTTTATCCCGGAAAAATCGACAGATCCCACGGGATGCGCAATAAAGGCTTCACTCAAAAACTACTGCACAGATTTTTATGCGGTTTTCATCAATAGATAGAGTGATTCTTGAGGAGTTTTGCGGCATTTTTTATCTCGGAAAAACGGATAGTCCCACGGGAAGCGCGATAAAATCTTCGCACCATAAACCGACTTCCGCGTATATGTAGCCGTGGGCAAAAGCTATGACCCTTAACCCTCTATACATGCACCCAATCCCGAAATCCACGCGGGCGAAGCCGCGGGCAGAAAGCTAGTATAGTATAAAACAAATTCGCTTAATCAGTCCTCTGTCGACTCTCTATGTATACTTAAATCTTTACAACTACGCAACGGATTTTGATGCGGGTTCTATTAATAGATAGAGTGATTAAAGAGGATGGTTTATATGTATAATAACTAGAGATCGGATAATCGGATGCATATTTACCTAAAGTTAGTTTTTGACTCGCAAATTATGGAAGCGGCTTTTTAAAATACATTTTGTTAAACAAAAATCCCGGGAAAATACGGGACTGCAAATTTGACGTAGTGATATTGTTTGAAAATTACTAAATTAGCACGTGGTATTTATTTTCAAAAGACCGAGACTCCGGGTTCATTTATACAACTATGCATACGTGAAGTTTAGTTTCAGTTCCCCGTGCGATTTATGAATGTACATGAAGAGTGTTATACGAAAGTAGTGAGCTAGTTTGATTAAAACAATAATCAATTAAATAATTGAATAAAAAAAACAGAAATAGTGCCCGGGCGTAAGTATGGTCTAGTAATATTTACGCCCCATTTTAAATCGGATATTATAAGCTCATATTACCGACTAGTTTTGCATTACCAAAATGTTCTACAGTACCGGAATTCCGGGATTTTCATTTATGGAAATAAAATAAAAAGATAGTTCCATACTTTGTGAAAAACTAAATTAGGTAAATAAATAAACATCCGGCTGTCCAATTCCGCAATCCCGGGATTTTTATTTAACAAAACAATAAAAAGCCGTTTCCATACTTTGTCTTAAACTAACTTTGCAAACGCAGGCTGAACCCTACAACATTTATTAAATATGTACTCAGTATTGTACACATTGAAAAGGTCTACAGAAAACTCCGCGATGGTATAGATCTATCTCTTATATACCCATAATTACATTTTTTTGTCATTTACTTTTTACGACAAATAATGACAAATTTTCAAAGCGATCCGTATCTAATTAAATACTTTAAATACATTATTGACTTAATATATATCTATATGACAGTTTTTCTGTAGTGTATTTAATGTCAGCATTGCACCCGTACGAAGCCGGGGCGGGTCGCTAGTTATAAATAAAATAATTATATTACAAAGGATATTGTTTTTTGCTGATTCCCGCTCGGTGACTGAAGATGTCTCGCTGAGAGACGAAACACGTGTCGACCTTGTCTGCTTGTTGGACAAGTCATCATCAACTGCGCGGAATCAGCAAAAAACAATATCCTTTGTAATACAATGGACTTCCGCAAAATAACACCTGCTACAATAGAGAAAATAATTATAATTTAACAATGTTTCTCAAAAAAATTAGTTGTCTGTAGAACTCCATCTTCTGCCGATATTTGAACGTGACAACGTCTATTACATGGTAATTTTTTCTGGGTGCAATGAAATTATTTAAAACTAGCGACCCGCCCCGGCTTCGCACGGGTGCAGTGAAAAAATGGTTATGGTGGGTTATCCCTGAGAGATAGACATATACCATCGCGGACTTTTTTGTGGATTTTTGTAAGTTGTACAATACTGTAGTACATTATTTTGGTCTATCCGGTAGGGTTCAGCCAGCGTTTGCAATATAAGCGCAAAAAAACCTGCTTATTTACGACATCACATTAGAAACCTTTAAATTTATCAGTGTTTCTCTACTATATTATTATACATACAAACCTTCCTTAAGAATCACTCTATCTATTAAAAAAAACCGCGTCAAAATCCATTGCGTAGTTTTAAAGATCTAAGCATACATACGGGCATACAGCGAAAGCGATTTTGTTTTATACTATGTATTGATAAAGTAATGTATAACATTTATATTTTTATTTAATAGTTTGTTTAAATTTTCTGCTTCTGGAGTTATACATAAATTAATTATTGTGAGTGTAGGCGTGGACTCCGTGTGGCGTCAGATTCGGCCGTTACGGTGTTTTCGAGAATGACTCCACGCCGTACCAATTTAATAGACGTTGTCACGTCAAAAACATTTAAAATAAAGTGCTAGTTGATTTCGCGAGGAAAGGCCGCGGTGTAATAAACATCCTTCGTAATTTTATGTGTAGCGTGCTACATATGACTAAATAGTGTAAATGGAGAAAGAACCCTTTGACTAACTTAAATAGGCTTTATAACAAATCGCCTTGAGCGAAGCGTCAAGCGTTTATCAGAAGACAAACGGCGTCTGCTCCCGACCTCTCGGCGGCTGTCGCGACAAATCTTTTTGCGTCGCCCGCCTGAGTATACTGCTGATTCGCCAACGGCTTAATCTTGAAAGACTGACTCCATGCTTCGCGGGCCCACTTTACAACGCCGGAGGCCTTTTTGCCCATAAACAAGTGACAGTCTTGCGTGCCTGTTCTGCGCGGCGTAAGTGACAAGGGACGCCGGTTTTCGGGATTTAGATATTAATTTTTCTTAAAAAGAATTAACGATTCACTGCTGGTATGAGAAAAGTTACAATGTAATAAAATAAAATAGACGATCTGCAGAAAACAAATCAACAATTATGTAGGTAGTAGTTAAAAAAATATTAATTGATCATTTCACTCGGCTAGGCGGTGTACGTTGCCCTAGCAAGACTGGAAGTGACAAGCGCATACAGTTAGAATAATCTCAATATACAAACTAAGGAAAAAAGTTATTTTCTCGATATACTATAAATCGATGTTTCACGATTACAAAGTGGACATTGTCCGACTTCAGAATGGTTTGGTATGAAGTTATGATTGAACCTTATTTTTATAAATATCTCAAGATACCATTCTTGGGAAGGTTAAGCTCCATCACAACATCATATTCGGTACCCAAGACTAATGGCAAAGAAAAGTATAATTACCACCAAAAATGCTATAAATTTGAACATTATATGCGATTTTAATTTTGCCAAAACAACCTCCGTAGTCGAACAGTTAGTATACCGGTTTCAAAGTGTCACTATCTCCGAGGTCCCGGGTTCGAATCCCGATGGGTGCAGATGTTTGCGTGATGAATCCGATCATTTGTACCTTAGTCATGGTTGTTAGCATATATTTCTATAAAAAAATTTATATGTGTATGTAAAATATTTGTATGTCTATCCGTTACCATAGAACCTATAACACAAGCGTCACAGAGCTTACTTTGGACTAGGCTAATTGGTGTAAGTGTAAAAAATATTTGTTTTATTATTTTTTTAATTATATAACATTTTTTGATTACGAAATAATATTTTTCAAGTTTTAAAAGAGAATTAAAAATTAAGACGTAATAGTATATATTTGTTTTATGAAGTTATGAAGAAAAGTCGGTTTATATAGTGTTATGTTATGTCTAAAGCGATAAATTTTCGTATAATTAGTAATTTATCTACTAGCAGCCCTGCTTACTAGAGTTGGCTAGTATAAACCACTGCTAGAGATAAGTCCATCTATGTGCATCTCATATTGTAATAAATTTGTGTCTGATTGTATACGATAAAGGATTTATATAATGACCTTATTTTGAATATTATTTATATATTTTTTTCTAATCTTCTATATGTTTTCAATTTGTATTTTATTTATGAGCTTGTGTTTTGATTTTATATGTATACTAGCGGACCCGACAGACTTCGTCCTGTCAAAAAGATTTGTACAGTGGCAGTTTTTTGTTCCTAATTATTTTATAGATAATGTCGCATAGCCAAAAGTCTAAATGACCTATTACATTTTGTGGCTATTCAATTTTGGAACGTGACATTAAATCCTCCAACGATGTATTCTGTGCTCCAACGCACGCACGCACACTGTTTTGATAGATATGATTGAATTTCAACTATATGTAGCGTTAATAAAGCGCAAATTGACTCTTTGATGTTAGGAACACACCTTCATTGCTTAGACAACAGTGAGTGCTTGCAATATGAACTTTATACAATAACAATAAAGCTCAATTGGACTGTACGTTTTAGTTAGAAAACGTTTGGATGGGAAAATGAAAGGGCTGTTTTTAGAGTATTTCCGATAATTATTCGAATTTTCCTCGTTGTATAAACCCTCCTTGAACTAAAACGAACATTAACAAAAAAGAATTGGCCAAATTGGTCCAGGCGTTGTTGAGTTATGAGCTTACCAACACATTTTGCGATTCATTTTTATATATAAGAAGATATATTTGTATACACGTGCATGCATATTTATATTTATAAAGGTAAATTATGTTTTATTTTATGTGAAATTTTCGAAAATTATCGACAAACACAAAACCCTTAGGTTGTCGCAGAATATCAGTGCTTTGCTCACATTTTTATAATCACTGATCTACGACCTTTTTACACTGCTGCAGCACACACAGCTCTTGGTTTGTACTGGGTTTTTTGTTTAAAGAAAATGTTATTTAGTTAGTTATTTTGCGTTCCTTTATTTGTGTGTGATGAAGATGTTTTTGTAAATATTTCTTTTATCTATCTATCTACCTTTACAGCCTTGCCAAGACTAAACAGAACAGAGTAAAGCACTTAAGTTATCAGTGGCGCCAAGGCCTCGACAAGGCCGCTACAACCAGCCTCTTCGACCACGCGCCCACCTGGCATTAGTCCAAACAGCTTATATTCCAACAAAACATAGGATGGCGTGCACCCCATATCATTGTGAGAATAAGCCGGTTAAATGTGAATTAGACTCAGTATATTGGATTTAAAATGTTTATATCGTTGTTAGCCTCGCTTTTTGAAAATAACTCCAAATTAATGAGAGATTATTCCCACTTTTTGGTTCGGTGGATTGTGGAAAGAATATTTTGTTGGTTACTGTGAATAACTGCACCTTTCGTACACAAGCAACTACTACAATAACCAAAAACCCGCGGCATTAACATAATTAAATATATATATATAATAATATTAAAATAATAAAACATAACGACGACCTTCATAGTCGAGTGGATAGCACATCGGTTTCAAGGTGTCGCCACCTCTGAGGTCCCGGGTTCGAATCCCGGTGGGGGCAGATGTTTGTGTGATGAAGCATTTGTACCTTAGTCATGATTGTTGATATGTATTTCTATAAACAATATTAATATATGTATAATATATGTTTATCCGTTACCCTAGATCCCATAGCACAAGCCTTAAAGAGCTTAATTTGGGTTAGACTAATTGGTGTAAGTGTAACAAATACATATATTTTTATTAATAATATATTTTTTTTATTGATGTATGGTAGTGAATGTTGGGTGTGGCAGAAGAAACATGAAAGTAGGATTGATGCTGTGGAGATGAGAAGCTTGAGAAGTATAATTGGAGTGAATCTGAAGGATAAAGTCAGGAACAGTGTGATAAGGGAGCGATGCGGCGTAGTTGAAGATGTAGTGACAAAGATAGAGAAAGGGATGCTTAGATGGTTCGGCCATGTTGAAAGAATGAATGAAGGAAGATTAACGAAAGAGATACACAAGGTAAGAATGATGGGACGAATCGGTGCAGGTCGACCTAGGCGGACATATCTCGATCAAATCGAAGATGTCCTAAAGAAAGGCCGGGTCAAGAGTACTCGCAACCGACGAGCATGCATGAAGACGCTCATGAAAGTGGAGGAAGCAAGAGAAGTGTGCCAGGATCGTAGCAAGTGGAGAGAGGTGGTCTCTGCCTTCCCCATTGGGAACAAGGCGTGACATATATGTATGTATGTATTAATAATAAATTGTATATTTATTAAAATACGTCATAAATTATAAATGCGATATTTTGCTTTAGCTAACTGGCAACACACAGTTATACAAATCTAATAAACATAAGAAGGACACTTGGCCGATCGAAGTCATTCTGTGAAAAACCACCGAGCTGTTCGGTTGAGTAAAGTAAACATCTTGCTGTTGTTCCTGAGTTTTATTGCAATAGTTAATTATTACTTTCTGTGTACATTTAAGTATTTTAAGCCTGTACTTATCAGTTTTCCCCGAGGCCTACGGTATCAGATTTTTCAAGAAGGGGAGTCAATAGTTTCTTAAAATCTTTTTAAGGTCGGCAAAGAGTTTATGATATCTTTGTTGTTTATGGCGTCATAAACTACGGTGTTTGATTTCCATCAAGCAGGCCGTAAGCCTTTTTGTCATCATTATCATCATCTATGGAATGATTTACCCTACTACATCCAGGGTAAATGCAACCCTAAATGCATATTTAAGAGGGTGGTTCATGAGCACTATCTGAATTCACTTATTTAAACAATTTATTTATAAGTCAACGTATATATTTGTGTGTGTATTAGATAGTACGTTTGTGTTTGATATTTGTCTGCGCCAAACACTCGCTTGATTGGTAGAGAATGACTTGTTGCACCATTTATAAGTTCACCATTTATACTTTATTACAAGCTTTTATTTAGTTTCACCTGTCCCGTTGTCTGTCGTTCTGTAATCAAATCTTGCAACTTAAATGTGATCCACTTTATTTATAAATGGGGACTATGATAAAGAGGGGGGACGAGATTGAATAATTATGTATGGTGAAAAGTTTTAGTGTTAAAATTAAATAAATTTGTACAATATGGAATTATTTTGTCCTAGACGAAGACGCTTATTTGTCGTTAAAGGTTACAATCAAGTTACAAAGTGTTATATTTCTTTTTAGAGTTATTTATGTGTATTGTGCAATAAAGATTAAAATAAATAAATTAACATAGTGGTTTAAGAATAGAAATAAATAACATGTCACTTCCAGTTTATGTAAAATAAAAAAAACACCACGATTCATTGGAAGTAGACTGTATACGAAACAAATAAAACACAAGATTTTAGCATTCACAGTCATTTAGAATCATGAATTCATAGATCACATTCCGCTTTCCAATCATCTAGCGCCATGCAAATTCCAGCCCCAATCATGGTCGACCTGCTTCGTTAACACCTACCCCATCTTTATCTCATCGAGAGAGCGTGATGAATAAAAACTACGTCAATTAAGCATCGCACGCCCTCTAATTGATACCGACACCTTGTCCAAGCGATTGTCCATATTTTAACACGGAAATATGGACGCGGTGTTGACTCGTGATTATTGTAATTTATCAACGACTTAAAAATGAAAACTTGGGTGAATTTTATTCCATAATTTTGTCGGTAGTTGGTGGATTTTAATAATTATTTATGTTTGGATAATACGTTCTTTTTTATTAGGTTACACATTCATAATATTTACATTTAAACACTTACATAAATATCGAATAGCTAAGATTTTGCCCCAATATAAAACTTGTTTTGAAAAAAGATTATTAAATTGTTAAGCATTACTTAAATGATAACAATGCTATGCAAATTTTAACAACTCAATATATGTGACCAAATTTTAATTTCGACTATAGTACCTAAATAACATAATGAAACCATATCGTTTATAGTGTAAGGTTTAATTTATTTTTGATGTATTTCGGAACGCAACATTTATAAGATTTAATCTATTTTACCGTATTTCGGAACGTGACATTTGTTTTTTATACTGGCAACACAAAAACGGCGTGTAGTCTTGACGGAACGCAACCTCGTGAATTGGCGCATTCTGTTCGGAGCACTCGTAGCGATCGGACGTTTAGTGTGAGTTGCCTAGGTTATAACTTGTATGTATAGTGTTGATGTAAAATAAAGAAAATATAAAGGAGTGATAGCTGTTTTACTGAGACATACTTTCGTGTACACAAGGAGCTACAGCTAGTTATTGAGATATCCTATAATAGATATAATGTATTTGTTGTGATGCACACTATTTGTTTAAACTTGTAAAGGCATACGTACAACATATACAACAGCATATTTGCAGTGCAAAAATGATTGTAAAAATCCTTCTTTAAGAACACATTTTTGATTTTAATTTTGAGTATGTATAACACCCGAAAACTAAATGTCAATGATCTTACAGGAACCATTTTTCATCACTCCTGCACCTTCAAAAGAGGCGTGAAAAAGCATCTTTTGGGCCGGCAGGGATAGGGCAGGTAGGAAAGTGGAGTAACGTCACTATTCTATCTTCATCTCATTTGGGCCTCTTTTACCTCTTAACATCAGGCGAGAGGAAGTCATCTGCCGGGCCTAGCATAGCATATTAAAAAAAAACTTAGGCCCAAGTAGTTCCTCCAAGGTCACAGCAAAGTCAAATCGATGCTAAGGTTTTATCTTAGCCTCCCGTGGAGCGATGCACTATGAGTGTGTATCAAACAATTATTAAAGAGCATAGGGATATTTTATGTCGCCTACATAATGCTGTGCAACACAACTTCATCCATTCAAGCCGCAGGGCTTTTATGACCAAGGCTAAGGCTGAGTTTAGTCGGTAGGTCACGTGGTCAGAACGCTCTGGCCGCGTGGAGTCCGACATAGTCACCGTGACACTGGCCGTTGCAGTGGTATCCTGGGCACGTTTCGTGCTCCTTGTGAGGATTCTCAACTTCTCTCTCTTGAGGGAAAAAACAAACAAACACAACTTCATCATCACAATGCTCTAGCACAATCCTCGAACTTGGCTCAACAATCAGCGAAATGCAGACACTGTGAATGATCTGTAAGACAGTACGTGGAGAACAAAAAATATTTTGGTGATTCGATAAAACCGATCAGTGGGCGAACTCTTAAAACGATATTCGATATATCGTGGACTTCGTCGTGTCGTATCTAGTTACTATCGTTTAAAACATTTCAACGGTCGATCGAACGAACGATATTAATTTTGCCAAAAGAAAGCCTCAAATGACAGCGATGAATTGAATTTGACAGACGAACATTCGCAAAATAAATCAAATTTACGATGATTACAACGACACCCCAAACCGTATCGTATTACTTTTCGCAAATTTGACGTAAATTTTGCGAATGTTCGTCTGTCAAAATTGATATCGTTCGTTCGATCGTTCGGTGGAATGCTTTAAACGATAGTCATTAAGAGTAGGATACGACACGACGAAGTCCACGATATATCGAATATCGTTTTTAAGAGTACGCCCCCAGGTTATATAATTTGAATGCCGTGGTTTCATACTTATATTGATTATGCAAAACGAAACTTGAAAGTTAGTACATGAGGATTCATCGCCTGTTCTTTAACAGAGGAAAAAAATGGCTAGTCGATCTACTAAAGCTCACGTTACCAGTAACCTTCGACTTAGCTGACTAACTATGCCAATAAAAGTATCAGAACTCCTGTCACGTTGAAATACCAGCTCCATTGTTCGGCGTCGCTATTTTCTTTTCTTCCAATTCGATTCCAAACATCACTCAAACTGTCCGCGCCTCGACCTCAGCGCCTGAATTTAGTGTTGGAAAAAAACATTTCCGTTGATTCTAAAGAGTTTTGTAAAGTCAATTTACAATGGCTGTGTAGGAGGTTTTGATGTGCTTTTGCTTCGATATACCTTGTTTGGACAAGGGTTTACATTAGATGTTCACAAAATTGATAATCTATTTACAATTTTACACTATTAATGAATTGTATTTCAGTTACATTTTCGTGTTTCTTAAATACAATAAATACTCTTATTACCTGGTACATTAGAGCACATTCATTTTAAAATTAAATTAATTATTATTATTATATTTTTAAAATTACATATGTCACAAAGTTAGAATAATTTATTAATGGTTCTTCTATAATACTGTTGATCATAAGTTTACGTTTCATATTGTTGAACAGCGATCACGTTGTGAATAAATTATGTTTATAAATGGCAAAGGGGCAGTCTGTACAACCCAATTACTGTAACAATTTCTATTCTAAGTTTTGCTTCAAAAACTTTATTCTAATCTGATAATTGTATTAACTTACTAATTTATTAACCCGCTCAACCTTGTTAAGACTAGTTACACTTAGTAACTTACAAAAATGTTGACATCTCATACATTGTAATATACTCGTATAACATTTAATAGCAACTTAGAATATGTTGTGTACCAACATATTCTAAGATTATCATAAAAGGCTTCTTAACTGCAACCAAAGAAATTGCAAAAACTGCTTAAGACCATCCATATAAAACGGCAATGTAGCAACCGGATAACCAATTTAATTGTATGATTTGTTTATCAATATTAATTTATTAATATTGTTATTGTCAATAATGCACAAAATTCTGACATAAAACAATTTTTTATTAGTTTAAAATATCGTAATTGGGAGATTTGATTGTAACCAAAACTAGTATTTTAGGGTTAAAAAGTAATGTAAAAATATTTTTTAATGGCGTTAAAATTTATAAAGGTTTAAATACAAGTGAATAAACCACAATTTCATTGGGACCTTTTACAAGATGGTACCTAATAATTTAGTGAACTATATCCGTCATTAGTTAGTTTTTATACTACATTGTTACCAAACGAGTAACTAGTTGATGTTAACTTGTACCTTAAAAGATACTTGTAAACTTGTAAGTATTGACCTAAAACTACACATCAGCACAAAACTGTTTGTTGACTGACAACTTATCCTCAGAGCTCATCTTGGACCTCATCCTTTCGCATTAACTTGTTTTGTTTGATTTTGTTTTTTTTTTTAATAAGTGTCGCCCCTCATTAGTTTTTTTTATCCTGTGTATATATTTATAACACATTCAGGTCATACAAAAACATCCAGTGCAGGAATTGAACTCGCGACCTGTTGCGCCGATCACTGGACCAAACATGTCGTCTAAAAAGTAGTGATACTACTGGTATGGCTCTATTCGTCTCTCTAATGAGCTAACGAAGATATATTTATTATATTATATTAGAAATATTTATTTACTTTACAAAATATAAAACTAATCCGTACCTCTGTTCCCTGGACCTTGAGTTTCATATGGTCCTCCCTGGTGGTCTTCCCGTCCTTGCGCTTCTTCCAGCAGTACCCGTCGCGTCTATAGCGCACCTTCTTTCGGCTGTACAGCAACATGGAACCGCTTTTTGGCCTAAAAAAGAATAAAATTTTTCATTAAACCTATTGAATTATACAAATAAAGATTGAGGTTATTCAATTGAATAATCAGGGAAAATCAAGTTCCTCAGTTTTGTATAGTTCTTTAACTGTTGTGTAGTCCAGTCTTTTGTTATCAATTGAGATGAAGGATATTGATATACACTTATGTACACAGAATTTTTCTGAATCCATTTTTCAGTTATAACCTTCAAAATATATATGTATATTATATATCAAATATATACACTAGGTAAAATTATTTATAGAAAATGAGTTTTTCAAAAGGGACATTATAAAGGCTATGACTCCGTGCATTTATAAGAATTCAGTAGTTTGCATCAATAGCATAGTGTCTCTGCACTGGCTTCACAATAATTATATCGTACAATATGTTAAGCTTTACATATTGATATAGAGATAGCTCCTATGTCGCTCTTAATAGCGGTCATTTTGATAAAACTCCTATGATCACGAAATAAATTAATGCTTATTTAGTTAGTCTATGACCTTGGCCAAGAAAAACATGATGATGCAATATGCATACAAAGAAATAGGGGTGTATGTCAAGTCTAGCAACTTACACCAGCCGAAATAATTGACAGTAATCTAAACTCTGTACTTAGTTAAGCAAAGCTCAAACTCCTTGAACGAAACTTGCATGAGTTGTTAATAGCCTAAGACAATAAAAAATATATTTTATTGTATTTTTTTGTCAAGGCATGTACGTGAGCTTGTTGAAGACATTTTACAGTCTTATACAAACACGTCACGAAAATCCCGAACCTCACAATAGACGTCATAACTTGTCAATTACCTATCCTATTCTTTTCCGGATTATGTCATCTGAATATGTAAATTATTTCTTGAATTAAAAGAGCTGAAACCGTAAAATTCTTTAAAAATCAAGTCCATGTTCAATACTATATACTAAGTCCGCATTTTAAGTCCACTATTTCTCTGTTCCAAAGTTGCTTTAGAGAGAAGTCAACGAATTGGATGATTCACCAATATGGTTTTCATTTTTCGAATTTCATATGTATATTTATCTACTGCTCCTACGGTGAAGTAAACTTTTATACACCTGCCAAGAAATTCAACTAAACTGCACTAGGCCAGCGTCGTCGAGACGGATATGAGCTGTTTAAATCAAAATCAAAATGTATTCTTCAAATAGGATTTCACAATCACTTTTGCACGTGATACATGTTACGCCATTGATTCACAAGTCTACGGCGGGAGACCTTGTACTGGCAAGAACCAGCAAGAATTGCGATGATGATATAGCAATAAGGTTGCCTATCTTGTACCTTTAATTCCGTTCTTATGTTTTTGGCTTGCATTAAGAATAATTCTCTACAACACTCTGCTATTGTCCCGTTCTTAGGTAAAGTCGACGCGACATGTTTTTTCATTAACACCTCTGTATCATTTGTCATCTCTGCACCGATAATCTTCGCGTAGTGAAATGTTATATTAGTACTGTTATATTATATTATCGTAGCTATCGTTTGGGAAGTAATATTAAATTCATTGCCGTTATCACGATCACAATAACCACATGCCGATTAGCAGTGAAATAAATGCGAATTGAATGCTAATAACTCATGCATGTCAAATCCTAAGCCACAGGATTAAAGCTGGCGCCACCAGATTTATAGCCTTGTACCTTCATCGACAGCGAATTAGGACATTCCCGGAATTAAGTTAGGGCGTGTCTTCGAACCGCCATTATCAATATATCCTGCTATATTTCTAGAGAGGGATGCTATAGATCAGCTTAGTAGATCATGCTGTAGTTCAATTGTTTTCTAGTAGATTATGTTACAGTTCAATTGTATTCTATTAGATCAACCACAGTAATAGTTATCCTAATTTGTAAATCTGGTCCCACAAAATATCTGACATCTACGTTACGACGGTTTACTGAGTGGGGACCTTTTTGGTACCTATATACACAACTATGTTTAATTAAGTTTATATTGCTATTGAGTAATAAGTACCAATAAACATTTATTTTTCTTCTTTCTTTCTTTGTTACTTTTTTTATATTAGTAAATTATTTCCAAAGCGGACTTGCTTTTGTTCGGTTATCCTCATTTAGATCTCAATTGTGTTCTTCTGCATAGGTAATACACTTCTCCGTTATTCCTCGCCTATTTAACTTGATACAAACTTATTACTTTTACAATACCCATAAGAATGACAGATCGCTTTCTTGCATCTTAATATAATAGCTTTCCATCGATGCTGGCCTTTAATCGCTATTTCCTTTTATAATAATCCTCCTCTTAATCTGTCACCATGCTGGAAACTATAAAGAGACGTAAACGGCGTCATTTTCCTTCAAGTCTTCAAGCCACAACTTCACGGACTTTTATTTAACTCCGAAATTCTAATATTTACAAATCATAATCTAATACTTATTTACCAATTTTCTATTACAGTATTGTCCTTTATTGTCTTAACTCGTCAATTATTGTTCACGAAATAGAAATCGTTTCTTGCTTACCGCTAAATGTTGTCAGTCACCACAGCCACAGAGTCTAAAAATATGCCTGAGTAAAAACAGAAAGTGCATTCGTGTTTCCGTCGTCACTTGTAATCGTTATCTCCCGTACTGATTGGATAAATTTTGTTGTTTAAGCGTTACAACGATTAATACTACTTTCTCGACACGTCGAGTCGACTAATACTCAGTCTAAACGCTCCATACCGTCAGCATACCAACCCAAGTCAATTTTTATGGCGCCGTAAACGGGACTACGTTGTCAACTCAGCCATAACTCAGATGATCAGATCCATTTCACTATAATTCGCCGAATACAAATCGATTCATCGATTCACAAGTGCTTTTCGACTATTATCTGATTCTTCTCCTGATATGATTTTGTCATGTACAGCCGTATATTAACAATTGTTACAGCAATAACTATCAAAATGGCTTGGCACGAAATAAGAAATTCATATTATGACTTTTACATGACAAAAATCTTCTTAAAATGATTTATGTAAGGGTTTGTCCACCGAATTTCTTTGACAATCGAGATCATAAAAATCTTTTTTAGATTTTTACGATCTTTATAGATAGAAATGTACAATTGTACTATTTTAGAGGATCCGAAAAACTATTGGACGAGTGTGATATAACTGTAGAACATAAACTACAATACTAAGAAGAATTAAATTGAGTATTACAACACTGACGTAAATGCTAGCTGAGAATTTTCCCACAGGGCACTAAAATTTTTGTTTTGGTGTATCAATATAAACGAATTAAGTATTGAGTGAGTAAATACTTATATTATAGATGAAACGAATCGATTTAAATGAAATTTGATATATAGTCTACTTATTGCCATAATCAGAGTTACAAAAAAAAGTAAAAATTGTGGTTCACAAAGGTGAACTTATCTCTATTAGAGATTTCTTCCAGCCAACCTAACAACCAGCCAACCAAACATATATATACCATGTATATACATACAATACAATAAATATATATATATATATATATATATATATATATATATATATATATGTCATTTTTAAAGCTACTATAGCAGTTATAAAAATACATGGAAGGTTGCTAGTTGAAGCAGTACGTGTAAGTTATCATTAAAATATACTATAGTGGTTGGTGGTGGTTGGTGTCCATGGGCTATGGTTATCGCTTACCATCAGGTGATCCGTTTGCTCGTTTGCTGCCCTATCCTATAAAAAAGGAGTAAAATATCTATAAAAGAAATTTTATCAATAATGAGGGATAACAAAGGATTTATGTTTGATACAGGAACGTTGAGACCGGGAACCGGGAGATTGGAGGTTACATCAGCAAATAATTAGGGAATTGAGGATTGTGACGGATTATTGTATGTAAGACGAAGGATATGCTGAGGGATAGGGATAGGGAGTTAATGAAATTTTTATCGTAATTCCGAAGTTTTATCAAAATAACATTATGACTAAACACATGTTATTTCTACGTTGAGGGATAGGGCAACACTGAAAATTTACATCAAAATTCTAAGATATGATCAAAGTCAGATTAAGGATATGCACAGACCTCTCCAATTGATGGATAGGAAGTCAATTAAATTTTAATCAGGATTCCGAGGCACGATCATAGTAAGGATATGCATATGTATATTTACGTTGATGGATAGGGAGCCACAGAAGATTTAATTGAAATTCCGAGATATTATCAAAATCAGATTAAGAATATGCAAATACCTCTGTATTATGAAAGATAAAGAGCTAGTGATATTTTTATTAAAGTGATCATATATGGGAGCGTCGAGGGCGCTGTTGTCTTGGCACTGATTTACGAATCGAATGATTCGTTGAATTCGGAATAATTACCAATGTTTTTTTATAGATTTCATATATAAATTTATCTGATGCTGCTACGGTGAAGGAACACATATAGATAATATATCAAAGGTATAATGTAGTCAACTAACGCGCCAGCGTGGTTGATCAAGGCCTAATTCCCACAACATAGTTGGAACAGGCATGAATATGTACCAGTTTGGCACATACACAATGAGATATTCGGAAAAATAAAAATTTGCACAGCGCTTTCTGAATTTATTGGGTCTCAAATCCTCAACTTTATAACAGCGACCGTAATAAAATATAAACTGAATAGATATGTAAATCCTTATTAGGGATGGATGACCGCGCCTGGCTTGCGTAACCAGAAATGAATAATAAATAGAAGTGAGATTACTGATTTATCACTAGCCTTCGCCCTTGTATCGGGTTTTATTATAGGAAAGATAATTTTTCTAGGGGTAAAAATTGTTGCTTGAAAGTATGCTAGTCCATGCGGTCATGTATGAGAGAGAATGCTGGGTGTGGCAAAAGAAGGAGAAAAGGAAGATCAATGCATTGGAAATGAGAGCTTTGAGCGAAACGACTGGAGTGAGATAAAAGTTAAATTGCGAAATAGTGTAATAAGGATGGATAAGATAAGGAATGAGTACATAAGAGGAAGCATGAAAGTAGCGCCAGTGGTAGAAAAAGTGAGAGGAAGTAGATTAGCATGGTTTGGACATGTGATGCGGAGGGATGAAAGTCATGTCACAAAACGAATATTGAACATGAAAGTGGAGGGATACACGGGCAGAGGAAGGCCGAATAAAAGATGGATCGATTGTGTGAAGAATGATATAAGAATGAAAGGAGTAAGCATGGAAATGACGGCTGATAGAGAGGAATGGAAGAAAAAGATCTACTGCGCCGACCCCAGATAATGGGAAATGGGCAAGAGGATGATGCTGTATTAAAAAGGGTGTCAAAAATCGAGAAGGGATTGGACACGTAGGAAAGATGGACGAAAGACGAATAATGAAAGAAATTTATAAGACAAATATGAATGTGCCAGTTTTTTCTTTTTTTAAACCTCGCCCACACTAGGATTTTTATCCTGTGTCGTGGGTGCAATCACAAACATCTCTAGACCACTGCGCTTTTTTTTTATTGGCCAGCAAAAGAGCAAACGGATCACCTGATGGTAAGCGATAACCGTTGCCCATGGACACCCGCAACACCTGAGGAGTCACAGCGATGCGTTGCCGGCCTTTTAAAAGGGAATAAGGGGGGAAAGGGGGGTGGGCCTCCGGTACCCTCACTCACTCGGCGAAACACAGCGCAAGTGCTATTTTACGCCGGTTTTCTGTGAGGCCGTAGTATCACTCCGGTCGAGCCGGCCCAATCGTGCCGAAGCGTGGCTCTCCTACGGTAAAAAAAACTGCGCTAAACATGTCGTCGAAGTTGCTAGGGGACGACCTAGATCAACAAGCTTGGATCAAATAGATGAGATATATTGAAGGAAGGTCAAGAGAACTCGCAGCCGACAAGCGTGTAAATATTAATGAAAGTCAAAGAAGCTAGGGAAGTATTTTTAGATCGTAGCAAGTGAAAAAGTGTAGTCCAGAGGTTCTTAAACTTTTTGTGTCGTAGACCCTTTGCTATGTTTTTCGGTTTTGTGTAGACGTTACCTGATACTGGATGCATACATCCT
Source organism: Scirpophaga incertulas (assembly GCA_036419045.1). Lineage (NCBI taxonomy): Eukaryota > Metazoa > Arthropoda > Insecta > Lepidoptera > Crambidae > Scirpophaga > Scirpophaga incertulas. Next base: position 4,534,004 of record CM071641.1, on the reverse strand, counting down.
ACAAGTAACAAAATTTTATTAATATTTATATTATTTTTTTACTGCATAGGTACTTTTATAAATAATTTTGTCTTATTTTTATATTAGAAGATAGTATAATGTAAGTAAATAGGTATGTATAGTAAATAGGTAGTGTATGTTGAGATCCATTATCGTGGACCCCCGTTTTCATTTCATGGACTCCCAATTTTTTTTTCGTTGACGTAGACCTATTGCAATTTGGGAATCACTGGTGTAATCTTTGCCTACCCTCATGGGAAAGAGTTGTTAGTATATGTATGTATGTATGTATTTATTACGGCACAATCCATAAACTTCTGTTACTCGTATTAAATGAATCAATTGTAAAAAAAATATTTACAATATTTCTTGTTCATATTGGTGCTGTGAAAACAACTTTAATTATATGGTTTTATATATTGTCAGTGACATGGTAAACTTGAAGATATAAAGGCGCTTTAAACTTTATTACCAGCGCTGCCGTTTCCTTATGAACAAGAACTTTACTACAACTGCACAGTGCTCAGTTTCGCTCGGCAAGACTCCATCATCGGCCCTCTATTTATTTAAGCCGTAAAACCTCCGTTAAACGCGGCAATATTTCGGCGCGTCAAGCGCGCTATATCGCGCGAATAGTCGCGCGATTCATGTCGATCGCGACTCATAAATCGCGCGGTCGCCGCGTAAATCACCGCGATCTATGTCGGCTGCGATTTTTAGACGGACTTTGAGTCGTCCGTCAGTGGCGCGATTGGTCTGTCAGCGCATTGTAAATATAGCTAGCTGATGGAATGTTGCAAGGACGCCCGATAACAAATGTGTGTTCTAGTTTTTTGTTTAAACAGCGATATTGTTTGTTCGGGAATAGCGTTTGGATTTATCTTATTCCGTTAGTATTGTTTAACGAAAAAGATGTATAAATATGGTATGTGAATTTCCGTAAACATTTACCAAATCCACTGAAATCTGTTTATATACCTTGTGGTTTATGTGTGCCAAATAAATAAGATTCTTCGTTTTGATCGATCGATGAAAATATTCACAATGTGGATATTCAACTCTAAAAACAACGTTATCTAAAACTAGAGTTTGGCGCTAATGCTTGTAGACGACGACCAGTTGGCATTATTTAAAAAGTGAAGTTCTACTAATAAAAATGTGTATTTTTTATTGATAATGAGATATATCTTTGGGACTATTTTGTTAGAATACTGTGTATTAGACACAGGATTCTGACAAATAAACACTTTAATATTTTTAATGAAAATAGTAAGAACGAGAAAGTTTTCAAGCAAAGAACCTAACAATACTTCTAAATCTCACACTAAAATTCAAGATAGAAATCAACAAAACATACTCGTATAATATAATTTAACAATAAAATGTCGTCTGGAATTGTCGCATTGACCTGTTATTTTAACATTAGGACAATTCTTACAAGGATGGGACTTGCGAGTACCAAAATAAGGAAGCACCATGGAACACTTACTATGTTACTGCGATGCTCTACCCTGTAGGAGATCAACGTTAACGGGAATCAATCAAAATCAATCAAAATAATCTTTATTCAACATAGACCTTTACAGGCACTTATTGACGTCAACAGACAAAACAAAAAAAAAACAAAGCTTAAAAAAAAACAAAAACCTTGTCCGTACGTACGAATAAGGAAAAAAAAAGAAAAACATAAAAAAAATTGACTCGACACCTGTTCGGAAATTGGGAGAGCCTTCTCGAGAAGAACAGGCAAGAAACTCTGAAGGTCTATTTTTTATCTCCTCTTTACAATGTTAATAATTATAATAATATAATATAAAAATACAATATAGTATAAGATACAATCATACCTAATACGATTACAGTCGTATGTATGTTTACATACACATATAAAAATAATACAATATTATAAATAATGTTGTTACCAAACATGGCTCTATGAATAGTGTCCCTATTCCCAAATAGTGTGATCATTAAGATAGTCACTTACTTTATAATAACCTTTACTCATGAGTGTCTTTTTGATATGGATTTTAAATTTATATAAAGTCAAATCAATGACACTTTGCGGAAGTTTGTTAAACATAGATATACATTTCCCCAAGAACGAACAGCTAGTTTTATGGAGTCTGAACATTGGAACGGCAAGTTTATTTTTGTTTCTAGTATTCACATTATGTAGATCACTGTTTTTATTGAATTTATTATAGTTTCTATATACAAAAAACTAAATTATCATATATATATTGACTAGCTAAAGTTAAAATATTAATTTCTTTGAACAATTCTTTTAGGGATTCTCTAGCTCGTAAACAGTAAATAGCACGAATCGCTCTTTTTTGTAATAGGAAAATACTCTCAATGTTAGCCTTTTAGTCTCAATGTTAGGGAACGGTTCAAAACGGGGAAACCACAGAGTCATGCCGCTAAAAGACAATCAAGTTCATTAGCGAGACTGACTGGATGGAAGAAGAAATGGAGCGATGGCTATACGGATTATTTATTTATGTATATACACTGTATTAGACAACAAAAATAAGAACAACATAAAACTAAACTTTTTTTTTTTTTTTATAGCATAGGGCAGCAAACGAGCAAACGGATCACCTGATGGTAAGCGATAACCGTTGCCCATGGACACCCGCAACACCAGAGGAGTCACAGATGCGTTGCCGGCCTTTTAAAAGGGAATAGGGGAATAAGGGGAATAGAGGGGAATAAGGGGAATAGAGGGGAATAAGGGGGGTTGGGCCTCCGGTACCCTCACTCACTCGGCGAAACACAGCGCAAGCGCTATTTTACGCCGGTTTTCTGTGAGGCCGTGGTATCACTCCGGTCGAGCCGGCCCAATTCGTGCCGAAGCATGGCTCTCCCACGGTAAAAAACTAGGTTTACAAATGGATTAGTGAGAATAGATCGAAGTGCCAAGGCCCTCTTCTCGGGAGTCATCCTAAGATATAATGTAACAATAAACATACAAACAAATATGGGCAATAAAACCGCAACGATTTGTTAACGATGAACACGCGATGTGCAGCGCATTAAGCGCTTAATATCGAGGATGCTCGTTAAAAACTAGCGCGGAACCAATCTTTGCGTTCCGAGCGACAATCGGCCCAGTAAATCATCTACGCCGAATAATTTCGCCCGCATTTCTGTATTTATCGTTGAAAAACCATGGAATTATTGCCCAGCGAGGCCATAAACAGCAGCTCGCAGAATGGTGGGTCATGTAGAGTTATGATGGCGTTACACGAAACTTCAAATTCATCTTTGACCAATTTAATTTTTGTAAAAAACTTTGTAAGTACGTAGTTAATAGTTGCAATCACCTATCTGGGGAGTTATATAATACATTAATTAATAATAACAATTAATAATCTGTCTAAAATTTGTACATAAAATATATGTTTTATTATCATCTGCATACAACAGTATCCGAAGTTGTTAGTTGGTAAATTATGTAATTTTTTTTTTAGAAGATCACAGATGTTCTCTATATAGACTTCCTCCGAAAATCTCCACACCGATTGTCATACACTCCTGCACCTCACTGGAACCTGGCAAGGTTCGAGTCCTGGTGGAGATGTTTGTTGTGATGAATTGCGCCCATTTATGCCTTAATCATTGTTGTTAATATATATTTCTATCAAAAATATTTATATATATTTATAATATACTAGCGGACCCGACAGACTTCGTCCTGTCTAAAAGATTTGTACAGTGGCAGTTTTTTGTTCCTAATTATTTTATAGATAATGTCGCATAGCCAACCAAATCGCAAAGAAAGTCTAAATGACCTATTACATTTTGTGGCTATTCAATTTTGGAACGTGACATTAAATCCTCCAACGATGTATTCTGTGCTCCAACGCATGCACGCACACTGTTTTCATAGATATGATTGAATTTCAACTATATGTAGCGTTAATAAAGCACAAATTGACTCTTTGATGTTAGGAACACACCTTCATTGCTTAGACAACAGTGAGTGCTTGCAATATAAACTTTATACAATAACAATAAAGCTCAGTACGTTTTAGTTAGAAAACGTTTGCATGGGAAAATAAAAGGGCTGTTTTTAGGGTATTTCCGATAATTTTTCGAATTTTTCTCATTGTAAAAACTTCAATGAACATTAACAAAAAAGAATTGGCCAAATTGGTCCAGGCGTTGTTGAGTTATGAGCTTACCAACACATTTTGCGATTCATTTTTATATATAAAGATGTAGATCTATCCGATACTTTAGGTCTCATAACACGAGCTTTACAGTGCTTACTTTGAGATAGGCTAATTGGTGTGAGTGTAAGAAATATTATTAATATAATTTATCCTCACTCAATCGTCGGCCCACCTTGAGTTTAGTTGGTAGGTGATGTCGATCAGTCTGCCCCGACTGATATGGTGTTCAACACAATCTCTCTAGGCAGTCAAGTGACTGCGATGGTGTACTGGATATGTTTCTTACTCCTTATTAGGATTTCCAGACTGTCCTTGTAACAGAAACACCGTTATAGGTCGCATTTTGTGCTTTATGGTTTTTGAACGGTGTTCCTGACTTGACAAGAGCTGTCATAGATTATTTTTTTAATTCTCCTTCATTTAATTTAGGAGAAAATAGAGCTTTTTTTTTTTATATGCTAGGCGCGGCAGATGACCTCCTCCCGCCTGATGTTAAGCGGTGAAAGAGGCCCAAATGAGATGACAGATAGGATAGTGACTTTACTCCACTCTCCTACCTGCCCTATCCCTGCCGGCCCAAAAGATGCCTTTTCACGCCTATTTTGAAGGAACCCATGTTGTAGGATGTAGGAAACACATACGCAGGCAGAGAATTCCAAGTGCGGGAAGTACGGCAGAAGAAGGAATCTTGGAATTTCTTAGTGCGGTGTGGAATGGGGGACGTAGTGTACGGATGGCTCCGAAGACCCTTACGTGTGTTTCTATAAAGGAAAGGAGAGGGAGGGATAAGGCTAAAGAGTTCTTATTCGTTGTATAATTTAAAAAAATTAAAGATTGTTTTAATAATAATATAATATATATTGCATTTTATGGACTTTGATTTGGCGTAAAAATAAGCTAGTCGGCGGCTCATAAACTTACGGTGACAACTATTTTTTTAATTCTCCTAAATTTAGTAGAATAAAAAAAATAGTCCATGACAGCTCTTGTCAAGTCAGGAACACCGTTCAAAGTGTTTTTCAAAAACCATAAAGCACAAAATGCGACCTATAACGGTGTTTCTGTTACATCCTGAGAAAAAAACCCTTTCTATACGTCTGGCCGTTATTCCTGCGAGTCATGTACCCATTCCACTACCACTTAATAAAGATATACATATACTCGCGCCTCTTTCCCATGGGGGTAGGTAAAGATCACAGTTGTCTACTTGATACGATCCAAACATACGAGTATTTGCCTAGCTCCTTCAACTTACTTTAATTCTATGATTTAAGTTTACAGTTAAAATTAACCCATTTATTAAATACACAAAGTCTGTTTGATATTTTAATGTCCACGTATTCTAATTTAATTATTTAATTACTAGTCAATTAATTTTTAAAAGTTTTTATATAATACGTTTACGTGTACCCATCCCAACCTAATGTTGGCGGTTGATATTATAAAAAAAAAAACTCTAGGATCAATAAATAATACATAATTAAAATACTTTACACATTAAACTTATTTATTAGTCAATAAAAAGGTTAATAGCGAGACTTGAACATTGAAACAAAATCACTATTTGATTTCGCAACTGCAAGTTAATTCCGTTATTAAACTCCGTCGCCAAGTTTCTCGATTTGTGGAAAAACTTACTTCGTGTTTGACCTTCGGCACGAACGCGGTGAAAGAATCTAGTTCCGAATTGTGGTTTGGCACAAAAAATGTAACATTTGGCTTCATATTCGCTTGTGTTTAGCACGAATTCACGATAGAAAGTTTAGGTAACACGATCTACAGAGTATATAAGTAAGTTACGTGCTACTTTGTGAACGTAATTGATAGGGCTTTTAGATCCAATAAACAAGTCAATTAAATATATAAATAAATTAATTCATAAATGCATGAAAAACAATGCTCGGATTACTTATAAATAAATATTGCATTCAAAGTTTGTAAAGGGAGTAAGTAAAAATAGGATGAATGTATTTTGTTTTAAAAAGGCTCACAAACTATAGAACTGATTTTGGTGAAAGTTGATAGTGAAAGTTGATATGAGGATAGTTTGAGAACCGGAAAAAGATATATTAACATTTTTACCAGTACATATACCACGAGAAAATATATTTAAAACAAATGGCGGTGTTTTTAATAACTCTTTAATCCAAATAATTAATAAGATTCCATTGCATCAAAATGATTCCAAATTTACTTCTCCGTGCAAATTTGAAAAATCTCCAATATCGCTCGTAATATTTGGCATCCTAATTTATCGGTTTGCGGTATTAAGTGCGATTAATCATGGGCCTACAGCGGTAGGCGGCGTTCATCGATGAATTATCATTTTTATTACATTCCTCAGTAAGCTCATATTTGATAAGCATCCAATATAAAGTTAGGTTTCTTGTTAAACTTTACCCTTTAGTTCGACTTTTTATGTTTAGATGACGTTACTATATTAACAAATTTATAGTGCAAATGTATTTATTTCAGAAAATTCATTGCAAATTAATGGCTATATAGTTAAAAACATAATAACAATATTAGATATCCGTTATCAAAAAAGGGAATAAGTTGGATTCAAAAAATAAATGCGTTATTTATCAAAGGAGATAATTTTTTTAGGCCCACTAGAAAACGTCAACGTTTATTGATGTTACTAAACTCTAAAATATCAATTTATTATTAAAAGCAGTTGCACGATATTATGTGTAAAAATGAAACGGGAATTATAAAATCAATGAATTAAACTTAGTAATGACTTTTGACATTTGAGGTAAAAGAACTAACGTTTTTTAAATCAAAATGAAAGATTATTTAATATTATACAAATAATATATAAATATAATAATAGATGAAGAATAGTTTATTATTTCTTTTTTATTTTATTTAAAAGTATTGAACTCTCAATATTTATTTTAATACTATTTTAGATTATTTTAACTATTAGTTCGTCAGTCCAGTATCGTCGTGAAACGAAACGCGTCATCATTTTTGTCAGCGACAGAATGGTACCTACACTGACATCCAATTGACGTCGGTTTGTTTTCAACCGAATTCTGTGTTTACGTTTCCAACGGCTTGATTCCGTTTTCTTTCCCGTATCACGTATTTAGAATGCAAAAAAATAATACGATTTAGGGTTATATATTAGGGTAGTTTGTTTATACTGTATTTTTTTTAACGTAAATGCATGAGGTCGCCTCGACGCTCCGCGAGCACTGCAGCACTGGTGAAACGCCCGAAATACGCTAAGTATCGTATTTCGGGCGTTTGGTAGTGGCCAAAGAAGATTGTATTTTTCAAGAATAAAAAAGTGTTAAATAGCATTTAAGTAAAAAGCAATTTGAATACAAATCAAAATAAAGCTACTAACTAATAAGAATTTTTAGGTTATTTAATCTTCATGTTTCAATTGATTTCTCAATATTCCCGTTAGATAAAAACAAGCTAATGTTCCTTATAATATCTAGGTTTAGTAAGAAATTACTTAAAGTGTGTCTCATTAATAAACGTTACATTTTATAGTGGGCCTATTCTCCATACAAGAAAAAATTATCTCCTTTTAGATGAATATTATTTTTTAACCATGTCAAAAGATACAAGTAATAATAATAGATTTAATAGATTTATTTCACATTTTACATACACACAGCTTACATCACATATATAATTCTTGTTTACAATAAACGTTCTTATAGCTACTACATAAGATCGCTGGCTTCCAAGCTAGGTACAGCCTGTGGTTTGGAAGACAGTGGATCAGTCTCTGAGCAACAGAACAAATCAGACCAGAGCAAGCACCCGCATATATATATATATGTACTATATTTGTGTGGAACTAAATAATTATCCTATATGTGTATGTATGTACTTATGTGTGTATGCCTTTATGATTACGCGTATGTCACATACATATGTGTATCATGGTCTTGAGTACTTTCTACACAATTAGAGCTTCTGTGTGCTTGTAATTTAATTTTAAAAGCTACTCCTTAATTTTATGTTTGCAAGTATATTTATTTAGGTTGTGCAATGCAAGTACATTGTGTAATGTAATGTAAATGACGTTATATTATGATCTTACGCAATTCGTACAAATTAGTATTAGTAGTGTATAAAATAGTGTAGTAATGTAGTGTATAAAATAAACGGATCAGATTTAATTTTTGTTTATTTGATCAACGCTCCAAATTGATAAGAAGAGAGGCGTGGTGACCGGTACCTAAGACTTATCCAATAATTTTTATGTTTTAGTACATTGTCCACATTATTTTTATCATTATTTTCACTTTTTTTTTATTTCATACGGTGGCAGACGAGCAAATGGCCCACCTGATGGTAAGTGGTAACCATCGCTCATGGACATCTGCAGTGCCAGGGGCACAGCTGAGCCGCTGCCTACCTGGAGAGAAATACTCATTTTAAGCCTCGTTTGAACTTAGACATATCGTAGCGCTCAGGAAACATCGCAGCTGGGAGCTCATTCCAGAGTTTGCATGTACGCGGAAGGAATGAACGCTGAAACCGAACTGTACTAGACAAGATCGGTTCCAGGTGATATGGATGAACTCTACTGCGGTGGCGGGTGGTGCGATGGTAAAAAGGTGACGAAGGCACCATTGCAAATAGTTCCTCGGAGCACTCTCCGTTAAAGAGCCTATAAAGAACACACAGAGAGCCAAAGTCTCTCCGCTGCTCCAAGGTCTCTGTTGAGGCCGTAATATTGGGATCACCGATGATACGGAAAGCACGCCTTTGCAGGGAGTCAAAAGGGCCGAGTTCATATTTGGGGGCTCCAGCCCAGAGGTGTGAGCAGTACTCCATATGCGGCCATATTTGAGCTTTATAAAGCATCAGACGCTGACTGGGCGTGAAGTACCGCTTCGCTCTGTTGAGAACACCCAATTTTTTACTTGCTATTTTGGCTTTGTCCTCCAAATAACTCCCGAACTGCAATGTGGCTGAAATTTCCACACCTAGAATCCCAATTGACTCGGACATACGAAGAGCGACTCCCTGAAACTGAGGCACTACGATAAATGAGTCTTTCTTCGCAGTGAACGCGCACACTTGTGTCTTCGTGGGGTTGAACTTGACTAAGTTCTTTGCACCCCATTCCGAGGCTTGCCCTAGAGAGTCCTCGACTTCAGACACAAGTTGCAACCGTCTTTCATGTAGCGATATCCGGGGGATTACTACAAGCTATTAACTTAAAATCTTTTTAATTTCAATCAATTCTACGAGTCAAGATGTTTTTATACCCGATTGCTTTAATATTGAACGGGTTGTGAAAAGAAAACAGGACTTGCCAGTTTGTCACTGGTCATAGGGGATTTTCATTTTAATTTCGTAGACATCTCTGTTTTACTAATCAAGCCCTTTCACATTTGTGGAAGTAATTACAAAATATTTAATTCGCCATTTTAGATTAGCGGCCATCTTAAATTTACAATGATACCGAATTTAGTTAGTTAGATCATCTTAAGAACTCTAAGTATGTAGCAAATTCCAGATTAATCCTACTTGTACTGACAAATTTAGGTTACAATTTAGATCATGAATCAGATTCCTGAATATAGTAAAACCAGTAAAAATAATTTTAATAAAAGAAGTATAATTATCGTACATTGGAATCGGACTATCTTCAATTTCAGAGGTTCCCATACTTTTTTTGTGTCGTAGACCCTTTGCCATGTCTTTTGCCATGGTTTGCATAGACCCCCCCCCCTACTTACCTGATATTTTTTTATTTTTTTTTATTTAGGTAAACAAACAGTTACAAAATATAATAATTATCAATGTAATTATAAACTAGTGAACAATTTTGCAACCAGCACCGTTTACCACATATTGATTATAAACAATTTAATAGTAGCAAATTATTATTCCCACTCACAGACGCAATCAAAGTAATACACACTACATCATAAACAGTTTTCTGTTTACGAGGTATTTAGTTTCCGTCGTCTAGGTATCTGTAATACAAGCAAATAGCTTAGTACTCAACGAGTTGATAAGTGCAATTGTCCGAAGATATTATTAATATAAAATATTAATACATGATAGGATACATTTGAACACGTCTATGAGTAGAAATAATAACAATGACAGCGGAAGCGCGTGTATAGTCATCAACAGTTACCTAAGATGTAAATCTAACGTACAACTAATTTTGTGAACAAGAACTCTTTTTATGGCACTTGGCTTTGTAATATTGCAATCACCTTTTTTTTTTCCCCTGATATTGAAATCCTATCCATCCTTCCTAGAACTTACAACAATTTATAAACTTATATAATATTTGTTTTACTTCATAAGTACTTTTATAAATAATGAATATGCCTTTACATTAGAAGATGGTATAATGCAAAAAAATAAGTACTATCAGTATTTGTTGAGATCCATTATCGTGGACCCCCATTTTCATTTCATGGACCCCAATTTTTTTTTCGCTGACGTAGACCCCTTGCAAGTTGTCATAGACCCCTTTTTTTTTTTTTGTTCCCCTGAGGAAAATGCATTAAATTGCATACCCCGGCTGTGGCGAGCCGGCGGTTATGTGGGGCTCTCCTCCCCAAAAAGAGCCTACCCACTAAAAACCTCAGGGATGGCCTTCCTCAGGCATGTAGGGAGCCCCGGGAACACAAAGGGCCACTTCCGGGAACCCCCAGCCTCCGCTCCCCTCTCTAGAGGGGAGCCCTCCTCGGGGGAGGCTACCACCTCCCCCGGTCCCCTCCACCGACGACGCCCCCGGCCACGGAAGGGGCGTGGTCCATCCCGGGTCGCCGTAGCAGTCGCGACTTCCTCCGCGCCCGCCGGCGACCCGCGGCGGCGCCGCAGCTGTGCTACCGAGCCCGGCGCCGCCTCCTTCGAGCGGGATCGGGCTCGGCGGCCTCCTTCTGGAGCATCACTGCTTCACAGAAGGAGGCCCACAGTGTCATAGACCCCTAGGGGTCGATATATACAACTTTAGTTAAAATAATCTTCATCGAATTGATAAATGACATAATAATTAATCACGAATATCTTTACTAAAAATTCAATTGTAAGATTTGACCTGGACATACAAACATCGTAACAAGTATCAATATTTAACTAAGGTAATATATATTTTTTATAATATTGTCACTCGGAGTCGACGTGGCTAGATTAGTTAAATAATATTTAGAGAGATTAAGCGCTCTCTTCAAAGGGCGCGACTGCAGCTGGTCAGAGTATAAAATAATTAGTCAAGACGCCTTAATTGAATTGGAATTAAGGTGGAAAGAGAGATGGCACAAAGAGAACGCTGTACTAAAACTGCGCAATTTGACTAATGACTTGTAAAGTTAGAACTAAAGAGCATACTTGACATGATTGTTTTAGCATGAGACTTTTAAGAGATGGGCAATTCAGAAAAATTTTATAAGTAAAATATGTATTATTTTTTGGATTTCCATACTGTTTTTGCAATCAAAATAGTAAAGCTCATTTAATTTATACAGCTTTTATACATTTAATTTATACAGAGTTTGTACATTTTCGTTATTATAAAATAATCCGATATAATACGTACAATTTTGATATTTGTTTCACTTTGGAGTGCCAACTAAAAACCTGAGCTGGGTGTTTAATGCCCAGGACTTGCTGAATTGGCTAATCTTTCGGTCCACTTTCAACAAAATTAAGTAATTATTATTACTTATTTAGTATCTATTGTTATTTTGTTCTTTCTGTGTCGAATAAATGTATTATTATCTACCTACTTTGTATATATGTAAAGTAGATGAAGCGAAAGAGATATGTAAAGACCGTAGCAAGTGGAAAGACGTAATCTCTGCCTACCCCCATGGGAAAAAGGCGTGAGTGTATGTATGTATATATTGTTATTTCTGTGTCGAATTAATGTATTATTACCTAATATGAGTATATTGTTGTTTTGTTTCTGTGTCGAATTGATGTATTATTACCTACTTTGTGTATATTGTTGTTTTTATGTCGATTAAATGTATTATTATCCATTTTGTATATATTCTTGTTTTGTTGTCTCTATGTTGAATTGAGTCGCAATCGAATTGTCTCAAAGTTGACCACTTTGCAATACAACAGCGAGGTTGAATAAGATTTAAACGGTGAATAAGGCTTATGATAGGTTACATACCCTAAGAGGGTATTTATACTATTGGGTTCTGATTAAAAGTGTTATTTTTAACTCAATGTACCAAGATGACAGTTGTTCTATCAGTTATTTAGTGACAGTTCATTATTGTTTAGTGACATTATTATTGTCCTTGTACAAGATTTTACATACTTTTTATTCTTAACCTATTCTTCTAAACACAGATTTCCATTTGATATTATGTAGGTCCAAGCTTTCTAACTCATTGAATCTGAAAAATAACATTGCACACGCTGCTAAACAAATCGACAAGTAAATATTTATAACAAAGGATACATATAACAACTAAAATAAATACATATATAACAATAGCTTGTAAAAGTGATAAAACTTAAAACAATATGAAACAAAGATATTATATTTCCATACTAATCGTCACCGAAATGTATAATAATACATTTTGTATTTTTCTTATTTTTTATTTAGTAGAAGAATAGTAAAGTAAATATTAATGAAATTGAAATGGTAAATTAAGAACCCAGTCTAAGCGAATAACAAATTCTATTTTATATGTACATTTCTCCTAAGCAAAACGTGTTGCAGCTTGTTGATGGTAAATTTTACTATCAAAGTGTGCAAACAAATCAGTCTAATTCTATTCGATTTTGTTTGTATTTGTATGGCAAGCAATCAAACTATGGAACTGATTTTACCTCGACCAATTCATGTTGCAGATAAAAGCTGAATAAACAATAGTACTGTTATACGTAATAACTGGAAATCACTACGCTGTAGTAATGCTACATATCATCATATATGCTGCTACGCCGTAGACCTTGAAATATTACTACGAAAACTTGGCAATGTAAAATTTTTTTTTTTTTTTTTATAGGATAGGGCAGCAAACGAGCAAACGGATCACCTGATGGTAAGCGATAACCGTTGCCCATGGACACCCGCATCACCAGTGGAGTCACAGATGCGTTGCCGGCCTTTTAAAAGGGAATAAGAGGAATAAGGGGAATAAACGGGAATAAGGGGGGTTGGGCTCCGGTACCCTCACTCACTCAGCGAAACAGCGCAAGCGCTATTTTACGCCGGTTTTCTGTGAGGCCGTGGTATCACTCCGGTCGAGCCGGCCCAATTCGTGCCGAAGCATGGCTCTCCCACGGTAAAAATACTTACATATTAATTATTATAGATATTTATTTGTATTTTTATTATAAATAAATATTTTATGTTACACGGTCGTTCTGCTACCTACATTCCACGCTGATTTTGAGGAGTAAAACTTTTTTTTTACTCTTTCCTCTTATCTGTGCTGACACCTTTCTTCCGACCACAATCCGATCATCACCAGCAATCTGTCTTAAAGGCACCAAAATATTGCAGAAATAAAACACTAACTTTATTTTGTTTCAGAATCTTCTTTTATTTCTCTTTCTATTCATAATCAATTTTGAATACCTGTTTTTGTATTGAATATCCACAGATTAACTCTTTATTAACAGAATGCTAGAGGCTTTTGCAGTAAATTGTGTTTCTGATGTAGGAGTATATAATTTATCAAAGGGGTCGGAATTTTGTAGGTTCTTTGGTAACTGATCACGAAGGCTACTAAGAGCAGCGTATAAAAAAATTATACGGACGCACGTATAATCTGTAATGAAAACTGTTTAAAAATTAATGCTGTTTACCTCTCAACTCCATCGACCTTGAGTAGAATGGAAAGCCGCCTTGATATTTATGTTATGATAAGATATCAAGAATATCAAGGTCAATACGTGTAGCTCTTCCATAAATAAAGAGTAGTGACGCTGCATCACAATTGAAATGTGTGGATTACAATTCAGATATCATCATACAGCCGTAATTTAAATAAGTTTGATAAACGTTATCCTTATTTGGTGGTTTCTCCCACACACTATTATTTTGATTATGGTATGAGTATTGATCAGTTAATGGCTTTATGGAAGTTCACAATCTCAATTTGTTCTGAAAATATTTTATTTAATAAAGGAGTAAACGAGAAATCGGATAATAAGCTCTTAGACACCCCAAACACCTGAAGAGTTACAGATGCGTTGTCAGCCTTTGGTATAGTAATACGTTCTTGTTTTAGACTTCGATATCGTCACGGTCCGAAAATACTGCTGACGAAAATTTACACAATTTGGTAGTGCGAGGCAGAACGTTCAATGCACTGTTGTGCACTGCCAACCGTCAAGGTGATAAGAATAAACGTTTTGTCCGCTACTTCAAAACTATAAAAAAGATGAAATAGCCCAAAAATTTTATCGATAAAACTGAGTTTCAAAATGCTAAAATTCTTTTAGAATTGTTCAATCTATCTGCAATAATAAAAAAAACTCTTCAGCTTTAACAAGTGTACGTCTGATTACCATTCCTCCCGAAATTTTGTAAGATTTTCAAACTTTATATTTTCAAAGTAAACTCATAAATCGTATAATATTTTGAATACGTTTTACCAACTTTTTCATACCCTATCATAATCTAGAAACCTTAGTAACCTAGTACATAACAATTATCCAAGCACGGAGCAAAATAAACCACACCAATTGCCGTCACTTAGAATGCATATCTCGTCGCACAACTGCCGAGAAGTAATTACATTTGGAAGCCGCCCGCCCTACAATTGATTGGAATTGCTTGCAATAGCCGCTGTATGCAGCTACGTGATGAGAAAAATTTCACTTGTTAATTTGTCCTGGTTTGAAATTATCTTTTTCTGATAATTAGGGACCGTATTGTAACATATACATTTGCATATTTAACTCATCTTTAGACTTTCGCATTATAATAGTTTATCTAAGATCTAATTATGAAGCATATTATTAGAACATATACAATATTTTTAAAAGTGCACTTACCCTGAATGATTAAAGACATAATCACACCACTGTACAATTGGAACAATACTTAATTACTTACGTTAACAAATCTATGAAATAATATTAATGTCATTTTATTTACTGCACCGATTGCCTCTCAGTTACTTATTGTATGCTAGATATGAAATGAAAAAATCAAAGTTTATTTTAACTTTTTTTTTGTTAAATTCCTAAAATTTATCATTTGATTTTGCATATTCTGCCAATTTTCGTTGGGTTTTTCTTTCAATTATTTAAACAAGATTTCTTTAGTGTTGTATTTCTTGCGACTTGCAAAATTTATACACATTGATTTTGACCAGGTTCGTTTCCCGGTTATGTATGAGAGTGAATAAAAAAGTTTGAATGTAATTATTATTAAATCTAAAATCGACGTCATGGTTCCTAAGAACAGATCTCGCTATCTCTCATAGTTTCCGACTTCACCATACTGACCCATTTGGATTGTACACGGCATAATATTAGTCTGCTTAATAAGTTTTTGAAACATGTATTTCAAAGTTTCAAAACAATTGCTATCTTGATCAATATGCAAATAAGGAAATCTTACAAAATTGCAATTTGTCATAAAGGCTTTTTATTCTATAATAACACAACATTGTTCATATTACTTGTATTATTTTCAAAATGGTTCACGTTCTTTAGATAAAGTTAATAATTTATTCACTCAATTTCCAACAATGGCGGCGTGATCTGCGCTGGTTGAAGTTCCCATCTAAGTGCGAAATCAAAGCTTCTAATTTTGATTTCACTTTACATTGCAGCGAGAGTATGTGCGCTTTTGTAATACGAAGAAGGCACTGAGAAATGAACAGCGATGTTCGTCTTCGAATCTATGATTCTGGGGTTAGGGAGTAGCCATCCAGACTTGTTAAAATGCATCACGCGACCAACAATTTCCGTGCAGTTATTGAATTACCCATCGCCTTCTTCTAATTGATTGGGAGCTTAGTGGTCCGGGTTAATTCCAGACACAGTATTGAATTAACTGCACCTACCCAGGAACTTTTTCCGGCTTCGAAATTTATCGCAGAAATGTAAGTAATCTTACTTAGTTTTAGTAAATCGAATATCGTAGTTTCTATGTTAAAAATATTTCAAATGTTGAAACTTCAATATAAGCTATATAATTACGTGCTATACTTTGTTGTTATTTTAAATCATATCGATTTGATTCCCGGGATTATTTTCAGATTAACACAAATGTTTGGTTTTAACTTCAATTTGACATAATGCCTAATAAAATAAATACTAATAGTATAGGTGGTTCAAATGACGCGCGGGTCGCCGTATCCGCGGGCGCGACTTCCTCGCGCCCGCCGGCGACCCGGGTGGGGCCACGCCCCTCTTGTGGCCGAGGGGCGTCGCCGGTGGAGGAGATCGGGGGAGATATTGTAGCCTCCCCCGAGGAGGGGTTCCCTGTATGGGCAGAGGAGCGGAGGCTGGGCGTTCCCGGAAGTCGCTTGGCGTTCGCAGAGGCTCCCTATATGCCTGAGGAAGGCCATCCCTGAGGTTCTTAGTGGATAGGCCTCCCCCTTCTGGGGGGGAGCGCCCCATAATACCGTCGGCTCGCCACAGCCGGGGTATGCAATTTAATGCAATTTCCTCAGGGGAACAAAAAAAAAGATGGTTCAAATGAAGATCAGTTTCAATTGTTGATGAAAGTAAAATTAAAAATTCTTTCATGAGAACTTTTAATTCATTATTGGTATGTCAACCAAGTTAACTCGGTTAAATGGGGTAACACATTTTCTGAAGAGTATAGGTTGCAGTGCGGGGTGAGGCAGGGTGGTTTGACGTCCACTAGGCTCTTTAACCTATACATAAATGAGCTTATTGTTGGTTTGAGCAGCGTGCATGTCGGTTGTTGGATGGACAATGTCTGTGTGAACAATATAAGTTATGCAGACGACATGGCCCTGCTGGCACCAACAGTTGGCGCGATCAGAAGAATGTTACAGATCTGTGAAAGATATGCTCTCAAACACGGTCTGGTGTATAATGTTAGGAAAAGCGAGTACATGGTCTTTGGGGTCGCTGGTAAATGTCCGAGTGAAGTCCCGGAACTCAAACATAACGGTGTGCCACTCAATAGAGTATATCAATATAAATATCTTGGACATTATCTGACGGTTGACCTTAAGGACAACTTGGATATAGAGAGAGAACGAAGAGCATTAGCGGTCAGGTGTAATATGCTGGCCCGCAGGTTTGCTCGGTGCACTAATCAAGTCAAAATAACACTGTTTAAAGCTTATTGTCAAAATCTCTACACGAGCAGCTTGTGGACTAGCTACACTAAGAGATCGCTTGATGCTCTTCGTATTCAGTATAATAACGGTTTCAGGGCGCTGCTGGGTCTGCCACGTTTTTGTAGTGCGTCGGAGATGTTTGCACACACGCATACGGACGGTTTCCTTGCCGTTATTCGCAAAAAAACAGCTTCACTACTGGAAAGATTGCGGGGCAGCACCAACAGCATCTTGAAAGCCGTGAGTGGGAGCTGTGAATCTCCTATGATTTGGCATTTTGTCCGCCTGTTGATAGGACAGGCTTATCCATCTGTTTTTCTTGACAGCAGGAGGACTAAAATTATAATTAGATATAAGAATATTTAATGTTGTTTGCAAATAAATTATGCCATACCAATAACAAAAGAAATAAGAAAATTTGTAACTAACCCATGGATCATGATGTCTGTTAAATAAATAATAATTAAAAAAAAATTATGTCATTAAAACATTCTGTTCATGTGTTCATTCAACATTTAGTTGATAAAACATTAAATTTGTTAAGTGAAACAATTAATTTTATTACTCATTATTTATTTTAACCAATAATGTTATCTTGTGTCTTAATGTACATGTAGAGAATCTGCAATGATATTTAATTTCTCGTCTGGTGGAAGCAATGGGTGCAATCTTTTTGTCAGAGAAAGAGTATTGCTATATAACGTGGTAATGCTACCAGAATATTGAGAACACTAGTCGTGGCGACGTACTGTTAAACTAGACTTTTTATATTGTTACGTATATTTTTGGCGACGGCAAGCGAACACAAAATAAATGTAAAATTATAAACTGTGTTATTTCTCGATCCAACCATCTCAACAATTTTTGTTAAGCTTTTTTATATTTAGACCTACTTTCGGGTGTATATTTTTGACGTGATTAATTGACAAACAAGCAGAATAAATTCTAAATCAAAATCAGTTACAAACTATAGGTTACGTACGGCCGACAAGAACAAATATCTGTTACATGCAAATAACTATTAACCCTATGCAAGTATTCTATTCTCTATTTGAATATACCACGACCATGATGAAAAAACAAAAAAGTTTTTATAACCAATAAGCAATCTTATTACTAAAGCAATAATAACCAATCATAAAATAGTATAGGATAGTTTGATCAATAAAGGAAACGAAATAACTAATAGGTGTGAAATAAACCATAGTTCCTACTCTTCAGCCTGAAAACCCAATTAGTTAGTCCGTGAATCAGATCGTTGGTGGCCCCAACCCTTCGGTCACCGTCTATATATCTGATCTGACATCCCATTGTCCAGGTAATTTGCAATGTAATCGTTACGAAAGGTATGCTACGATGTAGACAGCGGACGGCCTTTCAACGACAAGATTTGGGTAAAAGACTTATTGAAATTAAGAGTTATTGCTATAACCTGAAGCAGTAAGGAATTCTTGAATATTTCTATTCTAGATTCATTCATTCAGTGTAAACCGTTATATCTTTACTAGCGACCCGCCCCGGCTTTGCACGGGTGCAATGCACTAAATACACTACAGCTAACCGTTGTATATAATCATTTGCAATATAAGCGGAAAAAGATTAATTATTTACGACATCATATTAGAAACCTCTTAATTTATCAGTGTTTCTCTACTATTGGTTCAATCCTTGCCTTTCGGTGGTTAATAAACCCTGAGACCGCTAATTTTTCTATGCATCACCGTGTTTGGTTCAACGCTAGCAACACCAACGCCGCGCCTAAGTTTGTTCGGATCGACTCGCTGCGGACGCAAGAACAAACGTTTTGTCGTGCCTCTCGTGGTGGTAAATTAAGGTTCCTGGACGTTCCTGTCGACTTAATTGGAGTGTCGATCATCTTAGTGCCGTGCACAAAAGAAGTTCTGCCCAAAACTGAACATTTTAACCATCGTACCAGCCTGATACGCCGTGCGTGCTCAGAGGTCAAGTTTCGAAGCTTAATCCATCTCGAGGGTGCTGGACAGGTTAGTGGTTTCTCTTATTCGTCACCTGGGGCAGGATTGAATTCATAAAATATACAGTCCACACACTTAGTAATAAATTGTTACTACACAGCAACTATATTATGCATGTATTATACATGTAACCTAATCTAACCTTGAGAATCACTCTATCTATTAAAAAAACCGTGTCAGAATCCGTTGTTTTATACTATATAGTAATAGGGCTACGAAAGCGCTGTGTATTAGACTATCTCTTTAATAGGGAGACCCAGGCTGATTCTGTTTTACACTACATTTTATTTTACATTTGCATTTATATGCCGCTCTTATAGTGAAATAAAATATTGTAAGGAAACCTGTACCATCTGAGAAGTCGATAACTCCATACTGGCCAGCATGTTTAACCTTAATCGCGCTGAGATAACTAGTTAAGGCAGACTCGTGCCTCACGGTAAGGCTAGATATAAAATGTTGATGAGAAATTTTGTTATAAAACTATATTATGTTATTTATTTATTGGTTCTTATGTTCTATAATCTTCACAATATCGTAGTCCGCTAAATTTTCACGTAAGATGTCAGGATTCCCAGTAATGTCACTACCATATCTCACTTGAAACCCTACAACAGTAACGCAATCACCTATGGATTTTTTTTCTATGGGTGTCTGAATTTTACCAAAATAATATTACCTATTAACTAAGGCTATCATATATAAAAAAACCTTTCGTTCCGTTTTTTATCGTCATCTCATATTGTGACATCATTATCAATGCTTGATTTCAGTTTTCCTCATAACATCACACCAAAAATCCTAAGCCAACAACATAACTAAGATCGCGTATTGAACTTGCAAAGCAATTTAGGGCTCAAACGGAATTCGTATTTGCTAACGCGTCAATACTGATTCCGACAGACATAACTCTTCGTAGACATCGTGAGCATGTGTCAAAACAAAATATTATGTTTCTCCAATCCATGCTCTGTTGAACGTATAGGACATGAACTAAAATTTAATAAATAATAATAATAGGAAATCAATTTATTTGTCTTAACAAACTTACATTATTTTTGATTTTAACATTGTGATTTTATCATTCTCGTATAGACAAAATGGTTTACAACTCTGCCGAATAGCAGAGGTTGCCGACTAGCGACAACCTCTGCTATTCTGTCGCAACCTTTTACAATTTATTGTTAAAAGCAGTGTTAGAGGTACAAAACCAAATATTAACAAAAAGGAAAAATAAAAACTGAGTTAATACTAATAATAAAAAATAAAATAGGCACTCCATCAGTCCATCCATGCTATATTACTACCACGGATTGCCGCATAAGTAGCCATTCACGACATTTCTTTCGAAAAGACTTAGCGAAAATGAATCCATTCGAATGGGCGTTGGCAAGTTATTCCATATTTTGGCAGCAGCATACTTAAAGGAACCCCTGGTAGATGACAATTTTATGATGGGAAGGGACAATTGGCGACCTCTATCTCTGAGCATTGATGGGCAAGACGTAACTGTTAATTTATTGCGCAAATATAATGGTATCCCCATTCGCAGCAATTCGTGCAAGAAACATGCATACTTTAGTGACACATTATTTGACTATAGTATAGGTCAGCAAACGAGCAAACGGATCACCTGATGGTAAGCAATACCGTTGCCCATGGACACCCGCAACACCAGAGGAGTCACAGATGCATTGCCTGGCCTTTTAAAAGGGAATAAGGGGGGAAGGGGGGTTGGGCCTCCGGCACCCTCACTCGGCGAAACACAGCGCAAGCGCTATTTTACGCCGGTTTTCTGTGAGGCCGTGGTATCACTCCGGTCGAGCCGGCCCAATTCGTGCCGAAGCATGGATCTCCCACGGTAAGAGATTCGAAAGTCTTAATTTTTCTCTATTGCCTAATACCACTACGTGAGATAAAAGTTACTGTAACTTTTCTATGTATATCAAAATTAGTAGTATAATAAAAGCGACAAGGTTAATGAACCTCCAAAAATTCCTTGGTTTGCTTCGATTAAACTGAATCGAAGGGAAATAGTTATAAGTTTTAGATTCAGATCTGGTCACGTTCCATTGAACAAGTTTGGTTACCTAATGCGTAAAGTTGAAAATCCTAACTGTGCCGTTTGCTCACAAGAAGAGGATCTGGTTCATTTGTTGATTGAATGTAAAATTAACGAATCTCTTCGACAAGAACTTTTAACTGATACGCGATGTCATCGAAACAATCTGTTTTTTATGTTTCATTCAACCTTTAGTTCAAATTTTATATGTGAACATGGCAGCAGAGTAATTAGTTTTATCATTTATTCTTTAAATTTAAGAAAAAATGTAATTTCGTGTCTTAATGTAGATATAGAAAACTTGTATACTGATACCTAATATATTGTTCTAAAATAATTTTAAGCCGGCTTAATCTTAGGGTTTATGGCTTTAAATAAAGATATAAAAAAAGCACATATGTATATCAAATATCAACAATATCCACATCCCAATGTACATACGTTCCATATTTGTGACTACCCAATGATATCAGCCTGCCCTTTAAACCGAAAAACAGAAAAACAAGCATACAGCAAAAATAGAGATAGCCGCTTTTGTTGTGTTAATTTGTTATGTTTTTCTAAATATATAAAATGGAAAGCTTTTCAACAAACATCTAAGTAATTGGACGAAAAAGCTGTCTTACTAATTAAGCCTTACAGAACTTTCTCAATTTTTGTTTATAAATTCCATGTTGTTTCACTGAATTTACGTAATTACTTAGCAACTAGTTAAAACAAAAAGTTTGCATCTTAAAATACCATAGAATTTCTTTCTATAATAATCAACGTTTGGCACAAATCAACTAAACAATTTATATACGAGTAGTAACAATATTTGTTATCCTACTACTATTATAAAGGCGAAAGTTTGTAAGTATGGATGTGTGGATGTTTGTTACTCTTACCACAATATAGCTTATACATCAGAATAACACATAGGCTACAATTTTTGAGGTTTCTAATGTGAGGTAGTAAAAAAAACACATTTTTTGCGCTTACATTGCAAACGCTGAAGAGGAAGTTTGAAAGTAGCGCCAGTGACTGAGAAGGTAAGGAGCAGTAGGTTAGCATGGTTGGGCATGTAATGAGGAGGGATGAAAGCCATATAACAAGAAGAATGATGGATATGAATATAGATGGACCTAGGATGAGAGGTAGACCAAGAAAGCGATGGATTGAATGTGTGAATTCTGATATGAGAGTAAAGGAAGTCGATGTTGAGCTGACGAGTGACAGAGGAGAATGGAAGCGGAAAACATGTTGTGCCGACCCTACTTAAGGTGGGAAAAGGGCAGGAAGAAGAAGAAGACATTGCAAACGCTGACTGAATCCTACGTAGTTTATAGGAGCATACTGCAGTAGCTACCTATAGGCCTATGATTAGGGCTCTGCAGTGCTTAGTTACCGTATTTCTTACTTATTACTAGACTAGACGGGACGAACCTGAAGTCCACGCGAACGAAGTCGCGGGCAAAAGCTAGTTAAACAATAAAGTAAAAATAAGGTGTATAAGATATAGTATCATATCTCTCAACGTTTCGGCTAAATAGCTTGAATCGTGGTCACGAGTAAACGCCCTCTATTTTATCACGTCACTTCAATAAATAATGGCTACATGCTTTAAGGAAAATGTATTGCAAAATTACACAGTAGGATTACATTTAACAGTACTTTATCTTTTTAAATATGATTATTATTATATTATTGGTACTGGTGTTGTCTACTTAGCTTTGCGTCTGTGCTGGTGGCTGTTTGGGCGGCCTGATTTATGTAGGGCTGTGTTTGCACGCGCGGGATCGTCATCCGATAAACTGTTTAGCTTACATACTTAATGTACCGATGTGTACAGGCCTCTGGTGCTGTTTTAAAATGTATGGGTTTTTCGGTCGACGTGAACGGGGTTGATCGTATGGTGATGTACTGTCCGTGGCATTTTGGTTCGTGTTTAGCTGAGTTTTTTTCGATTTGTATTGTTCGTTCAGTATTTTTAATGGGCTGGAATCATGGATTTACAAAAATCTCACAGTAACTTTACGGATGAAATACTTATGCTTGTTATTTATTTATTCTTATTATTATACTAGCGACCCGCCCTGACTTCGCACGGATGCAATACTAAATACACTACAGAAAAACTGTGAACGTTTTATAAACTTAATTAAATGTGTACAATACTTAGTACATTTTTTGAGAAATCTCGCGGGGTTCAGCCTGCGTTTGCAGTGTAAGCGGAAAAAATGTAATTATTCACGACATCACATTAGAAACCTCTAAATTTATCAGTGTTTTTCTACTATATTATGCATGTATTATACATATAGACCTTCCTTAAGAATCTCTATCTATTAAAGAAACCGCATCAAAATCCGTTGCATAGTTGTAAAGATCTAAGCATACATAGGACCAGACAGACGGCGGATAGCGAATTTGTTTTAGTAATGTAGTTATTACTTTTTGTATACCTTTAAGTAATTTTAAGGCCCATCTGTACTTGAATGGATACCAGTTTTCCCCGAGGATTACGGTATCCGATTTTTCAAGAAGGGGAGTCGATAGTTTCTTACAATCTTTTAAAGATCGGAGAAAAGTTTATGATAACTTTGTTGTTTATGGCGTCCATAGACTACGGTGTTTGATTTCCATCAAGCAGGTCGTAAGCCTTTTTATCATCTTTGTCATCATCTATGGAATGATTTACCCTATCACATCCAAGCGTCTAAAAGTAAATGCTTTTATAAGAGAGTGGTTCACGAGAACTATCTGAAATCACTTATTTAATACATTTACTTATAATTATTTACCAAATTACAAATGGTGGATTTTTTTTATATATATATGTCTACTCCACGGACTCGTAGTCCGTGCCTTTTTTAAACTGTCCTCGTTTGGATCTACTATATACGTACTGTACGTACAGCGTCATATTATCTTATAATACTATTCCGTGACTTAACATTAACGTGAGTTGCGCAGCACTTACTTATCTAATAACTATTCTAATTTATACCTTCATACAACCATTTAACAATACACTTAATTTTAATACTTTATACAATAAAATTAATTAATCTAATAATAATAAGCTATCCTAACATAATTAAATTAACCCTGCAATGGTGTCGATTCTAGCGTGATTCTCTAAACCCAAAAATCAATCCGACAACAGCCCCCCCCCTGTCATTTTGTATAGAGTATGACAAGGACAGACCGCCGCCAAACTCAGCTCTAGGTTCGGAGAATGATTTTGTACAGGTTTCGAGATGATCGCACATTGTTGCACCTAGATGGCCCCGCAAATTTGCACTCTGATCGCCATTTTTTATTATAGTCAAATGGTGGATTTAATATAACAAGTTATTCTCTACCAGTCAACCGGGTGACTAGTTACAAAGATCTGTTTTTGTCGCAAAGATAACTATAATATCAAAACTATTACAAACTTACTGTCTAATACGTATATATATACATATATCTGATGCTTTGGGATCATAATATCAACAAATACATATATTACTAAGCAAAAATAGCTACAAGGCAAAAAGCAATAATTTATTACAACACGCCAAGACCGTTTTAGAATCAACAACCAGGCGGGTCAGTGAAGTGACATTTTCTCACTTAGTCACCAAGGTTGTATTGTTGTTAATTTCCTTAGTCACCTCATCCCTACAATTGAAAAGGCACTTTTCTGACCCGTCTTAAAAATCTACCAGTGTTATGTAAATTTGTTAGGTGGGTTGGATGAGGAAAGGCGAAAGTACTCAAAAGGGTGTAGAATTTCTAGTAATAGAATTGATTACCACAGCTCGTGTGTCTGTGAATCTGGCCCGGTATTTTTTTCCTCAGGAGAGGCACGAAACGTGCCCAAGATACCCTCGAAACGCCAAGTGTCACGGAGGTTATGTCGGACTCCACGCGGCCAGAGTGGTCTGTCCACGTGATCTACCGACTTAACTCAGCCTGTGCCGTGCTAAGAACTATATAGGCAAACCGTGAGGGCGACCGCCCCTCAGGAGAGGGACGATGCAGCGCAGACCCATAAAAGGGGCCCAAAAGCGCTAGAAGAGGCGCGGGAAGCCAAAGTGGTCTTATCACGTGGGAAGCTAGCCATGGCGATGCTGAAGGCTGCCGAACTAAGGGATTATGGAAGATTTGGCGGCGCAGATGCCACCGGCAACGCAGATGCTGCCTGCAGAAACAGAAGGTCCTGCGTAAATTGGTTGGCAGGGTCAACGAGGGCGTGACGAGGTCTACGATATCGATGACGCGAGGGTGGTCCGGTAATTTAAGTAGACTTTATATATATTTTTTGAGTTTCTTCATTGCTATACACGTCAAATAACCATGGCCTAAAGCAGTGAAACATGAATACCGAACTCTACATTGGTACACATAGCTTCAGACTTATATTGACGTCGACACAGCTCTTATGTTGCTCGAAATAGCGGCGAGTTTCGCAGTACAACTGTAAAGCTTATGATGTTGACACAGCAAAGATCATGGATTCACCGACGTTCATTAATGGAACCAATAGCCCGCAAGTATTCGCGACAGTTCATCCATGGATGTTTTCAAGAGATGTCTTAAAGATCATTTGCTTTCTCTTGCGTGCGTCAGCACGCCATCGGCATCGACGGCAAAAAAAAAGGTGTTTGCATCTTATATATGACAAGATATTTTAAGTTTTTATGAAAAGCCCAGCCAGGCTCATGTTAATATTAAACTGAACTCATTTTTGTGTTATTGTATACTAAGTTTCTTACAACTTTAGTATCATCAGACCTTAACAACTCAAAAGCCTCATTAAAATCAGAACATTAACACACCAAATCAACCTTAACCCCCAAATAAGAATCAAATAAACGTACATTAACCCTCAAGCGACAGAGCCACGCCACAAACTAACATTTAACTTGAGCCCTGACAAATGGAAAACGCGCGGGTAATTATGGAATAATTTCGCAAATGCCATTATTATAATGAACTTCTGGCGGCCACGTGACCGCGGACATAAAACTTAAGAGCTAATTAAATTACGGTCACAATTTGCCGTCTATTAGGTCCCACTCGCCAGTTTCAAATAATGCTCTTGGCACAGCCGCTGGGTTTAGCTGAGTTTTAAATAGAGTTACCTTGTTAGTGTCACTATTTAAGTATCTGCCTTCAATATAATTAAGTTCAGTTAAATTATAGGAAATTCACCGTGTTGTTAATGAAAAATAGGTTTCAGGTTTCACTACAGTTTATATGAGTTGACTACGGATGAGCACAGAGCCTACCCTATAATATTAGGGCGTTTATCCCTTAGGAACCAAGCTACCCCTTTGCAGGTTGCTTGACTACATACATCATTAAATTTCTTCACAGGTATATGCAGGTTGCTTCAAGATGTTCTCCTTCACTGTAGGAGCATCAAATAAAATTACATAATATAAGATTTTAAACTTTCGCGTTGCATTATACATATAAGATATAGTTTACAATACTCAAAAAATACTCCATTAAGACTGTATTTACTCCGTTGTGCAAAATGTCAAAATTACTGCGAACACCAAAGGATGTCATCCCATTTCAAACTCCGGGTGTATATAAAATCGATTGCAGCTGTGGTAGTTCGTATATAGGACAAACAAAGCGGTCAATAGCTGAACGTGTTAAAGAACATATCTCAGCGGTCAAAAATCGACTGACAAATAAATCCGCAACGCTGAACATTTACTTAAATGTGGAGTTAATCACTGGATGGAGTTACATGATCCAAAAATCCTCTCCAATGATCGCTACTATCATACAAGAATAGTTCGTGAAGCGATTAAGATAAAGAAACATAAGAATTTCAATCGGGATGATGGATTCAAATTATCATCAGCGTGGAATCCAGTGATAAACAAATGTACGCCGCGTACTGTGCCGTCAAAATCAAAAATAAACCCTGATACCGTCAGTGTGGTGTGCCGAAGTGACATTAATACTGATAATATGTGGGTAGAAGAAGAACCAAGAGCCCGCCTGAGCAGACGACGCCGCGCGCCAGTCAGCTCGTGACCACGGCTAGTGCAACCTAGCCGAAACGTCGAGTAGTAAGTAGTACTTACATACTACGTAATATACGTCGCGTTACGTCCCGAAACTATATCTTATATGTAAAATTACATAAAATTCGAAAAACATAAAACACATTGGTACATGGCAAGATTGACCCCAGACAATGCAAATCATCCGATTCGTTGACCAGTATCGATACCACAACGTAACCGACTCTTCTTATCAATTAATAAGTAGACTACTACTATTATTAATAATATACTACTACTATTAATAATATGTAGATCTTCTTTCTTTTGCCCTGTTTCTAATTTTATTTGGGGCGGCGCAACATGTTTTCCTCTTTCACTCTATCTCTATCACTCTCTATTTCAACACTCACTCCTTTCTTCAAGATATTATCATTCACATAATCCATTCACTTTTTCTTCAGTCGTCTTCTCCCTACACTTTCCTAATAACATATGATATTAATAATATATAAACATTATTATAAATGTTTTATGTTTTTTTTTTTTGTTATGTAATAAGAGGCAAACGAGCAAGACGGGTCACCTGATGGTAAGTGATTCACCGCCGCCCACGTCACCAGCGACGCCAGTGCGTTGCCTACCCTTCAGGTAAGAGTATGCTCTTTTCTTGAATAACCCAATGTCGCAGTTGTTGGGGAAGACAGCTGATGGCAACGAGTTCCAGATATTTACTGTGCGTGGCAGAAAACTGTTTTTAAAACGCATTGTAGTGAAACGCCAACCATCCAGATGGTGCGGATGATAGTTCCAGCGAGACGATCGGTTGCGAAAATCAGCGGCTTCTATTAAATTGAACAACTCCTCGGAACACTCCCCATTGAAGACTCTGTAAAGTATGCATAGGGAAGATAGCTCCCTACGCAGTGCCAAAGGATCTAGCCGATCGGAAAGTTCAGGATCGTCGACAATCCGAGATGCCCTACGCTGGATTCGGTCAAATGGAGATAGCTGATAACCCGGAGCCCCGGCCCAAAGGTGGCAACAATACTCCATGTGAGGCCGCACCTGTGCCTTATACAGTTTAAGGTGGTGCTTGCTTGAAGTACTGTTTGGCCCTGTTGAGTACTCCGAGTTTTTTGGAGGCCATTTTAGCCTTGCTCTCCAATGTATATTAAAAACAAGAAGGTGATGTGTGATTTTTTGTAATTCATCCTTAATCATTTTTTCTAATCATTTTGATCAAAAATGATTTAAATTACTAAATAAGTTTTAAGTTTGTAAATTAAGAAATCATTACAAGATTTTTGAAAGCAATCAGTGTGGCTTAAGCTTGAAGGTTTTATTTATTACTTTGTATTTTCATTCAAAAATGAACAAATTGTAATAACAACAGACGTAAAAACACACGCAGACTTTTAAAGACAAAAATTTTAAAGACAATACAAAGTCTAAAGTCATTGATCTATATACTACGAGTATTTAGTCAGAGACAGACGAAGTCATTTTATTGGCACACAGTATATCGCCTGCAAAGCTGAGTTCAGACATAAATCTGCTCTTGATGACTGCAGGTGAAAACGCCAAACGCCTGTCCTGGCCATACATTATGACACTGCTTGGCATTACGTAGCTCAGTTAACTCTTCAAAACTGACTCACCGGGAACGCTGCCCGCTCCCGGCTCATTCGTCAGCATTAACGGGATCTTTTGTCCTCGTCGCACTAATCGCCGCGATAAATGCGCGACAAGCATAAATTCATGGGTCACTTTGATCGAGAATTAGACAGTCATGTCTAGTTTGAACCACTATTTGTTGAGGGCAGCATTCCGAGTGGAATTTTGTTGTGTTAAGCTATTAGCTGCCTTATTACTCGTTGTTAAAACACAAATCACTGATGCTACTGTAGAGTAGAGTAATGTAGAGTAATGGTCAATGAGTTCAAAATTATGTTC
Source organism: Scirpophaga incertulas (assembly GCA_036419045.1). Taxonomy (NCBI): domain Eukaryota; kingdom Metazoa; phylum Arthropoda; class Insecta; order Lepidoptera; family Crambidae; genus Scirpophaga; species Scirpophaga incertulas. The sequence continues at coordinate 4,504,568 of CM071641.1, read as the reverse complement.
CAATTGTATTCTCTGGCGATAGATGGCGCTACTTATTGTGTTTGAACTAGGATACATTCTCTTTGGAACATGACCAAATTCCAGTGTATTAAAGCGACGATCCTGATTAACGTGGAGTGTTTACTTGGTTTTGTTGTTTTGTTCCAGATCTTTTACAAAGTCAACTCTAAAGCTGTATAGGTATTTTGTGCAAAGTTATCATTTGAAAATAAAATGGTAAGCATTTTCTGGAGCCTAAATATAGTACTTAGCTTCATAGCTGCTTATATTTTTGTATGCTATGATCTATGTATAACAGATTATAAATTTAGGAAACTGTAAGCTTATGCTATATCTACATATATGTTTTCTGTTAGAACAGTTTCATATTATGTTTTGCACAGAATTTTAGTAATAAAACCGCATTTAGTGTTATGTTCAGAATTGTCAACTAAAATGTTTATTTTTTAAATATAATATATTCATTTATTTATTATATTTCCGGTCACCCATCAGGATTTTGATCGTTGAAAATATAGCTTAACTTTAACAATCGTAAATTTACACGCCATTGCGCCACACCTCAATAAATCATAATAACAAATGTGAACGCGAAGAATTCCTCTGTCGAGTTACGCCCTAAAAACGACAACACGCCGACTTCGCGAATATTTCCACTAAAATGTGTCGCCCAAGATTTTAAATATAGCAGTTAAGTCATTATTGAAGTTGAGGAATTTCAGTTCAGAAACATTAAAAAGTTTATTTCGTTTGAAACGGCGATTACATATTTATAAAGACTTCTTGCGTTTTCCTCTACCGTAGAGTTCCTTTTGGAAAATGCTAATTTATTTCACTTATACTTAACTCGAAGACTTATTACAAAAACTAAATAGATTATGAACTTTTCTTTTATGTTAAGCTCACAACTCGATTAATCGTTCAACTTTTCGACGACATAATTGACGCAGCGGTCGAGTGATCTTCTGCGTGACGAGTCGTAGGTTCGCTCCCGGACGGATTAAATAATTTGTATGACTTGCAGAAATGTGCATGTAAGATTTAGTGTAGGGTATTTATAAGTGTCGAGCAACGTTTTCTGTTCTGCAAAATTGGGTAGGTGTATTTAGTACAATAGGCTTTAATATCAACAAACCTAAAATTACTTTATATGGGTTGTCGTTGCTTATTTCTTGCCTGTTAGGTAAATCCAAATTAGTACAACTGTGTAGTTGAGGCTTGTAATCCAGATCAGTACATAGTTCGCTTCTACACAATTTAATATAACCTACAACATATCCAGAAGAAATCATAAAAATATATAACAGTACAAACACTTCGATATGCAATATAAATATTAGAAGTGCAATGTAAGGTACTGGCGGCGATTATTACAGACTTGGAAGGCTGTTGAGGGAGAGTTGGAGAGCTGCAACTCGTGATAATGAGTTACTGTTTGTTTAATTTCCGACTTCAACCCACTGTCAAGGGACCTATTGTGTTATAATTATTCCCGCCATCCTTTTTGGTGTTGATAAAACCTACTCTGCCGTCCTTTAACTAAAAGGACATTAACTCTCAAGTGGTCAAATTTGATTTTTTAATTGAACTTGAATGAGCAGAAGATTTTCTTTAATTTCGTCTAAGAATAATTTTATAATATCAAATATCTCGTGAGTTTTAGGAACTTTCTTAACCGTAAAGTTTTTTAAAATTTCAATAATTCCCTACCTTAAAAGCGACTAACCCACACTTCTACCCTAAAAATATGTTAAACTACCTTGACTGCTTGATGTATTAATTATATTCCAGATTTCTTTATCACAAAAAGTACGTTTTATGATTATTCTTGAACCACGGCTCTTACCATCATACCTTTAAAGTAAAGACAGTCCCTGCGTTTTTTGCCGTTTTGTCTAAAACATTGTTTTTGGCTTAACATCCTGTTAGTTAGAGGACGGCAGTACTTACTACCTACGCTATCCTTATTCCTTTTTTTTTTTTTTTTTTTTTTTGTTCCCCTGAGGAAAATGCATTAAATTGCATACCCCGGCTGTGGCGAGCCGGGTTATGTGGGGCTCTCCTCCCAGAAGGGGAGGCCTACCCACTAAAAACCTCAGGGATGGCCTTCCTCAGGCATGTAGGGAGCCCCCGGGAACACAAAGGCCACTTCCGGGAACCCCAGCCTCCGCTCCCCTCTCTAGAGGGGAGCCCTCCTCGGGGAAGCTACCACCTCCCCCGGTCCCCTCCACCGACGACGCCCCCCGGCCACGGAAGGGGCGTGGTCCATCCCGGGTCGCCGTAGCGGTCGCGACTTCCTCGCGCCCGCCGGCGACCCGCGGCGGCGCCGCAGCTGTGCTACCGAGCCCGGCGCCGCCTCCTTCGAGCGGGATCGGCCATCTCCCGACCCCGCTCGGCGGCCTCCTTCTGGAGCATTACTGCTTCACAGAAGGAGGCCACAGCCCTCCAACCTCCCTCGTCCGCCAGCATTGCCGCAATCAATGCCGGCGGAGACAGATCTCGCCCGATCTCTGCGACCAAGACTCGGCGCTCGGAGGCCCACGCGGGGCACTCCGCCAGCGTGTGCTGGGCCGAGTCGAGGTCGGATGCGCAGTGGTGACAATGTGTCGATCCCTCCCGTCCTATTCGACACAGATACTCACCGAAGCAGCCGTGCCCGGTGAGTATCTGAGTCAATCGGTAGGTGACCTCCTCCTTCCCGTTGAGCCAAGCTTCGAGGTGTGGGAGTACGGCACCGACGGCCCGCTGGCGCGCGCAGATCCGTAATTCGAGCTGCGCACGCCAGGCCGCCACAATCCGTCGGTGCCACTCCCGCTTAGGCACTTCGTGCGCGGGTTCCAGGGCGCTCCCCCCATCGCCCCCCGGCCGACACGCCGCGACGCATACGTCGCCGCGTACATGTCGGCCAGGATGTCGAATGGGGGGGAGCGTCCCAGAACTGTCGCCGCCTCGTACGAGATTGTACGGTAGCCTCGTACGATCCGTATGGCCATTATCAGCTGCAGGCTCCGTAGCAGAGCTCTGCAGCGGGGGGACCTCGCGCAGTCTTGCGACCACACGGGAGCCCCATACATGGCCACGGATCGCACGACGCCCTCGTACAGGCGGCGGACTCCATCCCTCGGGCCCCCGAGATTGGGCAGCAGGCGATGCAATGCGCCCGCCACCCTTTTGGCTCGGGGGACCAACCGCACGAAATGCTCCTCGAAGCTCCAGCGGCGGTCCAGGGTGAGGCCCAGGTACTTTATGTACGGCCCCACCGGGACCACCGCGTCACCCACCCGGATCCGGCAACTGGGTGGTTCCCGGCGCCTCGGAAGGCCGTGGAACCATAGCGCCTCGGTTTTGTGAGGCGCTATTTGTAAACCCAGCTGGCGGATCGCCCGCACGACACATGCCACCCCAAGCTCGGCAAGCCTGAGCACCGGCTCGAAGTCGGACGCTATCCTTATTGCTAGGATAAACGTTAACAATTATTATTTGCCATGTTTCTACATTAACGGGAGCATTTAGTACCGTGTTACCGTAACATAGTCCCACTTTCAATTTTTTCATCCAGTATCGAGGTCGTATAATAATTGAAATGTTAAACTTCGGCTAATATTTGAACTAAGAGTAATGTTCGGAAGCCACGAACGATGGAGCCCGAAGTATGACCATAAATCGAATAAATACAATAATAAACTTTGCAAGTAAGCAATAACTGCGAGCGTCACGCCAATATCCAGTTTTTATTTTGGAAATTAATTCTTTATGAGCTTTCCCGTACAACTTTGAATGGCTTTTGAACTGGTATAGGAATTGAAACTCTGTTTCTAGTACACAGAGTTGTAACTACACTGTTCACGGGTGAATTTGAAGTTTTACAAAATATGCAAGTGATAATTTTGTTCTGTGTAATTATTAAGTTTGTGGTGACGGATTATGAATACATATTGTATGAGCTGATTAAGGGAATGTATTAAAAGTATACTTTTGCCCCCTTTAAGAATAGAATAGAACACAAATCATCTATTTACAGGAATTTTGGGTTCAGCAGAATATTATATACAACATATACTGAGTGAATGTCCCATGAAAATATTAAAAATAAGAAAATATGTATGATAAATATAAATTACTTTACATAGTTAGAAGGTTTGAAGTGGGGGAAGGGGTTCGATAAGATCTGGAAATAATCGGGCGGGGGGGGGGTGGGATTTTTAACGGTTGTACGGTGCCAACAACTGCCCTGTAAAATTATCCAGTTGGTAGTATTGAAGAATGTCTTGCTAAGGCGTGGTTCGACGACAGTGTACGTTTTATATATGTCGTAGCCAACTGGTTAAAATAGCCGTTCAATCAAACAGCTAGCCCTTTAAATGAACAACCTCATTCAATCACACAGCTATACGTCGCATAGCCGACTTGTTGGTTGCAACGTTCAACATTACAGCTAGACGACGCTTACCCAAATTTTATATTTATTTATTTATTTATTTATGTACACAACATATCAACATATAGAAAAAACAATACGAATCAAGAGGTACATAGGTGCTGCTTATTTCTAAAGAAATTTCTACCAGCAGACCTGCGATAGGAAACAATATAATGATACAACATTTGGGTACAATAAAAACTACAACTATTATAGTAATAAAATCTACATATATATTTATAAACATATTGACATACATACATACAGACACACACACACACACACACATATATATATATATACACATACATACATATACACATACACATATACATACATACACATACACACACACATATATATATATATAAATATAAGGTACAATCATATATACATATTTTAAATTATGTAGGTATATAAACTATCAATGTCAATAGCTAGAGACAGGAATTTAAATAGTGTTCTCTGACGCGGTGCTTAAAAGTGTGCAGTGATTTACATTCACGGATACTGTGTGGTATAGAGTTCCACAACCTTGCAGCATGAACGGTAAAGGATTTTATAGTTTGTAATTTTTTGCTTGGTGAAATAAACAATTATGATTAATAATTTTTCATTTTTACTACTGGTTAAATGGTAAATTAACTAAGGTGACTATTAGTTTAGTACTTAATTTAAGAGAATAGTAATTTCTTGGAGGTTATTCTTAAATTAAGCTTAAGAGATGGCCAAAAGTTTGATTTATTTCATCAAACTTTTCAGTTACCTTAGTTAATTTGCCATTTAACCAGTACCAATACCTAACAATCAGTAAACAAAACCACAAAATTTCAAATACATTTCTGTCTAATAACGTATGCGCATTTCAATAAGCCACAGAGACTTATCAATCTAAGTTACCCAATGACAAATCTACACAGGCTTAGCCGGATCGAGCAGCTGTCCCGGCTAAGTGGATAGAAGTCGCTATGCGGCTAATTCATAATTACTGTGACGTCGGACGCAATGGTTTTGCATAAATTGGGCTGAGCCGTTATGGTAATTCATCGGTGAATTTGAACTTAGTATGTTGGTGAAAATCAGCAAAATGATTATCGAATATTTGAAATAGAAGTAACGATGAAACGGATAAGAAAGATTGCTTATAGAGAGCAACTGTTAGTTTCTGTTAACAGATCACTTTGTTAATGTATACCGTAGGTTTTCTTTTCATTGGGTTTTGATGATTTAGGATTTTCTTCATACACCTGTTCTGTAAAAAGCTGGTGTACATGATGAATAAATTCACAATTTAGGTAGGATAAGTCCTAATATATATGTCGGAGTTCGTGAAGGAGACGCAACAGATTATAGCGCCATCTCTTGGCGCATTTGGTAATTACACTTACAACGTCGATAAAGCTGTCTCCCTGAAGACAGACAGCGACATCTATCGAAATCTCCTTGAGTCAGTAGTACGAGCATGTGATTCTAGATGGTGTTCTGATGACGTTCCGTCCAGCTGATGCGTCAAAAGGATTGGTTCGTAGAAGCTCGACCGCGACCGACGTGCGCACTGACTCTAGCAATAATACCACGTGCAAAATGGCGGGCGCAGACGAAAGAATTCAGCCTAATCCGACTCAATCTCCGACATATATGTATAGAAAGTGTCCGTTCTTGATGAAAATATTTGATATTTTTTTGTATGACAAACTCATTGGAGGTTCATCTCTTTCGGTATCCACGGCGATTGTGTTCGATTTCAAATATAGAATCCGTAGCTGTATTGCGTTACGTAGCGAGCTACGGACAGTTGATAATGGGACTTCTAGTACGGTCGATCTAGCGACAACATTTTATTAGCTTACACGAAGGAAAAAAATACAAAAAAAATGAAGAAGTATTTGTATTTATATTTTAAAGTATCCCCTACGGTCCCGGATCACCCTGCAGTGTGTCATATGTCATCTTAATCTTTACTGTGTCTTGTTCTAAACCGGTAGGCAAAAACCTAGACAGTTGGTGAAATTCTAGACCTGCCTTCTGCTGAACTTTCCATCACGTTAAACCATAATCATTAGGACCAAAGGCCTCAGGAAGAATTTGGTCGGTAGATTACTCCAGTCGAGCTGCCTCGTTTGGTCTAGAGTTAGTTGCGGTGGTATCCGCTAGAAGTTAGAAAATACTGCTGAACATAAGCCACTTCCAAGGACCTTCTCATCGATCGACCCGGCCATCCAAACAACCAGTTCCTTCATGCAATCTGCACTAAATCAAAGCTTGGATACAATTTGGCTACTAACACTGCGTTCCCCAGCATATATGGTACATTCGAGCACTTTTACGCCCTAATCTCTCAATCACGAGATCTTCAGGGATTTTTCCCTCTGGAGAGGAGAAGTTGAGACTTAACACAGATGTTAGACTTAATATAGTATTTGATGGTGGATGGCTGAGCTGGCCTCCATTTTCTTATCTTGTCTAACAATATTGTGGAAAAACATAATAAAGTTAATAAGTCAACTGCGTAAAAATTGCATTATAAATTCTAACGAGAAGCATATAGATATAACAGTCAGGATCGGAACAGCTCTTGCGGGACTTGTTTCTTTCCAGTTAAAATTTAATCTGTTTTTACATTTTTTTAATAATGATTTTTTAGCTGCCCTATTTAAATCATGTTCATTTATCCACAGCAATTTAGTATAGTATAGTAGTTTATTATTTTTTCATTAGAAAGCTACATTATCACTGAGTAACATAAGCTATATTTTGTACTAGATTACTATAGAAATCTTTAGAAATTCTTAATAAAACCAACCGAGGGTGTAAAAAAATAGCTATAAAATTTCCTTCATCGCATACTCGCACGCTACGAAGAGTATAAAAAAGTGTGGGACAATATTATAGAATATATCAATATCTACAAAAAACTTCGCGAGACCATATGTCTAACTATTGTAGTTACGTCATTATACTTTTTTACATTTAATTATCTATACAATAAGTAGGAAGAAAAAACTGACACTTTACAAATCTTTTTGACAGGACAAAGTCTGTCGGGTCCGCTAGTATTTTATATGCGAAAATCAATGCTTTATTCAGGTTTACACACAACCAATACTTCCCTATAAGTATAATAGATATTAAAGTGACTGTTTCTACCGGTTACGTTTTCTCATGAAAACGTCATAAATATAGTTTTAGATATAGGGGAACGACATAGGATTATTTTTACTACGGCAAATTATCTCTTAACGCAGGCCAAAGCAGCGGGCCGTAAACTATTTTTATTTAATATCTCACTAACGGCCGAATACTGAAACACTACTCAACTCTTTAACTCAAATGAGGGCCTCTCACATTTGAGTATCTCTCAAATTTAAATGGTATTCTCAAACGTCAGTTATAAGATTTGAAGACGTGATCAAGTAAGCAGCCGTCATTCTTGAAAAAAGTATGTTCTCAGTTACGCATAAGATTACTTTACGTTATGTATCCATTACACGCAGCATTGTTTGGATAAGTAATGTATATTATGCAAATAATATTTTATCAACATAAGACAATAAGGTTTAATATTAGATGTTCATGTAAAATGAATGCTTGATTTTGAACAAATTCAAAAATGAATTGAAAATTAGAACTTTTTTTTGTTAAAATCGATAAGACTAACCAACTAAGCACTACCTACAGCCTTTGGTCGGGCGGAAGGCCTGGGACCCTATCGGCTTGAACTAACGCTCCCGATAAGACAATAGTCGTGGAACGAAACGTTAACACATGATATTGTTGACAAAGCCCGCGGTTAATTTAGAGCAAAAGGTTTTTTCAAATTAGTAAAAGTTGACAAATTTTTATTTAATTACTCTATATTTATCTAATTACAAGATATCCATAATAATGGAAAATATCAAAAAGAAACGCGGCTCAAATTATACACCAGGTGAAAAAGAAATACTTTTAGAAGTAATCAAAAGGTACGTAAATAATAAAATATGAAACTTAAATTGTATAATATTGTATTAACATAAATTGTATAATATTGAATTAAAGAAGTGAGATCTTGTAATTGATATGTACTTGTACCGGGTGATTTATTAATAAAACACTCAGGCACAACTTATATGTCCATTCATGTAAATTTATTATTAATAGGTTATGTATATGTACTATTTTATGTACTTTCACATATTAACATATAATTGAAAACAAAGGCGTCTAGGTATTTCTTCACTATCCGAAAGAGACGATAACGATGACACAGACATTAAATATCACTTTTCGGGGATATAAGCAGACGTTATACAGCGTTTAAGATACCTCGCGACCACTCTCACATTTAACGACGTCTCAAGGCGATTTGACAACTGATTTGAGTGAGAGTTAGCGTTGAGTTGCGTTTCAGTATGCGAATATTGCGAATATTCATTTGAGTGGGTCTTAAGTGCGACTTAATTTGAGAAAATTAAGAGTTGCTTATCTATTGTTTTTGAGTATGAGAAATGCGAGTTTGGGAGCTGCTTAATTGTTTGAGAAACCGTTAAATATTTAAGAGGCGTTTCAGTATTTGGCCATAAGCGTATAAAACGTGTAATTTATGTGTAATCATAAATAGGCAATAAAGATCCGATCTCAACAGAGCAGCCTGATGCAGCGCTGGTATTCTAACCGCGCCCAAGTAGTTTGAAAGAAACAATAAAGTGTATTTTTAAACAGCTATCACACCAAAAACAATAATTTACTTTCAAAAACTTTGGGAGACATTACTTTGTTTTCTTGCAAATAAAATATAAATAACGAATACAACTGAACAATATACATTATGTTTTAGCTACTTGGAAGTTGTTATTGCGCGGCGCCGTAAGTCCAAAGCTAACGTATTTCCTGCGCCCAAAGGACTAGTTTCGAAGCCAAAAACAAAGTTCTCGAAAGAACTAACGCCCAACAATAAATCCCATGAGCCAAATCTAAATCACGCCGCTACTAAGATTAAAATTTTAGAGTAACGACACCGCGTCCGTACCGCGAGTTCCGAGTACACTACGCCCTCATAAAGAGTTAATATTTCAGGGGCACAGACGAAGAGCAGTAGTCACCGGGCAAGTTTTAATTTGCTCAAAGTTGTTACAAGTTGGAACGGGTCCCGTGGTGAACGCCAAATTAGGGGCCGTACGCAGGGTAGCGGAGAACTTAAACACTGAATTGATTAGTTTTATGAATTTTAGATGATTATTTATGGATGGGGTGTTTGTTAGTGCAATAATTTTGGCACCAAACGCCAGCCAAAAGTTAGCTTTTTCCCTTAAACCTGGAAGTTTTAATAAATTTTACTAACACATAATTTAAAAGAAAAGTTAATTATTTTAAGATCACCGGAAATTTATATCAGTGATAATGAAATTAATAATATTGAACAATACCAATAATGAATACAAGATAAAAAATTATTATAATGATATGATTCTCATTTTGTTTAGAGGGCAAGGTTAAAGAAAAATAGAATAAATTTTGTGTCACATCAATATGGTTTCTACCTACACATCTCCAAGTTTGAGTCCCAAAATCATGGCCAGAATCATTTGACTTTCTTCTGCAAATATTACTGGAATTATCGCTGATCCTAATCTATTTTACTATTAAAAGAGAGTCACAGAGAGACTTTAGTTCATTACGTCTTCATTGGACGTTTAAAATTGAGAGCTCTGCGGATAATTAGATCATATTTCTTTTCGCAACCATATTTAAATCAAATTTATCGGATATCTTTTAGAAATATTCTATTCTCTATCTTCAAGTGAAGTTTAAGCAGAGTATTATTTTCAAAGTGGACGGCAATTAAATGAATTCAGTGATATTAGTAATTCCCTTAGATAGCAGCTGTCACTTAGCATGAAGGATTTGTTTGTCTGCTTTTTAGAACATTGAAATAAAACTGTAGCCATGATGATTCCAAATAGGGTACAATTATCAAAGTTTAGATTAGTCAAATATCTCCTGTACATAATAGAATATTGCACGGGCTCTTAGCTAGTGTCACTGAAAAATAATTAAAAGAAGCCACAACATAAAATATTAAAAATTTTATAACTAAGAACTTTTATATACTAAAATCATAATTTTTTATTCTATTTATTTATAACATTAAGTTTTTAATGCCTACAGAAAACAATCGTTCGTCGATAGATCTACAATACTCACCCCCACTATATTAGCAACCTACAAAGAAGTAGCTCAGGATAATATCGTAAATCAAATTCATATTCCAGGATTGAGAATATGAGCCATATTCTCTTTGGATTTATTTTTTTATAGGATAGGGCAGCAAACGAGCAAACGGATCACCTGATGGTAAGCGATAACCGTTGCCCATGGACAGCCGCAACACCAGAGGAGTCACAGATGGTGGTGAGGGCATATGCGCTAGAAGAAGGCACGAATCTCCAAAGTGGGACCGGCCTGTATTGACGGGAACCTACACGTGGCTAAGCAGAAGGCTGCCGATTAGGGGATGACAAGGGGGGCGACGGCTCAGACGCCGCCGCTTGCAGGTCTAGAAGTTCCTGCGTGAGTTGGTTTGGGGGGTCGCTAAGGACATGTCGCGGTCTACGTATCCTCTGCCGGTAGTGACTAGTGTTGCCTTGAGATAGGCTCACAGTTGGTGGTGTTGACGGGTGGAGTCACAGATGCGTTGCCAGCCTTTTAAAAGGGAATAAGGGGGAAGGGGGGGTTGGGCCTCCGGTACCCTCACTCACTCGGCGAAACACAGCGCAAGCCCTATTTTACGCCGGTTTTCTGTGAGGCCGTGGTGTCACTCCGGTCGAGCCGGCCCAATTCGTGCCGAAGCATGGCTCGCCCACGGTAAAGGATAAGGATCACGAATTACAATGTCCAAGTACAGATTAGTGGAAACTGCCAAACCCTCATATATTTATCAGAAAGGTATTTATATATTAAATAGTATTTTCTTTTACACACAAGATAGCCTTTATCACACAACAGCAGGCTTGCTTGTCACTATTAAGCCGATATGACTATATTGGCATAATAGTGATAAGACATCTAATAATATATATAATTATATGACTTGCTATTTATTTAATATATAGTTATTATATTATTACAAATTCAATGATTATTGAAATGATGCCAATGCTTGGTGTAGATTTGAAGACATTACATTCTAAAGTGTAAATATTTGTTTCCCGTTAAAGTGTAAACACATATGTACGTTGTATGATAACGACATAATTTATTGTAAATATTGTTATTACTTTTGATAAAGCTGATAAATTTCTTGCGCCCATTCTTCTTATCAGTTAAAAATACGTCCTGAATGGGTGGCAGAAAAAAAATTTGGACGATTCTAAAGAGCTTTCTATAATGTCATATTTAAATAAAGTTAATTTTGATTTTGGTTAGTATATTTCGTCGACATACTGCCCTAATGCGGCCCTGGCATTACAGAACAAAAAAGCCCAAGCAGAAGACGTTAGTCCACTGATAGTTTAATTTGTTCTTTCTAGACTTTTTATAAAAGGCGCCCCGTAATTTCCTCCTTACAAGATTTTGTTTCAGTTTTTCGTTTAGTTGCTTTCTGAGGAGGAAATTGGAATTATGCACTAGCGTTACTGCTGCTTGGAGTTGTAATATTGTTTTGGTTTTATATTCTCCGTATTTACAACACTAGAGAAGTTTGCAAAGTGTTTTCAAAATATTGAACTTTACAGTGATTTCTATCTTAATGGTGAAATATTCGATATTGCATTGTAGTAAGCTTAGATTAATATACTATATACTTTAAAATATTATAACAATTACTTCTTCAATTATCTGTATTTCTTTTCTTTATTTAAGCTGATATAATGTTGTCATCCGTACTAGAAGTCGCACTATCAACTGTCCATAACTCGCTACGTCAAACGCAGCGGGTTTTATTTGAAATCGAGCACATATTTGCCGTAGATACGGAAAGAGGCGAACTCCCAATGAGTTCATCATAATACCATTAAATACTTCGTGTGAAGAGTATTTCGAATCTCTAGGGACACTAACAGTAGGGATATTCATTTAATATCGATATATCGAATTATTCGATAGTGCCATAAGATATATCGAAAGAAATCAATATTTTAACAAATATTTTTTTAATTCGATGTATCGATATATTTATGAAAATATCGAATCGATTAAAAAAGCTAAAGCTGATTCATTCTGCTGATTCATGACACAAGCAGACAATACTCAAGTATTAAGTTTTGACTCAATCTCATTAACCGGTAGTGACATCTGTGTGCGGGCACAGAAAGAGTCATGCATATGCATTCCATAAAGCAGATAGCCGATCAACATTTTCTTATCTATTCTTAACATAGATTAAATATTCCTATATGAATATTCTTAATGTTGGCTACACTTATCGTCCGTGTACATAATCTGTGGCTATGTGAATTAACACCGACAACTCATAAGTTCCTTTGACCATCTTCCAGTTCCATCGTCAGACCCTGGTTACCTTATTACACTGTTAGTATAACTATCTTACTCTGGTCTTTGGTTATACTTTCTATATACGATACAAACAACAACAAACTGTTTGCTTTTGATAAGAAAAAGACAATATAAAATTTTAGTGAAATATATTCGATATTAATAAATTATCGATTTTTTTAAACGATATATCGTAATGTATAGATATCACGTTTAGATATTTTATATCGATAAAATGTATCGATATTTTTTGAATGGACACCCCTAACTATCGGTGTTATCTATTTACATATTTCATAGATAAGTTTCAGTTGTTACAACTTTAAGGGATTTATATATAGTATTAAATTTAAGTAATAAATTAGCTAAAATTAGAAATTTGTCCATTTATTTAATTAAATCTTAACATTTTCACTGAAGCGAAGCATGTCTACCGGACTAATTCTAGAAATCCCCAGAGGCTAGATTTGAAGGTGACAGCTAAAGCCGTATGTTTTCTGGATAATTGCTACGCTGTGTCATTGAAAATGTACATTAAGGTTCCCAACTTAATAAGACATTTGCCATTTTCTATTTTAAAATATAACGACATTAATGCTATTTTATCGTTTTTGTAATAAATTGTTATAAGTTTGTTCTAGCTTTGGCTAATTCACATAAGTCTACACTGAGTACGCTTACTTATTGATGAAGTTCTGGTGTTCTGGCTATTTCGTATGACAGTCTCTAAATATGTGTAAAATAGACCTTCCACGTTTTTGCGTATTCTTCCGTACTATTATAGAGTCATATTTTATTATCCGTAATCAAAATTTTTTTTTACATGTACAAGGTTGAATTGCTCTTTATTTCCCTCATAATTATGTCTATGTTGAAAAATAGTAGTTTAGCAAAGGAGTAAACAACTATTATTAAAACGAGAGTGTTTTTTGAATCCAGGGAAAAGCGAAGGATTTCATTTTAAAGCAATGGATTCTAAAGTAGAATCCGAAGTATAGCGAGGGATTCGAATTACATAACTCGCGCTATAAATAGTGATATAATCAGTATATCGCCTGCAACATTCCTGTAACATGTTTAGAAACAATCTTTCTCTATTTCTTTTGGCAAAGCTTATGGAAACTTACCGAATCTTGACTTCCTTCGACTGCCATTCGGTGTGTTTGTCGAAGCTAATAAGTATCGCCGCGATTTCCTGTAACAAAAGAAATAACCATTATTCAACGTCTTAAGCTCAGAACTAAGCTTTTGCTTAAAGTAGGCAGTGTCACGTAACAACAATTAAACTTACACTAACTGACGACTAAGTGTAAAACCTTAATTATCGATGTGAATTATTTACATCGATAATAAGGGTGTTACTTGTAACAATTAAAATCAAATATTTTAATTCTTACAAGAACAATTTAATTTCCTAATATACATGTGCAATAAAATTTCAACAACATATCGATAAATTCTAAAATATGTGAAACTTTTTCACTCAGTTTTAGTTACAAAAATTAATAGTCGTAAAATTAATATGATATTGATAAAATAAAAGCTTGTAATAAAATACAAAATTTTATAAGTAACTAGCTTCCGCCTGCGTGAAATTAGTTTTTGTCAATCCTGGTCCCTTATGTCTAAGGTACCAAGATTCATGGTCTTATCTTCAATTCAACCCCTATTTCACCCCCACACTGGTAAAAATTTCAAAATGCTAGAACAAATGATTTTTTGTTTCTTATGGCGTGATATTTGAGGAACTTGCATACTAACTTTCAACCGTTATTTCACCCCCTAGCTGGTCGAAATTTCAAAAATGCTAGAACTAATGTTTAATGATTTCTTATCAAGTGCTTAAATATAAAGCTTCATGGTTTTATCTTTTAAAATTAAGAAATCCCATACAAACTTTCAACCTCTATTTCAACCCCTTCATCCCTTTTTTTCGAAATAAAAAGTAGCCTATGTTCTGTCTCAGAGTCTAAAGATTGTCTGTACCAAATTTCATCAAAATCGGTTGCGAGGTTTAAGCGGGAAAGCGTAACAGATAGACAGACCGACAGAGTTACTTTCGCATTTATAATATTATTAGTTGGAATTAACTTTTACTTATGAAGCTATTTATTATACTAATGTGTTTGTTAGTAAATATAAATGTGAGAAACATATACTTGTTGCAAGTTTGTGTAGATATGTTTTTGTAATATTATTTCAGACCAAACACTAAAATATTATTAATGAATTTATTAGTTAATATCAGACTAAAGCTGGATGAAAAGGTTCACTTGACAAACCACTAACAATAATTTTTATATAAATTACATGTCGACTAGAAACATAGTTTGGCGGGTCACGGAATTCCAACCCCTATAACAAAACCGTTTCGACCCAATTGCAATTAAGATGGTGTTCCGGTGCGGTGGAGATAGTTCGGTCCAATTTTGATTTTATTGTCCTGTATAGTTACAATTATTGTGACCCCTGTTATGATTTCGTCCTATTGTGATATGTGTACCGTTGTGCTATTGTATACCTTACTAGCTTTTGCCCGCGACTTCGTTCGCGTGGACTTCAGGTTCCTAAAACCTCAAAAATTGTAGCCTATGTGTTATTGTGATGTATAAGCTATATTGTGGTAAAGTTTCATTCAAATCCATTCAGTAGTTTTTACGTGAAAGAGTAACAAACATCCATACTTACAAACTTTAGCCTTTATAATAGTAGTAGGATGTTATCAACTTTACATATTTATTTTGTGTTAGTAAAATATATATTTTTTTAATAATTAAAAAAATAATTAGAGCGGCTTTGCAACTTCTGTTTAAAACTCTCGAATAAAAAATTATACAACATATTTTGAGATTTAGCTAGTTACCTATATTGTATGTTATCACGCACACGTATGCTAGTTTGCTGCCCTATCCTATAAAAAAAAAACAACACTTAATGCAAATTTAAAACTTATATGATTTCTTATTGATGTCATTATCAAAAGTGGATCAAATTAAAGTATAGAAAGAAACAATATCTTTCAAATAATAACGGAATTGCCAAAATCAAAATCAATCAAAAGCCTCTTTATTAAGAAGTCAATTAAAAATATCTATATTTATTTGTAATTATGATTGTAAAGATAATGTTTTCGTCGGGGTCGCCAATAATGTGGGTAAATGTATCGATGTAAATTAAACGTTATCAGGAGCTGCTTTTATCGAGATGGCACTTCACATATACCATTACATACATATACAGATTTAATATTGATTTTTATATAAATATCAAATACTATACAAATAATATATGGAAATCAATACTAAAACGCATCCGCGGTTGTCTTATCCGACCCGCTCGACCCAATCACCCGCGCAATCGAATCCCTTCCGCCGTCCACCAACCGCGTCGTCCCTCACGCCACACACCCACATCTCTCGCTCACACACCGCGCTTGTCGGCGAGCGCGACGAACCAGTAGCCCTAGACGAAAAGCACGCGTGTCTTTTCTATTCTATTTCTACTATTATAGTAGACTAAGCGTTTTCTACCGAAAAATGCTAGACAAAGTGTATCTACTGATAGAATGGCTGTGTCTACCATGACAGTAGAAAATAGAATAGAAATAGAAAATAATCTACCGTGTTTCGCCTTAAGTTCCTTTGCTTAAAGAGAAAAAATGCCATTAGGAAGAACTTCAAAACATTTCAAACGTGCGTACTTCACAATTATTTACCTACATTAATTAGGACTAAATTAAACAAACTTTGGATTTGAAATTGAAAATCGTTGCGTAGACATTTATTTAGAGGTAAGTATTCCTTTTATGTTAGGTAGTCTTTTTAAATCTGTACACAATTTTAAAAACATTTCTTTATTTAATCTAAAATGTTCGATAAATAAACTTTCGGGCATGTCATTAATATTTTACAGCTGCCGTCGATTTTGAACGCTCGTTCTACGCCGAATTAACGTTTCTTCGGTATGAGCTGCCCACAAAAGCCTTATCACGTGCATTTTTAGGAATAATTTGGCAAAAACACTATTTTAAAACAACTAACAAACAATCTATCCACCAATCTATTGGGTATGAGCAATCGCTTTGTTGAGTAGAAATAGAATAGAACCGTATCTATTTTTTACGTCACAAACTACATTTTGTCTATGAATTTGTATAGAACTCTTCTACTGTCAAAATAGAACGCAGACGAGCGATAGAATAGAAACACAGTTAGCATCTTGTCTGCGAGTTTTCTATCAGCGTCATCAAGTCACGTGACGTATCTACTGGAAATGTCAGTTCCTTACATTTTTTATGTTATCTATTATAGAAAACGCAAATAGAAAGGCATTTTGTCTAGGGAGGCAGAGGGCCTACACAAGATGCCTTTCTATTTTCGTAATCGCATCGCTAACATAAAAAATGTATGGTATTGACATAACCGATCGCTTGACTTTTCGAGTGGTTATGTCAATACCATACATTTTTTATGTTAGCGATGCGATTACGATTATCGATAGGTGTCTTGTCTAGGCCCTCTGGCTACACACCCATCGTCAAACATATACCGGGTACCGTCACGTACCTAGTAGATTCACACCCTCTACTACACAGCGATCTTGAGTGTTAGAGCCACTAGACGACGCACTCAAGTTGCGGTGAAAAAAAAACGTATCCGCTGTTGCCTTCGATCATATATTTACAAAGTAGCACAGATTTTTCTTGTTACCACCCGGTTTCTATACAATAGATGCGCTCGCGCAATGAATAGGTTCGAAACAGCCGCGCGCATTCGCGATTAAATATAGAATATTTATATAAACCAAATGTATATAGTTATTTTATTTCTATACATAGATAAGTTACTAAATAGGTTTAGTGTAAACAATTAAGTTGAGTTTTAAGTTTTGATATAAATATTTTTTTTCTATGTTTATATAATATATGTAAAATAAATGTAACTACGTTTTAAACTATGTTTGTAAACTAAATTAAAAATAAATATATTAAAATCACTACACATTAATATAGCCGTGCAAAGCCGGGGTAAGCTTGGTTATAACGTTCGAAGAAATCTTTCTTTGCTGTTATGTATAAATAGCGTTCAGCGTAACACTGTTACACCTATTTCAACTAATAGGCAAAAACATCAAAAGTTATTATTTTAACAAGTGGATAAATCAGTTTGCTATCCAACTGAATTTTCACGCGTTCAATGTTTTTCGTCTCAGAATTAATACGCCATGCGGTTTGGTACTGCTTTGAAAGTCTTACAACTCCTGGCGTGGACGCGGAGAGCATATCAAAGAAGCAATTTAGGTCCTCGCGTCGTTTACTTTTGTTCTCGTTACTGAGAAATTATTGTTCTAACAGTTGGGTGATTCTGTCGCTATTCCGAAATATTTTATTATTACGCGCAAATCTACATCAAACGTTAGGCAATTTTCTTTCATATAGATAAAATCGAAAATTCTTGTTATAAGTAACACCAAGTAATTTTCATGAGTTGGTTGCTTGTTTTTCATAAATATATTACTTTTGTAAATATATTAATATATACTTTACGCTTCCCGCAGCAGTATCTTTAGACCTCCACGACCTCCTGATGATCGCTGGCAAACTCACTCTCAGCAACAAAACTTAACACGCTTTAGATGCAAACTTTCGTCTACTTCGGAAAATATCTCCTATATTTTATTCATAATGTCTGTCTCAGAATGCTTCTTCCGCAAAAAATCGTTTAAGCACAATGATACTTTCGCAAAATGGTGTGATGAAACTGTGAGATATTGGCCCTCTAAGTTACGGGTGCGATGTGATTAACAACCCACCAATATTCATCATCACCATCATAGCTATTAGACGATCCACTACTGGATATAGGCCTTCCTCAAGGATGTCAATACCAACCAGTTCAGTAGCTCTACGCTTTCAGCCATGAAATCAGCATCAGAATCAGCTCTAATGATTTTCCCTAAATCTTTGACTCACCTTGTAGGAAGCTGACCCCATACGAATTCTCAAAGTACGTTGATTAAATATTACTTTTGTTTTCATAACTTTTTCATGTGACATTTTTATTTATCAGAAAAATATTAAGAATAATTTAATAAATTTGACACGATTTTTCCTTTTTATTTAATTAGTACTGACATATTAATTAGCGTTGTTGAAATGTTTGTCAGTCCTGTTTCTATTTAATTTATGTAAATTTATAGAATTTATATATTAAAAATTGGAGTATTATACTGCATAATATTATTTTTAATATTAAAAGACGATATTCCAGTTTACTAATATTTACATGTTAATCATTTGTCCTTCAAATATATTTCATATTGTTTAATAAAAATACTGTTGATATGAACTTAAGAAACTGAGGCAAATATAATTCATCCAGCAACTACATACAAATAGCCACAAATAAAATTCCATTGCAAAAACCCTTTGGCTTAACTTTTTTGTCGTTCGTATGTGGTTGTATTGGGCCATGAAAATACGAAGCCCATCCGAAAGTGGTATCCACAAATCACGACTAAGGTTGACGTCTCGTAAAAAATTCACCAAACGACTGGTCCCCTGCATTCGAATTGTCCAGCGAGAGAATTAGGCAGAGTTGACTGTACAGGAAGTTGTCATCCAACTCTTTTGGGAAATCAGCGGTTTTTGGCCAGGCCTGTCTTGGGACAACTTACGGAATAGTTTAATACACAGAGTAGTGTTCCAGTTGCATAGATTATATAACCTATCTCACAGACAAAGGAAAACTTTACACCTGTATCAAAACGATGGCAAATCAGCTTAATGGGGGTAAATAAGTTATCTTTTAGTTTACTCATGATAGAAACCTTCTCACATACATATTTCTTACATATATATATGTCACGCCTTGTTCCCAATGGGGTAGGCAGAGACCACCTCTCTCCACTTACATATATGGTATTCATACCAATTTCAACGCAGCCACTTTATTTAAATTTAAGCCGGAGAGGGAACTGTGTACTAAGGTCGTCTGCGTGGGTACATCCATTTTACCTATTTTTTCTGACGCAAAATAGCAGCTGCTGTGTTCCAATGCGGGGAGCCAGGCAGTAAAATTATTAGGTACTGTAACATAACTTATGTCACATGTTAGCAACGTAAACTGTGGTTTTTGTGGGAATCTCAGATTTGCTGCTAATGTCACAGAAACCATGTGGTTTTTACCAGGCGAGAAAGAAAAGAATTTATTGACAGTAAAAGATATATTTTTTTCTACCCAATGGTGACTTTAAACTTTTTTCTACCAATCGCAAGACAAGTGCAATTCACTTGTCTTTTTAAATATTCAAATGACTTTTTAGCGTTATTTAACATAGTAACTAAGTGTCAATTATTACTTTGTGTTACATTTATTGACTGTATTAATTTGACACACAATTACGAAAATTAATAGCAAAATTACCTTGATTATGAATGTTACAACTCCGTAAATTTAAATCGAATATTCGTTAATTTTTTTTTGTATTCACAAGACTTTTTTCGTAGTTTTTGACACGTAGATAACACGAATACTTTTTTTTTATATAGTTTTATCATTAATAAACCCATAACAATAAATAAAACAGGGTTGAGCTCACATTGATTAACAAGACGAAACTAGTCCCGCGGTGTACGTTGAATAAACTTATTCAACGCTAGAGCTACTTATGAATGAACTGTGATGTTGAGTTGAGTTGTGACGTTAAGAATATCAATTATTCAATTACAAAGCTAGACATGTAGTTGAAAGACGTTATTTAATGGAAAGACTAGCTGTTTAAATGAACAGGAATATTAACAAGTTGATCGCGACTTGAATAAAATTCTCAATCTCTCATCTATTAGTATAAACAAATTACTTTCAATATGAAATTTCGCACATTAAATTTGTAGAGCGTACTCAAATTACAAATATAAGCACATCCAATTTTACGCCCCAAAACGAATATGATAACCGCGCGAAGGGACAAAATGCCGCTGTGTACATACGACCCGCGCATATAAATATTGTACGGCCACATACATCAGGGCAAGCAATTTATTTCTTATTCTGATTGGATATACTAAACGTGATTACTTGTTTCGGACCTACGCTCGTTGAATATTTTTGTGTGCTTACTATTTATAGAGTTGCAGCGATCGAGCATAAAAGTGGGTTCAGGAATCAGGATAGAACCTTGCGGAAATCAAACCAGTTTCACCTACTAGCGGTGTGCTGGTTAATGGATATTTATTTATTTTTTTATTTATTTTATTAACACTTTATGTACAATGTGTACAAAGGCGGTCTTAATGCCTATGGCATTTTCTAACAGTCAACCTTTAGGTGGTGCAGAAAGAAAAGTGGTAGATGTACCCATGACACAAATGAAAAACATATATGTATATATATATATATAATATATACTTATATATATATATATATATAAAGTAATTATTTTAAATCCTAATACATAGATGTAATTAATAATAATATACTAATACATATGACGATAACATAAATTTAATGATAATAAACCAAGAAATATGCCACATCATAATGAACTCTTCTGATAAATATATTTCCGCAATTTATTTTTAAAACTCAATCTGCTGGTAGACTTTTTAATTTCAAGAGGCAAAGCATTCCATAGCAGAATGGATTGAACTACAAAGGAGGCGTGAATTGTTTCGGAATGGTGAGACGGACATTTCAGAAGCAAATTGGATGATGATCGGAGAGACCTATCATGAGAAGCACATAAGTATTGAAAATAGGAACTGAAATAGCTGGGTGTGTTGGGACCATTGAGAATGGAATAGAGAGTATTCAATGTTCTAACATTTCTACGCTGCCGAATAGGCATCCAGTTCAACCGTATTCTATGCTCGGAGACATGGTCATATTTTAGCAAATTGTTGACGAACCGAATGCAATTGTTTAGAAGTCGGGCAAGTTTATTGAGTAGATCTGCATTAAGGTCAAGGTAGCACACATCACCATAATCAATGACAGGAAAAATTAAGGTCTGTACAAGCACTTTCTTAATGTCAGCAGGCAGAAAGTTCTTTAAACGATATAGTGACCGTAAAATGCCAGTGACCCGTTGACAAATGCTGGTAATTTGAGGCGCCAGCTAAGCGATGAATCCAAATAAAGCCCTAGGTCTTTTACATTACTACAAAATGGTATAATGATATTATCGTATATGACTGAATGCAAATTGTCTGTGTCCACCTTGGCTATAATTCTGGGACCACCAATCAAGATTGCCTGACACTTTGCTGGGATATGAAACTGGGATTTCAAGTATGCTTATAAAGCTTGTACCTAAGGATAGAATACTCCAAAATTATTCCAGGAAGTAACTCAACAGGTTATGCACTGATCTGTTAACTTTTACTAATGCTTGTGTAAATTCCGAAGAATCAATTCAAAAGCAAATTTTATTTCTTTAAAAAATAATGTTATAGTCTTGTTACAAATTTGATCTACATTTATTGATTATTTTACTTTTTTTTTTGTTTTCGTTTATTAATTTCAGAAGCAAAATACAGCATACAATAGTCATATAAATATGACATTACAATAACAGATAAAAATGCCTTATAACATTATTTAATTTACAAAACATGAATTTGAATTTCTCCATTTTCATAGCATTCAGTATTTAAAATTAGAAATGATAATAGCCAAAATGTGGGAAAGGGAGATCAAAAAACAAAATTTTGTTCCCATTTGTAAATGAAAATTAGGGGACAGCCATTAGAATTCACCGTCCTCGGGCGGCCTTTCCTCGTCCATAACAAGCTGTGATGTTTGTGATACCAAAGGCGATTAATTTCTCATTTATTTTTGACTTTGAACTATCTTATTTGAAGCAAAGGCCAAAATACCATCTTATCTTTCGTACTATACTAATAAATCGAGGAGCAAGCACGTCAGGCTAGAAGTCGCAATTTGTGAAATTAAACCTCTTCTCAAACATCTCAACTTGGTAAATCAAACTGTATTGTAATTATTTTTTATTTCCTATTCGATTATGGTTGACTGAAATTATCTGATAACATACTTAAACTTTGAATATTCATAATGCATGTTTGCAGATAAGTTATTATCTAAAATCTTATTCTATGTTCCGTTTTGTCTAGTAAATTTGATAATTTATACAAATATATACTAGATACTTAGATAAGTATCTAGTACATATATTTAGATGCAGTTTGTATCTAAAAATTAATAAAGTGTATTTTAGCTTGACAATAGAAATATGTTTTGTAAATAGAAAGTGATTAATGCGATAAAAATTTCAGTCATATTAGACAATTATTTAGTCCGATTTTTTTTTTACTTTATCGCAAGGTTTATAATAAAATTGGTCTCTGAAAATACCGAGGGTGTTCTAACTTATACCGTATTATTCCATGACCTTTTTTTTTGAGGGGGGGAAATGTGTGTGTGTGCGACCTTGTGCACCATGACACCGTGCTAGCAAGACGCAGCCGTGTGTGGGGCTGTCCGGTCAAGAGGACCGGCCTATCCACTAACCCCCCCCCCCCCAAGTTGTCTGGGCCCAGGCCAGGCCAGGCCAGGCCAGGCCCAGGCCTGGTCTAAACGAAAACTCGGGTTTAACTCAGATTTTAATGAAATTGATATTACAAGAGACGGTTTACCCAAAGAACCGGGTTTATCTTTGGTTTAAAGGTAAACTAGGCTACCCCTTAGTTTAAGTCTGGTTTGAAAACGAAATTATGATTTTGACAGCTGACAATTTATAGTTTGTGCATACGTATCTCTAACTAGATAGTCTGTGATTTGCGTACGTGATTTCTGTTTGCGGTTGTTCGGTTTTTATTGTTCTTGCTATTAGTTTATTTTCTCGATCTCGATTTTTATAGAACATAAATAGTGTTTAGGATCATCTTTTTCAGATTATAAAAGCTTCAAAAACTTGTACTGCTTAGGTACATAAGTGTTTAGTAAATTCAAAACTTGTCTATAACATTTCTCCATTCTTTCACCTTCTTCATATTTATATTGGTCGAGTTACTCGTATTTTTATTTTCTAATATCGTGGCTGAATCTGACACCAAATGCCATAAAATATCCTAAAGCAAAGTAATTAAAGTAGGTAGTAATAAGTTAAATAATCATTGTTTTATGAACTTAGAATTATGCACAGTTAACATTTTAATTTTCAAAAGTTCTTTATTAAAATATAAACTAGGTAAGTACATACCCTGTCTTCTTGGCACCAATTATAGGATCTCTTATTGTTTTCCATATTATATATCTTTGTAAAATTCAAAGAAAACGAAATAATTTTCTTTAGTTAAATGCTTTGGTTTCAAAAGGGCGGCAAATGTTGAATAACTTAATTTACGTTCCAACAAGCAATTTTTACAACGTGAAATGTATTATTATATTTTCTTGTATATATAAGAAGAAATTGAAGTACGCATATTTTCTTTCATACTTACATTTCTTCTTATATATTATACTTTAAAATTAAATTTATCTTATAAAATATTTTTTTTATCAACTTTGTAGATTTATTTTCATAGTATTTATTTTCATAACTATAGTTATGATGTCGGTTACAAACGAAGCTGCGTGAAATGGAACGATTATTGGTTTACTAATAAAATTGGCTAAAACTAGGGTGCCAAAGCCGTTAAAACGAACGAATAAATGAATGATTTTCTTTAGTCTAAACCAGAGACCTTGGTTTAGACCCGAACTACATAGACCTGGTTTAAACCCGAGTTTTAGAAGTTTTTGTAATAAGAGAGTTTGTGTTCTTGTTACAAGTAGATATAAGTTGAGGACCCCTTACGCTTCTTCTAAAACGAGCTGAACGAATCGGTACATAGGTCATCCTCATAGACTCGTTAGATTGCCTTCTTTTGAGCAAAGATGTAGGACGCAGAAAGGACCTCCTAACCGACCGACAGCTGGCAGCTAAAGGTCTCTGTCACGAGAAGAATACGCTATTTTCTAAATTTGATTAGAGTTTCAATGCCTAAAGCTTCTTTTAACACAATTCGTTAAAGTCACGTTCAAATCGTGCAAAGCAATTTTTCTTCATATCGTGTTTTGTTTATACTAATAATATTATCGGAAATAAATCGCTCAGCTCATCAGCAAAGTAGCGGCTGCCTAAAGAGTTCATTGGGAGTTTCACTGCCACAGCAGAACCGTCATATCAGTAACGAGTCCGAACGACCGCCGTCGGTCATAATTAGGCCTTTCGTAATAACATTCACACAACACTCCGCTCAATTTGGGCAAGTTTTAAAAGAAGTTTAGCATGAATTGTAATGAATGTCAAATGTGTTTTGACGTTGCCTATAAAAATTTACTAAATTTATTTTAAGAGATTAGTGTAGGCAAACAAAAGATAGCCTCGCATGCTTTCTCTCAGTCACCTTTCATGCTCAGGCTAAGTACTCGTTTTAATCTAGCACTAGAACATTATGTTTTAACCAACTTTATAATAAGAAAATGCTCTCAATTCGACTGTATTTTTTATATTTATCACCTCAGAACTTTCAACTAAGTGAACCGTTCAATAATTTATTTTTATTTGAGCGCTTTTCGAGTGATCCCATTTCAATTTGTTTGTTGACAAAGACGTCAATGATAAATCATAAAGGTCTTAAATTTACACTATTCCAGTATGTGCGCGACAATCGGACCAATAACTCAATATTACGCCGAGTAAGCAGGAGTCACTAAAAATAAATAACAATAATAAAATACCTAGCAATCTACACTGTCTTCTAAAATAAAAATAATTGTAATATTATATTAAAATAATGTATGTTTTTACTTTTTACTGCATATTAATTCATGGCATATTTTTTTTAAAGTCGCTGCTTTTTTTATTTTTGTGATTCTATGGATACTCATGATTTCTATGGATTTCTATCTGACATAATAAAATCTATATTTTTCAGTCGATCAACTGCATCTAATCAATTTATAAGCTAAACGTCAAAATCGTATGCCTCACTGTCATTAATTTTAATAATAAAATATATACAAAATACAATGAATTGTAATCTAGTGTTTCTAAACCGTAATTTGGACATAGACATTTTTGGGGTAAGATGCATAGCTTCCGAGGGACAATTCTGAATTTCTCCAGTAAACCATTTTTTATTAGAATTACATACAATTTAAATTCTTTTTTTTTTATTCAAATGTTAATATAATACTTACGTTTATATATTTAGTTAGCTTACTATACTAAATATAATAAAAATAAATAAAATACACAACAATTTTTCGTTAAAAGAAATCACAGGTACAGCTGTAAATAAGAAATAATTCAGTTGCGCTGTCGCCGATTTTTATTTTTATGTGTATAGATCATAAATATGCAATATTTTTCTTTATGTTGACATCAGTTCGAATCGAAATTATTCAATTGCAATTTTTTATAACATATTATGTAAGTTATAATTATCTAATTTCGCTGTTAAAGATTATTTCCAGCATTGGAGATAATATTTTAAGTTATTTACTACATCGTATTTTAAAATATGATAATGCTTAGTAAAATCTCAAAACAACTATAAAATTACTTCATTTATATTCTATTTTCAATGTTTTCGTTAATCACTAAACTTATTACTGTGGGGAAGCAATTTTCTATCGAAATTAATTTTGTGACAACCATGATTGCAATAACGCCATATTCGAAACTTGAGACAACGCGAATTTATCGATATAGGATTTTGTACTTTACTGTCTACAACAAAGAGAAAACAATTCTTCTTGCCTTTAAATTACCGTTTCAGTTAGTTTAATATCTGTTGAGGTCTATAAGTAAGTAACTGCTAACAAATTGCTCAAATCAGATAATTATAGTATAAAAACGGCCATAATCATTTGTAGTCGTCTACCCTATTAATACGGGAAAACAAATATTTACACATTAGAATGAATAGAACACCAAGCATTGGCATCATTTAAATAATCATTGACTTTGTAATAGCGTCTTTTTAACAAGTACCTTTAACTTATGAAAAGGCAATCAGCGACACTATGTGAAATCTTGTTATGAGATTTGACGTTCTTGTGGTTTACCAAAAAATCGATCGAATATTTCTTAACGCGAGCATTGTGTAGCGTAGCATTTGCACAACGAAACTCGCCTCTATGACGAACGACATAACAACTACATCACGCTTGTATCACATACGAAAGAAACACGTATGACTTGCAAAAGCTACTGTCACTTCCGCAATCGCTCATCGACGAGAAGAGTCATTAGATTGACCGATTAAAATCCTATCGGCATTAACTGGGCCATCGATCGTGCCGTCCACGCCTCGCGTCCAATATCCGATTCTCGGCACCACTAGCGTGTTCAGTTCTAATGGCGCTAGTTGTCTGGTCAATTAAATAAGTACGCAATTATGAGTACAATCGATGATAGAGTCGGTTCACAATAGTCAACATTTAAAAATGAATGTACGTAGAGAACGTACTTAAAGTATGCATTTGAAGGTTATATGTGTACTAACTATCAATTCAGATGTGTCTTTTATGATGTAACTTATTGCCATGAAGTTAGCAACATATCATGACACATTTTTTAGGTCCACGATAAAATCATTAATAAATTAATTAATATTTGTTACACCAATCAGCCTTTTTTTTTTTTTTGTTCCCCTGAGGAAAATGCATTAAATTGCATACCCCGGCTGTGGCGAGCCGGGGTTATGTGGGGCTCTCCTCCCCAGAAGGGGGAGGCCTACCCACTAAAAACCTCAGGGATGGCCTTCCTCAGGCATGTAGGGAGCCCCCGGGAACACAAAGGCCACTTCCGGGAACCCCCAGCCTCCGCTCCCCTCTCTAGAGGGGAGCCCTCCTCGGGGGAAGCTACCACCTCCCCCGGTCCCCTCCACCGACGACGGCCCCCGGCCACGGAAGGGGCGTGGTCCATCCCGGGTCGCCGTAGCGGTCGCGACTTCCTCGCGCCCGCCGGCGACCCGCGGCGGCGCCGCAGCTGTGCTACCGAGCCCGGCGCCGCCTCCTTCGAGCGGGATCGGCCATCTCCCGACCCCGCTCGGCGGCCTCCTTCTACACCAATCAGCCTAGCCCAAAGTAAGCTCTGTAAGGCTTGTGATACATACATGATTGATGTTAGATATTATACAAATTGTGTTGGTTGTTTTACATTTTTTTATCATGAGTAGCTAGGTGTACATACCTAAATGAACATTAAATTACAAAATAACCCTTTTTTTTAAACCCGTATATAACTCGTAAATAACTGTATTTGTATTCGACTGTACCTCTTGTGACGCACACAAAGTCACTGTATGTGTACAAGGTTTACCCACACATAGGGCCGCGCGCATAACTGAGTTGAACTATCTTGTAAACTTTTTGATTAGAAAAAAAAACGATCTTAATAAATATACATATATATTGATAGAAATATATATTAACAAACATGACTAAGGTACGAATACTCGAATCACACAAAAATGTGCTCTCACTGGGACTCGAACCCGGAACCACGGAGATAGTGATACCTTCAAATCGGTGTATCTAATAATCGACTATGGAGAAAAATATAAAGAAAACGTTCAAAAAATAAGAAGACAGGCCATTAACGTGCGTCCCGGAACTACACAATCACCGCCGCACTTTTCCTTATATCTGAAGTGTTCAGTATTATGAAAATACCTCGGGACTGGTATATTTATGAAAGAGAGGTTGCCAAAGTAACACTGTACTCGTATATTGTAAGTACTCTTATGACCACACAATACAATTAAAAGGTTAGAAAGGTGATACAACGCAATTTGTACAAGAGTCGTCGGTTATTTGCGTAACACTCGGCAGGTATTTTTCGGTGTAGGTCGAGATATAGAGGACTCCGATTAAATTCCTCTACCGGGGCCTAAGCAAAACAATAGACTAAAAACTAAAGCCTCTTTTATTGTAGCGTACTGCCTGCCGTTTCTTTAATTATACTTAAGTTAGATTTTAAGTTAGTTTGTAAGATCTATTTTTAAGCTATAACTTTTTATTTATCGAGAAAATAAGCTTTTTCTCGGTAGCACACTATATATAATTTTGTTATGTTTCATTCTATATATTTTATTTTTACTCTTTATTGTTTTCATATTTTTATATATTTTCTTACTAAATTTAATATATTATTTATTTATATTTAGAGACTGCTCAACTTCCATGCTCCAAAATTGTTGTCACTTTGTCTTTTGTTTTTCAATTAAGTTGTGATACTATACATCAAAAATGTAATTCTAAAAGAGATAGAATGAAATTATCTCTTTTCTTTATTGTTCTAGACTGAGAGAATTAGTCTATTGCTTTCCTTTTTCGTTTTTATTTTGTTTTATTTCACGCTTCAATGACATTCAAGTTCAATAAAACTAGTATGTCAGTTGATTAGTGAGTTCAGTCGTCGAGTTATCTCGTACACTACGCACTGTAGTGCTGGCCGTTCCGGGCCTTTGGCATTGGCCCAGGACTCAAGAATGTTATAGGTAGAATTTTCGTTTTACAAATAAATTACATCATCATTACACTCACACAATATATTTCAATCATACTTTTACATAATCACGTTATAAAACTTCAAACCCATCATCTTCTAATATATAAAAATAAAGACAGCAATATATTTAACAAAAAACTTCAAACTTCACTTTTTTTACCAATACAACCCAACCAGTATTAAATTCAAAATATAAACTCTATGACAAAGAAGGCTCCGCGTAAATCTCTTCTGCAAACTAGAATACTACCTACCAGCTCCTGCTGTGTGAAGTCTCTATCATCGTGTTGTGTCGTGGAAGAAGCTCTCCTTCTCCATCGCCGTCTTGCTCCGCGTTACGTGGAAGAAACCACTGCCGAGTCATCTATAGTGATCTTTGTTGCTGAATGCTGAAGAGCATCCTGACTGCGGCCTAGTGTGACTAATCAGTCATCGCCGAAGCGAGTATTCTGAGTGACTAGGCAGCTACGCGCCGCCGCTGTGACTACTTACGACTACAAGAGTGTTCCTGTTTCCTCGCAATTAACCTACGTGTCCTACCTACGTACGCTCTTACGCTAGTGTTCCGATCCTACCACCGGTGGCCTACGCGAGTGCTAAATTCCCTTTCCTCCCTCCCTCCGTTTTACCCTTATCCCTACGACGTGTGTGCTACGAACAATAGACTTTAAAATTATATTTTGTAAATAGATTTTAAAATTATATTTTGTAAATAAATGTAATATTTTGTACCATAATATTTCTTATACATTGTAGTTTAGTATTCCTCTATTTCTTCCAAAAACTCTTCCTATCTGCTCTCTTGCATTCTT
This sequence comes from Scirpophaga incertulas, assembly GCA_036419045.1. Taxonomy (NCBI): domain Eukaryota; kingdom Metazoa; phylum Arthropoda; class Insecta; order Lepidoptera; family Crambidae; genus Scirpophaga; species Scirpophaga incertulas. The sequence goes on along the minus strand of CM071641.1, from coordinate 4,474,340 downwards.
TTCCTCTCGGAGAGGATGTAACATGACATTATGGAGCAATACACAGCTTTTTACAACAAAATTCCACTATATGTTACCGATTCACAAATTTAAATTAATTATCAAAAATCTTATATATAAAAATGAATCGCAAAATGTGTTGGTAAGCTCATAACTCAACAACGCCTGGACCAATTTGGCCAATTCTTTTTTGTTAATGTTCGTTGAAGTTCAAGGAGGGTTTTTACAATGAGGAAAATTCGAATAATTATCGGAAATACCCTAAAAACAGCCCTTTTATTTTCCCATGCAAACGTTTTCTAACTAAAACGTACAGTCGAATTGAGCTTTATTGTTATTGTATAAAGTTCATATTGCAAGCACTCACTGTTGTCTAAGCAATGAAGGTGTGTTCCTAACATCAAAGAGTCAATTTGCGCTTTATTAACGCTACATATAGTTGAATTCAATCATATCTATCAAAACAGTGTGCGTGCGTGCGTTGGAGCACAGAATACATCGTTGGAGGATTAATGTCACGTTCCAAAATTGAATAGCCACAAAATGTAATAGGTCATTTAGACTTTTTTGCGATTTGGTTGGCTATGCGACATTATCTATAAAATAATTAGGAACAAAAAACTGCCACTGTACAAATCTTTTTGACAGGACGAAGTCTGTCGGGTCCGCTAGTGTTAATATAAATATATGTTTATTTTTAAATTTGATTTATCTTCACTTAACATCAGGAGAGATCGTTGTGAAACGCACTCGAATTTGTATTAAAAAAAATCCATACTTACAAAACTTTCGCATTTATAATAAAAGTAGGAATATATTCAAACATTTTTTATCAATTTTCTTCGCACAAATAAATAAGTAGTTGATGCAATAAATTTAACTCTAAACTATCATCTACTAAGTACTTCGTTAGCAGGGTAACGAGACCACGATTCTAGAGCACCACCTCTTCGCCAGTTAACGCCTCTTTGTTCTAAGCTCTTTGACCGGCGCGGTCACCCATTATGCAGGCGGCCCTTTGTGCTCATGTATTGTTTCTGCCCCCAATTGGTAGTACATCACGTCCTCAATACCTGGGAAAGTTACTGCATGTTTGACAGCGTATTAGCTACGCACTAGTTGCTAAATAAGTTTCTTAACGACGCAATTAGGATGTTAGGTTTACAGATACTTCGTTGATGGGAATTTAAATTATACTGTTTAAGGGCGGGTGGCTCGTATTAAAACGTGTCCCAGATTATATCATAGGAATAGAAATACATTGAATGAAATTAATTACTTATCTACAAAAAAATATTAGCTTAGTATATGTCTGAGTAGTAACATACAAACATACACACACATAATTGCGCCTACATCCTTATATTATTCCTAGAACCTGTGTTCTTTTATGCATGATTTGTTTTGTTTCGTCTAAATTATTGTTATATTTCCTTATTTAATGTATTTTCTTATAACAATTAATTGCGATACCTCAGATGTTAAAACGACAAACTTTGTTATTGGCTGTATATGTATTTTAATCGAATATTATAAACAAATGTATTTATGCTGTAAAGTTTGCTACATACATAAATAAATATTATATCTGTATTTTATGTTGAACATATTTTTTTTGTCAGTTTCTTTTTTATAGTTATAACAAGCTTTTATATATTTTAAGCCAAATTTAAAAAAATATGCCTTAATAGGTATCCTGTTATTTAAAAAAAGAACTGCTATTTCATATTTGAAACAAAAAAGTATCTAACCAAATAAATTAGTAATGGAAAACATCCGATCCTTCGTTTCGAAAACACGTCAACTAGATAATAACAAACTGTGGAAAATACGAAAATCTCTGGAGGAGTTCGGGAAATTACAATAATTATATTGCGCATAAAAAACTGAAAGAAAGAAACGAATTGGCTCCGTGTCTATGGCGACGGACCGGAAATTGGAGGATGGCTTGCTTTCGGAAGGAGGTTCTCAAACGAAACAAACATATTTTATTACACAATTTGCAATGAAGAGTAACTTTCCTTATATTGAAGGAGCACGCAAGGGTCTTATTACATCTATAGATGGGTTATTATTCCTTATTATATTGTAAGGAGTGATTTTCACCATTATCCCAGTGGTAAGAGGAAGACTTTATACCAGGGTCGTCTGTTTAGTTACTTCCGTCATACCTGTTTCTGTTTCAAAATAGCGTTGTTCGTTATGAATATTATGTTCCGGTATGATTCCGATATATCTTAGTCATTGGCCATGAAATTATTACTTACGTACTGTGACTTTAAATTTTATGTCACATGTTGACAACGTACACTCTGGCATTTGTAAGGGCTGCAGATTTGCTACGAATCTCTTTACCAGGCATTTAGCCTATAGGCAGGTGAAGGTGAGCAACTGCTCGTCTAATGACCCTGCCGCGAAGGCAGCGTACTCGGCTGGCTACCGCGCACGCCTTTGAAATGCTTCTCTACCTAGGGTCCAACATGACTCACCAACATAGGTCGAGATAACCCGACCTGTACGAGGGCGTCGTACGATCCGTGGCCATGTATGGGGCTCCCGTGTGGTCGCAAGACTGCGCGAGGTCCCCCCGCTGCAGAGCTCTGCTACGGAGCCTGCAGCGAATAATGGCCATACGGATCGTACGAGGCTACCGTACCATCTCGTACGAGGCGGCGACGGTTCTGGGACACTCCCCCCCATTCGACATCCTGGCCGACATGTACACGGCGACGTATGCGTCGCGGCGTGTCGACCGGGGGAGCGAAGAGGGGAGCGCCCTGAAACCCGCGCACGAAGTGCCTAAGCGGGAATGGCACCGACGGATTGTGGCGGCCTGGCGTGCGCAGCTCGAATTACGGATCTGCGCGCGCCAGCAGGCCGTCGGTGCCGCACTACCGCACCTCGAAGCTTGGCTCCACGGAAAGAAGGAGGTCACCTACCGATTGATTCAGATACTCAGCGGGCACGGCTGCTTCGGTGAGTATCTGTGTCGAATAGGACGGGAGGGATCGACACATTGACACCACTGCGCATCCGACCTGGACTCGGCCCAGCACACGCTGGCGGAGTGCCCCGCGTGGGCCTCCGAGTGCCGAGTCTTGGTCGCAGAGATCGGGCGAGATCTGTCTCCACCGGCATTGATTGCGGCAACGCTGGAGAACGAGGGAGGTTGGAGGGCTGTGGCCTCCTTCTGTGAAGCAGTGATGCTCCAGAAGGAGGCTGCCGAGCGAGTCGGGAGATGGCCGATCCCGCTCGAAGGAGGCGGCGCCGGGCTCGGTAGCACAGCTGTGGCACCGCCGCGGGTCGCCGGCGGGCGCGAGGAAGTCACGCCCGCGAATACAGTGACCCGGGATGGACCACGCCCCTTGCGTGGTCCATTCCCATTCTCTTGGAACAACATATCCAAAATTTAGACCTGGGTCCCGAAAACCACTTGGCCATTAAAACAGTATCATCTATTTTACAGAGCCTATGTTTTATTATTGAGTAATGTAAATAATGTACATTATTTACAGTACTCAAAAATATGAGACAGTAATTCAGAAACTCTCTCACTATAGTGCTGCACGAAATCTCAGAACTTACAAATCTTGGGGGCATTTTAAACGAGGTATTTATTCGTGAGGTTCTCGAAGTTAGCTCGTTACTGCGTCCCAACTGCCTAACGGTGCGGTGTGATTAATGTTATTTTAATGGCATATTGTTTACGCCGCGACGCCGAAAATATCCTAGATATCTTTTATTAATGTACATCAAGATACGATGGGCGATCGGTCTTTATATAGGAGGCCACCTTGCAGATTCTTTCGCGGTGTAAAGTTATACGCTACAAAATTAAACTGCTCTTATGTACTGACTTAATAAAAGTCGTTTCGTTAGATTACTTCGGCTAAATCAAAACATAATAACTCCTTCCAACAAAAATGTTCAGGAGAGCAAAAAAACGGGGCGGCTACTTTGATTCGTTAGCCCGACGAAACCAGAAGTGAAAACGATTTGGGTGTTTGACGAAAAGTTATGGCTATATGGTTGACATTTTACTTTGTAATACTCGTCGTAATCTTTTTAGAGCATATTTACACTAAAATCGCTCATACGTTATTTTTTTTTTTTCGTGAATTTACCCAAATATGACTATAAAAACAGTAACAAAACTTAGTAAGTCTGCATTACTAGATTATTTGGATATTTATTAATTTACTTATTTATTTTTATTTTTACTTTGCGCCAAATTCAAAACATAGCAAGTTGGTATTTCAAATTCATAACTTAGTAAGTCGCTTGAGATGTTAAGGTTTTAAATTTGTATTCTGACATTAGAATTTGTACTTCAAAGAAATTCTCGTAATCACGGCAAATTGCTTAGACTTGAGTGTTTTAAGATCCACATCGTTTCGCTACTACCTATTAAGTCGAAAAATGCCAAAAACCGTATAATTATATATCAGAATAACACATTACACGCAACAGTTGACGTAAACTTCAGCAGACGAAGTCGCGGGCAACATCTAGTTATTGATATTTATATGTTTAATTAATTTAATTAATTAAATTTGAGGTCTGTTTTTATTTGTTTTTACTCGACAATGCGACGCAATGGAGAAGTGATGTGTTAATCGGCATATATATGTTTGTATGTGGCACTGTAGAGACCAAACGCGTGACCATATTAAAATTTTTCTTACGTCCATCAAATCGTATTTCTTAATTTTTTTTTAAAACAAATTTTTTTTTTTCAACTTTTATTTATAAATTCTAGTTCGATTTTGAAATAATGTAAATCAAACAGTATTTTTTTATGTACAGGCTAACGAAATGTTGTATTAGGTAAATACTTTGGTAGTTTATACACGAGTAAGTTTATTAGTTTGAAAAGACATCTGTGATATAAATAATAATAATAATAAAAATTGGCTAAAATTCTAATTATATCCTATATATATATATTTCTATACTCATCTTAATACAAAAGAAAGAAACCCAGTTATAAAAATTGTATTAGGTAAAATCAAATTGATGTTTTTTAAATAGTTTTATATTGAATTGATTTTTGTTATATGCATGTTAATTATTTTCTTGTTTTATTTTATTATTTATAAAGAATAGAAAGCGAAATGCCTAATGGGAAAGTAATTAACATTTTCAAGTGCGGCTTCGACTATTAAAACTTGATGATAGTAAACAGGCTACTAAGAGAAGGTCAAGTTAAATAACTTAATCCGCCCACTGCTATTAATTGATCTGAAAGGGTTCCGGCGTAATTACAATTGCTAAAAGTTCCGATAAAACCCATCGTCTGTCTTCTACGTTGATAAAACAATTAGTGCCGATCTGACGTTATCTGGGACTTTGATAAAAAACGTGCTTTCTTTTGTAAAAGAGAATTCTCCGATAAATTGCAATAAAGAGTCCACATTCAATCGGCATCTGTATGTCAGACTTTTTTCATAGCTTGGGCCGCATTTTTATAGATTTTGTAAACCTGATTTAATTGTGATTTCAAGGTCATGTATATGATTTTAAATTAATGAAAAATATGATACCTATAACTTTATTTTGGTAATTTGTATACTAATTGGTCTGCCAGTAGATGTAATATTTGTATATGGGAATTAAGTTCTTTACAATATACTATTCTCTCCCTCTTATCCACAATACTTAAAAGAACGTTTTAATTTTCTAAGCAGCTTCAATTACTCGTTAAGGTCATCAGAGAATTTAACTCTTGAATTTCCCCGACATAGCACCAGTTTCTACAGTTCCTCTTTTACTGTGCAGGCCATTCGGCTGTGGAACTCTCTCCCAGTTTGTATTAGGCGTGCACAAACGGTACATTCTTTTAAAAACCAAGTCAAGGAATACTATTTATCTCTTTAGCTTATACGATCGTTGCGCTACTTATTATCAGCTTGTATTACGTATTATATTTATCAATTTTAGATTTCATAGCGCGTTTCATCTTCATACATACATTTATTTATAAATAAAAATTATATATTAACATAAAGTAATTCTGTAAGTCAGCTCATTATTATTTGATTTTAAGTATGTTTTGTCAGTATATTTTTTAAAAAAATATTTGTTAATATGTAAGTATCTTACACCCCCGTCTTTCCAGTTTTTTATATCTCACCGTCCGTAGGTTGTCTGGAAGAGATCGCTGTTTGAGCGATAAGACCGCCAATTGTACTAGTAATTTTAAGTGTATTATGTTATTTTCTTCTCTCTGTTTTGTGGTGTATGTACAATAAAGTGTTATCTATCTATCTATCTATTAAGAAAACGGCAATACTTACATAAATTACTGAAAATTCTGTAAACTTGTAGAATAATCACTGCTTCCTTTGCAGTTGATAGACAGATTATATAATCACAAAATATTATTTTAAAGAGGTCCTATATATAAAAAACAACTCGTTGCTGCATTCGATGAATCTCTCAATGGTTGCTTGTTTTAATTTAAGTTATACTAACAACCCGCCCCGGCTTCGCATGGGTGCAATGAAGAAATGGTTATGGTTGGTTATCCCTAAGAGATAGACATATACCATCGCGGACTTTTGTTGAACTTTTTAAGGTGGACAATACTGTAGTACATTATTTTGGTCTATCTCGTAGGGTTCAGCCAGCATTTTTGCAATATAAGCACAAAAAAACGTGCTTATTTACGACATCACATGCCATTAGAAACCACAAAAATTATAAGTGTTATCAGTGTTTCTCTACTATATTATGTATGTATTATATATATACACCTTCCTTAAAAACACTACACTATCTATTAAAAAAACCGCATCAAAATCCGTTGCGTAGTTTTAAAGATCTAAGCACACATAGGGACAGACAGACGGCGGAGAGCGACGTTGTTTTAATTTTGACCTTGAAATCACAATTAACATTTTTTTTTTATAAACTCGTTAAATATTGATCTTAATATATATAAACTATACTTATCACAGGACATATAAGTACAAAAACAAAAACCGTTGTACTACTAACAAAGGCTTTATTCATCCACGTCGGCCCAGTACGGATTGGTTGACTGCCTACATGTATAAATATGCTGGTTGCTTCACTGCTTTCCTTTAACGTAGAAGCGTTAAATAAATATACATATAAAATTTGATAAACGACTAATATATTGGTACATAGCAGAATCGACCCGAGCCCTCCGAATCAGCGTTGCCAGACGTCCCGATTTTTTAATTCTACAGACGAATTTCGCGATGAACGCTATGGCTACTTTTGCCATCAATTGTCACGTAAACGTAATTTTAATTCGAATAAAAAGTTAAATATTTGAAATCCTTTGATTATATACGTTTTTTTACTATGTCCCGCTTCTGACGGAAGAATCCCGCTATTTTCACCCAAAATGTACCAAAGTCCTATTCGTAGACAAGTGACGATACCACAACGCCACAAACGCTCCAAAAATTATATAAAAACAAATAATTTAGTCAAATACTGTACCAACAGATTGAAAATTAGAAGAACATTAATTCAGTTACAAGGTCGATATCAATGATCAATAAGAATTGTATACAGTAAATAAGCATTACTTTGCCGAAAAACAACTTTATCGCACTAATCTCGTATTTAACACAAGCATACTCGTAATACTATCTTATCCTCTCAACTTGCAGACATCAGTACCGGTGCGAAGTTGTCCACTGTCGACAACTTCGGCAACTTCACGGTATTGTGAATCCGCGATATTGTTTCCAAACAAATGTTGTCGGCTGTCTCGTTGCTAACAGATAAATAGAAAGTATCTCTTTTAAACATCGTACATAAAGTAAGTTTGTATTCGAACATCACTTTAAACTCACAAGCGGCTAAGTAGATTTAAATTTTCACTTATTTCTATTAGTATATGTGAAGAATAGCAAAATTAATATTTAAGAAAGTGGTTCGTCAGCATTATCTGAAATCATTTACTTCAACTCTTTATTCTCAACTAGCTGTGCCCACAACTCCGTTCGCGTGGAACTCGTAATTTTAGGTAGCATTTTAATGACTGAGAGTGTTATAAACCTAAGAATAGACAAATATAATCAGAAAGCTTTGAACTATCTCGAGATAAATTGGAAATATTAGGCAACTATATAATGAAAATATCCAGATTTAGTAACATAACCCTCCCGTATTAATCCTTACTAATATTATATGCGATAGTAACTATCTGTCTATGTATATAATATGTCTATATCTTCTTATATATAAAAATGAATCGCAAAATGTGTTGGTAAGCGCATAACTCAACAATGCCTTTACCGATTTGGCTAATTTTGGTCTTGTATTATTAGTAGAAGTCCAGCGAAGGTTTGTACGTAGAGAAAATAAAAAAATAAAATTTGAAAAAGTGTAAAGTCAACATTTTTATACAAACAATTTGTATTAATACTTAAAAGTCAATTTGAACCTTTGGCAAGACAAAAAAGTGACGTTAGTTCTGTCAAACAAATTTAATGTCATCATATGTCATTTCAAGTAGGAACAAAAAACTGCCACTTTACAAATTTTTTGACAGGACGAAGTCTGTCGGGTTCGCTAGTATCTATATATAATATATAGATATAGATTTAAATGTAATTTGAAACATAGTAGAATCTGAGAAAAGACATAGGGTGCTTTTAATACAAAAAAAGCTTTAAGGATAACTTTTAATTGGATATAATAAATATCTATGATATAAATAGATATAGGAGTAAGGCTGCCTCTGATACATTTGTTATTTAATGTTTTTTGTCTATGTTCTTGTTTTTGGTATACAATAAAGAGTTATGTTAAAGACGATATTCGAAGTGTGTTAATATTTGGGTTGAAGTTTGTGTTTCAATAAGCTCACAAATTACTAAAACGAAAAATTCATATTAAGATAGTTTGGGACGCGGAGAAGGATAAAGGGAAAAAATTACTAGGGGTAAATATATAATTCTTAAGAGAAAAGCTGATAAATGTAGCTAGATGGGTTTCAATGCAAATTGGTATGAGAAAAATTTATTTCTCTTTTTGAAAACCTCGGTATAACACAGGAGAAGCCGTGGGCGGAAAACTAGTAAAATACATTTTGTGATTCCACAGACATACGCAGTACATACTCGTACACAGCATACATGGCAGCTCAAGTAATTGAAGAATCATTAAACCTTCGGAATTACGTTGTAGGCAAAATTTTACACCTAACATCAATTTAAATTAAAAAGTTATTTTTATTGAGTAATATTTTACACACGTAATTACACAATAATTATAACATTTGTCAAAAATCTCAATAGTTATTTAAATGTGCTATATTTAGTTATATAGTATTTGTGCTATATTTTTGTATTGATTATTTAATGAAATATTGAATTAGTTAATGCATTCTAAAAGTGATGTAATTAACACGTCTTTATTTTATGTCTACAGACTAAAGTACCTCGAGAGACGTTAATAAGGTAATGACATCACAAAATGCCTATCCCTTGACAGCTTAGACGAGTGACCCGCTATTCCGATAAACGCTAGTAGTTCTTTCTTCGGTCTTCGGTGTTCGGTCTTATTTTACAACAATTATCACAGATATCTTAAAAGTTTATGTAACTATTAAACCATAGAACTTAGGCCTAAGTATTATTATCATTTATTGAAAATAATATATTTTATCGTCACACAAAATATTTGTAAATACATTAAGCATTACAATAATAATATGTTGATAATAGTAATTAATGACATAATTATTATGTTACTAGCAGTTCAATAAATTAAAATTAAACAGAGCTGTTAAACATTGAAAATTGCCTTCGCGATGCTATTTTCGCTCGCGGTTGACCTACTTAAAAGCGAAAATATCTTTATTTTCAAACAGTCATTACGCTCTGAAATTTTAATCACGAACTTTGTAATAATTTGGATATTCCTCGACTGAAATCTACAGAACACTCGTAATGAAAAAATAGTATTTGTTTGAATATTTTTAAAATGGATAAACTGGTGGTGGAACTGGTCCTACACTGAGAAAAAAATATTGCCATCGCAACAATAAAACTTAGTTACTGGTGAGCGATCAAAGTTGGATGGTTAAGAAAACAACTTTATTATTGTTACTTTTAAAGTTGTTAATGCAACAATGATACCAATCTAGTTTCTGCAACAATGCAATGTTTGTCAGGCAAGCAAAGTATAATATACTATATATACTGTAACAAATTTAAAATAGTCCCTTTGTCTATTGTTTTAGTAACCTTGTATAATACAACTAATTTGCTTAGTTGTAGTATCAAAAAAATATTGTCAATATACCTAGCTATTTTATTTTTCTGGAATAACAAAGCGTGCTTGATATTTATTGTCCATACATCAATGTTTATTTAGTTGCATTAACAATTTTACTTTGTGGTTTTGGCAAATTTACTATTGCTGCTTCAACTAAGTGCTTTTGTCGCATATTTTTGCTACGACAACAAAGTAACATTGCCGGCCTTAAAACTTATGATGTAATATAGGGGTAGCAGACCCCAGAAAGAACAATAGAATAATTGACGACCCCCGTAGTCGAGTAATTAGTATACCGGTTTTAAGATCGTGTGATCCGTGTGATGAATGCGATCAATCATACCGTAATCATTATGGTTAATATATATTTCTATCCATAATAATTATATATGTACAATATATCGACGGTTAAAAGCAAATAGGGGATAAGCGACAAAAGATGAAATATTCAGCAGAGCCGTGTAAAGTTTTCAATTTTAGAAACACTGACGTATTTCCATCATTTATTAAAATATTTTGAAAAGTGAAACAGCTATAAAATCAGATAGGAATGGAACAGTTACTGGTATTCTTGGTTTTGTGATTTGACGTTATTTAAAGTAGTTTTAAAGACCAGAGTTTTCGTCTGAAAACTAAAATAACACTATGAAAACGTTTTTTTTACTTGGGCATAAGCGCCAAAAAAGTCATGGTAGAGCCATGAGAGTAAGCGCATTCGAACGAGCAGAAAATTTTGAGTCCAATGGCATATTATTGTGATTTGGTATCCACTCCTTGTATCTACAAGAGAACCATTAAAAGTATACAGAGAGTCCAAAACGCTTGCATGAGTTTCTGCATTCAAATACCTAGAAGGGACAGAATCACGCCTCATTTAGTGAACAGAAAAATATTAAATATGTCAAATAATGTGTCACTAAAGTATGCATGTTTCTTGCACAAATTGCTGCGACTAGGACACCATTATATTTGCGCAATAAATTAACAGTTACGTCTTGTCCATCAATGCTCAGATATAGAGGTCGCCAATTGTCCCTTCCCATCATAAAATTGTCATCTACCAGGGTTCCTTTAAGTATGCTGCTGCCAAAATATGGAATAACTTTGCCACCACCCATTCGAGTGGATTCATTTTCGCTACAGTCTTTTCGAAAGTAATGTCGTGAATGACTATTTATGCGGTAATCCCTGGTAGTAATATAATATAGCATGGGTGGACTGATAAAGTGTCTATTTATTTTTTATTATTAGTATTTACTCAGTTTTTATTTTTCCTTTTGGTAATATTTGGTTTTGTACCTCTAACACTGCTTTTAACAATAAATTGTAAAAGGTTCGACAGAATAGCAGAGGTTGTCGCTAGTTGGCAACTACTGAGTTGTAAACCATTTGTCTAATACGAGAATGATAAAATCACAATGTTAAAATCAAAAAAATGTAAGTTTGTTAAGACAAATAAATTGATTTATTATTATTATTACATATAACTCATTTTTTACCAAAATGTCGCTTATGCCCTATTTCCTTTTAACCGTCGATATGTATGTCTATCTGTTACCCTAGATCCCATAGCCGAAGCTTTACAGAGCTTACTTTGGGCTAGACTAGTGATCCCCAAGTGGATATCGACCCCTACGGGTCTATGACTACCTGCAAGGGGTCTAAGTCAACAAAAGAAAAATATGGGGGTCAATGAAATAAAAACGGGGGTCCACGATAATGGATCTCAACATACACAGATAGTACCTATTTACTTATATTATACTATCTTCTAATATAAAAACATAGACATTATTTATAAAAGTACTCATGAAGTAAAAAAAAATATAGTAATGTTTATAAAATTTTGTATGTTATAGGATGTAGGCATTCAATATCAAGTAAGTAGGGGTCTACCCAAGTGATGCTCCAGAAGGAGGCCGCCGAGCGGGGTCGGGAGATGGCCGATCCCGCTCGAAGAAGGCGGTGCCGGGCTCGGTAGCACAGCTGCGGCGCCGCCGCGGGTCGCCGGCGGGCGCGAGGAAGTCGCGACTGCTACGGCGACCCGGGATGGACCACGCCCCTTCCGTGGCCGGGGGGCGTCGTCGGTGGAGGGGACCGGGGGAGGTGGTAGCCTCCCCCGAGGAGGGCTCCCCTCTAGAGAGGGGAGCGGAGGCTGGGGGTTCCCGGAAGTGGCCTTTGTGTTCCCGGGGGCTCCCTACATGCCTGAGAAAGGCCATCCCTGAGGTTTTTAGTGGGTAGGCCTCCCCCTTCTGGGGAGGAGAGCCCCACATAACCGCCGGCTCGCCACAGCCGGGGTATGCAATTTAATGCATTTTCCTCAGGGAAACAAAAAAAAAAAAGGGGTCTACCCAAAATCGAAAAACATAGCAAAGGGTCTACGACACAAAAAAGTTTGGGAACCTCTGGGCTAGACTAATTGGTATAAATGTAAGAAATATTTCTTTTAGTTATTTATTTATTTATCCGGTTATTATTATCACGGAAGTATATTATTTACTATGATATATTGCCGCCAGAGCAACGAACTAAAAGTTAGTAAGGCAAACTAACCAATACATATATTCATCCTCGAAACCCAAAATTTGCAGGGATCTGCATTCACAACCATATAGAAAGAAAGAAAGAAAGAAAATATTTTTATTAAGACAACAAAGCAAACAAACTGAACGGGCACCAAATGCATTAAAATTGCCTCAAATGGTCCTAGCTCACCATGTTGCTAACCTTGCGGCTAACGCTGATCTTCCGCTGGTACCGAACTTAATTCTATAATATACTAGCTTTCTGCCCGCGGCTTCGCCTGCGTGGATTTCGGGATTGGGTCTATAGAGGGTTAAGGGTCATAGCTTTTGCCCACGGCTACATATGCGCGGAAGTCGGTTTACGGCGCGAAGTTTTATCGCGCTTCCCGTGGGTCTATCCGTTTTGCCAAGATAAAAAATACCGCAATACCTTGCTCAAGAATCACTCTATCTATTGATGAAAACCGCATGAAAATCTGTGCAGTAGTTTTTGAGCGAAGCCTTTATTGCGCATCCCGTGGGATCTGTCGATTTTTCGGGATAAAAAGTAGCCTATGTTACTCGGGATAATGTAGCTTTCCAAAGGTGAAAGAATTTTTGAAATTTCTTGCCCGTGGCTCCGCCCGTCGTTGCTCCGTCCGCGTTAATTTCGATCCCACGGGAACAGTAGCTACTTTCTTCCGGGATAAAATGTGATATCCTTCCCCGTACCACAGACTATGTGTATGCAAATTTTCGTGATGATCGGTGCAGTAGTTTAAGCGTGAAGAGGTAACAAACAAACAAACAAACAAACAAACAAATAAACAAACAAACAAACAAACACACTTTCGCATTTATAATATTAGTTGGGATTATGTGTAACTTATTTCTATTATTAATTAAGTATATTTAAATAACATTAACATTAGTGTTCCTGTCTTTAGCAACATTGACCATAGATGGATGGATAAAAGCAAATATATTATGCGTCAATGCATAATATATTTGCTTTTCAGTTTTAAAGCATAATAAAAAAAACAACAGAAAAAATCAATCAAAAAGTAAATTTTCTTGCCTACTCAACACGAGGCAAAGATAAAGAAAAAATTAAAAACAAAGAAACTGTATTGTGTGTTGTGGCATTATCCAAAAATACTAAACATAATGCATAGGTATCAGTATTATATACAATATAATATATAATCATATAAATAAATGCAATATATAATACCTGTAGCTTCGTAGTTTCACCACACAATCGTGAAATCACTCTAACGTTACATACTCAGCAGCACACTTAGTAAGTGACCCCTTAGTCTAGTCCTCAATGTATAACATTCAAGTAAATGTGTCCAATAAACTGTACGGCTAAGGCTGCCCAGTGGAGAGGCGCGCTTGATCACGCCTTGCACAAAGAGATACCGCCTATCGTCCGAGACAAAGTGGCTCAAGAGCTAGCCACCCCTCGAGCTTACATGAAAGCTTTAACACGTTGCTAACACAGCTGTTGATGTAAAACGCGACATATAATTATCGAGCTTTGAAGGCAAAAGAGCTTTAAATGTTTTACATTACTAAATAGTAACTTTCCGCCTACGGCTTTGCTCTCATTATATTCTACTCAGGATTAAAACTATCATCGTACCAAATCGCATCATACATTTTTGTTTCATAATTTTAGTTAAAAGTTCTCTTTATAATTTTAGTATAAATTAATAAAATAACAGAATAATTTTTTTACTTGTATTAGAGTTTAAATGATCTGACAACATGTGTCAGTTATTCGAGGAATTTTATTTATAAGATTACATAAATTAATTAAGTCATCCATTACGAGTAGATTTCTTAAGAAAACTTGTCTTAAGAATAAACAGGCAATATCTTAAATGGGCTTATTTTTTATCCCTGTATTTTTACAGATCCGCTAATTAAAAACTTGCCTTAAATAGCCTGAACCCAATTCCTTTACAAGTTAAACAGGTTCACATTAAACCACTATTACTAAGACAAAACTATAGTTCCATTAGTTTATTTACTACTTAAAACATTTGATATAATAACTATTCACTCATTAAAATTACACTCAAGCATAGTTATCACTTAAGAAATCCTATACATTATAACTAATCATTTTACATAAAAGAAGAATGTTTAACTAATGCTTTAAATCTATGAAAAAGCAGATCAGAAAATCTTTGTGGGACTTTGTTGCAAAACAAACAAGAACACCAAATTTAGTTTTTGATTCTCGTGTTTCGAGTTAATGAACTTGAAAATTATAGTTCTTATGAACATAAACTAAAAGTTCATAAATGAATTGTCCTACTAATGTTTTATTAGTTTCTTTAAATAAGTATTTCAGAGATCCCTTTGATTTATAATTATAAATAGCGCGAACAGCTCTTTTTAATATTACGAGTATAAACGTACTTTCTATATTTTCACAGCATTTCATCACCATATTAATAGTTCATATGACATGACACGATCTATCAGAAGTCCAATAAAGAACGCCGCGTCCAAAATAAGCCCATAAAATGAAGATCAACCCTCTAAACCAGTTATAATACAGATCCTAGGTCCAATGAAGCAGTACTGACCTTAAAATTGTAATTATAAATTGTAATTATAATAAAATAAATATGTAATTCTTTTACCTAATTCCTTGTAAAATGAAGAAAAAAATTATACATGCTTTATCGAGCACCATAACAGCTATTAGGATTATTAATTAGGAACAAAAATGTTTTGTATTAATTTTCTATATTAAAGTTTAGTTTTAATTTACAATATAATCGCCGTCAGAACTAATGACAGTGCTCCATCTATTAGGAAGGTCGCTGATACCTCTGGCCCAAAACTCAGGAAAATTAGAATCAAAAAACTTTGTAACTTCTGTTCTCAGATTATCAAAATCTTTGAAATATTTTTTTACTAACTAAAAACTGTTTTAAATGCTTGAATACGTGATACTCTGACGGTGCCAAGTCGAGTGAATAAGGGGGATGTGGGACGGTTTCCCAACCGAGTTCCTCTAATTTTATTTGAGTCTTTTTGGCGATGTGTGGTCGCGCGTTGATTGAATTTCCATAACTACGGAAAAAACGCATAGGGCGCAATGCCTCGCCTCGTATGAAAGCACCGAGAGAGTTCTTGTATATTTTGGAATTTCGAGATTGTTCCAGGAAAGAAAAGAATCTTCGAATTTTTTATTCGACAACCTTTTCCTACAACCTAATATACTGAACGAAATAGTGGAATATTCATGCCATGTCTTAAGGATAAACATGCAATATCTATACGCAATTAATGTCGTATAAAGCACGCCGCCTCCAAAATGGCATAGCCCGTGAAATGCAGACCAGCCCACTAAGCCCGTTATTATATGCAAATGTCTAGATATTAATAATGAGCTGAGCGTACAAACAAACAAAACGCGACTAACTCGGCCATTGCTACAGCTTGTTATAATAATAGCGGTTGTATTAAGCACTGTTATTTGGAAATTCGTGGGTTATTACGTTTCACATACATGCAATTCACCGCTGTACGATATTGTGTGTCGTTTTAAGTTAAACCTGCAAGGTGTAAAGCAAATGCAATAGTATACTTGACTTGTCATTTACATAATTTGAATTGAACGTAAATTTTATCGAAACCCCTTTTTTATGATGATCGCTTGATTTAATAATTTCTGATTCGACTATGGAAAGAAACATCGAGCATAGTCCGCTCCCTATCCCTTCGATTTACTGTGAATCTGTTTGTGTGTTCTTATAACGTTCTGTGTTGTGAATGTTCTCAAAACGCCCATTACAAATAGTAATGTATAATATGTCATTATTGATAACTGGTATTTATTTAGATAAAAGAATCCGTAAATTCCATGCGAAGAATAATTTATAATGAACGGTATGAATGTGTCATTCTATTTCACGGTCGTTAGATTTTCAAGATCCATTACAGCTCGCACATCCAAAAACAAATTTGCGTCAGTGAAAGCATTCAAAAGAAATACTCAAATTTCAATAATCAAACGAAACGCAGAACAAAGCTTTCTTCGTAGCGAGACGTCGTCATAGGAAAATAAAGATTCAATACGCCATTCGTCGAATCACTTCAGAAGCGAAATATTAAAGCGTTAAAAACAGAATCTCGGCGCTCGAATCGTAACCGAACACTTTTGACGACGGCAAGAGGCATTATTTATTTATGTCCAACAAATAGGTGTGCGCAAAAAGCCGGGGCGGATCCGAGCCGAAGGCAAATGTATGGGCTGGCGTCATGTGGCGGCCGCACTTGCAACGCGGACACGATATTCGGTACTCGCCAAGGACAGTGGTTTCGCTGTGATACGAAAATTGTATAGAAAAAGTAGACATTTGTAATATTGGCTATAAATTAGATTTTTTGTAGGGCAGAATCACGCTAATAAACAATGTATGACGCAAGGATTTAACGGAACCGTTTTATCTGACATCGAAGGAACTTTGATATCTGTAAAAAATTGGTTGTCTGTAGAACTCCGTCTACTGCCGATATTTGAACATGACATCTATTACATGGTATTTTTTTCTGGGTGCAATGAAATTATTTAAAACTAGCTGACCCGTGCCCACTTTCGTTGGGCATAATATTAATAATCCCCGAAGCGAGCACGAACGCGATCCGAATTAAACCCGAAGCCATCGCGCGCCGTCCGCTGCCTGTTTTTTTCTCCGATTCACTTTGCAAAACGGACTACCACGTAAAAACCTTTTTATTTTTCGGTTTTTTATATAACCTATGACACTCAGCAATAACGTGGCCTTCTATTGCTGAAAGTATTTTTAAAATCGGTTCAGTAGATTCTGAGATTACCCCTTACAATTTGACAAATATACAAACACACAAACTTTACTTCTTTATAATATTAGTATAGATAAAGTAATGTATAACATTTATTTTTTATTTAATAATTTGTTTAAATTTTCTGCTTCTGAAGTTATACATAAATTAATTATTATGAGTAATGTGCACTTGCACACTATAACAATAAAGTAATGTATAAATTTATATTTTTATTACGTTGCCGTGTGGCGTCAGATCGGCCGTTACGCCGTTCGTGGACTCCGTATGGCGTCAGATTCGGCCGTTACGGTGTTTTCGAGAAATTACTCCACGCCGTACCAATTTAATAGACGTTGTCACGTCAAAAGAACGTAGAGCATTACATTCCAAATCAAAATTAACTTTATTCAAATGACTTTATAGAAAATTCTTTTGAATCGTCCACTTTTTTTTTCCCCACCACCCATTCACGACATATTTTTTTGCTGATAAGAAGAATGGGCGCAAGATACTTATCAGTTTTATCAAAAGCAATAACAACATTTACAATAAATTATGCGTTATCATACAATGTACATATGTAATTACAATTTATACGGGATAACAAATATTTACACATTATAATGTAATGTATTCTAATCAACACCAAGCGTTGGCATCATTTAAATAATCATTGACTTTGTAATAGCCCTTACTCATTAGCGCCTTTTTAACATGTACCTTGAACTTATGAAAAGGCAATTCAGCTACGCTTTGTGGAATCTTCTTTGTGGTGACGTTAATGAGATAAGGTACTCTAGTGGTAGGTTTACGCAGCATTGTTAGGCCTTTAGAAGCTGGACTGATAATTTGCCGAAGCTTGCAGGAAGGTTCTGAATGCTGTCAATGCAAGAGTGGTCTGTAGATTTTTGTAAACTGAACATATTTTTAAAAATTAGAATATAATAAGATCTCTTTCAAACAAACATTTTATGAAATTAGATTTTTTCTGCGCACTCCTTCTGGTTTTCTGCGGACTCTTTGGTCCGCACTGTTTTTTGTTTGTGTTAGTATATTTACATTTCCTTATATATTATTTATTCTACAAGTAACATATCGTTTGTCGATCAGGAGAAAGGTGTTGTTCTCCGATTTGTGGGGACAGTTGGTCTTGTCCCCCACAGTCGTATGGGGCTACGACTATATACGACTATATGTATATTCTAACTATTTTATATAATAAGTTTAATTAATATCTATGATTAGTTTTTTTTATTTTGTGTGTTTAAATACTATGATTAATATAATTTAGAATTCTTACATATTACTTGTTTACATTAAAATTTTGAGATTTTTTTTATACAAAACATTCAACGTAGGAATCTTTATGACTATATTATTAATCCGAATAAATTGGTGAAAACTCATTGTAGATATAACTGACCTCTTGATCAAAGCATTCAATATTTAAAACTTAATTCTACTCGTATTATTCCCTTGACAAATCTAATTTGAACTGTATTCAACTTGACACATTAACCAAATCTAATATCTAACAAGGCGTTAGGCAATTAGCTCGCGTGTGACGGAAACTGAACGCAAATGTTTGATTCCTTCAATACAAGAATGTCTTAAGGGGTATAGTAGTTCCAATGACCTTGAATCGTCTGTCTTACATTATGCTTTTGTATGTAAATCAGAATGTTTATATAAATATTTGCATTTAAACTGAAAGCTTAATATTATAAATGCGTAGACGACTTTGTCTATCTGTTTGTCTGTTAACTTTTCACAATTAAATTTCTAAAACAATTAAGATGAATTTCGTCAAACAGATATATTGCTATATACATCTTTCAAAACATAAAATACATTTTGCCCCTGAAATAATTAAGGTTTCCGTAAAAATTACCTTAACATTAAGCCTTATGTGGACGAAGAATAATTTCCATTAAGAAGAAGACGAAATTGATATTGACCACCAGCGTAGTCGAAAGGTTAGTACACCGGTTTCAAGGTGTCACCATCTTTGAGGTGCCGGGTTCGAATCCTGGTGGGGACAGATATTTTTGCGAACATTTGTAACTTAGTCATGATTGTTAATATATATTTCTATCAATTATATATACTTATATATATATATATATAGGTGTATATATATATAGGTATATATATATATACTTACAAAGCTTACTTTAGGCTAATTGGTGTAAGTGTAAGGAATATATATATATATATTTTTATACACATTAAGAAATAAAACTAATATACAATTACCTAGACTGTGGTTTGTTTATTGGAACAAGAAAGTATACGATTTAATTTAATATTACCCAACCAAGCTGGTTAGAAATCGAAGCACAATTATGTGGTGACGTTAAGTAGAAATACTTTTTTTAAATTCCAAATATGACTAGTATAGTTTTCGTAGTATTTTATGTAGAATATACGACGATAATTAAGTTAAATTTGAACTTAACAAAGTTTAAACTTAGAACGCAAACAAACAATAACTGCTTAGCTTATCTCCACTACATCCTTTGTAACCACAAGACCAAAATAAGAACGAAGTGTTTCACTTACTTGTTACGTAATACAAAAGAATGGAATTATTTACCGCTCTCTGTGGATTACGATATAGCCTTAATCTTTTTAAGTTGAGAGAGTGTAGACTTCTGTTGAATATTGACGCTCCACGCATTTTATCTACGATTATCATAAAAATCAGGTACAGTGCCCACTCAAACCTAATTAAGATAAGATACTTAAGAATAAAAAGAGACTTTTCTGAAAAGTCTCTTTAGAAGAATGATGATTAGAAGAGAGAATGTTACTAGGAAAGAAATGGAATTGAAAGCAGAAAAACGAAGAAAATCGAAGAAAAGATGCATGGGCTGTGTGAATGATGATATGTAGAAACAGTGAGTGTCAAAATAGCAAGTGATAGAGAAGAGTGGAAGAGATAGACATGGTGTACCGAACCCAAATAAAATTGCAAACACAGCAAGAGAAAGAAGAAGACGTTATAACAAAAAAAGCTAATTTTGTGACTTTCTATGTTCGACCCGATTATGCGCCTTAAGGTCTGTTGCCGATGGTAAGATCATTAAGTGTGCGTGCCCAGCGCTCGTTTGTGCCTAAATCTGTTGAAGAACGTTTTACATAAATTAATAATGTTGTTCAAGGAACTATTCGCGATAGACCACTAAATGCTTATAGTTTTGTAATGACGGTAAACTGTCACGCAGTTCCGTATACAAATTTAACGTTGGATTACTATTTTAACAACCGTTTAATTAAACTGACGTGAAATAGGACGCTGTGTGATTTATTATTTGGTTAATTTACATAATTTTACCGGTTCAATGTAACCGACCAGTAGATTAGCAGAATATACTTGGTAATCAAATCATATCTTAAAAATCTTTTAATCTATTGTTTTGCATTTGAACATAACCTATTTAAAACATAGTGTTGTTTTACGTGCATTTATTATTCTAACGGCCGAATACTGAAACACTACTCAACTCTTTTACTCAATCAAGGACCTCTTACATTTGAGTAGCCCTTAAATTTTAATGGTATTTTCAAACTTCAGTTATAAGATTTGAAGGCGTGATCAAGTAAGCAGCAGCCGTCATTCATTACAAAAGTATGTTCTCAGTTACGCATAAGATTACGTTGTGTATCCATTACATATGTACGCAGCATTGTTTGCATAAGTAATGCATTTTATGCAAATAATATTTTATCAACATAAGTCAAAACGATTTAATATTAGATTTTCATGTAAAATAATGCCTTATTTTGAACAAATCCAAAAATGAATTAAAAAATTAGTACTTTTTTTGTTAAAATCGATAAGGCGATGGTCGTGGCACGAAACTGATACATGATATTGTTGACAAAGCCCGCGGTTAATTTAGAGCAAAAGTTTTTACAAATTATTAAAATGTTGGAACTTCTCCTTGTAGGTTTATGATTTTAGTTATTATTTATGGTTTTGACTTTAGGTCAATTTTTATTGTTTTTAAGAATTCTGTTGTTTTGTTGGTTGGACATGTAATATAATGTAAAAAAAAGTAATACACTACTTAAATCGGAGTTTTTCTAGTTTAATTTGCTCTGAATAAAATATCTCGCAGCTGAGACTATTAAGACCTGCGAGATATAGGTAGAGACAACAAAAAGTTTAGAAATTATTTATTTAATTACTCTATATTTATCTAATCACAAGATATCTATAACAATGGAAATATCAAAAAGAAACGCGGCTCAAATTATACACCAGGTGAAAAAGAAATACTTTTAGAAGTAATCAAAAGGTACGTAAATAATAAAATACGGAACATAAATTGTATAATATTATATTAACATAAATTGTATAATATTGAATTAAAGAAGTGAGATCTTGTAATTGATATGTACTTGTACCGGGTGATTTATTAATAAAACACTCAGGCACAACTTATATGTCCATTCATGTAAAGGAGATAATTTTTACTTGTATGGAGAATAGGCCCACTACAAAATGTAACGTTTATTAATTAGACATACATTAAATAATTTCTTATTAACCCTAGATATTATAAGGTACGTTAGCTTGTTTTTATCTAACGGGAATATTGAGAAATCAATTAAAACATGAAGATTAAATAGCCTAAAATTTTTTAGTAATTAGTAGCTTTATTTTGATTTGTATTCAAATCGTTTTTTACGTAAATGCTATTTAACACTTTTTTATTCTTGAAAAATACAATCTTCTTTGGCCACTACCAAACGCCCGAAATCGTATTATTTTTTTGCATTCTAAATACTGGATACGGGAAAGAAAACGAAATCAAGCCGTTGGAAACGTAAACACAGAATTCGGTTGAAAACAAACCGACGTCAATTGGATGTCAGTGTAGGTACCGTTCTGTCGCTGTCAAAAATGATGACGCGTTCCGTTTCACGACGATACTGGACTGACGAACTAATAGTTAAAATAATCTAAAATAGTATTAAAATAATTATTGAGAGTTCAATACTTTTAAATAAAATAAAAAAGAAATAATACACTATCCTTTATCTATTATTATATTTATATATTATTTGTATATATATTAAAACATCTTTCATTTTGATTTAAAAAACATTAGTTTCTTTACCTCAAATGTCAAAAGTCATTACTAAGTTTAATTAATTGATTTTATTATTCCCGTTTCATTTTTACTCATAATATCGCGCAATTACTTTTAATAATAAATTGATATTTTAGAGTTCAGTAATATCAATAAACGTTGCCGTTTTCTAGTAGGCCTAAAAAAAAATATCTTCTTTATTTTTAATTATTGATTGAACTGATGAGTGAGTGATTTTATGTATAGGTACTATTTTATGTACTTTCAGATATCAACATATAATTGAAAACGTTTAACTTTACTGCATTTCTGCGTCTCGCTCTAGATATTTCTTCACTATCCGAAAGAGACGATAAGGATGACGTTTTAAGACGATTTGACAACTGATTTGAGTGACAGCGTTGAGTTGCGTTTCAGTATTCGAATATTTATTTGAGTGGGTCTTAAGTGCGACATAATTTGAGATACTCTCAAAAATTAACAGCTGCTTATCTATTGCTTTTGAGTGTGTAATTTTAGGAGCTGCTTAATTGTTTGAGAAGCCATTAAATATTTAAGAGGCGTTTCAGTATTTGGCCATCATTGTGTTAAATTTGCCCTAACATACTTGGGGTACACCTTACACCTTCACATTACCCTCCCTTGTAATGTTCTCTGAATAAATAAATGTGAACAATGTATCTGTCTGACTTTTAATAAAAACTAACCAGTTTAATATCGTTTTTACCTGCATTCGTATTGTTTATATCAAATGAGTGGTTAACTATAGGTGAATTCTGCATCCCGTTTGCCCTGAAGTGGCGCACCTTGCTGTATGATTGGTCTCCTGCCCTATTAAAATTCTATCTCAATGCCTTCCAACTGACCCTCCTTGACCAGAGCAATCTAGTAAGATGGGGGAAAGCCTCCGAAAAATCTTGTTTTAATTGTGGTGAGGCAATAGGTACAGCTAGGTTTCTATTGGTAGGTTGTAAGGTGCTCCTAGATAGCGGTCATTATTCACGTCGCCATGATAGAGTGCTTGAAATCATACGCGAAGCAGTAAGTCTTTCAATAGCTAGAGCCCGAAAAGGACTGACCACAGACAAAAAACAAATTAAGTTTGTTAAAGAAGGCTCAACTAACAACTCAAAGAGCAAACCATTGTCAATCCTAGCCTCTGCCCCTGACTGGACTATTTTAATGGACACGTATGAAAAGCATTACAAAATCCCAGAGGATGTGTGTGTTTCCTCATTTAGACCAGACATTTTCCTTTTCTCTAGACACACTAAACATATAATACTTGTAGAGCTTACAGTTCCGTGAGAAACGAATATACCCAAAGACCACGCGATAAAAACAAATAAATACTACGATCTCACTAACGAAATAACTAAAAATGGCGTTACGGTCAAATTATACGCGGTAGAAGTTGGAGCGAGAGGTATACCAGCAAAATCTCTATACAACTTACTAAAAGACCTTGCCTGTCGAGAGCTGCAATTAATTCAACTCTAGAGAGAGTATCAAAGGCAGCACTCGCAGGCTCCTATCAAGTCTGGCTCGGCAGAGGGGGAAACACGAGCAGTGAAGGTGAGCGTTGATGCGAATCGAAAGGGGGGGGGACTTAAACCTACACCCGCGTCGCAAGTCCCGGGAGCTGCTCGGAATTTCTCTCTTTGTCACACGATGGACCCGGCACCCGCACGGTGAATCCATGGATTGCTAAGATATTCGTCTCTCTTTTTATATAATTTTAATTGAACGTTATTTGATTTAGTATTTTTTTAGAGAAATTTTTAATAAATCTATTTCTTGTAAAGTCTTTCTAACCAAAAAAATAAACTCATTCAATATTTCAATTACTATAGACTTCCAGTACTAGGTAAGAACTTACTAAGAATTACTTACTAGAATATCGAATCACTTGTCCGTACCGTAACACCCTAATCCACCATTAATGGTTGTCCCTTCGCCCTATATGTGCTCCGAGCAGCCCGCGTCCAGGAAACCTTTGTTTTGTGTACCTTATTGATGCTTGCTCTGGTAAAAAATGGAGGTCGAGAAAGACCCATTGTGTTTACGAATAAAATGGTGTTTTAATAATATTTTGATTCAGGTAAACTGATGAATTTATCTTTATTTTTATTGTTAAATTTTAGACATAATAATATAAACGTAAACTTGTTAGATATTTAAAGAAAATGTATGCGACTAAAGGACTTGTATCCGTGTCACGAATAAATGATTATTAAAAAAAAACTTTATTTTTACTGATCAATTGTATATTTCGCAAATAAATGCATTAAAGTTCGATTTTTTAATTCGAGTCAGTGAAATGACATTTCCAGTGTCATGTGTCACAAATCATATTATTTAATATGGTATGTATTACATACCATATTAAATAATATGATTTGTGGTATGTATTACATATTTACAATAAAAAAACCCTTTGATACCTAATAAAATAAAGCATGACTAAATGTGTAAATCTATTGATTGCCGAACATCACTATTGTAGTGGGCTGTAGTGGGTCATCCTTTTTTGTATCAGTGACAGTTGCACTTGTCATTTTACTGACTCGAATTAAAAATCGTAGTTTAGTTGTATTTGTATGATTGAATCACACCACCAACACGTACAACTTGGAGCTACTTTTTTCTATAACATTAATCTGGCTATAGCTATAAATACAATAAAATCGTCAACGATACACCCCTTTTCTTTTATACATTCTAATGACAACGAATATTCAAATAAAATAGATAAAGGCGAAGGAGGCATTGTACACGATAATCCCTGCTAATATTATAAGTCCGAAAGTTTGTATGGTTGGATATTTGACACTCATTCACGTATAAATAACTGGATGGATTTTAATGATTTAAATTATATAGCTGATCTATAATAATGTAGTTTTTTTGAAGTGAAAACTTCTTTAGCGGCGCTGAGCACTTTTTGTATGGGTAAAAATTTCCAAACTCGCGTCAGGGTCACGTGATGCTGATCGAAAAAGCGTAAGATCGAGGGGAAGGGAGAGGAACTAGTATCTCCCACTCTTTCTACCGCGCCTGAGTGTAATGCTCCGTTTAGGCGGCACAGGGCGCTTGCGCGAATGTCTGTCATATTTGTGTACGACAGCGCAATAAATAAACATTGTATGCTACCTCATAAATGATAGTACTTTTGTACTTATAATTAAACACAACGTTAATATTGAAGTTTTCACTTCTGCCGGCACTCCCGGAGTGCTACCGGTGTTTTTTTATTTCATAATGTTTGTCTGATTTTCTGCGGACTCTTTGGTCCGCACTCTTTTTTGTTTGTGTTTGTATTTTTATGTCCTTATTTCTTATCTATTTACAAGTAACATATCAATTCTCGGTTGGGGGGTGTCTTTTCTCCATTTTGTGGGAACACACTGTTACAACCATTATTGACTATTACTTAAGACTAACAATGTTTAATATCTATGGTTAGTTTTTACATTTTGTTTATTATAAGTTAAATATTAGTATTAATATAATTATATATATATATATATATATATAATATATATATTATATATATATATATATATATATATATATATATATTATATATTGTTAGTAGACAATATTATTTTGATACTTTGCATACCTACTTATCCAGTCTTCATAATAAAATTTTGATTTATAATTTACGTATCCTTACAAATAGGTTACTTACGCCTCTTCGTATTGAATAAAACTAATTATATTCATTCGTACATCGCATCAATCAACGTATTCATTTTAATAACATCACCTATGTTTCACGTATACACATTATTAATGTGATGAATCTTTTGGCATTGAAGTTTTAGAATCTGATTTTGATTATGATGAATAAAACTAAGTAATTATGTATGGAATATTATCGTATTTTATTTCTCTGTTTATTTTCGGATTCCACCCATATTTACCTCATATACCAACACCCATACCAGCTCAATAAATCCTTAAAATCCCTTTACAAACCTGGTAAATATCAAAAATTAATAAAAATAAATAAAAAAAGTTTGACCATCGTAGATTTTTGTTTCTGTTGCCGAAATGTATGGGAAAGGTTTTTGGCGATTTCTGTCTTTCCTAGTACTGAAAGCTAAAATAGTCCCATAGAGTTTTTTGATCCCCACATGAAATAGAATCGATTGGCATAAAAAAAAATTTTTTGGACTTTTTGCATTTTTTTGCCAACTGTAATTTTTTTACAAAATCTGTGAATGCAGTTCAAAATATGTCAAAAAGTTAGGGAAGGTCTTCTAAGAACGTTTTGCTGTAACTGCAACGGTTAAGGTACTTACCCTTACTGCCCCGTTTCAAAAATACATCCTGTATATGATTTTAATAATGAATTACCAAGTAACAAAGTAGGTTATACCAATTTTCATAGTATCATTTATTTTAGTGTTTTAAATTTGACGCCAAATTCTGGGGTCAACTTTCGTTAGCCAGACTCTAATACGATTGTGGCAGGTGCTTATGTACGCTATTTTTGATGGCCAGATGTTGTAGAATGAAGTTGCTCAAATATTATAAGGAGACGTAGTCGTTCCCACAGTAAGCAAATCTAAGTTATCGCCACCCAATTTCGCGGTGCAGTCAAAGTTTTATTGCAAACATGAAAACGTTTTTCCCCTATTTTTCCCAGACCACGCTCCTTGCGTTTATAGCACACTAGGCGCGTTCGCTAATTTTAATTTTTAAATAGTTTCTGACCGAGTTTGCTACGGAAAACTCAGAAGGATCTATTAGGGTGGAAGTTATGAATATTTGAAGAATGTACATCTATATTACGACTTTATCAGAAATGGAACGTTTCGTGTAAAATTTTAAGACCAAATATACTTAAAGTGGACACCTAATCTTATTAACGTAATAAGCAATAGGATTTCATTTTTAGAAAGTAGAAACTTGGTATTCATGATTATTTTATTTCGCAGCATATATCATGAACTAGAAGCAACACGTAGACGAGAATTAGTTCAGGACACTGAAAGAAAAGTTATTTATCAATTTTATTTACACCAATCGATAGAGTTTCATGCAAATTCATTGTTGTTTGATAATCAATAATACAAGATTCCACGCCATATTTTAATTTGACGACAGCTGTCTATATACGAAAAGATTCCAAACCCTATCGTCCCTCCAAGCGATTAAAACTATTAAAAAAAACTACGCTGAGTAAAATACACCTTCCGAGATTTACCTCAGTTTTAATTTGTATTTGCATATATTTTAACTATGTCTAGTGTATATTTATTTACTCTTCAGTGTATAAGCTTCCGCTAAAATGTTGTCTATATGCAAGTTGAAATAGATCTTCGAATCGATTTTTGCGTCTTTCAGGAGAGAAAGGCAAATAATCCTGACAAGGAGCACCAAACCAACCACCGCAGCGGAATGTGCTAGGCTGATTGATGCTAGGATGAGAGCGGTCGAAACGGTTCGACTTATAAGACATACCCACTAAACTTAGCCTTAGCCTTGGCCTTAAGGGCCCTGTGGCTTGGATAGAAAGGGAATCCATTATTATTCCTAAGTCTATTTATAAGATGTTAATCTTAGGTATTATATTGATTATTTAGGTTGTGAAAGTTGTGTTAATTAAACATTTTTAGTTCTAAAAATCTTTTTTTGACGTGAAACGTCTTTAAAATCGTGCCGAAACATACGGGTACCAGGTTTAAAAAGTGGACCGTAACGAAAAGGTCTATATCATCGTACCTTAATAATTAAAAAACTATTAGTCTTAGAAACAAAAATGTGGTGTGAATATTTCACTTATATAGTCAGCTCGCTGTTGTGGCATTAAGTTTTTTTATTAAAATACTTAAAACACCATCAATCTTGTTTTTATTTCAATCTTTTACTTTAAAAGCGATTCCCTAACATAGACGTTTCACGTTAAACCCAACGGCCGTGTGCCCCGGCACAGCCCCGATTTTTTAAATATAATTCGATTAAAATATAATTTTACTGTATCAGTCAGGACGCCAACACAACCAGCTCGTCCAATGCGATGACTTTGCCAGATCTCATTAAATAAATTATTTAATACACAGCCTCTATTTGTTTACTTTCTATATTTTCGATTTATGTCCTAGACCGTTCCCATTTTAATGAAAAATATACGTTCCTTCTTTTATAGCATCGAATGAAATTTATTTAGCTACATCTGTTAAGCAGTGTCTCATTTTATTAAAATTGTATATAAAATTTTATCTATATTAAAAGCATAATAATATTATAATATTTCAACAATATTATGACATTATTATGATTGTCAATCAATAGATTGACAATTGTAAAAATGTAATTAACAAGTCTAATTAATAGTTACGAAATTCGATTTAAATATTTTTTATCTATTTATTCATTTATTTAATTTTTTATTTAGTTTTTTGCACCTGTAGTTAATACAATAACAAACATCATTAAAAACAAAGTGTATAAAGGTACTGCTTATTTCACAACTGAAATTTCTTGCAGCAGACCTGCGAGAAGAGAAGTTTTATATAATATTTATATGCGTATATGACGAACAAAAAAGAAAACAAATTACAATAACTGAAATAAAAATAATAAATATTTATTTCAATATTTCAAGAAAAATGTAACTGCGCAACTAAATGTATGTATAATACATTTAGTTGCGCAGTTACATTTTTCTTTTAATCGTGTAGTAGATTTTTCATAAATTGAAATCCGTTTTTTTTATAATTTTAACACTTTAATAGTTTTAAAATTAAATTAAAAAGTTTTTTAATATCACATCAAAGAGCAGAAGAGGCTCAGTTACACGATACAAGTGTTATATGATGTGTTTCAGGGAGCAAGATAGCGGGAGTTGAATAATTCCAATTTTTATATTTACACTAGCTGTTGCCGCGACTTCGTCTGCGTAAATTTCGAGTTGAATGTTATTGATACACAAATCATATTAATATACGATTTTACCGATTAAAATATTTTTGGTATAAAGCAATTCCTTGAGGTAGTAAACTCAAAGAAAAAAACTACAATAGCGCGTTGTAGAAATTGATTAAATGAAAAGCGCCATCTAGTGATTTATGAAAAAATTATTTGAAAAAACTACAATAGCGCGTTGTAGAAATTGATTAAATGAAACAGCGCCATCTAGTGATTTATGAAAAAACTAACATGCGTAATGAAACTGATTTACACTTAAATATTTTTTCTGTTCTATTATATGTATAGATTAAGCGTGAAGAGGTAATAAACAAACAAACTTTCGCATTTATCATATTATTTTGATAAAAACTGGTTTCGTTTCATCGTATTTTGGTTCCCTGTTCCATCTCACTGCCACGAACATGCTAAACGTGGCCTTTGGGGTCTTATAACCTGTGGCTCTGTCTACCCCGCAGGGGATAAAGACGTTATCTTATGTATGTATTGTATGTATGTCATGATGATGAATTGTCTTTAGATTTTAAATTTCCCATGTAACTTATGTAAGAATGGTGTACATTATAATTCGCAATATTATCATGCCTTGAGTTCATTAAAATGACGATAACTTTTTTTTTAATGAACCGATTTTGATGAAACAAAGTTTAGATATTATTCTGAGTTAAAACAAAGCAAATAGTGAAAGTTTCAAGCAAATCGGTTCAGTACTTTCGGAGAAAAACGTGAACAAACATACAGACAGACAGACAGACAAAAAATTCCAAAATTTTTTTTTGCTTTCTAATAATCTATTTAAGTGCCCCTCTATCCATTTCAGTCAAAAATACTAAATGTACAGACAAAATATTTTTACTGTCTTATTATATGTATAGATACCTTTATGACATGTCCTTTAATTTTGTATATAATTGTGTTAAGCTGATCGCTATGTGAAATGTCAGCATTTTTATTATTATTTTTTTACTTTAATTGTACTCATATGCATTATGTTTATATTTATATTTAGGTATTTTTGGATAATGTCACAACACACAACACAGTTTCCTTGTTTTTAATTTTTTTTTCTTTATTTTTGACTCATGTATTATCCGTTAACAGCCATCTGTGGTCAAATGTTGCTAAGCACAGGAACACAAGTGTAAATATGATTTAAATATATAAGTTACACCGATATTTTAGAATTTAGTATTAAGTTCGGTACCAGCGGAAGATCAGCGTTAGCCGCAAGGTTAGCAACATGCTGAGCTGGGGCCATTTGAGGCAATTTTAATGCATTTGGTACGTTCAGTTTGTTTGTTTTTGCTGTCTCAATAAAAAATATTTTCTTTCTTTCTTTCTTTCTTTCTAATAACATTAGGCGATGATATTATATATTTGAACACTGCATATAAGTAAGTGTAGCAAGAAGGTTGATAAGCAATTTGCAGATGCTCTGCGGCTTTCTTTGCGATTTTAGCGAAAAATAATGTTTAGTAATTAATAACGCTAAAATATAAATGCAGTTATTTCCGGGAACAAGGAACAGTGATTCTAATTAGATGACAGAGACATTAGTGGGTGTCGTGACTTTTTATCTCAAATTGACGATGCACGACGTTCTTGTGGTGGTTGCAGATTAGCTGCGTATTTTACAGGAACAAAGGTGGTTCCTGCGATTGATTTTTGATCATTTTTGCTCCTTATACCCGACGACGCAAGGCGCGGCCATGTGTGGGGCTCTCGGGTCTGAGAGGACCGGCTTACCCACTAAAACCTCCCGGTGTTCTCTAGGCCCATGCAGGGCATATGGCAGGATTCGCTTCGCGACTCCACTGCCAATTACAGGCACCACCTTACACTAAGCATACCATAAGCACTTTCTCATTAGATATATAGTATGTTTGTTTATCAATTATATTCGTAAAAACTATTAAACTTGGAAGGTAAATATTTGTATCTTTGCCGTACTTATTGTAGGTATTCAAGCTGACAAGATCATATAAATTAACTAGCAGACCCGACAGACTTCGTCCTGTCAAAAAGATTTGTAAAGTGACAGTTTTTTGTTCCTACTTATTTTATAGATAAGGAAAATTTTCTTCAATTTTCTTTACTATAAACCTCACGGAGCCCAAGACCTTTCTAACGAATGCAAAACCGTGGAAATCGGGTAGTGCGTTCTGGAGTTATAGCGTCAGGAAGGAAAACCCGACTTATTTTTATATAGTTTGAATTATACGGTATTTCGTTCACTACAAAAGAAATTTAATTAATTTTATAGCGTCAACAACATGCTGTTAAAATGTAGCTTATATGACACGTTCGTAGATTTATCATAGCAGCGCCATCTATTGATTACTTACTCAACCCAGTCGAAAGGTATCGACATCTGTTAGAATCATTTGGAGTTAACAGATAATTGTGACTGTCAAATAATAACAGCAAAATAATTAGCAATAAATTAAAATTGCAACGATAATTTGAGATTTAAACTATCCTATCTCTCAAGTTGGATCGAACTGCACATGGTGTGCGAATTTTATTATAATCGGTTAAGTAGTTTAAGAGTTCATTGAGCACAAACATTGTGACATGAGATTTATATATATTAGATATTATTTTAATCCTCATTATCATCAGTGATCAGTGACTGTTAGACATAAGCCTTTTATTTAAATGAAAATATTAAAATAATTTTCAATTACATGCTTAAGGTACTCCTGTCCTCCTGTCGAAGTAATTAGAACAGTCTCCTAAATCAGGAAAACAATTCATGTAACTTATTTAATCAACAAGAATTGTTATATACAATATTTATTATGATTTTACAACGTGGGATTCTTAAAACTAAACGCTCATAGCAAACTCTTGGTATAAAGTAATATTGCAAATGCAAAAGTCACAAGTAATGCCACTCCATCTGTTACCTTTTCATCCCTAAATAGATTTTGATAAAATACGACACAGAAGTAGTTTGGAACTTGAGAAGGGGAGCCTTGATTCGAATATAATATTGGAAAGAGTTGAAATAGGGAATGAAAGTTAGATCGGGGAAAACTTGCTGTGATTCATTGGTATTTTTGATAGAATATTTAAAACTTCATTTTCTCCATTCTCTCCTTTCAAAATGTTACTTATTAATTTGAATAACAAACAATATCAAAAGATTGGGACTTTATTCTCCTATGACTTTGCCAAAACCTTTATGGCACATATCAAACTCACAAGAAAGTAAAACAAAATTAATGAAGCATTTATAAATATTTAAAACACAGATACCATAATTAATTACGAAATACAGTGTGTCGTGGGCATAGATAAAGCCTGCGAAATTACAGTTTGCATTGAACAATTAATTTAGCCGGTGTACCTATAACTTTATAGTTTGCCTGAGAGCCGCACATTAACAAAATTCATATAGCAAAACCGAAGCTAATCTGATGGCCTACATTTAAGTTTAATTATCTAGATGACATTCAAGAACTTTTAAATATTATAATGTTAATTATTTCTCATATCATCGGTGTATTACAAAATATTTATATTCACGTTGACCAATTTAAGATATGTTTTTAGGCTATATATGAGATACAATGGGTCCTTGGTAAGCAAACTTATTTTGCAACCCAGTATGAGATTAGACTTTGCTACTGTTAAATGGTAGGATAATTTACTTAAGTCATAGTTTCATAGTGTTATGTATTATGAGTTGTCGCTATAACCCTCTATTATGGGCTGGCTATACTCACTCAATTATGATGAGACAGAAAACCTCTCCTCCCCCCCTAAGTCTTGAATACGTCACACAGCTGTATGCACTCCTGATTCATTTATTTATTATATATGTACACACTGCATACTCACGGTTACTTATACTGTATCATATATTCACATAATCAACACACACACACATATATACGCAAGATATAGAAGTGATAGTCAAAATTGAAAAAAAATTGTTAATTAATAAAGTTAATATAGGATATCATTTTGTCGTCAAACTTGGAAAGTTTTTGGAAGTTTTAGTATAACCAATTGCTCCAATTTATTTCTCGTCAACATTTATTCATAACTAGCGACCCGCCCCGGCTTCGCACGGGTGCAGTGAAAAAATGGTTATGGTGGGTTATCCCTAAGAGATAGACATATACCATCGCGGACTTTTTTGTGGATTTTTGTAAGTTGTACAATACTGTAGTACATTATTTTGGTCTATCTCGTAGGGTTCAGCCAGCATTTGCAATATAAGCGCAAAAAAACGTGCTTATTTACGACATCACATTAGAAACCTTTAAATTTATCAGTGTTTCTCTACTATATTATGCATTTATTATACATACAAACCTTCCTTAAGAATCACTCTATCTATTAAAAAAACCGCGTCAAAATCCGTTGCGTAGTTTTAAAGATCTAAGCATACATACGGACATACAGCGAAAGCGACTTTGTTTTATACTATGTATTGATATTGATTGATAAGATAAGCGTTTTAAGGCCTTTTTAAAATAGTAAATATAGGATAGAGATATGAGTTCAGGTTCCCCAATATGGATTAATCAACAACATTCTATCATTTTTGAATATACGTAAAATTTTCGATTCATTACCTTAAGAGCACTAATTAAAAAATTGCGTTCCCAGAATCAGTTCACTTCGTCCACGTCGTCCATATAACATTGTCATATACTTCAAAAATTACTATGCTTACGTTAATTATTAATGAGCAAAGCCTTTATATCATATTCTCTATAAATAGACCAACGAGCCCACAGAGTAGAGACATTCGTATTTACCGTACGCAAGTCAAGTAAAATACATAATTATTTTTGGAAATAAGTAAGTCTAGACAATCCATTGTGAATGCGTATATCTGAAACGGATTAATATTCAAGAATATTAAAATGTCCACTTTTATCCCTTTTTTTAGCTATCGTATTTTAGAAATGTGGTAAAAAGGTACAAAATGATAAGACATGAAAATACAAGGAAAGCTACAGTCTTGTTTATATTTCAGATTTTTGAATATCGTGATACAATCACTCATCCATTTAAAATATTTGTCGTATTTTTTAAAATATTAATTTCATACACTTACACACTTTAATTAAGAAAAGAAAGTAAGAAAAGCATAAAACTAAATGAGGTTTACATTTGGTGGACTTGGGAAAAATTGGGAATTCTTCCAGTCAACCCATGGCATTGTAAGTAGTGGAGTAGTGAGGTCACACTAAAGTGTTTTGAAAACCATATAAATTAATACATTATATATTATAAAATAAATATTTTATAATATATAGCCTATAATATAATATATACAACGTGTAATAAAATACATAAATGGAACAATTGGAAGATAATCAAAAAATAAAGGAAGATATCATATGTAACGTTATGAATGATATTATTATATCAGAACTGATTTTGAATTCGACAAACAGAAACCTGAGAGCGCCATTAACTAATATAACATTAGCCGTTCAAGTGCTTACTAACTATGCTAATTATAATTAACATATGTACAAATAGAGTAATATCCGAAATTAGGTAGCTTATGTGCCTTGACTTGGTTCTAATGTTAACTGTTAATTATTGTAAGAGCTGGATTAAGTTAAACCTGGTACGCTTAGTACTAGAATTACAAAAAATTGTCAAATGTTATATTCTGATCTATATATTTTAGTGAGTGGTGTGAATGTTTTTTTGTTACTTGCCTTGATAATTTAATACTATATAAGTATAGAATTTACAGGAGTAAATTATAAAGAAAATTAATGAAGAATGTTAATTATTAAACGCTACAACGCCACATAGGCTCTAAATCTAATGATCACGGACAGTGCGGTCAGGTCCGTACCAAGATTTTCCAGAGAATACAATATAGGTTCTTCCAGAATTGAGTAATAACGTTTTGTGATACCCCTGGTAGATAAATTACAGGCGTTCATAAGCTACAGTAACTGTTTACCTTCAGGCAGGCCGTAAGTTTATTTGCCACCATCGTAGTATAATAAAAATATTATTTTACGTCGCATCCCAAATTCATCTAAACATTTAAATCTCTGACCCGTGAAGTCTTCATATATTCCTTTGTGTGGCGTAATCATATGTATTTCTAACATACATATATGTATTGCAGAGTAGGATTGGGATCGAATGACAATGCGATTGCGCTTCTAACATATCATCTACAGACGCTTTCTCTCTGATTTATATTAAACTTTGTACTCTTTCACACTGCACTCAATTAGCTGGTCAAATCCGAGACACACTGAGGCAGCGATGCCAATTAAAAAACCAATGAATTTATAATCCCTGAGCGAATAATGTTTATTTAGCATTTTAATATAACTGAAAACGTTGCACAACTGCTTCATGTGTCTACAAAAATTGATATCTAATACATTTTTAACTGTGGCGTGGATACGGCGACCCGGGAGGGACCACGCCCCTTCCGTGACCAGGGGACGTCGTTGGTGGTGGAGATCGGGGGAGGTATTGTAGCCTCCCCCGAGGAGGGCTCCCATGTATCGGCCGGGGGAGCTGAGGCTGGGGGTTCTCGGATGTCGCTTGGCGTTCCCAGGGGATCCCTACATGCCTGAAGAAGGCCATCCCTGAGGTTTTTAGTGGGTAGGCCTCCCTCTTCTGGGGAGGAGAGCCCCACATAACCGCCGGCTCACTACAGCCGGAGTATGCAATTTAATGCATTTTCCTCAGGGGAACAAAAAAAAATGTCATAAATATAGACGAACATTTGTGTATAAAATATATGCGCTATCCATGTTTAAAAATATATCATACTACATATATATTTTTATCTATAAATAATAATCAAATAAGACCTAAAAACTACTACATACTCTTGGGAAGCCAACCTTAGTAAAGACACCGCTAACATACAAGCTATAAAAGCCAATGTCATCACTTCGCTTTACGCTCTCATAAATATATATGAGACGATTATAGGTTCACTATAAACGTTATTAATAGAAACTATGCCGGGTACGTTGTAGCCATGATTCCTACGGGCACTGAGACTTGAAGTGTAATAGCCTATAAATATCCCACTGTGAGCTCAGAATATCCACAGGTAACGTACTAAGGTATTCCATAAACCGAAAATGATTCTCGATTATGTTTTGGATCTAACGCAGACATAATATTTTATTATAATCACTTCGAATACAATGACAATTTAAAGCAAACAATATACGGTCGACCGCAAAAAAATCGTAACGGTTATATTTTCATATAAACCCAATTCACTCACAAATTGAGAAATAAAATATTATTTGCTTTTGCATTACAAAGAACCTGACAATCCTTTTAATTGACTCAAAATGAATGGTTATTCGATATCAGAATAACCTTATACGGAACTTTAACCTTGATTATGTGCGTTGAATATATGTATCATGGCTATGTAGCTTCAAATTTAAGATATGGGATCCTGCTGTGGGGAAATTCTGTAAATATACAAAAAGCATTTATCGCGCAACAGTGTATCCGTGCTTTAAAAGATGTACCCCCATTAAATACCTGCAAACCATTATTTAAAGAGTTGAATCTTTTCACACTTCCTTCAATGTACATTTTCGAAGCGTGTACTTTTGCGACACAAAATCTTCATTTATTTGTAAAGAAAAAAGATATATTGAAGTTTACAGCCAGATATCCGAATAAATTACTTTTACCGCATATAAAGACTGACATATGTCGAAGAAATTGTTATTCTATGGTGGCTAGATTATATAATAACCTACCATCGGAAATGTCGGATATGTCTACTAATTTATTTAAAAATCATTTGTATAAATGGTTGATCGAAAAATGTTATTATTCTGTTTATGAATATTTAGAGAATGATGGTCAAATTTCGTTTATATCCATTTACCCTTTGTACGAGACATTAACAAATGTTGTATGTGTATGCACCTTATTGTAATTGACATAATTTTATTTTGGTGGTTTTAATTATTTAACAATTAACAATCCTTTTACCTTAAGTACGTACCTCTGACATTTATAATTGTTTTTTTAAATATGCATGCACATTCTTATAATTGACATACTATTATTTTGTTAATTATTTTGACTTAGATTTAGAATTTTTTATTACTTGACATTGTTTTTTAATTATTGTAAATTATATTGTGTACCTAACTTTTGCAAGCCAGAAATGGCAGATGTGGACTGTTCTTTATTGTAATTTGTGATCTTTATTGTACCGACATTTGTGCAAATAAAAATGATTTGATTTCATTTGATGATTTGATTTGAAATAAAGTGCATATAATTGTCATATTTGCATATAGTTGTGATAAACAAATACTTGAGCTATCCATAAACGAAGGAAACATTGTAAAGGTATGTCCACTTCTTATTATTAAGGCGGTAGAGTTTTCGTTTTTATATGAAAAACAAACACTTTTTGGTATTTTGTTTATAAATTCTACGATGTACACATGCAAAGATAAAATAAACACAAATAGGCTTATAGGCTCTGTTAGAGATCTTTACCAGCCTACCCATACATCGTTCATAAAATTGTATTTCCCATAATACTATCTACGAATTAAACCTTGAACTCTTAACTGTATTAACAAAAGTCTACGACTAGTTGGTTAAGCTACGAAATTTTGCTACGGATGCAACAAGACGACTACGATAAGAAACTGCTATGTTCCCCGGAAATATAATATGAATTTCATTGAAAAGGGTGTAAATTGTGTTTTATAGGTAGACAACGCGGTACGTAGATAAATAAAGCATAATCAAACAGACGATTACATCAAGAGGCTTTATAAGCTTATACAAACCAACATTATATAAACCTTGAACTCTTAACTGTATTAACAAAAGTCTACGACTAGTTGGTTAAGCTACGAAATTTTGCTACGGATGCAACAAGACGACTACGATAAGAAACTGCTATGTTCCCCGGAAATATAATATGAATTTCATTAAAAAGGGTGTAAATTGTGTTTTATAGGTAGACAACGCGGTACGTAGATAAATAAAGCATAATCAAACAGACGATTACATCAAGAGGCTTTATAAGCTTATACAAACTAACATTATAAATGCGAAAGTAACTCATTTATAATGTCTGTCTGTCACACTTTTAGGCCAAAACTAAACCGATTTTAATATAATTTTGAACACAAATTGTGTAGGGCCTGTGAATGGATATAGAATAAGAATGACTATGAAAATATTTAATGCGAATAACGGGCTGTATGGGGTGGGAAAAAAGGGATAATATTCGTGTTTTCCACACAGATACGTGTACGTTATTGTTTTAGACTTATGATTAAATATATATATAATTAAATAGTATATTATATTAGTTTATACAAAAAAAATTGCCTTAAAAAAAGTAAATTTGATGGTAGTAAGATTTTGTTTTTATAGGCTTAAGAACCAAGGGACATTTTCACCCCGGAAAAATATATTTTCCCACGGGAATATCTTGTATTCACAGCTAACCGGGCTTTAAGGCAATTTGATATAGAGAAGTTTGGAGATCCGAAAATGAGCATGAGATAATTTTTACCGCGGGAAATTCTTTGCATTTGGTAAATTCGATATACCGTGGGCAAAGCAGTGTAACTAAATACCCACAATTCGTCATTTTCGTTGATCCCTCAACGTAAAGGTGAACAGTTTTCAGAATATTTGGCTGAACTACCGAGTAATGATGCTTCCAAGCATTTAGTGGTTCTGTGTCAACATCATTAGTGCTACAGCAAAATTCTACGATTTCTTTCATTCACGATGAATACTTCTGCGAAACACTTGCAAAAAATCGATTCAGGGTAAACGTTCTTTCATACTATATTATAGAGGTCGATGAAAGAACGAAACTGAGGGTCGATAGACAAATTGAACAATTTAAAATTCCTTGGGTAGCCTACGCATTACATACTCATGAAATCTCGAAATAAATTAGAAATAATGTATATTTATAAATAAGGTACAAAGAAAATAAAAGATTATGGCACAAATAATACAATTTTTATAATCTGTAATATTGATTCACCATAGTTCCTTATAGGTTTTATACACCATATTGTAGCACGAACTTGGGCTTAAGTTCCCCAATCGTAATATATGCGATAGAGAAAACATATCGAGGCTATATCACCACGCAGCGTCAAGGGGTCAATCTGACATGAAATATCCACGCAATCGATGATCAGATCCGCTCTCCGGCGAATGAGATCCAGAGAAATAAGTTAGAGAAAGAAAACAAAACCGGTGTCTTACTGGTTTCAGTACAGGCGTCCATTTATCTGCTGCTTTAATGGTGAAGAGTAGAACGTCGTAAAGCCATTAAATACGCAAAGGTGTAGCAGATTAAATCGTACTGCACCACAGAGATCAAGTGAGACTGGAATCATATTATGACCTCTTATTCCCAGACAGCCTAGTTTATTTTTTTTTAGCATACGGAGTTAACAAACATTAAAGTTATAAATAATATCATATTATAAAATTAATCAAGAAGTTTCAAAATTATAAGTTATAGTGCCCTTAAACGTATTAATTGAGGATAAATTTGAATCTCTTACTGAATACGTAATTATAATTTAAGGAAATAAATAAAATGGTGATCAAATTAATCAAATTACACATATTTGGACCCGCCTTAAACTAACAATAAAACTACGAAAAACCCACAAAACAACAATACAATACAAATTATTTATCTACCCACAAAACGATGGGCGTGTCGGACCGTTCGGTTACGAAGAGCGAACAGCGGAGATAGCGATAAGATGGCGGCGCGGATAACGCTAATAAAACTAAATAATTGCGCGGAACAAAGAAATTAGCGCAACGTGGCGCTGGCTTCGTCGCTTGCGCTAGCTTGCGGGGCGGACGCGATTAGTGGTTTTGTGTTAACAAACATCTTTGGATTCGTAGTTAATGTAAAGTTAATGTAGCTAAAGTAAAACTTGCGTTTAAATTAAAAACAAAGTAAGAACTATTTTCTATTCGCTCTAACATCGCTTTAACAATTCCAACATAGATTGCTTTTTTTTTATTAGATAGGGCAGCAAACGATCAAGAGGATCACCTAATGGTAAGCGATAACCGCTGCCCATAGACACCCTCAACACCAGAGGAGTCAACAGATGCGTTGCCGGCCTTTCAAATAGGAATATTCTCTAGGTTTCGATATCGCATCGGTTCATCGCTTATACAATTTGATACAGAATTAAAGTACATCTTATAGTTACACAAACGAAATTAGCGTACAACATTATTTAAAAAGTGTCCCAGAAATCTATAAATATTGCAAACATTTTTACATTATGAAGCCTAGGTATTGTAACAAAACTTAGCGTGATGTTTGGTTTTTTTTATTCGAATTGACTATACCTTAAGACCGTACTTTAAGAGACGAGCAAGGTATATTGATGGTTTGTACACAGGTCGACGAGAGAGAGGCACCAACTAAACCCCTCTATATATCACATCTTTATAAGATCTCGAATTACCAAGAGTTTCAAAGTTTCTGAAAATTCTATACTTAAGTGCGTAACAATGACGGCTATCGTAGAATCGTGTCAGATATAGCGATATAGAGAGAGGAGGAGATACAAAGGCAGGAAATACAAAGAGTTTAAGTCTAGCTTCAAACTTTCCGTACAAAATGAAGAAAGAATATTATTTTTTTGATATATTGAAACATGAAATATATTAACATTACTCCAAAATCAGATCATAGTTCCAAAATCAGAAGGTGTAATATCTAATTAGTGTATATATACCTTCAGCCTTTTCTTCACCTACTATCAGGTGATCCTCCTTGTCCATATTTAAAAAGTAATGAGGTAGCTACTCAATTCGCAATAAAGCACCCTACCTCTTAAATTCGTTTTCTCTAGGGACCCATCCATACCCATAATCAACAGGGCGACACTAAATTCGTGATACAAAATATCACCCCTATATAGTTTGCTTCCCTTTGACGCTTATTTTAGTAAATATATGACATTATAGCTATGCAAGAACTCAATATAAGATTTTCACTATAAGATTTTCACGAGCCGCCTACCGAACTGATTTTATGGTAATACTCCCGAACGCCCTCAGGAGCGGGAACTGTTTTGTTTTATTCTCAGAATAAAGTACGATTTGAGCGATTCGGTGAGGTGGAAGCCACGTTTATTAATAAGTTTGCTATTCAGTTATTTCTATTCGGTGTATTTTTTTCATTTACGTTACCATCTAGGTATATATTTGGATTTATTTCAGTTAAATATACATTGTGTATTGATAAATATTAAATATACATATTACTTACACCAATTAGCCTAGCCTAAAGTAGGCTCTGTAAGGCTTGTGTTATGGGATCTATTTTACATATATAAATATTTTTCATAAGACACACTTACAAAGGATATTTTAAGGATGCTTAAAGTCGCCCTAAACACGATGCGGACGGTTGCAGTTTCTTTGCGTTTAGTTGTTTATTTTAATAGTTACCTGCAATATAAACAAATAGTCCTATATATTGTCTTTAGTTCTGTATATTGAATGCTTCTGTATATTAACATATATGTTATAGCATTACATAATGGTTTTATATATTAAATGCTTGTGTATCCAGGTATTTTGAATAGTTCTGTATATTATTTCTCTTGAGCATATGCTGACTTGTTTTATATTTATTATTTAATTATAAAACAAGCTCCACCGCAGATTCTGTCTGTATGTCTGTTTATTGTAATAACTATTATATAGATTGCATGCGATTTCTTCCAATACCAGGTAAATATTTCATTCTGTTTGTTTTGTTATATATCATCCATAGCCTTAGAGTTTATTTAGTGTAACATGCTAATCGCAGGGACTATTGAGTCATAAGTTATCTAAGTAATTTTTTAGCATATATGTATATGGACTACTTCATAACTGTTCAGAAGTGTATTAGACATAGCCTTAAAGACCAGCTTTGAAGATATCGTGCTATCCAAACCAGTGCTCGGAATAAGGTCATGGCGTGAAACTAATTTCGTTCAGTGGAACTGCCGTAAAAGAACCCAAAGAGTTGTACTGTTATGTTTTTGTTTAACGAAGAAAGCTAAGTTATTGCAACTTTATAATGCACACTATGAAATAGTGGTTGCTATTCAGCAAAAGTATTATAAACCCGGCGAAATATTAACGTGTGCGCATAACGTTACGATTACTAAAGTTAAGCAACATAATCTATTAAAACGCAATGGCTAGAATTCGAATGGGTGACGTTATTCTTTTACTTTAGAGATCCTTTGTTCTCGTCTTCTTTAAATTGCAATCTCTTGACATATTCCCCTTATAGGTAAAGAAAACGTAAAATATAAATGTTAAGTATTATGTAATCCACTCAAACAAACACAAAAACTCGTATTTCTTTGCTCACATCAATAATTTATAATTATACTATTAGCTTAAAAACTTTATGGGTCAGAATCAAAATTAACTGTATTCAAATATGACTTTATAAAAAAATCTTTTGTCAAAAGTAATAACAACATTTACAATAAATTATATCTTTATCATACAACGTACATATAAGTGTTTACAATTTATACGGGAAAACAAATATTTACACTTTAAAGTGTAATGTATTCAAATGAACACCAAGCATTGGCATCATTTAAATAATTATTGACTTTGTTACCTTGCCTTGCCTTTACTCATTAGCGTTTTGAAGCACCTTGAACTTATGAAAAGGCAATTCAACTACACTATGTGCAAACTTGTTATATAAATGTATAAATTTGCCCATAAACGAACGTCTAGTTTTTTGTAGCCTGTACTTTGGAACGGCAAATTTATTTTTATTTCTTGTGTTTAAATAATGCATTTGAAAATTAATATAAAATGTGTTACAATTTTTATACACATAAATCTAATTTTTTGAAGAACAATAATAGAATCGGATTGGTTTATAAATAATCATTCATTGTTTCATCCAATCGGAGTTTCTTTTTTAATATGTCCAACGCTGATATACGTGCTGTGATTCAATTAATCGTATTCGTCGCCAAAACAATACGCCATGTTGCTTAATAATGGCGGTTGTCACGCTAGCCAGAGTGTAACATGGCTTGCGTTTGAACACGCCGTGACGATACAAATTTTCAGTGTTGTCATTGTCACGTTACCGAATAATTCTTATAACGAAATTCCTTCTTCAAGTAAATCGTCACTGAAACAATGTTGAAGATCTACAAGACATATTTAAGACCTCATTTTTCACATCCATACTTTAAAGTAGACATTGGCTTGATTGAACCAATAGACCGTAAATTTAGTAAGATCTCCATAAAGTTTAACTCACTAGCATACCAAGACATATTTAAAAATTAGGCTAGCCTAAAACGTCAAGACGTTATCGTCGACCTTAAAGATTTTCAATGGATACAACGACTGTTCAGCATTGAGCAACCTTTCTACACGTCACACGAACCCGCGTATAACGATAAAAACACAAATATATAAAATAAAAACACAATATATAAAATAAAAACACAAATATATAATATAAAAATAAAAACACAAAGGCACAAAAACAATAAGGGCAGAAACTTCATAAGTAATTGCATAGTTAACGCTTGGACAAATTACTAAACTGTAAACTCTATAAGTCTTAACCAGTACAAAAATAGTATTGACAAACTATCAAAAATAGTGAGGTAATAAGTAATAATAACAAAAAATAAACTTGGGAGTGTGACTGACGATATATTGAAGAAGGGAGAGCCAGAGCCAGTTTACCGTCGGAGAGCCATGCTTGGGCACGAATTGGGCCGGCTCGGCCTGAGTGATACCACGGCCTCACAGAAAACCGGCGTAAAATAGCGTTTGCGAGGTGTTTTGCCGAGTGAGTGAGGGTACCGGAGGC
The DNA here is from genome assembly GCA_036419045.1 of Scirpophaga incertulas. Classification (NCBI taxonomy): domain Eukaryota; kingdom Metazoa; phylum Arthropoda; class Insecta; order Lepidoptera; family Crambidae; genus Scirpophaga; species Scirpophaga incertulas. The sequence continues at coordinate 4,429,812 of CM071641.1, read as the reverse complement.
CCAACCCCCCCTTCCCCCCTTACTCCCTTTTAAAAGGCCGGCAACGCATCTGTGACTCCTCTGGTGTTGCGGGTGTCCATGGGCAACGGTTATCGCTTACCATCAGGTGATCCGTTTGCTCGTTTGCTGCCCTATCCTATAGAAAAAAAGGGAGTGTGTGTCGAAATGACGAGTGTTAGAGGAGAGAAGAAAAGACATGTTGCGCCGACCTCAAGCAATTTGGGAACAGGACAAAAGAATGAAGAAGAAATAAACGCCAAAAATCAATAGAACACAATATACTAATACTCTATTGTAGCAGGTGTTATTTTGCGGAAGTCCATTGTATTACAAAGGATATTGTTTTTTGCTGATTCCGCGCAGTTTTCCCGCGTGAGTCACCGAGCGGGCAACAGATCCTGGAGATGTCTCGCTGAGAGACGAAACACGTGTCGACCTTGTCTGCTTGTTGGACAAGTCATCATCAACTGCGCGGAATCAGCAAAAAACAATATCCTTTGTAATATACTAATAATAAAGCTTTGTCATAAAATCTGCTATAGTGCCCAAGACGAAAGTATTTGATTTGCTTATATTGTTAGCGAAGTGGTATGGTATAGCGATATGATTAAGCTCGAAGTAAATCAAAGGGAACGGAAAGGGCTATTTCACAAGCAGTTTCTTTGCCTGCCCAAATCAGACCGATAAAATTCGAAGAAAAAATAGGTTATTCCACATGGACCGAAGTGGTAGTGGTAATAACATATTGCTCACAGTACTGACGGTCGTTGGGACGGAAAGTTCAGAGAGGTATATAGTATACCCTAACGCTGCGTTGAGAAACTTACCACAAAGTGGACTAACTATTTGGTGACGGCGCTAGATACGCCAATTAGTGTAAACATTCCTGGGGAAGGCTATTCAGCCGAGTTCCACGGCTGTAATTGTCACTTCACAGATAAGATTTAAAAAGTAATGTGTACTAAATTAATTCTACTTTATTTTAGGTGATTTTCGTCGAACTGGCGTCAAATAACTGTGTTTGTATAAACCGAAACGCTCTTGACAAATTTCTGTTTTTATCCTATTATAATAGATCCTATTATAGATTAAATCCTTTCCTTACTAATATTATAAATGGGAAAGTGAGTTTGTTTGTCTGATTCTTTGTTCCGCTTTCACGCCGTAACTACTGAACCGATTGCTTTGAAATTTTGCAGACGTAAAGATAAAGGTCCGGTTTAAATAATAGGGTTTTTATCCCAAAAAAATCGACAGATTCCACGGGATGCGCAATAAAAGCTTTGCTCAAAAACTACTGCACAGATTTTCATGCGGTTTTCATCAATAGATAGAGTGATTCTTGAGCAAGGTTTTGCGGTATTTTTTATCTCCGAAAAACGGATAGTCCCACGGGAAGCGCGATAAAACTTTCACGCCATAAACCGACTTCCGCGCATATGTAGCCGTGGGCAAAAGCTATGACCCTTAACCCTCTATAGATCCAATCCCGAAATCCACGCGGGCGAAGCCGCGGGCAGTATATATATGTACATACTAACACATTATGATTAAGGGAGAGTAAAAAGCAAATGATGTTAAGGTACTCTCCTGAAAATAACCACGGATGAACTGTCGCGAATACTTGTGGGCAATTGGTTCCAGAGCCTCGTTGCTGACACCGTAAACGAATTCTTAAGGTGATGCGCGCGTAAATCGTTTAACTATAAATAAATTTAATATTGGTAAATCGTCATCAATACGACGTGACAGATATCACACGGAATGTAATAGAGTTGAATACTTCGTGACGGAATCACTGCCTGAAGAGTTATTTATGTACCAACTTACACTGATTTCATACAGCGAAAGAAGAAAATGGATATGCCTCAAATCCCGAGATTAATAACATAACATAACCCTTTATTGTATACATAAAATACACACACAAAGAAAAAAAAGAAAATAACAAATGTACAAAAGGCGGCCTTATTGCTAAACAGCAATCTCTTCCAGGCAACCTAGAGCCAGGGAAGTATTAAAAGGAGATTTAAATATAGGATGGGTACAAAATATAGTAATTGGACAGGACAATAGGCTGTAACTAGTTTAAGTTAAGGAATCTTTGACAGGAAGTGAACACGGACTTGATTCTTAAAGGACTCCAGCGTTCGCGCTCCCCTAATACCTTCCGGGAGAGAGTTCAACAACCAGACGGGATAAGCCGAAAAAGAATATGAAAAAAAGAGTATGAAAAATTTTAAAGAGCAGAAAAAATCCCGTCTTTTTTTATATAAAACGTTATTTACTTTACACAATTTAAACTACTGCACGCGCGACGTTGCCAAACTTACATCAATGACATCGGATGTCCGAAGTTGCAAAATTCCAATACGCGCTATGTTGCCACATTTGTAGTTCGCACAACATAACTTGTGAGAACAAAAGAATAATTTTACCGTGGGAGAGCCATGCTTCGGCACGAATTGGGCCGGCTCGACCGGAGTGATACCACGGCCTCACAGAAAACCGGCGTGAAATAGCGCTTGCGCTGTGTTTCGCAACCTTATTCCCCCCTTATTCCCTTTTAAAAGGCCGGCAACGCATCTGTGACTCCTCTGGTGTTGCGGGTGTCCATGGGCAACGGTTATCGCTTACCATCAGGTGATCCGTTTGCTCGTTTGCTGCCCTATCCTATAAAAAAAAAAAAAATACAATAGCGAGAATACGGAGCACTCCCCGCTTAACGGAATGGACTAGATTTGTTTTATTATTTATTTGTAAAATTGTTGACCACACGGAATTGTCCATTATCCATTGTCCATATTTTTTTTGTTTTCATGAGAATTAGTTTTTGTACAGATTTAAGTTTAGTTTTTGCTGCTGTTGGTTTGCACAGAGCTTCACGTTTTACACAAGGTTTCCGCAGAATACCAGTGTTTGGACACTTTTCGAGTGTCCAGACGTAATACTGAGCGGAGACCTATTTAGTGTTTTTTTTTGTTATATGTTATTCATTAGTTATAAGTATTATTGTATTATAAGACACTAAATAAAGATTTTTTCTTTCTTTCTTTCTTTCTTTCATTAGAAACCCTGGGAAGGTCCACATTATTATCAACATTTCAATGTAAGTACATAAATAACTCTACCTAATTCCGACCTTTGACCACAATGGATAAGCCGGCTAACATAACTATGTAATAGATTTCAGTATAATCCATATGTATAGTTCAAGCTCAATAGAATTACTCATACTTGAGAAGTATATCGTAATCAATTTGTCAAAAACTAGCTAACATTCATCCATCATTACAAAGTTTCGCTTACATAATATTTGTAGGATGGTCTTCATATCAACACTTATTTTTCTAGTTTTGTGGAGTCGGCAGTGTGCACAGAATAATAATAGCCGTGTATTGAATTATATGGAGTAACTTTGTATATGTGTTTTTTTATGGTTGAACTAGCTTTCTGCCCGCGGCTTCGCCCGCGTGGATTTCGGGATTGGGTGTATAGAGGGTTAAGGGTCATAGCTTTTGCCCACGGCTACATATACGCGGAAGTCGGTTTATGGTGCGAAGATTTTATCGCGCTTCCCGTGGGACTATCCGTTTTTCCGAGATAAAAAATGCCGCAAAACTCCTCAAGAATCACTCTATCTATTGATGAAAACCGCATAAAAATCTGTGCAGTAGTTTTTGAGCGAAGCCTTTATTGCGCATCCCGTGGGATCTGTCGATTTTTCCGGATAAAAAAGTAGCCTATGTTACTCGGGGAGAATGTAGCTTTCAAAGGTGAAAGAATTTTTGAAATCGGTCAGTAGTTTAAGCGTGAAGAGGTAACAACAAACAAACAAACAAACAAACAAACACACTTTCGCATTTATAATATTAGTTGGGATATAGGGATGATTCCTGTCTCAGTTAATTGCTAAAATTTATTGAAAACAAGCACGACTTATTTGTTATACACTGTTATCATTTATCATTAACTATGTATATAGTTATATATAAATGTCTGTTTTTACAATAAAGAATATATAATCTTTATTGTAAAACCAGACAAATTATGTTATATAAAATGAAATACAAAAGCGAGCTTATCTCTTTAAGAGATCTCTTCCAGCTAACCACAGAACCAATTTGAAATTATATTCATTATTTTTATATAACACTTCCCTTTAGCACCGAATATACTAACAAAAGACGAAGGGATATTGTTTGTGCTCAAAATATGGGAATTGAGCATACTTTCTTGGCCAGATTTTTGTATTCCTAGGACCTTTTCTATATAATAGATTAAACGCCAAGCTATGTACGTTTAATTGTACCTATCATAAAGCTAAAGTACTTCTTCAAGGAGCATTTCAAGTTATGTCGTAAGACGATACAGAGAAACTATTACTTGTTACCAAATAATTTGTATTTTTATTTATATTTCTATCTCTTTCTTACTTTGTTTAAATTTAGGACGAGGTACGGCGGAAGTATATAGAATCGGGAGCGCAAGTAATCATGGATAGAATAGTGAAGATTTTTTTAATTTGCATTTATATTTATATAAAAAAGTTGCCATGCAATATATCAAAATAAATCGATATTAAGACAAATATTTTTTTATTCGATATATCGATTTATGAAAATATCGAATCGGTTAAAAAAGCTAAAGCTGACTCATAATGACAACGCAACCGAAGTAAATTATGACATTACTTTTTTTTTCGGTTTTGATTCAATTTCAGACAAAGCTATGCATATGCATTCCATAGAGCAGATCAACATTTTCTTATCTATTCTTAACATAGATTAAGTATTTCTATATGAATATTCTTAATGTTGGTTACAGTTATCGTCTGTATAATCAATCAATCAATCAATATCTTTATTTGCTGAAAAACATGGTTACATTTGATCTAGGTGATTTACAAATAGTCCAGCACATTTTGCCAATAAATAGCATGCAAACATATATACATAATCTGTGGGTTTGTGGATTCACACCGACAGCTCATATGTTGCTTTGAGCATCTTCCAGCTCCATCGTCAGACCCTGGTTTCCTTATTACACTATTTACATTTTACTCTGGTCTTTGATTATGCTTTCAGATATACGATACAAACAACGACAAACTGTGTGCTTTTGATAATAAATAGACAATATAAAATTTTAGTGAAAAATATTCGATATTTAAAAAATATCGATATTTTCAAACGATATATCGAATGGTATCGATATCATATTTTATATCGATATAATGTATCGATATATTTTTTGAGTGGATACAATAAAAGAGTAACAGAAATGACGAGTGAAAGAGAGAATATGATGGAAAAAATGGAGATGTATAAAGCGTAGCGAAAGGTAAAGGGTAGCGAAAGAACTGGATCAAGAAATGAGAGAAATACTGGACGAGAGAGAGAAAGAGGAAGAAAGAAATAAAAATGGAAAGAAAGGACAAGAATGCGGGAAAGAATGTGAGGATGAAAAGAAAAGATGGAAAGAGAACGCAGAGAAGGAGAGTGAACGGGCAGGAGTCTTAGGCCCTAATGTCAAGATCTCTAGTAGCACATACAACGTCTCTTTTCTCATACAGTAAAACAACGTTTGATTAAAACCAAATCACCTCACAACGAAAATGTATAATCTATGTCACCTATAATCATAACCCTTGTATCTACATAAAATCATAACACGGTCGTAACAAACTAACTGCTACCAACCGACAATTCAGTGTCCTAGTTTAAATAAATAAAATAAGCCCGCGCGTTTCCCGTGTCATAATGGCCGGTGTCACGGCAGCCTCAAAACCGGATGAATCCAGCTCAAACCAGTATTAATGTACGCTGAATATTGGATGACAACTGCCTGTTATTATGAGGCTTCCTCTGCTTCGTCAACGTCTATTAAGAATGTCCGTTTACGTTTTACTAGCTAGTGCCCGCGACTTTGTCTGCGCAAAAGTATTTCGAGCAGTTTTGTTTTTTTAATACAAAGGACAATGACAAGAATAGGCCTGATCTCCGACAGATTTTCTATTATTATGATAATTTGTATTAAAATACATAAAGAATTATGCAATATAATTAAAATCTGTAGAAGTACACCGGTGCAAAGTAATTTTAAATAGTAATTTAATTTATCAACACATTTCACACCAATTTCTCTACTTTGAATGTTACCAACACCAAAATACGAAATCCAATATCGATACGAAATTGCACTTGCAAATTGATTAGAATAATTCATTACGAAAATACGCAAGTGAATTTATTACATCATGTGTAAGTCGTAACTAGTAATCCCTATTATAATAATTATGATAAGTTATATTTCTGCATATGATCATATTTTTTATTGATGTAATTAGGTATATAACATTCGATTATCGATACTGTTAATCTAATAATGTTATTATAGTGCTGGCAACACTAAATAAAACTTTTCGACTGTCACGTCAATGTCTAAAAGTTTTATCACTTCTCCCGCGAAGTAATTCCGTTTTCGAATAATAAATTGTTAAAAAGTATGACATGTGGTATTTTTTCATACATTTTAAAATAATGTAGGTATTGTTGTATTTTGTGTTTATTTTTACTATAAAAAAATCATGTATCTAAGGATAATTTAACAAGTCATTAATTTAACTAATCATTTACTATTTAAAATCAGAAGTACTAAGTGAGTAAGTGGTGAACTTTAAAGAGCTATAACTTTTTTTTTAGTGTACTTTGAATATAAAACTAAATGTACTATTAAATTCTATAATTGTTTTCTTTTTTTTATGACATATAGTTCAACTTTGTCGGTTCAGGTCGAGTCTTGTAGGGAATCCTGGCATTCTCCTTTGAGTGCGTTTGACAACGATCTCATGTGATGTTAAGTAAAAATGTTGCCTAAGGTGGAACTCTCTATTTACTCTTTCTACTTTATTTACTCTTTCCTCAAAAATCCCTACATTAGAAGTATCGAGGAACAAAGACGCAGATAGGAAATTCCATTCCTTTTATCTTATCCAGTTTATATTAAGCGTGGTGTATATATATCTTTATAAATTTTAGTTTATGTGTTATTTTAATTAACTATATTATTGTAAAGTTTTATTAAAATCCATTCAATCCATCCAATCCAAATCCAATCCATCTGATCACTTTTCTATCTGCTTTTCAAATATATAATAAATTACCTGTAAAGCTGAAAAACCTCCCAAATCATAAATTCAATCATTCTTTGTAAAAGTGACTCATAGATAATACGTTTTATAATATAAATAAATACTTGTGTAATAATGACATATAAATGATATTATAATAAGTATGATCTGTATTAATAATATTTGTAAAAAAATATTTCGACATGAAATGTAATTTAAAGAAATAATGACACTATTTTTATAAATAAGTAACTACTCAATAATGCAGTTTTTAATATTATTATGCGTGGAGTATATCTTTATAAATTTTAGTTTGTGTTATTCTGCTTAACTATATTATTGAAAAGTTTAATTAAAATCCATTCAGTGGTTTTACGTGAAAGAGATGTTTATAGGCCTCGTTGCCACTATCGGCCATACGCTTATACGCACTTGTAACACCAGAAGTTGTCACTCGCACGTTGCCGACCCTTTAAAAACAACCACATTAAAATAATATAGTTTATACATCATAATAACACACAGGCTGCAATTAATAAAGATATACGCTACTAATATAAGCTAGTCGAAACACTAATCCTACGCAGACAAAGTTGCGTGCACCAACTAGTATCCTATAAAACAAAACACTAGCTAACATACTTTAATAACCTAGTCTCAGGTTATGTGTAAAAAAGAAAAACATAGTATAAGTTATATAAATCTCTGAATGTCATATCCGTTCTTTTTATATCATTGCAATAGGTGCTAAGGTAACGTTAAAATGTTTAGTTTTATCAAAAATAAAACTAACCATGTTATTGTCATTATATATTATTAAATATATTCATTAGTTAATTAACGACCTATTTCCAGTGTCAATCGAAAACTTGAAAAAACTGACCGATATTAAAGCAATAGAAATAACCTACTTTACAATTGAAATTCTTGCGTGTCACGGAAGAGTTAAATTCACGTTTGGGCTGAATTTTAACATGTTTAACTAAATGGTACCGGCTAAGTAATAACGGTTATGCACCAAAGTTCTTCAAGGGGCTTGTAGGGATATCCAGAAATTTGGTTATTTGTGTTGCACCGTAAGTACTATTTTCCGTGCAAGACATTAACTAGCCAGTGATATTTCAAAGATATGTTGCTTTGATACGGCACCGCCAATAATAATTGCTTTTACTTAAAGGAAAACACTGTATTTAAAACATCGTCGAGTTTATGTATTTATAACTAGTTTTCAGCCTACGGTTTCGCCCACGTTATATCAAATTTTCGACAAAAATTATCAAGTTCCTTCTCGGGTCTATAATCATTCCCTTGCCAAATTACAGCCAAACCTGTTCAGATATTTTAATCAAATTTTCTCGCGAGAAAATAAATATTTCAGCCCTTGATAGACAAGCTAAAAGGCCTTTACACTGCGAAGAGAAATAGATAAAGATGAATGTACAGCCAACACAACGTCAAGGTATACATTTGAAATACAAAACTGGTCAATTGCGAGTCGGACTCGCGCAACGAGGGTTCCGAGCAAATTTGTCGACATGTGTGAATTGCTCGTTCATTACTAGAATTAAGTCTCAAAGATTTATGCTGTTTTTTCCAATTATGTAGTATAAAGAAAGATTTTTTTGCTAAATAACTATAAATTTACGGTTTTCGGAACTTTTCCTTTACTTGTGCTACACGACATTGCTTCTTGCCAAATTTCATGATTCTAGGTCAACGGAAAGTACCCGTTACGTATAGGTTTTGATTCCCTTGCAAATGTCAAAATATGCGATATAAATGGAACATAACCGGCCATATCTTTTTATTGCGTTGATTTAGAAGTTTTATTTTTTCATTGCTTTGAGAGATATGAAACCTGGATATGTGATATTAATTTCAGCTTGATATCTCGACGCGTTTCTGAGAAAAAGAGTCTTGACAGACGGACGGACGGACAACAAAGTGATCGAACAAACTTTTATTTAGGCAAATGAGTGTATAAAATACTGTGGAAAACTTCGATCTATTCGACAAAAATGCTATATCGAATAAGCTTTCTCCCCGCAGCATGATTGTCCCAAGAACTTCCCACTTCGGATATTATGATGAGCGAAATACGCCTGTCGTTAAGCTCCGTCACCGTCCTCAATAGACTGATGAACCCCACCGGCAATAATTTATGCTGGTAATACAAGTATTAGATAATTTTGACGCGTTATATTATAGTCTCTAGCTACGGGACGAGCACGGTGGTGGATACGATAAAAATGGACACTGAGTTTACGTTTGTTATTAGATACCTTTGTCATAGCTTCTTTAAATATGACAAAAATACGATAAAATACACAATAACACGACAAAAAATGTAGATAATAAATACAACAAAAAAATGAAAATATAATTACTTTTTCCAAAAAATAGCGTATTCCTATTAAAATGGCCGGCAAGTAATCTGTACCTCCCCAATCTCTTTGTATCCCTTCGTATGAATATTGGAATAATTAAAAAAAAAACGAACAATACAAACTGTAAAATACATCGTAACATTTTCTTCAAACCTCCATATTTATCTATACTAATATTATAAAGCTGAAGAGTTTGTTTGTTTGTTTGTTTGAACGCGCTAACCTCTGGAACTCCTGGTTCGAAATGAAAAACTATTTTTTTATTGAATAACCCATTTATCGAGGAAGGCTTTAGGCTACATAACATCACGTTGCGACTAATAGGAGCGAAGAAATAATGGAAAATGTGGAAAAAACGATGAAAATTATTCATCTTTGAGGGCTTCCGTTGCGTGCGCTGCGAAAACGGTTCTAGATACCAAAAAAATATGTATGAAAGAATTATTCCTCTTAAAATGATCTAAAAAAAATGTCCGCGACAGTATATGTCTATCTTTTAATGTTAACTCACTAGAATCGTTTTTATGGTGATCAAATTTGGATATGTCGCGTTGTCAAGATCGGGTAACAGCTGAGCTGGTTGTTTGCAAAAATAAATATGATGCTCAAAATAACTATTCCACGCGGACGAAGTCGCTGGCACAGCTAGTTATTATGATAAAATTCCGCCATATTCCGTATAGATCATACCATTGACACTTATAGAGGAAACCGTTCAGACTGATGATAATAAGTTTCGATGCTGATAAGATCCGCAATAAGACAACTTTGCTGGAAACTATTTTAGTAACCAAGATAAATCTGACTTCTGTACTGTGTCAAGTCTGTACAGTGTCGAGTTCTATAGCCTACTAGTATCACGGGCATTCTTGGCATTCAGCCGAGCAAGTTCCACATATGTACACCAGAAGCTTGAGATGGCATAATAAGCTACGCTAAAGACATTATATAGATTACTACTTTAGCCACGAACCTTGATTCGCATTACAATATGGTATCTGATACAACAAAGCCTGAATTTTCTTATACGTTGACAACATATTGTAAAACCTTAATTATTATACGCAGTCATTGTAAAGTAAATATGCAATTCTACTTCTCATGCTTGAGGTTACCGAGATGATAGATTGCGGATTTGACTACTGTCTCTTTTTTGTTCGTGACATTATCCAATAGATGGCAGCACAGTGAGCGACGTGGCGGAAGTGTCGCACATTTGATTTTTATAGGTTTAATGATTAGATAACTTGCTTGAAAATATAGCAGCACAGCGAGCCACGTGGCGGAACACAGATGCACATTTGATTTTAAAAGATGTAATAATTAGATATGACTTGGTTGGGATCAGTATTCAGTCAGGCGGGAAGAGTGCAAGTCATAAAAGTCACGCTAGTATTCCATTGCTTAAAATAATTAAGCCGTTATTTCTAGTAGTTGTCTTGTTGACAACAATATCATGATGATCTGATCTGATCACTTTTGTATCTGCTTTTCAAATCTATACTTCTATACTAATATTATAAAGAAGTAAAGTTTGTGTGTTTGTATATTTGTTAAATTGTAAGGGGTAATCTCGGGATCTACTGAACCGATTTTAAAAATTCTTTCACCAATAGAAAGCCACATTATTGCTGAGTGTCATAAGTTAAATAAAAAACCGAAAAATAAAAAGGCTTTTACGTGGTAGTCCGTTTTGCAAAGTGAATCGGAGAAAAACGGGCAGCGGACGGCGCGCGTTGGCTTCGGGTGCTCGCTTCGGGGATTATTAATATTATGCCCAACGAAGTGGGCACGGGTCAGCTAGTATATAATAAATTACCTCAAAGGCTAAAAAATCTCCCAGATCATAAATTCAATATTTATGATCTGGGAATTCTTTGTAAAAATGGCTCATAGATAATACGTTTTATAATATAAATAAATAGATGTGTCTTGTGACTCCCTGGAGGTATACAAAAATAAACTAGCGGGTAATTGTTTCCACAATCTATAGATAAGTTTTTTTTTATATTTTCCTTTACGTTTTAGTTTTAGTTTAGTGTTTTATCCCTACTTTACAATATTTTGTATCTTCCAACATCTCCATCCTACCTTAAATCTTTGTTTTCTTTTCGATCCCATTCGTCATGTCGTGCCTTGCGTTCTAATTTTAATCTGACTCTGGATATACCGCCCCGAAGTACCGACTATTTTTCATATTCTTTTTCGGCTTATGCCGTCCGGTTGTGGAACTCTCTCCCTGAGGGTATTAGGGGAGCGCGAACGCTGGAGTCCTTAAGAATCAAGTCCGTGTTCACTTCCTGTCAAAGATTCCTTAACTTAAACTAGTTAAAGGCTATTGTCCTGTCCAATTACTGTACCCATCCTATATTTAAATCTCCTTTTAATATTTCCCTGGTCCTAGGTTGCCTGGAAGAGATTGCTGTTTAGCAATAAGGCCGCCTTTTGTACATTTGTTATTTTCTTTTTTTTGTGTGTGAATATTTTATGAATACAATAAAGGGTTATGTTATGTTTTAGTATTTATGTCTAACGTTTAATATGTATATAATGGTTTCCGTCACGTATCTGTACACTCTGTACTAGTCATAACGAAAATAATGGTACTTTAGGTCTGTTTGTATATATTATATGAAATGTTCTGGAACCGATCTTGTCTAGTACAGTTCGGTTTCAGCGTTCATCCCTTCCGCGTACATGCAAACTCTGGAATGAGCTCCCAGCTGCGATGTTTCCTGAGCGCTACGATATGTCTAACTTCAAACGAGGCTTAAAAAGAGTATTTCTCTCCAGGTAGGCAGCGGCTCAGCTGTGCACTGCAGATGTGCATGAGCGATGGTTACCACTTACCATCAGGTGGGCCATTTGCTCGTCTGCCACCGTATGGAATAAAAAAAATGTTCATACTTTATTATAAGACTGTTTGTTACCATAAATAAATAAATAAATAGATATTATAATGAACTTAATAATTAAATATAAATTATATTAGTACCAAAAAAGTCCCCACTCAGTAAACGGTCGTGACATCTACGTCACGACCGCTGATATTCTGTGGGGCCAGATACATGATCGGAGACGGCACTAAAGTCTGATTATTAATTCACTGGAGTAAACTGACAGATGCTAATGTCACATTGTAAAATTATGCTGCCATATTTATCGTACTAGTGAGGTGACCTGCAAATATAATTGGATAAATTGAATAAATCGATAAGGACTTCATCCTTCGTTGTTATTCAGATCACTCACACAAAGTCAGTAACAACGTTTATTAAAAAAAGTACTCAATTAATTATAATATAGGTACATGAATTCTATCAGATACAAAAATGAAATTCACTCACTTGCTAGCGTTCCCGAACTATGCGTTCAGTTAATCAGTAAATCATTTTTTTTGAGCTATAATTATTCGAACATTTGGAAGTACTTTAATTATTGCAATCTTTTTAAAAGAAAAATACAGATTTAACCACTGTGTAATAGTAGTTATTGTATTTCATTAAATTTCATTTTGCCCTAAAGGTACCATGCTAATATTATTACATCGATTAAACAAAATTGGATTAAGATTTCTTAATAAAGTAAATAAAATGAGTAATGTGATTTGAGGACGGAATGATATTGAATGAATGAGTTTGATTTCAATATTCTAGTCACAACACTATTTTCTGTTCATCATAAAGTGGTAACACCGTAAACGTCAGTTTACTCCAGTGAATTAATGATTAGACTTTAGCCCAGCCACAAGCGTAGACGTACCACACTAACTACTAATTAGTAAAAACTAAAACTAAACACACAAAATAATGTCAAACCAATATTTTGACATGGAATCTAATTTAAAAAAGTAATGACATTCTATTTTTATAAATAAGTGACTACTCAGTAATGCAGTTTTTAATATGTATAAATATTAACAAATTAATGTAATGACAACGCAAAGACTATAAATTAGAATAAACTTTGTATTTCCATAAAATATTTGACATAATCTAAAATAATTAATGAATGTATTACACATATTACTCTTGTATATCAAGGGTAACTGTTCTCTGTGACTTTGTAGAAAGCTCTTTTGAATCGACCAATTTTTTTTTTCCTACCGCCCATTGAGGACGTATTTTTTAGCTGATAAGAAGAATGGGCGCAAGAAACTTATCAGCTTTATCAAAAGTAACAACATTTACAATAAATTATGTCCTTATCATGCAATGTACATATGTGTCCTTATCATGCATATACAATTTATACGGGAAAACAAATATTTACACTTTAGAATGTAATGTATTCAAATCAACACCAAGCTAATGCTTGATGTTGATTTGAATATGAGACGATTTGATGCCAATGCATTATTTAAATAATCATTCATTTTGTAATAGTCCATACTCATAAGCGTCTTTTTAACATGTAACTTGGAAAATTTATACATTTGCTCATAAACGAACCACTAGTTTTTGTAGCCTGTACGTTGGAACGGCAAGTTTATTTTTATTTCTTGTGGATAAATTTTTGCAGTTGAAAATTAGTATGAAATGTGTTACAATTTGCGCAGGACGGCTGGCAGGAGCTGGATGCGAGAAGCCGAAAATAGATCTCAGTGGCGTACACTCGAAGAGGCCTATGTCCAGCAGTGGACGAAGAGGGGCTGATGATGATGATGATGATGATGATGTGTTACAATTTTTATACACACAAATCAAATTTTCATAAATGCACTGCGTGCAATAACACATTGTGCCAAACAAATGTAAACATTAAATAGTCTTATCTTATCAAGCAGACTGCTTATCTGATGGTAAATGATTATAGTCGCCTGTAATATATGTAATTCCTCTGAGGCTTGCAAATCTGCAACCCCTACAAAAAAACCCAATGTCCAATATGTGACATAAGATGTACAGTTAATGTACACAGAAATTTCACTGCTTTCACACTGAACATAGCAATCAACTTTTTAATGTGCGCTAAGAAAATTGACCTGATCAATGTACAAAATACAAATGTAAATAATGAAGCCAGGAATATTTATTTACTAGATTCGATTATTTCAAAGGTTAATGTAATATATCTTAAAATTCATCAGAAACTTTATGTTTAGGTAAAAATGTTAGTAAAGTGTCGTTAGATAAAAAAGAAAAACATTATAAAGCTGATAACATTTTATTTTAATACACCATTATAATACGAAGAAAATTGTATCAAATTAATTATACCAAAAAAAAAAGACTAAAATTACTTTCTGTATAGAACTACAATAATACTAATTTGAGTACCAAAGCTGACATAACTTTTCACAACATAGCTTTCAACCAGATTTTAGTGTTATTAATTTTATACGATCAAAAAATACGTTTAAGAAAAAATGTATTGAAACGTTAAATTATTCTATACTTACTGGTGCCCGCGACTTCGTCTGCGCAGAACACAATTCACATAATCTTTATAAATTGTAGCCTATGTATTATTCTTATGTACAATCTATATTATTTACAAGTTCAATCTAAAACCATCCGTACTAACAAATTTTCACGTTTATAATATTAGTAGAAAATCAAAATCAAAAATCAAAATAATCTTTATTCAACATAGACCTTTACAGGCACTTATTGACGTCAACAGACAAAACCAAAAAACAAAGCTTAAAAAAAAAACAAAAACCTTGTCCGTACGTACGAATAAGGAAAAAAAAATTGACTCCACACCTGTTCGGAAATTGGGAGAGCCTTCTCGAGAAGAACAGGCAAGAAACTCTGAAGGTCTATTTTTTTATCTCCTCTTTTCAATGTTAATAATTATAATAATATAATTTAAAATACAATATAGTATAAGATACAATCATACCTAATACGATTACAGTCGTATGTATGTTTACATACACATATAAAAATAATACAATATTATAAATAATGTTGTTACCAAACATGGCTCTATGAATAGTGTCCCTATTCCCAAATACTGTGATCATTTAGATAGTCACTTACTTTATAATAACCTTACTTTATACTTTATAATAAATATAGAGATAATGCATTTATTAGAAACTACCGCCTTACAAATCACCTATATCAAAAAAGCAAACAAAGCACAAAAAGTTATTGGTGTATATCCAGTCAGCTCTGGTAACATCAATCATGCCTTCACCAATTTCACAAACATTGTCTTAGCTCAAGGCATGTTGTCACTTCTTGTCTTAAATGAAAAGACTAAGACAGCACGCTTTTATGATTTCTCGAAGGAAACCTTCACTGAAATTCGGTATCAGGCGTCCACCTTCATGAATTGAAATTTAAATGGTTTAGTGCGCAAACGAATCCCTTCCGCCGGCCACCAACCGCGTCGTCCCTCACCTACGTCTCTCGCTCAATCACCGCGCTCGTCGGCGAGCGCGAAGACCCGGGCCACACATCCGTCAAACATATACCCGGTACCGTTACGTACCGGGTAGATTCTCACCCTCCACTACACGGCGAACTTGAGCGTTCGAGCCATTAGACGGCGCGCTCAAGTTGCGACGGCACCCTTTGTATCGACCCTAACGACTCCGGAACGGTCGTCGGTGACGATAGTCGGCTAGGCGTCGAACCTTCTGTTCGTGCGCCTTCACAAATCCAAAACACACCAAAATCCAATCTATCCAAACCAATTTAGAACCAATAGTGCCTCTCCCCAAACAATGGTCTAAAAACCAAATAAGAAACAAAACTAAGCAGCTCCATAGCGAGACCTGGAGAAACACTGAAGACTGCAAGCAAACAAAGGCTGCATTACCAGAAATAAACACAAAACTGTCAAAGAACATCCTTAAACTAAACAGGAAACAACTGAATCAGATAACCGCGGCAATAACTGGCCACGGACCTTTTAACAAACACCTCTTCAGAGCATGCTTGGAGGCAGAAGAAACGGCCGCACATGTGGTCATGGAGTGTCCAGGTGTGGTGGACTACCGGGTAAGACATCTCGGACAGCCGAACTCACTGCCGGAGGTTTTCGGTAAGTTAAAAAACCTATTGAAATTTCTGGACGAGCCAAGCTGGCGAGAATAGCAACATCATTCCCACACACGCAAAATAGGCGCTTAGACGTCGAGTTGCGGAAACCAGCCCGTTTGACCTTATACCTTAATCTATCCAAACACATAAAATGCCACAAACACACTCATTGCAAAGCTGAACATCACCATCTGAGGCTTCAGAATAGGACCGTCCAAAAAAAAATGTTTTAGTGGATTATACACAAATCATACCCTAATGTACTAAAGAACTTATTGTCTGAATTGAATGCCATATGTTTTGTTCGTAAACATTACAAGTTTAAGCCCCCTAATTCAAAAACACGTCATCAGTCACAAAAAAACGAACATAAATCGGAATGGGCCGTGATCCGCCGCCGTAAATCTATCGGCCACGTCGCCTGATCCGCGGATCGTCCATTTGCATACGGCCGGCAGGAAGGCGTAAATAAGGGGGTGGCCGCTGGCCGAGTGGGTTTTTCGCGAATTATCAGTTCGCACGTTCATCGCTGGTGTACACTTGTTATTGTGTGTCTGTTAAGAGGTCAGGAGAGGCTTTGACGCAAACTTTTAACGTCAGAGAATGCCTGTATATCTATATATACAGGCATTCTCTGACTCTGATCTCTAATATTAATACGGTTAATACTATTATTAACCGTATTAATATTAAAAGTAAGCTAAAGCAATATTTCTTGTCACAAATATAACCTTTGTAAGATGTTATAATTGCTTTAGATGATGTTTATTTGAATTTTGTGTTTTATAATATATCATTTATTTCAAAAATAACTCAAATAAATGTTAATTTTATTACTGTATGTGTCACACACAAATCTTAGAGGATTAAGTGGCACTATATTTTAAGTGTAATTGTATGTAACTTGTATTGTTAAAAATAAATAAAAAAATAATAAAATTATTGATTTTGATTTCTACGGCTTTTGAGCTACTTATTTTATAACAATGCAATTTTTATAACTCAATAATTACGTTGCCAAGTATTTTGACTACCTATAATAAATAAGACAATGAAACTATAGCTGTATAGATATAATATAAACTTGTTGAAACTGGTAAAGGAAATTGGGTTCAGACTATTTGTCTGAGACCAGCTAATTGACGACTCTATGAAAATACAGGGAAAAAAACTATAGCCCTTCCTGATTATTTCCAATGCAAAATCTCCCATAAACTTGTGAACTAATGGTGTAGTATCATTGATGTGCAAAAATGTTTGTAAAAATCCTAATACATTTTAGATTTTAATTTTCATTTTCAGCACACGGTTTGTTTTTTTTTATCATAATAAACTTTCTATTTTGCAACCAACGCAACTCATGCATTCTCACCGAAATCCACGGGCCTACGTTAACTACGAATATATTTTAAAGCGATTAGGTGTTATTAAACTACTCGCACGCTGTCCCCGATTGGTCAACTTCTCTTTGAATTTATATGTATACAATATCGCCTGACAAAATTGTCTAGTTAAATGTAATATCATAATTACGGACCTATTATCATGCCGCTAACACTTTCCTTTAATAATATCAGCGCCAAACTAAGAAATATAAACGAATTGTAGACAGTACTCCAACTTCTGTCTAAACTTTTAGGCAAACAGCCGCGACTATTATGAAGAGTTATACAAGACTTTTCTCTCAATCTGGTCTTTAAACTTAAAATATATATAAATATAAAACCTACATAGATATAGATGGGGCTACGACTGTGGGGGACAAGACCATCTACCCCCACAAAACGGAGAACAACACCTTTCTCCTGATCGACAAATGATATGTCACTTGATGAATAAATAATATATAAGGAAATGTAAAAATACTAACACCAACAGAAAGAGTTCGAAAAAAATAAAAATAAAACCTAAGCATGTAAGCATAAGCTTAAAACATATTTTAATATTTAATCAAAACAAATAAATGGGACTTTTAAACCGTGCTTATTTATGAACATTATACATATTTGCAATCCAGAAAACCCTACATATATAGAGAACATAACATAACTATAAGTTCAGATCAATGAACCTTAACACGTGTATGTGTAAACACCATTATATCGAAGCCCTTAAACCAACTTTCGCCTAATAATTCTTAACTCTATCTCATACGGCGATAAGCTCAAAATCGTTCCTGAGAATAATATTTTGTATAACAAAATGCCGTGTTGATTGTACAGTCAACGCTACGTCAAGCTTTACATTTACACAACAAAAACGAGCGTTGTGACGAGCAGCGTAAGAAATTCATTAGTGAAATTGTAAAACTTTACGTGTTATCGTCTGTACATATTGGACTGTATGTTGATACAGCAATGTCATTCTGCCATTACGGGAAATAGATTTCTTGAGGAAGAGGAATGAACACAGTGGTTTCGGTTCATTAGGCGCGTCCCTTGAAACCCCTAAAGGGCCGGAGTCCCGGAATCCCGAATTCACGTTTTTCCGGATCGCACGGTGTCGAGACGTCGGCTGATCTGAGCTTACGATATCCTTGTTTGGAGAAAAAATTTCTGTAGTAGTTTGTTTTGTTTGCAGGATCAAAGGTTTATAACTGTTACACAGAGAAACCTTTCGAAATTAAGAATAATCACTTGACATCTGATCAAGTTGAAATTGAACATAAAATTCAATTAAGTTGCGTAAATAACGTCAGGACAGTATACCTACACGCGCTCGTGGTTATTGTAATCCAATACGATTATACGAATAATAAATATAAGTTTGTCAACAAAGAGACTTATTACAATATATATGATGTACCTAATTTTTCATTATAAATATACTGCTTACTGCCGCCTGTAGAAGTAATTACGCGGTCCTTATTGTTCTTTTAAGTCTTACAGATTTAAAAACGCCAGTTCTGTCAACGGCGTATAAAGGTGCACAGATCTTCTTATATACAAAAACGAATCGCAAAATGTGTTGGTAAGCACATAACTCAACAACGCCTGGACCAATTTGGCCAATTCATTTTTAAAATGTTCGTTGAAGTTCAAGGATGGTGAATCGAGAAAAAATCTAATAATTATCGGAAAAGCTCTAAAAACATCCCTTTTGTTCCCATACAAACATTTTCTAACCAAAACATACCGTCAATTTGAGCTTTATTGTTATTGTATAAAGATAATATTGCAAGTACTCACTGTTGTCTAAGCAATATAGGTGTGTTCCTAACATCAAAGAGTCAATTTGCACTTTATTAACGCTGTATAAAGTTGAAATTCAGTCATATCTATCAAAATAGTGTGCGTGTGTGCGTTGGAGCACGGAATACATCGTTGGAGGATTTAATTTCACGTTCCATTGAATAGTCACAAAATGTAATAGTTCGTTTGGGCTTTTTTTTGCAATTAATTATTTTTTATTCACAACGCCCTACCACCAGGGTGACGGTTCTGTACAGGAGAATTTGTCGCCCTGACTATAAAATAAGTAGGAACAAAAAACTGCCACTTTACAAATCTTTTCGACAGGACGAAGTTCTTAGTTAACAATAAAAACCGCTTACATTACGTAAGGAATATTGGCAATCTCTAGGTCAACCATTATTCTGCAATCTTGCAGTCATGTGTTTGTGATATCACCACTAATTTTGAAGTCTTTATAAGGAGATTTATTTGAACACATTACAGATGGATATTTTGATAAGTAGTTGGTGTGCATATACTAACAATCACCTTTTATATTACTAGTTAATAAAATGTTTTAACTATATTATACTATATTGTCTTTCGAGTGTACGCCTTAAGCGACAGCTTTGGTAAGGCCTTATCCTTAGATATAGTCTTTTTTTTTTATTCCCCTGAGGAAAATGCATTAAATTGTATACCCCGGCTGTGGCGAGCCGGAGGTTATGTGGGGCTCTCCTCCCCGGAAGGGGGAAGCCTACCCACTAAAAACCTCAGGGATGGCCTTCTCAGGCATGTAGGGAGCCCCCGGGAACGCCAAGGTACTTCCGGGAACCCCCAGCCTCCGCTCCCTTGCCGATACAGGGAAGCCCTCCTCGGGGAAGGCTACAATACCTCCCCCGATCTCCACCACCGACGACGCCCTCCGGCCACGGAAGGGGCGTGGTCCCTCCCGGGTCGCCGTATCAGCGGGCGCGATTTCCTCGCGCCCGCCGGCGACCCGCGGCGGCGCCGCAGCCGTGCTACCGAGCCCGGCACCGCCTCCTTCGAGCGGGATCGGCCATCTCCCGACCCCGCAAATATAGTCTAGCAAACGACTATTAAGGTAAATAACTTAATCTAGAGTTATTATGAAGAGTATTCACAAAAATAGCAGACAAAGCTTCTTTAAATATATATTTAAATTACGGCTCGTCAATATAAACAGTCTATTAGTGTTAATTTTAAAATCCTACTTGTATTAGAAATGCGTAAGTTTGTATGGATAGATGTTTGTTACTCTTTCAATCAAAATTACTGAATGAATTTTAATGAAACTCTACAATAATATAAATATATATAATTATATTATACATCAGAAGAACATTTAGTCCACAATTTATAAAGATATACGCCATGCTAATATAAGCTACTCGAACTACTAACCCTGCGCAGATAAAGTCGCGGTCACGGGCTAGCATACTATAAAAATACCATATTTAAAGTTGCCAAGTGTCTGCACACTTTTTTATTATGTGTATGTGAAGTGATAAAATAAGTGACACTTCTCAACTTATACCTAAACTTTAAACTACTGTTTAACTTTTCTATAATCATCTATTGTTAGATATTTTTTTTAATTCTACAAAGTGCTGTAGCTTCTTAAAACATCGGCTCTTCATCTTTCCATTGTCCCGCACAAACTTCGCCTCGTCCCGAAATAACATTTCAAATTGAATAATCAACTTAAAAAATTCAAGGCAAATTGAATCTCGTTAGTTAAAACAATCTTCTTCGGAGGATCTCACATAATTAACTTAAGTATGAACTCTCAGAGGATTAGCGAAGTTACCATAATGCATGCTCAGCCCGCGTCCAACGTTACCTCGACACCGCTAAGTTAACAGTAGCTTTATAACTCGAGGATT
This sequence comes from Scirpophaga incertulas, assembly GCA_036419045.1. Lineage (NCBI taxonomy): Eukaryota > Metazoa > Arthropoda > Insecta > Lepidoptera > Crambidae > Scirpophaga > Scirpophaga incertulas. Next base: position 4,408,215 of record CM071641.1, on the reverse strand, counting down.
AAGTAGCTAAGTCACAGTTAAGCTAAGTCGGTTACCTGCTAAGTTAGGCAATGAGTTAATTCGCTTCTCTAATTAAACGAGTGCTTAGCTAGCGGGGATCCAGAAATTGCATGTGAATCCGGACTGTCCAGCTCTGTAAACAAATAGAACTGTCTACATTGAAAAACTGTGTACAAATTACTTATCTAAAAGCATAAACACGAAAATTTTTCCGGTTTTCCCAAAACAAGTTAAAATAATATATTTTTGAAACAGTTTTCTTTTATTCTTCTACGTACCCGTATTTAAAGCTATGAAGATTTAAGCTCTTTGTGTCTATTAAGTTTAATATTTGTTTGATGTCAATAGTGTCTATAAAGATCTATACTTTGAGACTAATACCTCAGAAATGTGTTTAAGGAAATAAATATATTGACATTAGTCAGTATATTTATGATAATTTAATTTATGTTCATAAGAACTACAATACATTTGATATAAATTTTATAATTCTCGGTTCAAGATAATAGCACCCGAGAAATAAATATAAACTTTCCGTTTCAACGTTCAGGCTTTAAAAATGAGAGGTTCGTACATAAGAAAATATGTAACTCTTTACGACACAGTTCCAGATAAAAATACTCTAATGAAAAAAGGGTGTTCAAGGCTAATAATGGATGGATACAGAAGTTCTTAGTTCTTCCATCATCATCGTTAATAGCTAATCTACCGAAAATTTAGTCAAATACACCGACCGACGTAGGTGTATGCAAGTTGCTTTACGGCGTTTTCCTTCACCGCCTGCACTGTTTTAAGTAATGTATCAACCTTTACATTTGCATTACAAAAATCACCGGTATTATAAACGATATAGAATCTACCTCAAGGTCAACATATAAAGTCGGAGGTGTTGCCGTATGTACCAAGTGAAATATGGATTCATGTGGGTCCGCATTTTGGACCGTTCGTTTACAAGAAGATCAAGCACTGCACAGAAACAAGCACACTATTCATATAGCCATGTTTGGTAACAACATTATTTGTAATATTGTAATATTTTTATATGTGTAAGTAAACATACATACGACTGTAATCGTATTAGGTATGATTGTATTTTTATATTATATTATTATTGTAGCTTACATCACGTGTCTTTGAAGACACGGTCCTTTATAAGGCGTGCGCGGGGATACAGATCCAACGCGTAGAGGCCATTTAAGCGAAATTTAATGAAAGTATGCGTGGAGTGTACCAACTGGGTTTAATCTCTATCTGCACCATGAAAAATGCAGCCAAAAACTATACCCAGTTAGATGCACAGAAACTATTGTCATTAGTGGTCAAAACGTTTGTGGCCTATTGCATTTCGATTTAGGTGGTAATGAAAACCGGGCTATGGAAGAGACTCCGGTCACCTGCCTTCTCAAAACCTCCTAATTGATTTAAATATGGCAGGTGGTGACTCGCCGCTCACTAAATGGGCACCCCAAAAAGCAGACCAATATTGGTGCGAAGAGAGCAACATTGGTGTGAACGGCTAAGGTGTGTCTGCGACAGCGATGGAGACATCGTCGGCGTTATGACATTATTACACTTCCACCCTTCGAGCATTGCTCTTGCGACTCCACTCTGTCCGGCTGGTTAAGGCAAGACAGAGTCGGGTGGCATACGCCCCCCTGAAGCACATCGGTACCCTCGGTGACGCAACTCACCGCCAGCACGCCACAAGCTGCAAGCAGCTTGTGGCGCGGGCCTGGGCAGGGGCGGAGTCAATATATTTTTTTTTCCTTATTCGTACGTACGGACAAGCTTTTTTTTGTTATGTTTGTTTTGACGTCAATGAGTTATGTTTGTTTTGACGTCAATGAGTACCTGTAAGGTCTATGTTGAATAAAGATTATTTTGATTTTGATTTTGATTTTGACTGAGACCCCGTCAAACATATACCCGGTACCGTCACGTACCGGGTAGATTCTCACCCTCCAATACACGGCGATCTTGAGTATCAGGGCCACTAGACGGCGCGCTCAACCTGCGTCGACTCTTTTTGACCCGACCCTAACGACCCCGAAAGCGCCGGGGTCGTTAGGGTCGGCAGGCAAATGGCGCCAAACCTTCCGTAAGTCTTCCACAAACATACTCACGGTAAAGCTGAACTTAGCCATCCGCGGATTCAGCATAAGTCCTTCAAGAAAAAAGAAAGAAAGAAGAAAGAAATCCAGTTTATTGTAACATCACACGACAGTACACAATTAACAAATGAGATGCAGAAAAGACTTAACATTACAACAGCCAAACTGTGATATCGCCGTGCGATGTCACAACTGCGTCAGCTCAGTATAAGCAGCCAGCAGGGCAAGCTGCACTGGTTTTCTGCTGCACGCAATGGTGACATCGGATACATACATACACATACTACATTGAAAAGATACATGGAACATAAACTAAAAACTAAATTCGAGCGTAAGTTCGGAACGCAGTGCTCAGCGACGCACGCGATCGTGACATTGACAACTTGCAGTGACAGGATAGGCTGTCCCACAGAGTACATTAGTCCGAAAGTCGAGGCCTTTCACATATTGTTTAGAATAACATAATAAGTGCTCAGACTGTTGCCATTAATATCTATGCAATTTCACTGTAATAATTCGTTCTTGATTCTTCTATCTCTCACAGTTACACAACATTCGCTTTCCCATTCTGTTGAGTTTTCTTGGAAAAGGGCAATTGCAATTCCTTTCCAATATCTAATTGTCCTCTTAATTTCCCAACGGCGCTGTAAACGTCTTAGTTTTACACGATAGGGGAGCAAGCTAATAGCATTGTAAGATGGTACTTATTGGAAGCTGGGAGGGTTGAAATTTACGAAGACGTCTATAGATTTTTATACTGCGTTGCAAAGTGACTATAGTTCAGAAATAACTCACTGACCAACAATCTTACTCTGTACTGTGTCTATACAGATCCGCTTCAGACTTTAAACGTTGACTTTGAGATAGCTCTTATATCACTCGGAATAGACGCGATATTGGCGGTGCAAATATAACACTTGACGTGTTGCTTGTACATTATATCGACTCTTTTATTTTTCATTGTTCTTACTGAGATTTCCTTCGGTTTTGTAGTTTGATTCTTTTAGCTTAGTGAAGCACTGGATATTACTTCCATGTGGATCTTATTTGCAGAGGACGGGAAATGGTGAAGCCTATACGCTAGTTAATATATTGTTTAATATATATTAAGCTATGGTACAGCTATATAGCTATGTTATGTTTGTATATGTTGAAGAGGTTGAAATTTTGTCTCTGGTAGGTTGTAAAATAGCAAATGTGTTTGGCATTGAGTTTTTTGATGGTTGAATTTGAAATTGTAGTGCGAGGGTTTTTGTAATGTTTTATATTTAAGTTTTTATCTTGTATATTTAAATAGATATATATTGAAGATTAAAATGTGTATGGCAATTTGATCCCCTACAACAGTATATGACTATGCGCTTGAAACCAGTGTTTTTATACATCTTGAGTGTCGGCATTTAAAACGATACGGAGACATATTTGACGTTTTTATTAACTAACTTAAAGACATTATCTTTTATAAGGCGTGCGCGGGAATATAGACCCAACGCGTAGAGGCCATTAAAGCGAAATTTTATGAAAGTGTGCGTGGAATGTACCAACTGAGTAGAATCTCTATCTTGCAGCAGCTTGAAATGCAGCTAAAGACCCATAGATAGACCCAGTTAGATGCACAGAAACTATTGTCATTACAGGTCAGGTACTATTGCATTTCAATTTTGGTGGTAATGAGAACCGCCCAATGAAAGAAACTTCGGTCACCTCTCTTCTCAAAGCTTAATTGATGTATTATTATTACAAAGCTTTGTACGCGGATACGAACAAGAAAAGGTAATAGCTGCTCTACACCTGTTCGGAAATTGGCAGTAAATTTCAGATAGAACAAGCACGAAACTCTGAAGGACTCATATCTATTTTAATAATTTAATACAGTATCATTAAAATTATATATCATACAAATCATTAACTCAATCATTTTCATCATTTAATAAATCGTTAACCTTGAACGAACGTATTTTTAACAGTACTTTACATTTATTACAGGGTAAAGAAGTAACGCTTTGAATATATATTTCACCATGAACAAACCTCTAGTTTTTTGAAGTCGATACCTTTGAACGATCGACAAAAGATTTTTAAAAGCATTCGCAAGTGTTAATTGGATTATTACATACATCAAGATAGAAGCCTTGTGTTTTAGTAGAACTATTATTACAACCGGACGCACGGTAACAAACCCCGGCACTTCTCGTACGTTAAAAATGTTTAACGATTTCTCTACTGTAACACTTGACCCAAAACGCAGTAAAGATTGCGATCAGCAGACTTTCAGATTCGGTTACAACAATACCATTATATCAGATTTACATGAACAAAGGAGGGGGCAGCCCCCCTACAGAGTATGCCAGTCCATTATCATAATAACTATTACACAGACCAGGCCTCACACGCCGCATTTCATTAGAGCTTATCTAAGCGTACTATCGGTACTCAGGAACCAGCGAGACCTTCGGGAGATCGCAGACGTGGACCTTGGCGAATCTATACTAGGCGAATAAAAGCAGACTTATGCATATTGCTGGGTTTTGATATTAAAAATGATGTCCGTGATACAAGAAATTTTTTTTTTATAAGGTTTGTCTGATTTTCTGCGTACTCTTTGGTCCGCACTCTTTTTTGTTTGTGTTAATATTTTTTATTTCCTTATTTATTATCTATTTACAAAATTATGTTACAAGATATTAGCTTCATCGAATTGCGGGAAGGTGCCAAATGTGTCGATTAAAAACTGAACTCACGAAGTAGACATCATGTCAATTCAATTACTTCGACACAAATTAATATAAATTGACATTTCATAATTTTAGGTTACCTATTTAGTGATCGTTATTAAAATATAATCATTAGAGATGAAACGGATAGTGATTTGGCCGGATACCGGATACCGGATATTCGGCTAACTACGAGGCCGGAGCGCCGGATATCCGGCCACCGGATATTCGGCCGCTTATCGCGTTTCATATATGTGTGTGTATGTGCAAAATAATCCGTTACTAATATTATAAATTCAGTCTGTTTGTCTGCTACTCTCTCACGCCTAAACTAAAAACTGATTTTGCTGAAATTTGATACAGAGATAGATTAGACAACGAGAAACAATATAGATAGGCTTAAAAACTTTTGTATTCCCACAGAAAAGCGCGATATAGACGAGTTTAGGGCGTAAAGCACTCAGCGCAAACGGTATCGCGGGAAACATCTAGTATTCGGTATTCGCCGGATAATGCCCTACTATCCGGTATCCGGCCGGATAGTGAAAAATAGGCCGGATAGGCCGGATACCGGATAGTTACCGGATATCCGTTTCATCACTAATAATCATGAATGTAGATAAAGGTGTATGAGTTTATGTAAATTATATATCATTTCTATTTTAATAATATACATTAATATGACTTATTGTTGTTATTATTGTTTATATTTTAATAACGGTTTGATAATGTAAATAATGTTTTGATCCAGTGACCTCGCTAATCGTAATTTTCATATGACATCTAGGATAGGCTGGAAGAAATCTCTCTGAGATATAAGTCCGATTTTCTACTTTCGAGCAAAAAATAATCAAATCCGAACACACGGTAAGTACTAACGTAAAAGCTCACGGTCGCCATTTTGATTGTTTTCTACATTTTATATAGATACCTACGCTATAATACTGGAGAGATCTGTACTTTCATTTAAGATCTAAATCATTAAAATGACACCGTTTGACAAATATATCAAAAATACTTAAGAGAAGAAATCACAAAATGATATTTAACTTACGCGTACTCCGATCGGACAACAAATTAGGACAAGCGCCATGCCAATTCGTGTTCTATAAAAATATACCTTTCTAACGATATATGATTTATATTTATTGGGTCCTAGACCAGAGTCCATACATTTGTGCCCATTGTCCTTTGGACATGTCGCGTTGTCAAGAGATAAAATGATTTGTAAAGAAATGTAAAAAATACTCATTTTTAGATTGTCTTGTGGGATCTTCTGGTGGAATATCACATTGTTTATACACATACACACAAATACACACATTCGTACAAACACACACACTTATATATATATATACATATATTTATTTATACAATATTATAATATTATTCAATATTTATAATGTGTGCCAGTATGTCGATATCGAAACTTTGGTATCGATAACTCCGTATTGACATGCCCTGCGCACTAACTGAGTAGCAAGTGAACAAACTGGTTTTTTACGCCTTGGATCGAGTAGCGCCGGCGCGTCTCGGATACCGATCTATCTGACTAACCAGTGGAGAACCTTCACGTTGCGACGCGCACGTATACCGCTTTACTTGCTCTCACTGCCCAGACGCTTGCGCATTTAAATAGCCTTACGCTTCGTAGTTATTTGCTAATTCTTCTTGTGCTTTTCACTCTTGTATTTGTTGCGTGTATGTATATATCAAATTGTGTGTTGTGAACTATTGTGGACCTATAAATTTTATAACCGTGAGTACGACTTTTCTATTGCACATCTCCTGTACTCACCACCAGCAACCACTCATCATCCACCAAACTGGTGACCCCGACGTGATCTGAACACGCAACCAAAGTTTCGATATCGACATACTGGCACACATTATAAATATTGAATAATATTATAATATTGTATAAATAAATATATGTATATATATATATAAGTGTGTGTGTTTGTACGAATGTGTGTATTTGTGTGTATGTGTATAAACAATGTGATATTCCACCAGAAGATCCCACAGTCTTATCACATCTGAGTTTCACAAGCTTCATTACAAAACATAGGTGTCCACTGTTGAAGATGAACTTTCCCAAAGGATATCCACATTGCTCTTGCCCTGTCAGCATGGGCATCAGATGCCCATCTTGTGAGAGACCTACAAATGCTATGGTGTCTGGCAGATGCCTACCACCCCGATCCTAACCAATACTCTAATTAAAAAAATGCTCACCCCAATACTCTAATTCAAAAAATGGTAGATTACATCCCGATGGATAGCGTCTCGGCTAGAGCCCGACGCCCTAAAAACGGAAAACAAATCCAATAAAAGATGTCCAACACTTGTTGGTGGAATGTGTCCGTTATCAAGATGCTAGGAGAGTACTAATCAACAGATTAAAAATTAATATTATGGATGTTGGTATGTTCCACAGTGTTTTGGCCCAGCCAACTTCCAAAGAGGCCCATATGTTATACAATGTACTGTGCCCGCCGCGACTACCTTGAGATTAACTGTGAATATGTTCCGTATTATGTATGATTATGTATATGTTCCGATAGGACTGACATATCCATTTGGATAAAAGTCCTTTTAAAATAAAGAGAAAAAAAAAATCCAATAAAATTTGCATATCAAATAAATAGTGTCACGTTGGACAGGGTAAGTGAGGTGAAAGATTTAGGTGTTCATCTTGATTATAAACTGTCTTTTTCGTTGCATTATGACAATATTGTTGCTAAAGCGTATCGTATGCTGGGATTTGTTCTTCGGATTGGAAGGGACTTTAGGAATATTTCTACACTAATGTCACTATATAACTCATTTGTACGTTCCATCTTAGAGTATGCATCTACAGTATGGAACCCTCAGTATAAGAAATATAAAAATCAAATTGAGCGAATTCAGAATAAGTTCGTAAAGTTCCTCACTTTCAAACATTATAATGATAATACGCTTCCTACTTTGATATCGTTGGAAAGTCGACGTACGGAAAGGGATTTATTATTCTTATTTAAATTAATAAACAATTATTTGGATTCTCCATCTTTGCTAAGTCAAATTTCATTTAGATGCCCTCGACTAAATTCTAGGAGTTGTCGCTGTTTCACCTCCCACTCAGACGAACAAATTATTGTAAAAATACTGTGTTCGATCGCGCATGTTCTTTATACTCGTATAACAATAATTTTGAATCTGTCGATCTGTTTTTGTTAAATATTAATAAGTTTAAGAGCAGTATTCGTGCCATTATCGGTGACCTATAGCGCTCCATGTTTGTAGTTTTGAATACGATTTTTTATTTCTTAAAATATTTTTAGCGATCTTCTTTAAACATGTATTAGTACTTAAGTGGAATCTTCACTGGTATATGATAATTAATTTTATGAATAGTCTTTAAGTATAATATTTACTGTTTGTTTCCCAAATATAAATAAATAAATAAATAAAAATAAAACATCTTATCCGACCCGCCGACTCCATCACTCGCGCAAACGAATCCCTTCCGCCGGCCACCAACCGCGTCGTCCCTCACGCCACACACCCAAGTCTCTCGCTCACTCACCGCGCTCGTCTGCGAGCGCGAAGACCCGGGCTACACATTCGTCAAACATATACCCAGTACCGTCACGTACCGGGTAGATTCTCACCCCCCACTACACGACGAACTTAAGCGTCCTAGCAATTAGTCGGCGGCGCGCTCAAGTTTCGTCGACACCTTTTGTTTCGACCCTAACGACTGCGGAACGGTCGCCGGTGTCGTTAGAAGGCAAGGCGTCGAACCTTCTGTTCGTACGCCTTCCACAAACACACTCATTGCAAAGCTGAACATAGCCACTTGAGGTTTCAGCATTGGTTCGTCCAAAAAAATATATATATTAAAAATAAAAATATGCCTGCCACTCAAGCCCCAGCGACCGCGGGCGCAACATGCCTTGCCACTGTTACTTGTTATAGTGTTACACCGTTGCCACTTGTGTTATATTACCTTCTTATGAATAGGGTTTTTTTTGTCAATTTTGACTTATTTTGTTAGACCCGTTTCTTAACTATTTGCCTGTTTAGTGGTACTTATTTTAGGTTTATTTACAAGCTCAACTCATTGCCAATAAATTAAAACAAAAAAAATGATATGTCAAGGGCCCGGAATTTTAGGTAGAGCCCAATAACTAAAAAAAAATAGATAATTTTACCCAGTTTTCCGTCTAAATCAATGGATTTTGTTTATTATTGTATAGAATTTCTTAACAAATTTATTGTTAAATGCTAGCACAGCTCATTAACTTTGAAATAAGGCCACTATTGTGTATGTAGACCAAATGTGTATGTAAAAAATCGTAAAACAGCAAGATTTAATAAACTCCTTAAAATACAACAGTTATTACAGTACTTAAATAAAATAGCTGTCATTCATAGGGGTGAGGGATGCGACCCCCATTTGTATAGGTTTTTGTCGATAAAACTTAACATACAACACGTGGTAAAGTATCGGAAGTCCGATCCCTAACACACTGTATATATGTAGCATTGTTGCAAGAAAAATGACTGTCAAAAGAAATTTATAATGCAAATATAAATGGGCATGTTAGTAGGGGACGAGAAGACGAACATACTTGGACTAAATAGAAGATATCCTGAAGAAAGGGAAGAGCAAATGTACCAATAGGTGACGAACGTATGGATCGTAGCAAGTGAGAAACTGTGATTTCTGCCCATGGGTAAAAGATGTAAATGTATGTCTTTTTTACAGCACAATCCATAAGATTCTTTTGTCAAATGAATCAATTGTAAAAAAAGTTTTTACAATATACATACCTTGTACATATTGATGCTGTTAAAACAACAATCAAACTCATGGGAAAGAGACGTCAGTATATGTTTGTTGTATCACACATCCATACATATACTAACTTCCGATGTAGTTTGAATAACGTGACAGAGGGTTAAAAGTTAATTTACACCTTGTTAGTAGGGTGAAACATACCGAACGACGAGATATGAGACACACATGACTATTTGCATTATACATGAATCAAGCCACACGTTGTACCACTGTACAGCCAGTTTATTAGAAGATACGTTTTATTACTACACGCTCGGGGTGGAATGCACGTAATTATTTTGTTCTATGCTGAGATATTTTCGTTGCTTTCATGAAACATAATTTAATGTTCTGCGTACCAGTTAATTATTATTCTCGTGTGTGAATACTAAATGGCATTGTCGTTTTGTGTGTTAAAATATAAAACGATTAACTTAAAAGAAGTTAGAACAAGATTTTGCTTCGAGGAACAACTACAAAAAGTAGTACCGACCACGGCCACATAATCTTTAAGAATAAATCTTCTAGGTTAACTGTAGAGTCACGAATACATTTTATTCCGTCTTGCTTTCTATTGAATGTAGTAAAGTCTAAAGGATCTACGTACCTATTTTCAAAGTTGAAATTGTCATTCATAACTTGTACGTTTAGAACCAAAGTTTATAGAAATCTTTTCGAGGACCATTCGCATAGAACGGTCGCATTGATTCACTGACAGTTTTCAATAACTTATAGCCAAATAACTCTTTAATCATTTATATATTTAAGAACATTATGTATGACATATAAATAAATCGATGACATTACAAGAAGCTTTTCAGTGGCAGATATTGTTTTATTTACGTATATACAAATTACAAAAAACTCTTCAAAGTTCATTATATAAATAAATAGACACAAGTAAATTAATACACATAATTACAATTAAATATATAAATTTAACTTTAAATATATCTGTATTATGTTTCATTTTATATGATCACTAAAATATTTTCTCAATACATGTTGTATAATGTTATATTAATTTGAATTTTATGTTTTTGGATAAAAAAATAGTTAATAAAAATCCTAATAATATATTTAATCTATAACCAAAGATTTTATTGTAGATTGATACAAATAATAATCAAATTATTATTTTTTCCATTCACCGTTTGGTAGGCAAAGGTATCCGTAACAGCCTATAATCAAATTACATCTGACGGTAGTGGTTTTTTTCTTCCCACTAGGAAAATGCAAAGGCTCTGTGCCACACAGCCAGGTCTTAAAAGTCTTTAATTTCTGTTTTGATAATGAGTGAGGCAAATTCCCATTGTAGATGTAATGTAACGAAAAATTGGTATAAAGTTGTCATGACTTGTTAATAACTCTTATAGCGATGGCGGAATATTCAGATCTATTTCTTGTAAGGCATCAATAAATGAAATTCTTTGTATATTAAAGGCAGGGCATTCTTAAAAAATATGATTCAAAGTCTGAGGTATATTCATACGACAATAAATACATCTGAGAGATATTCTACCGATAGCCACTTGTCAATGTCAGGCGCTCTCTTCGAAAACGTGTGGCAAAGGGCTGTAACATGATTCTGCCACACATTCAAACACACCATAAATACAAACATAAACTACACATATGCAACGTTATATAAACAACACGCAACGAACATTTACATTATTATAATAAATTGTCATCTATTCATAATAATGAGCTCTCTAAATTTCAAATTTAATGTTCAAGTTTAATGGCGTCAAGTTCTCCGTCTTCAGAGATTAATTATGTATTCTTAGCTGTTCGTACTCTCGATCTCAATTCATAGACGTGCTAAGTAAATATTCGTAGAAGACACGAGGTTATACTATTTATTAAGTTCTAGTCAATTTATTTTATTGCAATGTCTAGAGCTGATTACGTCAACGAAATAAGGAACTTAGTTAATTACTAATTACAGGTTACAGCTGAAAATCAGCAATTTGCTTGTAACTGCAAGCAAATACTATGCTGAGCTGTCGCCTTATTTCGCCTGCTGCGGCGCACACACACACCAGCGCTTGTGTTTACATCATTATAAGTATAACATATAGTTTAAGTCATTGTCTGTCTACTATACTGTGTTTTATGTTGTATTTTATACTTTGTGTATCTATGTTTTCATGTTATTGTATATATTGCGTTTACTGAGTGTGTTCTGTGGCAATGAAATAAAGTTATTATTATTATTAGTAATCCATCGCTAAAACAATCAATTTCTTTACGGGGCAACGTAGGATCAAACGCAAAACATTAAAGCAGAAAAAACCGTTATTGATTAGGAAATGTACTGTAGAAAAATCATATATTATTCGTTATTCTATAAGATATATTTAAAGTCATAGTTTTATACATTTTTTTTAATTTCAATATTTTTATCAGAACTTGATTTAAACGTATCTCGATTTTGAAATTTTCAACTGAATCGCTTAGATAACCATTGAGTGAACTGTACAACTGTACATATAAATAAAACTGAAGTGTCTATTTGTAATATTAAAATAACCGCTTTGTACTACATGCATATTAATGTATATACGGTACACATAAAAAAATACATAATTTTTTTAATTTGTCTGTCTTTGTTTGACTTTATTTGAATTAACAGCTATATATTATTAATATTATTATAATTTACTGTAGCCAGCAGCTATAAGCCAACTCTTGGTGACATTATTATTAATTTGGTTAGTTTATTGTTTTATTATTCCTACTTAATGAAAAAATCACTTTTTCTGAAAAACAATACTTATAAGTAAAGAAAAAGTACAAGTAAGAAAAAGGTGATTAATTGTTTTTAAATACATAAGAATTTCTACAATACCTCTATCAGCGTTTCTTAAGATTAAAACCTGAAGATTACCTACAGATGTTTTATTAAATATACAACATTATTTAAAACAATAACCCATTCAGCCATATCAATTTCGCTTAAAACTATAATCCCACTTACCTCATTGGTGTTCCATCGGTGCCTCTGCGCAGCGAAGTGCTCTGCCCGAGGTAGACTCTCCAGATTTTCTGGTAACTTGATGGGTTCACCATCTGGAATAAAATAGTCGTTCAGTAATATTATAATTTTAAGCGCTATTTACATTATACATTATATATAGAGATCGGATAATCGGATGCATATTTACCTAAAGTTAATTTAAGACAAAGTATGGAAACGGCTTTTTATTGTTTTGATAAATAAAAATCCCGGGATTGCGGAATTGGAGAGCCGGATGTTTATTTATTTACATAATTTAGTTTTTGACAAAGAATGGAACTGTCTTTTTATTTTATTTCCATAAATAAAAATCCTGGAATTCCGGTACTGTAGAACATTTTGGTAATGCAAAACTATGCACCATTTCTGTTTTTTAAATCAATTATTTAATTGATTATTGTTTTAGTCCAACTAGCTCACTACTTTCGTATAACACTCTTCATGTAATAAATCGTACATTCATAAATCGCACGGGGAACTGAAACTAAACTTCATGTAAATACGTATGCATAGTTGTATAAATGAACCCGGAGTCTCGGTCTTTTGGAAATAAATACCACGTGCTAATTTAGTAATTTTCAAAGAATAATTTTTATTTAACAAAATGTATTTTAAAAAGCCGCTTGCATAATTTGTGAGCCAAAAATTAACTTTAGGTAAATATGCATCCGATTATCCGATCTCTAATTATATAATTTACATATTTTATTTTTAAATCTAAAACAATCACGAAACGAAAATGTCAATACCGATGTGTTTGTGATTTTGTATAAATTATTCTTTAATATTTTTTTTGTCTCAAGAGTCATGAAATATAAAATTGTTCAATCGTGACTCTGTTATCTGTAATATATACTGCAAATTTTAGTGTGAAATATCGTAATTTTTTAATAACAGCTAATAGGAAACAGTTAATTTAGACGTTGTCACTTACTAAGACCCCTTAAAGTTATAACAGGATACAGGAACAGGATAACGGAAACTGACTGATATATTTCTGTCAGTCATTGTGTCACTTGTGTCAGTTATAATTTAGTACTAGCTAGTGCCCGCGACTTCGTCTGGATAAAGACAGATATCGCCATAGTTTAGACAATTCGTATCTTTATAAAGCATGCGTCCTATGCATAAAATTGTAACACGATACTAATGTGTAGTTTATGTTAATATTTATGATGTTTGAGTTGTAATACAAGTAATGAATGTGTGGCAGAATAATGTTACAGCCCTTTGCCACACGTTTTCGAAGAGAGCACCTGACATTGACAAGTGACTATCGGTAGAATATTTGTCAGATTATTAAGAATGTTTTTCATTATTAGCTGTGCGAAAATTCAAGTACCTCATACTAATAACTATGGTTCCATTATGTTATGCCACCAGTTCCAATGACTGACTTTAATTCCGCTTTGAAAACTCGAATGTTTAAACATTGGAATGAAACATGGGAGAGTACGAAACAGAATAAAGGGAAATGGTATGCAAGTATTCAAGAAGAAATTCCAACAAGACCATGGTACTTTAAACTACATTCCCCGTCAAGGAAATACATCACAACTTTAAATAGACTACGAATGGGACATTGTAAATTTGGTGCTCATCTGAGAAGACTTAATTTAACAAACTCAGATTTATGTGAATATTGTGGTCAGGGAAATGGAACCCTAGATCATATATTTCTTTATTGCTCTGCATTCAATCTGTCAAGATTACTCTTAATAGATGGCTTACAAAAGATTTACAAAAAAGACGAAATTCCCCGCCTTTTGCCATCTATTTTGAAGAACACAGAAACATATGGAGTCGTTTTTAAATACATCACTAATACTATTGGACAAATTATGAATATAAGAATATTAGACAAATATAGAAGAAAATGAAAATAAATTTGGCTAGATGGTTAAAAAAAACCAAAGCCGTAAAACTTTTTAATTTAGAAAAAAAATATATTAGCTGTGCCCGTGACTACGTCTGCACAGGATTAATTATTTCAAGTAGCTTATATTAGCGTGGCATATATCTTCATAAGTTATAGCCTATATGTGATGTATAAGCTATATTATTATAAAGTTTCATTGAAATCCATTCATGAAAGAGTAACAGACATTCATCCATACAAAATTTCGCGTTTATAATATAACTAGCGACCCGCCCCGGCTTCGCACGGGTGCAATACTTATGTACCTAAATATACCTACTACAAAATGTCCTTAACAACATTCACAGCTTTTTTGCCATTAAACAATACAAACATGTTTTGCTTACAGCGCAAGAAAACGTGTTTATTTACGACATCACATTAGAAACCTCTAAATTTATCAACGTCTACTATATTATGCATGTATTATACACATAAACCTTCCTTGAGAATCACTCTGTAAAAAACCGCATCAAAATCCGTTGCGTAGTTTCAAAGATCTAAGCATACATAGGGACAGACAGACGGCGTTTTTTTTTTCCTCAGGAGAGTAAGGTTGAGAATCCTCACAAGGAGCACGAAACGTACCCAGGATACCCCCGCAACGGCAAGTGTCACGGAGGTTATGTCGGACTCCACGCGACCGGAACGGTCCAGCCACGTGACCTACCGACTAAACTCAGCCTGGCCCAGGAGACCTATTTTTGAATTACGAATGCGATTTTGAAATCACCGCTGACTAAATAGTCAGCGGTGACTTTGAGGTCACGGATTCCTAAACATCCAATTTTTGAAAGTCGATCGCAGAGCTGCCAACATAGATAAAGTACACACATAAATGTAAGAGTTCGGTTCCACGCAGAATGTAGTCGCGGCCGGTTATTGCCGGTTTAACTATTGCATATATATATATATATATCGCATTCGTAATTCAAAAATAGGTCTCCTGGTTCTAAAACCATATAGGCAAATCGTGAGGGCGACCGCCCCTCAGGAGAGGGGCGATGCAGCGAAACAGACGGCGGATAGCGACTTTGTTTTATACTATGTAGTAAAGTAGGGATGAACAGCAAGAAAAAGTACAGACTCGTAATAAACCTGTATCTTTAACAAGCCGTGTCGACGCCATGACATCCAGGTCCCCGAGACATATCCAATCTGATTACATAACAACTATGTTACTCAACTTTAGCGAAAGTCTATTTAGACTTTTTTTTCTGTTTATAACGTCATATCAAGCTTGCGCTGTGTTTCGCCGAGTGAGCCCAGCTGACTCCCTTTTAAAAGGCCGGCAACGCATCTGTGACTCCTCTGGTGTTGCGGGTGTCCATGGGCAACGGTTATCGCTTACCATCAGGTAATATTAAAATAAACGCTTGCCTAAAATAACCGTTTGCTGCCCTATCCTATAAAAATAAAATAATAATAAAACTGTATAAGTACAGTCGGTGAACAATTTTAAAGAACATAGGAAATTTTAATGTGTTGTTTTTTGTCAGTGGCACTGATCATGAATAAATTGAAGTATGGGGGCTTTCCCATAGGGGTGGGCATAGATCACAGTTCTCCACTTGCTACGATCCAAATATACTTCTCTAGCTTCCTCGAGCTTACAGAACTTTCGCGTGTCGATAAATAAAAAAATACGGTTGTGTGGTACACACCTTATGATAAGCACTTGTATATATTATATATACATAGCATCGCGTCAAACTTTTCCGTTCCGTTTGTTCGTTTGCAGCCCTATCCTATAAATATATATATATATATATATATATATATATATATATTATATATATATATATATATATATATATATATATATATATATAGATAATCAATCAAGATTTTATTCTTAATCTATATAGATATATATATATTATATATATATGTGTGTATATATATATATTGTGACAGATTTTTTTATAGTAACATATTTTCAAAATACTTACTTTCTATAAGTACTACTTACAGAAAACATTAATTTAAGAGAAATCTACAATTATCTGATATCCGAAAATTCTAATCTAGTGGGTATGACTAAATCTACTAGGTAATAGATAAGTAATATAAATATTCAATTTATTTTACCGAAAAGTATTAAAAGCTCAAGTTTTCATACAAATTGGCAATTTTGTAGATAAGCATTCAGAGGTCGTGAAGTGGAACCAATAAAACGAAGTCCACTTGTCCCTAAGCGGATTGCGAGAGCACAGGTACGTGTAGGTAGAAAGTTTCACCACCGCGGTAAAAATGTACAAACAGAACCTTGCATTTGTCTATTCTGTTTGTGTATTGGAATCGATGTTGAATCAAATTCAAGTACCTACTTTGAAGCTTTTTATTTATTTATTTGTTCAGGTAACAAACAGCTCTTGGAAATGAAAATTTTGTTGACAAATATATCAAAATCAAAATAAACTTTATTCAAATATGACTTTATAGAAAGCTTTTGAATCGTCCATTTTTTTTCCTACCACCCATCCAGGACGTATTTTTTAGCTGATAAGAGAAATGGGCGCAAGAAACTTATCAGCCTTATCAAAAGTAATAACAATATTTACAATAAATTATGTCGTTATCATACAATGTATATACATATCGCTCATCCAAAAGAATATTGACATAATTACGTTTTTGCGATTTTTCAGGAGAGCGTTTTAAAAGTTTGACATCGAAAATATTGTGTATTTCCAATCATTCTATCGATATATTTTAATAGTTATATTGTATTACTTTATTAACAATAATATTACATAAAAAGTTTGCGAGAAACCTCAAGATAATTATTAAAAAATACCAAATGAAACAAACCGGACGTACATTTATGACATTTTGTAATTTAAATATTACAATTATGACATTATACCAGGTTTGGATATGGGAATAAATCATGAATTTAAACTACATAATTCTTAATTTGTTTTATTTTTATAATACATTTTATGAACTTGAAACGTAAACTTTTTCAAAAACTTAACTAATTTTTTTTTATAAAAATCTTAACATAAGAAAACAAAAATAAACTGTTATTAAACAATTCTAAGTAAATAATAAACGACAGTGACTCTCTCTGTCGGAAACTAATGGAACAAAAATTCTGTCGTTTTTACCACAGATAAAACGTGCAAAACATGAAGTTATGGTATCAAAAACTCATTTTAGACTTTTTGGTAATTATGTCAATATTCTTTTGGATGAGCGATATGTGTTTACAATTTATACTGGAAAACAAATATTTAGAATGTAACCAATATCTTCAAATCAACACCAAACATTAGATCATTTAAAGAATCATTGACTTTGTAAGCCCTTACTCATTAGCGTCTTTTTAACATGTAGCTTGAACTTATGAAGAGGCAATTCAGCTACACTATGTTGAATCTTGTTATAAAAATCCAAACAGACCTAAAGTACCATATATAATTTGTATGATAACCATTGTAAATTATGCAAAATATGTGACGGAATTATTTTGTAATAAAAAAAATCAAGACTTCTCAATCTGTACTACAGTTTTTTAGAAAAAGTTACTTGCTAACTTATTTTTGAATACACTAAGGGAGTCACAGAATATGATTATATTTCAACAATTTTTATGTTCCGATGCACAATGATCCTCTTGCAGATTCTACTGCAATTAAATTTGCTAAAACAGAACGCTGATTATTAGGATAATACAAAGAAACGTTCAGTGACTGTTTACGCACAGCGTGTGTGCTAATAAGTCATTAAACCTCTTATCTCGATGTAGCACGGCCCAAAACCTGCATCGTAATAAAACTAAAGGGTTCACAAAACAATAAAACGACCGACAACGAGGTGAAAACTGCCCAGTTTTTGGCAACATTCGTCAAGAATGTCTGCGCTGCACCGACTAAGGGTGTACTTTGGCAGAGAGAAACGAACCCTATTACCTGAGCTTAAGAGTCGCTCGCATTGGTGATGCAGGTCAAACTTGTTGAAATTCCGTCGTCGTTCACTGGCGCCGGTACAAAATTATTGGGTGCTCCACGAAAATGCACCCGGCCCTTACTGCCCGGATTTTAGAGGCAATTTCGCTCACCTGCCGCTTTGCTAGCGTAATGCGGAAATTGGTCGGGGGCAGAGTTTTCGCAAGGCGGGCGCTTGCTTGAGCGCTCACTAATTTTGGTCCAATCGGGGCGAGGATAACATGTGAGACATTTTAGGTTTATCCAGCGGAGCGGTTAAAGATGCCTGATTTTTTTTCAGGGCACAGAGAATTTACAATGCGACGTCCGCAGCTCTCGACGCTAGGAATTTACATTTTCAATGGAAGTTCTTTACAACGCGCACTTAAACTAAAACTTTCGCAAAAATATTTAAAAGAGCTTCTCTGTACTGTACTAGTTCATTTATTTGCGAACAATGTGCTTTACAGGATTTATCTTCGAAACTATTTGTATATACATATATTGTACCTACCCAAATTAAAGCAGTACCATTTTTGTTTTCATCTTTATCATAATATAAACTTCATCACATCTGTTGATAAGCCGTCATCTGCCGCGTAGCAAAAGCAGTTGATAATTTATTACTATGACGTGACAAAATGATAGTTTACTATTGAAACTTTGACCTTCTTACATCAAACTTTGTGCGACTACGTTGAGAAGGTACGACTATTCGGCTCTATTTTGACCATTTTTAGGGTTTTGTGCTTCGTATCCAAATACAGTGGACCCCCGGTAATCCGGCCCCTGTCTAATCCGGCACCCCCTGTAATCCGACATGGTCTTTTATTTATTATTGAATACATACATATTCGCTAATGCCTGATTGAACAAGTTACAACTTGTATGGTGCGTACAAGTAGTAACTTGTTCAATCAAAACTGGGCTTGACGCGACGGTATTGTTTTGATTCTGATTGCTTAGTTTAAATTTGATTACATTTGACAACAAAGCTTTAATCTAGCGTTTTAACAATATTAAAAAAATAATAATTGATGAATATTTTTATATATCTTAAATTGATTGATTCACAGTTTTTGATTATTTTAGTATGTACGTACATTTGTTTTACACAATTAAGTTCTATAGCATTAATTTTATAATAAAATGTAAGCTCTCTATTGTGTTGTTAAATTTACTAAATTTGAGATACATAATGAAGTATGATTTGTACTTCAGCGTATGTACATAATTATATATGTAATATAAAGAATCTTATCGTTGGATCTGTGATTTGTCGGATTACAAGGTCCTCTTTTGTGAAAAAAATCGGACTATAAGGGGTCTTAGGCAGTACTCTATTAATAAAAGAATAATACTATTACTTATTGATTTTATTACCATTCAATTGACTACAGAAAATACAATTGGATCTACGTCTGCACAGTCGTGCTCGCAACAAACGAATGCCGCTCTTTTTACCGGCAAATACCTTTCTTAAGAATACGATATAGTGGCTGACTACTCAATTTCACAACTTTTAATACGTGAACGCCAATAACAATATGTGTATTGATTATATTTCATTAAATGCATTATAAATAACAATATATTAATTAAAATAATGTTTGTATATTTTAACAATTAATTATGTTCAACTAAAAGTGAAATTATAATTGTCAGACCCCTTTATGGGATCAATCATCATACATTTTTAACAGTCGGCCATCCTGAAAGTATGTCTGTCCTCAGACTTACAATCTTTTTTTTTTTTTTTTATCATTATAATATTATATAAAGCATTTCAATTAGAATGAAAAAAAAATAAAGATCTCATGCAAATTGTCACATTATTTTTCCAGTATGGTAGTATATAAACATTGATTTTATGGAATGATTACGTTTTTTTTTTTTTTTTTTTTTTTTTTTTTTATATAAAACATTATGTTTCGCAATTTGATTAAATTGCAAAACCATGAGTAACTTCAATTGGTCATATATTTGTTCGGCCATTCTAATAAATTGAATGTCCCCATTCAAACTTAAATTACACAAATAATCTTAACAAAATGAAAACAAAGGAATAAGTTCAATAAATCCGCCTATAAATGTTAATTAATAAATACACTTGCAATACTGTATACAAAACAAATATTCGTCTTTAAATGCATTTATCATATATAAAGCATTTTACAAACTTTATTAAATTATTCTAAAGACAATAGAACAGATTTCTTATTACACGGTAAATTGTTATTGCCTTTTAATACTGTTAACTGTCCGGTTTGCACTTTACACTTTAGCACACAATATTCTTCTTTGATTTTCACACTAAATAATTTGAAATCTTCCATACACAAGGCATACACAAGATGCATTGGCAACATGTTTGGATCACCGCTTACACACACTGGGTGTATCGGCCTCATACCAAATTTAAAACATTTTGGGCTACTGCGTACATTCACAAGATGTATCAGTCTCATCCCAGATAATAATGATTTGGGCTACTGCTTACATACACAAGATGTATCAGTCTCATCCCAGATTATAATGATTTGGGCTACTGCTTACATACACAAGATGTATCAGTCTCATCCCAGATTATAATGATTTGGGCTACTGCTTACATACACAAGATGTATCAGCCTCGTCCCAATAATATTATTTATTCAACCAGAACACCAGCCGCTATTTCATTCAGGTTCGTATTTTATCCGGTCAGTAGGCACGTCGTCTCACAGTATCGGTGTACTATACCGATCACTTAGTTTTGGTTTGGTCGAGGTAATAATAGGATGAAAGAGGTAAAGGAAAAAGAAGGAGGATGGAATATAATCAGGCGCCAAATTATTTTCAGTCAATAAGACTTGGTTCAGTATCATTATCGGACTCAGAATTTGTCTCCGTACCTATAGTAATCCATGGTTTCATTTTGTCTGCCGAATACACATTTTTATATTTCTTAGTAGCAAATCCAGCAATACTACATACTTCATAACGGTCGTTACCTAATACAGCCGATACTTTAAACGGCCCACTATAAGGGGGTACTAACTTATTACTATCACCAACATTACGATTATGCTTAAGTACCATAACTAAGTCGCCTAATCTATAACGAGTTGCAGCGCATCTCTTTTTGTCAAACCGTGTCTTCATTGTTTTTTGTTTTTTTCAATGTTTGCAGAAGCAACATCGCGAACTTCAACTATGTTGTCGGTAACTGCTAAATTTTGTGATATTTCATGTAAATGACCTTCGGTTAAATTTACGGTTTCTTTGCCAAACACCACTTGAACTGGTGTTTTACCTATAGCTTTATTCACCGTATTATTTAAGCTCCATTGTACTTTATTTAGATCTATGTCCCAATTGCGATCGTCTTTGTCAATATTCAAAGCAGTGAGTGACCCGAGAATTGTACGATTATATCTTTCGATTTGACCGTTAGCGCGGGGTGTGGCCACCGCGTTCTTTATATGTTTGATTTGATAGGACTCTATAAACTTGGCGAATTCTCCGGAAGTAAAGCTTGTTCCTCGATCAGAGATTACAACTTTCGGTGATCCAAAAAGAGCAATAAAATCGCGAAGAACTTGAACCGATGTTTTACTCTTGGTGTTCCGTACTGCACGTAATACTATAAACTTTGTAAATGCGTCAATGATACCTAAAATGTAAGTGTTACCA
Organism: Scirpophaga incertulas; assembly: GCA_036419045.1. NCBI lineage: Eukaryota > Metazoa > Arthropoda > Insecta > Lepidoptera > Crambidae > Scirpophaga > Scirpophaga incertulas. Next base: position 4,386,015 of record CM071641.1, on the reverse strand, counting down.
GTTTTACTGCGGACGAACGGTCCTAGGTGGTCGATATGGATACATTCAAATGGGGTCGTTGGCTTTGAAATCGGATGAAGAAAACCTTGCCTCTTACCCGACGGTTCTTTGGCGTAAGCACATGGTATACATGCTCGTACATATTTTTTTACAAAACGAGTCATGCCAGGAAACCAGTAGTCTCTTCGCATCTTTTCAAGCGTCTTTTCAAAAGAGAAATGCCCCGCTTCGTCGTGACAAAGTTGACAGATCTTCCAACGTGCATCGCGTGGAATTGCAAATTTTGCTTCATTTTTAACTTTTCTATAGACTTTACCGTCCCTCAGCTCAAAATTAATAATTACGTCTTTAGCTTCGGCGCAGTTTTTATCTAGTATGCATTTAATTAGTTTTAGTCGGGGATCGCTTAATTGAACGGACATTAGCGTGTGTTCATCTTGAATGTGCAACACGGATAATTCAGCGGGATCGTCACTACTAGTGGGTATAGCGTTTCTGCTCAGGCAATCTACATGTTTCAATTGTGTACCGGGGCGGTATTCTATGACAAAGTCATAGTCTTGTACCTGTAGCCACCATCGAGCAATTCGTGGCACCAGGTCCCGTTTAGTGAGTGTTGTCCTCAGTGCGTTACAATCAGTCACGATCTTGAATGAAATCCCCAGCAAATAAACACGGAACCGATTTAAAGACATAACAACTGCCAATGTTTCCAATTCAAATGAGTGGAAATGTTGTTCCTCGGCAGTGGTCTGTCTACTAAAATAGGCTACTGCTTTTAATGGCGCATTTTCACTATCACGCTGCAATAAAACTCCTCCGATACCCAACTTACTCGCATCAGTATGTAGCTCGGTCAGTGAGTTCGGGTTATATATTACTAAAATCGGTCTAGTTGTTAAAATACTTTTGATTTCAGAAAAGGCACGATTCTGCTCTTCACCCCAACGCCAATTAACATCAGATTTAGTTAAATACGTTAGTGGTTGGGCTATCGTAGCAAAGTTTTGAACAAACTTCCGGAAGAAACTAGCTAATCCTATATATTGTCGAACTTCATGTACATTCTTAGGAACGGGAAATTTGGTGACAGCGTCGGTTTTTCGCGAACCAGGTCGTACTCCACTTTCGGATATTTCAAACCCTAGATAATCAATGGTCGTCCTAAAGAAATTGCACTTTTCTATATTTAAAGTTAATGAAGCGTCTCGTAATATGTCTAGTACTGATTCTAACTTTTCAATACCTTCATGTATGGTTTTGGATCCAATAATAATGTCGTCCATATACGCTACTACACCCGGAATTTTACGTTTATTTAGCAAAGTGTGAACCATACGTTGAAAGACGGCAGGTGCATTTGTTAAACCAAACGGCATCCTATTATATTCGAAATGTCCGTCTGGGGTAACAAATGCTGTAAGGTGTTTAGAGTTTTCCGCCATTGGTATTTGATGGTACCCTTGAGTGAGGTCCAGCGTGGTGAAGTACTTGAGCCCTTGTAAACTATCTATTTGATCTTCGATAATTGGCATTGGGTATTTATCCTTTATTGTTTTTCGATTAAGTGCCCTAAAATCGACGCAAAGGCGCTGTTCTCCATTCTTTTTAGCAACGAGTATAATTGGGCTAGAATATTCCGAATCACTTTCACGAATGATACCATTGGCTAACAGATCATCAATAATACCTTTGACCTTTTCTCGTTCGGACAACGAGAGGCGGTATGGTCGATATACCACAGGAATAGAATCAGTTAATTTTATTCGCATTTCTGTGACTTCTGTTTTACCTAATTCTCTTGATGTTAATGCGAAACAGTCGCGATATTTATTGAGTAACTCTATTAATTTTGACTTTATTTCAACACTAAGATCTAAATCAACGTTTACAATGTCAGCATGAATTGGATCTATATTTACAGATAATTGTCTAATATTTGCAATATAATTCTCATCTGATTCTTCATTCGACAGTACTGCTTTTGGTATGCCAATGCCCCTGGCTATTATTTTATTTTTTGGCACATTCACTTCGTGTTCATGTATACCAACGATAACTATGCGACCAAACCCATGTTCTAGAAAGTAAAAACCCGGTAAAATCATGTAATCAAAACCGCCCTCGCATCTACTGTCAGACGTTATGCGCACGTAACCTGTATAATCTGTATTAGTACTAACTTCTACTATTGTATCCTTTTGAATCGTGATATCTTTTGTTAATTTTAGTATTATAGAATTAATTTCGTTAGGGACAACTTGATATAACAATAATTGTTTATCTGTTTTATACGCACGAACGGAAGGTATCTCTGTAAGGGATTGGCCTATCAAAATATCAGCTGGTAAAAGATGCTTATGAACTACATATACTAATACTCTTACATTTACAAAATCAACTTTAATATTAACTATCGTCTTACCCACTGGAATGATCGGACTATTACCAAAACCCCGTAGAGATGGCAAGTTTTCAGACTCTAATGTTAGCCCTAAACAGTCACTCTTTTCTTTACTGATGAGAGAACATTCACTGCCAAAGTCAACGTATCCATCAATTTGAACATGATTAATCTGGACTTTTTTAAAATACTTTTTATTACCGTTACCTACATCTATATTTAAAATTGCTTTGGTACTTGTCTTTTCCGTGCTTTTATTAATATTTTCGGTATGATTAATATTTTGGAAAACGGTACAGTTTGCCTGTGCGTGACCATAGCGTTTGCATCTACTACATTTAATAATTTCTTTTGGACACCGCATAACAGTATGGCCCACTTCACTACAGTTGTAACAAGTCACCATAGCCGGTCGTCTTTTATTGATGTCGAAATGATTCCTATTCTGTCGATCTTGTCCTTGATCTATCATTCTTTTAAATGGCAGTTCCAAAGTTCGGTGATCACGTACATCCAACATTGGACGTCTACTAGCGTTAGGAAATGAATCGCTGGTTGATTTACTTGGGATATTTCGAAAATAATTCAATACAGCTTCGGGATCTTCGTAACGTGCGGCTTGTACATTCATTCTAATATTGTAGTCGTATATACCGTGGGTTATACAATCCACTGCTTCTCGCCCTTGAAGCTTGCATCGATTAATCAGCATTATTTTATCATAATAATATTCAACCAACGTTTCATTCCTCCTACTTTTTCGATTAAGCATTTCCGTCAACAAATCGCCATAATTGTCGTCACTTGGAAAAGCTTTGAGTAATTTCTCTTGCCACTCAAGCCATGTATACTTAACGCTAACGAGACCGTCATACCATTTCTTCGCTAGTCCGTGTAACTTAGGTAAAGTATAAAAGATTGTCTGGCGCTCTGTCCATCCATAAATTGCGGCGGACTCGTTGATCTTAACAAGCCAATCCTTCATGGTTTGAGACTTACAACTAGGATCGAATTCGGTGACAATATTTTGGGCGCCTGGAATATGTGTACCTACAGTCCGAGCATTATCTTTCCCTAAAGCGGACAGTAGTGTTTGTAAGGCCGTCTCATTTAGACTGGTACTTTCCTTGAGAGATGGTCGCCTCGCGTGACGCCTTTCATATCGCCTACGTCTCTTCGGAGAGCACGAGCTACCCGCTGTATCACTACTAGTACCTGATAGTGAAGAATAATATGTACGGCGAGATCGTTCTCCATGTCGACGTCGACGGGATCGATGACGTCTTGGCGATGTATCAAGGCGCCGACCGATTCTTGAACGTGAACGATTACGTAGCGTCTGCTTATCAATGCTACTAAAACTGGAAGACCTACTACGATTCCTATTTCCATATTTGGTTCGTCTACTTTTACGGGTGTACGAGTTACATGTATCCAATGGTGGGGTGTGACCATCTCTATGATATGATGACATGATCACTAGGATTTCTAAACGCTTAGTGTAAATATGCTATAAGTAACTAAAGAAATTATTTGATATATAAATCGTTCTTTTTTTTTTTATTATCGCTACAAGTGTCTGATATTTATGATTTTATTATGATTATTTTGGGACAAGGAAAGAGGTAAATGAAGGAATTATAATAATAAGGAAAACCAAAACAATTAAATTCTGAAAACAAGAGTTTAGGTTTATACACTGTAAAATAATAATGATTTTATTTTTAAGCTAATTTAATGCAATTCCTATTTTATTGGTCGAACTAGCAGTTATGGATAACGCTAAAATATATAGGTCATTCTTTAATGTATTGTTGAAATGGAATAGACTACCCAGAAGGCATGTAAAATCGTAATTTTATGTCGAGAAAGTAATAAAATAAAAATAAATAAATAAAAACAAATTAAACTTGATTATTTTTTTTGTAGGTATTATTAATTCAATCGCAAATAAGCTCGTAACAAGTAATAGTTGGACGAAGCGCATACTACATTTATGTAGGTATTATGCGAAAATCATTTCACAACACGAGGTTTCGAAAGTATTAAGCTAGAACGTTTAACTTCTTGGCGTAATGTAATGCTTAAAGAAATACGTAATGTCAATTACATTTCACGACATGAGTAATATTACGTACGTTTTCAATTATTATTGCGTTGGTTATAGGTAGAAGTAAACACAAAAATCGTTATCGTAATATCACTACTTGATTTTTAGCAATGAACATCTGCTACTATTATTATACTTGGATCAGATATTTTATAATAGTATTCATTAACAGGTGACATATTTCTTCGTATTGTTCAACCAAAAATAGAATATTAAGCGTTTCAAATCACTTGAATAAAAAATAAATGTGCACCTTACCCTTTTTTTTCCGGAATTTGACAAACCTTTGTGGCGTTATTACTAAATATCCCACTTCTGAACTAATAAAAGAATAATACTATTACTTATTGATTTTATTACCATTCAATTGACTACAGAAAATACAATTGGATCTACGTCTGCACAGTCGTGCTCGCAACAAACGAATGCCGCTCTTTTTACCGGCAAATACCTTTCTTAAGAATACGATATAGTGGCTGACTACTCAATTTCACAACTTTTAATACGTGAACGCCAATAACAATATGTGTATTGATTATATTTCATTAAATGCATTATAAATAACAATATATTAATTAAAATAATGTTTGTATATTTTAACAATTAATTATGTTCAACTAAAAGTGAAATTATAATTGTCAGACCCCTTTATGGGATCAATCATCATACATTTTTAACACTATAATCCGACAAATGCGATAGTTCGACACTGCCCTGCAAAATGATTGTCGGACTACCGGGGGTCCACTGTATACATACCGCAACCGCACAGGACCACTTCGTTGACCTTCTATCTATCAGTTTGTCTAGAACAGTGATTCCCAAAATGGTATATATTGACCCCTAGGAGGCTAAGACCCCTTGACGTAGACCCTTTGCAGGTTGCAAGGGGTCTACTTCAACGAAAAAATAATTTGGGGGTCCATGAAGTGAAAATGGAGGTCCACGATAATGAATCTCAACATACACTATTAGTACCTATTTACTTACATTAAAATATCTTCTAATATAAAGACATATACATTATGTATAAAAGTACCTATGAAGAATAGTAGATTGTTAACCGAGGGTGGAAAGAATCAATTCCCGAGGTATTTAGGCTATAGTCCGAGAAGGAATTGATTCTTTTACCCGTGTTAAACACTCTACTTTTCACTTCGAATATATGAGGAAAATAAAACATTGGTTGTTTATTTAATCTATTTATTGATTATATCAGACCATCAGTAGGCAGAACACAATTTGCCTCGTCTTTAATTGAATCTGGTGTCAATATTTCGGAATCGCTTGAACTCATTTTTAAAATTAAAATGTTAACTAGTATAAGAGATTATTTGAATTTTTTCAAATTCCATCACAGATATATATAATAAATTCACATCCCGCCAATTTATGTAGACTGTTTAAATTTTAAATATGGAACTTTTGGAAAGTTTGCGCTAAGTTCACACTGGCTGTTTAGAAACTCACATGGCCGCAGCATTTTTTTTTATAGTTCACAGCTGACAGTTCGTAGCTGACATTCGTAGTTCTATCTTTAAAGTTCATTCCGGCCCTTGGGTGGGAAGTAAATTGTATGAGTCTTTCCCTCCCTATGTCGGGAAGCAGCATTTTCCACCCAATAATCAGATCAAAACAACATAACTTTCCGAGTATGAGAAATGAAAAATTGTTTTATTATATATGTTTACAAAATTTTGTAAGTTGCCGTATGTAGGCATTGAATATTAGGTAAGTAGGGTCTACCCAAAACTGGAAAGGAAGGCTGAGAATCCATCACATGGGGCACGAAACGTACCCAGGATACCAGCAACGGCAAGAGTCACGAGGGTTATATTGGACTCCACGCGACCAGAGCGGTCCGACCCTGTGAACAACTAAACTCAGCCTGAGCCTTAGCCATAAGGGCCCTACGGCTTGAATAGAATCATGTAACGGTATATGTTATTATTATCTATTGTTTTGTTTTGTTATTATTGTAGGTATCGTTGAGTGATTCAAAATAAATGTAATTATTACTTTCTTTCTATCACAGCAGTAAAGCTTTAAGTCATATTGTGACAATCGCAATGAAATCAAAACCACAAAACCAATAGGGTACTTTCGGTAAAGTAGATGATACTGTTTATATGGCCAAGTGGTTTTCGGGACCCAGGTCTAAATTTTGGATATGTTCTTCTCCTGGTCGAGCTGAGCAAAAAATGTAATGGTCGCAAAAAAAGTTAACGACTTGTTTTCCCGCTAGGGGGCTCTGAAGTCTCAAGTAGAAAATCGTAGTTTTCGGCAGAATCAGCAGATTTTTGGATATGTTGTTCTCTTTGATGAGATGATTCAGAATACTCAACTTTTAGAAAAAGTTAACGACGCATTTTCCCGCTTGGGACTCTGAAGTCTGAATTAGAAAATAACAATGACAGAAAGTATTTTTAACATTGCATGTCACTTTCTTATAATTAAAGTTCATTTTCAGGTATCGTGTTTGGAATAATCCAAAAATGTACCTTATTCCTTGTACGTAAGAAGCTAACGTTCTCTCGGCGACCGGATTGTAATAAAAATACACAGATTCCTTGACAACAATTCTTTATTATTATAAGAAATTTCACAAAAGTAACAACGATTATTTACATGATTAAATAAACAATACCAGAACGAATCGCAAACAATATTAATATCATTGTTCAACAAATAATATCCTCCATTGTATATTATTACTGTCAATAGGATTCTAAGACAAACAGACTTTATACTTAAACAATGTATAGTTAGTTAAAATCATTATTTTTCACCTTTTGTTTGTATATAACACTGATGCTGCAGGAGTCGTACTTGCGAAGCCCGTACCAGGGCTAACAAATACAAAACCCATTAAATACCCAAGTGCCAAAAAATAAACTTTAAAATACTTGCAAATATTTTCTTACTTCATAATAAAATAAATCTTAAGATTGATGTAATAAGAAACACAACTAAGTAAGTGTACAGCAACAAATAGTTTTTAATGTTATCTAACACTAAGAATACCTACTCTAAGCCATATATAATATAATAATACAAATCTCTGTATTATTATATTATCTGTGGCTTAAAGTATTAGATAAGTCGTTAAGATAGAAGTTTGCACAAGTCGTGCAAGCCAGAAGAGAAGGAAAAAAAAAAGGAAGTTGCAGTTATTGTTTGAACAAAACGTAATTTCTACTAAAAAATGTGTACTAAAAAAATGACAAATTTAAAAATTTTATATAAAATAATATAGTAAATCACGCTCATCATCATCATAAAATCCTCAAACAACCTCCAACTAATAATAACAAACCCCAAATTAATTACATATTTTAAAGTATTTTTTACGAGTATTTATCCTACTTACCTAATAAGAACTACACTGGTTTGGATAAAAAAATACTTGGAACTTTTAGAAGTACTTCAGCTTAAGATTACGCAGTTATGTTCCTTATTCTCGCTGCAGTAAATCTTAATTTTCTTAGTAAAAATACCAGGTCATAGTCATACTATTTTATACATATACAATGTATTTTTTACGTGCGTGTGTAAGTACGTTCGGTACAGAGAGAGCGTGCTTACTGAAATTACTAAAAACGTGTACATGTATTTCTGAAGACCTGATATACGAACTTGGAAGCAAAAACCTAGCCGATGTTTTGCCGATGAATGCTCCTTCAAAAGGGGAATAAATGGGATGAAGGGTCTGCAACGCGCAAGCGACACTCCTGGCGTTGCAAGTGTCCATAGGCTAAGGTAACCGCTTACCATAAGGCGTTTGCCACCATCGTGGTATAAAAAAAATCTAGGCTTAAAACCTGATCGAGTAAATACGAACCATCCCTAGTTACTGCACTTATAAAATCAAAACCAACTGAATTGATATCAATAATCACCTATTTTTTAGAGTCGTGTCCGTCAAGAATAGCAGAATAATTGTGAAAATTAAAAACGTGTTCTATTCGAATACAATAAGGTTAAATTCTATAATTAGAAGTAATGGCAAGTCTAAGGAACTATTTTCTTAAGAGTTTACTTTTGAGACGTGACGTTGACTTGACTTTTGTATATGATCACTAATGCGGCTGTCATTGTAAACTGTTTTGAAAATTTTAAATTAGCACATGCCCAACGCCAGAATGCAAGGTTGACATAGTTAAGAATTGTCATAATAATTAACGTTAAGCTGTTTTTAAATTTAATTAAATATTTGAATATAAATTGAACAAAATATTTTATATGCTGTTGTATTTTCTTTTATAGTCTCATAATACTCTAGAATTATGTTAGAAGGAACACATTGCATTATTAATAAATTATCATTTTTGGAATTCCGCCATTTTGCACAGTTGACATTGAGGCCAGTAAGAAGCCCTTCGAGCAACTTGTTTTTAATAAAACAAACACAGAATAGGTTTTAATGCAAGCTCGTACGAACATCTTTATTGCTTAATTAGGTGTACGGTCAGCAGCACGTTGAACTTTCCATTTGAATTAAGCCGCCGCTATTACGAGCGATATAATAGCTGTCTCAAGGTCAACGTGTAAAGTTTGACGCGATGCTATGTATATATATACAAGTGTTTAAAAATATAGTTTCTACGCTATACTAAATTATCCTATATACATAGTGCTCATCATAAGGTGAGATGAGGTAAGTACCGCACAACCGTATTTATTTATTTATCGACACGCAAAAGTTCTGTAAACTCGAGGAAGCTAGAGAAGTATATTTGGATCGTAGCAAAGTGGAGAACTGTGATCTATGCCCACCCCTATGGGAAAGCCCCCATACCTCAGTTTATTCATGATTAGTGCCACTGACAAAAAACAACACATTAAAATTTCCTATGTTCTTTAAAATTGTTCACCGACTGTACTTATACAGTTTTATTATTATTTTATTTTTATAGGATAGGGCAGCAAACGAGCAAACAGTTCACCTGATGGTAAGCGATAACCGTTGCCCATGGACACCCGCAACACCAGAGGAGTCACAGATGCGTTGCCAACCTTTTAAAAGGGAGTAAGGGGGGAAAGGGGGGTTGGGCCTCCAGTACCATCACTCACTTGGCAAAACACAGCGCAAGCGCTATTTTACGCCAGTTTTCTATGAGGCCGTGGTATTACTCCGATCGAGCCGGCCCAATTCGTGCCGAAGCATGGCTCTCCCACGGAAAATAAGAACAATACTATGAATACGTATAACGATAAGTTATTGATAAAGAAATCAATAAAGGAATGTGTTCGTAATTAAAGAAAATGTAGTCCCAAATCATCATCGCCATTCGCTCATCTTTTTAACCTTGAGATGCCCACTGCTAGACATTGCTTCCCCAAAATCTGCAAACCGATCGGTTCTGTGCTATTAGCGTCCAGGAAACGAATTTTTGAAACAATAGAAAACCAATTCGCATTCGAAATCGTACGATTCGTATACGAATTACCGAATTCACTATTTCTGAACTTTCATTGCGTGCGTTGTGCAACGAGTGGTTCAACCCACTCGTTTTTGATTTCCACTAGTAGAATATCCAACGCTGAAGTGACGTTGACAGTGATTTTACTTTGGTTAATGTAAAGCTTGTAAATAGGTACATAATAAGTAAATATTATTTCAGTACATATATTGATATTTTGTTGTTGTGATTTTAATTTTTTCTGCGTGAAACGAAATCTAATTAAGAATTTGTTTTTAATGACAACACTGGATTCGAGTGATTCAAAAATCTATAAAATTGTAAGCAGTAGAAAATAATTTTGCGCACGATTTGTATTCGTATTCGAATTCTAAATTCACGTCTAATGATTCAAAAATACGTCTTCAGTGCCTTCACGCAGAGCACACAGTGAATCACGGAATATAAACGTTTCCAATTACCTTTTGTGTCACTTCAGCGTCGTTATAAAACCAACTAGTGACGCGGACGAGCAGTTTTATTATAAACTAGCTTTTGCCGCGACTTCGTCCGCGTGGAATAGTGACTTCCGGCAGATTTTTGGTTAACCAACAACATATTTATATTTATATTTGAATAAAGATTAATATTATTATGTTGATACAACTTAAACAAATTATTTCGACCAAATTTGGTACCATAAAAACGGTCATTGTGACTAAACCTTAAAAGATAGACATATGCCGTCGCGGACTTTTTTTTAGATCATGTTATAGAGGAATAATTCTTTCATACATATTTTTTGTGTATCTTGAACCGTTTTCGCAGCGCACGCAAAGAAAGCCTTCAAAAATGAATAATTTTCCCCGTTTTTTTACACATTTACCGCTCTGTCTTTGCTCCTATTGGTCATAGCGTAATGTTATTTAGCCTATAGCCTTCCTCGATAAATGGACTATCCAACAAAAAAAGAATTATTCAAATCGCACCAGTAGTTTCGGAGATTAGCGCGTTCAAACAAACAAACAAAACAAACTCTTCAGCTTTATATATTAGTATAGATACATACATAAATTAATAAAAATGATTTAAAATATTTATAATATCAAAACGTTTACTGTTTTTTGACAAATATGTTAATATGCAATTTTATAATTAATCACTACCACCCTGTCAGATACAATATCGTATTTAAATTTGTCGATCGCCGCTTAAATAATGTTTTGATTTAATTCAGTTAATATTAACAAATTTGAGCGATATTATTCACGTTAACACATACTTATATTTCGATTACAGATAAAAATAAGTTTTTCAATTCATCGCTATATAACAATTTATTTATTAAATAAATTAGTTGCAACTTACCCGATTACGATACGAAATCTGATAATAAGATCCGTTTGATAAGATGTATCACATGCTATATATAATATCTAAATTTGTTTACTTATAAGTTTTTTACATTTTACATCTTTTTTAAGATTCTTTTTTATAGTGAAACCTATTTGCTATTTACACTCGCAATTTATACAATAGAGGTCAACACGTTATTTAACCTTTTCGTCTCTCTTCTACTCTACGTCAATTGAAATATCTACATGGAGCTCGTATTAGTTCGAATGACGTGCCCCAGCACTGCATTTACTATTATGCTGACAATACTAACAAAAGCAGTGGTAGACACGTCAAATAACCTAAACTACTTCAATTCATATAGCTTCTTAGAACACGATTTAGTTCGAATGGCGCACCCCAACACCGCATTTACTATTTGCGCTCACACGTCTACAAAAGCAGTGGTCGACACGTCATATAACTTTTAACTCTACGTCAATTGAAACATCTACATTGAACTCGTATTAGTTCGAATGACGTGCCCCTCCACTGCATTTTCTATTTACGCTCACTATGCCTACAAAAGCAGTGATATGACACGTCATATAACCTTATACTTCAATTAAAATACCTTCGTCATCTTAGTTTGAATGACGCGCCCCATCACCCCATTTTCTACATAATTATATAAACAATATATGCGAAATACATCGTCACTCCAGCTTAAACAGTTTCCGCATCAATCAAAATATCTTCTTAGAGCTAATGATGACTTAAATGCGTGCGTCTTACCGACGCGAATCAAATATATCACGTTACGTGGATTCGTAACTTCTCCATATATTTTTTTTTTTGCGTAATTTATTTAAGTTACATATTTAGTTAAGTGGGACAATAAGATCGTCATCATACTAATCACGGTGTTTAATCGTCATGAAATTTAAAATTTTAACAATGAATTAACCTGACTGTTGAGGATGTAAAGACATCTGAATCGTGCATACTTTCGTGTGTCACAATAACACTGTGCAGTGAGTACTTAACACATGTTTAGTTTCAATATTATTTTAGATATGGTAATTACTAAATATAAAATCTTTTTTATATTAAACAAAATATTTTATAGACATTATCAAATAAGTTCAGTAAATGGCGTCAATTATAAATTGAAGTTGAATCAACAAACCAAAAACCATTTCAATGCTGTAAAAAAAATAGTATTTCAACTAACAGCTTACTTTAAATACAATTGTACGTTTGTTCAAATATTTTTAACCCCCGACGCAAAAAGAGTGGTGTTATAAGTTTGACATGTTTTACTTTTTAAAGGTAGCTTATGTTTTTTTTCTGTTGAGAACGGGTTGTCCTTTATTTTCGATTAAGGAAAGACTATTAGTTTCGAAATGGGGCGTCCTTAACCGGTAAAAGAAATACATAATACAAATATTAAGGACAGTAATTATCAATTCATAACAAAAACATTCCATTGTAGAGGTTATTTTAGCTGCTATAAAATTATTAATAATTAGTAACCAAATTATTAATATACCAGACTGAGGTCCCAGATTCAAGTCAGGATGGAGCAGTTTGTGTGATGATTGCAAGCATTTGTGCCTTTGTCAATAATATGTATATATGTAGGGTTACGTTGTAATTGGTGTAAGTGTAATAAATAATAACAATAACCAATAAATTAAATATTAAATAGTAATAAAAAAAATGTAGTAATGATAAGATTAGAGGAAATTACAACACTCATAACAAGTCCAAAGTGACTTGATAAAAATTGTAGGCCAGCTCGTAACATAAGATAACGCTTCTTAACATCCAAGTCATTCCACAACATTCGATGACAGACAAACATCGTAATCGTCAAGTCATTAAGGCAATACGTTCTGTCATAAGATTTGATATCTTCATAGAACCTTGAAATCGAGAAGTCAAAAGTACTCATCAACGATTCATTTCACAAATCATTATTGTTGTCGAAAAAATGATATCACTAAGAACAAAATATGAACATTTTTGTTGAAATGTTCTTAAGTGTAGAAAACACTATTAACCTTACTAATACTACAAGTAAAAGCAGTGCATTCACTGTTTTCAAGATCGCGATAAAATTATATTTACAGCTACTTGATAGTTTATCTCTTAATCTTTTCACTTATATAATATACCAAAATTCCGCCAGCGTTATATCGTACCTAAAGGAAAGATAAATTTCGCCGCGATAAAAATTATCTTATTTCGTTACCAGGGTCTTCAACCAATGGCGTACCAAATTGCATGGAAAGCCATCCAGCTGTTTATATCTGATATAGCTGATTTACCAAATTTTGCTATGATTTCTCTGGATCTCAAACTATCCCTAAATCAATATTCTGAACCAATTCAAACAAAAACTTATATATCCCTATTTTTAACCTCGTTAGAGTAAATTGAACCAACTTCCAATGTCATATTTATTTGTATCTAATAAAAAAAAAGCTTTATAAACGACGTATTCCAATCCGCTATAGCACTACTTTCGCATATACCTACCGAACTTCATTTAAATCGATTCAGTAGTTTTGGCGTGAAATCGCAACATCTTCACATTTATACATAACTAGCTGACCCGTGCCCACTTTCGTTGGGCATAATATTAATAATACCCGAAGCGAGCACGAACGCGATCCGAATTAAACCCGAAGCCATCGCGCGCCGTCCGCTGCCTGTTTTTTTCTCCGATTCACTTTGCAAAACGGACTACCACGTAAAAACCTTTTTATTTTTCGGTTTTTTATATAACCTATGACACTCAGCAATAACGTGGCCTTCTATTGCTGAAAGAATTTTTAAAAATCGGTTCAGTAGATCCTGAGATTAACCCTTACAATTTAACAAATATACAAACACACAAACTTTACTTCTTTATAATATTAGTATAGATACATAAATACATAATTTCACATTTATAATATTAGTAAAAATTAATATCATAGCTCAGTGTCATTGCCCCCCCCCCGTCTTCAAGCAGTTATAAAGCCCACATTAACGAATTAACATAATCTTATGGGTGTAACCCCAAGTCACTATGATTCACCACAAATTTGATCAACATATTAACAAAAAAGATAACCACCTGTTCAGATATGTACATCACATTCATATTATCACATTATTATTTATCTAGTATACTGTTCATTTGTTCTTGTACTAAAACTCACTATTTCGATTACATTTTCTTCTTAATATCCTTTGACGGCAAGAAAATAGCCACGAACTTCTGGAGGAGCTCAGTGAATATTAGAGTTCCGATAAAAACTAGTAGTGTTCCGATCCAGTGGCCAGCAGTGAAGGGGTTTCGGAAGTAAACGATCGAGAATAACAGAGAAACGAATTTCCTAAGTGTCACTGTCAACGTCACTGTCAGTGACGCGCATTCCGTTGTCAAGACGTACACGGCGCTAATACAGAGCCCTTGCGTTGACACGTACAGTATCAACCAAAGCACCTGCCTCGGGAACATCAGTCCCAAGAATTCCACAGTTGGCGTTTCCGTTGCTAGCTTCACATGACTAAGAAGATTCGGCGCTGTCGGCAACCAGAACACTAGAGGCATTAAGTGAGTGTAATACAACGCCTCCCACGGATGCTTTCCGTGCTGTGAGTACAGTGACTCTTGGAATATCCCCATCCTTGCTGACACAAACAAAGCAAACGTCAAGATAGCTATTCCTAGACACCACCATAACCAGTCTATGAACTGAAGTTTCTCTTCCTCTAACGGGTCTTCGTGAGTTTCTCTGGGTGCTTTTACTTCGCTGCTCGACTGTATTGTGCAGATCGCAATGCCAGCAGAGATCATAAATACTGCTAGGTATTTCAATGGCGTGTACCTCTTCTTAAGGATCCAAACACCCATCGCCATGTTAGCCATGAGAGAACCAGCGCGGAATATCATATGAAGAGGCATGGATATGTTAAAATCGAAAGCATAGTTGTTCGCTACGCTGCTCGTCCAAAAGAAGCCTACTAGAATTAGGTACTTCTTGAAAGGTATGTTCCTAGTGTTCATTCCGAACTTGCCGACTGTACAAAAACCTATAGTAGCTATGAACAAGAACTGAAGAAATGTTGCTAAGTTGCCAGCACCGGGGTCTTCCTTGACTACCATTTCCAGGAACACAACGTTGGAACAACAGCCTATAAAGACCATCGAGATGGCCAAAGCCGCTTTGATGTTCATTTTGGATCTGAAATCGAAAATAGATAGTCATAGCATTGTACTCGTTATAATCATATACATTAGTCCTAACAGATAATTGACAGTTATCGTAACTGTCAATTTTCTTATTCAGTACAATTAATACATTACATGATTACATGACGTAGTGTTATTTTGTAAATGGTTTTAAAGTTCAAGTTACGTTATCAAATGAGGTTTAAAACACACAACTTCGGCTTTTATTGATAAGTCTGAATTGTACGTAACTTATAAACAATGCGTTGTGTTTACAGTAACTACCAATCGGATCTGCACGACATATTTATCAAATACGCGATTCTCAATTTTAAATAGAAAATTAACAGTTGCGCATTTTTCTTTCTTTTATTAACAACTAAAAATATTTTATTATGATTTGTTGGACAGCCTAATTAAAGCAACATCTCTTTTGAAGAATACAAAGTATATCTACTACTGACGCACTTGATAATATTAATATAATTATTTCTTTATATTATAACAGTTTGGATTTTTTTATAAATAACATAACAGTAATATATTTCTACATTGTGGTAATATCCATTCTTCATAAATGATGGTCATGATGACAGTGAAAAAGTCGACATCAATTTCAATTATGTAGTTAACAGTTTTTTTTTATCGAACCGTCGTCGCAAGACATTTACGAAATTAGTTCAAGGCCAATGGAATACTTCGGATACTTTTTAGTTATACACTAGGTACTCAGTAATAAAATATTATGGCAAAAATACATATACAGTAATATATAGAACTGAATAGTCGCTAATTCTTATATATATATATATTATATATATATATTATATATATATATGTATATATATATATATATATATATAACATAAGTAAACAGGCTCGAACCTGTTTATGCTTACGAAAACAAATAATTTATCGTTGGGAAGAACGTCGCACGTGAGACACCTAATATTGAATAAAATGAAAACTATATTTGATTGTATATAACACTATCATATCAATTTATCACATTTGTGGGAGCAAAACAAAATAGCTCGAACAATTCTATAAATTACAAGGTAACACACATGCGCAAAGCCGCCAAGAAAAGGTTAAGTCTAAATTAATAAATATAGACGCGGATAATATTGCGTAAAACACAAAATTAATAAATATCTACTTACTTTTTAATTCCAGGTGTATCTTGATAGAATTATTGTCTTATTATGTCTCTATTCACTTCACAAAACACATTATTGTTGATTATGGCACGATAAACGCCTGTTGGCGCTGTGTGTATATCCAACGAGTGGCCGTGGCCTCGACTAAACATGACGTACGCATGCGCAACACGCTTGGTCGGTTATAAGGTTATGTCGTTTACGTTCTAACAGTGACAAACAGATGGCGCTTTTAATAACTATGTCATCAAATGATGTTTTTAATCTGTGCGTATTATCCATATAACGTTAAGTTTGCGTTGTGCCTCTATTTATTAGAAGCTTATTACCATAATAATTACGTTGAATTTAGATTGAAGATGCTATGGTGCCATACCAACATTGCCTCAGAAACTATTTCTTAAATAGAAATTGACCATAGTGATCTAAATTACCTACTCTATATATCTAAACATTATTGTACTCCCTGTTTATATATTTGTATGTGGTAATTGTAAATAGTATCTAATGTGTACTTACATACAACAAACTTTTTATGATTTTTTTTTATCCGGTTTTAATGGTTATTTTATTTTAAATACCTTATTCCGATATTTTAAATACTTTATACCGACGCGTCATTGTTTAAAGATGTTGTCGTGTCTTTACCTAGTACTAATAAATAATTCTGTGTACCTCTAACTTCGAGAGATTTATGCTACCATACAACGGAGTTCAATAATTAGTAAAAATTGTCTAGATGTATTTGGATCGCACACTCTAATTGTTTTTTGAGTGTTTTAATACATTTCACTGTATAAAATTTCATATTTTCTGACCTATTATTAAGAATAGTTTTATTTTAATTTCGTACCCGTAACATAAGAATACGTCATTATTATCAAATATGTTAATTAAGTGATGTTACCTGAACTCGACTAACCTAAAACGTTTCACGACAAATTTTCAACTCATAAAAAATCTTCGTGTGCAAAGCCCTTTAAGCAACACGGCGCGCGATAAAAATAGATTTATTACGCATTTATTACCATAACAATAAGTTTTGTGGACCTAAGCCGCTAGAAATGGGTTCCGAATCGAGTTAAGACGGCTCCGAGAGGTCTGCACAGGATTGTCGACTTAAGTGCGCACTCGAAAAGAGCTATCATCGCGTGATACCGCTAAGCTACGGCTCTCAATGTCCTATTCCTTTTAGTTAGGGAAGGGCTTGAGATACGGAGGTAATTTCTTAAGGAACAGGTCACACCTTTCTCTTTTAACACTGATAACAGCTATCAATTGCATTGAGTATGCATGTTTTTAATATTTTGCCAAATTTTAGTCATTTTGATGAATGAAAAAATCGGTACTTTTTTAATTAATCATCTAAATTAATAATCTTATTGTATCATCAAAATCCAAATAATCGCTATTATTACTCCTACAATATTTCTCATCTAATAATGCATCCTTATTACTCTGTCTGTTATATCGGGTGAAAAAATATCTTATTCTCTACCCCGGGTTCATGCATCTGCATACCAAATAATATCGCAACCCGGTCAGCGGTTTTTATCAGATTTTCTCTCAGGAAAAATATATTTTCCCTTAGTATAAAAGTCTTTCTTCAGTCCTCAAACTATCCTATATCAAATATCATCTATCATCAAAATCTGTGTAACAAATATTTTATTCGGTTCAGTTGTTTTGGAGTAAAAACACGACTGTATAAAGACGAGTAAAGTAACGCATTTATAATATTAGTAAGGGTGATTTTGTACAATAAATAGTAAAAATAATAACAAGTTTTTACTAGTATTAAAATTTTTAAAAATCTATGACTGACTGTTAGGTTATTTATAACGTTAAAACAGTTATACTAATAAAAACATTTGAATGGCGATAGATAGAAAAAGGACATAGGGAGGAAAATTTTTGCTATGGTAAAAAATCTATTCCCTTTACGAATCTCCTAAAAATCCCGTCAATATTATATTGTATACCGCATTTATATTGTGAGAGATGGCGGACAGATATTATATTAATTAAATAGTTTTTTTACATTTTAAATAAATAATTGAATGTTTGAATAATTATTCAGTTATACAAATAAGTAACCATTAAACAAATTAGCTCACGCCATTTTGAATTATACATAATTTAATTAACTCGATTTTGTTTTATGAATAAGATTATATAGATTAGTATACGACAAGTCGATAAAGAAGAGTTTTTTGTCAATGGCGGCTTAATGAATCCTAAACGTGATGAAGGATCCGAAAGTTGAACCACGAGTGAAGTATCAAATATTAGAAATTAAGAATCTTGAACATAGCAAGAATACCTCGCTTCCCTCAAGTCTTAGAGACGTCTAGGCTTGATAAAATATACTTCACCTTTCACGCCCATTAAGCGTCGTATTCTAAAGTCAAATCTTTGCTTGAATATAGTTCGAAAGGGATCCCTTTCCAATAATTATTATACACATGTAGCTTTTTGAGTTTTAGTTTGATTTTAGAATACCAGCCTCATAGACAATTTTTTTTTTCTTTCCAGTTTTAGTGAACATGTGTCTAATGTAAACAAATTTGTATACCAACTATACTTTCGCTCCTTTTGAGTCACGCCAAATTATATTTTATTTCAATATGTAACTGACACGATTCTAGATTCAAATCTCGTGAAATTTTGTCCAACCTTATGTAACGGGGATGCCTGAGGGAATAAACGGATTGCTTCATACTGAGTTTACGTGACATAATGTAGAACCAGACGTAATCTTGAAGTCATATCACTGACTTAGAAACCTAAAGTCAGTAAGTCATATACACATGGCTCCAAAATTACATTCCACCACGGGAATCTAGTAACGACTATCTTTCTGTTCGTAACGTAAACGAAATACAAAAACACCTTTGATTTCCAGTAAATACCTACATATTTCATAATTAAATAAAATTAATAGTCTGTTAAAAAAAATTATAAATACCTCACATTTCGACTTCATTGTCCCATCATGTTCTTATCTCTCTACTATTTCAACTTAACGTTCTTATTGTGCCTTAGCCCTCAAGCTATAAGGTTTATATTCACCAAGACGACTGTTAAATATAAGAATCTTGTTAAAAGAACGTCATCGCACTCTATGCAAAACGCAATAAGCTACAAGCATGGGAGGAATCGTAGCCAGACAAATGTATTGTCTTTTTGGCAAGATATTTTAAACCTTAATTTGTATTATACAGAATACCTATATCCTTGCAATGTTCTTATGGATTAGCAAAAGTCAAATCGTGGTCGTTTTCTCGCTCAACGTAGCCTGGAGATTCAGGGCGGAAACGCTGCCAGAATCTTAGGTACAATGGTGTCTTTTCCGCAGGGGTCTTTTGTAGTTTTAGTTTAGTTACATTTCATATTATTATTTTGTAATCACTAGCTTAAGTGTAATAAAAATTAAAATATATTTCAAATTGACGTTGATTAGTTAGCCCCAAATTCAATGCTTACTTGCACTCGCGGTCAGCGGGCGACTGGAGGTGTTGGATGTTAGAATGAACTTTAAAGTTTTATTTATTAACTCCAGCCACCACATTTTCGTTCATTCGCTGCATG
Organism: Scirpophaga incertulas; assembly: GCA_036419045.1. NCBI lineage: Eukaryota > Metazoa > Arthropoda > Insecta > Lepidoptera > Crambidae > Scirpophaga > Scirpophaga incertulas. The sequence goes on along the minus strand of CM071641.1, from coordinate 4,365,785 downwards.
CGAACGGAGCTTTCGGTTTTGACAATTTTTGTACGACCTTTGGTTTTTATTATTTTAATGAAAGGCTCATGGCCGTTTTCACCAACTTTGTCTTAGCTTAGGCGACTCCTAAGAGACATGCTGTCTCACTCTTTTCAGTTAATATAAAAAGTGACAGCATGTCACTTAGGAGTCACCTAAGCTAAGACAAGGTTGGTGAAAACGGCCATCAGTCTAATACAAACATCAGATTAATCAAAAACGATTCTTACGTCGGGCCTAAGCTCCCCGTGGTACCGGCAGTCCTGATATAATCACTGATATTAATCACAACAAAGATCTTCCATCTATCGAATCTCACATTCCAAAATAACTATCAAGGGGTGATTAGGGATCGATACTGATGCCAAAAATACTAGCAGTAAAATTTTTGTCTGTCTGTCTGTACAACCGTTATAGAAACTAAATCTACTCGACGGATTTTAACAAAACTTGGTACAATTATTTTTTATACTTCTGAGCTGATTATAGTATACTTTTCATTACGCTACAATTAATAGGAGCATCAGAGCAGTGAAGGTAAATGTTGGGAAAACGGAAGAAGTTACTCCTTTTTTTAAGTTTCTGTCGCGTCTGCAATCTTAATGGTTAAAGCTACACAGAAATCATGTATAACGGAAATGATCTCCTTAACCCGGCGTGAATGAGGTGAGAAATTGTTACACCAGCTATGAGGTGGGTATGATATACCCAAAAATTTTGATGTAAAATTGTTGATACTATGATTGTGTAATTAGCATTAATGCTTAAGATATATTAATAATAGTAACTATTCAACAAGATTAGTAAATAAAATACGAACATTAAGTTAAGCAGCATTATTTTTTATTGAAATAACAAAATATCTAAATTATTTTCGAAAAATACAAATTTAGGCAATTAATTTCTTTTGCCATAAAAATCTATCAAAATTCCAACTTTGGTAAATCAATATAACAATAGTGTCTTCTAATTATTTTAAATAAAAAAGGAACTGAAATGTCTTGTGAGATCATGTAATGGAGCACCAAAATTACACCTACAAATCAACACAATTCCGTACCCCAGCGCGTGCAACACTAAACTCGATACTGTACCTCACCCCTTGCATCTTTACCTCCAGGTACTGAAAACATCAGGACTTGCATGGCAACAGTAACATTAAAATATCTGCGTTTAGAAACTTTTCGGGTATGACATACCCAACCTCACTTACGCCGGGTTAAAATGATATAAAAAATATCCCACGACAGCATATGTCTATCTTTAATGGTTGACTCACAATAACACGTGTAACTCCCGATAGTTTAGCAGTTCGAAGCTTTCTGATTATATCTGTCTACTCTTACGTTTATAACACTCTCAGTCATTAAAAATGCTACCTAAAATTACGATTCCATGCGGACGAAGTCGTGGGCATAGCTAGTATTAAATATAAAATGAATAAATATTTCTTACACTTAATCAATTAGCCTAGTCCTAAGTAAGCTCTTTAAGAAGCTTTGGACGATTCAAAAGAGCTTTCTATAAAGTCAAATTTGAATAAAGTTAATTTTGGTTTTGTGGACTTGTGTAGTAGGATCTGGGGTAACTGATAGATATACATATGTAAAAATGTTAGAAATATATATATGTAACAATCATGAGCAACACACAAATTGATCACACAAACATCTGCCCCAATTAGTATTCGAACCCGGGACCTAAGAGATGGCCTTGAAGCCGGTGTACTAACCACTCATGGAGGTCGTCAAATTTTTGTTGCCATCGCGAATGTTAATATATAAATATATTTGTTACACTTACACCAATTAGCCTAGCCCAAACTAAGCTCTGTAAGGCTCGTGCTATGGGATCTAGGGTAACGGATAGACATACATCTATATATTATATATACATAAATAATTTTTATTGAAATATATATCAACAACCATGACTAAGGTACAAATGCTCGTATTCATCACACAAACATCTGCCCCCACGGGATTCGAACCCGGGACCTCAGAGATGGCGACACTTTGAAACCGGTGTACTATCCACTCGACTATGGAGGTCGTCAAATATAATCGTTAATATATCGACATTGGCAGGACAAAACATCCTTCTTTGACACAATAATTGAAAAGGACGTTCTAAAATTGTATTGAATTTTGTTTGGGTATTACACAATAATTTAGCCCATTATGAATTGATTTTATTTTATTTTTTTGTTTCAGAGGTGGTTCTGTATTCTATGGAAATTAATTTAGCTATACAGGCATGAATCGAGATTTCTTTTTTTATTTTTATTTTGTAATTTGCTGTTATAAGATTACAAATATAAAAGTACACCTTTGGAAAGATGTAACCAGGATTCTAGGATTATATGAGAGGGTTGAAAGTTGCTAACGCAAGCCAAGCCGCAAGCGAAAGCATATTTTCTATATAAGTTAGCAATGAGACATGAGCTATCCTTCGTGCTATGGAATGTCCACTTTCACTCTCATTGAAGGTGCATTATAAAGTTAATAATATCATATCGAACACGTGACCTTACAGTTATAATACAAGCAGAAATAACGCAGCAAACGTTAAACCAATCGCCGCTTCATAGCCATCCTCCATACAATTTATAACTCAGTAATCAAAAAATTGAATGTGCCCCGAAATTCCCCTCAGAATGATCCACTTTAGACATATTGCCAAGTCACTGTGAACCGTAAGCCACTCGACACACGGTCGACACCAAAAAACGAACTAAAGAATAATAGAATACGTGCTCCATATTTCCCGGCGCGCCAGACTGAAAGACAAGTAAAATATTTGGTCACTTCGATAGTGCCATGACAGAACACACATAGGCCGTGCAAACTAAACTGGTCTTTATTATACGGCGTTGTAATGTTAGTTCTGAATGATTGACGATATTTCAAGGTTTCTTATAATAATGCACCCTAGATTAGTTTGATTTATGTTCGCAAGTGCTAATGCTTTAATAGGTGAATCTTTAGGAAGTGAATCTGCTAGTTTTTGCGAATATACGAAAGGTCTAAGTATGATTGATGTCAAAGATGCTCTGCTCTGTTATACGGATACAGGGTAGGCCTTCAAAGTGGCAGATAAAATATCCGTACCCGGATGATTTACCGACGCAAAAACTCTAGGAACTCATCGCCTCTATGTTACACAGAGTGAATCAAGGTTATGTGTTTCATTGAATACATAAAAGCTATACTATTTACAAGAGAAGCAAATTAGACAATCTTTACCAGTTAAATTACATTTGAAGACAATTATTGACGTCACTTACATTAAATATTTAATTACAACAGAACTTACTTCTCTTTTTATGTTTTTTTCTCTCCTCAGGAGAAAAGAAGCGGAAGTCCTCCACATCACCACCACAACCAAGTTATGTCGGACTCCAGACCGATCAAGGCGGCTTGACCGATGTGACGTACCCACCAAACTCAGCCTAACCCAATGGTCCTATGACCCTGTGGCTTGAAGGAAAAGCGACCGTTCTCAGGAGAGGTGCGGTGCAATTCATTCTCCATTTTCAGGTGGAAAATTACAGTGCACCGTAATCATCAAATAATGTGATCTGATATGAAATACAATATAGCACATTTCTATTTTTATTAGAACATAGGCCTTCCACAAAGATCTCCAAACCATCGTCGGTTCACCTACTGGGAGACCCACCATCGCTATGATTACTGGCATATGCCTGTTACTCGAAGATCAATCACCCCGACGACCGTAAGTCATGCAAGCTATATGCCTTGTCCACTATAAATTAAGGTTGACAATTATTCCTAATTCTTCGAGCTACGTCCGCGACTTTGATTCTTTTAAGAACTTTCATGGTTTTTTGAGTAAAGAGTTCATTATGGAGTCTCAGTCGGATCGAAGTTGCGATGTAAAACCTTCAACGTTTGGCTATTCTGAGTACTGGGTTACCTAAACGACACTTGATCTGCACAACAATAATGTTCACGAGAAGTCTCTCGTGTACCACTTCCACAAGTCTGTGGACAAACTAACATTACCTTGTGACGAACTCCGGCACCCCCGGAAGTAGAGCAGGTTGCTAGATTAGGACCATTCTATCCTCGCCCTCTTAACGGTTAAACAATTATACCTAGCAATTTTAACTCTATTCCTTCTGTGTTCCAACAACTTCTCCTCGATCTGCTGTGTACGTAACAGGTTGCCAAGAGACCATTCAAAGGTTGATGTTCGCCGACCTGGAATTGTTAACACTCCTAGCAACGGCACCGTGCCAACATTCGTCTTCCCTCCGTTACCACTGAACACTTGAGGGGCCTTTCCTGTTTGGAATTCACCATGGCAGGTTTTATCGGGTCTCTCACAGCGGGTTGTTATCAACATGAAATAACTATTTGTGAACCTTTTGTAGATCCCAGTCGACTGGCGATGACTAGGTGACTCTTATTGTAGTCGAAAGAATAAAAAAAACAGTTATATATATATATATATATATATATATATATATATATATATATATATATATGTATATATATATATATATATATATATATATATATATATATAAAAACAGTTATATAGTTATATATGAACAATTTCGAGCGAGAAGTCGATCGAAGGATCCAGCTGGGCTGGGCAGCGTTTAGCAAGCTTCGTCGGGTCTTCTCTTCGCCTATACCGCAATGCCTAAAGACGAAAGTCTTCAACCAGTGCGTCCTACCGGTTATGACTTACGGCGCCGAAACGTGGACATTAACGGTCGGGCTTGTCCATAAATTTAAAGTCGCTCAGCGGGCTATGGAGCGAGCTATGCTCGGAGTTTCTTTGAAGGATCGAATTTGTAATGAGGTCATTCGACAAAGAACCAGAGTAACCGACATAGCTCGCAAAATAAGCTAGCTGAAGTGGCAATGGGCTAGCCACGTTTGCCGAAGGACTGATAGCCGATGGAGCAGACGAGCCCTTGAATGGAGACCGCGACTCGGCAGCCGTAAGTAGGACGCCCCTCCCCCGCTAGGTGGACTGACGACCTGAAGAAGGTAGCTGGAGGGGACTGGATGCGGAAGGCGGAGGACCGGGTGTTGTGGCGCAAATTGGGAGAGGCCTATGTCCAGCAGTGGACTATGATTGGCTAAGTGATGATGATGATATATTAATAAAAGAGACAAATTAATTAGCTAAAACATATTGTGGATGTGTAACAATGCACCTGCGATAATTAATTTTGAAGATATGAAGGCATTGTCGCAACCGCAAACCTCTCCATACAAAATACACAATTTTTTTTCAACGTCGCTCCACTATAGGACTAAGTTATAGAAAATATATATCCCGTGCGGGAATCAAACCCGCGATCCGTTGCTTAGTAGGCGCCTACTCGATTGCTGTGCCAAACGTGGCGCTAATTGTTACTTCCAGTTTTCTGTGTCCACTATTGAAAGATATAGGATATACGTAAAGTAATAATAAAAAGAAACAGACAAAATATTCATTGGAGACATTAAAACAATAAGAGAATATAACATACGGTGAAATATATACAGCCTTAAACTAATTTTGACAAATTTTGATTGTTATAAAGAGACCTGCAGTCGAACTGCTCAAGCAGTTTTGCGGGGGACAAACAAAAAACAGTTCTTATTGTGAAAAAAAGAAGGCTGTGACCTATTTCCCTCTAGCGTAACTGTCACCGGAGCATAATCGAAGGAGGTAAAGTCCAAAAGATCGGTAGTCGTGAGCGTCGAGCTGAAATAATTGAATTACGGACCTGACGGTTATACAACCCGATCGGCACGCGAGCCTCGCCTCCACTTCACCTCATGGACTTAGACGGCTGAAGGTAATCTAATATTCGAACTAACGTCCTTTGTTGTTGAATACTATGACAGACAATGAGATGTAACACTTGGTGATAGGGTTTAAGTTATTTGAACCTTACGCTTCTAAGTCTTAAGAAACCACAGTGAAATTATCGCCAGAAATTCATCATGTTGATCATTGACGACAGACACGGAAGAATATTCGCATAAGCTCGCTAAATTAAAAATATCCTTTTCCTTAAGCCGAGAAGAAATCACCGTCAGAAATTCATCAAAGCATGATGATCCTTGATGTCAAACACGAAAGAACTTTGGCATAAACTCGCTAAATTACATATTTCCTTTTTAAGCCAAGAAGAAACTATCGTCAAAACGTAAATAATTAATGTCAAAAACAGAACTTTCTGCATAAACTCGATTAATTAAAAATTACCTTTTCCTTAAGACAAGAATTAAAAATTGTACGTATTGATAATAAGAATCGAAGTTAGTCTTCAACGAGATAAAAACGAGAAACATAGGCTGATAATAATAATAATTTATACATTTGCATTAAACGAACATATCGGATAGAACTAGTTACAATGCTATACATATCGGATAGAACTAGTTACAATGCTATACATATCGGATAGAACTAGTTACAATGCTATACATTTAATGATGAAAAATTGTAATATTTTGATTTAACTACAAAACTATTATTATTATTTATTTTATTCATCATAACCAGATGTCGAAATTATGTAGAGTTATTCCTGTACTTACACTGATTTCATACGAGATTTCAGCGAAAGAATAAAATGGGTATGCCTCAAATCCCGAGATTAATAACATAACATAAACAACATAACCCTTTATTGTATACATAAAATACACACACCAAAAAAAAAGAAATAACAAATGTACAAAAAGGCGGCCTTATTGCTAAAGAGCAATCTTTTCCAGGCAACCTAGAGCCAGGGAAGTATTAAAAGGAGATTTAAATATAGGATGGGTACAAAATATAGTAATTGGACAGGACAATAGGCTAGAACTAGTTTAAGTTAAGGAATCTTTGACAGGAAGTGAACACGGACTTGATTCTTAAAGGACTCCAGCGTTCGCGCTCCCCTAATACCCTCAGGGAGAGAGTTCAACAACCGGACGGCATAAGCGGAAAAAGAATATGAAAAAAAGAGTATGAATAATTTTAAAGAGCATAAAAATCCCGTAATTTTTTAAATAAAACGTTATTTACTTTTACACAATTTAAACTACTGCACGCGCGACGTTGCCAAACTTACATCAATGACATCGGATGTCCGAAGTTGCAAAATTCCAATACGCGCTATGTTGCCACATTTGTAGTTCGCACGACATAGCTTGTGAGAACCAAAGAATACAATACGGGAAATGCGGAGTATTCTCCGCTTAACGGAATGGATTAAATTTGTATTATTATTTTTTAGTAATATTGTTGGCCACACGGGATTGTCCATTAGAAATCCCGGGAAGGTCCACATTCATATCAACATTTTGATGTAAGTACATAAATAACTCTACCTAAGGATAGCGCATCGGCCTTACAGGCCCTCCAAAACAATACTATCAACTCTGTCCTCATACTGGAGTGTCATAATACGCTCCAAGCCATTGCAGACACAAACCGGGTAATCCTGCAGTGGATAAAAGGACACAGCAACTCACTCGGAAACGACGCGGCAGACGAGTTGGCAAAAAGAGGCTCCAACACGAAAGTGTATGGACCAGAACCCCTAATGCCCATTCCACAGGCAGAAGTAAAAGCCTGGCTGCGCAAGAGAACAGAGGAACTACACCTAAAAGAATGGACAACTAAGGAGGGTGCAAGCGAACGAAGGAAGCAGTCCCGGTACCTTCCAAGAAGCTTGCCCGTTCCCTTATCAAACTAAAGAGAGACAAGATCCGAAAGGTCATAGCCACCATAACCGGACATTGCCTTTTAAACAAACACCTGTACACAATAGGTATAACAGACAGCCCCCTGTGCAGAGGGTGCATGGAGGCTGAGGAAACGCCACAGCATGTTCTTATGGAATGTGCAAGTGTGGCCGACCAACGACGGGAGAAACTTCTCCATTCCCCGGCGTCCCTGCCAGAAGCATGCAGCAGCCCACAGAGGCTGCTAGCGTTATGGTAGGAACTGTGATGGATGGAGTAGGAAGGAGGCAGGAGCCTTCTATCATACGCACAATGGTCCAATCGTGAGGCTAAGTGCGGTGGAGCCCAGCCAAACTAACTAACTCTACCTAATTCCGAGCTCTGATCATAACAGTTGGTACACGTCCCAAGCGAGGGGCGCGAGCCTACCCTATATGAGTACTGACTATACCGTCGAATTCGCTACAACACAACACAACACAACAAACACTACAGCTACCATGAGGTTAGATTCGTTTGCAAACTATACAGTCAGCGCAAATTTTGGTATGAAAACTTTGTACAGCGCCCCTAGCGGAACGCAATGGTACTATTCTTACATATAAAACTGACATGACTTTTGCTGTTTATTATACGTCAAATAACTATCGAAAACGATAGCAAACTCACGGTAGAGCCACTGATGGGAGTTTCATTCTAGAACCTGCTCGCACGTCAGATAGTACTTAAAAAATTATGGCAATATTATTATATGTATAGTATTATATATTATCTTATTAATTTACATTTTCATTTAGTTTTCTTCCTGTCCTCATCCTCTGGGCTGTAGCAGAATACCAGTGCTTTGCTCTTGAAGCAAAATCAGTCGCTGAGCTATCGCCTCTTTGTATCTCTGCAGCACGCATGTATCTATACATATAATAAGACAGTAAAAATATTTTGTCTGTACATTTAGTATTTTTGACTGAAATGGATAGAGGGGCACTTAAATAGATTATTAGAAAGCAAAAAAAAATTTTTGGAATTTTTTGTCTGTCTGTATGTTTGTTCACGTTTATCTCCGAAAGTACTGAACCGATTTGCTTGAAACTTTCACTATTTGCTTTGTTTTAACTCAGAATAATATCTAAACTTTGTTTCATCAAAATCGGTTCATTAAAAAAAAGTTATCGTCATTTTAATGACCTCAAGGCATGATAATATTGCGAATTATAATGTATCTATACATATAATAAGACAGTAAAAATATTTTGTCTGTACATTTAGTATTTTTGACTGAAATGGATAGAGGGGCACTTAAATAGATTATTAGAAAGCAAAAAAAATTTTTGGAAATCATAAGTCGCAAGGTCAAACTTTAAAAGCTGCTGGAGTGGATTTGAGATGTAACTGTTTTTCCCACGGCCAACTTTACGTGGCTTGCTCACGAGTCAGCAGTGCATTTATTTTTTTTAGCCCCTGAAGGAAAAACGAATAATGTGGTATATAAAGAAATTCTTTGAGTTTACTTTACCTCAAGGAATTGCTTTATACCAAAAATATTTTAATCGGTAAAATCGTATATTAATATGATTTGTGTATCAATAACATTCAACTCGAAATTTACGCAGACGAAGTCGCGGGCAACAACTAGTTTAGTAATAAGTATGTAGTAACATGGACTGAGGAGAGTTGGTTGCTGGTTCTACGTATACGTATTTAACTCGTCAGAAGTTAGCAATCCATCCTTTCCTCGTTCAATTTGTTAGTTATTAAGTTTGATTTATTTTATTTTATGTCTGTTTTAGTGTGTTGAAAATGATGCAAATAAAGTATTCATTCATTCATTCAATAGCAATATTAAAAAGGTATAAAGATATAATTGAAAACAGTCCTTCTCTGTATTAGACTCAATAGAAATTGCAGTAGAAATCAAAGCCCGTTAGGCCCGTTATATGAAATTCACTAACGACACGAAATATTAACAAAGAGATTATTCTTATTCTTAAAATGTTCTTGTTCATCAAACAAAGAGTAAAATACTGACAGATCAATTAACCTCAGACCTCGGAACTCGATTAAACCTTTACGTTAAGTCAAAACTTGTCGACAGGTCTTTTGTACCGCAGACATCAATCACGGAAGGATTATTGAAAGTTCAACCCTCGTAAACAATAGGCGATAAAAGTTTGCACAAAGACGGGCTAAGTAAAATTGTAAAGTTGTACCAGCAACCGCTTATGTCCTTGCCATTTTGTACAGGGGCGTTGTTTGTCATAGCAAATCATACTTTGATACTGTGATCTCAAATACTGCGAGTGAAGTTAAACTTTCGTGTTTAAGGAGAATTTTTGCAAACTGGATTATATGGTGCTGTTATTAGTAGTCATTTTTCAAGATTTAATAGTAAACCTTACGAGGCCAACGTCCATACCACGTTGAAAACACCGGTTCTCGTCCGATCACCGAAGTTAAGCAGCGTCGGGCGCGGTCAGTACTTGGATGGGTGACCGCCTGGGAACACCGCGTGATGTTGGTTTTTTTTTCTCACGCCCCTTCCGTGGCCGGGGGGCGTCGTCGGTGGAGGGGACCGGGGGAGGTGGTAGCTTCCCCCGAGGAGGGCTCCCCTCTAGAGAGGGGAGCGGAGGCTGGGGGTTCCCGGAAGTGGCCTTTGTGTTCCCGGGGGCTCCCTACATGCCTGAGGAAGGCCATCCCTGAGGTTTTTAGTGGGTATGCCTCCCCCTTCTGGGGAGGAGAGCCCCACATAACCCCGGCTCGCCACAGCCGGGGTATGCAATTTAATGCAATTTCCTCAGGGAAAAAAAAAAAAAAAACCTTACGAGATATATTATATGTAAAATTCATATTGCAATTCTCGAGAACTAATCTGCGTTCTCGCGTTACATTCTACGTTCCTACTCGTACCAGCCAAAATCAAAATAATTTTTATTCAACATAGACCTTTACAGGCACTTATTGACGTCAACAAACAAAACAAAAAAAAAAGCTTAAAAAAAACAAATACCTTGTCCGTACGTACGAATAAGCGAAAAAAAATTGACTCGACACCTGTTCGGAAATTGGGAGAGCCTTCTCGAGAAGAACAGGCAAGAAACTCTGAAGGTCTATTTTATAGCCGGAAACGTTAGCCAAAAAATGTCTTTATCCTTAGAGCATCAAAATAATTTAATAATAAATATAGCCACATAATAATATATTTAGCCATAAATTATTAAAATTTAAATCATTGATAAGAATTTCGAATAATATAAAAAATTGAGTCTTAATATAATACATTTTTTTATATTTACTCTAGATGGAAATGTATTTCAGTAATTTCTAACTTTGTATAAATGTAGTATATACAATGTATAACTTTTTAGATAGAATCTCTTTTAGTAAGTTTAAAATTCTATTTTATCATTACATAAATTTGTTTTAAATGCTGTTTGATCTCCAATAAATAAATAAATTATAGCTGTAATTATATCTCTCCAAACTATTTACGCTGACGTATCAATCATCAAACCGCGTCAAAATACGCAACGGATTTTGACGCGGTTTTTTTCAATAGATAGAGTGATTCTTAAGGAAGGTTTGTATGTATAATAAATGCATAATATAGTAGAGAAACACTGATAAATTTAAAGGTTTCTAATGTGATGTCGTAAATAAGCACGTTTTTTTGCGCTTATATTGCAAACCCTACGAGATAGACCAAAATAATGTACTACAGTATTGTACAACTTACAAAAAATCCACAAAAAAGTCCGCGATGGTATATGTCTATCTCTTAGGGATAACCCACCATAACCATTTTTTCACTGCACCCGTGCGAAGCCGGGGCGGGTCGCTAGTAGTTAATAAAACACAATAAATCCAATGAAATATGAAATAAAATTTACTTATTTGCATCATTAATTAAAACTGTAGAGTAAACGATAACAGATAATCCCTCGTACCCTAGACATTTAAAGGCAAAGTACACACATGGTGAAATCTTTGACTACAGAGTTAGTAATGAAGAGTTTCGCTGGTATCTCTCAGCTAAAATAGAACTTTCTATTAGTAATTCACCTCTTAGTGCAGTACACAGTAATGCTTTTAGTATTATTATCCTAAAATAAAGTAGATGAGTTACTGGTGCCGTGCAAGAGACAGACTGGCAATGTGCAGTCGGAAAATATAGAGATTCGTAACCGTATAGGCGATTGCTTGCACCAGCTCAAGAATCACTCAAATACATATGCAATAGAGCACTATAAAACAATGCTGCTTTTAAATTTTGACGTTTATTGACTAAATTCCAGTTTCACGAGTGGATCATACATCATACGTACACATTTTTGATAACAAAGACATGAATTGTCTCATCGCATCCGTAGAATTTAGCGACACTGTATAATAATTCAAATCAAATTAATTTAAAGATTAATTTAATGTTCTTTTTTTTTTTCACTCTCACTTTAAGATAGTTAAAAGTTGTCAAACTCATTCGCGTATATTAAAAACAATATTGGAAAAGTTTACGCATACTGCAATCTTTGAATAACTTTTATAATAAATAATAATAATAATAATAAATAAATATTTGTTACACTTACACCAATTAGCCTAGCCAAACTAAGTTCTGTAAGGCTTGTGCTATGGTATCTAGGGTAACGGATAGACATACATATATTATACATATATAAATAATTTTTATCCCAACTAATATTATAAATGCGAAAGTGTGTTTGTTTGTTTGTTTGTTTATTTGTTTGTTTGTTTGTTACCTCTTCACGCTTAAACTACTGGACCGATTTCAAAAATTCTTTCACCTTTGGAAAGCTACATTCTCCCCGAGTAACATAGGCTACTTTTTATCCCGGAAAAATCGACAGATCCACGGGATGCGCAATAAAGCTTCGCTCAAAAACTACTGCACAGATTTTTATGCGGTTTTCAATCAATAGATAGAGATATTCTTGAGGAGTTTTGCGGCATTTTTTATCTCGGAAAAACGGATAGTCCCACGGGAAGCGCGATAAAATCTTCGCACCATAAACCGACTTCCGCGTATATGTAGCCGTGGGCAAAAGCTATGACCCTTAACCCTCTATACACCCAATCCCGAAATCCACGCGGGCGAAGCCGCGGGCAGAAAGCTAGTTGAAATATATATCAACAACCATGACTAAGGTACAAATGCTCGCATTCATCACACAAACATCTGCCCCCACCGGGATTCGAACCCGCGACCTCAGAGATGGTGACACCTTGAAACCGGTGTATTATCCACTCGACTATATATATATATTAAAATTAGCCGGATAGACATACATATATAATTAACATATACTCGTAATATGTATATGATAATTTATTGTAAATTTTATATATATTGTTTCTTTTATATTTCCCCCACTTACGCCACACCAGAATACCAGCGCAGATTAGTCTGTTGCAGCTTATGTTGAGGTCGGGTTCTAATTGGCCGTTTGATAATTTATTGTTTCTATTTTGTATATGTGCTTGTGGTCAATAAATGTTTTCTATTCTATTCTGTTCTATAAATTTTCTCATTATTTACTTTCCGTTCTGTTGACTGGTCGATATTGACTTGTTGTATAAATTCCACAGTTTGTATCTTCTATAGTTCAATAAAGAGTAAATAAATAAATACGCGCTTATGAAACTATCACGAAAGTGGACGTTTTAACATTCAATATCTTCATGTCGTTTAAACATTCAATAAGGTACATGGGAGTTAATCGAAATAAATCACACAATGTTATATATGATCATATTAAAATATCTCACACTCTTTTCCCTTTGTGAGACTCAAACAACTTTACTTCATGAATATCTAAATACAAAGGTACATAAGCGATGCGAATTTCATAATGGAATAGCAAGGAGCACACTAATTTATGCCTAGGTCAAACAATGCTGAGCACTACTTGATGTCTGCAAACAAGGTCTGTCTGCACCGAATTATAGCTGGATTTTGTCTCCATGAAGATGGGAATATCTTCATGGAGATATTCCCATCTTCATTCCCATTCCCATCATCATTAATTCTTACTAATATTATAAATCGGAAAGTGAGTTTGTTTGTTCCGCTTTCACGCCGTAACTACTGAACCGATTGCTTTGAAATTTTGCAGACGTAAATATAAAAGTCAGGATTAAATAATAGGGTACTTTTTATCCTGGAAAAAATTGATATTCCCGAGGAAAAACAAAAATATTGTTTGCTTGATGGATGGATTGTAGATGGCGCTGTCTGTCGTTTAAAACAAGGTACAAAACGAAGCGACGAATTGACGTGATTTTTAAATGAAGATAGTTGAAGGGATGGAGAGTAACATAGGCTACTTTTTATCCCGGAAAAATAGACAGATCCCACGGGTTGCGCAATAAAGGCTTCGCTTAAAAACTACAGCACAGTTTTTGATGCTGTTTTCATCAATAGGTAGAGTGATTCTTGAGCAAGGTTTTGCGGTATTTTTTATCTCGGAAAAACGGATAGTCTCACGGAAAGCGCGATAAAACCTTCGCGCTATAAACCGACTTCCGCGCATATGTAGCCGTGGGCAAAAGCTATGACCCTTAACCCTCTATAGACCCAATCCCGAAATCCACGCGGGCGAAGCCGCGGGCAGAAAGCTAGTAATAAATAAAATCATTATACAATAAAAAACTGGCAAATACGAATCGAACTCGCGTTTGGTTCCATACTATTTCTCATCTCTATGTCTAGTAGGGGGTCCACCCAAAAGCCGAAAAACATAGCAAAGGGTCTACGATACAAAAAAGTTTGGGAACCTCGGATCTAGATCGTAAGTTTGTACTCACAAACATTTATATTTGCCTTATTATTCACTCGTCGGTCGCCTTTCGTGCGTCCAAGCCATCTAACTCCCGTCTGGAATATTGTCATTACATCTTCTATCACACCTTTTTTTTTATTTAGAATAGGTTTGCGTTTGCCCACAATCTAACCTGATGGTAAGTGACGATGAGGACTAGGATGGAACACGCTTACCTAGCAAATGCCTATTCACTCGTGACTTGAAGACCGTAAGATTATATTGTTCCGAGAACACAGACGTCGGCAAAGAGTTCCACATCTTAGCTGTTCGTATTAAAACCGAAGACTGGAACCGTTTTGTACGTGTGCGAGGATAGTCCACCACGTAAGGATTACCATCCTTACGTGGTGGACTATCCTACGTCTGGTTGACTGGTGGTGGAAAGGAGCGGGTGGAATTAATGCATGTAATTCCAACGCACACTCTCCGAAATGCAACCTATAGAAAACCGAAAGGCACCTGACATTGCGTGTATCACAGAGATTAAATATTAAACAACAGCTAAAATTTTAATCAGCGCTGACAAAATGGTGGGCAGGAGGTAAGTACGATCGAAATATGCACGGCCAAACACACCGGGTCATGCAAATGTATGCTAACAAGATGCTGCCAGCAATTTAGTTAATGAAAGCGAGATGGCTGGAAAACACTTGAATTTCGACGCCACGGGTCTTCGCTCGTCGGATTAGCATTCAAAACGAAATGACAAGTCGGTGATAATTGATCGCCTTTTGCTTCACTCTACTATGGCACTTCGTATTGAAGCCTCACCGTGTTCGTTAATCGCCATTCAGTTTAGATACTAAATTGATTAAGAATCGTAACGATTCTACGTCACCTACGCGATTCAGATTTACGCTACGTTTGACAAAAAATCCATTGAAAATGAATTTGTTATGGCAATCTGGCCGTTTAATGAATGCGTTTCTGACAGTTGTTGTGAGTTTCTCACGTCCATGGAATAAAGCCCATTTTTGTTTAATATCATCAATACTATTCTCAAAAATGAATTTTAACTGTACTAGGCGTAAGAAACTGACACGCCCAGTCAAAAATGCATTCTCTGAGCCTGAACACGTTTTTTTTTACTTTTCTATTGAATCATTTATTATAATGTTATTATGTTCCATAACATTTTGTCAATATCGCGTTTTAATCATTTAATAATATTAATTTAATTTTAATAAACTAAATAATAATAAAGTTTTATTTACAATAAACAATTATAGTGAGTAAGAAAAGAAAATAACTTTTGCTTTTAAAATTTTATACTATTCGGTAATAACTTTGTGAAAACAAATTTTCTTGCCTTTAAGTTACGTGTTAGCTAATTTAATGTCTATTTCGATGTATATAAAAGCTTCATAAAGTTACTCTGTTATTATTTAACAACATTACATAACGGTTATTTTATAGGCCTTCATTCTTATCCATAAATTAATGTCTCTATTTATCGTTTATTTTAGGGACTAAATTGACCATTGCTCTTATGTACAAAACAATTTACAAATTTTTCATATTAAATTGATATGTCTTGTATCAAAATCAAAATTATCTTTATTCAACATAGACCTTTACAGGCACTTATTGACGTCAACAAACAATACAAAAAAAAAGAGCTTAAATAAAAAACAAAAACCTTGTCCGTACGTACGAATAAGGAAAAAAAAATATTAACTCGACACCTGTTCAGTATAATTTACTAAACATCGAGAACGATAGAAAACTCATTATTATTGGTGGTATTAACGTCCCTGTTTACAAATTATAACTTACTTAACTAAACAATTTACTTAATCATATAACAAAAACCTACTAAAGTATACTATGAACTTTGACCTCGACCTGCCGCTTTGAAGAACTACCAATGTTGCTGTAAATTCTCCATATGGTAGCTCCAGCTCCGCTCAAATAAAACGCTACATCCGAAAACTCGTTAAGCTACATGCTCTGCGAAAGCCGCAGTTATTACAACTACATAAGAGCGGTCGAACGTGAACTGGACACAAGACTACTGTAATCATAATCGTCACCACGTGAAACTTCACACTGATTTTGCGAAAACCGCGGTTACTACTTAGGACATTAGAACGATCAAAAAAAGATGTTACGTTGCTATTCTAAAATCAAACTTAAACTCAAGTCGCTGCTTGAGTACAGTTAGAAAGGGATGGCGCTATGTGAGCTCAATACCACTGTCCCTTTCTAACTGTACTAAAGCAGAGATTTGAGTTTGATTTTAGAACACGATAATTAAAATTGAATTTACGATATTTCGTAGTCGACATCGGCACATATCCCACTCATACATTAAATCGAAACTCATTTCAGACTGGACATCTTGGACTCAAAGTAGCGTATGCAGAACATGGCAGTTGAGACCATTTCGTTAGTGAGGAATGAGCAGGCTCGTGGCAGTGCCCGTATATCAGCTGCTCCACCAAACAATAACGGGCATTCTCTTTGCCGCATAATAGTTTAGGCACATGTGAGCAACGTAGGACACCTTTGGTAGAAGAACAGGATCGGATTCAGACAGTTTCGAGGCAATATCAATTCTCAGCTAAAATCGGAAAATTTAAAATAAATGAAGTCGCGAAATTTTAAACAATACGGCGAAACTTAAATCAGATAACCTGTCAGCCATAGCAACTGAGTTTTGCAACCAATTATGGAATACAAGTTTATGACGTCTACATTTTCTTGGCACCTAAATCTGACACAAGATATTTCTATTACTACGCAAGAATTTTCCGAACCACAAGTTTCAGCTTCAAAACCTAATTGTTTACTTTACTTTTATATTAAACTTTTTACAGTTAAATATGTTTCTACCTCGATCTCCGTAGTCTAATGCACGGTCTAATAGACCGGGTTCAGTCTAATGCGAGCACTTGTACCTTAGTCATGGTTATTAACATATATTTCTATAAAAAGTATTTATATATGTATGTTTATCCGTTGCCTTAGATCCAATAACACAAGCTTTACAGAGCTTACTTTAAGCTGGGCTAATAGATGTAAATGTAAGAAATATTACTTATTTATTTATTTATTTAATACAGAAGATTCCAAAAAATGTATCCACTGCTTAAGTCCATAACTTGCAATCTAATGGTTGTTACTCTAGTATGCACGACTCGCACAAGGCTTTTATTCGATGAATGGGAATCAGTTTTAAGTGTAATTACGAAAACATCAAAGAGTTTCAACGGCAATAGCGAAATGAGTGTCAAATAAAGCCACCGACACGATTCGTCGCATTCGAGACAAAGAAGATTGGCAGGAAACTATACATTGTTGGTACCATAGTTAGACTAAGTGTACGGCGAAAAAAAATACCATGTATTTCTTCGTTTTTAATAATATAACAAAAAAGGTAATCGTACCATATGTCTGCAACTGCTAAATAAAAAGATAAACTCATTTAAAAAATTAAGCATAGAATTAACGAAACGTTATAAATCACTTATGTTTTGACTTTTGCGACGCTTTGTCGATAACTATGTGTTATCAAAACGTTGTAAACGTCAATATATGTGATTGATTTAATATTGACATAATCTATGCACGACACGACCATAAATGATATTGCATGTGACCACAGACAAAGTAGTAGAAGCTACGTACGTTAACATAATATACTAATCTGTGACGTTAACTTGACATTGCCAGTTGACATAATGGTGACAGATTTTTCATTTATATCTAAAAATACAGGACTCAGCTAGGAATAGTAATATTACTTTCATAAATTCTAGTGATATTATCGGTATTCTAACTGTCATTAATCAATTATCAGAATATGTATTAATCTATAATCGATATATCTGTAACGAATAAAATTGTTATTTTTCTTATGCATATTGCGTTTTAATATTGCTTGGCACATAAATACGTTTTGTTATCAATATTCCCTGAAATTGTAACTTCAGTTTTTCTTTATTTACAAAAGTTATAGATATTTCTCAGTTAAAGAAAAATAGGTAACCAGTTACCGTTTACAAAATATTAAAAAATCTGAATCGTACATTTAACAATGTAATGGGTACCAGGCTTGCCAATCTTCTTTGAAGCCGAAGCCTGTATTCTACCATGTTCAATCATGGACAATATTAAAAGACATCGCTTATTGACAAAAGCCGCTGCTTGTCGCTTATTGTGAAAATATCCAACAGAAGTAGCAGTAGTTCATACTGCATCGTTTGTGTGTGGATGTCAATTGAGACCATTTCAAACACCTACAATGATATCTTTAAGTTGACTTTTAAGCTTCACTTCCACCAAAAAAGAGACAGCTCCATCAATTAGTTTGCAAGTAATAGACTTTTAAACAGTGGATGGATTTTAGAACCCCTTTGTATATATAATAAGCCTAAACATATAAATATCATATAAATCTTTAAAATCATAATTGTAACTGCTATCCATACTAATATTATAAATGGGACAGTGTCTGTCTGTTTGTCCGTCTTTCACGGCAAAACGGAGCGACGAATTAACGTGTTTTTTTGCGTGGAGATAGTTGAAGAGATGAAGAGTAGCATAGGCTACTTTTTATCCCCAAAAAATCGACCGATCCCACGGGATGCGCAATAAAGGCTTCGCTCAAAAACTACTGCACAGGTTTTCATGCAGTTTTCATCAGTAGATAGAGTGATTCTTGAGCAAGGTTTTGCGGTTAGTTTTATCTCGGAAAAACGGATAGTCCCACGGGAAGCGCGATAAAACCTTCGCGCCATAAACCAACTTCCGCGCATATGTAGCCGTGGACAAAAGCCTCTATAGACCCAATCCCAAAATCCACGCGGGCGAAACCGCGGGCAGAAAGCAAGTATGATTATAGTTATGAAAAATATATGATAATTATGAAAATAAAATTCATAATCCCAACGGAAATATTTAATTTTAGACTTGACAGCATAAAAATAATCCGCGGCAGGAAAATAAAAACCATTTCAACAATGCGCAAATACAGCCCTGCGTTCGTCCAGAAACAGTGCATCGAGAAACATTCGCAGTATTCAGTAATTAGGCACTTGTTCGTCGCAGCGCGGCGCCTGCTTGACAACATAATTTATTTATTGCGAAAACGTTATTCCCAGCACCTCTGTTATGTTCTGCTAATGTTTGTAAAATTTTCCGTACATTTTTGCTGTCAGAATGAATATTTGAAAACGTTATTTTAATTAAATAAAAATAAAATAAATAAATAAATATTTGTTACACTTACACCAATTAACCTAGCCCAAACTAAGCTCTATAAGGCTTGTGCAATGGGATCTAGGGTAACGGATAGACATACATATAAAATAATTTTTATTTAATATATATCAACAACCATGACTAAGGTACAAATGCTCGCATTCATTCACACAAACATCTGCCCCTACCGGGATTCGAACCCGGGACCTCAGAGATGGCGACACCTTGAAACCGGTGTATTATCCACTCGACTATGGAGGTCGTCAATTATATGTTACGAAATAGGTTTTTGAAGGGGGTTTGTTCCCGTAAGTCGCTTGGTGTTACCGGGGGCTCTCTACATGCCTGAGGAAGGCCATCCCTGAGGTTTTTTGTGGCCTCACATAACCGCCAGCTGACTTTGAGGTCACGGCTTCCTAAACATCCAATTTTTGAAAGTCGATCGCAGAGCTGCCAACATAGATAAAGTACACACAAATATGTTTATATATATGTATATAAATATATATATATATATTGTATATATAGACTGAAAAACCAAACAAAACACAGATAAAATTTCCACAAGTATGACTTGATTACGAGTGGGTGAGGGCACTCGTATTGAAATCACACCTGTGACTAAGGTAGTCACATCAGTGATATTCAAAAATAAGAATTATTGAAAATCGGTGATTTCGAAGTCGCATTCGTAATTCAAAAATAGGCCTCCAGTTGTTCTGCGCACCGCATGGTGTCAGGTTGGAGGGTAGCGGCGGAGGTGGTTACACTCTCCGAACACCGGCACATCGTGTTCGACGTGTCGGTGGCCCACCGCCGCCCTTCCCGCACACTCCAGGAGGACAGCGGTCCGCGACGTTGGTCCATCAAGCGGCTGGACCGGGATGCGGCCCTAGCCGCTGCCCACGTCGCGGACTGGGCGGAGGAGGCACGGATTTCGCCCGACCTCGATGTGCATGCGCGGGCTGCCTGGCTCCGGGGCACGATGACGTCGATCTGCGACGTCTCCATGCCCCGAGTCAGGCCGCCCCGGCGGCGCTCTGCGTACTGGTGGAACGAGGAGATCGCGCGGCTACGGGTTGTTGTAGTAGCCGCGCGCCGCCAGTACCTCAGAGCCCGTCGAAGACGGCAAGCCTCAGTCGACGGAGTCCTGAGCGCCAGAAGCGCGTACGGAGCCGCGGTCAAGGCGCTCGGCGTCGCCATCGCCGACGCCAAGGCGCGGTCCTGGCGCGAGCTGCTGGGGGGACTGGAGAGGGACCCATGGGGGCGCCCGTACCGGATGGTACTGGGCAAGCTCCGACCGTGACCGCTGACGGAGACCCTGGACCCTCTCGTCGTGGGAAGAGCGGTGGATACGCTCTTCCCGAGGGTCCAGGACAGTCCCCCCGCCGCCCCGTCGCCCGGCCCTTGGTCGGACGACCTCCGGGTGACGGAGAGCGAGCTCGCCGGGGCCGTTTCGCGGCTCTCTGCGCGCAACACTGCCCCGGGACCGGACGGGGTCCCGGGAAAGGTGCTAGCGCTGGCGCTCAGGGCGTTCGGGAGCACGGTGAGGCAGCTCTTCACGAGCTGTCTCCGCGAGGGCGTGTTTCCCGTCGACTGGAAGTCGGCCAGGTTGGTGCTCCTCAGGAAGGAGGGAAGGACCGGCGACGTTCCATCTTCGTTTCGTCCGATCTGCTTGCTGAACGAGGCGGGGAAACTCTTCGAGAGGGTTATCTCCGCTCGTATCAGCGAGCACCTGTCGCGCGCGGGTCCCGACCTATCGGACTGCCAATTTGGATTCCGGCGGGGACGATCAACGCTGGACGCTGTCCAGCGTGTTCGTTCCCTGTCGGAGTCCGCAGTCCGATCGGGGGGGTGGCGTTGGCGGTGTCGTTAGACATCGTCAACGCCTTCGGTACCCTCCCCTGGCAGGCCATTAGGGAGGCGCTCGTATACCACGAGCTGCCTCCCTACCTGCGGGCCGTGGTCGGGGACTATCTGCGCGACAGGACGATCGCGCGTGATGGGACGGGACGGATGGAAACGTCGAGGAGGGTCGAATGCGGCGTTCCGCAGGGGTCGGTGTTGGGACCCCTGCTATGGAACCTCGCATACGACGCGGTCCTTCGCACCAGCCTTCCTCGCGGCGTGAGTGTCGTCTGCTACGCTGACGACACTCTCGTCGTGACGACTGGGGCCGACTTCGGGCCGGTGCTCAGGCTTGCCGAGCTTTGGGTGGCATGTGTCGTGCGGGCGATCCGCCAGCTGGGTTTACAAATAGCGCCTCACAAAACCGAGGCGCTATGGTTCCACGGCCTTCCGAGGCGCCGGGAACCACCCAGTTGCCGGATCCGGGTGGGTGACGCGGTGGTCCCGGTGGGGCCGTACATAAAGTACCTGGGCCTCACCCTGGACCGCCGCTGGAGCTTCGAGGAGCATTTCGTGCGGTTGGTCCCCCGAGCCAAAAGGGTGGCGGGCGCATTGCATCGCCTGCTGCCCAATCTCGGGGGACCGAGGGATGGAGTCCGCCGCCTGTACGAGGGCGTCGTGCGATCCGTGGCCATGTATGGGGCTCCCGTGTGGTCGCAAGACTGCGCGAGGTCCCCCCGCTGCAGAGCTCTGCTACGGAGCCTGCAGCGGATAATGGCCATACGGATCGTACGAGGCTACCGTACAATCTCGTACGAGGCGGCGACAGTTCTGGGACGCTCCCCCCCATTCGACATCCTGGCCGACATGTACGCGGCGACGTATGCGTCGCGGCGTGTCGACCGGGGGGGCGATGGGGGGAGCGCCCTGGAACCCGCGCACGAAGTGCCTAAGCGGGAGTGGCACCGACGGATTGTGGCGGCCTGGCGTGCGCAGCTCGAATTACGGATCTGCGCGCGCCAGCGGGCCGTCGGTGCCGTACTCCCGCACCTCGAAGCTTGGCTCAACGGGAAGGAGGAGGTCACCTACCGATTGACTCAGATACTCACCGGGCACGGCTGCTTCGGTGAGTATCTGTGTCGAATAGGACGGGAGGGATCGACACATTGTCACCACTGCGCATCCGACCTCGACTCGGCCCAGCACACGCTGGCGGAGTGCCCCGCGTGGGCCTCCGAGCGCCGAGTCTTGGTCGCAGAGATCGGGCGAGATCTGTCTCCGCCGGCATTGATTGCGGCAATGCTGGCGGACGAGGGAGGTTGGAGGGCTGTGGCCTCCTTCTGTGAAGCAGTAATGCTCCAGAAGGAGGCCGCCGAGCGGGGTCGGGAGATGGCCGATCCCGCTCGAAGGAGGCGGCGCCGGGCTCGGTAGCACAGCTGCGGCGCCGCCGCGGGTCGCCGGCGGGCGCGAGGAAGTCGCGACCGCTACGGCGACCCGGGATGGACCACGCCCCTTCCGTGGCCGGGGGCGTCGTCGGTGGAGGGGACCGGGGGAGGTGGTAGCTTCCCCCGAGGAGGGCTCCCCTCTAGAAAGGGGAGCGGAGGCTGGGGGTTCCTGGAAGTGGCCTTTGTGTTCCGGGGCTCCCTACATGCCTGAGGAAGGCCATCCCTGAGGTTTTTAGTGGGTAGGCCTCCCCTTCTGGGGAGGAGAGCCCCACATAACCCCGGCTCGCCACAGCCGGGGTATGCAATTTAATGCATTTTCCTCAGGGGAACAAAAAAAAAAAAAAAAAAAAGGCCTCCAGTTGTGTCAGTTTAGCACACACGATCGTTTAGGTTGGTACTCTTGACGCGGCCTTCTTTCAATATACTCGTACACCTGTTTGGTCTATCTAGGTCGACCCTATATTCCCTTCTCGGTTTTTGTCACTCCATTTCTCACATACAAATATATACACAAGCTAATTACAGTAATTATCTATACTAATATATAAAGAGGAAGATTTGTTTGTTTGTTTGTTTGTAATGAATAGGCTCTGAAACTACTAGACCGATTTCAAAAATTCTTTCACCTTTGGAAAGCTACATTATCCCCGAGTAACATAGGCTACTTTTTATCCCGGAAAATTGACATATCCCACGGGATGCGCAATAAAGGCTTCGCTCAAAAATTACTGCACAAATTTTCATGCGGTTTTCATCAATAGATAGAGTGATTCTTGAGCAAGGTTTTGTGGTATTTTTTATCTCCGAGAAACGGATAACCGTGGGCAAAAGCTATGACCCTTAACCCTCTATAGACCCAATCCCGAAATCCACGCAGGCGAAGCCGCGGGCAGAAAGCTAGTATGGTATAAATTGGCTTGCCGTGTTTGTTAATATTGTCAGGACTTATAGTACAAAATATTATTAATATAAATGGAAGAATTTATTTGTAAACAGAAAAACTTAATTAGAATTCTACACGAAATGTCAAATGTAACAGCAATACACACAGCACTTCAAATATTAAAATTGATTGCTCGACTAGACCTGTCCGCGTCGAAATAATTAAGCAAACTTTTTTTAAAAATTATGCAAGAATCGGCCTTCGGGACTCACGTGAACAACCAGTGGTTCTAGTTATGTAAAGCAAAATCAATATTTTCTATGGTAATTTAGAGATTATAGATATTATTGTTAGGTTATACGCTTAATACTCATATAATTGTCAAATAAATACAAGTAATTACTTTTTTGCTACATTTTTTTTTGTTTTTATGTTTAGATAAATTTAGAATTATATATCTGTCTCTTTCTAGGATTAGTTTATTCTAAAAGTTAGGTTATTTAATTTTAGTAAATTTATCGCTTGAACTTTCTTAAAGTTGTTGCTTAATTAAAATGTGTCTTAATTGCTAAATATTACAATTGAAATACGCAATCCAATAACTAACCAAATAGGTTTTTCCCTGGTTAGCAAGTAATAACTAACTTGTTAATAATTATTGTATCAGTATTTATAATAAATATTATAATTTTGTTGATCTAGCGGTAATATCACCTAACAAAACACATTTATTTTAATATAATAATTGACTTATAATTGTCAAAACTTAAAATATATAGAAATATGTCACAATAATACCTATTGTTAAAGTGTACATAATTATTATTTTATCTCTTTGATAAATTATAACACCTCATGAGTGATATTTAAAAACTTCAACAGTCTGTAATAAAAATTTTACAAATAAATAAAATTGAAGTGTCTGTTTGTAATATTAAAACAACCGCTTTCTACTACATGCATATGAATGTATATATACGGTACACATACCAAAATACATATTTTAAAAATTTTTGTGTGTCTGTCGGTTTGTTACGGCTAATCTCTGGAACGCCTGGAGCGATTTCACTGGCAGATAGCTTATTTTAGAAAAAAAATGTCATAAATAAAAAACCATTTTTTTATTACATTCCACGCGGACGAAGTCGTCTAATAAAGGTACGATTAAACGACGCGGGCTAGCCCGATCTTTCGCGAGCCGAGCCGTCCGTGGAGATGCGGCTCGGCTAAATACGGACGCAAGCCTGCTCGTTTAAACGACGCGGGGTAGCACGATCCTACGCCAGCCGAGCCGTCTGTGGCAACGCCGCTACACATCGCGCTGTTGAACCGAGCTGTCCGCTTGTTCGTTCTTCAATATGGATAAAAGAAAACGCCTTGCTGCAGCAGTTGCTATTATTTTGCTCTGTGGTGAATATTTGAAAACAAAAGAAAGATGAAAAAGACGGTGGTGGTCTTTTGGCTTCCATATGGCCGGTTCCTCTTCGTACAATTCAATGAAGAGTTGAATCTTCTCATTGCTCCACTCCATCTCGTACAAAATCAATCCCAATTAAAAACTTCGCTAAAAAACAAAATAGGTCTTCCTTCGTCGCGCGCTCTGTGTTATCTGTTTAGACGGCGCGTATTAACACAAGCCGAGCCGCAGATGGCGCGCGCGCCTTTGATCTGTGTCGAAAAAACCGACGAGTGATGGATCGTGCGAACTTTGCCGAGCCGCGCCGAGCGCAGTTGTTTACACAGCGCGTGGCGCGGCGAACCACGAGCGGAGCCAGGCTCGGCTCGCGTGTTTGCGCGCCGTTTAAACGGTGCTTAATCGTAGTCTTTCTATATGACTCGTTTACGATTTTTATTTTTTAAACACATTTGTGTTTATTATTTAAACACATTTATTTAAACACATTTTGTGACTATTCAAGTTTGGAACGTGATATTAACGATGTATTCTGTGCTCCAACGCACACACGCACACTGTTTTGACAGATATGATTGAATTTAAACTTTATACATAAAGCAAATCGACTCTTTGATGTTAGGAAGACATCTACATTGCTTAGACAACAGTGAGTGCTTGCAATATAAACTTTATGTAATAACAATGAAGCTCAAATTTAGTGTACATTTTAGTTAGAAAACGTTTGTATGGGAATGAAGGGCTATTTTAGGATTTTTCTGATAATTATTCGAATTTTTCTAAAAACCATCCTTGAACTTCAACGAATATTTTAAAAAAGAATTGGCCTAATTGGTCCAGGCGTTGCTGAGTTATGCGCTTACCAACACATTTTGCGATTCATTTTTATATATAAGATTGTAACGTGACGTCAGTTTCAGCATTGGTAAGTATATATGTATATATATGTCAGTTCGTTTTATAAGTAGATTTGACTAGCTGACCCGTGCCCACTTCGTTGGGGTTGGGGTATAATATTAATAATCCTTTTTTAGTACAGAGTGTTATATTTTAATTTCTAACTGTAATATTAAAAAAAAAATACTTTTTGTAACTTAAATATAAAAGTTAGACATATGCTGTCGTTGATTTTGTTGTAGGCATTTTCAAGCTCCACATCTTTTCTCTAGAACTCAAAAAAATATATTTCATAGTTAAGGCAGCGTTCGTAAGAAACGCTTTCATTCGACCGTTTTTTCTCCGATTCACTTTGCAAAACGGATTACCACGTAAAAGCCTTTTAATTTTTGGGTTTTTTAAATAACCTATGACACTCAGCAATAATGTGGCTTTCTATTGGTGGATTTTTTTAAAATCGGTTCAGTAGATCCCCAGATTACCCCTTACAATTTAACAAATATACAAACTTTACTTCTTTATAATATTAGTATTGATAAACAAGAATTGAAGTAAATTACAATTGAACAATCGATTTCTTTAAAAGCAAGTAGCACATCTCTAGATCTCTTTGGTAGATGACTGTCAAACTAGTTAAATAGCATTTAATTATACGTTTCAAACTACTGCTTGTCCCTTTAATACGGATATTTGATAAAGGCGTGAAATTTAAAAAAAAAAATTATGACGTGAAGCATTTGTTTGGCCGTGTTGGGCCTAATTTCGCCGATGTCCTTTCAAACGCATTTTGTATCGGAATAAACAATCTGTGGACAATTTACGTCAAGGCAACTCTACTTAAAGACCACGCATGAGCAACCTTCGTCAGTTCTCGGTTTTTGAAAGTAGACACACAGCTTCACATTCCACCCTGTCGAAATGTCAAAGTAAATATTCAAGAAGAAGTTTAAGTCATAGTTAGAACCGAATTATAATAGATTTACTGGCTTTCAGTTTTGTCCTGTATGAAGATGGTTTCTCTTTGCATAAATAGGGGTAATTCGTAGGGGCGGTTACATCATTGTACAGCTTAGTAATAGTTTATTCGTAATCTAATCGCTAATTGACACCAAGGGGAAACATTGCCGCCTAACTGGGCCACCGTGTCACCACCGCACATTAAATACCACGCTCGTTGTGTATGCTAATCTGTAAACTTCCTGTCTTGTCGCAGCGGTTTTTAGAATGCTCTAGTTTATGACTCTGTATAAATAACTTGCGGTACAAAGGGAACGGCGGAAATGGCTAGGGACCAAGATCGGAACCCTGTGGCACACCCTGTTGTCCTGAATACTAAAACATTACATATGGCACACCACGTTGTGCACATATGCAAAGTCAGCTTATTATAAACTCCTTGCAAAATTCGATCTGTCAAAACGTACATATTAAAGAAAACGTCTCAAAAAGTGAAAACAACTTGGTCTCAAGTTTCATAAGTTGTTACAATATTTTTGGTAGGTATTCTCCAAGATCCTGAATATTTTTAAGATTATCTTTAAACACAAAAAAGTATCCCCATACCCTGAATATATTCCACGCGACAAACCTTCCATCCTCACCATCTCAATACTTGGCAGTCCACCACTGTGCGTTTCTTTAGAAACTTTCTGCCTCGCACAGCTAAACTGTGGAATGAATTGTCGCCTGCAGTGTTTCCGAAGCGTTACGATATCCAAACCTTCAAGAAAAGAGCGTACTCCCATTTAAAAGGCCGGCAACGCGCTTGTGACTCCTCTGGTGTTGCGGGCGTTCATGGGCGGCGGTAATTGCTTACCATCGGGTGACCCGTCTGCTCGTTTGCCCCCTATCAAATAGAAAAAAAAAAAGAAAAGCATCAAGAAAATCAAGTCGACCTTGAGGACGTCTGGCGAGGAGAGGCTGAGAATCCTCATGGACACATGGTAATTATGTCGGACTCCAAACTGATCAAGCAGGCTCGACTGATGTGACCTACCGACCAAACTCAGCCTAAACCTTGCTCCTAATGGCCATTAGTGCTGTCAGTTTGTCTAATAATCAGTGGTCGGAATTAGGTAGAGTTATTTATGTACTTGTACGAAATGTTGATATTAATGTGGACCTTCCCGGGATTTCTAATAAAAATCCCGTGTGGCCAACAATATTACAAATAAATTTTAAATAAATAAATTTAAAGTATGTCGCCAATTAAATCTTAAGGGACTTAAGATCCGTCATGTAAGGAAGGTTCTGGAACCCTGGCTAATGACTCTAAATTACACTGCAACAGAAAACCTACCGGCAAACTGACGTATGCTGCAACGCGCGCGATTCCATACAAAACAGGCAATCATATACAACTATATAAACACATACATATACTCACACACACGTAAGTAGCAACCACACACCAACACCTGTGTAGTTAGCTTAACTGTCCATTAAGTGCATAAGCGCACATGTTATACTATTCGGACCACTCTGGTAACCGAACCCACATCAGAGCGCACGCACTCTCCTGAGGATGCGCTATGCACCGCCCCCGTTCTGGAGGGCGGGAGCGTTAGTTCAAGGCGATAGGGTCCCAGGCCTTCCGCCCGACCAAAGGCTGTAGGTAGTGTTTAGTTGGTAGGCTGGCCTTCTGCTAGAGTCCAACATAACCACCCGCCGTAGACCGGTTGCGAGTGGTATCCGGTGCGAGGTCGTCCAAGCACCAGGGGGTTGTCATAGCGACCACTGTGGTGGCGCGCCCCCTATGAGGATTCACTACCATCCCCCGTGGGGAAAAAAAAAACACACACACATCCGCATTCACACTGACACAAACAAAAGCACGACCGCAAACATATATCATATTGTTTCTTACCGTCACCTCAGATTTTTATACTTAGAGCTACATTATTTTTGATGTTTTGATTTTGTTATTAGTTGAATTTAAATTGCTTGATTTGTATATTTATCTCACATATTTTTTTGTAAAAAATGTATTTTATATCGAATTGTCAAAACTAGTTTTATTCGCTCGAGCTGTGGAAAATATTGTATAGATTATTTTAGTAACCGTGATCTGAACTCTACGATACAAGCTAATTTTGTAAATTAGTGTAGAGTTCGCTAGTTATAAGTTTTGTCTGTAAACATCTTATTATTGTAATTATTATTAAATTATTGAATAATAATAAAAAAATCTAGTACATTAAGCGGGGAGTGCATTTCCGCTATTGTAATCTTTTGTTCTCACAAGCTATGTTGTGCGAACTACAAATGTGGCAAAATCGCGCTTATTGGAATTTTGCAACTTCAGACATCCGATGTCTTTGTTGTAAGTTTGGCAACGTTACGCGTGCAGCAGTTTAAATTGTGTAAAAGTAAATAATTTTTATTTAAAAATCACGGGATTTTTTTCTGCTCTTTAAAATTAATTTATTTACTATAAAACATTTTATTCTTTCGCTATATGAAATCAGTGTAAGTACGGTCGGCCAAGAAAGTGGTCTACCAGTTTTGACAAAATTTCATATGTGAGTAAAATAGCGATAAGGTTGAACTCCTGTACTTATTACCTTTTTAAGATTATGCAGAGTGATGACATTTAAACCTAAAATAATAATCTGACAGCTATTAATCTGACAATTTTGTCAGAATATTTTTGCACGGGAAAATCAACTCTGTTACTTTATAGCGCGCGAATGATTTTCAACCTTAGGGTGGTAGACCACTTTCTTGGCCGACCGTACATAAAAACTACAATAACAAAATATACTCACTCGCGTTGAGAGGTACGGCGGGCGCGCGCGCGTGGTAGGCCCCCGCGGCGCCCGCGTACACGTGCCGCCCGTAGCCCGCCAGCGCGGCTACCGGCGCGCGCGCATCCCGGCGCGGGCCGCCGGCCTGGATCACCACGACCACCGGCACAGCCACCAGGCGACCTGTCTGCAAATAATAATTATACGTTATAGATACATTCATATATTATATTATATTACTCTTTTGAATTTCTCGACATTTTTGTCGGTTTTAATAAATATCCCGTCCTGATTCCTTCAGGAAAAAAGATTTGATGTTTTGATTATGGTTGTGATGTTTGTGTGTGTGTTCGTTGCAATGTGTGTTGTGCTTGCGGTGTGTGTAATGTATTTTGAGTTAGAGTTGTTCAAAACGGCTATAAAACAATAGCACGCTACAGACTATAAACTATTAATTTCTAGCGCGCAATTAAATACGCTATGTTATAGCGCTCTAAATAAGAAAGCACGTGGGCATCCAGCAGGCGCGATAATTTTTGCAACACGCTACATTTCGTAGCACGTTACATTACATTGCATATCGTACTTCGTTAGTCGGAGTGCGGTCGCGCACTGTGCGTGCGCGGCCGGCGCGACCGCGCGATAGTCATTCAATCAATTTCGTTCATAGCGTCATAGCATCGTAACGTCCAACTACCTAGCGTGCGCTATGCGCTACGAGGAAACAGCGCGCTATAGAATGGCGCTATGCGCTATATTATCCACCTTTATTTTGAGTGGTTTGTGCGTGTGTGTCTGCTGAGTCTGTTTGGTGTGAGTTGTTAACAAATATAGTGTCTCCTAGTACTTTACTTATAATTATGCTTGTGTGTATGGCTGCTTGTTTTTGTAGGATGGTGATGTCTATACTCGCGTCTAATTTATCTGTGTATCTTTTTAAACTTTTGGCAACCACTCCTGTGGAGCCAATAACTATTGGGATGACTGTCACTTGGGTGTTCCACAGGCGGCTGACTTCAGTTTTTAAGAGGTGGCATTTACTATTATATATATTATATTATTGATAAACTCCATACACACTTTCATTAAATTTCGCTTAAATGGCCTCTACGCGTTGGATCTCTATCCCAATGCACGCCTTACAAAGGACCGTGTCTTATAAAGACGCATGATATAAACGACAATAAGTTATAGCACACTTTTTCTCTATATATCTTCTATTTTTATCTATAAATGTTGCTTAATTAAGTTATATTCAAATTAATTTATTACATGTCACAATTATAATATAAGGCGGTAAATATAATATATTTTATATACATGTCACGCCCTTCGAGGCATTGCAATGTTTCGATTATTGTCAAATAAAGTATTACATATCAATCGTCGACAATATTGAAAATCCACATAAATATGTATAATTCTGGTAAATTATATTTAAATTCTTTTATAAATTGCTTTTTCTAGGTTTTATTATTTAAAAATTAATTTTAATCAAAATAGTAACTATGTAAAAGATTCAGAAAAGTGGGAGTTGTTTCAGTATTTTTATATGATTTGGTATATTTATCTATATCTCTATTACCATTGAATGTGGAGCAGATCTAATTTTTTTTATGTTTGAAAGAGGTTTGATAAACAATGGTTTCTTATTAAGTTTGCATGACCTATTATGCTCGATATTTATTCGAAGTTATGGACTTGAAAGTAGATGAGCGTGTAGAGAGAAGAAAAGATGACAGAGGAGAGTAGAAGAGAAGATAAATGTTTAAATTGAATAGTAGAAATTACCTAGTCGGATTAAATTCGTCTTCAATCCTTTCTGTATATTGTGCAATAAAGATTAAAATAATAATAATAATGTCACATAAAAGAAAGCTAATTAAAATTCTGTAACGACATAACGGACAAAAATGCAAGCTTATGTAAATTGCATCATTATTTTTCAGACTAAACCCCCTCCTCCCCTATTTGCATAACATACTAACAACACCATCAAAGAAAATTCAATAATAAATCGAGACAACAAATGCAAATTCACTGCCAGCCCGCCAGCTAAAAGCACTGGAGCAAATTAATGACCCGTTCCGTTAATTAAAAGCCGAACGCGAACTAAAAGAAAATCTACTTAGAATGCCGCGCGCCTTTGGAGCAGAACTGGAGTGCGCAACGAGCACAAAGGGAAGATCGCAACACATGGCTCCAGCTCTCATCAAAGTTGCACACGCAAGCGTTTGTGGGACTGTCTGTACCGACTGCAAAACAATCAACATCCCTACTTACGGATATTATTACTACAGATGGTTGGATGTTTGTTACTGTTCGACGTAATCCATACTAATATTATAAATGCGAAAGTAACTCTGTCTGTCTGTCTGTCTGTTCCGCTTTCACGCCAAAACTACTGAACCGATTTAAATGAAATGTGGTACACAGATAGTCTAGAGCCTGAGAAAGGACATAGGCTACTTTTTCATGCAAAAAAGGTTGTAAAGGGTTGTAAAAGGTTGAAAAGAAGGATAAAAGGTTGTATGGAAATATTGTTAAAACTACTGAACCGATTTAAATTAAATTTGGTACACAGATAGTCTAGAGCCCGAGAAAGGACACAAGCTACTTTTTTTATACAAAAAAGGCTGTAAAGGGTTGTAAAAGGTTGAAAGGAGGGATAATAGGTTATATGAAAATATTGTTAAAACCACTGAACCGATTTAATTGAAGTTTGGTACACAGATAGTCTAGAGGCTGAGAAAGGACAGAGGCTACCTTTTAAAGCAGAAAAGGGTTGTAAAATGTTAAAAGGAGGGGGTGAAAGGTTGTATCGTAGTATTGTTAAAACATATCCTTCCTGTGGGAAATTCGAATATAACGCGGGCGAAGCCGCGGGCGGAAAGCTAGTACTTTATAATAACGTAACTTATACATCCCGTTTACGGGTTAAACCTGTTTCGTGCTTCTTGTCTGCACGCGCTCCCAAGTAGATATTAGTGAGAAACGTGGTGGCTGAATTGACACGACAAAACAGACTGACCTACTCGTATATGCGACCCGCGCCTTAAATTTTTATTCCTATTTCTTGTGAGTGGACCTAGGGTTACCCGAAGGCGTAGTGAAAACGCGGTAAAAATTTGATTTGGCATGTATATAACGATAACAGGGTCCAGCACGTTGTTTATATATATTGTTCATATATGCGACTTGCCCCGGCTTCGCACGGGTACATTTGTGATACTAAATACACTACATAAAAACTGTGAACGTTGTATACAATAAATTATAGATTAAAAACATGAAAAAACAAGCTTTTTAAATTGATTGAATAAAAAAATTAAAAATAAAACTGTAGTATTCATTTGAAAAATTTATATTATTGAACAAAACACGTGGGGTGCTTATTTTATTACATATGTTGACTTATGAAAAAAAAAACAAAATGAATGATTGGTTTTGAAGTTTGGCTCTTTTATTGTGAAAATCTCTGCATATTATCCGCTGAATATTTCATATTATTGGCGACCGTAACCGTAAATCTTCCTCTTTAATCACTCTATCTATTAAAAAAACCGCATCAAAATCTGTTGCGTAGTTTAAAAGATTTAACCATACAAAAGGAAACTCTTTATATACCGCCCCAAAGTACAGATTTTTTTTTCATATTCTTTTTCGGCTTATGCCGTCCTGTTATGAAACTCTCCCCCGGAGGGTAAAAGGAGAGCGCGAACGCTGGAGTCCTTTAATAATCAAGTCCGTGTTCACCTCCTGTCAAAGATTCCTTAACTTATACTAGTTATAGCCTATTGTCCGGTCCAAGTGATGCACCCATCCTATGTTTGAATCTCCTTTTAATACTTGTTCTCCTTTTAGAACATGTTCTGGATTGTTCTGCGCCTGATGTCACCACTATGTCAAGCGAAATTGCTGCTTTTACTGAGATTGCCACAGTTTTGGTATTAGTGTGGTCCAAAATAAATGCATTTCTTTCTTTCGCTCTTTCATTCCTAAATTAATGTTTGGAGGTAAATACGTTAAATAGTATTCACCGCTTCGAATATACCCAAATATAATATTAAAAGGAAAATTAGATTTGTCTAGACTTTTACGCGGACCCTACTCGCGAAATGCGTCGACACGCGGCGAATTTCGTCGCCTACACCTCGTATCCGCAATGAAATGCATATTATATAGCCGTGTTTTGTAGTCAGCACGTGATTGGGCGCAATTCGGCTGTATCGCATTAGTCGTTCGCACTAGAATTATTTAAACAGTTATTGTAAGGCCCGCTGGCGTCAACGGCATTGTCAGGGCACTATGTTTTGAACATGTGCCGCTAACGCGCGACTTACGCTGAATACTCAATGGGCAGGCAAACTGGAAAAAATTAAGTTATAGAAGGCGATCATATATTAACTAAAGGTATATATATATAGGTATAGAAGAAAGTCAAGTAGGCTCCCTACCTCACAAAAGACCGCAGGTGCTATTCATGTTAAGTGAATAAGAGTGCAACATAGCCGTTATTGTTCATCTCTCCTCCCCTGCATACTTTCTACTAAGAAAGGCAAAAAAATCTACTTACATCTTATTTACATTTTATATGTATTTTTTATTAATAATCGTATATGTTTCAATTCGGCGAAATTTTATATTTACATACATTTCTCGGACTCATTGTAGAAAATTTAAATGTTATGTATTAAGCAATATTCACGCACCTGCAAAACAACTTCGAATATGTGTTTAAGTCGATTAAACTAAAGCCTAATTGTGATCTATCCTTCGGTGGAGACATATAAGGAGTGGCGATAATAAAGAGGATTTTATTTGAAATAAAACAACCTTACGTAATACTAAATTGTCATTTGCAAGATAAAAAAAAATCAATGTTATGAAAAGCCTGCTATTTACATCTAAATATTTAATGAGTTCTGAATAAATATGTGGTATACCTATATAACTTATATACATATAAACATGTTATATCCTACATACCACACTTATAATATTTATTTATAATATTAATTCAAACATCAATCTTATCAATTTATTTATATCCAAAAACGTTCTAGTTAATATCTATATAGTACCTATATTAAAACATAATATTAATATACTTATACTATGTTGCTTTTTCTGTTCTCATGGTTGATATTTTAGTTTCTAAATACAAATGAAGTAATCTTACTTAATCAGACGTATCAATTAAAATAACCTGATTCCAATGGCCAGGGCCAGAATACGCGTTTGTCGATATTAAGTAAAGAGCACTTTAACGTTTTAGTTTGTCAAAGTAAAAATAGTTCGGTTCGAATAACCTAACAATCATGAAGGATAACAATTCCATGAGAATTGATAAGTTCAGCGGTAATAACTTTCGACAATGGAAATTTCAAGTGAATTGTGCTTTAAAAGCGAAAGGACTAGATATTAACAAGAAAAAAACCAAAATCGCTAAATGTGGAGAATTTAGCAAAACAGTTGAAAGAAAGTGGTGAAGAAATAAGTAACACAGCTATTATGACTAAAATACTGAGCACTTTACCTGCAAAATGTAGATCACTACGTCAAGCGTGGTTATCCTTGGATCCAAAGTCACAAACAATTCACAATCTTACTGCAAGATTATTAAATGAGGAAGCTAGCCTGACAAATGAAGAAGAAGCTGAGAGTGCCTTAGTATGCCTTAGTACAAAGCATTCTGCAAAACAGAATAAATCTCAGAATCAACAAAACATGCACCACAGTACAACGTCGGGTCAACAGAGTCATCGTTTCATATGTTACAATTGTAACAAAAGAGGAAATTTTGCAAGAGATTGTAGAGATCCAAAGAAGTCTAGAGGCAAGCCAATGGCATTTACTGTCGAGCAGGAATGTTTGCACTCCATAGTAGAGTCTAATAAGTGGATTTTAGTAATCAATCGTACAATCATGGAAAGTGCAAGATCTATATTATATTATATGCTCGTGGCTTTACCGTTAAAGTTGTGGGCTGAAGCAGTAAACTGTTCAGTATATTTATTGAACCGAAGTTCATCCTCATAAACAAAGGATGTATCTCCATATGAGCTATGGAATGGAAAGAAACCCTATCTTGCACACATAAGAGTTTTTGGTTCAAAAGGATATGTTCATATACCTGATGAAAAAAGAAAGAAGTTGGATAAGACGAATATTGAACTAATACTAGTGGGATATGTGGATGAAAATTACAGAATGCTCAATATTAACACTGGAAAAATAACAATAAGTAGAAATGTACGCTTCGAAGAAAGCAACCCACTAGTGTTGAAGAAAAATTGTGCTTCAATTAACATAACTAATGGCATAGAAGAGAATGGGGTAAATGACATTTTAACATCTCAACAGTCTTTACCCATACAGAATCAAAGTATAGACTTACCAGAGACTTCTATGGATGATGAAAATTTATCAGATACTAGTTATGAAAGCACAAATAGCCAAAATGATCCAACATATCAACCTTCTCAAATAATTTCCAGTGATGATGAAAGAAACATTACACTACGACCTAGAAGAGTAAGATACGAAGAAGCAAACTTTTGTGAATATGAGGTACCTAATACATATGAAGAAGCTATGAAATGTAAAGATATAAATAATATAGTATATATAATATAATATATGTAATATATAATATATGTAAAGAAAGATATAAATGGAAAGAAGCTATAAGAGAAGAATTACATTCAATTGATTAAAATGAAACCTGGAAACTAGTTGATAGAAACAATAAAAAAAACTGTAACTTCAAAATGGGTATTCTGTGTAAAGAGAAATCCAGAAGGTAATATTAGTAGATACAAAGCTCGTCTTTGTGCTCGTGGATTTACACAAGTAAGAGATGTTGATTTCAAGGATACGTTTTCACCGACGACCAAGTATGACTCTATCAGAGTTATATTATCTCTTGCAGCTCAAAAGAATTATGAAATTCAGCAGTTCGATGTACAATTGATATTGATGAACCACAAATACGTATCACTTTGTGTATAAATAACCAAAGCGCCATTAAGTTAATTCATATTCCTGTATACTACAAAAGAACTAAACACATTGACATTAGATATAACTTTATAAGAGAAAATGTTCAAAATAATATAATAAACATAAAATATGTACAGAGCATGTGTCAACTTGCAGACTTTCTTACAAAAGCTTTACCTCCTGGTAAGTTCATTAATAATAGAGATCAAATATTGAACTTGAGTACTTAAGTAAAATGAATATATAATAATAGTTAAGTATTGATTATTAGCATAATAGGTTATGTACAATTTATATATTTTTTTTACTTAAAAATTTTATAAAGTGTGTAAAAGTAATTTAGTATGGTATTATAGAGTCCATTATAAAATTTAAGTGGGAGTGTTAGATTATAAATTGTATAATAGGATTTACATCTTACCTCCTTTTATCATAGATGACAAGTTAAAAATAAATGTTTCGTTTTCCTGCCGCTTGAGGCGCGGTTGTTGCTTTTTCTGTTCTCGTGGTTGATATTTTAGTTTCTAATTACAAATAAAGAAATCTTACTTAATCAGACGTATCAATTAAAATTACCATATACAATACATATATATATTTATATAGACATTTACATTACATTAATATCATTGTTGTATGTCAGGAGGTCGAGTCCGCATAATATATTACTTGTTCGCATCGCACAAGATGTGCAATTCGTTTTACGTATTGCTATTGTTACTTATCGCTCCGCGAATCTGTTTCTGCGACTAGAACACTCGATGTTCCCGGCGACCGGTTGCCAGTGCGCAATAGCCTACACCTAGCTTGGACGTAGACAATTCGTTTTACCCGCGGACGCATACCTTCCTGTCTTTAGCGCGATATTGACATACAAAAGTTGTTTTATCTATCGTACCTTCTGTAAATAATACCACGGGAATATTCATACATTCCCGCAACCAAAAAAAATAAGAATATTAGCCAATAAGGCACAAGTTAATAATACAACAAGATCCGCAGTTCCGCTTGATTGACCTCATGTCTAACCCACGTACTCAGCCGCATGCAACTGACACGTTTTATTCCCACACGCATTGAGAAATCAAAATGAGTTGTTGCTGAACGACTCAAAATGAAATACGTTTCCGAGTTGGTCCCCTTTCAAATTATTTAAGCGATTATCCAACACGGAACCTCAACATTGAAAGCGTTTCCCCCAATTGGTGTTAACGCAGTAGTAAGCGAGCCAATCAATCTACGCTTTCATTACATTATTGATCAAACGGCTAATCAGCGTAATGGTCGCATTCAACTTTCACTTTAAAGACGTCAGTTTGAAGGACAAAGGATTACTGTTGAGCTACATTTTTGTAAAGGGTTAGTGATAAATAGAGGGGGCGATTCTCGAGCTATCGATACGTTGTAACGAGTTATTCCTCAATATACAATGCCTACTAATGTAATAAGCGCGATAGTTTGTACGTATGAATGTTTGTTACTCTTTCACGTAAAAATCACGGAATGGATTTTAACGAAACACTACAATAATATATATTATACATCAGAATAACATATAGGTTTCAATTTATAAAGATATTCAATGAATTATCCAAAATATGAAGATATATGTCAAATAAATAGGAAAACAAACGTGAAAGTTTGTACATATGTATGTTTGTTTATCTTTTATGTAAAAACCACTGAATGGATTTTAATGAAACTCTACAATAACATATGTTATACATCAGAATAACCATACAGGCTTAAATTTATAAAGATATTCAATGAATTATACAAAATATGAAGATAAATGTCAAATAAATAGGATAAAGTCTAAGTGGTATTCTGGCGTTCGCTACCAAAACCGCTAGAGTTACACATATGTAATGTATGATAGAAATATTTTTCTTATAAGCCACTAAACCTGTGCAGACGAAATACTAAACCTGTGCAGACGAAATCGCTGGCACCAACTAGTCAAATTATAAAAAATAAATTCTATAGAAACATTTTACATATGTTCAGAGAGATATTACGTAAAACGTAAGACCTCACAACATCTGAAATGCTTAGCAAATATTTTTACAATTCGAGCTTAGTAAAATGTCGTCCAAAAACATACAGGCATGAGTGAGCAAAGGCCTTTGGCCGCCGAAAACAATGTTATCTCAACACGTGCTAGTTTTAGAGGAACGTACTAACATACATATATAATGCTACTACTAAATAATAGCAATATGTGCGATGCTTTATATTGTAACTTCACTGTTATGACAAAAATAACCTGATATAATGAGTTGCATTCAATCAATTTCACCAACTCACTACAGATCTTATTTCACACAACAAAGACCCGAGAAGATTGAAAAGATAGCAAATAATTAAACCAAATAACGCTAGAAGTCTAAAAACCCGTTCGTACAAATTCGGTATTAAAAGATTCTCAACAAATCATCAACAAAAAAGCTGTATGTATCGCAAATACAAAAATTAAAAGAAAAAACAACTCAATCTTTGATCTTTACGTAGCTCGGAGCTTTACGCTTACTCAAGTTACCTTTTATCGGTAGGAAACTAAACATGTGAAAATTTTGGGACCATTTCAAACAAATACGGACGCAGCAGAAGATTAGGTTTAAGCCAAAGTTATATACTAATTCGACTAAACCTTTACCAAGTTAACGTGATAGACTAAAACTTAATCGCCGTCACTGAATTAAACTATATTTTTACAAGCTTTTATTTACTTTCACCTGTCCCGTTGTCTGTCTGTAATCAAATCTTGCAACTTAAATTCGATCCACTTCCCGGTTTCCGATTGAGCTGAAATTTGGTATACACGTTTAGTTCGGATGACAATGCATGATTAACTGTGTGACGTCATTCTAAATGCAACATGGCGGCGTATCCAATATGGCGGACCAATTATTTTTAATGCACTCCTACAATATGGGTATCAAATAAAAGGGCTTGCCAAGAATAACTAGAAAAAAATAATGTTACGTCACTCTTAATCCAATACGGTGGAACACCAAAAATTGCGGATAATTTTATTTTATTCGTTCCTACAATATGGGTATCAAATGAAAGGGCTTGTTCTCAGCAAGCCTGTAGAGGTACTAAAAAGTTAAAAATAAAATTAAAGAAAAAAAAACCTTTTTAAAAACAAGCTTTTATTATTTGTTTATAAAATGAACTAAAAAGTTAAAAATAAATTATTAACACTAAAACTTTTCACCATATATAATTATTCAATCTCGTCCCCCCTCTTTATCATAGTCCCCATTTATAAATAAAAGCGTGTTACATTTAATACAACACAACATTTTCCTCAAGCTATCACAATGTAAACGTAGCCATAATAAAGCCAATGGCCAAGGCTCAGTCTAAGTTTAGTTGATAGATCATGCCGGTCGAGCCTCGATCGTTTCGGTGTCGAGTTGGTTGCGGTGATATCCCTGAGGATTCTCAACCTTCAGGATAGTAATTGTACCATAACGGTGATCGCTGAATACCTTACGGCATTCTTCTGTGAGAGAGATTATTCCATAGGTTTCATTCTCTAGTTTATAAGGTTCCCTTGCCAAATATTTAATATTAATTCACTGTTCCTCGCTTTTTCATCTCTGCACGAGATTCACTTTGACGATTTTAGTATTATTCCTGCCATTCTTATTGAAAATAAATTCGCTATGTTAGGTTTCAATTGATATTTGTTTGCAATTCGCAACTAGCAACATTTGTCTCAACCGTTCGTCGATAATACGGTACAAAAGGGTGTCGCCCTTTTTGGATACCTACCTGGAAAAATCCTATTTGAAGTATATATCTTTGATTAATAAAATTTGTGAATTATATCAATTACATAAACTATAACGGAAATACTGTAAATATTACAAAGCACTTACACACATCGCCACATAAAAACGGGCTCCAAACCGCAAAACGTAAAACCAAAGCAACCCCTCATATATTCATCCCTCGTAAACACTAGACAAATTAATTCAGCAAACTAAATTTAATACGTGGGAGAATTGGTCGTGGGATTAAATTCCATTGGAGCGGTTTCAATTTTTGCTGGCGGGACGTGACTCGCGGGGTGCAGAGATGCTGCTGGACGTGTTTATTTATTCTGGGGAAGTAGGGTGGCCGCAGTTTAGGCCGAACGCAGATTGCTTGCAGAATTACTAATCCTACGCTGCATATGAATATATTAAAATTTACATCTACAATTATTAACCTAAAATGCGTTCAGAAACCGTATCATAACGACAAGCATTATATCAGCCAATTTAATGGTAAAATCTTTTCAGTACATACAAATAAACAACAGTAACGTTATGTTACGTTACGTAACGACTCCGGCAACCGTTCCGGAGCCGTTAGGGTCAAAACAAGAGAGTGGACGATACTTGAGCGCACCGTCTAATGGCTAGGACGCTCAAGTTCGTCGTGTAGTGGGGGGTAAGAATCTATCCGGTACGTGACGGTACCGGGTATATGTTTGACGAATATGTAGCCCGCGTCATCGCGCTCGCCGACGAACGCGGTGAGTAAGCGAGATACTTGGGTGTGTGGCGTGAGGGACGACGCGGTTGGTGGCCGGCGGAAGGGATTCGTTTGCGCGAGTGATGGGGTCGGGCGGGTCGGATAAGACAACCGCGGATGCGTTATAGTATTGATTTCCATATGTTATTTGTATAGTATTTGATATATATATAAAAATTAATATTAAAACTGTATATGTATGTAATGGTATATGTGAAGTGCCATCTCGATAATAGTAGAAATAGAATAGAAAAGACACGCGTGCTTTTTGTCTAGGCCCTCTGGTTCGTCGCGCTCGCCGACAAGCGCGGTGTGTGAGCGAGAGACGTGGGTGTGTGGCGTGAGGGACGACGCGGTTGGTGGCCGGCGGAAGGGATTCGTTTGCGCGAGTGATGGGGTCGGGCGGGTCGGATAAGGCCACCATCGTAGTATTTATTTTTATTTATTTATTTCTGTTTACAAAATCCACAGCTCTTAAATAAAACTATTAACCTAGAATACATACATACAGCCAAAACGGATTTTCATTATTTAAATAAGCATTCTTAATGCAGTTGACTAACCTCAAGAAATATTAAAAAAAAAAATACTTATATTACAATTTATGACCTATTCTATAGAAACAAAAACTAAGAATTAAAATTACACATGACACTAAAAAAACCCATTAGCAGATGGGGTTATGACTGTTTATGTGTGTGTGTGGTGTGTGTGTGTGAAAGAGTGATGTATGTGTAAGTGTGTGCATATGAGTGCATGTGCCATATACAACACAAATAATATGTAATAATCTAAATATACAAATACATACATACATACACATATACATACATATATATATATTACATACATACATATATACATACACATATATACTCATTCTCCAAAATCGCTCAGCAAACACAATACACTGCGCCTGAACTCCGCTCTCCCCATATGAAAAATGTCAAAGGACGAAAACAACTTATTGAATTTAGATTTAATACGATGCGCAATAGAATTCTGGACATACCTAGACCGAGTCACGGGTACGTGAAATAAAGTTGTGTGTCTAGTACGCGTGTTTTTGGTCCATTTAACCGTAGAAAAATACACGTGAGTTCAGGGGCATCAATAACTCCGTTGCAGACATCATGTAAAAAACATCATGTCGAATTGTGTT
Source organism: Scirpophaga incertulas (assembly GCA_036419045.1). NCBI lineage: Eukaryota > Metazoa > Arthropoda > Insecta > Lepidoptera > Crambidae > Scirpophaga > Scirpophaga incertulas. Next base: position 4,323,084 of record CM071641.1, on the reverse strand, counting down.
CGTCTGTCTTTTAATGATAAAAGACCATGAATCGCGCATGAACTACTATAATCTAAGTCATTATTATTGTTTAAACGATAGTTCAAATGTTTCAAGAACTTGGACTGAATCCCCTCAATGGCATCAATATAAATAGAATACTGTGGGTCCCATACAATAGAACCGAACTCCAGCACACTACGCACATAGGTAAAGTATAATAATTTTATACAAGAGATATCCGTAATGGCTTCCCGACACGTAATATAAAACCAAGATTTTTGTAAGCTTACTGACAATATAATCAATGTGTTCCGAAAAAAACTTAGATTTTGTAAACTATAACTAATACTTAACCAATTATATAAAAACTAGCTTTCTGCCCGCGGCTTCGCCCGCGTGGATTTCGGGATTGGGTCTATAGAGGGTTAAGGGTCATAGCTTTTGCCCACGGCTACATATGCGCGGAAGTCGGTTTATGGCGCGAAGGTTTTATCGCGCTTCCCGTGGGACTAAACAGATAAAAAATACCGCAAAACCTTGCTCAAGAATCAGTCTATCTATTGATGAATGAAATCCGCATGAAAATCTGTGCAGTAGTTTTCGTGCGAAGCCTTTATTGTGCATCCCGTGGGATCTGTCGATTTTTCCGGGATAAAAAGTAGCCTATTATTTAATCCGGACTTTTATCTTTACGTCTGCTAAATTTCAAAGCAATCGGTTCAGGAGTTACGGCGTGAAAGCGGAACAAACAAACAAACAAACAAACTAACTCACTTTCCGATTTATAATATTAGTAAGGATTACACTGTTAGTAGCCCGCCCGTGTTAATTTAGATCCCACGGGAACAGATAAAAGGTGTCCTATGTCCTTTCTCGTTCCGCAGACTATGTGTATGCAAATATTAAATATTAATAAATAATAATTGTTATTTCTTGCCCGTGGCTCCGCCCGTCGTTGCTCCGTCCGCGTTAATTTCGATCCCACGGGAACAGTAGCTACTTTCTTCCGGGATAAAATGTAATATCCTTCCCCGTACCACAGACTATGTGTATGCAAATTTTCGTGATGATCGGTGCAGTAGTTTAAGCGTGGAGAGGTAACAAACAAACAAACAAACAAACAAAAATAAACAAACAAACAAACAAACACACTTTCGTATTTATAATATTAGTTGGGATAATAATAATGTGTAATCTAATATTACTAGAAATCGAACAATTTAATGGTAACAACTTTAATCTATAAAAGTAAATAACAGTTAATTTATGTTAATAACGATATTGCTGTCGAACCCATTGTGTTCAAACCATTCAATTTCAATTGGGCTCAATTCTAATATTAATGGAAATCTCAACAATTTATATAAATAAGTAAAATATATTGTACATCAATTAACATCTTTAAATATGTAAACTGTAATTGTTACATAAGAATAATAAAAATGTATAATCTTATATTAATGGAAACCGAACAATTTAATGGTAACAACTTTAATCTATAAAAGTAAATAACAATAACTTTATGTTAATAATAACGATACCGTTGTCGATACTATTATGATTTTCGTTTTTTTTTCATGTTGTTAAGCCTGCCACCATTATAGTTAAACCGGCTCAAAGTAATTTTCATGCATTGACATTATTTTTCACAAAAGAATGAAAGACGAAACTTATAGTTCTAGTACTATTACTACATTTAAAACTGCCATTTAAACTAACAATATTTAAGAACAGCAAAAATCAGTTCTCGACTACTACATCTAATTTCTTTAATTAACTCTACACAGTCTCTTTCTGTGCGGGCATACTCCATTAAAATGTGACATAAATATTCTTTGACGTTTGTATAAGTGTCACAGTACGGATTATTCTTTTTTCGCATCAAAAATTTTAACGCATTTAATGCAATATGCACAGCTCGAATTCTCATACATAGTACGAGTTCCTATCGATTTAATTTGTTCTCATAAAACGGTATATGAGGTAATTCACTTACAAGAGCTTTGTGCCAGATACCTTTATCTGTGGAAATTTGATTGAGTTTAAACAACTCAGTTTCAATGGGACTCAATTCTAGTATAGAAATCGGAAGCCACAATGTTAAATTACTATGTTTTATGGATAGGATATTTGATATCGAACTACATAATATGAAAAAAGTGATTTACCAATGTGATTTTTTTTTAATAATTTTTATTTAAAAAATAGGTGTTGGTAAAATATTGAAGAGGGAAATTTCAAGATATTGTTTCTTCTTATATCCATTCATTTATTTTATTTCAATATATAATTCACAATTCCATATATTATCTAAATATACTTCACAATACAAAATATCTCTAACACATATTTATTTTATCTTGTCACACAAAATTCTTAATTACATCTCAATTTGAATTCACCTCGACAACAAAAACATAGACAAAATTCTAAGCCTCTAATATAAAATAGATGCATTTTAACTCCGAGTATCCTAAAAGTGACTCGCTGTGCTCACATGAGCCCTAGAGACTTGAGAGTTACAGCTTTATTGTACAATACATGATTTCAATTTGCAGTTCACTTAAGGTTGAAAATTGTACAGCAAACTAGCACCATTAAATAATAAATACTATTATGAGTATGTCCATACTCAACTCAGACATCAATTTAAATATAAGACGTCTTAGAAGAGAAACGACATGAAAGCAGAATAAATGCAGTAGAAATGAGAGCTTTGCGGAGTATGACAGGAGTAAAACTGAGTGACAGATTGTATAATGAAGTGATTAGAAAGAAATTTGGGGGTTGGCGTTGCTCGCTTCCGTAGGTCTTACTCTCGACACCCTACAAGTGACCCCTGGGTTGTGCTAAACGAGCAACAACAATTTATGGTGGTAGAGCCTTGCTGTGACCCCGATTACAGCACGAATGGGCAGGCTCGACGGGTGTGAATACCACCCTGTCACAGAAGACGGGCGTGAAACAGCAATGCTTGACATTCATGAAAGGCCGGCAACGCGCTGATGATACCTCTGGTGTTGTTTGTGCTATGGGCGGCGGTGATCACTTACCATCAGGTGACCCGTTGGCTCGTTTGCCTGCTATAATATAAAAAAAAAAAAAAAAAATGTGGTTTGAAAGAGGATATCGTGACAAGAATAGAGAAAGGGATGCATGGGTGGTTTGGGCATGTGGAACGGATGGATGAAAGTAGACTGACCAAAATGATTTATGAAGCTGGAGTGAGTGGAGATACGGGATGAGGAAGACCTAGGCGAACATATTTCGAACAAATCGAAAGTGTCCTCAAAAAAGGCCAGGTCAGAACTACCCGCAATCTTCGAGCATGTATGAGGAATGTTATGAAAGTAGATGAAGCGAAAGAGATATGTAAAGACCGTAGCAAGTGGAAAGACGTAATCTCTGCCTACCCCCATGGGAAAAAGGCGTGAGTGTATGTTATGTGTGTATGTATGTATGTATGTATGTATGTATTTATGTATGTCTTAGATAACTTCAGTAATTTGTACACATTCATTTGAGTGACAAAGAAACGCGTCAACATCACGAAGTTCTTGCCAGTTGTAACGTTTTGTTCGCAAGAAAATTATACTTGAACAAATTGTTTATATGTAGTTACCCAAAACTATCTTATCAATTGGTAAAATTGACAATGTTTACACGTGACAAAACAATTGACATTTCTAGATACAGAACTGACATTTTCGACTCTAATCCATTGGTCTGTGTCAAACGATATTATAACAAAGTAGGAAGGCAATTACAATTCTTTGAAACGTAATGAAATTGAATAGGTATATAATTTCTATGTTTATTAAGCAATACATTTAAAAAATTCAAATTGTTTGCCCTCCCCTTTTTATCGTATCTAATGTAAATCCGTCACTGTCCGCCACTAAACGTAACAACACTATGTATTATATTCACGTCACTAAACGTAATAATTCTTTTAATTATTCAATAATGTAGTATTTCATTATTTTCTGACATAAGAGCAACAACGTTACGCAAATTCAATAACGAATTTGGCAACGTCAAACGCTATTAAGATGATGCGATTCATAGAAACATTTTCACGGTCCGAAATCAGGTCAGCGTTCGGTTTCGCTCAACCAACAAACACTAATAGACCCCGTAGTGACGTCACGGCTAGGAAGCCTTCCAAAAATCAAAATGTATCGCCACCATTAGCCGCGTGCAATGTAGGCTAAAATGCAGCAACGGCCTTGGTAAAATTAAACTTTACGAAATATGAATGTCTTTTGTGGAAAGCAGCCATTCATTCTTATGGTTGATAAGCAACTGTTTTCCGTAGCGTTCGGGATTATATGTAAATTAAATGTTTGCTTTTATACACGAAGCAGGGTTATAAATATTTGTTATTATTCCAATAGTTTGTTTTAGAATTTTTGTTTACAAATCCGAATTGTGGACGTTTATTTGATTCAGGATTTCATTAGTAGTGGTCAACTATTCCTCAGGAGCTCAGTTTAAGTGCCCTTTTTATTTTTTTATTTTTTGTTCCCCTGAGGAAAATGCATTAAATTGCATACCCCGGCTGTGGCGAGCCGGCGGTTATGTGGGGCTCTCCTCCCCAGAAGGGGGAGGCCTACCCACTAAAAACCTCCGGGATGGCCTTCCTCAGGCATGTAGGGAGCCCCCGGGAACATCAAGCCACTTCCGGGCACCCCCAGCCTCCGCTCCCCTGTCTAGAGGGGAGCCCTCCTCGGGGGAGGCTACACGACCTCCCCCGGTCTCCTCCACCGACGACGCCCCCCGGGCGTGGTCCATCCCGGGTCGCCGTATCAGTCGCGAGTTCCTCGGGCCCGCCGACGACCCGCGGCGGCGCCGCAGTTGTGCTACCGAGCCCGGCGCCGCCTTCTTCGAGCGGGATCGGCCATCTCCCGATCCCGCTCGGCGGCCTCTTTCTGGAGCATCACTGCTTCACAGAAGGAGGCCACAGCCCTCCAAGTTTAAGTGCCCTAACATAATTGAATAAATTCAATTTTTTTACAACAGTACAATTTATAGGAAAAGCATATTAGTTTGTGCTGTGACTGATCACAAACTTATAAAATTAGAAGCACTTCAGAAGGCAAACCTTTTCACATCAGTGTTGACAGACCTCACGATTTCTATATATCAAAATTAGGTCCGTCGAGCTTTTCGGGAAAAACTCGACCGTGCGTGCAACGTACCTTATTACCGTATTTTCTTTGGATATTTTTACTATAGTCACGTAAACGAAAATTGAAAAATTTTGGATTATATACGTTATTTTCCCCCTTTTTTCACTCAAAAAATTTGGATTTGGCAAAACCAAATCTGAAAATGCTGGTTCTCATTAACGAGATCATCAAGTTGCGAGTATCGATCTTTACGTAGTTGAGCAAACATTAATAAACCATATATATATTTGGGCTAGGCTAAGTGTATTTTATTTATTGATTATATCTTTATATTATTTATTAATAATGATTAAAAACACAGTATATCAATGCATATCGTCAATCATAAGCACCAGTAAAACATCTATCTACATATGTATGGTATACATTCCTATATTATTAAGACAACCCCAAACTCACTTCAGGAAGTAATGAAATCAGACACAGTCCGAGAAAGCCCTAATTGTAATAATTCGTTTAAGCAATAAACCGACCAGCAGTGTGCCTAGACAAGTGATTATCAAGAATCCCTTTGTGACAAACGCGCTAGGATGCAATAAAACGGCCCGCCCCCGAATACCGGGTGATGCCGGCGTGGCTGGGATTCCGGAAACTTCCGTAACCTAGGGTTGGCAATCTCTGATTTTGCTATTCCGATTTATCTGTTGTAACACAATAAATATTATATATCTCTATTGTGATACTAGACTATTAATTATTTTTATTTATATCCGACAGAGAAACTCTAAGAATTGAAGATCTTGATGATAAATTACGTATTGTTCTGTTTTTTTTGCATTCTTGCTTGTTTGCATGGTTAGATTGGTGGTAGCACCAACCTAACCATGCAAATACAATCTACCCTCATCGAGCCTACCAGTGGGATATAAAAAGATCAAACAAATAGCAATAAAGTAATTATTTATCCCAACTAATATTATAAATGCGAAAGTAACTCTGTCTGTCTGTCTGTTACGCTTTCCCGCTTAAACCTCGCAACCGATTTTGATGAAATTTGGTAAAACAGATAATCTTTCGACCCTGAGACAGAACATAGACTTTTTATTTCGTAAGAAAGGGATGAAGAGGTTGAAATAGAGGTTGAAAGTTTGTATGGGATTTCTTAATTTTAAAAGGTAAAACCACGAAACTTTATATTTAAGCATTTGATAAGAAATCATTAAACATTATTTCTAGCATTTTTGAAATTTCGACCAGCTAGGGGTGAAATTTAGTATGCAAGTTCGCCAAATATCACGTCATAAGAAACAAAACAAAATATTTTTGTAACACAACGTGAGGCTGGCCCCTGTAAGAGTCTCTTAGACATAAGGGACCAGGATTGACAAAAACTAATTCCACGCGGGCGAAGCCGCGGGCGGAGCTAGTTATGAATAAATTCTACTTTGACTTAACATAATGATCAAAAACATGAAAAATATATTTTAAGGGTATATGAATAGTCCATATAAGTTAGTATTGTCGCTCTATTTTTTGTTGTATAATACAACTCATTTTTCATGTAATTTACGTTAATTAGTTGTTTTAATTATTTACTTGATAATTGGTGTATATTTTTCAGTTCATTTGCTAACAAGACTGACAGAAAGTCTAGTGCGGGAAGAGCACAATTGTTAGGCCTCCCACAAGGTTTTTGGAAGGATACATACAGAAACTTGCAAAATTCGCTAAACTCGCGGTTGACAACGAATGCCCTTGGCCACGGAATCGCTAATAACAATGGCGCCCTCATTGAAGCCTTACCAATAACGCCAATTTTCCGCCCGCTATAACTTAAGCGTGAATTAAGAGACACTTCTAAGCGAAGAACAGCCGTTTTGTATCCATTGCGAAAAGGTGAGAGAGAATTTACTATGCTAATGCTATTTGGGATCCGGCACGTTAAATTCATTCATTCTAAAGTATGTCATTCTATCGAGCTCAATGTTATTTTATTACACGCTGCTTTGAATTGACATGTAGCGTTCAATATTTCACAAGATTATTAGTGAAGATAGCACATCATAGAAAGATTACACAACGGTAAAAGATAGCATTACGCTGGCGTTACTCATAGCATCGGAACAAGAAATAGCATCTTCCCTCGCTCTTGCTACACAACTGAATAAAATAACACTATAATGTTTCTCCTACCTCTTGTTTATATAACACCAATCGTCGAGCTTAGATTAATAAAATGTGTTATTTTTCGCGTTCTTAATTATATGATCTACTTTGCCATAAGTAGAAGTATTAAAACTGTTTTGACATCTGTATTCAGAATGTCTGTCAATGTCATCGCTGTCATTTGGATTTTAATATGACATGAGCATATTATTTTAGATAAAATAAAAATTATGTTGTTGTAATTTTTGCTAAGTAATAAGTTCGTATCATTAAACTGTCATTAGTCAATGTAAAATTTGTTCTAACCAAATGCAGAGAATTATGTTTATTTTTGAATGTTTAATATGGCAACCCTGTCACACACACAGTTCGCCGGCGCACATTCCAAACGTGTGGTCACCGTACGAACTTACATAGTGCGAATGTGACTCTTGGAGAAAACGGGTATTTTTTATTTGTCAATGTTTCCGCTGTATTTCTTTATATCTTTATAGATGGCTCGTTTTTTTTTTTAATTTCAGAGTACGGCAACTACTTCGGCCTGCGCCAATATGGTGACTGTATAGTCGAACCTGACTGATCATTCTTCATTATATCAGCCAAGAGTCCGACTGATGGATATAAGCTTCCTCATACTTCCACATGATCGATGCTGTGCTGCTAAAATCCAACACCTTCCTGCGATCTCAATAACACTATCGTCCCAGCTTATGGAAGGTTCGCCAATGCGTTACTTTTCCCGATATATAAAGATTTTCCTCTCAAAGCTTTTCCGCTCCAGTGGCCGTCAGTCTTACGAGAAATGTACCTTGCCACCAGTGCCACTTAAGATTCATAATTCCTTCCTTTTTGGGCTATGTCCGTGAGCGTGGTTCTTCTGTGGATTTCTAAATTTCTGCCTCGCTGATGCAGATGCGCTTTGAGTAACATTTAACCTCCCTATAAGGAACATTACAAGTGTCTTCCAGATTTTGGTCCCATATATCATCACTAGTACAAATCAGTCTTTCGTCATACGGCGCCGCGCTATGGGCCGCGAAAATGCCTCGTATCTTTCCGAAAGCCACCCACCGAGTTAAGTCAATCGACTAACCCCTTCCTGGATGTTGGGGTTAACAAGTTGATCTATTTGCTCCAGGTTTACATACTTGTCAACAATCGCCAGTGTAGACACCTGAAGAAGTCCAAAACTGAACCTTGTAATTACATCCATCTTAGGTGAGAGGATAAAAATCCTATGGGTGATGTTTATTTTTTAAAAAAGAAAATATTTTATATTCATATTTTCTCAATTAACAATTTTTTGAATATGCGATAATTTCTATAACCTAAAGTAAATTATAATTAACATACTAGCGGTCCGATACGTGCGTCGCTACATATAAAGCGAAATAATAAAAAAAAATGTAACATCAAATTCATTTATTCAAACACAAAAATATTTTATTAACTTTGCTAGCTATTTTAACTTAATCTTCTGGATAAACAAATTATCGCTAACAATTTGCTTTAATCGAAGCATGTCCAAATGAAATGACCGCACAAATGACATAACAACATGCTTGTACTGTCAACACTAAAAGAAGTTTCAATGTGACACAAAAATCCCTGTCAATAAAATTATCCGCCATTTACGAAATTCATTTGTTCCAAAAAATGAGATAAATGAAGAACCGCTTGACCGATTTGATGCAAACTTCACATAAACAATCTACTATAGATCGAACCAAATTTAAACAATTGCTTTAAATAGTTGAGCCCGTTCTCGAGTTATAAAATTGCAACAAAAAGTGGCATTAATTTATACATATAGATTCAATCTAATAGATTGCCTTCCAGCTAGGCTTCACAGTCTAAGTCCGTTTTGACAAGTGCCGCCCACATTTTATCTGTCAAAATGACATGATTGTAATAGATAAGCTTTAACGAAGATACCTGTCAAAAGTGTCTTAAATTAAGAATACTTTAAAGTTTAATATGAATTGCTATATGTATATCAATTTCTGAGTGAGTGTATAGTTAGTAAATTCTAGATGGTACGAACATGGCACACTTTTCTTAGCTCAGTCAAAATAGACTAAATTATGATTCCAGTTTGCACTAATTCCCAACAAGCTAGATTTTTGTGCAGGCCTTGAATACGTCATTACAAATGATATGTCAAAAGTCCCCATCGATCCTGCTTGTGCGTTGTTTTTTATTCGAGGTCAAAGGTCACAAATTTGCGTTTTTTACGTATATCTCTGAAACAACGAGAGCTATCGAAAAATGGTTCATACAAAGTTTGTAGATCGTGAAATTGTCTATAAAAAAATTCAGCTTGTTGGGAAATAATGCAAACTGGAATGTCTATTTTGCCTGGACTATCTGTAAAAGGAACAAACTGAATTATATTCTCAAAATTTGCCGCTGATGCCCATAGCAACAACTGGATACAAAACATGAAATTTCTAACTAACATTAAGTACCTACAGCTTTTCTCGTTTCATTAATATGTATTGATAGTGGCACGTTTGAATCACACCTGTCACGCAACGTCAGAAATATCAGATTGGAACGTATCGGAACGATATCAGTATCAGCAGAAAACAAATTAGCGGCCGCCATGACAGATGACTGACGATCTAAAATTAATACCCGATATTTCTGGATCCTATTAATGTCGTGTGGATATTAAAATGCTTGGATATTAAAATGTAGGCATAGGTATTTAAATATCTGTTTGTAAGCTCTTTATCGTTAATCAAAGATAATGCATAAAAAGGGAAACTAGACAAATCTATCTCTCTACTAACCTTCAACATACAAAAGGACCTGAATAGGCTTGTTGCCTAAATTTCAGTAGTTAGATACTAATATACCTTGATGCCTATTCTATACAAAATAATTATTATTTTTGAAAAAAATGCTTATTTATAAGAATAATTTTGCATTTAATTAAATATTTGACATTAGTCATCAAAAACGCTCATGACTATCATGGCGTCTTGAATGACGTCACGCCGTGCAAAACACAGCTGTTTTAGTATCGGAATATTCGGTATTGTGAAGTTGTTTTAATAAAAAATGGATTCATCGTATTACAAGTACTGCATAGTGCTCCAGTGTACAAGCACAAGTATAAAAACACCAAAAAAAATATTTATATACGTGCCAAACAATCAGCAGATACGTAAAAAGTGGCTGACACTCGCGAGAAGTAATGATGCCCATTCTTTTTCGCACTTCCACAAGGCACTTGGGAATGACATTTTGACTTTGACGTTTCGCACGGCGTGACGTAACACTTTTTAATTGGTGTTTGCTGTCACGTGACTTATGGCTTATTTTGTGCAATTTTATTTTATCTTAATATATATATTTCTTGTGTGCGTGTGTATGTGACTGAACTCCTCCTAAACGACTGGACCAATTTTGATGAAATTTTTTGTGTGTATTCCAGGGGGCTTGAGGATGGTTTAGATTCACAATACGGTCATATAGATAATATTGTTTTTCAGCTAAATTATTTATTTAAAAACATTTGAGACAACGTGAGACAACGTGACATTTGAGACATTTGACAGGACAACGTCTGTTGGGCCAGCTAGTAAATATATAAATAACCAAAAGTTATTATTTTATAAAACTTTGTTTTTTCATAATTGAATGATCATCTTAATAGTTTGCAACCTAATGCATCAGATTTGTTCATAGTGGATACAAGCCTATTGAGCAGAGATTATTATAACAAAAAGAACAAAAATACAAACGTACATATTATATTACCTAATTACTATGAATTTTAATTTTTTTGATATTAAATCACTACATAATATAAAACAAAGCCGCCTTCTCTGTTTCTATACGCCTATGTATGCTTAAATCTTTAAAACTACGCAACGGATTTTGATGCGGATTTTTATAAATGATAGAGTGAGGGAAGAGGAAGATTTATAGGTATAATAACATCCATTAAATGGTAGACAAATTCTGTTATTTTTGAAGTTTCTAATGTGATGTCGTAAATAATTACATTTTTTCCGCTTACATTGCAAGCGCAGGCTGAACTCAACGAGATTTATCAAAATAATGTACTAAGCAACGTTCACAGTTTTTCTGTAATGTATTTAGTATAAAAGCATTGCACACGAGTCGCTAATGTCATTATAAAACACAAAGCAACGTTTTTTTTTATTTTATATTTTTCTTTATATCTTTTTTATTTTTCAATAAATTGGCGGTCTTGACAAAATTGAATCCAGAATCAGAATCGAACCAAAAATGATGAAGCGACGCAAAGAAGCATATTTTTTCTCTTTACTTAATTAAGGTGAGTTGCGCGTTTCTCGACGACGACGACCTAAAAAAACTGTTAAAATTACGAATTACCTTTTATAATAACTACTTTAGGATCTGTAATTACAAAGCGTATACTGGTATAACTTTGCGTTACTTAGTCTTAGCTTATAGAAATAAAATTCGCAGGTCTGCTGGAAGAAGTTTAATTTGTAATATAAGCAGTACCTTTGTAAATTATGTTATTAATGTCATTTCTGATTGAAACTAAATAATTTAAAACTAAATAATTGATAATAGATAAAAATCACATCTTAAAAATATTCATAAGTATGAATATTGTATGGCCTTCATTTCATGAATTGTTTTCTTAAAAGGTATAATTTGGATAATATTTTCTGATTTATGACCGGATTTAACCGTGTTAATTAATTGTTATTGCAAACCTTTTATTGCTTTCAATCGACCACTTTGAAAACAGTAAAGAGAGAGACAAAATTACCCGTCGGCTTCCTTTTGTTTCATTGTAAATTTTATATATTTTAACTAGTGGCTCGGTATTTGCTTCGCTACGTATAAGGTGAAATAATAAAAAAAGTAACTTTACATCAATTCATTTAATCAAACAAAAAAATATATTTTATTAATTACTATTTTATAAGTTAATCCAAAACATTTGGATAAACAAATTATCGTTAACATATTTGCTTTAATCGAAGCACGTCCAAAATGAAATGACCACATGAAAGACATAACAACAGGTCGCCCTAGGCGGACATATCTCGATCAAATCGAAGATGTCCTGAAGAAAGGCCGGGTCAAGAGTACTCGCAACCGACGAGCATGCATGAAGACGCTCATGAAAGTGGAGGAAGCAAGAGAAGTGTGCCAGGATCGTAGCAAGTGGAGAGAGGTGGTCTCTGCATACACCATTGGGAACAAGGCGTGACATATATGTATGTATGTATGTACGATCCACACTGAAAAAAGTTTAAATTTGACAGCACAATCCCATCTTACAAAAGTTGAATTTGACACAAAAAAATGACTTATCCGCCATTCATTGAATCAGTTTGCGATAAGTGATAAGAACCGGTTTTGTGCAAATTTCACATAAACCATCTCTAAATAGTCCGAACAAAGCCTAAACATTTGCTTTCGATAGTTGAGCCCGTTCTTGGGTTACAAAATTACAACGAAAAGTGGAATTAATTTTTATATATATTAAATGCAGCGATTGAAAATAATTAATTCAAAAAAATTATACAATGTTCCATTCTTTGTTATATAGTTTCGTCAATAACTTGATGACGATTTTCAGACGTCACTTTCAGTACGTTTCCTTGTTTATGGTGATAGCTTAGAATTCTCTAAGAAACTTATCCCGGTTTATTGCATACCGTAAACAATATTACATTTAAAGTCACAAAGTAAATTAATTTATTGCAAACAGGCCAAGCGTGGGTCAGAAAGGGTTTACAGTTACAAGGGAAAGCTTTAAGCTCGCAAGCTCCAAGTATCTCAAAAGATCCGGCGGCGGGAAGGGTGCGACAAGCTGGGAGTTAAGATACAATTGACTATTGTGAATTTTCACACTTTGAATTTATTTGTATTGAATTACTTTGTGTAAGTTGGCTGTTGGAAGAAAAAGTGAAAATACCTCCAATTTGACAACCTCCTTAGTCGAGTTGTTAGTCCACCGGTTTTACGTAGTTGCTATATCTGAAGTTTCGGGTTCGAGTCCCGGTGGGGGCAAATGTTTGTGTAAAAGTATTTGCACCGTAGACATGGTTGCTAGTATATATTTCTATAAATAATATTTATATATGTATGTCTATCCGTTACCCGAGATCCCATAAAAAAACAAGCCTTACAGAGCTTATTTAGGGCTAGGCTAATTGGTGTCGAGGCAGTGATGCTCCAGAAGGAGGCCGCCGAGCGGGGTCGGGAGATGGCCGATCCCGCTCGAAGAAGGCGGCGCCGGGCTCGGTAGCACAGCTGCGGCGCCGCCGCGGGTCGCCGGCGGGCGCGAGTAAGTCGCGACTGCTACGGCGACCCGGGAGGGACCACGCCCCTCCGTGGCCGGGGGGCGTCGTCGGTGGAGGAGACCGGGGGAGGTAGTAAGCCTCCCCCGAGGAGGGCTCCCCTGTGTCGACGGGGGAGCGGAGGCTGGGGTTCCCGGAAGAAGCTTTCTGTTCCCGGGGGCTCCCTACATGCCTGAGGAAGGCCATCCCTGAGGTTTTTAGTGGGTAGGCCTCCCCCTTCTGGGGAGGAGAGCCCCACATAACCCCGGCTCGCCACAGCCGGGGTATGCAATTTAATGCATTTTCCTCAGGGTAACAAAAAAAAAAAAAAAAAAAAAAAAAAAGGCTAATTGGTGTCGGTGTAAGAAATATTTATTTTATATATAATACTAGCTGTGCCAACGACTTCCTCCGCGTCGAATCGTAATTTTAGGTAGCATATTTAATGACCGAGAGTGTTATAAACGTAAGAGTAGAGAAATATAATCAGAAAGCTTCGAACTACTAAGCTAGTTACACGTGTTATTGTATATACATATATATATATACACATATGTGTATAATTCCTCAGTAACCTTATAGGTTTTTCTTATATATTATTGCCTATTTGTCCAAGTATGTTCATTTTCCATTTCCCTTATCATACTGTTTCATAATTTATCCTTCATCGCCAGAGCCCAGATTTCCATTGCATTATTCCTGCTTTTATCCTTCTTGCTCCATGCACAGCTTTTTTGGCAAAATCTGACTACTAATTCTAGTCGGACATTTATAGCTCTATTCACTTTGTTTCATGTCATTACCCTTCTTTCAATGTGAATCTCATAGTTACTCCCTCTTATAGACATCAGTCTTTAATACACAATCTCTATCACTTGCGTTAAACATTCCCTGCAAATTAACCTTACATTTTGACATATTTTCGTCTCATTCAATCATAAATTATTTTAGTCATAAATTTATCATAAATAATCTTAGTAATAATTTGATTTCCTTGGTAGCGCAAGTAATTATGTTAAGCGCTGACTAATATTTTACTTAAAGTGATGCAATTTTTCCATCTACAGACTGAATCAAAAATAATATTTAATTGTGTGTTTCATTCAGATGTGAAAATTGTGTAAAAAGAAAATATTGATGCTTTATCTATGTATATTATGTATAATTCTGTATATTACGTAGGTTGTAATTAAACTTCTACTGCATTAAAAATTATTAGTAAAATTTTATACATCGCCGCAAATACAAAAAACGAATATCTACAATAAGTTAGTATACTATTTACTTGTGTTAAGTACAGTATGCATATATCACGCTTACAGAGCTAAAAGTCCGAAACCACAGTCACATCTGCAGAGAACGAACGCCCAAACTCTAACGCCGAGTACGAAAAAAGTAAATTCGGCAGCGCTAAAACGTCGCCTGAACGTAAAGTATTAGGGTGAATATATATTCGCGCGGCGCGTCTCATATTTCCCATGAGCATCGGCTTAGCTGCCATTAGGCGAGTGATGGCTGACGTAAGCAGATATAGTCCTCCCGAGGGCCACGCTAGCTACGAGCGAAGACGATAAACAATTTGAACAACACAAATGTCACGTTGGCATGGGCTGACATTTAAAAATAAAGCTGTGTATACGGTGACAAAACGCTGGGTTTTACAATTCCACTTCTGGGTTTTAAAATTATTTATCACATTTTTTTTTTTTTTTTACACTTACACCTATAGCCTAGCCCAAACTAAGCTCTGTAAGGCCTGTGCTATGGGATCTAGGGTAACGGATAGACATACATATATAAATAATTTTTATTGAAATATATAACAACAACCATGACTAAGGTACAAATGCTAGCATTCATCACACAAACATCTGCCCCCACCGGGATTCGAACCCGGGACCTCAGAGATTAAGAGCTATACGAAACACAAAGTGTAAATTTAAATAATGTAATCCTTACTAATATTATAAATCGGTGAGTTTGTTTGTTTGTTCCGCTTTCACGCTGTCACTACTGAACCCGTTGTTTTGAAAAAATCGACAGTTCCCACGGGATGCGCAATAAAGGCTTCGCTCAAAAACTACTGCTCAGATTTTAATGCGGTTTTCATCAATAGATAGAGTGATTCTTGAGCAAGGTTTTGCGGTATTTTTTATCTCGGAGAAACGGATAGTCCCACGGGATGCGCGATAAAACCTTCGCGCCATAAACCGACGTCCGCGCATATGTAGCCCGTGGGCAAAAGCTATGACCCTTAACCCTCTATAGACCCAATCCTGAAATCCACGCGGGCGAAGCCGCGGGCAGAAAGCTAGTTGTTTAAATAATTTACAGCGCTTACTAAAATTTACATCACCTATGAATACAACCAGGCACTGGCATCATCATTAAGGTCCTTTGTCCCCTAGCTGGGACAGAGGGCGTCCTCAGTGAGTCTCCATCCCGCACGGTCTTGAACTTCGCATTTGATTCCGCTCCAGATTTTTCCAATGGCTTTCGCATCGTCAATGACAGTCCGCCACCAGGTCTGTTTTGGGCGAACACGTTTGCGCTTTCTTTGGGGATTCCAGTCTAGGGTTTGCCTCGGTATATGGTTTAGATCACTTCGGAGAGTGTGGCCTATCCAATTCCATATACATTTAATCAGCTGGTCGATCCGGACTTCATCACAACGTTCCCAAAGCTGCTCGTTGGGATTTTTATCTGACCCACATTAATACACCTCTAAAATCTATAAAACATCTAATTTTAACTTTAACCCAATAAAACATATTCGAGATTTGTTTCGTTCACAAGTGACGTGGAGCCGATACAGGCCGCTAGCATGTACGTGAATGATCTGGCCTTACCATCTCGCTCTAACACACGAGTATCCTATATTATTATTCTCTTGCTCGGCTCATTGCCGATCTAACGGTGGTGAAGTAAATCTATGAATGTAAGTACAAAAATCGCTTTCGCAATTTTAACATCGCAGTTAAGACGCAACTTATATTTTGCAAGGTAAGCCAATAGACGAACAGAGTTGTTAATTACATCCGCTTGTTTCTGACAGCAAGGAGGCTGGGAGCTGTCTGAGGAGAGAGTCCTTTGTAGTGACGTAAGAAACTCTGAAGATTGTTGCATCAATCATCCGAGCTTCAAATCTGCGGGTGACGGAGCCATTGTGTGGATGGCCACGGCTTTATTATCGTACATACAGTGGAATCATGGAGCGTCATTATCTGATTATAAATGTATTTGAACGCTAGCGACGAAGGGCCGATCGAAGTAGGGATCCTTGTCCCCCAAGGAATCCAAGAGTGGACTTCTATTGCAAACATAAACAAAGTCGCTATCCGCCGTCTGTCTGTCTGTATGTATGCTTAGATCTTTAAAACCGAGCAACGAGTTTTGATGCGGTTTTTTTAATAGATGTTATAAAAAAAAATGTTTTTTTTTACATTTTTCTAAAATAAAAGTTACTTCTTATTACATAAGCCAGTGAAAGTCCCGTCCAAATCGGTCCAGCCGTTCCAGAGATTAGCCGGAAGAAACAGACAGACAGACAAAAATTTTAAAAATATGTATTTTGCTATGTGTACCGTATGTACATTCATATGCATGTAGTAGAAAGCGGTTATTTTAATATTACAAACAGACACTCGAATTTTATTTGTATTGTATGTATTGTATATATTATATATTATGCACGTATCTACGTGCATAATATAGAAGAGAAACACTGATAACCGTTCTTTTGCTCTTATATTCCAAAAACGCTGGCTAAACCCTACGAGATAGACCAAAATAATATATGTACTACAAAATTATCCACCTTAAAAAGTTCAATAAAAAAGTCCGTGGTGTGTATATGTCTATCTCTTACTGTCAAGAATAACCTCTAAGCAAAACATGTTTGTATTGTCTAATGACAAAGAAAGCTGTGAACGTGTATAAAGACATTTTGTAGTACCTAGGTATATTTACATGGACCACGCCCCTTCCGTGGCCGGGGGGCGTCGTCGGTGGAGGAAACCGGGGGAGGTAGTGTGGCCTCCCCCGAGGAGGGCTCCCCTCTAGGAAGGGGAGCGGAGGCTGGGGGTTCCCGGAAGTGGCTTTATGTTCCCGGGGGCTCCCTACATGCCTGAGGAAGGCCATCCCTGAGGTTTTTAGTGGGTAGGCCTCCCCCTTCTGGGGAGGAGAGCCCCACATAACCGCCGGCTCGCCACAGCCGGGGTATGCAATTTTATGCATTTTCCTCAGGGGAACAAAAAAAAAAAGGTATATTTACATAAGTATTGCACCCGTGCGAAGCCGGGGCGGGTCGTTAGTATAATAGTAAAAAAACATGGAGTTCTCAAATACCGCAACGTTTACGAGACTTATATACGTATTTTTCATTCGTATGCTGCCCAGATATAACTTGATTTTGCTCGCAATCTAATGTAATAACTTTATGTGGACTGTGTGTGGTTAATGTTTTGCAAGTTTGATCAATTTTTAGTTCTTATTGTAACTCTTTGTGCACCAGGAAAGATAACAATTAAATAAATATTAGTTTTGTATGCGTCAACAGTTTTGAATGCTCAGTACGCAGTATATATACACAATAGAAAGAAACAAATACAACACAAACAAACTTTAGTACGAGTTAATAAATTTTAGCTAGAGTGATTGAAGAGGAAGGTTTATATGTATAATAACATCAATTAAACAACTTCCTCTTCAATCACTCTACCTATTAAAACCGCATCGAAATCCGTTGCGTAGTTTTAAAGATTTAAGCATACATGGCGTTATACTCGTAGAGACAGAGAAAGCGACTTTGCTTTATACTGTGTAGTTACAACGTTCACAGTTTTTCTGTAGTGTATTTAGTATTGTAACAAGATGGTCGGTAATTCGTTATTTATGGTACATTACGAAAACTAATTGGACTTCTTAAATTGTGAAGACTTTCGTAAAATTAAGGATTTTTATACCGTCTCTTTTACGTAATTTTCCTTGGAAATACCAATCTATAATTTTGAAATACAATTGTCCATGATCGTTATAACGTAGTTGTAAATAGACTACTCATCAAGAGATGGCGCTAGTGGGAAAGTTAAAACACAGTTACATTTGTGTCCATCTTTAGTATATAAGTCCGTAAATGTTTATTTTAGTAATGCTCTAAGCGGTTCTTCACCACCGCTGAAGGGCATCCGAATCCGTTGGTGAGGCAGGCGTGTAGCTACACCCCGCGTACCCCAGTCAATCCGCGTAATACCGAATATCGTCGACCCAGGCACGTCATTTCTGACCCTCCCGACTCATTGACGCTGGCTCTTCAAGCCTTGCGAGAGGCGGCATCTGCGCCGCCATCCCTTAGTTAGTCCATACTTCGCATGCTGCATATGTACGAGTAGGCCCCATCATTTCAAGGCCGGACCCACTTTGGCGTACCGAGCCTTCCTTCGCGCATATGTCCTCTTCGGAGGACAGCGCTGACGTGCCCTCTCCTGAGGGTACGCCAACCATTCCATTCAAGCCATAAGGCCACTAGGGCCAAGGCTAGGCTGAGTTTAGTCGGTAGGTCTGTTGGATCGAGGCGCCTCGATTCACCAGGAGTCCGACATAATCAACGCATCCCTGCTTGCCTGTTGCGTTGGTATCCATGAGGATTCTCAGCCTCCTCTCCTGAGGAAAAAAAAAAAAAAAAAAAATATTTTTAGTATCTCGTCAATAAAGCCAGTAGGATCAATAGGACCAAAGGCTAGGCTGAGTTAAGTCGGTAGGTATGTGTAGTCGAGCCGTCTCGCTCGACAGTACCAGGAGTCCGACATAATCAACGCATCCCTGCTTGCCTGTTGCGTTGGTATTTTGGTATACATGATGGATTCTCAGCCTCCTCTCCTGAGGAAAAAAAATGTTTTTAGTATCTGCCTCGCCCCCTCCCCTGAGAGGGCGAGCGCTCCGATGGAGCCGATAGGGCCCCAGGCTTTCTGCCCGGCTAAAGGCATTAGGCAGTGTTTAGTTGGTAGGCTGGCCTTCTGCTAGAGTCCAACATAACCACCCGCCGTAGACCGGTTGCGGGTGGTATCCGGTGCGAGGTCGTCCAAGCACCAGGGGGTTGTCATAGCGACCACTGTGGTGGCGCGCCCCCTATGAGGTTTCACTGCCTCCTTCCGCGAGGAAAAAAAAAAAGTTTTTAGTATGACATTAATACACATTATAGTACAGACTAAGTGGTTTTTTTAATTCAAGTCCTTAGTCACCAGAGCAGTTTAAATGTGTTTAATTTTCATCGCCCCATACAAGTACAAGAAAGGTACTTGTACAACAATAGAAATAAAATGTAAGCTTGGAGTCATTAATCGAAGTTACTTAATAAATCAAAATTAACTTTATTCAAATATATATATATATAATAGAAAGCTCTTTTGAATCGTCCAATTTTTTTCCCCTACCACCCATTCAGGACGTATTTTTTTGCTGATAAGAAGAATGGAAACTTATCAGCATTATCAAAAGTAATAACAATTTTTACAATAAATTATGTCGTTATCATACAATGTATAAGTGTTTACATTTTGTAAATATTTACAATTTAGAATGTAATATCTTCCAATCAACACTAAGCATTGGCGTCATTTAAATAATCATTGACTTTGTAAATAGCCCTTACTCATTAGCGTTTACTTAACATGTACCTTGAACTTAGAAAAGGCAATTCAGCTACACTATGTGGAATCTTGTTATAAAACTTTACACATAAGAGGGATCAAAGGTCTTCTTATCATTTAAACGTCAAAGAAGTAACTAATCACCGACACACAATCATTAGGGTTCAGCGCAAATAACTCGAAGTGAATGCTTAAAGCATTCTTGACACATTCCCATAACATTAAATGGGACAGTTAACGAGCGGACTCATGCTGGATGCAATGAGGACCTTGTTCCATTCATTCAAAGTCGCGACTTTTGTTTACATCAAAGGGACTGGGAGAATGTGGCGAAGCGACCTAAATAAACCTATTTGAAAATAATTTTCGCAAAAATTTTAAATCGAGTGTATTTTACGTAACAACTTTTTAATCGAATCAAATAAATTAACACTGTAGCGGTTATAAAATTTGCTTTCAATTGTCAGACGCTTGAAATATTCGCAGAATAATCAGTAACAAATTCACTTTCAAATAAAATGAAATTAAAATAAAATCAATATTAAATGGGGCTCCTAAACATAGCCTATATAAGCAAACATGTTTTAATAATGGCTAAATAAATATATAAGGACCCTAATAGTTGAGAAATTCACTGACCGAATAGTTAAGATATAGTCAACACGGCTTTTGAAGACACTGGTTCGAATCCCGGGCGAATCAGCACATTGACACATTCACTTAGCGTTAAAATCTTTGAAGCTTATTAATAACTTAAACATGTTATTCTTAATATATATATATATATACTATGTATTAGATAGTAAGTTTGTAATAGTTTTGATCTTTGTCTGCGCCAAACTCAGTAACTAGCTACTAGCCACTCGATTGACTGGTAAAAAATGCCTTGTAGCGTTAAATCCGTCATTTGTAGTTTATTTATATGTATATTGTGCAATAAAGATTGCATCCACACTAATATTATAAATGGGGAAGTGTCTGTCTGTTTGTCCGTCTTTCACGGCAAAACGGAGCGACGAATTGACGTGATTTTACGTAAAGATAGTTGAAGGGATGAAGAGTAACATAGGCTACTTTTTATCCCGGAAAAATCGTCAGATCCCACGGGATGCGCAATAAAGGCTTCGCTCAAAAACTACTGCACAGATTTTCATGCGGCTTTCATCAATAGATAGAGTAATTCTTGAGCAAGGTTTGGCGGTATTTTTTATCGCGGAAAAACGGATAGTCCCACGGGAAGTGCGATAAAACCTTCGCGCCATAAACCGACTTCCGCGCATATGTAGCCGTGGGCAAAAGCTATGACCCTTAACCCTCTATAGACCTAAGCCCGAAACCCACGCGGGCGAAGCCGCAGGCAGAAAGCTAGTATTTAAATAAATATAAAAAGTACAATATCAAAAATTCGTACACGTAGATCCATTTGCATAACATGAAGTTATTCTGTCATAATTTAAGGCGAAATCTTAAACGTGCACATAATGTTCAAAATTCTATTAACAAACGCGGGAACTTTATACGCCAAATGTAAAATGAAATAGAAATATATATCTTCCCGAGTTCGCATAACCCCATTGCACTACGTATCCTCAATGAAGAAGTACCTTTTCCTTTGAGACTACGGCATGATAACTAGAACTAACTTTTGGAATATGCCGTAGCAAGACAAGAACAATTTGTTACCAGTACTGAAAATTAGGGTTGCCATTTATCTTGACCTACATCCTCATCTTTTTGGCAAAGGTTTTCTCTAGGAATTGTGTACCGTATTATCACAGTATTAAGACTTGTTTTGAATGTGTAGAATTTGGTATTACTATTCTTTTGACACTAGACGAAGTCGAACACGCCATCTTTTGAAAAAGTATTACCCATATAAAATATACTATGATTATTGTCAAAAAAATATTATTTAAAACAAACAATTATATAAATAATAATTATGTAACAATAACAATGAAAATTATAAATAATTATAACGCTGACGGCGTCTCGATCGCTGTCGTGGACACGCCTCTTTATACCCTTAGCCGTTCACACCAATGTTGCTCTTTTCGGACCAATATTAGTCTACATTGTTAGAGGACCCAGTTAGTGAGCGGTGAGTTACCATATTTAAACTTGAGTTTCCTTTATTTATTTATTTATCAATAATAGAAGCACAGCTTACTACTCAGAAAAATACAAAACATACATAAATAAAATCAGAAATAAACTGGGATGTAACCCAAACAACAGGAGTTAAAAAAATCAAAGCTTTAAAACAGAAAAGTTAAAATCAAGAAAACTACTAGAAATCTACAAAGTATCACTTTCTTTATTCATTGAATTTTTAGAAAATTACTATTTGGCCTATAATCGATATAGAGTTCAACCCTAGCCAGAGTCATCTGGAGTATTGGAGTATATAATAAACCAAAATGGCCGGCAAACAAAGTCAGCCGTGCAGTAATGGCCGAAGGTAATTTAAACGTATTATTTCTGACGTTCACTTCGGGAGCCAGCGTGACAGACTAACATATATATACATAAGCATGGCGGATTTTAGCAAAACTGGGTAGTTTCGTATCTAACTTCATTTGAAATACAGGATACACAGTAATGTTTGTCGTTTTTAAGTGTATTTCGCATATTTAAGTGTAGTCTCAATCTCAACCATACTCAATTACAGAGCTTACTTTGGGTTAGGCTAATTGGTGTAAGTGCAAGAAATATTTATTATTTTATTATTAATTAATTTTGGTTAGCGTTCTGTCTTCCACAGATAATTAAACTGCGCCTAATCACGCTGATGACTAAGGCACCCTCATCACTATACGAAGCGTATATTATTAATAGGAATTCATTTCAACGCTTTGGCGGTAAGGGTATAAAGCGAGGCACCATTCCCGCTTTCAGTTTATGAAAACTTGGAGCTGAACCTTCACAATAGGAATAGTTCACAATTAGACGATGTGATTTTCTTATTATATTTATAGATTATAAGATAAAGTAATATGTAATAACATATATATGATGTAAATTGTATAAAGGCTATGAAGAAAAAAAAAGTGATAATGTAAATTACTCGCCATAACACTAGTGTTACATTCTTTTTTACATTAATACTGTAGCTTAAATACAATACTACACATACAATACAGGTTTTGTATGTAACCTGTAGTATGAATTATAGTAATATAATATTTAAAAAGTTTAATAATTATTAAAAGAAATAAAAAGTAAAGAGAGCTTTAGTATACAAACATTCAATTTACAGATGTTTTTGAGTTTCTGATTTCAAAAACAGAGCGATGTCAATCTTTATATGTTAACATGTATACCACGAAAAACGCCTGTAATACGAGAGTTAGAGGTAAAAATATATCGTTGTATTTGTTTTAACTGTTTGTTATAATAATCCGTCCTCCTATGTAACACACAAAATACAATCTATGGATCTGCAAATTAAATTATTTACCTGTGGCCGGCTTTAGGTTATTATGTGCTACCACAACGATATTCCGGGCACACCTTTGTTTGCAAACGTAATTTATGGCGACGAGGCTCGTGGGAGCTGATCGGCTGCCTGAGCCGTTAATGAGACTAATTCTATGGCGTCAGGCGGTTTGGGCTAAAAGGGGTTTGTGATTGCTATCGACGATTTGGTCGACATTCATTTGCATGCGCTTAAATGTCTCTATACCATAAAGATTAAGAGAATATATCAAGGTCACGTTAATTGAAAAATAGACATTTTCAAAATCTATTCATGTGAGGCAATCCTCAAGCTATGCTGTAAATTGTGAAGGAGTAGTTCAGATTTTGTCTGAACTACTGTTCTACGAATGGAAGCCAAAATCAACGTTTCATTGTTAATTCCATTGCTTATTCGACCAAAACTAAACCGATTCAAATAAATTCATGTATAAAAAAAATTAATAAAAGCTTTAGCTGTGTGTCCCTATTGTGTGCTTTTTAAATACTAACGTCAATTTTATTTACTAAATGTATACACACTAAAAAAACTGTCTATTTTCATAGTTTTTTTGAGCTCTTATAATTATTTTACTAAATAACTCATAGAAAAATTAAAAATAGGAACGTGGCTATGAAAGCTATAGATTTGTGGGAAACATATTGTTCGAGTGTGATTTTCCAAGGAAAAGTAGGGGACTAGGTTTTTATGGAAATAATACCGCGCGGTTTCCTCTTAATATGCTATGAAAAGTACTTTTTCGGTTGCTAGTTTTTTTCTTTTCTTTGTTTCAAAGTGTTTATTCGATTTAATTTAAGACAATGACATTAACAAGAAAATTAATTGTTTCGAAAAATGTCACATTTTTCTTGTAAACGCGGCTGCATCTCAAACTATACTTGTTGACTTTAACACCGTATCTATTCCCTAACAAGTAAAACCTATTTTTGTACTTCAACTATTTACTATGACGCTGACTATACATAAATCATTCTATATTTTATAATTGTAAACATATAATTAAAAATAAAACTTGTATATGTATAACACAAAAGTCACTTAATTCTATTTTTATAGATAATTGCGCAGAACGATATATGTGAAAATAAATATTGAACGATATATTTCTTTATAAAAAATAAAAAAGTTCGGAGGACCATAGTGTTTGCAGAGTGAACATTTATGATTTTTTTTTTAACTAAGTACTTCAAAAGTATTATTTTAATCGACTCCTATGACCAAAATTCTGATTAGCTGAACAACGATTACAAAAAATAAATCGAATCGAAACGTATTTCTTAGTGTGCTTCAATCAACCCCTTGCGCCCTATACAAAGCAAGATTTGAAACTTGAGCCGAGCCACCTTATGAGCGCTCCCGTCTCCAAGGCGGCTGTCTGAGCGCTGGTGGGAATTATTCAAATTGGCTTCAGCTATGCCTATCGTCTCTCCTTCATTTCCCACGGGACGTGTCCGATGTTACCGTAAATTAGTTGGAAGGTGTAACTTATAATTTATTACTACTACAATAGAAAGTTTAATATCTGTTTCTGCACAGCTTGAAGTTTTGGAGTGATGTACGTTTTTATTTTATGAACGAATTAGTACTGCCTTGCGTCAAGTACTGCATTTTCTTGATTCTGTCCTTTGCTATAGGTACATATTGCTACTTAAAGTTCACAGTTCTTCGAGTTATGTCGAAGCGGATATCATGATTTCAAATTCGATCACGCAGTCCAAACATAGCCATAGCGCACTTACGGTCTAATGTTAGTGACCAGGTTTCATATTTATATGACTGGTCTTCTTTAGTGAAGACTCTACATTCAGCATTTTGTATGAGAAAACTTATTATAATGTATTTTACAAAGACTACATAAGACACTTAACTACATAAGACTCTACTTACGCGGTTCCAAAGACATTGAAAGGAAGTGAAATCAAGGCGACATCCGTACTGTAAGCCGCTGCAGCATCAGATAAATGTCGCCATCTATTCGGCATTTCCGTCAAGCGGCAACTATTTCGCGACTCGAGAACGACGCCATTCCGATTTTCTATTTGAAGAAAAATTTGCTAGAACTATTTTGGAACCGCTCGAGAAGGTGCTCGCTAAGCACTTGCTCGTAATGCAAATACTCAAAGTGAAATCGAATGTGATGTATTAAAAACAAATTGTATATATTAGAATATACTATAAATGTTAAAATATAGTACTGTAATATTTACTTAAAAACTTTTACCAAACAATAGAATACCTACTTGTTATAAAAATTGTTTGAATTATGTGTAGATACAGCAACAATGCAAAAAAGATATTATTCATCACAGCATAATACATCAGCAAATTTATAAGCATATGAACGTTAAGAACGAAGAAACGTTACGAAGAAACTACGTCTACAAAATTAGTTGAAGTGCGCCATGGTTTTTGGTTTTCTATATAAATATCTACGTGTTAATGTTAAGTTAATTGTGTCATCTTATTTCATACTTTCTGTATTATGAAAGAAAACAATATAGAACATAAGATTATATATATAAGAATTTTCATTTCATCGTTAACTATTTGCCTAGATTTTGTAGTTCTTATGCATAACCGAACGACCGATAAAAATATGCAACTAAGAGAGAATTATATTTGCACGCTACCAAAATGCGCTCGACAAAACTCTACCGTTTCCAAAATAAGTAAAATCCCGGTGAAAGCAATAATTCACGAAGGTATTGTTGGTCGAGAACAGAACGCCATAGATAAGGCCTGATCGTGGAGCTTTTTAGCTGGGATGGCACCCCGAAATGCATCGATGCGGCAACGTCAGGGCGAAGTGCGTCAGCAGATTTACCTAGTTATTATTGGCTCCGAACTTCTGTTCTTTGGTGGATTTATTTTTTACTGGTGATCACATTATGTGGTCAATAGTAAGCTAATGAAATGTACTGCTAATGTAGTGTAGCGTAGATAAGCTATGTATTCAAATTTAATTATCTTGATTTATAATGTTTCATAACTTAAAAAGAAAAAACAGGTCGCTTGTCCATCTCACTGTCAAGACAGTTTTCACAGGAACGTTCAAGAATTATCTTAAGAAGAAAGTAAGTTCATTTGAGCTCCATTTTCAAATAGTTGCACAGTCCTTTATAAGGCGTGTGCGGGAATACATATTCAACGCGTAGCGGCCATTTAAGCGATATTTTGTGAAAGTGTGCATGGACTGTACCAACTGGGTCTAATCTCTATCTGCACCATGAAAAAAGCAGCTAAAAACTATACCTTAACTGGGTATAGTTACTATTTGTTATTCTGATGTACAAACTATATTACTGTAAAGTTTTAATAAAATCAATTTATTACTTTTTACGTGGAAGAGTGAAAAAACATCCACCCATATTTACAAAGTTTCACGTTTATAATATTACTCTTTATTTTGTACATAAAATACACAAAAAAAAGAAAACAGGCACACAGGCAATCTTTTTTTTTTTTTTGAAAGGGGAAATACGACCTTTTGCACCATGTCATCGCGCTGGCAAGGCGCGGCCGTGTGTGGGGCTCTCCGGCCTAAGTGGACCGGCCTACCCACTTAAACCCCCATGAGTTCT
This sequence comes from Scirpophaga incertulas, assembly GCA_036419045.1. Taxonomy (NCBI): domain Eukaryota; kingdom Metazoa; phylum Arthropoda; class Insecta; order Lepidoptera; family Crambidae; genus Scirpophaga; species Scirpophaga incertulas. The sequence continues at coordinate 4,295,796 of CM071641.1, read as the reverse complement.
CTAGGCCCATGCGGGCCAATATTAAAAGATCATCAGAAATTACATTTTATATAGCTGATAGACAAGACTCATCATCCTTTTATTATCAAACAGTACTACTCATTTTAAATTGTATAGTATTTTGATTTGAATTGTAATTTGTAAATAAATACGGGACCCGATCGCACACGATTCTGATATTCGGGTTAGACGCACATTTTAATGTAAGCTACGGATTTTATTTAAGGTACAACTTGCACAGATTTTTGACTGTTCATATTAAATCAATTCATCAGTGAAAACTTAATGCATATGATTTCGTTAATGAATCATATATATTAAGATTATATTATCTACTAGCTGACCCGTGCCCACTTCGTTGGGCATAATATAAATAATCCTTTTTTAGTACAGAGTGTTATGTTTTCATTTCTAACTGTAATATTAAAAAAACTACTTTTTGTAACTTAAATATAAAAGTTAGACATATAATATCGTTGACTTTTTTGTAGGCATTTTCAAGCTCTATATCTTTTCTCTAGAACTCAAATATATATCTTTCATAATTAAGGCAGCGTTCGTAAGAAACGCTTTCATTCGACCGCTTTTTCTCCGATTAACTTTGCAAAACGGACTACCACGTAAAAGCTTTTTTTATTTTTCGTTTTTTTATATAATCTATGACATTCAGCAATAATGTGGCTTTCTATTGGTGAAAGAATTCTTAAAATCGGTTCAGTAGATCCCGAGATTACCCCTTACAATTTAACAAATATACAAACACACAAACTTTACTTCTTTATAATATTAGTATAGATTACATCAATTGATAAATACGCAGATACACTTTTATGTGTGTCGATAATTTCTTTAAAGTTATGACGATGAACGACACGTTTGGCACAGCGGTCGAGTGATCGGTTACTACGCAACGGGTCGCGGGTTCAATTCCCGCACGGAACAGATATTGTGTATGACCTATATAAAAATTTGTTCCGGCCTGGGTGTTGGTGCATGTGAACTTTCTATGTTTGTGATTGACCCACGACACAAGATATAATATACGAGTATATCTTATATAAAAAAATGAATCGCAAAACGTGTTGGTAAGCGCATAACTCAACAACCTCTGGACCAATTTCAGCCAATTCTTTTTTAAAATGTTCGTTGAAGTTCAAGGATGGTTTTTACGGCGAGAAAATTCGAATAATTATCGGAAAAATCCTAAAAACAGCCCCCTTTTCCCCATACAACGTTTTCTAACTAAAACGGACAGTCAATTTGAGCTTTATTGTTATTGTTTGAAGTTTATATTGCAAGCACTCACTGTTGTCTACGCAAATATAGGTGTGTTCCTAACATTTGAGTCAATTTGTGCTTTATTAACGCTATACAAAATTGAAATTCAATCATATCTATCAAAACAGTGTGCGTGCGTGCGTTGGAGCACAGAATACATCGTTGGAGGATTTAATGTCACGTTCCAAAATTGAATAGCCACAAAATGTAATAGCTCATTTGAACCTTTTTACACGCTTTTTATTGACTTACTCTGTCCGTTTGTTTGTTTGTTTGTTTGTCATGATCAAATCTTGTAATCGATATTTCGACCACTTCTACTGCTCCAATCGAGCTCAATTTTTTTTTACATGTGTATTCTAGATGACAATACAATATTCAATCATTTTCGAATCATAAAAATACATAATTATGTTGTAATAAATTAAAAACTTTTTAATATGAGAATTGGTTCAATGAAGCAAACAGATAGAATTTGATATAATGCATATGTTTAATTCTAATACTACATTTTCTGAACAATTATGTACATTTCTTTATGTTTGTTATAATAATCACGAGACTAAAAAGTAGTAAATAAAAAAAAAATTAAAAAAAACTTTTTAAAAAACACGCTTTTTACGCAAAGACTAAAAAACGTTTGAAAAAACTTTTGTTTGTTATAAAGACTAAAAAACATTTGATCTAAAAAGTAGTAAATAAAAAAAAAATTAAAAAAAACTTTTTAAAAAACACGCTTTTATTAAAAAGACTAAAAACCGATCTAAAAACTTGAAAATAAAAATAAAGTCACGCTTTTAGAAAATTTGGGTACATATCAAGAAAAATTTCTGATGACAAAAAGAAATGTAACTCAAAAATTTGTCTATAAAATTTAGCAAATTAGTCCAAGAACTCAATGACTATAAAAGCGTGGGGTGTAAATGTTAAGACCATTAAATGAGTAATGTTTAATTTTGAACACCCCACGCTTTTATAGTCATTGAGTTCTTGGACTAATTTGCTAAATTTTATAGACAAATTTTTGAGTTACATTTCTTTTTGTCATCAGAAATTTTTCTTGATATGTACCCAAATTTTCTAAAAGCGTGACTTTATTTTTTTTTTCAAGTTTTTAGATCGGTTTTTAGTCTTTTTAATAAAAGCGTGTTTTTTTAAAAAGTTTTTTTTAATTTTTTTTTATTTACTACTTTTTAGATCAAATGTTTTTTAGTCTTTATAACAAACAAAAGTTTTTTCAAACGTTTTTTAGTCTTTGCGTAAAAAGTGTGTTTTTTAAAAAGTTTTTTTTTGGAATTTGGTTGGCTATGTGGTATACTTTACAATTCTTTTTCAAATTCAAATTTGTCAGGACGAAGTCTGTCGGGTCCGCTAGTATATATATATATATATATATATATATATATATATATATATATATATATATATATATATAATATATATATATATATATATATATATATTATATATATATATATAATATATATATATATATTATATATATATATATATATATAAACATAATGAACCTCATTTGCTCGCTGTGTAACAACCTGGCAACCAACAGACTAGGCTCTAGTACTCCCCACCAGCCCGAACTGGGCCACCGTTGAGGGAAACGACCTCGTTATGACCCTTGGGAAAACCTTTGTCCACAGGTGGAACAGTAACGAGGTTGATAAAGATAAACATGTATCATAATACCCGTATTATAAAGTGGAAAAAATTGTGATTGTTTGTTTGTAACAAATAGAATCGGAAACTACTAAGCCCATTTTGTTAATAGTTGGTACAGAAATAGCTTAAAACCTGGGAAAAGATATAATTTTCACGAGATTTTTTTTTTATTTCGGCTCCGTTCGTATAAATATATATGTACATTAATTTTTACATTACCTTACAAGTAACACTCGTAATTAGTATAGAAAATCATATAATGTTTTTTGTAGACAAAGTAGTTTTGAATACATGTATTATGCTCATATCTTAAGATAAAAATGCTTGAATTTCACTCACAAATTTACACTCGTAACCAAATTGAAAACACTTTATAATTAGGGCTCAACAGAGCCAACTAAACCATTAAACTAACTGGCCGCCGCACAAACAGGAATTAACTAAAAACAAATCAAATCATATCAGTCAGCGATAAGATTACCTCTTCTGATAATTTAGTAGCGTTCATAACTACATCGATATTAGATGCTGCTTCATATTCATTGTTATGTCATAGTAAACGTAATTAAAATTAATGTAATTTAACTCAACAGTCAAAACAACCAAATAGTCAGCCAAATAGTTCATCGCCCATGCTAATGTGGCTTCTTCACAAAGGGTACTCTCTATAAGTCTGGTTGCAATATAAACGCTCTACATAGCTTTCCCGCATTGAGAAGGGATTTCACGTTGACATCCCCTTTCTTAATGCAGGACCTTCTAGACCTGCAAGCGGCGGCGTCTGAGCCGTCGCATCCTTTGTCTCCCCCTATTCGGCAGCCTTCTGCTTAGCCACGTGTAGGTTCCCGTCAATACTGGCGGCCGGTCCCACTTTGGTGAACCGTGCCTACTTCTAGCGCTTATGCCCTCCCCATGGGGCAGTGCTAACCGTGCCTCTCCTGAGGTGCGGCCCTCATCAATAAAGCCAGTAGAGTCATTAGGACCAAAGGCTTAGGCTGAGTTTAGTCGGTAGGTCTGGTGGGTCGAGCCGCCTCGATTCACCAGGAGTCCGACATAATCAACGCATCCCTGCTTGCCTGTTGCGTTGATATCCATGATGGATTCTCAGCCTCCTCTCCTTAGGTAAAAAAAAAAATAAAACATCCCCTTTCAGATTTCTCGTAATGAGGAAGGCTACAACTTCATGTTCGCTCCACAGTATTCTATCAGTCAGAAGAACTAGATACAAGCTGACATATCCGAATGGGTCTCTGCTAGTGACTTAGGCTACAATTCTCCCAATAAAACAAGTTCGTCCACGTGAAGTGATACAACTTCACGCTTGTATCTCCATACAGGTCCCTTTTTTTTTCCCCTGAGGAAAATGCATTAAATTGCATACCCCGGCTGTGGCGAGCCGGGGTTATGTGGGGCTCTCCTCCCCAGAAGGGGGAGGCCTACCCACTAAAAACCTCAGGGATGGCCTTCCTCAGGCATGTAGGGAGCCCCCGGGAACACAAAGGCCACTTCCAGGAACCCCCAGCCTCCGCTCCCCTCTCTAGAGGGGAGCCCTCCTCGGGGGAAGCTACCACCTCCCCCGGTCCCCTCCACCGACGACGCCCCCCGGCCACGGAAGGGGCGTGGTCCATCCCGGGTCGCCGTAGCGGTCGCGACTTCCTCGCGCCCGCCGGCGACCCGCGGCGGCGCCGCAGCTGTGCCCGGCGCCGCCTCCTTCGAGCGGGATCGGCCATCTCCCGACCCCGCTCGGCGGCCTCCTTCTGGAGCATTACTGCTTCACAGAAGGAGGCCACAGCCCTCCAACCTCCCTCGTCCGCCAGCATTGCCGCAATCAATGCCGGCGGAGACAGATCTCGCCCGATCTCTGCGACCAAGACTCGGCGCTCGGAGGCCCACGCGGGGCACTCCGCCAGCGTGTGCTGGGCCGAGTCGAGGTCGGATGCGCAGTGGTGACAATGTGTCGATCCCTCCCGTCCTATTCGACACAGATACTCACCGAAGCAGCCGTGCCCGGTGAGTATCTGAGTCAATCGGTAGGTGACCTCCTCCTTCCCGTTGAACCAAGCTTCGAGGTGCGGGAGTACGGCACCGACGGCCCGCTGGCGCGCGCAGATCCGTAATTCGAGCTGCGCACGCCAGGCCGCCACAATCCGTCGGTGCCACTCCCGCTTAGGCACTTCGTGCGCGGGTTCCAGGGCGCTCCCCCATCGCCCCCGGTCCCGCATGGGCCTAGCCTTTCCCGCTTAAACCTCGCAACCGATTTTGATGAAATTTGGTACAAACAATCTTTAGACCCCTTAGAAAGTGTGCATGGGATTTCTTAATTTTAAAAGATAAAACCCTGAAACTTTATATTTAATCACTTGATAAGAAATCATTAAACATTAGTTCTAGCATTTTTTAAATTTCGACCAGCTAGGGGGTGAAATAAGGGTTGAAAGTTAGTATGCAGGTTCGTCAAATATCACGTCAAGTAAGTATCAAGAAACAAAAAATCGTTTGTTCCAGCATTTTGAAATTTTACCAGTGTGGGGGTGAAATATTTTAATTTGAAGATAAGACCATGAATCTTGGTACCTTAGCCATAAGGGACCAGGATTGGCAAAAACTAATTTCACGCGGGCGAAGCCGCGGGCGGAAGCTATTTATTTATAAAAGTTCTTATGAAATAAAATAAATATTATAAATGATTATTAAATTTTGTAAGTTGTAGGATGTAGGCATTCAATATCAGAAGTACGGGGCTAACCAAAACCGAAAAAGATTGCAAAGGGTCTAAGACACAAAAATGTTGGGGACCTCTGACCTAGACGAATATATTTAGACCAAATAGGTGATGTACTGAAGGAAGATTAGATCAAGAGTACTCGTAACCGACCGGCGTACATAAAAGTATTAATAAAAGTCCAGGAAGTATGAGAAATATGTTTGGATTTAAACAAGTGGAAAACTGTCCGCCTTCTTCCATGGCAAAGGGGCATAAGTATACGAGTATGCATGTAAATAAATATAATTTTCGGGTGTGACTTTATCATCATTATATGTTCCTTTATATTTAACAACTAGCTTTCTGCCCGCGGCTTCGCCCGCGTGGATTTCGGGATTGGGTGTATAGAGGGTTAAGGGTCATAGCTTTTGCCCACGGCTACATATACGCGGAAGTCGGTTTATGGTGCGAAGATTTTATCGCGCTTCCCGTGGGACTATCCGTTTTTCCGAGATAAAAAATGCCGCAAAACTCCTCAAGAATCACTCTATCTATTGATGAAAACCGCATAAAAATCTGTGCAGTAGTTTTTGAGCGAAGCCTTTATTGCGCATCCCGTGGGATCTGTCGATTTTTCCGGGATAAAAAGTAGCCTATGTTACTCGGGGAGAATGTAGCTTTCCAAAGGTGAAAGAATTTTTGAAATCGGTCCAGTAGTTTAAGCGTGAAGAGGTAACAAACAAACAAACAAACAAACAAACAAATAACAAACAAACAAACAAACACACTTTCGCATTTATAATATTAGTTGGGATGACATGGAAATGTTATATTTTTTTTATATATATAAACTTGTAGACAAACAAAAAATATCTCAAGTATGTGTAAACTTTAAAAAAAAGCTCATATATATCTTATATATAAAAATGAATCGCAAAATATGTTGGTAAGCTCATAACTCAACAACGCCTGGACCAATTTGGCCAATTCTTTTTTTGTTAATGTTCGTTAAAGTTCAACGAGGAAAATTCGGTTTTTACAATGAGAAAATTCGAATAATTATCGGAAATACCCTAAAAACAGCCCTTTTATTTTCCCATGCGAACGTTTTCTAACTAAAACGTACAATCGAATTGAGGTTTATTGTTATTGTATAAAGTTCATATTGCAAGCACTCACTGTTGTCTAAGCAATGAAGGTGTGTTAACCTAACATCAAAGAGTCAATTTGCGCTTTATTAACGCTACATATAGTTGAAATTCAATCATATCTATCAAAACAGTGTGCGTGCGTGCATTGGAGTACAGAATACATCGTTGGAGGATTTAATGTCACGTTCCAAAATTGAATAGCCACAAAATGTAATATAGTCATTTAGACTTTTTTTGCGATTTGGTTGGACATTATCTATAAAATAATTAGGAACAAAAAACTGCCACTGTACAAATCTTTTTGACAGGACGAAGTCTGTCGGGTCCGCTAGTTACATATAGTTTTAACCGCAAGTAGGATATAACTTAACAAAACAGAACGTGTCTCGCTGCTACGCTACGTAGCTATTTGTGCAACACCGCTGACTTAGCGAGCCGCGCTTCGTGAATTTTCATGTCATTTCACTTGAAGGTTTTGCCAAATAGTAAAGCGTGCTCGAAGAACAACATGTCCCCTACCAAGACACTCCGAGATAGTAGACGTAGCCTGGCAGCGTTCCACGTTTAAGATAGAGGCAGTCTATTGATAACTGGACCGTGGCACGAGACCCGCACAGAATACACACCGAAATTAAGGTATGCTTGCTTCTACCCATTTATTTGTCTCAAGATAAGGATATGTACTGCACTGTTTATTCGCTTGACTAGACTATAGCAGACTAAAGTATGCACAATCTGACAAGTGCATATTGACAGATGTTATAAAGACAATTCACCTGTCAAAATATCCTACTTTAGTTGGCTCTGTCAAGCCCTAATTATAAAGTGTTTTCAATTTGTTTTTGCATTTTTGAGTGAATTTTAAGCATTTTTGTGTTACTTTTGTATAGTTCAATACTGTTATTCATATAAAAAGAACATTACGTATAATTATATTATTACGGGGCTTAGAAGGTATAACTCTATCTTAAAAGTACATTTACTTTTAAGATAGATTTATACCTTCTAAGTGTTGGAGAGTTTGGTATAAACTCTATGGTAGCTTTAGCTTGTCACTATGGTTTTTAAAATTTGATGTATATTTGCGGTGTTCTACTTCACTGTATTATATAGAACTTCATCCTGAGGAACATCGTTTGATTCACGGCTTTTCCAACTTAGTAGCAGAATCGTGTGAGAATACCAGTGCAAAATGGCTAATTCCAGCTCTGAAATAAAAAAATAACAAAGACAAGAAAGAAAAAATCTATTTTACGGAAAAAATCTTTAGTATCATTATACTATGGGAATAACATCTGTCAAAATGAGCTTCCTCCATTGTGAAAATTGAAAATTTTAATGCATTCTTATTACATAAAAATGCCAAATTATAATAGGAAATGTTACGTGTGTTTTAAAGTTAAGAATTTTTTGTAGTATTTTCATTTTAATCCAACTCAACTTCAATCATCACTCCAATAGGAGTTACAACCATAGGTTGTAGTATGCTTATTAATAATAATTAATATAAATAAATATTTCTTTACAGTTGCACCAATTAGCTTAGCCCAAAGTAAGCTCTAAAGGCTTGTTATGGGAGCAACGGTAACGGATAGACATACATATATAGATATGATTGATAGAAATATATATATTTACAACCGTGACTAAGGTACAAATGCCCGCATTCATCACACAAATATCTGCACCCACCGGGATTCGAACCCGAGACCTGAGAGATGACGACACCTTGAAACCGGTGTACTAACTACTTAACTACGGTCTCAATTTCTTCCTCGATATGAAATTTCTAACACAAAAAGAATTGAATATGTTTGAATTAATAGTTACTGAAATAAACGCTCAAACATGCAAGCAAACAAACAAACTCATTAGTTTTATAAGATCGACTATAGATTGATTTTATAACGGATATTTGGAAAATTATGGGAGCCATGTTTTTTTCATTAAAACCCTAAATGTAACCCTGTAACCCTAATGCTGAAATGTGCTGTATGACTGAAACAAACCAATTCTAAACATAATAAGAAGCGAAATCTAAATAAAAAAAAGGAATGGCGTTCTATTCAAAATATTGAAAACGCAAACAATAACTTACGAAACCGTTTCCAAACATGTTTTCAGCTACGGAAAACTTGCCTGACTTGTTTTGATTCGTTCAATCTGAAGCAGCGCTCGATGACTCTCTCTAACGCACAAGACTAAAGCGAGACAGCAAAGATTCCAATCGAAACGATCATTGGCACGTTTATGAGTACGGGCAAAGGACAGGATGTGCTTTCATGCGCTTCCGGTGTAAGTTTCATGTTGGTAGACGTGATATTCTGTCCGGTCCTAAATTCGTAGTTTCCTGTGCCCTTTGTGGGAAACTGTACGATAATATATTCCTTTACGCTCCCTCAACGCATTTACATCGCCGTATCTTGATAAGCGCCGCGTCATAGATCTCTGTCACAAAAAATATGTTGTTACAATGAATGTAAGAGTAGGCGGATTGTGTGTCGCTACAGCTTAAAGCACAACATCACATTTTATGATATACTAGCGACCCGCCCCGGCTTCGCACGGGTGCAGTGAAAAAATGGTTATGGTGGTTATCCCTAAGAGATAGACATATACCATCGCGGACTTTTTTGTGGATTTTTGTAAGTTGTACAATACTGTAGTACATTATTTTGGTCTATCTCGTAGGCTTTGCAATATAAGCGCAAAAAAACGTGCTTATTTACGACATCACATTAGAAACCTTTAAATTTATCAGTGTTTCTCTACTATATTATGCATTTATTATACATACAAACCTTCCTTAAGAATCACTCTATCTATTAAAAAAAACCGCGTCAAAATCCGTTGCGTAGTTTTAAAGATCTAAGCATACATACGGACATACAGCGAAAGCGACTTTGTTTTATACTATGTATTGATTTTGTCCTAAGTGTTACAAAAAAAAACTTTTCACTATTATTGTAGCACATCGAGAATAATGCGGGTATTTTTGTTCTTCGCGTTAGAGTTCTATTTTTAAATATCATCGTCATCCCAGCACATATGTTCCCACCGAAAGGCACGACACCCGACAGACCTTAGTATTATACCACGCTGGCTGTATGAAGACGGCTTCACGACATTTTCCTTCACCGTGAGAGCGTTAGAGAAAAATGAAAAACAAGTACCTTACATGATCGACGCCAGGCTATCGGAAGATCAATTCTAAGAACGCAACACCACAGGTTTCATTATGAAATATCAAATAACCAATATAGCCCTAAGGTAAAGCTTAACTGGAAGGAGGTAAAGCACATTGCTAGCAGGCCGGAAAAACTTTCAAATGGCAAACATAAGTCGAGCAAAATAGCGTTGGTTTTTCAACGACAGGGTGAAGCGACAATTTGGTGAAAATCGCATGTGGTCCAATCCACCCAAAAAATATATCGATATAAAATATCGAAACGTGGTATCGATACCTTACGATATATCGTTTGAAAATACCAATATTTTTTTAATATCGAATATTTTTCACTAAACTTTTATATTGACCATTTCTTATCAAAAGCAGACAGTTTGTTGTTGTTTGTATCGTATATGTGAAAATATAATCAATGACCAGAGTAAGATAGTTATACTAATAGTGTAATAAGTAGAGATCGAATAATCGGATGCATATTTACCTAAAGTTAATTTTTGGCTCACAAATTATGGAAGCGGCTTTTTAAAATACATTTTGTTAAATAAAAATCCCGGGAAAATACGGGACTGCAAATTTAACGTAGTGATATTGTTTGAATATTACTAAATTAGCACTTGGTATTTATTTTCAAAAGACAGAGACTCCGGGTTCATTTGTACAACTATGCATACGTACTTACATGAAGTTTAGTTTCAGTTCCCCGTGCGATTTATGAATGTACGATTTATTACATGAAGAGTGTTATACGAAAGTAGTGAACTAGTTTGACTAAAACAATAATCAATTAAATAATTGAATAAAAAAACAGAAATGGTGGAAAATTTTATTTAACAAAACAATAAAAAGCCGTTTCCATACTTTGTCTTAAACTAACTTTAGGTAAATATGCATCCGATTATCCGATCTCTAGTAATAAGGTAACCAGGCTCTGACGATGGAGCTGGAAGATAATCAAAAGAACTTATGAGTTATCGGTGTGAATTCACACACCCACAGATTATGTACACGGACGATAAGTGTAGCCAACATTAAGAATATTCATATAGGAATACTTAATCTATGTTAAGAATAGATAAAAAAATGTTGATCGACTATCTGCTCTATGGAATGCATATGCATGTCTCTATCTATGCCTACACACAGATGTCACTACCGGTTAATGAAATCGATTGAAAACTGAAATAATTGAGTACTTATAGTCATAATTTACTTCAGTTCCGTTGTCATTATGAGTCAGCTTTAGCTATTTTAATCAATTCGATATTTTCATAAATATATCGATATATCGAATAATAAAATTATTTGTCTAAATATCGATTTATTTCGATATATCGTATTGCAACTATCGAATAATTCGATATTAAATTAATATCCCTACATGAGGAAAGCCTATGTGCAGCAGTTGGTATCTCTAGATTGAAATAATGGATAGTTCAATTAAAAACATCGTAAAGCAAATTAGGTGAAGTAAAGTATGTCGAATAATCGGCTACTGCGCAACGAGTCGCGGGTTCAATTCCCATACGGGTCAGATATTTTGTATGACTTAGAAAAAATCCGGCGTAGGCGTTTGTGCATGTGAAATAACTTTCTTTTCTATAAACGTAGTGAACGTCATTTGCTCGCTGTGTACAATTTTTTTTTGAGGCGGAGGAAATGCCTAATTTGGAGGGGAAGTATGAGGCTCGCACCCACTAAAAACTCCGCCGTGTTCCATCTCCCCACGTCGCCGGAGGTCGTGGGGACTGCCGATTGGTATTACTTCGGCGCGACTCCGGCAAGCGCTGTGTACCCTGGCCACTGTTGAGGGTACTTTTTGTAAACTTTTTGTAAATTTAAGGGAGGGGCGACGTGTAATCATAAGAAAAGTTGTTATAAGTATAAGTGGAAAATTGTGAACTCTGCCACGTAAAAGAGGCGTGAGTATATATATATATATATGTGTATGTATAGCAATTAATGACACGATAAAACTTTTCAACTATATTTATTAATAAAATAACCTTGTCACCGATATCCCGGCGTAGCAAGCGCCAACATTTTCTTTCCAACTTGTACTTCAAAGTGCTATATCATGTTACCCCCCGCCACCACAATAAGGGCTCAATTTCGTGACACAGTCTTTATTATTTATCTTTTTAATGTACACAGCCGATAACAAATATTTGGGCGAAAATGTTCGCTTTATTTATAGTCATATTAGTCGAAGATACTGTATACAACAAAACCAACATAAAGAAGACCGCTCGCCTGATACTAAGAGGATTAAGTCGCATTGAGGAAGAAAATGCTTTTATTTCGTAAACAAAATACAAATACACATATATTTTAGGCAGATTTTGTAAATATGCTGTTCTACTTTACATGCTTGAGGTTATACCGTGATGATAGATTGCGGATTTGACTACTGTCTCTTTTTTGTTGGTGATATTATACAATACGAGTATATGGCAGCACAGAGAGCCACGTGGCGGAAGAGTCGCACATTTGATTTTAAAAGGTGTAATGATTAGATGACTTGGTCGAGAATAGATGGCAGCACAGTGAGCCACGTGGCGGAACACAGTTGCACATTTGATTTTAAAAGATGTAATAATTAGATATGACTTGGTTGGAATCAGTATTCAGTCAGGCGGGAAGAGAGTCATAAAAGTCACGATAGTATATGGAATACTGCTTTAAATAATTAAGCCGTTATTTTTAGAAGGTGTAATAATATTATCATGGATATATATGTAATAATATTATCATGGATTGGTTTAAACTTCTAATACATAAACATATTATATTATATACTTATCCATAATTACCTTAAATCTCTTTGCTGAAAACTCATCGTAGAAAGTAATACTACTATTTAGCCTAACTTTATTTTTAATACCCAAAACTCTTCAAAGAAAAACTTGCGTAATTTATTTTAAAAGCTACGCCTTCTTATCGAGTTTCGCACTTCTTGATGGTCTGATGGACGGCATTCCTTGTTTACGTGGATCTAGGCTGCTTTCATCATACAATCTTCACCAGGTCGGTCAACTTGTGTGAAGGGTGGCTTTTCAGCACTCTGTCCTCAAAGTTTTTCGCGTTCTGTGATTTGGTACAGAGTTTATATGACCACTAACTTACCGCACGCGTATTTGCCCGTTTCATATCAGATCTTTTCATAGGAAAGATTTATTTTCCCGCGGTAATAAATAATCATCTTATGTCCGTGTCCGGGTCTCGAACTCCTTATAACAAACTAGCAGATGTAGATTCTTTCCTACTTACTCTACACTTATAGTAATATTTTGGTCAATTCATACAATATTTTAAAATTATAATATTACAAATTGTAGCCTATGTATTATTCTGATGTGTAAGGTAATTATTGTAAGGTTTCATAAAAAAATATCCATGCATATTTATAAACTTTCGTGTTTATAATATCACTAGCTTCCGCCCGCGACTTCGCCCGCGTGAAATTAGTTTTTGTCAATCCTGGTCCCTTATGTCTAAGGTACCAAGATTCATGGTCTTATCTTCACTTCAACCCCTATTTCACCCCCACACTGGTAAAAATTTCAAATTGCTGGAACAAACGATTTTTTGTTTCTTATGACGTGATATTTGACGAACTTGCATACTAACTTTCAACCCTTATTTCACCCCCTAGCTGGTCGAAATTTCAAAAATGCTAGAACTAATGTTTAATGATTTCTTATCAAGTGCTTAAATATAAAGTTTCATGGTTTTATCTTTTAAAATTAAGAAATCCCATACAAACTTTTAACCTCTATTTCAACCCCTTCATCCCTTTTTTTTCGAAATAAAAAGTAGCCTTTGTTCTGTCTCAGGGTCTAAAGATTGTCTGTACCAAATTTCATCAAAATCGGTTGCAAGGTTTAAGCGGGAAAGCGTAACAGACAGACAGACAGAGTTACTTTCGCATTTAATCAATTCAGCTGATTTTATCGGAATTTTTCACAGAAAAAAAATTGTACCACCATGGTAAACAACACCTTATATTCCTTTTCAAATTTACCTACCCCTGTATCATATATCCGTTTAATCGTTTTATTTATTTATTTATTTATAGATCACCAACATAATAAACATTTACACCAACGAATAATAATCATGTTAAATGCTCTAGCCTAATGCTATTATAATTATAGGTGATGACAGCATTTATTTTTTCTAAGAGTAACTCCCAAATATAAAAAAAAAACTAAGAAAAAATTAAATATTAAAATGAAAACAAAGACAGAAATAGACAAGCACAAATAACTTAAAACTAACTAGTACCTAAAGAGGAACTAATGAGTACCTGTCTTATTTAAAATAAATACAAATAACTTATACAAAAACTATAAAAGAGACTTTTTAAATTGGCGTATGCCATCCGCGAACAAATCCAATTCAGTAGACTTTGACAAACTGTGTACGTAACAAACAGACAGAATTACTTTCGCATTTGTTATATTCGTTGGAGTTTAATGTTCGTGCTTGGAGAGTTCTATTTCAGTAGAACAACGCTATAAAAATAATATTACTAACAATACACGATGTGTATCTGCTATATTAGTACAGATCTAGAAGTGCGTACTGGTACAGGCCCTGGTTTTACGAGTGTCGCCTAAAACGCGAGGCCTAGGCTGATGGCAGTAAAAGTATTGTAACTATTATTGAATCTGGGTCGAGCCGGCTGCGTCGTTAATGCCAGCCGGTTACAGCCCGGACGTGTGCCGTCTGACTGCTTACGAATCTGTTTTAATTGTACAAAGAACTCTGAAACGAGGATAAAAAATCCATAGAACATTTAAAATTCATTCATGTATTCATTTAACAGAGCATTGGCAAAATCAAACGCAAATTCCCGAAATACATTCACTTAAAACTGAGATGGTATTAGCAGTGAACAGACATATCGTGCTCTCTCCTGAGATGCTGTCGCCGTCCGTAGTTGGTGAACTCAGGTTCCATCACAAGAGAAACCCTATCATTTTTTTTTGTATAGGATAGAGCAGCAAACGAGCAAACGGATCACCTGATGGTAAGCGATAACCTTTGCCCATGGACACCCGCAACACCAGAGGAGTCACAGATGCTTTGCCGGCCTTTTAAAAGGGAATAAGGGGGGAAGGGGGGATTGGGCCTCCGGTACTCTCACTCACTCGGCGAGACACAGCGCAAGCGCTATTTTACGCCGGTTTTCTGCGAGGCCGTGGTATCACTCCGGTCGAGCCGACCCAATTCGTGCCGAAGCATGACTCTCCCACGGTAAAAAATCATATAAGGCCTCTACCTTAATGAGTCCACTATACTCGTACCATTTCCTTCGATTCCAAAGATGATAATAGAACATCATTCATGATGGTGATACGTGATGGGATCTATTGTTACGTATCAAATCCTCGACACCTTAAATAACAAGGCAAGCTTCCTTTCTACCTTTATTATCTAAGCGTAATAACAGATAAAACAGGCTGCGCAATGAAAAATACAAAAAAAAATACAAAAAAGTTTATTTTCTTTAATTTCTTAGAATTAGCTACAAATGTGGCAGGTGCCTCCTTTTAAGTTTTATGGACCTGTGTTAGGAGACTCCGCTCTTCATAATTACAATCTTAATGATATCGATTCTGGCGTAACTCTCCAAACCCAAATCTAACAACAGTCCCTCCCTGTCACTCTGCATAAAGTATGACAAGGATAGACCGCCGTCCAACCCATTTCCGAGCTTAGAGAATCACAGCAGAATCATCACCAATATCTACATAACTAGATAAAATATATATTCACAACATAAATTTCACAACATCACTTAGCCAATCATAGTCCACTGCTGGACATAGGCCTCTCCCAATTTGCGCCACAACACCCGGTCCTCCGCCTTTCGCATCCAGTCCCCTCCGGCGACCTTCTTCAGGTCGTCAGTCCACCTGGCGGGGGGGCGTCCTACTTTACGGCTGCCGAGTCGCGGTCTCCATTCAAGGACTCGTCTGCTCCATCGGCTATCAGTCCTTCGGCAAACGTGGCCACCAATTTCACAACGTAAAATTAAAAATCAAAAATAAACGTCGCACATAACCAAACATAATAACACATTTGTTAATAATAATGATCAATAGCTTGTCTAGACTAACAATCTCTCGACCTCTAGGTAGTATGTAGATTCTATCCACTTCTGTACTATTTTCCTGCACTCTTTATGAACTTTGCCATATATATCTAGATCTATGTTAAGATTATTGTATAAGACTGCTGAAGGAGCATTAAATTGTCTTCTAGCAAATATACACTGAGAAAAAAAATGGCTAACAAAGTGTCCATAAAAGCTTTGTTGAATAATTACAGTAACTGCAACAAAATACTTGACACACAATAACAAAGGTCTCATAGTGCCCTCTGCAATTTTTTTATTGTTAGAGATTTATTGTTCCTGTGGCTTCGGAAATCTGAACCAAAGTAACAATGTTTATTAACGTTGTTAAGACAGCAACCGCGACTGCTGTTCGAATATTAATTTCAGTGTTTATAGTATGACAAAATAATCTGTAACAAAACCAAATTTGTTGTCATGTTTATTTATTACGATGCTGGATGAACAATATTCAAAACTAACAAAATTTAAGATTGTTCGCTTAGCAAATAAATTAGTGTTATGTGACAACTTACGAGTAGTTGTTTCGTTTTTATATACGCAGGACTCGGCTCGGCTCGTCCATTTCCTTCACGAATGTTCGACCGAGCGGGCGCGTGTTGTGTCGGTGTAGCACAATGGCGGAATATACTTTAAATCACGGTTGTGAACACTGTATTCTGCTCTACTATTTAATGTGAATTTAAAAGCAAGACAATTTACAACTAGTGCTTAGATTTAAGAACGGACATGAAGCAGGTTGGGTGAAAACGGGAATATTTATGGTGACAAAGCTAAATTGTTGGAGTAACTAATATGGGTTGTGATATGGCACAAGATCACAATTGTTTTTTTAACAACATAATATTGTTGCCGAATCTACCTAATTATCGATTTCATTTGACAATAAAAAATTTGTTATGGTAGCAATTCACTATGAACGGCTCTCCCGGATTAACTTTTAGGGGCCATCCATAAATTACGTCACACGGTTAGGGGGAGGGAGGGGGTTGATGAAGTGTGACATTGTGTGACAAGGGGTGGGAGGGATCTTAAATTTCGTAACGTCACATTACAAAATCTATTAAATCAAATAAGCTAACTGTTAAAACACAAACTTTAAATTATTACTATTAGTATGAAAAGTGCTGTAAATATTAACTTTTATTGTAAAGTCTGTATACTCTCATAAATAAATAAAGGAATAGTATCTTCTTCTATCTATTAATAGGGGTACTCCCGAAACGTACTATTTTTCTAATTGATTATAGTAGGTGATTTTGAAAAATATAATAAGAAAATCATGAAATGACCATATACTTATTTAATATAAGTAATCGTTTTTTGTTTTGTTAATTGATTTGATGTTAATTTTATTAAAATGAAAATAAAACTGATTTCGAAACCGCTTTTATTATTCAATAATTTCTATAATTTCAAAATTTGTGACGTCACACGGGGGGGGGGGGGAGTCTCACAAATGTGACTAGCTGTGACAAGGACGGGGGTAGGGGCAAAAAAACACGAAATTCGTGTGACGTAATTTATGGATGACCCCTTAGTTGTTAATTTAGCAGGATTTTTTTCTCAGTGTAGAATAGGTTCTGGGAATGTCAATGAGTCTCTAATAATTGCTAATAGTTAGGAACTTCAAGTTTAAGGGGCGCTCTCCACTGAATCAATACGGTTCATCACTACATAGTATAAAACAAAGTCGTTATCCGCCGTCTGTCTGTCCCTATGTATGCTTAGATCTTTAAAACTACGCAACGGATTTTGATGCGGTTTTTAATAGATAGAGTGATTCTTAAGGAAGGTTTATATGTATAATACATGCATAATATAGTAGAGAAACACTGATAAATTTAGAGGTTTCTAATGTGATGTAAATAACTAAAATAAATAACTAAATAATACTGTAAATAACTAATTTTTACCGTGGGAGAGCCATGCTTCGGCACGAATTGGGCCGGCTCGACCGAGTGATACCACGGCCTCACAGAAAACCGGCGTAAAATAGCGCTTGCGCTGTGTTTCGCCGAGTGAGTGAGGGTACCGGAGGCCCAACCCCCCTTATTCCCCTTATTCCCCCCTATTCCCCTTATTCCCCCCTATTCCCTTTTAAATGGCCGGCAACACATCTGTGACTCCTCTGGTGTTGCGGGTGTCCATGGGCAACGGTTATCGCTTACCATCAGGTGATCCGTTTGCTCGTTTGCTGGCCTATCCTATAAAAAAAAAAAAAAAAAAATAAGCACGTTTTTTGCGCTTACATTGCAAACGATTATATACAACGTTCACAGTTTTTCTGTAGAGTATCTAGCATCAGCATTGCACCCGTGCGAAGCCGGGGCGGGTCGCTAGTTAACTGTAAATACACTGTTGAGTTATTTATTACTTTATCTCTCTTCTGCCTTGCACGACACCGTTGAGTTTCTTTGCAGGTCTATATAGATTGTCCGTCATTTTCTTTCGCCGTATGTCATCAGATAACACATTTAAAAAACGAACATTTTACATGACATGTTCGAACCAAGGAGCTCCCTATCAGAAGGTCGTGCAAGGTAGAACGGTACGGTATATTTGAATCAACTTTCCCTATTTTCATCGATGTTACACAATCGCACCTCAGATCTCGTAACAAAGCGATAATGCCTCCCAGAACGTTCATCCTATTACGTGTCCTCATCAGCAATCCAAAGCCGTCGGCGCGGCACCAGAAGGTCAACGACTGTGGCCTCGGATGACAAATTTCCGTGACGTCACCGGCATAAAAACGACGCTCATCTACTTTTCTATTGCGTTAAGGGATGTTCGCTTTCTAGATGGAACGGGATTAAAATTAATATAACAGTGAATTTAAAAAATGTCTGTAATAAGAACTTCATGTCTTACGAAAATGTGTGTATATTGTTAGTTCACAAACGAATAGTTTCAATGAACTAGATGTTTGGAATACTTTCCACCATTCGTCGTCACAAGACAACTGCACATATTAAAATAGTTGAGGTTGTCTCTGTTTAAAATGCCGAATCCAGTATAGAAGTAAGAGAAAGAAACAAAAGGGGAAGTTTAGCTTTTTTAATCATTTGTTTGTTTACAGTTAACATACTCATATCTTTGCATTATCTAATTTCCTCAATTGGAAATGTAACAAAACAATTTTTGAGCAGTAACGCCTGTGAGACGATCATAGCAATTCTGTAATTAAGAAGATTTGCATGTCTGCTAATGTAAGGAATTTAGTTATAAAGGAGATGTCCCATATTGGTTTATAGTAACTAACTCGGGTAAATTTGATATATTTGGATAGAAGGCTCTAAAAGAAAGTAATCGCCGTAAGTCATGTTATTTTCAAGACCCCCGATTTTTAATAATTCGTATTCTAGTATAATAAAAAATGAAATATCTTTAATGCAATAATTACACATTGCTTAAAAAAATTATCAACAAGCCTTTTAAAAATCTAAATACATAATTGCTTTAATGAACCGAATATTTCTAATTTTGAGAAGTTTTTAACTAACAAAATATAGGGACTGCTATGTTACTTAATGTATGTTATCTAGAGACAGAAAAAAATATTAATAAAAAAACAACTGACAAATCAGGCACCTGCAGTCAATGTCATAGTTTTGATTTTATGATTATGATCAGACCGAGTAAATGTATTCTATGATTCAATTCAACGAAAAATATCAAACATAGAGTAAGATACCGGTAGTCACAGATTAATAAAAACATCATTAAGGTGTTACCATAATGAAATATTTCTTATAAACGTGTTTTATTTATTCAAAAATAATTGGGGGTGGTAAAAATATTTCTATTATTTGTTTCATACTTCATATTTTTTTCGGCTTTTTAAGTAAGTAAGTTAGTGAACTATTTATACACTGCTATTTATACATCACCTTTGTAAGGTTAACGCTATAAAACTCCGGAGTATAGTGTGTAGTCGAACATGTGTCTAAATAATTCAGTCACAGGATATCACAGCTATTAGCTTAAATAGCCATTTCCGAACCAATTATGAATATGATAATTTAAATGGTCCTGAAAATAAATAAGGGATGGCGCAAATCCGTAGTCCCCTTAACAGGTCCTTCACCGACCGCGATAACTAGCGAAAGTGGAACGGGATCGGCGGAATCTTACCGCGAAATCTCAGCATGATTACTAGAAATCAGGGTTGAGAAAAAATAAAAGTTAAAATTAAAAAAAAACTTCGCTCCCCGTTAGGATTTTTATCCCGTGTCGTGTGTGCAGTCACAAACATGCACAAACACCCAGACCGCAACAATTTTTTGTAGATCATACAAAATATGCCAGTCCCGTGCGGGAATTGAACCCGCGATCCGTTGCGTAAAAGCCGATCACTCGACCACTGCGCAAAACGTATCGTAAAAAGTATATTAAACCCGGTACATAAACATGCATGCATATAATCATGTCTGTTTTCATCGAAAGATTAGGCAAATATGTAATAAACACCCACAAATCAATCAACAGTTTTATGAGTAATAATTGAGGCACCGGGCACTTCGTATATAATAGGCTTGTTGCCTAAATTTCAGTAGTTAGATACTAATATACCTTGATGCCTATTCTATACAAAATAATTATTATTTTTGAAAAAAAAATGCTTATTTATAAGAATAATTTTGCATTTTATTTAAATATTTGACATTAGTCATCAAAAACGCTCATGACTGTCATGGCGTCTTGAATGACATCACGCCGTGCAAAACACAGCTGTTTTAGTATCGGAATATTCGGTATTGTGAAGTTATTTTAATAAAAAATGGATTCATCGTATTACAAGTACTGCATAGTGCCCCAGTGTACAAGCACAAGTATAAAAATACCAAAAAAATTATTTATATACGTGCCAAACAATCAGCAGATACGTAAAAAGTGGCTGACACTCGCGAGAAGGAATGATGCCCATTCTTTTTCGCACTTCCACAAGACACTTGGGAATGACATTTTGACTTTGACGTTTCGCACGGCGTGACGTAACAATTTTTAATTGGTGTTTGCTGTCACGTGACTTATGGCTTATTTTGTGCAATTTTATTTTATAAAAATATAAATAATCAAAAGTTATTATTTTATAAAACTTTGTTTTTTCATAATTAAATGATCATCTTAATAGTTATGCAACCTAACGCATCAGATTTGTTCATAGTGGATACAAGCCTATTAAGATAAATTTAGTTAGTGACATTAGTGTGACTATAAATCTTATGTTATAATCATATAGTAAATATTTTTGATCCAAAGTATGTATTACTTTGGATTCATAAAAACATTTGGTTAACTATACACTACTAATGAGATTACAAAATATTTATTTTATTTATTTATTTTTGCACACACATACGTTAAAGGTAAAATAGATTTATAACATTAAGCAAAAGGTACTACATATTTCCCTAAGAAATTTCTTCCCGCAAACCCGAGTGGACAGGTGAACTTAACGGGTTAGACATTGTGGGTACCTTTTTTTTCCCCCTGTAGAAAATGCATTAAATTGCATACCCCGGCTGTGGCGAGCCGGTGGTTATGTGGGGCTCTCCTCCACAGAAGGGAGAGGCCTACCCACTAAAAACCTCAGGGATGGCCTTCCTCAGGCATGTAGGGAGCCCCCGGGAACATCAAGCCACTTCCGGGAACCACCAGCCTCCGCTCCCCCGCCGATACAGGGGAGCCCTCCTCGGGGGAGGCTCACTACCTCCCCCGGTCTCCTCCACCGACGACGCCCCCCGGCCACGGAAGGGGAGACATTGTGGGTACCTACTTTCTAAACATACTAAATATTACCTAAAAATAAATATAAATAAATATATAAGCATCACATAAATAAGAATATATATATATATATATATATATATATATATATATACATACATCAATACACATACAAATTCAAATACATATTTATATACCTGCACCACATACATGATTTTTATTTACAATTTATATTAATCATAATAGTATTAATTTGTTAATGGCATTTCTTAAAAAATAAACAAGTCACTGAAAACGTTGACAACCCTAACGGGCAGGTGCGTCTTTCCGGCAGATTAATGACCCCCGGGCTGAGGGGCGACAGGAAAAATGTTTTGTTCCTAAAAGAGTTTTCTTAAAAACATATTTATTTAGCTTATTCCTGGGCAGGTTTCCGGGATCGAGTCGCTGCGATAACCGGATCACTTGGACCTCGGGCTCTCACTATCGGAAACGGAGATGTTTCGGGGACTGTTTTTATCTTTGTTCCTCAGATTTCTGCACGCAACTTATAAGCAGTCGTTTGAAGGGTTGATTTTTATGTCATGTTTTATGATATTGGTTTTTATTCAAGTCAATATAGTATCTGAATATATTATTGATATATCTTTTATTATATAAATAGTATAATTAGGTATATGTATTATATTGTATTATGTACATTTAAGTAGACTTTTTAATAGCTAGCTGCTATTCTTATCAGCGAGAATAAACAGACCATAGATTACCAACCTTACAAGATTTAACGATAATCTTATAGAATCCTGTAATTAATGTGATGATTTTTCAATAGCATTTTCATATCTTATAATGTTTTATGTATTATTAAAATAAGCAATAGCTTATATAGTATTCCTAGCCCCAATGTTAACAATATCGAGTAGACATAATTATTAATAGGCTCATTAAAAAAACGGTCACTCGATTATTTTCATTCAAACATGATATGAAAATAATAATACCCCAATGGCACTGTGGTCGCGGCACTGGAATCGGCCGATTCACGGGGCCCGGGGTCGATCCTGCCATGTGCCAATTATATTTTCAATTTTCAAACTTCGTATGAACATTTATCTGATGCTCCTACGTTAAAGCTACAATAAAGCAACCTACATACAGCTGCGAAGAAATACCAAAGGTGTATGTAGTTTACTGATCCTTGTTTATTTAAATTAAATTAATTTATAATATAAAATTTTGTTTTTTTTATTTTAATTATATTTTCCGACCAAAATACCAAGCTTGGCAAACCCTTTCATTTGATACCCATATTGTAGGGGTGCATTATAAATAATTGGTCCGCCATCTTGGGAAAGTCCGCCATATTGGATTAAGAGTGACGTCACATTATATATCGAGGTGTTCTTTGCAAGCCCTTTCATTTGATACCCATATTGTAGGGGTGCATTAAAAATAATTGATCCGCCATCTTGGTAATGCCACCATGTTGGATTTAGAATGACGTCACACGCATAACCATGCATTGCCATCCGACTTACACGTGCATGTAAAATTTCAGCTCAATCGGAGACCGGGAAGTGGGTCAAATTAAGATTACAAGATTTTCTTACATAGTTATAAGTGAAGCTAATATAAAAGCTTGTAATTTTTTTTAATAAATGTTTATAAAATTTTGTAAGTTATAGGATATAGGCATTTAATCACAGGTACATAGGGAGTTTACCCGAAACCGAAAAATATGGCAAATTGATTGACTTTATAGGCTTAAAAATCGGCCGCAGTATCTGTTCGCGAGTTGTCATAACTAACACACGCCAAATTAATATTAACGTTGAGTGAGCGAACGTTGTGTACCTAGACGTAATTAAGTAGGTATTGTCTGTGTTTCTGTAATAAAAGTAGTAAGTAGACATCAGTTTTCAGTAATTTGGTAGATTTTATACCAATTATACGACTTCCGTGGATTATTTTAGATTTTTTTTTACAAACCGACTGTATCACCTATTCCGATATTACGAGAAGCCTTCTAGAGAAGAACAGATATGAAACGCTTACACCTGCGTTTCATCTCTTCTCTTATCAAATACCAAAATTATAATGTCATTTCCTTTACAGGATATAGTGAAGGAAATGTCAAAACATTTGCTTATTCAATACAAACAGTTTGGTCGATCAAATAATCAAGCACTTTATAATAAACATTTTTTATTAGTATATCTTTGATTTCTTAGAATTTATTAAAAAAAAAAGCTCCTAAAATAATAGGACACACACGCATACATATATAATGTATGTATGCGTGTGTTTATATATGTGTATATATTGTATATGTATGTATATTTATATATGCGTTGCTAGTATTCTAACTTTATTTGCATAGGTATAATTGTTTATTTGTCATGTTAATAAATAATGTCTTTTAATATTATTTCTTCTCCGTAATCGTACACCGTCTACAATGGTTTTCACATTTTACAGGTTGACTGGTAGAGAATGCCTCTGGCATTAAGTCCGCCTTTTGTACATCTGATTCTTGTTGTGCGAAAAAGATTAAATAAATAAATAAAATAATAATTGTGTATGTCGGTTTATTAGTTAAAATAACTTAGATAATCGTATCGTTTAACTGTAAAGAATTGTCATAATAAATCAAGTTCCAAATCAACCTCAGAAATATAACATAAAAGTATCACAACCATAGCGTAACAAATATATAGTTGAATGTAAACCATCTTCATTTTTTGAAGTAGATTAAAAATAAACAGCTACATTTGAACAAGCTCCGCAGTTCTCGTCTTTCTCAAACTAAGTCAGACTATCGATCTAAATGCCGATTGCCAGCAACAGAAGTCAATATAAAATCAAATTAAAAAAATTGTGTAAATATTACAATAATATAATGATAAACACTGTGTAATAATAAAATCAAAATAATAAGAACGAAATTTAAAAAAAATATATATCGCTCATCCAAAAGAATATTGACATAATTACGTTTTTGCGATTTTTCAGGAGAGCGTTTTAAAAGTTTGACATCGAAAATATTGTGTATTTCCAATCATTCTATCGATATATTTTAATATGTTGTTATGTTGTATTACTTTATTAACAATAATATTACATAAAAAGTTTGCGAGAAACCACAAGATAATTATTAAAAAATACCAAATGAAACAAACCGGACGTACATTTATGACATTTTGTAATTTAAATATTACAATTATGACATTATACCAGGTTTGGATATGGGAATAAATCATGAATTTAAACTACATAATTCTTAATTTGTTTTATTTTTATAATACATTTTATTTTATGAACTTGAAACGTAAACTTTTTCAAAAGCTTAACTAATTTTTTTTATAAAAATCTTAACGTAAGAAAACAAAAATAAACTGTTATTAAACAATTTTAAGTAAATAATATACGACAGTGACTCTCTCTGTCGGAAAGTAATGGATCAAAAATTCTGTCGTTTTTACCACAAATAAAACGTGCAAAACACGAAGTTATGGTATCAAAAACTCATTTTCGACTTTTTGGTAATTATGTCAATATTCTTTTGGATGAGCGATATAATTGTAATTATTGAAATTGAAAGTATCTGTTATCAAGTCTATTTACCCGGTTAAAGGGATTCGGCAGAATTATCAGCGCTTCTCGATTTGTGGAGCACATTGTTGAACCGGAACCTGTTTGCTGCTGAGGCACATAATATGTAAAATAAAAATGTGTATTTCGGTCGTGGTGGCAAATAAAGTTATGTCTATATCAAAGTGGAATATGTCGACCAATCATAATCAAAGTTGCTCAGCGTAAATATTGCAATGGAAATTTTGCCCAACCCTAAATATCGAACACAACAAATACCTTCCAACATTTCGTTAATCACCTTGTACAAATAAAATCGGCAACGTAATACCATTGTAATATTGCTGACATGAATAAAGGCTGTCCTCGAAACACGCCCATGAACCCTCTCGAAAGCCGGTCACTTGTCTTCGAAGCGCGAATTAAAATCGGGTAATTCTTAAAAATGAGCTTGCGTTTACGTACAAATACCCTAAACAAATGAACGTAGACTCCCAACAGGGGCGGTGAGGTGTCATAGTGTATGCGTAAGACGAGAACCTCATCTCTACATTAATATAGACAAAGTACATTTACGCCCCAGCTAATATTATGATCACGAAAGGTATGGATGGATATATGTGAATCTTTCAAGTAAAAACTACTAAATGGATTTTATGAAACTACAATAATTCTCATACATAAGAATAACATATAAGTTACAATTTATATATTTTGACGACCTCCATAAACGAATGAATATACGAATGGATACAAATGAAAGAAATAGTACACCGGTTTCAAGTTCGAATCCCGGTGGAGGCAGATATTTGTGTGCTGAACGAGCATTTGTTATTACTTATTCCTAGTTTTTAAAATATACATTTCAAATAGATATATATGTATGTCTATCCGTTATCCTAGATCCCATAACACAAACAGTATAGAACTTACTTTGCTAGGTTAATCGGTGTAAGTATAAGAAATATTTTTTTTAATTATAAAAAGTAGCGCTAGTTAAAAATGTTATTGTCTGTCTGACTGTTACAATTTCTCGTCAAACCAGCTGGACTGATTTAAATTAAATGTCGTGTGGTGATAGTTTGAAACTCACGAATGTACATAGAATAAATTTACCATGGGAAAATATCGCTTTCCTATCATAAAATCTCATATCATTTGAACTCATCCGAACCGATGTCAATATAATATGCAATGGCGATAGTTTAAGATCTGTCTAAAGATAGAAGTTATTTTTTTGATATAAAGCGGCTTGAGTAACGTACTGCTATTATTATAAATATACTCCATATTCTATAACTTTAAAATAAAAAGTAATTTTGTTTGTTTGTCTGGTACATTGTAGCATGACATAGGCTGCATAGATTTTGATAGAGAATAATTCACACCACTATAATTTTTCAAAATAAGAAAATCTGATACAGCTTCGGCAAAATGAAAATGGCGTTAACTAAACAAAAAAATGTGACAAAGAAAATATGAATTAAAATATGACTCTTCTAATTTTCAAAAAAGCTGTACTAACTTTCAAACTTTCGTGTTGCATAATCAATATAAATCTATGACGGGAATTAACACGAAGGATGTCTTGCCACTACAAACTCCAGGCGTCTACAAAATTGACTGCAGCTGTGGTAGTTCTTATATAGGCCAAACGAAGCGGTCCATAGCTGAAAGGGTCCAGGAACATATCGCAGCGGTGAAGAACAGACAAACTAACAGATCGGCCATTGCGGAACATCTCCTAGAAGCAGGCACCAACCACTGGATTGAATTATATCGCACGCAAGTCCTTTCAACAGATCGTCACTGTTATTCAAGAGTTGTACGTGAAGCGATTGAAATTAAAAAAACATCCGAACAATTTCAATCGAGAAGACGTCTTCAAATTATCAAATGCGTGGAATCCAGTGGTGACAAAAACACTATCTCGATTTGCTCAGTCGGTTACATCGGGCTCGTCAGTCGATTTGCGAAATACGGACACAGTGAGTGTGGTGTGTGACGGTGCGTGGATATCAAAAAATATGTCAGTGGTTCGAGAGAACTGCCGCATCACGGAGCTTGACAGCGCAGCTCCAGTCCGCCTGCGACCACGGCCGGTGTAACCTGCCCCCCTAGACAAAATGCCTATCTATTTGCGTTTTCTATAATAGTGTTACGCCGGTGGCTTAGTACAACTTCAAAAGTGATTTTCTGTGACTTAGAAACGTTTTCAGCAGGCTGAAACGTCGTTTCAGGCCGTTTCAGAAGTAGCTCTTTCACATACTAAAAAATCTAAATTACACCCAAGTTACAGTAGTTTTCAGGCGCCTGAAACATGTTTTCAGTACGTTTCAGGCTACCCTCTATCCAACGCCGCAATAACCTGAAAACCCGTTTTCAGGCGTTTTCAGGACCCCTTATGAGCCATTAAGCCTACTTCAGTAAAGGGATATAAATTTCAATAGGAGTGAAAGAGATAGCAATAGTAGAAAGAGACAGAGATAGAACATTCGAGAAGTATTAGAATGAGAAAACATCATTAGAAAGAGATAGACAAACACAGAATATTCGAGAAAGATAGTACGGGAATATTCGAGTATTGTGTATCGAGAATATTCGAGTATCGAGACAGTTATACTCGAAACGTCTCGAACGCGCGACGTATTGGACCTACACATTCGAGTGTGTCCGCGAATGTTCTGGCAAGAGTGGCAAGTATCTTAGGGGACTATATAAGGCTGTGTCCGGCCGCCGGGAAGATTATTGTTTTGCGATACAGTGCGAAAACATCTAAGTGATATTGGAGAACTAAGAAGCGACTTTCAGTGCTTTCAGTGAAGTTAGTGTATTAATTAATAAAAGTTCAGTGTTTTGGTAGACCGCCGTTTAATTTGCTGACCCCAGCTCGTAACAATAGATAACATAAAAAATGTATGGAACTGAAATTTCCAGTAGATACGTCACGTGACTTGATGACGCTGATAGAAAACTCGCAGACAAGATGCTAACTGTGTTTCTATTCTATCGCTCGTCTGTGTTCTATTTTGACAGTAGAAGAGTTCTATACAAATTCATAGAACAAAATGTAGTTTGTGTCGTAAAAAATAGATACGGTTCTATTCTATTTCTACTCAACAAAGCGATTGCTCATACCCAATAGATTGGTGATAGATTGTTTGTTTGTTGTTTTAAAATAGTGTGTTTTTACCAAATTATTCCTAAAAATGCAGACAGACAAGAGTTACTTTTGCAATTATAATAATAGTGTGGATCTTTAATTTGATAAACTTTTTACATATTGTATAAATATTAATATTATGTCATTTTGTAACAACCGTAAGTAAACAAACCTAATTTGAATTCAATACTGACACTCGCTTTTGTAATGATTAATTGTAAATCTCATACTTATCTCCTAATTAATGTAGGTAAATAATTGTGAAGTACGCACGTTTGAAATGTTTTGAAGTTCCTCCTAATGGCATTTTTTCTCTTTAAGCAAAGGAACTTAAGGCGAAACCCGGTAGATTATTTTCTATTTCTATTCTATTTTCTACTGTCACGGTAGACACAGCCATTCTATCAGTAGATACACTTTGTCTAGCATTTTTCGATAGAAAACGCTTAGTCTGTTATAATAGTTGAAATAGAATAGAAAAGATGCGCGTGCATTTTGTCTAGGGTTACTGGTTGAAACGTCCGGCAATAAAATACGGTACGTAACACTATCATGTTAATTCCCGTCATAGATTTATATTGAAAAAGCTGTAGTTAGAATAGATACTCGTAGTACAACAATTGTTATACTTTTTTTTGTATTGTGGTATCATCGATATCGATACTTTTGACTACATAACCCACAGTTTATTTTTGTAAAACATGACCAAAGATAACCTACTGTCTCCCTGTTCCATTTGGCCTCGTTCCCAACAATTAGTTTCAATTTTTACCTTTTTCAAGGCGAGCAAGCAGATAATTAATTATTACCCTCATTTGCATGTTGTCTCAGCTTTATTTAACGCCGGCTCCTCGCAGAAAACATATAATGAATCCTGCGGCCATTTTAGACCGGCGCGCCTCATTTAACATAATTAGCTTTTTATTCGGCATCATGAATGTTTTTAAACTTAATGATTTCGCCGGAGACAGTTTCATTTGGGAAATTTTGTAAAGAACCACTAAATTTTGAACAATTTTACGGCGTTATTATCTACCTAATTCGTTGGCCTAATGTCATATCGCAAAATGTCATTGTTCTAAACTCATGGAAAATTTCTCGATCAACCACGATTAAATAACACAGTTTTAAATATAAGGTAGTTAAAGGTATTTAAGTTAATCAATATTTTAATGCTTTGCTAATATTAATAAAACGGTGTCACGGTTGATATGAATAAAATCCACATGTTATACGAAATATGTTAACTAAATGTATTATTTATAAAGTATGTTTATGCCACCAGAAGGTTAGTGCTACGAATGTCCCGTATGTAGTTCGTAGCACATTCTCAAGTGCTACGACTATATCATGTCAATTGTAAGAGATTTTCTGACAGTTAATTGAAATTTTTGGCTGTATAGAAAATATAGATGGCGCTTTTGTCCTAAGATGAATCAAGATGATGTTGATTTGTTTTTAAATAATATTCCTATTTAATTTATAAAAACATACATTTTATTCAAAAAACAATGTCTGTTTAATCTATAGCGTATACAATCAGAATTCTCTAATACTGCAAAACATATGTATTGTAGATAAAGTGTCGAAATATTTAAACACTGTTATACAAAAACAAAATAAACGTAAAGCCATCTATGGACAGGCTTGATAAGCTCGTCTTAACTGTCACTCAGAAAAACTTCAAATCATTGAATCAAGAATCGGAAGACAGAACATTAGTGCTACGATCGCGACTTACTACGAACATTTTCCGTAGTACTACGAGTTGACAAATAAAGAAAAACTGTGGTTGTACCATGGGTAATCATGGGTAACTAAAATCAGAATAATTTTAACTTAAAAACTAACTTTTAAAGAACTTATTTGCGCCAAATTGTAAGTAAGATGAGAAGCTTTGCGCAACAGTCGAGTGATCTGCTACTACGTAACGTAGCAGATATTTTGTATGACTTATAAAAGTTTTAAAAGGGTATCTATGATTCTGTGATTGTTACTACTTCGACGATACAGGATCAAAATAGTGTGAGCAATGTTTTTCAAAATAAAGAAATCCTAAAGTGGTCTTTACCATGGCAAACAAAGGCCTTATAAGTTATATTAAGATTGATGATAATCTGTCAGTGCGCCTATATACAAATTAATAATAGATTCATAGACTTACTGCAAAAAAAGCGAAAATTTTGAACAAGAAATAACATTATATTGATCATAACACAATCATAAAAAAGCTCTCATCATAAAAATAACAATGAGGCAACTAATTAGTATAGAACTGAGAATATACTAAATACCGATATCTTATCAACGTGCTTGAATTAATAAACGGAAACGGAAACTGGTATAGAGCTATACAAATGCCCCGTCTTAAAGTAATAACACTGTAGTTTATTTAAAATTATACAGACGCTCCGCTAAGAAAATGCACAACCATCTTAAGTAGCTAAAATTAATATGCAGCCATAACAAAATAATAACATAGCAGCTTAATAGATCCAGAAGTTATAGCATCGTATAAAATAGAAATTTATTAAATTTGGAACAAATAGAAAAGTTTTAAATCAATCATTTTTTTTTATCAAATGCTCTAACATATAAGTTGGTTACAAATGAATTTTAATTTGTAATCACTATTAATGTAACAAAGAGATGTGACATTAAAAAACATACCTCCAGTAGTATCTATCGCTGCTCCCTTAACAAGTGAAGATGTTCTTAGTAGAGAGACCTGCGTCAACCACGAGGGTTCAGAATGTATTGGCCAACTACTTACACCTTTGAATGTCTTCGCAGATGTGCAGGTTACCCTACGATATTTTAATTTACATAAGAACATTGTATAAATGTAGGAAATGAAATTGTTGATGTAAAATATAATGATACATACCAGATGGGAATCTCGATCAGATAGAAGAATAACGTTAGAAGAGCAAACACAAAACTGCAATATTTTCCCTACAGCTGTAGTTTACATTAAAATCTTCGTACGGTTATCTCCGACAAACAACGTATGTAATTTTCATTAGCGCTGGGGCGACGCCAGGGCTGCCCGCCCTACACTCGCCTCGCGCACAACTTATATTAAATATCTTTGTAAATATTCAAACACTCTTGAAATTCCTTGGTTACATATTATGTTAACCTATCGACTAAAATGTATGATAATAAAATTCTATCTTTTCTTTTAATATAACTCGGTATTCTAACTTGTATGCATGAATACTTACAAGTCAAGTTATAAATAATGAAGTAATAATAAGTTTTTACTTTATAACTTTTATATATTATATATAAAAATGATGTACAATTCAACGTGTTTGTTTAATGAAACTAAAGCACATTTCTCGAAAATAACACTTTTTTCGCTGCAACATTTTATGCTTTGTACGTCAAACATTCTGTATTTACGTATATTCATATTTGAATTTTATTATATTTTAATTATTATTATTACATAAGAAACGAGTTCAAATAATAATTGGTCGTTCGTTAACTATTAATTTTTTAAGTTTATACCTTTTTCAATTCTGAACTATTTATTTTTGCATTTCATTTTAACCCTACAATATAATGTTTACGGCAAACTAATATAAAATTGAAAATACATCAACAGCTTCTACTTCCTTGTACGTAGCAAGGAAAAAGTGAGACTATATCTATTGACGCCTTAACTATTCAGTCACTGAACATCATTTGTACCGGTGGAAAATTTCAACTACATCCATTATTAGCTTTACCAAAATAGACCTTATTCATTGCTACTAACCACATATCAATATACAACTTGGAATTTTTTGAAAGGCAAGCAATAAAGCAGCATTTAAAAATATAGTTTATTAATTGTTATACTTACATTTAGGTTTATTTATTTCATTGTATGGGAACTTGTCATTATTCTTTCCGCGGTATCAACTGGAAATGAAAGAAAACGTAGCCGTTTCTGTTCGTAACAACTCCATTGTGACGTTTTATCGTAGTTCGTAATGGAAATAAGACAATCATTTTTATCTGCGTTTGAATAACATTTTCTTCTATCAGCATTTTGCTATGATCGTTGTATTTATTACATTAGAGATGTCATAGCTTTGGCTGGAATTTAAAGACCTCCATAGTCGAATGGCTAGTACACCGCTTTCTCAGAGGTCCCGGGTTCGAGTCCCAGGGGGGCTGATGTTTATGTGATGAATGCGAACATGATTGTTAATATATATTTCTATCAAAAATATTTATATATGTATGATGTATGTCTATCTGTTACCCTGGGCTAAGCTAAGCTAATTGGTGTGAGTGTAAGAAATATTTCTTTCTTTAATAAGGAAATTCATATAGCTTTCCTGATAACATCCAAAAACTAAATCGCTTAACATCCTGCATACTCTAAATTTCTAAAGTTCCAGGTTCGAGTCCTGGTAGTAGCAGATATTTATGGGATGAATACGACCTTAGTGATAACTGTTGTATATATTTCTACAAAAAAGAAGACAAGTATTTATCTTTATATAATTGTTATATGTATGTATGAGTATGTCCATCCGTTGCTCTAGATCCCATAATACAACAGTCAATTGTGTAAAATTTCTTCATACACATACAAATTTAAATACAAACATATTTATATACCTACACACATATATTTTTTTTACAATTTATATTAATCATTATACTAGTGTTAATTTGTTAATTGTATTTCTTAAAAAATAAACTATATATACATATATACATTTTTAAAATTATAATTATGATTTTAATACTAAAGAAAGTGTAATGGAAAATCCTTTTTTATATTAGAAAGTTCATTTACCGATCTATAGTAAAAAAATGTCCACGTATCGGGCAGGTTTGTAGTTAGTACAATAATATGACAGATCTAAAAGTTGATGAGTATATTTCTTTTTCTCAATCTTGCGAAAATGGCTTTAGAAATGTTGATTTGGACGTACGTAATTGTCAAATTTCAAAAAATGGATGCATGTTTTTTTAAATAGGTTTTCAAAACTTGTTCTCAATAACATAACAATAATAAGGTTATTTTAATATGTATATCAATAGAGTAAATATGAGGTCCTTCTCAAAATGTAATATTGATATAAGTGTTAATACTGTGTTTATTTACTTTTTACACATAATGTGAAAAGTTAAAAAATGAATTACAGGCTTTGTTTTTTGCCTTAATTAAATTATGAAGCAATTTATTGTCATAAGAATAGACATATTTTTTCTCTACCTCCACACATAGTAGTATATTTTTTCTCGATAATAAGTAGTTTTAGTATCGTATTCTAAAATCTAAACTTAATATATAGAAAGGGATAGCGCTACGCGAGCTCATTAGCATCATCCTGTTTTAAATGTACTCAAGTTTATATTTTATTTTAGAATACGACTCTTAGTGGTATGAAATAAATTGCTTTATTGAATGTATTTACTTGAGTGTCAAATCGGTAATTCAAAGTCCTGGTCATCATTGATATACTTATTAAGACATGAAGGATTACCCTATTAAAATGCAGTAAGCGACCAAACCTCGAAATTAGTTTCACTTTTCCATCTCCATTCTCATCCATCTTCCATCCATGAGAAGAAAAAGAAAAAGAAAGCGGCAATATTTTCGTTCTAAATTCTCACATCCTCACAAACTTGTCGATAACTCTGATTGTACCCAATTAATCCAACTAAACGGAAAAATGTTGCAATCGCTTTTCAAATTAGGTTCTTTTCAAAGCCCACGTTCCCGCATCGCAGAACCCCTTACGGGGTAATGAAAAGATGAGATAGCCCGCAGACCCCGTAAAGAACCCCCATTTTCAGAACAGCCGAATGTTCCCGCTCTGTTATTACTTGTTTCGGCATTCACCAAAACGGTTCTCATTAAAGAGGACGACCTGATCTAATATAGAGTAAGGTTATGAGGCTATTTACATCTGTAACGATTTCACTTATTGTTGCATTTATTTGGCTTTAAACTCAATAAAATCATTAAGAGAAGTTAGTGAAAGAGCATGCTTCATTATCTAAACCTGCTTCTTTTCATCATCAATCATTTATTTTACCATCACACGACAGGACATAATTTAAAAAACAGAGGAAAAATTATATGTACAGCCTAATGAATCAGTTGCATTCTGCTATGTGATGTCAAAAATGCGTTCAGTTGCGTTCGATGTCATCTTACATCGAATTAATAAACAAATTATGCACCCTATAGTTCTAATCCGTCTACGATATACCTCGTTATAAATAAAGGTAATTGATAGATTTTGTTACTTAATACCTCCCAAAATCTCCCAAGAACTAAAACTACTCAAGTAAATCCTCCCCCAATACATTTAACCAATTAGAAGTCAATATCAACACACGATAACTCCGACTCAGGGAGCGTAATCTGTTACGCTATGAACGCGAATCGATTAGCAGCTTAGAAGATCCAATGAATATCCTTCAGTGATAAGTGACTGTTATGCAATGGAAGCCTAATTCAAACTTTGTTCTTGTGGTCGGTTTCTAAAAAAGAATAAATTTACTGAATAATTTGAGTGGATAAAATCCCAAATTCATTTTATATCTGGTTAATATACAATATTATAACTGAATAATTATTTCAGATTTCTAATCCAGACTGAGACATTTTTCGATGTGAATATAGATAATTTACACGCTATGTAGAGTTTAATGTAGAGCGCTAGTAGTGTATGTAGAGCGCGTTTAGTACAAATTACACGGCAAAGTTTATATAGCAGTTTGGACAACGGATACATTGTTCGGATATATTGTTCTCCTTGACGAGCTGATCACGAATATGCAGCTCATTCTGCCTTAAACCAGGATTTTTTAGCCAAATCTCAAGTGTGAATTTCCCACACTGCTCGGTCTCGCGCTATGGTACGATCTTCCCTAAATCATCCGCCTACCTTGTAAGAAGGCGAATGCTGAGGTATCCAACACATGCCAGTCATTCGAAAACCTTTCCGCCCCAACAGCCATTAGCACTATGGGCAATTTACCCATCAAAGATTCACAATCCCTCAGACTATATCGGTGACCCTGGTTCTTCTGCGTATTAGCTGAATTGCCTCTTCATAAGTTCAAAGTACACGTTAAAAAGACGCTATAGAGTAAGGGCTATTACAAAGTCAATACTTGATGTTGATTTGAAGATATTACACTCTAAAGTGTAAATATTTGTTTTTCCGTATAAATCGTAACATAACATTGTTTGATAACGACATAATTTATTGTAAATATTGTTATTACTTTTGATAAATTTGCTTTTATCATCATGTTGCGCCCATTTTTTTATCAGCTAAAAAATACGTCCTGAATGGATGTGTTTAGGATTTATGACATTCGGACCGCGGAAAAGGAAGGGCAATAAAAAAAAAGATTTTGACATTCGATACGTCAGAATAAGATTAGATTCGATACTTGACTATCCGCATTTATCCGGGTCGCATTTTATCGGCAGTAATTAAATTCGGATTAAATTTAATATTTACGGTAATTTACACAGTACATATACGGGTTTATTTGAATACTAGCGGACACGACAGACTTCGTCCTGTCAAAAAGATTTGTACAGTGGCAGTTTTTTGTTCCTAATTATTTTATAGATAATGTCGCATAACCAAATCGCAAAAAAGTCTAAATGACCTATAACATTTTGTGGCTATTCAATTTTGGAACGTGACATTAAATCCTCCAACGATGTATTCTGTGCTCCAACGCACGCACGCACACTGTTTTGATAGATATGATTGAATTTCAACTATAATTAATAAAGCGCAAATTGACTCTTTGATGTTAGGAACACACCTTCATTGCTTAGACAACAGTGAGTGCTTGCAATATGAACTTTATACAATAACAATAAAGCTCAATTCGACTGTACGTTTTAGTTAGAAAACGTTTGCATGGGAAAATAAAAGGGTTGTTTTTAGAGTATTTCCGCTAATTATTCGAATTTTCCTCATTGTAAAAACCCTCCTTGAACTTCAACGAACATTAACAAAAAAAAATTGGCCAAATTGGTCCAGCCGTTGTTGAGTTATGAGCTTACCAACACATTTTGCGATTAATTTTTATATATAAGATATATAACTTACGGACAAGCACCAAAATATAGTGTCTTGAAGACGGGATTGGATGAGAAAGTGGACGGCCACGCGTTCGCACACTTCACACTACAAGTATCATAATCTAATCTAATATATATAAATCTCATGTCACAATGTTTGTGCTCAATGAACTCCTAAACTACTTAACCGATTATAATAAAATTCGCACACCATGTGCAGTTCGATCCAACTTGAGAGATAGGATAGTTTAAATCTCAATTATCATCATCATCATCATCATCATCATCAATTTTAAAAATTCTTTCACCAATAGAAAGCCACATTATTGCGGAGTGTCATCATCATCATCATATCATCATCATCATCATCATCATCATCATCATCATCATCATCAGCGGACGGCGCGCGATGGCTTCGGGTTTAATTCAGTTCGCTTTCGTGCTCGCTTCGGGGATTATTAATATTATGCCCAACGAAGTGGGCGCGGGTCAGCTAGTATATGATATATATTTATTACACATACGGTAGGGCACATTAGCACACAAAACACAACATAAGCCTTGGTGCAAGAGGTATCTGGTATGTAAATACATATATATAATTAGTAAAATAAATAAATATAACAATTGCGGGTGTTAACGGAACAGGGTGGTATGAAAAAAATTTGGCCGATTCAAAAGAGCTTTCTATAAAGTCGTATTTGAATAAAGCTAATTTTGATCTTGATTTTATTTTATCATTTCTGATTTGCAATAGATTGGATATTTCCCTAATGCCTTTTGGGTGACTGAGCCTTCTTATAAAAACCATTATAACATTGTTACGGTTCCATATGTCAACACAGATAATACGCACGAATCAAACATTCAGTCTTGAGGCACTGTGGTAGGTAGTCAGAGAATATAATATTGTGTTTCAATATTTTATGCACGCACCCGGAAGACTGGACTATAAAAGTGCAGTGCAACATAAAGTCAGAGTACAAGATAAACATGTGTTAAGCCGTTGAGTCGCTTGGCTCGCGCTCAAGAGGCTCATGACAGATAGCTCCATTCAAGGCGACCCAGCTCAATCGATTCCAGTTGAACTAGACGGGTTTCTTACTTTATATTTTAATTTTATCTTCCAACTAGCTGCTACTGCAAACTCTCTGCGTAATAAGATTGTGTGCTGTAGCAGTAAACATGTCTGTTTAAATGTTTCGGTATAAACTTGTAAGTATAGTCTTACTAAATGCCGTTGTTCAAATCCAAGCTAAAAAAAAATGTTGATAGATGCTGTTTTGGCTTGATATACCTAAGTAATAACTGAAATTTAATTTTTGTTTTAGATACGGCGTAGCTGTGGAGTTGAAGGGCTAGAGCGTTTGATGATTCCATAATTATGTCGAACTGCATGTATTTATTAAAGGATCCTTACATATAAGTATAGTTCTATATAAATAAGTGAGTGCAAATAACTTCGCCAACAAACTGTCTTTACAGTTTGGCGTATATGTAAATTATGTAACATGTGGATATTTGTGGATAAATAAATTAAAAAAAAAAATTTTCTTTGTAATAATAAAAACTTGACGTTTGCAAGTTGCGGTCCAAAATTTGCTGTCAGCGTTCGCGTGTGCTGTTTGCATACAAAAGTTTAGTCCATTATTTCTCGTATACACATTTGTAAGTGGTAATCAATGACGATGTTACTATTGTATCCAGTTGGTACTCCAATAATTTAGTTACGGAACCAGTCGGAGAACAAAATATTAAATATTTTTTTTTATTTAATAGTAATAAATTCAAATATAACGTAACAAAATTTTAAAAGTCTATAAATAATCAAGAATCGTCGAAACAGTTCAAATAGAAATAATAGAGTTACGGTATTCTATAAGCCATGCCTAGAAAAAGTCCTCGTATGCTGGACATTGCATGCTGATGCAAAACTCGTCGCAAAGATAGTGAACAGGAGCCCATCACCGGTGCACCTAACCAAGAGAATATACCAGAAACTTTGTGGTGAAGCTAAACGCCAATGAACTTAATATTGTTGCGTTTGATAGTATATTATATAGTAGATTCAACATAGCTTTTTTAATAACCCTTAAGATAAATTATAACATATTATATTAAAATTAACAAAAGCATAAACGGTGCTGCTATCATCCAAGGTCTTTCTGCCTTTTCACCAAATGATCCACCTAGGATGCTAATTAACGCTATTTTGATAAGTGCTAATATGATACAATTAACATATGTCTGTCATTCGAGGACTTTTCTCTCGCAATGACACTCAATCCTGCGACCAATAAGTTCTATGCATTGCCATTTCAAGATCACAATTTCATGAAATAATTGAACATAAAATATCTGATTTCACTTCATTCACCTAAAAATACATATTTATAATATATAATATGCTTTCAAATTAAATGCCTATATATAAATACCAATACTTTCATAGTTCAGTTAATATCAGACAAAACTAATGTTTAGTCTTATTCTCTGCACAAATACAGCCATACCAAATAAACTACTGAAATGTATGTTTTAAAAAACTGCACGAGTCATCTAAATAAAAGAATAGTGAAGAAGATTTTATATTAAAGAGATTGATTTCCATTCCACACCTGGTACACACAACAACACATCAAACTTTACATGTTAACCTTGAGACCGCTCTTACGCCGCTCCTAATAACGGCTGTTTTCTATAGTGGAAATGTAAAATTAACGTGTAAACTGCAAACAGTTAGTTATGACGCTTAAGTATGTCAAGTCATGCTGCCAACGGGAATATTGGAAATTTGATTACACGATTTCTATAAGAAATAGAAGAATATGCATGCAGACGCTCATGAAAGTGGAGGAAGCAAGAGAAGTGTGCCAGGATCGTAGCAAGTGGAGAGAGGTGGTCACTGCCTACCCCATTGGGAACAAGGCGTGACATATATGTATGATTTCTATAAGCTAAATATCTGTAGTTAAAACTTTCCGAGTGCTAAATTTCATTTAACTAGCTTGTCGCGGCTTGTATCTTATTGGGCGTGTGGATTATTACGTCGATGATGATGATGATGATGAAGTGACACCACGGTACAGTAAAGTTTGTATGAATGGATGTTTGTAAGATATAGGCTTCACTAAAATAAGCTACTCTACATACTAATCCTGCGCAGACGAAGTCGCAGGCGCCAGCTAGTTATAATTAACTAGATTAAGATATAATATTTAATCACAATACACAATAATAATAATAATCAATAAACAAACAAATAATTATTCCGACCCCAATATTTACCCGCCGCCCACTAAAATGTTTGACCTATTCATAGGAAAGAAAGACGCTTTGAGGCGTCATTTTAGGTTGCAAACTCACTAATTTATTACCCAAACATGACTCGACAAAACGTCGATCATACTAAAACGCTGCGTTCCGCTTGCAGCCCAAGACACCGCCCTTTTTCAAAAAAGAACAACACTCAATTTTCGCTAACGGCTATCTAAACAAAGGGATTCCAGATTCGAATGCGTGTAGCGAGTGCGCCCGCCAGGAGTTATATAAACTTCAAAAATAGAATTTCGCCGTCGCAACCCCGTTTTACGACTTGGCTCATAAAAGTGGGCGGGGTGGATCTAAGGGGAACGCATCATATTTTCACCTTTGTTTATAAAGAAGATTCAGTTTGTTTAACTTTAATTAATCGTTCTTTGACGAAGATAGAACACGCTATATATAACGCATAACAAATAAATTGTTTATTTTATTAGAAAACTAAGTAATATTCCATATATATTTGAGAATATAGCCAATAATAAGATTCCCTTAAACTAAATCTAATCTAAATCTTAATATAAATCTAAATCTAGCAAGCAAGCGATCCTTTGAAAATAAATTAATTACTATAAAGTAAATTGTTGAAACGTTAAAGAAATTAAACATTTCAATTTTATTATATTTAATATGTAATTTAATGTATAAGTCTGTATTTCTATATTCACACACAGAATTTATTACTATTTATTTTGCGTTTTTTATCCAACAGTACCCAGCCTCACACGCCCGGGTGTGCCCACAAGTTGGTGTGACGAAAAGATATATCACCCTACAACTAATAGGATCAGAGTACAAATAAGAAGTATGTCAACGTGTACATATATATATATATATATATATTATATATATATATATATATATATATATTATATATATATATATATATATATATATTATATATATATATATAAATGTTTTATGATTGTGATGTTGTTATGATTTATATATCTATCTATATATAAATAAATATATATATATATATACATATATATAATATATATATATATAAATCATAGGTATAATTAAAAAAATAACTGATAAGTATTGTATAACATTGTTAATATGTGTGGATGTTTAATATTGTATTCAATATTCACACATATCTATACTAATATAATAAAGAGGAAAGATTTGTTTGTTTGTTTGTTTGTTTGTAATGAATAGACTCCGAAACTACTGGACTGATTTCAAAAATTCTTTCACCTTTGGAAAGCTAAATTATCCCTGAGTAACACAGGCTACTTTTTATCCCGGAAAAATCGTCAGATCCCACGGGATGCGCAATAAAGTCTTCGCTCAAAAACTACTACACAGATCTTCATGCGGTTTTCATCAATAGATAGAGTGATTCTTGAGCAAGGTTTTGCGGTATTTTTTATCTGGGAAAAACGGATAGTCCCACGGGAAGCGCGATGAAACCTTCGCGCCATAAACCGACTTCCGCGCATATGTAGCCGTGGGCAAAAGCTATGACCCTTAACCCTCTGTAGATCCAATCCCGAAATCCACGCAGGCGAAGCCGCGGGCAGAAAGCTAGTAAACAATAAAAATACTTTTATATGACAATAATACAAACATTGCAATGCCCTTATAGGGTGTCACATGTGTCAAAAATCTTATATCTTATATATAAAAATGAATCTCAAAATGTGTTCGTAAGTACATAATTCAACAACGCCTGGACCAATTTGGCCAATTCTTTTTTCACAATGTTCGTTGAAGTTCAAGGATGGTTTCTACGTCGAGAAAAATTCGAGTAATTATCGGAAAAACCCTAAAACAGCCCATTTTTTTCCATACAAACGTTTTCTAACTAAAACGTACAGTCAATTCGAGCTTTATTGTTATTGTATAAAGTTCATATTGCAAGCACTCACTGTTGTCTAAGCATTGTAGAGGTGTGTGTCAATTTGCGCTTTATTAACGCTATATAAAAAAATAAAATCATATCTATCAAAACAGCATGCATGTGTGCGTTAGGGCACAGAATACATCGTTGGAGGTTTTAATGTCACGTTCCAAAATTGAATAATCACAAAATGAAAATAGTTCATTTAGACCTTTTTTGCAATTAATTTTTTTTTTAATCACAACGCCCTACCACCGGGGTGACGGTTCTGTACATGAGAATTTTTCGCCCTGACTATAAAATAAGTAGAAACAAAAAACTGTCACTTTACAAATCTTTTTGACAGGACGAAATCTGTCGGGTCTGCTAGTATGTTATAATTACAATCTTATGTTATGAATGTGAGATGTAAAAAATAAATAAATATGTATGTAAGGAGCTGAAATAAAGAGTCAAGGGTGTATAGAAAGAATTTTCCGAAAACACTTTTTTGTTATATTCGGTGTTAATGACAGGTACAGAAAAAACATCCCTACAACCAGCGCTAAGTCTTGGACTTATAATTTTTTTTAGTTAAGATAGAAAGTGATCGAAGCTCCTTACTTAAATAACAGGTCGCGCTCTCTCACGTCGTCGGCGCGGGGCGCCTCGCTGTCGGCGGGAATTATTTTCGGGCTTCAGTCCTAAGTGTTTGCTCCAGTATAAGGGAGCGTCGGTGATTGTTTGATGGGCTCGCCAAACCGAATTAATGCTTGCTTACATGCATACAGAGAGTTTGAAGGTTAATACAGAATGTAGTGGTGTGAAGATCGTATGTTCATTAATCGTTTTTGGACTAGTTTAAACAAAATCAGTTGATTCATACATTATTATCATTTTAGTGGAAAAGGCTACTGGGTCATCGTGCTAAGTATATTTGCTTAAATGCTCAACACTCAATGAATAGACATGGCCTGTCAACTGCGGAAAATAGCGAATTTCCAAAAATTATAAGAAATATTGTAATTTTCTTACTTTTTTCAATATTTGAATAGTTATTCAGGCATTCTCGACGGAGACACATGATAAGTTATGTAAATAAAATTGATTTCTTAACCAAAAGACATGAAATGTTATTGAATGGTTGAAAATGCGTATTGAATAAAGCCTCAATATATAATACAAAAGTAGTGCAGGGAATCGAAAAAATCGGGTGCAGTATTGTTTGTAGTAACATTATCCTTCCCCAAATCTCAAATTATCACTTCGTCAAAATCGATTCTGTAGCTATTGAATCTATTCAAACAAAAAGATTCGTCCCTATTTTTACACCCTTTAGAATATTTTTTTTACAAACTTCTCATATCTAAATCAAAATCCAAACAAATTTTCATCCCCTATTACAATGACACTCCTATCTGGAATGCGAAAAAAGATGTCCGTTAGGGGTATATCTTTTTTTCGCATTGAAATGTATAATATAAATGTAAAGTGGTAAAATTATCCAAATTTGATCAAATTTCATTTAATTCGGCTGAGTATTTTTCGACAGACAGACCGAGTTACTTCGAATTTATAATATAAGTAAGAATTAGTAATATTAAGTACTTAATAACCAGAATATTTCACTAAATACAATTTAGTATTTACATCGCAAAATGTACATTACAAAAATCTCAGTCAGACAAAAACAATATATTAAGGAGCTAAGAAAAAAAGAGAAATTCGTAACTGTCTAATTACTGAAACTCTATTAATTTTCCGTTTATTATAAACCTATCTAGAACTTTGCAAAAATATAAGCAAATGGATCATGACTTTGTCTACTATTACGTTTTTACAATATAGCAAAAATCTCAACATTATAAATGCAAATTTGTAAGATATACCAAGTTTATGTTAATAATATTGAAGCCTTAAATTTAAAATTTATTGGATATTTAACATACAGATGCTATAAGCAACGGCAGTCTCCTCCTATTATTCAGTCCTTGAAAACCCGCCGTGTAGTGAGATATCAAGTATTTTTATTTAAATTGATACATAATTCAACCACTTTATTAAATTATATAAATTTAAGATGTCCTAGACTAAGTGCTCGTTGTAGAGACGTCTTTTCTGTACCCATCACTAACACAAAATATGCCAGAAATATGTTTTTATATCGTGCATGTCAATCGTATAATAAGAACTTTCTGGATGTGGATATCCTTAATTTTAATTTAAGTTTAAATAGATTTAAGAATAATGTCAAAATTTCTAATTAATTAAGTTATAGATTTTACTTATGTGTTGTTTTATATTCGGATGTGTGCATTGTGTTTGTTCAGAATCTATGTAATAACTTTCTGTGGACA
The DNA here is from genome assembly GCA_036419045.1 of Scirpophaga incertulas. NCBI lineage: Eukaryota > Metazoa > Arthropoda > Insecta > Lepidoptera > Crambidae > Scirpophaga > Scirpophaga incertulas. The sequence continues at coordinate 4,251,590 of CM071641.1, read as the reverse complement.
CTTCATTGGTTTATGTTTTGTTAATTTGTTTAGTCTTTGTTTATTATTATAACTGTTTGTGGCCCTAATAAGAATAAATTACTAAATAAAGATGTTTGTAACGTAAAAACTACGTATCGATTTAAAGGAAACTTTACAATATTATAGCTATCAGAATAACATACAGATTATAATGTATATAGATACGAATATTGTGGAAATTGTCTAAAATATGTCAATAAATGTTCTACACAGACGAAGTCGCGGGCACCAATTAGTTAAATATATGCCGTCAATGTTTAAAAAAAATATCTTACGCTATAGGAAACACGAAGACACGACATCGGCTACGTTCCAGTGGTGAACTCTAAAAATTTTAACAACGGATAGATGTAGCGAAAAATTGAGATATTCCTGAATCCACGGGATCTACTGTTTTAAAATATGGACACTCGGTTCCAGCGGGAAGGCGGGATCCTGATTTATGGCCCGGGCGGTTCTCTTGTCAATTTCTATTTCCTTCTCGCGCAGTGCTGTTTGAAAGGCAATATTTTAAATATGATTATCGGTGAGCAGAGATAGATGAAATTCTGTTTGGACCGTTCTCCTTTGGGGAATTTCTATTGAGTCTTTCTGTAAGAGCAACATATTGGAATAAATAGTATGTGATGTATGAACGATCATTTTAACATTATCATTTCATTTTTATTCATATGATTAAGTGTCCCCGCTATTACCGGTCGCGCATTAAGAAGAGATAATCATGTTACCAGAAAAGATATGGACATGGCCGTTTTCTTACAATTAAAATCAATAATATTTTTTAAATTAAGTAGTAATATAACATTTCAATGACAAACATCTAAGTCACATATAAACACGTGGTCTATGTATTTCGACGCCGCTACTGCCGCCCGCCCGCCCTAAAATATCAAACGCTAACCTTTGACAAATGAGGCTGGCGAAGGGCCCGGAAGATAGGGAGACTTTATCAGTAACCGTGCCTTTGTTCCACTTCCCGTGTCCGTATTAGTTGAACGTCAAAGCCTTATATTTTGGTCTTACAGAAACCATGGCGTTCTTTTGTCTTGTTAAATGTATAGAAAATTAGATTCTTTGTTAGTGTTAAATAATTAATTAAAATGTAATAATTATTCCTGAGATAGTGTAAACACATGGCCGCGGTTTGTTTGTTCCTTTAAAAAATATATCCGAAGACCAAGTCGATCAAATAATTTATTTTTGGCGTTCGTAAATTCGACCACATTTCTTCGTACCGTCGGCAACTAATGTGGCTTCCAATCCGCCAACGTAGGAACCTCAGGGTTGTCTGCTGTCTATATGACATCCTATTTAGCCCTAAGACTCCAATTTATCTGAAGTCGCGTTTCATATTCCTCGGGTCCACTCATAGTCGTGACTTACGCTCATCAAGCAACCTTACATTACAAATTCCAACTCATCGCACCTACTTCTCCTCCGAATTATTTACAGTTACTGCGATTCGTCTATGGAATGATCTGCCTTTCCATATTCGAGCATCTGCTAGTAAACTCACGTTTAAGAGATTGGTTCGTGGACACTATCTCGAATCACTGACTTTAAGCACCTCATTTTCGAGCTATAGTAATTAATTGATTATCTATTATATAATATATATTTATATATGTGTATGTATATATATGGCTATGTATATATGTATCTATTAGGTAGTTGGTTGTTATTTTAATTTGTGATGACCTTATTGTAAGTTATTATATGTATCTGCGCCACTTACACTTGGAACTACTAGCCGGTTGACTGGTAGAGAATGCCTTGTTGCATTAAGTCCGCCAATTGTACCCAGTTTTTGTTGTGCAATAAAGTTTAAATAAATAAATAAATAATTTAATGAAAATCATAGGAAGGCGCTGGACGTTAGCAGAGCAGCACAAATCGACGAGGAGATTCTGGAGGGAAGCCTATGTCTAACAGTCCGAATCTCGGCTGAATTGATGGTAATAATCAAAACAATATAGTATAACTTCGAATAAAATAAGAGATATTTTGTCATTATATAATTGAATATTAAAAATTACATATTTTTAACGTCGCCCAATACTTACCAACATAGAATCTCAACAAGAAAAATGTTTTGTGCGTCATTCATAATATCAGTCACGTGCGGGAATCGAACCAGCGACACATTGAATAGTAGCTGATCACTCGACCGTTGCGTGTCGTAAATATATTTATCCATATATATAATATATTAAAACATCTTACTATTAAATTAAACGCTTACAAATAATAATAATAAATATTTCTTACACCTAAACCAATTAGCCTAGCCCAAAGTAAGCTCTGTAAGGCTTGTGTTATGGGATCAACGGATAGATATACATATATTATACATACATACATAAATATTTTGATAGAAATATATAATAACAACCATGACTAAAGTGCAAACGCTCGCATTCATCACACAAACATCTGTCCCTACCGGGATTCGAACCCAGTACCTTGAAACCGTTATACTAACCACTCGACTCATCGTCGTCGTCGAAATATTTATTGTTAATTAAAAAACAAGAGTAAGAAGAAAAAGTAATGAAGTTAATAATTTTGTTTCTTGTTACGTTATTTCAGCAGTAAAACGCCGCAACTAATGAATTAATTATTTCAAAGCGATGCAAATAAACTTTTTATTTTCATAAAACTTGAAAATTTGTCAGTAACAAAGCCTAAAGATATACTCTTGGGAAGCTCAGTTTGTTCATAATGAATCCGTGTCAGTTACCGAACGAAATCAAAGAGTGAAACGGATGCTGTTTAATAAAGCCAGTCTACTAAAACCTTAAAATATTTTAAGTATTTCGTAAAGTAGTAGTAGGTCCGCAAAATTATCGCGGATCTATCAAAAACATTCCATTCTAATACACTCTTATTATGACGTTAAAAATTGGTAACGACATTGCCAATTTGTAAAAAACTATAAATAAAACTTTTTTGGTAAAATTGTTTTTTTTACGTTCATTTATACGTTCATGTCTATATACTTCTATATTTATAATAAATCTATAGAGAGGTATTCTATACATGAATTATATTTTCAAACTATCAGTGGGTGATAAGAGACCGATTCTGATGCCAAGAATACAATCATAATTTTTTTTTATAGAAACAAAAACTACTCGACGGATTTTAACGAAACTTGTACAATTATTTTTTGATAATCCTGAGCTGGTTAAAGTATACTTTTAGTTATAATAATAATAATATCTTTATTTGCAAGAATACAGTATTTTTGATGATGTAGTCATTATATTCCAATGCATTCTGTCAGCAAGCTGACGTGCAAATATTTATATTTATATGTAAGGCTTGTATTATGGGATCTATGGTAACGAATAAATATACATATATAAATATTTTTGATAGAAATATACATGAATAAGGTAGAAATGCATTCATCGCACAAACAGCGGTTGTGCTGTTACCAGGACTCTACTGACTACGGAAAACGTTACATAAATAATAATATATTAATATATAATTTCAATGCAAAAGATCAATGTGATTACTTTCTTTCCGTTTTCTTTTAAACGAACCCCTATTGTATAAGAGTTGTAAAAGCGGTTCCTGATTAAAAGCTAGAATTCCGCCACTGTCACTTGTTTTCCAAGCTTGATATGTAAAAAATATTACCGTTGCTAAAATAATGATGAATTTCTTACAATCAACTCTACCACATTCACGTAAATATACACCCATTCACAGCCGTTATAAAAGCGATGAAGAGTCTGCAAATTCTACGAACTATCTAAATGTGCAACAAAATTGTTCGGGTCCGTAAAAAACGGGAATTATTTTCTCTAGCCGGCGTATTTGCATGAGCGCCGGTTTATGAAGCCATTTGGATTCGTTCGTGACGGTAAATTCTTAGCCTTGTGCCTGCATGTTTCATTTGCTATTGGACAGGCGAATTGGACTTTTTGTACAATTATTTTGATATCTGATGACTGAGTATTATTTAATGGAAACTTATACTTTTATTTATAAATCTATATTTAATTATAAATAACATTTACGTACAAACAAACAGATTGCCCACCTGATATGAATGGTTATAGATGCCTGGATTATATCTAGTACACTTGTACAAAATAAATCACTCCATTTTTGACTCATTATTTTATTGGCCACATTAAATGTTAAGCCTGGTATATGTTTTAAGTCCCAATATGTTTCGTTTGCAGGTGTAGATTTTCAACAACATCAAGATTACAAGAAGGTCGAGATTTTCAGTTCTACAGTTAAAGATTTTAGAACGGCCGTGCATCGTCTCATTAAAAAGATTTCTGTAGGTGTTTATATTTCCATGCTATTTGTATCGTAGGCAGAGATTACGTCTTTCCACTTGCTACGGTCTTTACATATCTCTTTCGCTTCATCTACTTTCATAACATTCCTCATACATGCTCAACGATTGCGGGTACTTCTGACCTGGCCTTTTTTGAGGACACTTTCGATTTGTTCGAAATATGTTCGCCTAGGTCTTCCTCGTCCCGTATCTCCACTCACTCCAGCTTCATAAATCATTTTGGTACCTAATGCCTACCCCCATGGGAAAAAGGCGTGAGTGTATGTATGTATGTATTGTATCGTTTGTGTTGATATTGTTGTATTCTATATTGTTTTTCTGCGTGTATAGTATTGTATAATTGGAAGTGTAAACGTTTACTTAGCTCTGATGTGTATATACGTTTTGAGTTATGGTCTCGACCAGGATTTGCTTGTCTATATATGTATGTCATGTTGATTGTAACCTGTTGTATCTATCTAATACAGAGGTTCCCAAACTTTTTGTGCCGTAGACCTTTTGTCGTGTTTTTCGGTTTTGAATAGACCCCTACTTACCAGATATTTAATGCCTATATCCTACAACTTACAAAACTTTATAAACAAACTAGCTTTTGCCCGCGACTTCGTTCGCGTGGACTTCAGGTTCGTCCCGTCTAGTCTAGTAATAAGTAAGAAATACGGTAACTAAGCACTGCAGAGCCCTATAGAATCATAGGCCTATAGGTAGCTACTGCAGTATGCTCCTATAAACTACATTTAACGATCTTTTTCCTAATGTGTTTTTTTTACGACCTCACATTAGAAACCTCAAAAATTGTAGCCTATGTGTTATTCTGATGTATAAGCTATATTGTGGTAAAGCTTCATTCAAATCCATTTAGTAGTTTTTACGTGAAAGAGTAACAAACATCCATACATCCATACTTACAAACTTTCGCCTTTATAATAGTAGTAGGATATAATAACTTTTTACTTCATAGATATTTTTATAAAATGTAGTATAATGCAAATAAATATGTACTATCAGTGTTTGTAAAGATCCGTTATCTTCCGTGGACCCCCAAATTTTTTTTTCGCTGACGTATTCATATTACAACCTCATTTACCAAATATGGATCATAGTTTATATGGTTTCTAGTTTCAAATATTATTATTGATTCTCCATACCTACTACAACCCCTTGCAGGTTACCATAGACCCGACGGGGTCGATATAGACCACATTGAGAATCATTGATCTAATACAATGAAATAAAAATATCTAGTTTCTATAAGATGCACTACAAATTTGCATTTTGAATCTAAGTTGTAATGTTATTGTTTGTCAGCCTGTTATAGCATAAAAGTGAATTAATAATTGAGCTTTTTTCCTATTTATAACTTTTATATTTCATTGTATGTCTAACATAATTTTTGTTATATGTGTAATGATATTTTGCCAGATAATTTGATTTTTAAATTAAAATGGCTGATATATTTCCTCAGAATGAAGAAATAATATTGTTTAATTCATTCCTATTTTTTAAATTAAAATAATGGTTGCATCTTTAATGTATATAAAATGTGACAAAATATTTGTATACATAATCATAGTAATAAGTAAATTGTATATTATAATAATATTAAATCTTTGTTTTTAATCTTTATATTTTAGTTGGTATATAAAATTTTGTGACACATTATTCACTTAACTTCCTTAAGCCTCAGTAGCAACTTAAAAACTACACCTCAAAAGTATTTATTATTTCCTTTATTTTCAATTTCTAGTACAGGAAAGAAGGAAAGAAACCATTTATTTTAGCTCGAAAGAGACAAAAGTGAAGTCCTTCATTAAAAATACAAAGATAGAAAAAAATAAAGGGTTATAAAAAGCTGAGAGAATTTGATTTAAATAAAATAACAGTAGCTTTCCTCCGCGCATGAATATATGTTAATAAATTTCTATGTGCCTCAAAATCAGTGAGTGCCGTCAAATAATATAATGAGTACACAGATCATACATTTTTCATGAAACAAAAATACTAGAAAAGCCACACAGTTAACTTTTACGGTGCGCAACACAAACAGCGTAGAAAATTTATTATTGCCACGACAATAGTAATCCCAATGCCGATGTCATACTACTGTTTAACTAACTACACCAACAAACGCTTTCGTAAACATTACACCCCAACAAAAATATACTCTAACTATTTGGCTCAAAGTTGAAAGTGCTATACTTTTGGTACGTAACAACATCGAGCAAGCCACGAAAATACTACCAAATATTTTAAAGTTGTAAAAATGATATTTAAAACGTTGTATTAAAGCGCAAACTGGCAACTCGATCCGTTTTTCAGGGGCGAAAGAGAAACAAAAATATAAAACCAAACATTGCTTATACAAAATATAAAGCATGGAGGCCTCCTGAGCCTAACCCCAATAATATAAACACGCGCGGTTTTAGAGGGAGAGTTGAAAAAAATACTCAATTACATTAGCGCAGCCGCCTCCATTACGCGAATGTACTGGACCATACATAGGCCGTGTATTCTATGTTATTAAATTTATTTTTAACGAGCTACGCCCTAATGTATATTGAATGTATACTGAATAATTAAAAATACAGTCTAACAAAACTTTAATATATCATTCTAGCAATATACTGGGTCCGGTCTGGATACATGTGCATGTCAAATTCTATGTTTGTGATTCAAACATCCACGATATAGGATAAAATTCCGAGTGTGGGACGACATTTAAAAAAATAATAGTTAATTTAGTTATCTCATATTACAGTGACATTTATAATTCATTTTATTGTATCCTGACATATATAACAAACTTAATAGTTTTGAAATACTCAGCACTAGGTTTTTGTTATTAATGGAAATTAATTAGATATGTTATATTTATTTTTCATTAGGTTTGACCATACAGGACATCTGACGTCTAGAAGAAGCTATGAGTAACCAACTTTACACATAAAGAAATTCGCGTCAATTTTGCGGTAGTAACAACGGAATCCCCTATATTTGATAAAAATCTGTAATATCAAAGTCGTCGATTTATTTATTTTTTTATTAAAAGTAATCTTCAAAATCACAAATTAAAAATATTTTGAACATTATAAACAAATGCTAATACATACATACATATATATACTATATATAGAATTCATCAAAAATAATTAATAGTTTTTATTTTAAGTAATAGTGGATGTCTAATAGTCACCTCATAACGAATAATGTTATTTGTCTGATATATGACAAAACTTCAAAATGTAAATAAAACTAGCATACTACAAATATCTATTAATTTCACTTTTGTATTGCATTAAGCTCCCGGGAATCCAAAAGGAATATTAATATCCGTTTAAAAGTGTAGTTCAAAGTATTGCACCAACAAATCAAAACTTATATTCCAATCTTAAATGTAATCTACTTTGCTACGGTTACTTCGACTCGCTACGGCGCTACGCGCGAAGGACGTTTGTAGCTGAAAGGGATTTCGATGTATATTTTTGTAGAAAAGTAATACCGAGTCGGATTTGTATCAAAGAAATTTTTTTGATATGAATTTTAATTGTGCTACGAATTCATTTTTAGAAATACGTAGTATTTCTTGTAATACGTATTTAATATTATTTTCACCTACACTCCTGAAATAAGACTACGATTCGATAACTATTAGATACCTAATATAATTTTAGTTTATCATTTCTTGGCTTTCTTATGTACAATTTATACTTGTACTAGGCCGGTGTAGTTGGCTAAGATCTAAACTTTTGCCAAAGTATTTAGGAAGAAAGCTGCAGTTCGTCATAATTTTTTGCTACTGAGACTCAGGCAATTACATATCAGTATATTATATATATTTTTATTTATATAATAAAATAGTAAATTATTATACCATTGATAAATTTATCTTGAAAAAACCGTCGCCACAAACAGAAATCTCAAATGCACAAATACCCAAACCGGAATAAATTTTTGTGAGCCATACAAAATGTCTGTCCTATATTGAACCCGCGACACGTTGCGTTGCCAATCACTCGACGCGACTACGCCAAACGTGTCGTATCTCCGCATCACTCGAAAGAACACAGAACGAACGGAAAACGCATCAGACTTCCGCATTTATGCACTAATATTCATATAAAAATTGTCTTATTCTCTATCTACTCATGTTCATCTAGACTCGTACCTTTTGATGGAGAAGGATAAAAAGTGTGACGATGACGTAATGCCGAAGTATACGTAGTTTACTCCAATTCGACAATTAATTTATTAATGTTTACTTTTATTTACTGTGATAAAAATAATATTAATGTATAATCTTGGTATCTATAAACAACACATTTATTTCTGTAAACAACAACTGAAACTGAAAATATTATCCTCGCTAATTTAGTAAGTGTCAAATAAATTGAAGTCACGAGCTAAAAGCCTCCGGGAATTAGTTCCGTATAATTATTGAAATTCAAAGGTAATTACGCAACTTGCCGACGTTACCACGGCTCGGAATACGAATACACGCTCGGTACTTCACAGCACCGCCGTGATGTATGGTCGATTAAGCCCGTAAAATGTGTTAGGAACGATCTAGGAACGATCGTGTAGTGTACCTTTAAAATGGGTTAGGATTTCCTAGCGCCCATTAAGGCTGCAACGTGATTCATCTCTGCTAAAGTGCAGCTTGATTTGATTTTGGATTGAAGAACAAATTTTTTTTCACTGTATAAAATATGTCCTTTCACCTACCGAAAAACACATTTTATCATTTACATTTTAGCAAGTTTATAGTTTTATATGAAAATGCCCCGATTTTATTTTTAACTAGCAGTGCCCGCGACTTCATCCGCGTGGAATGTAATAAAAAAAATGTACAATCAATAATTGTTCTATTAAATAAAAGTATTATTACTTGAAGCTACCTTTTATTAATTATAATGATGTTGAAAATAGTCGTTCACTGTTGAATTTTTTTTAATATTATGCGTCGCACCTAATACCAGTTTCATAATTTTAAAACAAGTTCACTTGGCTTTCTATTGCTTACATGTGCTAAAAATAGTCGTTCACTGTTGAAAATTTTTAAAAATTATGTGTTTTCTCTCCCTATTCCAATGTCGTAATTTTCAATTAATCTCACTTGTATTCTAAAGTATTATAAACACGTAGAATCATTCTGTTCTACTAAAGGTTTTGGCAGATTTTTTTTATTGAACTTTCTCAATTCAACAATTGCCACATACTATACATATCTTGTACACATACAATCCGCGGGTCGCCGGCGGGCGCGAGGAAGTCGCAACCGCTACGGCGACCCGAGATGGACCACGCCCCTTCCGTGGCCGGGGGGCGTCGTCGGTGGAGGGGACCGGGGGAGGTGGTAGCTTCCCCCGAGGAGGGCTCCTCTCTAGAGAGGGGAGCGGAGGCTGGGGGTTCCCGGAAGTGGCCTTTGTGTTCCCGGGGGCTCCCTACATGCCTGAGGAAGGCCATCCCTGAGGTTTTTAGTGGGTAGGCCTCCCCCTTCTGGGGAGGAGAGCCCCACATAACCCCGGCTCGCCACAGCCGGGGTATGCAATTTAATGCATTTTCCTCAGGGGAACAAAAAAAAAAAAAAAAAAAACACACATACAATAGGATTTTCATTTATTGTTTAATAACGGAAAATTTAAAGTTTACAAAACTTTTATACACATCGCAATAGATATTAAACCTAACAAATGACAATATAAAAGCAAGAAAAATTACTTTCGGAAAATTACACGCATGATTTGTTTTCTCTATTTCAATAAACAAAATCGCTGGGAACGTTGTAATGAAAAATTAATGAAATAAAGTATTAGTTATTGACTATGATGTATGAAAGAAATTAACGAAAGAATTATACATTAAATTAAGATGTTTACTTTATTGGTAAAAATTTTATAAGATCTTATACCACTAAGCAACAATGCGGTGTAAAACATTATACACTATCTCTTTCTTTTAAAACAAATTTTCTGCAAGGCACATGACATATCGAATCTCTTATTCTAACTGACTAAAAGCTTTGTAACTTTGTGACTTTGACAGTTTTAATAAAATATATATATAGATATTTCAGTGTATTGTTTGTGCAATAGGACGGTATATTGTTAGATTATATGATATATTATTAGACAAGCTTGGTTAGTCGGTTTATACGACTATAACGCAAAAGAAAATGATTGGTATTTCCAATCACACGGACATAAGTATTAATTATATACATTAATATGTACTACATAGAATTCTACATTTTGTGCAGTGCAATTTTTGTTCTTTTCTTAACCAAAAATACACACAATAAAGGGTGTTTTCAAATGAAATATTAATTTCCCACATATCCGCGGACGAAATATGTACAAACGCATAACAAACAAGCGCGATGAATCCGCATGTAAATCCGAGAAATAATTTACAGCTGAACATTTCCCATTTAAATGCTCATAAAATTCGCCAAAAATGAATGACGATGACAAACGTGATCTAATGCCGGTGGAATTAACATTCCCCTTTGAGTTTGCATGTATGCGAAAAACAGTAGACGCAATAAAGATGAAAAATGAAGCACTCACGCCCCTTACACTCTGGGCTGCTGAACTAAACGTTTTATTAGCTCGTGACTCGACTACTGAAAATCGTCTACATACAAATATAAAACAAATTCTTTAAGTTATTTCTAATATGGAATCAACAATTCATTAACTATTTAATTACACAATAATACTGCCTACTTAACAAATGGTTATCTTGTTTTTTTTTACTTGTAAATAAGTTTAATCATCTATACTTATAATAAATCTGTAAAGAGGTCAGGATCTGTATTCTGTACATGAAATATGTTTCTGTCTATCTGTATAACCGTTATAGAAGCAAAATCTACTCGACGGATTTTAACGAAACTTGGTAGAATTACTTTTCGTACTCCTGAGCTTGATATTGAGCTAGTGTAGTATAAATTATTATATATTATATAGTATATTATATATATTATAGTATATTATATAGTATTATAAATTTAAAATCCATATCAAAAATACACTCATGAGTAAAGGTTATTATAAAGTAAGTGACTATCTAAATGATCACAGTATTTGGGAATAGGGACACTATTCATAGAGCCATGTTTGGTAACATTATTTATAATATTGTATTATTTTATATGTGTATGTAAACATACATACGACTGTAATCGTATTAGGTATGATTGTATCTTATACTATATTGTATTTTTATATTATATTATTATAATTATTAACATTGAAAAGAGGAGATAAAAAATAGACCTTCAGAGTTTCTTGCCTGTTCTTCTCGAGAAGGCTCTCCCAATTTCCGAACAGGTGTCGAGTCAATATATTTTTTCTTTTTTTTCCTTATTCGTACGTACGGACAAGGTTTTTGTTTTTTTTTTTATATTATTTAAGCTTTTTTTTTTGTTTTGTTTGTTGACGTCAATAAGTGCCTGTAAAGGTCTATGTTGAATAAATATTATTTTGATTCTGATTTTGATTTGATTTGTACTTTTCATCACGGCACAATCAATAGGAGCAGAGCAGTGAAGGGAAATGTTGGGAAAACGGGAGAAGTTACTACATTTTTTAGCTAACCTTAATGGTTAAAGTTACACAGAAATCATGTATGACGGAAATGTTCTCTTTAATATTATATTAAACAAATGACACGACTGCATATGTCCTATTTTTTATAGTTGACTCACAATAACACGTGTAACTCCCAATAGCTTAGCAGTTTGATGCTTTCTGATATTTGTCTACTTTTACGTTTATAACACTCTCGGTCATTAAAAATGCTAGCCTACCCTAACTTTATTCGGGTGCTTAGACTTTAATCATCCACGCGGGCCTAAAGCGTATTGGTTCACATCACAATACACCTTTGAATTTGTTTGCAGGTGCATGCAGATTGTCTAACGATGTTTTCGCTGTAAGAGTATCAGATAAATGTTACGTTGCAGTGCCGACACACCGCCACTGACGCTCCGTTATTAAATAAATAATTATCATATATTTTAAATTATTATTATTATATAAATTATAATTAATATATTATTAACTATATTCTGCAGTTAACATAGATCTGTAGTAACTACTCATAGACATATAGTCAATTAATATTTAATACAATAAATATTATAAATGCGAAAGTAATGCTATCTGTCTCTTTGTCTGCAGCGCTTTCACGTTAAGACTATTGAACCGATTTAATTCACATTGCTATATAATTGGTCTAAAGTCCGAGAAAGGACATAATTACTTTTCAATAAGAAAAAAGCATTGTAACGAGTTGAAAGGAAGAGCGAAAGATAGTATATTTTAACTAGTAGCTTGATATATTTTTTTAAAGGCTATTGATTAGTCATCCCGTACTTTCAACCTCTTTGGGGTAAAATTTTCACAAACTTTGAAAGTCGTATTTATTTATATCTAATTGAAAGCCAAGAAATACTTTCCATACAAATATTTATCTCTTATCTCACCAAATACTCTGACTACCCTTTTGGCATTAAAAAGTAGTTTATATCCTGTTTCAGGATTAGTCATCTTTACTATATCTTTAAACTTCCCATTAGTACATGCCAGAATCAATACCAGGCCTCCCATCTCAAATTAATCAAGACTAGACTGTGTTAAAAATACGATTTAAACTGAAACAAATATGTACAGTAACTATTCAGTTAATTATATATCTATTTAAGAAGTCAAAGCAATAGTAAAGCTAAGGAAAACTGGAATAATTCACTGGATCTCCTGTTTAACTTTACTTAAACATGATTGATAAAGTTCAAAGCGTTTTCATTGTAAGCTGGAGCTTTTAAATAACTTTAAAATATTCTTGAAGTGGAAATGGCTGTTAGGTCAGTAAGTTAAAGCTCATCAACTTTAAAGGTGTATTTATACGGCGCTTCTCCTAGAAGCTGTTTTACTCTCAGCTGCAAAATTTAAACATTCTGAATTGAAACGAATGAAATAAAAAAATTTGCATTTGGCTTATGCCTTGCTTACTTTCGACAGTAATAAATACAGATGCATTGCTTTCGGCTTACCACGGTCTAGTAGAGTCCATTCTTAGATAGGTGTAATATTTTGGGGAACTCAAATAAATAAGGTATTTAGATCGCAAAAACTCTATATTAGAGATATGTGAATTAGAACATCTGATAGTTGTACTCCACTATTTAAGAAACACAAAATTCTAACATTTCATTATATTTTAATGTCTATTTTATTTGTTTATCTCATTTCTTATTACAAAAAATACAGCACAAATAACATCTTATAAGCCAATGATGTTTTTTGAGAAATGCTATAATTATTGCATAATTAAGTTTGTATGTGTGTAACATATCATTTAAAAAATGATTATTTCATTTAAATTTAATGTTATTAGGTATAACATAGATTAGTTATAACATAGAAGTTTTAACTGTGTTCTCATCATATCTGCTTAAAATGCTTTTATACATATAATGAAATTTTGTTAAATAAGTATATTATACAAAACTCATATGGTTTAAAACACAATTAATCAATCTTCTTGCATTCAGTTCTTTGCATAATATCGGCCGTCCGCCGAACACGCGAGTTAAGCAAAAGGCTATTTCCCCATATGTTTTTAAATCCTAATAATTATAGCCAAACTCCCAGTAAGTTGGTAGAAAACTGGTAAGTTCCACACGCAATACACCTATTTCGGGGGTCATGGCTAGGTCAGAGTGACCGCTGTTAAATAAGCCTTTAATACGTAGACTTGGTTACTGCTCGAAGATCAATTTCCACTGGTGGGTCTACATGTCCATCGCCATCAAATGTTGGAGTTGTATAAAGGATATTATAGCTTATCGCCGCTTATTAGGGTATGATTTGAATGTAACAGAACACACGGGGTTAGTAATCATATTAATTATGTGGCACAGTAATTTGCTCTCAAAATTGATTTCGTTTTGGTAAACAATATTGCATATTTTTTATGCTATGATAATGGAACTATTATATATACTTATAGTAATCACTAAATGCATTCCATCTCCGACAACTTACTTTGTAAATTTTAACTATTATTAATTAAACCAATAGGTTTTATTTAAGAAATTACAAATTTATAGATATCATTGTTAACGTATAAAAACCTTTATACATAATTTTTATTATTACATAATACAGTAACTTTTTATATATTCTGTCATAACGAAAATAATACTTTCAAAATAACATATTATTGTTATAATGATAAATACTGGTGCAATATCAAAACACAAATAAATTTAAATAACCTTGTTGTACTGGGTCTCGATAAATTAACTTAAAAAAATTTCATAAAAAATACGAGTCAGAATTAGTGTATAACTGTAATTTTCAAAGTGGTTTATATAGCCTAGGGATCGATATAAACCACCTACCCCTAGGGGTATATGAAAACCTGCAAGTGGTCTAAGTCAGCGAGAACAAAAATTTGAGGGTTCATGAAATGAAAACGAGGTTTACAATAATGGATCTCAAACTAACTATTTAATTACATTATACTACCTTCTAATATGAAGACATATATATTATTAATAAAAGTACCTGTAAAGTATATACATAAATAATTCTTATATATGATTACAAAATTTTGTAAATTGTAAGATGGAAGCGTTCAATATCAGATAAGTACTTGGAGGTCTACCAAAAAATATGGCAAAAAAATCTAAAAGTACCTAATAATTAAGATTATATATTATATAAATAAGATTATATATTTATAAAATCAGTACATATTCAATAATTAATTAACATCTCCAAACTTATCAAAGTAATATTGAAAGGTCATATTTTTTTATCGATACCAAAAGCTAATTAGAAAACTGTCGAACATTTCTTTTCGTTATCAAGCGTTTTCATAAATGTTATCTGAAGAAATTAACACAGTTTTTTACATAAAGTACGGTTTCAGTTCACGACGCTCTCCCTGTAGAAATAAAATGATATCTCCCTTGGGAGCTGTATATTCTTCACCGTTAAAATAAAATTGTATATGAAACTTAAGTAAGTTGCTTTTTAATGCTACGATGAGCTGCTGAGAGGAAACAGTCTAATATTAAAGTTAACATTTGTATGTTCCTGACTTAAGTGAAAATGTATTAAATATTACAGAAGACTTTTTAAATTGAAGTTGTATTCAGTATAAACAATTGGGTAGACGACATTTTATTAAATTCTATATATAATAAGAGTACTCATTTAACTGAGAAATATTGTAGAAATAACGGTATACCTGCGCCTATTACTTTGAAGATACATCGACATGTTTACGGCGCTGTCGCGGATTGCTCAAAAACGGTCCATACTAAAAGCAATCGTGACGTCATAATTAAGTAAACTCGCCTAATTTTTATGAGCGTAAAAACAAATATCAAAATAAATATTTACACGTTTGTAGTTATACTTTCTATATAAAAAAGAATGCTAGAAATGTGTTTGTTTCATTAGAATTACGTAAATAATAAATGCACATTTTGTAGAAATCTAAAAGCAAAAAAATACTGAAGTTTCTATATTGACATACTTTCATGAGATATAAATTGCTCAAACTAGATTATTATAGTATAAAAACGGCCATAATCAGTTATAGTCGTCTACCCAATTTTCAATACCATCCTATAATCAAGTGATACAAAAATCATTTGTTTTACAATTGTTGGTTAATTAACCAGTATATGTTTTTTCAATCTATAGTTATATTATAAAGCTGAAGAGTTTGTTTGTTTGATTGTTAGTTTGTTTGTATATAAATAAATACTTATTATCACTGAGACTGATTATCATCTTAACCAATAGGTTTCGAGCTTTACTGTCATAATACAAAATGTTTATTATAATTATGCCTATGATAAAATTTAGTTATTTTTTGTTGGCCGGCTAAAAAAAATAGCCCAAATTTGTATGAAGCCTGAATGATGTCCTTTATGAAAAATACCATAAGTATTGCTTTAAAGTAATTTACCAATATATAAAACAGGAAAAAAAATGTATTCAAATCTAAAAAAATACGCTCTACTGACCTGCAAGCTCCTTTATAACCTTACATATTAAACGTACACACTCCGTCGCTAAAACTGAGATTGCATTAGTTGGTAATACTGTATACAAACTTGTCTGAATTTTTACTAGAACCGGTTTGTTGAGGCACTCTCTAGGTGCTATGTTTGTGTGTCAGTGTAATGCTTTTTTAACAAAAGGCAAAACAAGAGTTAAAAGTTTGTACCTATCCGTTTACATAATCTAATCAACTTGAATTCATCTACAAATACAACATAACAAATTAAAAATACAAGTCTTAGCTTATACAAAACATAATAAATGTAGTAAGTTATTAATAAGTGATTAACATCAACATTATTAAATAATAAAATTTATCGCATTTGCATTATAAATATGAGAAAAACGAACACTTCGAATGATTATCAAGTAATATCTTTTCAATAAACCGAATCATTCATTATTCGTATGAATAAGAAAACAGAAAAGAGAAAAAAGTGTTTATTACTATAAAACAATTATACAGTTTGAGTGTTTCCTGACTCCTGAACTAGTAAAAAAACTGTATTTTTAAAGTGTGTGTATCTGTTGCGCGCCTACATACATAAACATCCCTGCAACTATTATGACATTACTATTATAAGCTAGGTTTTAAAAATTCCTCAATACTATTTAGATTCGTATCCTATAAGAATTTGGAAACAATATTTTTGTACCTATAATTACTGATTATTGACTTAATCAAAGTTTAATATTATATAGTATAATACCGTAATCATAAAACTTTTGAGTATGTCTAAATCTTCTAAACAGCACTGGATGATTGTTACTCTTTCGCGTAAAAACTATTGAATGAATCATATACATAGCTTATACATCATTATAACATATAAATTACAATTTATAAAGATATACGCCAAGCTAATATATAAGCTACTCGAAATACTAGTCACGGGAATTACCACCTAGTAATTTATAAATATAAAACGACTCCCCGGCAATAATAATCCCAAATTCACCCGAACTAGGTCACTTACATAAATGTCACAATACAACATATGAAATGAAATATGTTCGTATAAAACCCAAATATTTTCGTAACTCAATAGACTGAATAATCTTCAATACTTTGATAATTTCTCAACAACTTACAAGCGGTACTACGATTAGCTTTGCTATGTGACTCGTAGTCGAACTACGGAGCCGTAGCTTCCAACTACGGTACGTCGTAGTAAGCTACGCCATTTTGGGATTAGAGCACTACGGAAACTATTTTGCATAGATTAGTGGAGCCGGTACGTATTAGCAACGTGAGATATTTGATTTATACAGGTAGCCAGGTGAGGCGGGCAACTTCGCAGTTTGTGTTTCTTGTTAAATTTCAACCGAGGTTTTATATTTACAACCTGTAAATGGGTTAAACACAATGATAATTATAATTAAATTTATGGGAACTAGTTTTGATCACACAATGTGCTTGAAATATTTTAATCAAATCAAGAAATCAACGTCGAAAATGTATTCATCAAATAGGATTTTTACAAGCACTTTCGCACGTCAACGTCTACGGTTAAGTCTACGGCCGAAGACCTTCTACTCGAAAGAACCAGCAAGGACAAATTTTTTTCTTCTATATTTTTACAAGGTTGTTAATTAGAAACTGATCTTAGGTAAATAGTCTGAACTCAACTTCCCTTACAAGTTCATATTGCATCTATAAAAACTTGGCAATTGATTTCGATTTGTGAAAAGGTAAGCCAGTAACATCATCATTATAGTCTAAGATAATAGGTACGCGCTTTATATTTTCTACTTCCATTCTACCATATGTATGATAGTCTTCTTTGACGACCTCCATAGTCGAGTGGATAATACACCGGCTTCAAGGTGTCGCTATCTCTGAGGTCTCGGGTTCGAATCCCGGTGGGGGCAGATGTTTGTGTGATGAATGCGACCATTTGTACCTTAGTCATGGTTGTTGATATATATTACAATAAAAATTATTTATATATGTATAATATATGTATGTCTATCCGTTACCCTAGATCCCATTGCACAAGCCTTATAGAGCTTAGTTTGGGCTAGGCTAATTGGTGTAAGTGTAACAAATATTTATTTATTATATTTATTTATGTATGATAGTCTCAGCGTATTCTCTGTATCCAAGTCCTACGTTATACAATCCATCCTTACTACTTTATGTTGTCTATTTCCTCTATCACAATTCTTATTATGTATTTAGTGAATTTTCTTCTCAGTATTCAACAATTTCACATTGAGTTCAACAGTATAAATAAGATTTGTGACAACCCGACACTTGTAAAAACATCGAGTTTAACAAAGCCTTAAAGTAAAATACACGAAATTAAACGATTCCACAAGTACAACGGGACAACAACAAAAAAAGACAGAATTGTTTGTGAAAGGTTTTTAAATAATCAATTTCATTCATTTAAAAAACTATTTTGTATTTTAATTTTGTGACATTAAAATAGGGTCATAAGTAAAAAGGTCTAACAGAAGAGAAATTACAGCTGTTATTCAAATTCAGCTGAATATTCAATGAAAATTGATCACAGCAACAGTAATAGTTTTTTTATTTGATATCTTTATAAATTGTAGCATGTGTAATAAATATTCTAGTAAATAAATAATGATATTAAAAAGTTTAATTAAAATCCAATTAAGTCGTTTTTACGTAATAGAGTAACAAACATTCATCCATACGGACAAACTTTCGAGTTTTAATATACTAGCGACCCGCCCGGCTTCGCACGGGTGCAATGAAAAAATTATTATGGCGGGTTATCCCTAAGAGATAAACATATACCATCGCGGACTTTTTTGTGGACTTTTATAAGTTGTACAATACTGTAGTACATCATTTTGACCAATCTCGTAGGGTTTGGCCAGCGTTTGCAATATAAGCGCAAAAAAGTAAGTTGATTTACGACATCACATTAGAAATCTCAAAAATTGTCAGTTTCACTACTACATTGTGCATGTTTTATATATATAAACCTTTCTCTTGAATATACCTATTTATTAAAGAAAACCGCATTTAAATCCGTTGCGTAGTTTTAAAGATTTAAGCATACATAGCTACATACATACAGACACCGGGAAGCGACTTTGTTTTATACTATGTAATGAAACAGGGACATTGTCAAACAAACAGACTACCCGCCTTATAAGTTATGGGTTACAGTCGCCCTAGTACGAGTACATATGATTCTGGTGAGAATTTCAGCCACTTTATAACTCCCACAAAAAATCTTAGCATTCATTGCCAACATTTGACATAGGATATAAAGTATCCAGTAATTTCACTGCACATCTAACGCTTCATAACGAAACAACAATGCCAACACTGCTATTTTGCAGCAGAAATAAGTAAGTGGGGAGGAGATAGTATAGTACAGTCTTTCTCCAGTAAAATCGTTAATATTGAATCAGACTTTCAATAAGGAAGTAGTAAATATTTGTAAAACCATTCTCATAAATTACATCATTAAAATCGAAAACTGTTCTTCATTAACAAATACAGACAAGCTTTACCAGGATAAACCCAATAAATTGATAAACAAGATAGTAACAAGACATAAGCTATTATTCCTTTTGTTTATCCCGTTGACGCGAGACTGGAATAGCAAATATACTAACTTTACGCTTGAAAAGCATGTTACGTAATACCATTTCAGAAGGAGA
Source organism: Scirpophaga incertulas (assembly GCA_036419045.1). Taxonomy (NCBI): domain Eukaryota; kingdom Metazoa; phylum Arthropoda; class Insecta; order Lepidoptera; family Crambidae; genus Scirpophaga; species Scirpophaga incertulas. The sequence goes on along the minus strand of CM071641.1, from coordinate 4,231,511 downwards.
TAATTGGGGGTGTCTAACTTAATATGTATAAACATATAATCACTACTTACATTGATGGATAATTGCTTCACATTGACTTGGTGCCCAATTTGATGATTTTGTTGAAATTAAGTCTTTTATTGCTATAAGCCAAAAGATGTCCAGAAATCGAAAACAATTCTTTTTAAGGAAATGAAAATATAATTGTTTTATAGAAATTACTAAGACTTTGTAATATTTTTTTTTTATATATTTTTTATTCACTCGGAATTACTTAGGAAAGCATTCTATGTCTTGAGTTTTGGCGTGCCCAAATGCAAAGCAGTTACTTAACTAGTATTAAGTATTTAATCTATTAAAATATTGAGCTATCAAACGTTGAAATATCAATGACAAATTACGTTGCAATTTATTTAATAGTACTTTCACGAAAGAGTTACAAACAGACTTTGAAAGTCATTTAGAATTCACAGTCAGATTATTTTGTCCTCTTTCGACATATACGAGTATATTAATTAAAAGTGACATCTAAAGCAAATCAATAATTAGTTGAAGCTGTTATTTAAGTATTTTTATTATTATTATATAGTCTATAATATTCTGTGTGACGTAGGTTGTACTATTACTATTAGTATATAGCGAGTAATGTGACCAACCAATCGGGGAAAAAAACAGCTAACGTACGTAATCTTTTAAAAATCCGTCGTCAAAATGAAACAGATAGATTTCTGAGAAATATCATGAAAGTCAACGAACGTTTACATGAAATTATGGTCACAAATATTTACAAGCGGCGGGGACATTATAATTAATTAGAACCCTTTGATCTCTTAACGAGGTACAAACAATGACGATGCCGGGAGCTATCCAGTGAATATAATATTATATCTTTTTCGGCATTTTCCTTCGCCTAGGAGTTGTGTTTTGAAATAATTTGAAATTGGGATGTCTTTTTGTGATTTGTCTTAACAAATTAAGCAATAATTCGTATAAAATAAAGAAGATCGTAATGCACAAATGAAAGATATATATAAATATATTTTTCTACATAAACGGTTACTTATATATTTGTAACACTCAATTATATCATGCAATCTGTAAAGAAAGTTATTTGCAAATATTACTTATTTATAAAAATTGTTGATTTAAATATTTAGTGTCTATATATATCCTTGATACGAATTAATCATTGTAAATACATAAAATTTGTAAACCGTTAGTTAGTCTGGGAAAAAGTTAATTTAAAAAGAGCTCCGATCATATACACTTTTTTTGTTAAGGCTTCAACTGTTGTTTAATTGTCATAATAATCATTTTAAGGTAATTGGAGCACACCAACTTTGAAGCCTCTTTGGGTAACAAAATAGTAATTTGTCAGGTAAATTTAAATCTGATGGATTTTAAAGACACTTCTACAAAAAACCAATTGTATCAAAAAAAAATTGTGGTACACTTCCCAACTATTATATAATTAACTAAGTAAATAACAATTAACCTAAAACCAATGTATAGAAAGAGAAACAATCAGAACTTAACTATTCAAAGCATAAAAGAATTTTATTAATATAGGCCTAAAACAATACAACATGCCGCCATTTTCAAGTCCGTGTTCGCCATGTTGACACACAAATAGTAAAGAAATGTCTGATAGCACGGTTATTGGGATATAGTTTTTTTTATAGCGTAACTGAATATATTGACAATAAGAACTTGACAATGTTATTAAATTATAATTTTAAATAATAACATATATTTAATTTTTAAATATGTATTTATTATTTAATTTATATGGCTGAATTTTGATAATATATCGACCCGAAATTCTTGCAAATAATTTATTTCTACTCAATACTAAAGAAATTTACCACACAAATCGTACAAAATATCAGACAAAGGCGGCAAACTAATACACAGAGGTGAAATAAATATATAATTGACGAAATGTGTGTTTATTGTACAATAGCTGTGCCCACGACTTCGTCCGCGTGGTATCGTAATTTTAGGCAGCATTTTTAATAACTGAGAGAGTTATAAACATAAGAGTAGACAAATATAATCAAAAAGCTTCGAACTGTTAAGCTATCGTTACACATGTTATTGTGAGTCAACCATAAAAGATAGACATATGCTGTCATGGGATATTTTTTATATAATTTTAAGGAAAACATTTCCGTCATACATAATTTCTGTGGGGTGTCAATTAAATGGTTAGCATAGTATTGTTATTTCTGTGAGCAGAAAAATATAATCGGTGAGCAGAAATAGCTAATTGGTCAGCAACTCATGGTCAGCAAACATTTCAAATCAATCAGCAATTTATGTCATTCTGGATGGCTGTAATTATTTTTGTACAGCATATTAATTATATAAGCTGCAATCAGCTGCTCATGTTTAATAAAATTTTGGTAAGCACTCAAGTGTAAGCAAAAAAATGCATTTTGTGCTGCATATAAGAGTAGCAAAAATACTTATTTGTCATGCCTAACTAACCTAACCTAACCTAACCTAACCAACTCTATGGGGAAAACTTAAAAAAAAAAAAAAAAAAAACTAACCTAACCTACCTAACATACCAATCAAATATACTGCTTATAGACATGTTTTTCTGCCGCTCAATCATGAAATCTTGCCGCTCAAGTAGTTATTTTGCGGACTGAATGTTTATTATGCAGACTCATGTTATTGTTGGCTGCCTATGTATGATTTAATTTTTGACCATTATCAAAATTAGTTGCGGAAAAGAATTGCTGCCTGTTTTTTTTTTATTGCAAACAAAATCTTTGTATGCTGACCAAATTATTTAAATGCTGCTTTTGGGTGGCTCGCCAATTTTATAATTGCCTGACCAATGTAATTACTTCTCATTTCTGTGTAGCTTTACCCATTAAGATTGCGTACGTGACAAAAGCTTAAAAAATGGAGTAACTGATTGTAGCGTGTTTAAAAGTATACTATAACCAGTTCAGGAGTATGAAAAATAATTGTACTAAGTATCGTTAAAATCCGTCGAATAGTTTTTGTTTCTATAACGGTTATACAGACAGACAAACATTTTTTTGATTGCATTTGTGGCATCAGTGTCGATACCTAATCACCCCCTGATTGTTATTTTGACAATATATTTCTAGGAGGTAGACTCTGTACCAGGGTCGTCTGCATGGGTACCTCCGTCTTACCTATTTCCGCCGCCAAACAGCAGGGTTCGCTTTGCTGTGTTCCGGCGTGAAGGGTAAGATAGGCAGTGAAATTACTGGGTACTGTGACTTTACATCTTACGTCACAAGTTGGCAACACTGTGGTTCTTATGAGGTTTGCAGATTTGCTGCGAATCTCGTGGGAACCACATGTACTATAGGCGACTGTTACCACTTACCATCAGGTGGGCAGCCTGCTTGTTTGTCAACTTTAGCAATAATAAAAAAAAATACTTCATGTACAGAATTAACCTCTCTACAGATTTATTATAATTATGATGCCAAGATATGAATGCAAAAAATATTGTAATAGTGTAACATTGTACAAATACAAGCGATAAAAATTAATAAAAATAACATCTAGAAATACATACTCGTAGATACAAGATAGAGTCGTAGTTGAACCCACTGTATGTTTATTGAAATTATTCCTGGCACTTATATTGAACAAATGTAATTGTCTCTGAATTATTTTCTTGTTATATATTTTTTAAACACCTTCGTTTAAATACATTTCGTTTTTTAAACACATTTCTTTTATTCCTATTTTTATTACAGAATACAACATAGTTTTCAGAACCAAAATGAGTACATTTATTGAGCATTCCAGTGTTCGGTATAGTTCGCAGAGATCGAGTATCACTCATTTTCAAGTACCAACAATATTTCATTTTACTGCCACCCCCACTTGGAGTTCACAATTGACATATCAAAAAGAATCGTCAAATCAGAACATTGCAGTGCAACTCGATTTATCAAATTCACGAATTTCGCTTATTCGCGTCGCGTCGCTCTCAGCTGCTTCCGGTGCGCTTTAAAATCAAGAAGAATATAAGTCTCGCATTCTCGCTTCGTTAGATCGATACATATTTGTTCTTCCGAATGGCTGCTTATTTTGTGTCGTCAATTTAGCTTCTAATACTTGCAATAAACGGTACTTTACGAGCTCAATTACATGCAGAAGACAAAGCTTGAATCATTTCGGTTAGACGTTTAGACAAATATTGCCTCGAGAAAAGCAATCAGTTTTCAAATATCACTTTACTATATTTTACTTACTGATGGCAACTTCGTCTACGCAAGATTAATATTTCGAGTCGCTTATATAAACGTGGCGTATATATTCATAAATTGTAACCTATGTATTATTTTTATATATAAGCTATATTATTGTTAAGTATTAATGAAATCCATTCAGTAGATACTACGTAAAAGAGTAACAAACGTGACAGACTATGTTTCTGATGACCCACAGTAAATCGAACTACAAGGAAAACACATCACCACTACGTGATTATTCACGAAATTTGTGTCTCTGTCTTCGAATTAATGGAGACACTAAATTGCTTAATAGAGGGTCCTGCATTATTTCAATCTTTAGAGATCTTAATTTAACAAGGCGTTTTCTGCCGGCCAACTGTGTGGTCAGTTTGCGAATAGCCACAATAAGGCGTTATTTGGTGCTGACAAAGGTTAAAAGCCAAGTTACTTATAATATGAAAAATAACGGTTTAAGCATAGTTTAATTAAAATTGAAGAAAAGAAATGTCACAGCGTTCGTCACCACATGAAATCAACTTATTAAGTACGTTTGTACTTAATAAGTTGAATGCATTGTTGTTGGTATAGTACTGTAATTGCTATTAGATGTTACAAAACGTTATGTAAGTTAAATTATGCCTTCCTAAAGGGCCAAGCGACACAAAATGGTTACTAAGAATAATTAAAATTAATTTAAAAAGATCTCATATATAAAATTTATAAATTCAGTATATATTATGTGAATATTAATTATAGTAGAGTTTAAATTATAATGTAGATGTTATTATCATATCAGTATGCAGATTTAATTATAATTGCATGACATTAATTCTAGTTCTCCAAGAGAACAATTAGCTATACCTAACGGTAACTAAGTTATAAGTGCAAATAAATTTATAAGATCTCATGTCAACACTTAGTATGCTAATAAATGATTTGATTTGATTTGACGTTTGGTATCAAACAAAAAACAATTCATTTTATATTCTGATTTTATTAGAATGATTTTGTATATTATTATTATAATGGCTGTAATTTAATATTTTTTACACTTATACCAACCAATTAGAGCAGCTAAAGTTAGACTTGTGTTATAGTATCTAGGGTAACGGATAGACATACATCTATACTAATATAATAAAGCTGAAGAGTTTGTTTGTTTGTTTGTTTGTTTGAACGCGCTAATCTCCGAAACTACTGGTGCGATTTGAATAATTCTTTTTTTGTTGGATAGTCCATTTATCGAGGAAGGCTATAGGCTAAATAACATTACGCTATGACCAATAGGAGCAAAGACAGAGCGGTAAATGTGTAAAAAACGGGGAAAATTATTCATTTTTGAAGGCTTTCTTTGCGTGCACTGCGAAAACGGTTCAAGATACACAAAAAATATGTATGAAAGAATTATTCCTCTATACATGATCTAAAAAAAAGTCCGCGACGGCATATGTCTATCTTTTAAGGTTTAGTCACAATGACCGTTTTTATGGTACCAAATTTGGTCGAAATAATTTGTTTAAGTTGTATCAACATAATAATACTAAAAATTCTGCGGAAACTCGACCATTCCGAAAATCCCGCAAGAACGGGAACTATGTGGGAAAAACCAAAAATCTGCCGGAAGTCACTATTCCACGCGGACGAAGTCGCGGGCAAAAGCTAGTATATTATACGTATATAAATATTTTTGATAGAAATATATATTAACAACCATAACTAAGGCACAAATGCTCGTATTCATCACACAAACATCTGCCCCCATCAAGGATTCGAACCCGGGACCTCAGAGATTGCAAACCTTAAAACCGGTGTTCCAAACACGCGACTACGGTGATCTTCAAAATTGATTTGATTTAATTGTGCCTAACTTGAATTAAATGATTTCAAATAAATTAAAAAGTATATTCAATATTATTTTATATCTTTCTCGTCTCTCCATAAGATAAACGCCAATGTCACTTTGTTATCTGTGAAAATTCATTTTCTCTGGAACGCGTATATTATACAATGTTTAGTCTATTAATCAAGCCGTACCCATGTAAACGGGTTTAGTACTCATATAAAAGTGACGATGTCATTACTAAATTTAAAATTACCTTAATTTTTGAAGTTTGTAAACGCTACGTGTTTAACGTAGCGTTTAATGAAATATTGAACCTAAATTTATATGATACTACGATTATTACTCAACTATGACGTGAGTTGTCAGTGATTTAGCTGACAAATTTAGAATACAGATTTTTTAATAATGAAATATGTATCTGCATAATTTCATTTATATATATTTTGTAACATTTATATAGTTATCGTGCAAATCTTGTCGGAATACAATAAATTAGTACTCGTTTAAATAGATTTTTAAATTACAATAACGTAAATGACATTGACGCAACAAATTTTGTCAACGCATATAAAAACTCCTATCTACTCTTTTAGCTGCGAATATATAGGAGATTTTGTTCTTCCAAATTAATGCAATCATAAGAAATTACTGTTTGCAATACATACTTTTAATTATATTTAATTAACACACGATTTCAAATAGGAACCATTATTAAATCAATTCCGTTCACCGAGAATCATAAAATTTGGTGAAAAGTGAAAATCATACTGTACGTTAGTTCTAACGTTTCTAAGTCGTAATCAATGCGTGAGTTCTACTCAGATTTGACCAGTTTTTTCTTCTATTATACTCGTTTTGCTTACTGAAACATCTCTACCTTTCTTAATAACTTGCAGATATTGTTATTGTATCGTAATATTCAACAATAAATTATAGTTGTCAATAATGACGTCATATAAACAAACATAGTGTTTATTTTATATTATATATCTCATTTTAGAAAATTCAATTAGTACATCATATTTTAATTGAGTTTTTCAATTAAAACGTTGGGTTTTCTAATGTATTTAAAAATCGGATAAGCCTCCTTGTCCTTTGTCTATTTCCTAAGCACAACTAAAAATACAGAGAAACTAAGTCTTTGAACTCTTCAAAATAAAATCAGACAAGTATTTCTTATTTTATAGCAATTAATCAAAAAATAAAGTGAAAACTCGTAAAAAAGGAGTTCTTATGAATAAATCTGTAAAGAAAAGTGCATCACCGTTACAAAAAAAAACATGTATCATATTCTTTAACAACAAATTTATAATAAATAAATATCTGTATGAAAGCGTCGGTAACACTGTTGTTACGACACTGGCCTTCTAATTGTGAGATCCGCTCAATCCTATCATATACAAATTTGTTTTTTATTATTCGTATCTACATTTATTCGATGCTCTGACGGTAAAAATCGTGAAAAATATCGTGGCACAACCTGCTGACACCCGCGTAGAAACTTAAAGGTGCACATGAAGTTGGCTAATTTAAACTGGGCTAATGTGGTTGACACTGGTTTAATTATTGTAAAATAGGGTAGGCTTCTGCACTTCAGTAGCGATGTATATAAGCTATAATGGTGATGATAATGTCTCTATCATAAAAAAAAATTGATGAATCGAGGGCAAACTTGTTTTTTTTAATATCATATACCTATATGACTATTTTTTTATTTTTATAGAAAAAGTTTTGTCTCTTAATATAGTGCTAAAACTTATATTGTATGTAAAGTAAATTAAATTCTTAATATATATATTTATTATAAAACTACAAATATTTCGCTAATATAAACAATAATACAATGTTGATGATATATATAGATTAGTTATTATCACATCGTGTACATGATGATTAAATTTGATTATTTAGATACGCAAAGATAACGTGACACTTGCTAGTTCGTGACAGTTTCACGTTACAGTGCTAGGACTGAACGCAGGAATGTAGAGACGGCTCGAAATACAGGCTAAAATCAATTGGCAAGCTAGGGCGACTGGATTTTATTGCCAGAATCATGTAAACAACTACAATTCTACGAATAAGAACTACATTTATCTACCGCGAAGGTTGCATATTGAATTACAAGGGTATAATTAAATTATTTACTAACAAATGTAGAGCGGTTTGTCTTCTCTTTCAAACATCGTGGCGCTCGCTGACTTGAAGTTTTTAACGTCTAATTTCACTAACAAAGCCTTAAAATGCGTGTTCTAAGGATAACTGGATTGATTTAATAAAGGTACGCCACATTTCTAGCACATCGGACCTAATCTGCTATCGGAGCACTGATGGGTTGGAAATTCGGGAATTGCACGTACCTTTCACGTCACGCAATGAAGATGGTAGCTGATGGTGGATCACGTGGCCTTCTCCGCCATTTCGGTGAGCACGTGATGGTTATTGTAAACAAATCGCACGGATAATGGTGGGCGATGGAGACGCGCGATCGGGGCGCGGGTCGGACCGAGACTGGCGGCGCGGCGCTTGCGTGGGTCGATGTGCGAGTCGGTCAGTGGGCTACGCCGACTCCCGAACAGCCTTTGACGGCCTTTGTCTCGGAGGGTAGACGGCTAGGCGCCTATTGCGCACAGCTCCCGTGCTACACCTGTGGAGCTGGCTTAGCAGACGTCACGCCTGATCAACTTCGGACCAACTTTTGACTGGCAGACGATTAAAGTTAAAATTTTCAAAGACGTTACCGCAAACTTCGTTTGGTTTTGCTGTTCAATATGGCGTTCATTTCATTTCGATATATTCTGTGGTACTATTTATTTAATATTGAATATACATATCAGCCCAATTAACTTTCTCATTGTGTCAGTTATGATATTCAAATTCAAATTTACATAAATAATTGCCACACTAATAAAAAACCTTAGTGGAGTTAAGGTTCTGTGTGATTTTTGAATTTGGACTTTCGAAACTTGCCTAAGAAAGATCATTAAAATCACTACGCACCTAATACCTAGATTGTATGCCCTAATTTCCAAAGGTACATGTATAAATTAGGATTATATTAGCATATAGCTTAATTATAATCGGGATTTATGCATACATTACAGACACAAGTCTTAACATGTAAACATTATACTGATTGTATGAATCATGTATGAATCTGGATTTCACACCAAAAAGTATCTAGAAAATTTCAAATCCCTGACTGGTTCAGGAATGATTTGATGTTTCCATAGCATCAAGAACGCCACTTGCTCGTCTGCCATCAACAGTAATGAAAATTAAAATAAAAATGTTGGTCTTTAGTTTACCTAATATAAAAACCGCTTCTGCGATTTTTATTTAGTGAGCTTCTCCTTGAGAATAGACTATTTGGTAATTACTTATTATTACTTATAACTTATTATGTGTGGTGGACTGCTAATTTTTAAATTTCTGCAACGCCTTGTGCGTTTATTACCACACCTGTGCTTGATAAACGCCTCGGGGTTTCTAGTGGAAATGTTGATCAAAGTTGATGTGTTTATTTATATCGGATAGACTCCGAAACTATTGAACTATAAGTTTGTACTTTTATTTTGTATGTATTTTTATAGTATTTTTGTTTGTATTTAAAACTCGAGTAATTTTTACTCCAAAAAAATATATGCTTCCTATGAGACAATCTCAAACTGCGGAATTATTAGTGGAAAGCTAGCTAGTAAATATAATAAGTTCTTGTAAATTATAATAATTATTAATATAGGTGTTATTAAATTGTATTTTTATCATTTAACTTTCTAATAGTATAAGGCTAAGGGCCAATAAACTATTGTATATATAGTTTTATTTCATCAACGCTGATTTTCTAAGGACTCCTCTGGCCCTAATATAACCCTTATTTTGTCAGCGTGATCGAAATAGAAATGATGAAATCCGCAAAGATTCGCATACTGGTCATTGTTCATAGGTTCTAATAATGGTTTAGGATGCTGCTTCATCCGCGATTTTTGCAGTGCGTCGAATATGTTCAACATTAGATGGCTTTCACGCGTTTATCCGGAAAACGATGCTTACTTTGGGTCGTTTTGCGCAACAGCATTTTCATTATAATCAAATTGTTGTCAATTTTAGTAATACGAGTATTGTGTCTTTTATATTTCACCCCATTAAGGCCCGTCCGGAATACCAGCGCGGCTACAGATTAGTCTGTTGCAGCTTATGCTGAGATCGGGTCCTAGCTATATATGGTCGATACATGTTTTCAATTCTATTCTATTATAGATTCTTTAAATCATACAATTTAAATGTAGAACTAAAATAACTGGTCGAGTCCGTTACTGACGGATACATAAAAAACATATACAAAACATTCCAGGCGAATAATACTTAACAATACCAGTTTTGAGTTTCATTAACTCGGAATAAGATACACATTTCTTACCCGTTAAAAACGGAAAACGGAAATTGAGTCTGCGCAAAGAATAAGAATCGAAAGCGATGCTGTTGTCCATTTTTTTTTTTGCTTAGTAAACAGAATTATTGAAACATAGGATTGTTCAATTGGCAAGTATTTCAACGAAATGTTAAATATTATTGTCAATGTTTTGACTTTGTAAAATAATAAATATAATAATGTTTTTAATATAACTAACGAATATTATAATAAAAATTGACAAATTTTCCTTCAATTGCAGTAAATATTTTTAATTTTATTTGACATTGAACTTACTAATTTATATTTGTAACTTATCTATTACTAATATTATAAAGAGGAAAGATTTGTTTTGTAATGAATAGGTCTCCGAAACTACTGACCGATTTTCAAAAAATTCTTTCACCTTGGAAAGTACATTATCCCGGAGTAACATAGGCTACTTTTTATCACCGAAAAAATCGACAGATCCCACGGGATGCGCAATAAAGGCTTCGCTTAAATACTGCATAGATTTTCAATGCGGTTTTCATCAATTAGGTAGAGTGATTCTTGAGAAAGTATGGTATTTTTATTTAGGAAAAAACGGATAGTCCCAAGGAAGCGCGATAAAACCTTTCGCGCCATAAACCGACTTCGCTTCATATGTAGTCGTGGGCAAAAGATAGACCCAATCCCGAAATCACGCGGGCGAAGCCGCGGTTAGAAAGCTAGTAATAATATTAAGATTCTAAACTTTAGCTACCATATAGAAGTATCACAAACGTGAAATAAATAAATAAATAAATATTTCTTACTTACCCTAATAAGCTTAGCGCAAAGTAAGTTCTGTAAGCAGCAGTACATACATATATAAATGATTTTCATAGAAATATATATTAACAGCCATGACTGAGGTACAAATGCATACATCACACAAACATCTGCCCCTGTCGGGACTCAAAGCGGAGACCTCAGAGATCACGACACCTTGAAACCGGTTTATTACTATTCGACTACGGAGATCGTCAAAATTTTAATTAGGATATATTTTCACTAAGGTCTAGGTCCGGACTAATTTCCAGTACTACCTAGATGCAAGAGGTAATGGGCCGTGTTCAGCAAAGCGTAATGATCCGTGCGCGTTGCCTTAATTATGGAAATTATTTATTATACTCGTATCTTGTTATACATTAAACCATAGACTTGGGATATACTCGCAGACTACTCATGCACATTTATTACGGTTTATACTTTACATTCTAAGCATTAGAGGATTCTATAATAGGTTAGTCTGCTACGGGAGCTCCATCTTACCTCAAAATATTGTTAATAGTATTGCTGTGTTCTGATGTGGAGGGTAAGGTAGGTAGGCAATTGCTTTGATGAGTTTTATTTTTATATACTGTTAGGTCATAAAAACATATTTTTTATAACTCATCCTTAAAGAAGTTCTTCTAGAAACTACTTAAAATAAGAGAGTTTTTAACACTATAAACCTCTACAGCGAGGGTTATTAAATTATTTAGATCAGTGTAATCCTCTCAACATTCATAATTCTTCGGACTATAATAATAATAATAATAAACATTTATTACAGTAAATTGATAACAAAATTAAAGAAAATTAATAATAATAACCTAACTGCTCATCTACACGCCGATACTGGTGTGCAGACGAACCCAGGCCTCATCATGGGAGAGCCCACCTGGTGGCTAATGCGTTCAAAATGCTGTTTGTGCTGTTGCGAAAACGACCCATAAGTGAACCGCATCGTTTTTCGGATAAGCGCGTGAAAGCCATCTACATGCGCCCCGGTGAACATATTCGACGCACTGCAAAATCGCGGATGACCAAGCAAGCATCCTGAAACGCATTATTAGAACCTATGAACAATGATCAGTATGCGAATCTTCTGCGGATTTCATCATTTCTATTTCGATCACGTTGACAAAATTTCTAAGGGCTATATTAGGGCCAGAGGAGTCTTGGAGAGACTCTTGGAGCTAAATAGCCTTTCTTCCAGGTAAATATATCCTCGTCTAGCGTAAAGCGTCCAACCTTCACAGGAACTGGTGGTTCATGGTAATTCGATATTATGTTCTTATTATCAATGTTTATTTTAAGACTTGTTGTGAAACTCTACGGAGGTCTTCGAGCATTATGGTCAAATCTCTCTTATGGTGTTTGATATAATCTGCTGAAGTACATGTATATAATCTGCGGTACGAAAGCCTTATAAGAATGCAGTTTGTTCGGGAGGAAATCATCAAAGACGATTCGTGTTGACTGTCAAGTTACAAACATAACTCATTAGTATGACGAGCCTATATCGGTAGTACCTTTATGAAATAATATTGCCGCCATGCGTTGCTTTCAAGTATAATGGAGTTGCGTTTTAGAGTTGTATCCTACTAGAGCGCTTTCAGAAGCTCGGCTATAACACCATCACACGGGGCCTTTTTGTTCTTGATCAATTTGAGAGCCATACTAAGCACATACACGTTGACGTCCAGAAAATCTTCGGTGACCATCGCTTAAAGCTGTCCATATAGCGTTTGATCTCGACCCTGTTTTTTTTCATCGGGAGAGGAAAAGCTGAGAACCTTTTTTTTTCATCAGCTCAGCTCATAAGGGGCCTACAGCTTGAATAAAAGGGCAACTCGGCCATACGCACAAGTACATTTATTGGAAATGTTTAGCAATTAACGACTATATGCGCTAAATATTGCATCGGACCACACTCACCTCAGATTGCTCGATTATTTATTATCGAGCCATTCGCTGCTGCGGTCTGGTGGTTGTTTTGACCAGATTGAGTTGTGCTTTTAATTAGCATACGTTTATAAAGTACAGTAGACTTGCAAACACAACTTAAAGCTTTTCTGTTAGTTCTACGGATAGACATAAACCAGTTTTATCTTTATAGTTACCTATGTACATATTTCTTAAGCAAATCAGTGCGTACATTGATTGTGATATCTTATGTCACAAGTTGTAGGTACACTATAGTTGTGATGGCGATTGCAAACTTGTTGCTAATCTCAATGCTCACTATTGCAAACTTGTTGCTAATCTCAATGCTCACTATTGCAAACTTGTTGCTAATCTCAATGCTCACTATTGCAAACTTGTTGCTAATCTCAATGCTCACTATTGCAAACTTGTTGCTAATCTCAATGCTCACTATTGCAAACTTGTTGCTAATCTCAATGCTCACTATTGCAAACTTGTTGCTAATCTCAATGCTCACTATTGCAAACTTGTTGCTAATCTCAATGCTCACTATTGCAAACTTGTTGCTAATCTCAATGCTCACTATTGCAAACTTGTTGCTAATCTCAATGCTCACTATTGCAAACTTGTTGCTAATCTCAATGCTCACTATTGCAAACTTGTTGCTAATCTCAATGATCACTATTGCAAACTTCACTTACCATTCGATGCCGAACATTCCACCATCCAGAGTCTAAATGCAACTCACAGCATTTTCTTGCACTCAGCTATAAATAAAACCAATATTTCTTACTCTTACACCAATTGCCCTAAGTAAGGCTTTTTTTTTTTTCTGCTGAGGAAAATATATTGAATTGCATTCCCCGGCTGCAGAGAGCCGGCGGTTATGTGGGGCTCTCCTCCCCAGAAGGGGGAGGCCTACCCACTCAGCGATGGCACTCAGCGATGGCTTTCCTCAGGCATGTAGGGGGCCCCTGGGAACGCTAAGCAACTTCCGGGAACTACCAGCCTCCACCCCCCGGCCATGGGAGGGGCGTGGTCCCTCCCGGGTCGCCGTAACGGATAGACGATAGACGGGACGGACAGATATTATACATATATAAATAAATTTGGTAGAAATATATTATAACAACAATGACAACTGACAACAAATGCTCGCATTCATAACGCAAACATTTGCCCCTACCGGGTCTCGAACCCGGGACCTCAGAAATGGCGACACTTTGAAACCGGTATACTCGACTATGGTCGTTAAGCTATATATGTAGTCTCCATTACTTATAACCCAAATGTTATAAAATCGCTAGTGAATAGACATCTTCAAGCTGCGTGAATCATATTTTTGCTTTCGAACTGGATTATAATCGAATAAGATAAAGAAAATAAAGTAACCTCAAAACTATAAATCAACAAAATCGCCAACATCCAATGTTCTTAACTCCTGAATATAAATTCTAAATGACTGCTTCTGATCAGATCTAGTGCAAACACGAAGTGCTGGCTTGCAATAAACCGCGAGGTGCGCGCGACTCGAGTGAGAATAACTCGACGATTTCGAGAGCACTTAACAGGTGTTCCGTCATACGTTCTAGATATCGACGTGATAGAAAATCGAAACCAGTGCTGGAACTTGTGTAGATATCGATATTTTCTAAAAGTATTTTTTTTTTAGCTCTTTTTGGTTTTCTGCGGACTCTTTGGTCCGCACTCTTTTTTGTTTGTGTTAGTCTTTTTTTTACATTTCCTTATATATTATTTATTCTACAAGTAACATATCATTTGCCAATCAGGAGAAAGGTATTGTTCTCCGTTTTGTGGGGACAGATGGTCTTGTCCCCCACAGTCATAGCGCCATCTATATTTATGTTCTAACTATTCCTTAAGACTAACAATGTTTAATTAGTATATATGATTAGTATTTACATTTGTGTGTTTAAATACTAAGATTAATTGTAATTTAGAAATCTTACATATTACTTGATTACATTAGAATTTATTGCTAATTGTTTAAGCTAGTTATACTATTATTATTTTCAATTTGTTATCATTACTGTTATTATATATTTATAGGTACAATAATGTTATTATTATTTTACAATTTTTACTGTTTCTTAATGTTTCAAACGCTTTGACTATTTCTTAAAAAAAAAATTCTATTTTATCTTATTATTATTATTATTGTTTGTTGCAGCTGTTCCTGCCATAAATTTTCAAAATTATTATTTTTATATTTATGTACAATTTTCCATTCCACTCATTAGATATTATTTGAGTAAAGCCCGAGTGAGGGCTTGTAGTGTCCTAGAAAATGTGCTTGTGGGACGAGTTTCGCAGCCTCCTCCTGTGCAACTTGTGGTCGCTCCACTTCTGACTCAAGTCTCTGAAGGAGTTGCTTTTTGACTTTTTCGTCTCGATATTTTAGTGCCATTTTCACGTTGTAATTAATAATGTCGCACGGAGTCGTCGCCTGTGCTTCGGATATTAATCGTACTATGGCATCATCAGCACAGCGTCTCGTATAGTAGACACATATGCTGGTGTGCCTTGATATGGCGACGACTGCGTGCGGGATGCTGTCGTAGATCTTATTAGGCTTTTGTGACACTCGCACCACAACCACCGCCCCGCTCGTTAAACCCTGGGATTCGTAGATAGTTAGGGTCTTCGAACCCTCCAAGCTTCCATAACCCTGACCAATTAAGAGGGCTTTTTCGGTTTGGGTGTAGGTGAGATATAGGGTATTACCCATGTTAGGTATTACCGAATTCCCCAGTGCTATCCACGACAGGGACCTTGTACGGGGGTTGGACAAATATACGTCCCCGTAGATCGACCTGAGGGCGTAGACTACGTCCAGCGGATTGCGATGCGTGCACACAAGTGTCGTTCCGGGTTTAATTTGTACCGCAGGCCTGTCATAAATCATTGGGAAGTGGTCATTTCGGTCTATGTAGGGGAGTTGGTATACATCCCCGATCATGACCACCTCCTCAGGCCTCGTTATCTGGGCTGCCATGATTATCGCTCCAAAGTGACTCATCAAGGCCTCATCCACGAAGAGCTTTTTACACTTTTCGCTCCCCGATGCCATTCACTAGGAGCGACGCCATGGTACGTACACGATTCTTGTCCTGTTTGCCTGCCGCAGCTGCTGTTCTGCTGCGGAGGCCTCAACGGTCACAGTTACCGCTATGTCGTGCTTTGTCCTGAAATGTTTTTCGATTCATATGGAACCCCATTTATCCATTTATGCTGCACCCAGTGCTCAGGGTCGAGGCCATCCAACAGTCTCCCAGCAACCCTTCTGGCCGTTGCTAGGGTCCTATCTTCCAGCATCACCCTGGTACATTCCGCCAACACTACCAACGGATCATTTGTGATGTTGTGCACTTTAAGTCTCCCACGCTTCCCTCCTCGGTGGGCAAGAAGCCATCCGACGCGCTGTAAGCCAACATGTATGACCCCGTCATTTCTGCAACCAGTACTTCACTTTTGACGGTATCATACACGACAGCCCCAGCTGCCTCCAATCGCTCCCGCAGCAGCTTCTCTGATATCGGCATCCCCATGGTGCTGCGCCTATAGAGGTTCATGATTTCGGCGCAGGCTTCGGTCTTGTCCTTTAGGGATGCTTCAGTCAGTGCCGCGAATTTGATGAGGGCATTCATCGTGTGGTCCTCGGGCCCCCGGGCCGGTCTCAGTGTGGGTGGTGGAAAGGCCGAACCCTTCTTCTGCAGGGAAGCTCCCACTTTTGCCTAGGTGGCGGGTGGTGCCGCTGTGGCTCTGGGACGGGTGTAAAAGTAAAAAGTATTTAGCCTCTAAAAGTGATTAGCCTTTATTTATTCTTCTCAAAATAGTTATTAAATGACGTCACAAATGGTACTAACCATATTCTTTGTTTTGATTTACTACAAGTTATCCTTTTAAAGTAAAAAAATACTAAACCACTCGAAAGCTATTTTGCCTCTAGGCACTGGAAATACCAATTACTCCGGATCACCCGGAGGAGTCACTGATCCTAGCTGAATAATACTAAGATTGTCACCAGTCAGCAGAGCGACATTATCTTTTTCTCAAGCGTGCTATTGATGTTTTTGTAGTCCAGGAAACTTTCTTCAAAGCCTCCATTCGCGGTCCCCCATCATCATCACACCTTGGAAACGATAAAGATGACGATCCAAGCCCGGGTCGAACGGATCAGTAACTACCCGTCATAGGATATACCTATATATAGAAGTCCACTACGGTTTACTTACAAGACTGAGAACCTTTCACAATTTTCATCTACACCAAACTAATAAAGGTAAAGTTAAGGCTAAAGTTACGACCATATGCTGTTACGTCGTAGGGCCATAAAAAAAGCACCCGACATTTAGACAAGGAATCGATATAAAATTCTAAGACACCTCGCAGGACGTAGAATACGTCCTGCGAGGTGCTAACAGTTTGTTTTATATAGGCTTTATATTCGTAAATAATAAGTGAATGAGTTAATCCATGTTTTCTTTGAATATCGTGCCCCTAGTAACATGTTTACTTGCAAACCATAAATAATAGACCCTCACAAGGAGGTCGAACACAACAGTCTTAATTCAAGCATGCCACAAACAATATCAAACTTTCATATGCTTGTGCACAATAATAGCCATTAAATAAGTTAGCACAATAAAAGCAGCCGCACGAGACGAGCAATGAATCTACATTGCGTCCGGACACGATGCCAAATTCACTGCCGTTCGAAACTCCGAAACATGCCGTAAATCGTTTAATTGAATACCGATTATGTAACAATTGTATAGATGTTCCACTCGCCCTGGCATGCGCCCAGGGTGTCAGCGCACTTGGGCTAGAGCAGTTTCATCAATTGAATTCTAGATATCGCACTAATAATACAATAGTGTATCAACTCAAAACGTCGTACTTGACATAATACTATAAACGCACGCAAAATTTGATTCCTCACGCGTGATCAAGACCGTCGTTCGATTAGTGCAAAAACAGAATAAGGATAAATTAAAAAAACTTATGTGACAGTTATTCAATTTGCAACTATTACATTAAGTGAGAAATAAGTTTTTTGTTGATTCTGAAAAATGTTCGATTTTGAGTTGATACACTATTGTATTATTAGTGCGATATATATTAACTAGGTCGAAGTAAATTGTCTGTAATTCAAATATCGATATATCGATACTTCATATCCATTTATGTTACCATTGTATATTGTTGTAAAAATTATCGATAACTCCTATACCAATAATACAGGTGTAGTTTACCTTTTTTTATTTTTCTTGTACGTATCCGTGTACAAGGTTATGTAACTTTATAGTTCTCTGTATCCTTAATTTTTTATATAAATATCACGTCAATAAATTTATATATAACTATAAATAGTATATAACTACGAAACTATAAATTATATATAACTACTCTACAATAGCAGTAAATATTAGCACAAACTTAGGGACTAGATCGCAAGTGATTAGAATCACGATACTTATTAAATCTACATTGCGATCGTAATGCGAATCAAAATAATAGTGCAGATATATTTATGTCACTGACTGTAATTATTAACTGACAATTTATTAATTCTAAAAATAAAATTTTATTTAATCGAGTTTTTATATATTTATAATAAACACGTTATTTATCGCACTGCATTTATTTATTTTTGTATTATTTGTCGTATTCTTTCGTTTTCTTTTTATGTTTTTACACGCTTTTTATTGACTTACTCTGTCCGTTTGTTTGTTTGTTTGTCATGATCAAATCTTGTAATCGATTTTTCGACCACTTCTACTGCTCCAATCGAGCTCAAATTTTTTTTACATGTGTATTCTAGATGACAATACAATATTCAATCATTTTCGAATCATAAAAATACATAATTATGTTGTAATAAATTAAAAACTTTTTAATATGAGAATTGGTTCAATGAAGCAAACAGATAGAATTTGATATAATGCATATGTTTAATTCTAATACTACATTTTCTGAACAATTATGTACATTTCTTTATGTTTGTTATAATAATCACGAGACTAAAAAGTAGTAAATAAAAAAAAAAAATAAAAAAAACTTTTTAAAAAACACGCTTTTTACGCAAAGACTAAAAAACGTTTGAAAAAACTTTTGTTTGTTATAAAGACTAAAAAACATTTGATCTAAAAAGTAGTAAATAAAAAAAATTAAAAAAACTTTTTAAAAAAAACACGCTTTTATTAAAAAGACTAAAAACCGATCTAAAAACTTGAAAATAAAAATAAAGTCACGCTTTTAGAAAATTTGGGTACATATCAAGAAAAATTTCTGATGACAAAAAGAAATGTAACTCAAAAATTTGTCTATAAAATTTAGCAAATTAGTCCAAGAACTCAATGACTATAAAAGCGTGGGTGTAAATGTTAAGACCATTAAATGAGTAATGTTTAATTTTGAACACCCCACGCTTTTATAGTCATTGAGTTCTTGGACTAATTTGCTAAATTTTATAGACAAATTTTTGAGTTACATTTCTTTTTGTCATCAGTAATTTTTCTTGATATGTACCCAAATTTTCTAAAAGCGTGACTTTATTTTTATTTTCAAGTTTTTAGATCGGTTTTTAGTCTTTTTAATAAAAGCGTGTTTTTTAAAAAGTTTTTTTTATTTACTACTTTTTAGATCAAATGTTTTTTAGTCTTTATAACAAACAAAAGTTTTTTCAAACGTTTTTTAGTCTTTGCGTAAAAAGCGTGTTTTTTAAAAAGTTTTTTTTAATTTTTTTTTTATTATTATAGACTGTTACATAATTACAACATTATTTGTATGAATATAAAAATTCGTTTTAATAAACATTTTAAGCTGATTAATATGTAAATATATCATTTACTACATGGCCTAGGAATTATGTATAATTTATTTATATTAACGTTATTGCACAACATTTTAAAAAAAGTTTGCAAATAGCGGACTTAATGCCAAGTCACTCACAGTTAAACAATAATGTGATTATACATAATTACTTTTTAATATTAACTACATTTACATTAACATATTTATTCGTAAATGAATGTTTTACGTACGGTAAAGTGAACTTCAATTAAATAAAAATATTAAAACTACATATTCTATGCCATCGATATATATGTACTATGTTCTATGCATTTAGTGCTATAGTCTATGGAACGCGGCTTGACGTTAGATTCAAACGAAAACGTCACCAATGAAATATTCGTTAATGTGTAATTCAGACAATCACTAACGATGAGAATATTCTAAAAATACTTCTCAATTGACATATAACTAGTCGCTGGACGTCCCTAGCTCTCGAAGCGAAGACGCCGACGTCAGCCGAGGCCGAAGATTAAAACGGATCCCATTATTGTGAAGATTGCAACATGATGGAACCTGCAATTGCATATTATTTCTAGAGTTCCTCAGTTGAAATGAGGTACGAGTCAACAATGAATAATTAAATCAATAAAATGTAATAATAAATATAAAATACGATCACGTGGTTCTAGTATCGCAATTAACTAAGCTATCACTCGGGTTTTGTCTCCTTTACAAAATTATCCACGATCTTAACCGCTTCTTTTACTTCCACCCAATTTCAACCTGTAGGACACACCCTAAGTCCCTTCTTAGGTTTCGATCCTCATAGTGCTGACTTCTATTATTTATCCTTTTCAGTCTACGCACTCAGACTTTAAATGGTACTTTGTGTACACGCATTGTTTCCGTTATATAATCTATTTTATTTTAAACGAAAGTTAAAGAGAGCATTATTTCTCATCAGCATTTGGTGTCGTATTATTGTTATAAGTATATAGTTTATTTTAATAATTTTGCTCCTAGTACTGTATTTATGTATGTAATTATACAGAGTGTATTTTTGAAACGGGGCAGTAAGAGCAAGTATCTTAACCGTTGCAGTTACAGCAAAACGTTCTTAAAAGACCTTCCCTAACTTTTTGACATATTTTGAATTTTGTAAAAAACTTACAGTTGGCAAAAAAAATGCAAAAAGTCCAATTTTTTGTTATGCCAATCGATTCTATTTTCGTGTGGGGATCAAAAAACTCTATGGGACCATTTTAGCTTTCAGTGCTAGGAAAGACAGAGATCGCCAAAAACGTTTCCCATGCATTTCGGCAACAGAAACAAAAATCTACGATCTAAGAATTTTTACCCTCAAATTTCGAATTTGATTAGAAAATCTGTCAATCATCTAATTTGAGTTATTAATTAAGGATTTTCGCTAAAATGTCTTCTAATTGTGAAAAAAATGACTTATTAGAAGCGTATTTTGTCAATAATCGAAATGCGGGAGCTGCAGTAGTGTGGTACCGCATTTTTTTTGCCAACTGTAAATTTTTTACAAAATCTGTGAATGCAGTTTCAAATATGTCAAAAAGTTAGGGAAGGTCTTCTAAGAACGTTTTGCTGTAACTGCAACGGTTAAGGTACTTGCCCTTACTGCCCCGTTTCAAAAATACACCCTGTATATGTATTATTTTGAAGTCAATTTCATCGTGTGTTTTAACTGCACGTCTTGTCTCTCTGTTTGTCATCTTTCAATTTAAGTGACGGTAAAAACAACCTAATTCCAAATTTGCAACGTGTTACTAATTTTTTTACCCTTGTTATTAACAAATTTTACTGTTTTTTATTAATAAACAATGTTACGTATGTTGCAAAACGCTACTTTTTTTTGGCAAAGTTATTAACAAAGAACACTTCCCCCCTTTTCAACCCTTTCCGTACACCCCAGAGCGCTGCGAAATCACAGTTTATTTTACCTTCTTTAAAAAACCCTCAAAATTTCAGCGTGTTACTAATTTCTTTCGGGTTTGAGGCTTGACTAGACTAATATAAGAATGTGATCGTTACATATATGTGTTATAATTTAGTGTTTCATTTTTGTTTGTGCACTTTATAATTTTTTACATTTATGTCTGTATAAAACTCCTTGCTTCTTTGTTTTCCATTTATTTTGTGTGTGTGTGTGTGCGTTTATAGATTTTTTTCTTTTTTTTGACGTGACAACGTCTTAAATTAGGTTGCGGCTGGGAGTCACTTATGAAAAAGTGTAACGCTCGGTAACGTTACGATGAGTCACCGAACGAGAGAGAGGCCCGCCGAATGCCTTGCGTCTCTCTCCCACTCAACTATGATCGGTCTGCCGCGCGCGCAGCACTAGAGAATTAGGCGCATTGAATCGGCGCATGCTTGTGTCTCTGTCTTTGTCTTTCTCGAACGTTCTTGGCGTTGGAAAAACAAGAAAGCGTCATAATACAAGTTCACACGTGTGGTTAAAGTATCGTCAGCTGTGTCTGTAGTGAAAATGTGGAGTGCTTAGATTCGTCATTTACAACAACTACAACAATAAAGGTAAATAATTGTACACTGATATTTCATTATCGTAAACTATGATTGATTGATTAATTGTTAGATTGACACAAAAGTTGAGAAACTGAGTTTATAGGTTATGTCATACTATTGATAAATGTTGATAGTGTTAAGTAAATTATTAGTTTAAAATTAATTAATTAATTAATTATTATTTTACAAATTTTCATTAATTTCAAATTTATTTAGCAAAAATTTGAACCTTCAATCTGAATAAATGTTTTGATTTTCGAATTGATTCTTTAAAATTACAAATATTAAGAAAAAGTGGCAGATATAAGAAAACTTGATTTAAACTGTGTTGAGCAAGAATTTTAACATCTAATTTAAGTAAATGTTTTAATTTTCAACTTCATCATTTACAATTACAAATTTTAATTAATTTCAAATTTATTTAGCAAAAATTTGAACCTTCGATCTGAATAAGTGTTTTGATTTTCAAATTGATTCTTTAAAATTAAAAATTCATCCATTCAATTTCAAATGTTCAACAGGAATCACCACTCTCAAAACAATGGAAACGGACGAGCAAATGCCTTCAACTTCCAGTACATCAATGGAGACGGAGGATATCGTGCCGTCAACGTCTGCAGTACCAATTTAATTATATTCATATCAATAAATATTCTACCGAGAAAAAGACGTTGTCACGTAAAATCTTCGCCCGTAAAACCGACTTTACAGGCAACCATTTTTTTTTAATTAAAGAATCTAATAATATGTTTTGTAGCTTTTCCTATCGCAGGGCTGCTTTTAGTTTTTAGTCCTGACAGCGCTCTTTATCGCGCAGAATAAATGGTTATATATTCTCTACCAACACAGAATAATCATAATGCAATAGTATGTATTAATGTATATATAATTAAAAATATAAGTGTATGTATGGATGTATCTCTCATATTCAGTTATACATAGATTTGGTTATAACAACTAATGAAAATAATATAAAGATTAGAATATAAACCCGTTTTTTAAAATAGTTTTACAATGATGCACTGTGTAATAGGTCTTATCCTCCAGTCCAGTCCGGTCCAGTAGTTTAAGCGTGAAGAGGTAACAAACAAACAAACAAACAAACAAATAAACAAACAAACAAACAAACACACTTTCGCATTTATAATATTAGTTGGGATACTTACTCTTCATTAGTAAATTACGTTTTTTGTGTTATACATTTATAAGATTTTTTTAATACTTTTATTTAATGGATTTTAATAAAACTTAATAGCACATAGGCTGCAATTTATAAATATATACGCCACGCTAATATAAGCTACTCGAAATACTCGTACTAATCTTGCGCAGATGAAGTCGCAGGCACTAGCTAGTATACAATATTATCAAACTCAATATTTTGCTTATTTTAGTTATATTAAGTTTTATACCATATGTTAATAATGTATGTCTATTTCTAAAATATTTATCTGTCAGATTCGTAATGTCTGATACTAATTGTAAACAGGAAAGCTAAAACTTTTCATAATCAGCCCAGCCAATTAATGTAACAACCGACACTACAGTTCCTCTGTTACGTAACTGTGAAAGGGTGAATCTCGCTGCCACATTCAGCCTTTTATCACTGAATCAGCACAGTTGAAAACTCGGACCAAGAAATGAAAGCTAAGCTTGCCCGTTGTGAATAGAAAAATAAACAAGTGAAAATACGGAACCCTGCCAATACCTACAGTTCTGCTCGCCTCGTTTGCTTGGCAAAATGTTTTTGTCTAGGCTCATCTTCGTCTAAAAACCCGGCTCGGATCAGCGGAAATCTAGATTTGTTTTCGGGCTTGTTGAATCTAGAACAATTCCAGTCGTTTTGTTTCGTCATTACCTTTTAAAGGGATTACTCGGAGCGAGCACCACTCCGGCCTTAATAAGGAAATTGCACAATCTTTTAAGTGATTCGGTTCTGTCGAAGTTTCGTAGGTTATTTGAAAAACCTATTTTCTACCACTCAGCAGAAGCTTTATACTTGAATCTGATTTACTTAAATAATAATTATATATTTATTTATCTACTATCATGCTATTAATCCTCTATAAAAGAACCACACAAAAGAACAATTAGCTTATTGCCAACATTAAAACACTCAATGATATTATGATCATTATAATTGTCATCCAAACGCATGATATTATGAATTTCAAAAAAAGAACATTCTCATGCAATGACATTATTACCACGAGATCGCTTATATTTTGAAAAAAGAACAATAAATTGTAGACTAATTCGTTATTTCGGATTCTCGTCTTATTGTGTTATTTCTCGCCATTTTTTCGATCGAATATTGGAAATCGCAAACAAACAATTACTGTGTGCGTTGTTAACAAAAATGAGTGATTCTAGTTTGGATGACACATCACCAGAGATTTCTAAACCAGCAAAGGAAATTTCTAACAAATTGTTGTGTTTTAATGTTGGCAATAAGCTAATTGTTATAGGTTCTTTTACAGAGGATTCACATCATGATTGTAAATAAAGTCTTGTATACAACTGTTATAATTAGGTATTAAAACACTCATGTGATACTATTATCATTCATCACACTCGGCTACACCTCGTGTGATAAACCCACATTCGTGTTTTAATACCCTTGATTATACAACAGTTGCATAAATAACTATTAAAATATTATGTAGCTAATCGCGTATGGTCATCGTAACGCCCCAATTGTATGCGCTATTTTTTTTTTTAATTTTTCAATGGTTCGCCACCAGTTGTGCCAACCTAAAGAAATTGCATCGCTTAAGTCTCATTTTCCCGGCAATACGTGTCACGGGGCTACACAATTTTTATAACGCGGGGAGGGTGTGCTTCCTCTCCACCCTCGGCCGTCTCTTGGACGTTGGAGCCATCCGTGACCTCCATTGCCGTTTCTTCGGAGGTCTCGGATCTTATAGCCCGCCTCTGTCGTCTCCTGCTCTATTTTATGCACTATTGTTTATTTTTCAATGGTTCGCCACCAGTAGTGCCAACGTAAAGAAATTGCATCGCTCAAGTATCAAAAATAGTATGACTTAGAAGTTTCTGGAAGAACTTTTTAAATGGAAAAGTTATAAAAATTGCACAGTCATAAAATGGTATTGTTTAAAATTGCAATAATTTAACACACACGTAGTTTTTTACAAATTCGAAGTGAATAGCCTTTTTATACTTCTTAACAAATTCTCTTTGGAACAATAATACAATAGAATTAGTAGGACAAGTATTTTGTAAGAAATATGAGTTTGCGATGACTTTTACAATTCGTCTTGTTATTTTTTTTAAATAATTCGAATACTTTTAAATAAATATAAAGAAGAACCTTCAAAAGGTTTAAATTTAGTTAGCGCCATTATTAACGTGAGCATACTTTTTAATACGAAGCAAATGTTAATAAAGGTCAATAACCGATGTTATACCTTTAACAAAAAATTATAACCATTACCCATACGTCCCACCGAAAAAATCTAAAGTGCAATCAAAGTTCATAGTACTCTATCTAATCTTCTTACTCAACAAAAATTTACATCTATTTTCTTATCAAAGCTTATTTATTGATATTTCAGTGACACATACGATTTTAATTTACCTATCCTGTTAATCGTTAATATCATACGACTAGTGATGGACGGGTCCAGACAATGGAATCATTCCTTGTTTTTTTTTTCCTCAGGAGAGGAGGCTGAGAATCCTCATGGATACCACCGCAACGGCAAGTGCTACGGTGATTATCTTATCTCAACCTTTATCTACAGTCAGCCATTCAGTTTTACTTTTGTACTAAGAAAGCCCCCTTATAACGAGCGGCTTAAAAGCTGTCCAGTAGCCCTAGACAAAAAGCACGCGCGTCTTTTCTATTCTATTTCTACTATTATAATAGACTAAGCGTTTTCTATCGAAAAATGCTAGACAAAGTGTATCTACTGATAGAATGGCTGTGTCTACTGTGACAGTAGAAAATAGTAGAACAGTAGAAGTCTACCGTGTTTCGCCTTAAGTTCGTTTGCTTAAAGAGAAAAAATGCCATTAGGAGGAACTTCAAAACACACTATTTTAAAACAACAAACAAACAATCTATCACCAATCTATTGGGTAGGAGCAATCGCTTTGTTGAGTAGAAATAGAATAGAACCGTATCTATTTTTTACGTCACAAACTACATTTTGTCTATGAATTTGTATAGAACTCTTCTTCTGTCAAAATAGAACACAGACGAGCGATAGAATAGAAACACAGCTAGGCATCTTGTCTGCGAGTTTTCTATCAGCGTCATCAAGTCACGTGACGTATCTACTGGAAATGTCAGTTCCATACATTTTTTATGTTATCTATTATAGAAAACGCTAATAGAAAGGCATTTTGTCTAGGGGGGCAGATCAGCATGTATTTTGTAGCTTAGAAACAAGGTGGAAACTAGTCTATTTTTAGGATATTCTAAAGAAGAAAATTATTAGTTTTTGTTCTAATGTCAAAATAAATCTCTTAGGGCAAAAATAATTGTATGTCATTAAAATTATGATTTTTTTTTAATTGGGTTTTAAATCAGACGTTATTGAAAAATAATTATAGCTAAATATTTTAAGAAATGTTGATGAAAATTAGGTCGAAGTTATAAGTAATACGCTAGTAATAATATTTTAGTCAGTTGAAAACTGTAATCACATGGAAAATCGAAAATTTAAGAAAACTATTCCTTAAGCACAACTCGCCATTTTTATGTTTTTAAAACATACAATGTCATAGATATATACAGGGTTACAGGGAAAGTCGTACTGAATATTGAAGGACGTTATTATTTAGGTCATTTCTGATGAATTTGATTTTATAATATGGTGTCCGAAACTTAACCGTTTTGGAGATGTTGTACATTAAAGATTTTTTTATAAATACTATTTTTTTGCCTTTTTAGTCGATTTTTCCGTTATTAGGGACCCTATGGTTAATTTTTTTATGTATCTACTTAAAAAACATGTCAATTAATAAAAATGATTAAAAAAATTGAGCACACTACTACTTAATATCTGCCAAAAATTGCTCGACAAAAGTTGTAGTTAATAATTTTTTACTTTGAAGTACTTAAAAAAAAAATGTATGGAACTTGTTCTGCTAATAATTTGACAAACTTCTATGTCTCTTCAGCTACATAAAATGGTATAACATGTATTAGGCATATTACTAAAATCTTGAAATAATGTTATTTGAATAGGCCTAAGTAGCAGTGCAACATAACGGAACTTCGATACAAAAGAGTCCGAGTTCCCTGTAGCCCTCTATATATTTCATAACCTCCGACCCTCCTTTTCCATTTGACGTTTTTATATCATTGATGATATCATACTTATGAAATGTCAAAAGTCATCCGTAATGCCGTTTGTTTGAAAATGTATGGAGAAATCATTCGTTCATGATATCATATGATATCATCGAATTTATAACATCGGTAATAAGCTATAGACTATTTTATGACTTCTTTATGTCAAAATTTACATTATACCATACGATGAAAGATTCTTAATAGGTTATCCGGAGAATGTTAATTTATGACAATAACCAAAATTACGCAAGGTTTTATTTCTTTCGAACTTTAACTATTTATATCTCGATAATCTTAACTGGCATATAGCATATAGGCAATAGCCTGCTAAAAGCTGTACTAAAATGTATGTAATTACTAACTTTCTAGCTGCGACTTCGCCGGCGTTATTTCGGATTTTGGAGAAGGAAAAATATATTTTCCGGCGGTAATATGTATCTTATATTCTGTCTACCTATCTATCTATCGTAAAATAAAATAAACAGACGATCCGCAAGAAGAAATGATGCGTTGTTGACTCAGCTCACCAAATAAAACAATAACAATAAATTGCCTAATGTGTAAATGTAATAAGATAAAAATATTAGTGAGTTTGCTCTTGTGAGTTGTGAGCTTAGCACAGACTAATTAGAATACTACGTAGAGCTTAGTGAGTTTGACCTTCAGAGTTTCTTGCCTGTTCTTCTCGAGAAGGCTCTCCCAATTTCCGAACAGGTGTCGAGTCAATATTTTTTTTTCCTTATTCGTACGTACCGACAAGGTTTTTGTTTTTTTTAAGCTTTTTTTTTTGTTTTGTTGACGTCAATAAGTGCCTGTAAAGGTCTATGTTGAATAAAGATTATTTTGATTTTGATCTTGTCTTTTCTAGGCGCAAAAGATTATAAACATTCCACTGCGACCCCCCCGGTCACTGGCTACTGGCTTGAAGTGAAGGGAGCCGCACCTCAGGAGAGGCACGGTTAACGCTGCCCTACAAAAGAGGGCATATGCGCTAGAAGAGGCACGATATACCAAAGTGGCTCCGGCCTATATTGATAGGAACCTACGCGTGGCGAAGCAGAAGGTTGCTGAAAAGGGGTGGCAAGGGAAGCGACGGCTCAGACGCCGCCGCTTGCAGTTCTAGAAGGTCCTGCGTTAATTGATTAGGGTGTTCCCGCTCCCTCCTTATGCGACATTATTTACAACTGCCACTAACACTTAGTAATTTTACAACACTAAGATTAAAACGCAGTTTTAAGCAGAACTGTCTTTTATTTTTATCGCCATGCAGTTGTCTTTTATTATATTATATTAAACTCTTTATTGCACATAAAAATTTACAGGAAATAATAATAAATATAAAAAATGTACATAGGTGGACTTATCCCTAATAGTGATTTCTTCCAGCCAACCTAACTGGGGATTTAGTCATAAAATTGCGGATACTACTTAAAATGCAATCAACAAAGTATAGAAAATACACTACACAAAACAAAGCAAAACTAATTACTTTCCTTAAAAAATACTAACTACATCTATTACTATAAATACATAAATAACAGTATATATAACAATAATATATATTAATAATCATATAATATATATACATACACACATACATATATCTATAAATATATATACATATTAACATACCTACAATATAAACATTACTAATTAATTGTTCGACTCAAGTTGCGATAAAAAATGCTCTTTCAGTCTAACTTTGAAGGTTTCCACAGATCGACTATCACGAATACTCTCAGGCAACTTATTCCACAGGCGTGCCGCAGTAATAGTAGACGATTTAAAGAAAAATTTTGATATTATTATTTCTTTTCATACTATATGAATATTTCATAAATAAGCATTTACAGTTTCAAAGACTTTTATGCTTCTGTCTACTTAAAAAACCATAAGGGGGCGTTCAAGTATTACGTAACGCAATTTGGGGGGGGGGGTCTCGGTAAAATGTTACGATGCGTTATAGGGACAGGAGCGGGTCTTTTCGTTCCCCTTTTCGTTTACGTTTTACGGGCAATCCCTCGATTGTATTAGTCTGGTCGTCATTTTTAATTTTTTCACCCAAGTTGTTTAACGTTACGGTGCGTTACAGGGGGGGGGGGGGGTCAAACATCTTCAACAATTGCGTTACATAATACTTGAACGCTCCCTAAACCCATTCGCATACCGGATCGAAGGCATTCGTCTTGTCCAAACTAACCCGCCAAAGCTCTTCTCTCGATCGCCTCTACCCAACGCTGTTAGCTATATCAAGACATCACCAGTCACGTTTACGGAAACCGCGTTGTCGGTTCGTTCGTTTCGTTCTGGGGTCGTCTTGCGAGAAGCTTGTAAAGGACGTTCGTTTTAAAAACAAAACTTTTCATATCACGCCTAATGTGAAGAAAGCTTAAATATTAATACTGCAAAAAGCTCAAGCAGACGAGCGGGTATAACTTACAAAAGTATAATATAAGTTGAATTACTGAACGGAACACAGACTTTGAATGCAAGTTAAAATCTCCCTTTACACTTGGGACGAACAATATATGATTAGAAGACGCCGCCACCAACGAATCTAAGCTCAGATGGACAAATAAAACACCATTTTAAATTATATATTATATTGTACATAATTCTTTTAGTAACGCGATACAATATAAGCATTTCCTATAACAGCATGCACTTACAATGTATACACACAAAACCAATAGACTGTGTTCGGACCTGGTCAGTGTGGGAAAACAAATCTTATACGATAGTTATTTCAATTTGAAATTTCTTTATCAGTGTTTAATTTCATTACTTAACATGGTATTTCTATCGAATAACTCTTTTACATGTTACAGCTATATGTCTATTGGTTTTGCCTTTGTACGATACACGCGTACACATACAACGTATGGAATATGTACATACACCGTATCAAAGACAATTCATCAAAAACACCAAGCCTTAACATTACATCAACGTAAAGAAACGTTGATGAAGAAACAAGACGTACTTATTTAATAAAACTTAATATAATAATTAACTTCAAAGATAGCCATTCTATAGTACGATTATTATTTAGACATAACGAACGTCAGTTGAGTTACAATGACCAGCTATTTACTAAACACAGAGTAGCAGTCGTGCAACAATTGCCAGTTGATATTGAACAATTGTCAGCTGTCACTGAACAATTACCAGCTGTCATTGAACTATGTCCAGTAGTCCCTGAAAAATTATTAGCTGTCACTGAACAACTACTAACTGCCATTGAATAATTGTCAGCTGTCACTGAACAATTACCAGCTGACATTGAACTATGTCCAGTAGTCCCTGAAAAATTTTTAGCTGTCACTGAACAACTACTAACTGCCATTGAATAATTGTCAGCTATCACTGAACAATTACCAGCTGTCACTGATCTAAGACTTGTCTCTGAACAATGACCAGTTGTCATTGAACAATGTCCAGCAATGATTGAAAAATGATTGGCTGTCACTGAACAATGATCCTTTGTCAACCTTTATTCTAGCTACCAGATTAAATTAATTATTATATTAAATGTTTAATTCATAAATGGACATACAACAGTATACATACATCGTTTTCTACATATACATATAAAATGATTTACGGTCTAATTTCAAGGGAATGCTATTTATTGTATTCAACATATTTCCAACAATTTCATTTTAACACTATCCTACAAATGGTGCACACTATAATAGTAGACAAATGAATAACATACATCTTTTTTATTTAATTACATTTTGATTTGTATTTTACAATAACAATATGTTCTGGCTTTACTGCACATATGAATAAGTTTCCAAAAACATTGCATTCCGGAGCATTTTGATTGATCTGTGTAGTGGATGTTTTTCTTTTACATATGAGATACAAAGTCGTTAAGGCATTGCTCTAGCACTAAAACTATATATTTCAATTACAACTATAATTTGCGTATTAGTACCAATTAATAATAATACTATATAAACGTTAGAGCAATAATAAATACTTCAATTTCTCGTCACCAATTGATTTTGAATACAACTTAAAAAAAAATACACCCAATTTCGATTTTTAAATTTATTTTAAATATGACGTAACATTTCAAGAAACAAAATTCTGTGCCTTTGAGTTTTCGTCGAGTTTTCGAATTATTTTTTATTTCCAAAGTTACAGGCACAAAAATAACAAAGTATCGCCTTATTTGTCTTCTACGCTTTTTTTTACTAGTTTTCTTGCAATCTATATGATACTTGTATTATATTTATCTAACTATAATTAATTTAAAAATAGAAAACATATCAGAATGAATCAACAAATATAAGGAACGAAGATTATTTATTAGGGAGATTCGACTTGGTATCGTAATATAAAAATAAAATCTGTTACAAATAAATTATGATTTAAATTCATTACGTGATAAGTGGATATTTAAAAATATATTATGTAAAATAGTAAAATTCTGGCAATGTGTTCTTAAATTAAATTATGATTACGCTTTTAAAATTGATTGTCTAACCTAAAATTCAGCAACACACAGAAACTGGAAACAAAAAATGTTGTTGTGAAATTAAAGTCTGTTTTTTTTGCTTTCTTGGACAAGACAAAAACATGCAACTTGTCGCAAAATTCTTTAATATTATAATAAATATATATAGTAAATTGTTTTAACAATACTTAATTCTGTATCTTTTTTAAGAATGTGTAACAAAAAAATTACATTCATAGTATGTTGTGAAAAAAGACAGTTCGTTTTTGGCTCCTAAGAAGTTCATAATTTTGAATTACGCCATATATTAATATAGAAGGTATATCAATAATGCGGTCCAAAATCAGCTGTTCTCGTAGTCGTGGATGTTATTTGAGAAAAAGTCTATAGTGACGTGACTTATCGTGTTATACTGAGTAACATATTTCCACACATCCTATGAAACAATTGTGTTAACAGGCTGTTCTATTATGGATTAGACAATCTTTATACGTAATAAACATACCACTACTGGAATAAGTAGTAAACGAAAATTAAAATAGCATATTTTGATTTAACATAGAAAAATAATAACACTCATGAATAAAAGCTAGCACAGAATCGACATATTACAACACTACAGCATGAAAACTCATTCCACTAACACTGCTCATATCCAGTCACCAAAAATCATCCGAGTCGCTTTGTTGACTTCTGAAAAATAAGAAATAAAAATGTTCAATTTCTAGATAATCACCACAGCTCATATACCTGGAGGGCTACAAATCTACTGTAACTAGTTCTGTTAAGGAAATTAAGTTTTAAATAACCAGCCTGGCCCAGTGCCACCTTCGTGTTACCTCAAGACGATTTTCTTCACTATGAGAGTCATATAATAGTTATTTATGCAACTGTTGTATAATCAGGGGTATTAAAACACGAATGTGGGTTTATTACAATAGTATCACATGAGTGTTTTAATACCTAATTATAACAGTTGCATACAAGACTTTATCTACAATCATGATGTGAATCCTCTATAAAACATTCTCATACCATAGAGTGTTGTACTGTGTTGTAAGAACTATGTAAATTCAAGAAAAGTAATTGCGAAACATGTAAAATAAACAAACCTTAATAAGTAAAAGAATTACTTATTAAAGCTAGAATCACTCATTTTTGTAAACAACGCACACAGTAATTGTTTGTTTGCGATTTCCAATATTCGAGTGAAAAAATGGCAGGAAATAACACGATAAGGCAAGAATCCGAAATTAAGAATTAGTCTACAATTTATTGTTCTTTTTTCAAAATTTTAGCGATCTGGTGGTGAAAATGTCATTGCATGAGAATGTTCTTTTTTGAAATTCATAATATAACGCGTTCGTATGATATAATGATCATAATATCATTGAGTGTTTTAATGTTGGCAATAAGCTAATTGTTATAGGTTCTTTTATAGAGGATTAATAGCATGATAGTAGATAAATGTACACACGATATTCGAAAAACGAAAAACACGTGTTTAATACAAAACGTGAATGAAGCGATAAGTCAATTATATTGTCTGGGGATAAATTCATTTTGTTTTTTTTTTTGTATCTATACTCTATCTTGTGACCGCCAATAGCGGACGTATCGATTACCTTGTAATTTTCTATAATAAATTACTAAAAATAATATTAGTTGATTAATTGTGTCCATAACACAACCTTAACAAGCTGGTCCTTCGAGCCGGATATGAAATTATTTATAACACGTACATGGTACAATCGATCCATCCACGTTCCAACGTTTAGACTCCATAAAACTAGCTGTTCGTTCTTGGGGAAATGTATATCTATGTTTAACAAGCTTCCGCAAAATGTCATTGATTTGCCTTTCTATAAATTTAAAATCCATATCAAAAAGACACTCATGAGTAAAGGCTATTATAAAGTGACTATCTAAATGATCACACTATTTGGGAATAGGGACACTATTCATAGAGCCATGTTTGGTAACAACATTATTTATAATTTTGTATTATTTTTATATGTGTATGTAAACATACATACGACTGTAATCGTATTAGGTATGATTGTATCTTAATTTTGTATTATTATAATTATTAAAATTGAAAAGAGGAGATAAAAAATAGACCTTCAGAGTTTCTTGCCTGTTCTTCTCGAGAAGGCTCTCCCAATTTCCGAACAGGTGTAGAGTCAATATTATAATTTTGTTTTTTCCTTGTTCGTACGTACGCACAAGGTTTTTGTTTTTTTTTTTAAGCTTTTCTTTTTTTTTGTTTTGTTTGTTTTGACGTCAATAAGTGCCTGTAAAGGTCTATGTTAAATAAATATTATTTTGATTTTGATTTGATTTTGGTCCTGGCTTTCCCGGACCACAATATATTCTAGATAACATAATGCAGGTATGTAAAACACGTGATCCAACTGCCAGGTAAAATCAAACATCTAACTGTAAACACAACGAATTACAGAATGTGGTAATGCATAAAATTTCAAGTGAAGAAAGAAAAAAGTTGACATCATTCAAATATATCTACTCTATTTATTTCTAAATTGCATTTAATTTGCACATTTGTCCACTTTCATTTTTGACATGCGTTCAAACAATAAATAAAACATTCAGCTCTTTGTTTGCAAACAGCCAACAAATATAAAACTGCTTATAATAATTATGTAAAAATAGTTTTATTACCCTAAGCAATTTGGATTTAAAAATCTAAATTAATAAATCTTTTATTGTATGAAATGATTTCAGTTTGAGTTTGTCAATTAGCTCTTAACACATTCATTATATTACATGGTTTTCATTATTGGGTGTTTATGTTCAAAAGTGGATTTTTAGTATAGATACATAGTATACATACTGTATATATTTATGGACATATATACTGTAGTACAGTATGTATATACTACAAACATTTTTTTTACCTAAATACTTTATTTACTTAAACCATAATTGGTTTAAGTAAATAAATGCCACTCACGTTACATATCAGTTATATGTATTTTGAAAAATAATTTCGCTATTTTCTCCTAACATATAAATATTCTCTCTATAAAATAGAGAAGAATTGAATGGCTTAGTAACTTAGAATAGTCCTCTTTATATGAGAATCACAGGCCTGAAAAATCACTTTTTTTATCTTGGGGAAGAAGATTTTTTTTATTTTGTAATTGAAAACTTTGGCATAAACCTCACAAATGGTAAGAGACAATAAGGATAAATAAATTTACCGGGACTCGACAACAACCGACAAACTGGCATGTGTTTCAACATTTAGAAAAATATTCTAATTGTTGAAGCACACAATTTAATATACCTACGTTGTTATTATGGTAATAAGTTGGATTCAGTTGTCTGAAATCAAGCAAACATGTCAACTTATATTATGTTCTCACAGGAAATTCAATCAACACATAGTGGTAGAATATACAAATAATACTAACCATAAATCCATTGAAATATCTCATTAACATCTTGTTTCATAGAGCCCGGAACGACCAATGTAACGCACCCATTTGATCACATCATGGTCCGAATAGTTCAGTTTGGGCTCAAACACTTTCAGGTACCGAACCTGCAAAAATCATTATAATTCTAATAAGCAAATCATTCTTATAATATCATTGGTTTATTATTACATAAGTGTATTTATTTGTCACAGTAACAAAGTATATTAGAAATACTAAATTCGTTTTGAATTTTTAATATAAGACACTTTGTTTCAATAATTTTAAGAAATAAAAACAAACAGAAAAAAATAATATGTAGACAGTCTTTTGGAAGGTATTTCCATATTTTTATTGTATAAAAAAATTTAATACACATGAAAATAACTTATAGGAAATGTCTGAAAGTCTTTGGCACTTCTATTTAGAAAATTAATATTCTAATAATATACATGTCGCAGCTAACTGGTTAAAATAGCCGTTGAATCATACGTCTGAACAACGCCATTCAACCATACGTCTAGCTTATTAATTGAATATTTGAGTCGCTCAAAACGTTCAACACTACAGCTAATTCAAAAGCCGCAGTGTAATGTAATTAGTTCAGCGCTCACCGCCGCAGCACTAGGTGCGTTTTGTTTTCAATATGGCGTCAACTAGCCGTGGTCTGTGATTGTTTCAAGATATTTTTGGCAAAGTAAGTAGTAAATATGCCTACGTTACACGTGTTTATTAAAGACATAGAAATTATGAGTCACTTACGAGTGATAAGAGTGAATCAAAATTTAAACAAATATTCGAGGAGAAATTACGGGATTATGAAATGATTTTAGCTTCGTAAATTTTTGAGTTTGTATTTTTTTGCTTAGTGCAACAAACAATATTATAATTAATAATTTGTTTTTAATTAATAATTTTTACTTATTTCATCAAATTTTGGTCACCTCTTAAACTTAATTCAAGAATAACCTCCCAAGAAATTACAAAAAGTCTTCCTATTCTCTCAAATTAAGTACTAAACTAATGGCCACCTTAGTTAATCTATACTAATATAATAAAGCTGAAGAGTTTGTTTGTTTGTTTGTTTGTTTGTTTGAACGCGCTAATCTCCGAAACTACTGGTGCGATTTGAATAATTCTTTTTTTGTTGGATAGTCCATTTATCGAGGAAGGCTATAGGCTAAATAACATTACGCTATGACCAATAGGAGCAAAGACAGAGCGGTAAATGTGTAAAAAACGGGGAAAATTATTCATTTTTGAAGGCTTTCTTTGCGTGCGCTGCGAAAACGGTTCAAGATACACAAAAAATATGTATGAAAGAATTATTCCTCTATACATGATCTAAAAAAAAGTCCGCGACGGCATATGTCTATCTTTTAAGGTTTAGTCACAATGACCGTTTTTATGGTACCAAATTTGGTCGAAATAATTTGTTTAAGTTGTATCAACATAATAATACTAAAAATTCTGCGGAAACTCGACCATTCCGAAAATCCCGCAAGAACGGGAACTATGTGGGAAAAAACCAAAAATCTGCCGGAAGTCACTATTCCACGCGGACGAAGTCGCGGGCAAAAGCTAGTTTGTCATATAACCAGTTGGTTAAGCGTCGTCTAGCTGTAATGTTGAACGTTGCAATCAACAAGTCGGCTAAACGACGTATAGCTGTGTGATTGAATGGCATTGTTCAGTCAAAGCGTTAGCTGTTTGATTGAACGGCTATTTTAACCAGTTGGCTGCGACATATATACTATTCAAATAATATATATACCTTGAATCCTGATGGTGCAAAAGGAACCTCGAATCCCATGGAGATTGGAGGCCGGGTCCACTTCTTCTTGGTGTCAGTTTCCAGAAGCTCTATCTCAGCAGACAGCTGGGTCTCCTTCATGCCAGCCATTCGTTTGATTCTGCCAATAAATTTTAGTAAGACTAATTAAACAACAACAATTTTGAATAGGGTAGACAACTACAACTGATTATGGCCGTTTTTATACTATAATTATCTGATTTGAGCAATGGATGTATGTCAATACAGAAATTTTAGTTTTATTATTAATTTATATTGTTTTTAGATTGCTAAAAAATGACTAATTATTATTTACGTAATTCTAATGAAACGAACACATTTCTAGCATTCTCACATTAAATGTGACATTTTTTTATATAGAAAGTATACCTATAAACGTACAAATAACAAAGTTATTTTAAAATTTGTTTAAAGGCTCATATAAATTAGGCGAGTTTACTGAGTTATGACGTCACGATTGCAGTGTTCTTAGTATGGAGCGTTTTCGAGCGCCCCGCGACAGCGCCGCAAACATGGCGATGTATCTTCAAAAGTAATAGGTGCAGGTGTACTGTTGGTTCTACAATATTTGTCACTTAAAAGAGTATTGTTATTATATATTGAATTTAAAAAATTGTCGTCTACCCAATTATACATGCTTCAATTACATTCGTACTGTATGTCTCATCACATAGATGAGATGTAAATTAAACTTCAAGATATCAGGAGCTGCTTTTATCGAGATGGCACTTCACATATACAATTACACAAATATATAGTTATTATATTAGGCACCAACGAAATTGTTGTTGTAATTATGATGGAATTAAATAATAATACGCTTCCGCCGTCGCGTACAAAGTTGTACTAACATTTGTCAACTACCTACATCACCTACACGCGATGACTAATTTCGAAACAGCCGCGCGAATTCTCGATTAAATATAGAATATTTATATAATACAAATTTATATACTTGTTTTATTTTATACATAGGCGAGTTACTAAATAATGTAAATAGTATAGTTTTAAATCTTGTTCTAAAGAATTATTTTTCAAGCTTACGTTTATATAATGTATCTAAAACAAATGTAACTATCTTTGTGAACTAAATTAAAAATAAATATATTAATGTCGCAGCCAACTGGTTAAAATAGCCGTTCAATCAAACAGCTAGCCCTTTGACTGAACAACGCCATTCAATCACACAGCTATACGTCGTTTAGCCGACTTGTTGATTGCAACGTTCAACATTACAGCTAGACGACGCTTAGTCAACTGGTTGAATTGCAAATTAACTAAGGTGACCATTAGTTTAGTACTTAATATGAGAGAATAGGAAGACTTTTTGTAATTTCTTGGGGGGTTATTATTGAATTACGTTTAAGAGGTGACCAAAAGTTTGATGAAATAAGTAAAAATGGAAAATAAATTATTAATCATAATATTGTTTATTGCACCAAGGAAAAAAATACAAACTCCAAAATTTACGAAGCAAAAATCATTTCATAATCCCGTAATTTCTCCTCGAATATTTGTTTAAATTTTGATTCACTCGTAAGTGGCCTCATAATTTCTATGTCTTTAATAACACGTGTAACGTATATTTACTACTTACTTTCCGGAAAAATCTTGAAACAATCACAAACCACGGCTAGTTGACGCCATATTGAAAACAAAACGCACCTAGCGCTGCGGCGGTGAGCGCTGAACTAATTACATTACACGGCGGCTTTTGAATTAGCTATAGTGTTGACCGTTTTGAGCGACTCAAATATTCAATTAATAAGCTAGACGTATGGTTGAATGGCGTTGTTCAGACGTATGATTCAACGGCTATTTTAACCAGTTGGCTGCGACATTAACATCACTACAGTTTGTTATATTTTTATATAACTGACAAGTCAATATGCTCACTTCCAAACGATGGCATTCTCCGAAGCCTTGTACTTGGCCTTTCCCTTGAGACAGATGAGCTGCACACCACTGGTGTTGAGCGGTGTAGGGATCTTGACTTCGATCTTCTGTCCCAGCAGCGATGGCTTGAAGTTGCTCTTCAGAACCACCTTCACCTCCATCTTGGTGCGACCAACTTCACGCACCAGTGGAATGACACGGAACGGCAGGGAAATGTCCTTCGTTGTGCGGTATCTGTTGAAAGGTCATCATCATTACGTCTACGATATAACTACTTCTTCTTCTTATTTTGTTGTTGGCAATCTGCTATCTTACAACAACAATGGGGAATATGCAATTATAATATTTATGAAAATATTGTTATTAAGATGCTAAAAATATATAAAAGTAGAGCCACTGCAAGGTTCATATTTAAAATAATGTCGTTTTTTAACAATAATTACGAATCAAAAGTAACGTGAAACGGAACGGAGTTAAAACACCAATCAGCGTTCAGTGACGTCACTCCTGTTATTATAACTTATTTGAGGTTATGAGTTGTAGTAAAAGTGAACAATTAAACCAAAATTAATTGCGTTTTTGAGTAAAAATGGAAGTTGGGTTTGCCAAAGCAGATTCTAGGACTCTGCCAAAAGTTAATGTTGACATGGTAGTGACATTTTTTGTCGAAAGTGCAGAGTTTTCAAGTGTAGAAATGAAAGGGACTAAACAAAAAGACATTGAAAAGTTTGGGTAAGTGTTAGATAGAAACAGTTATGTTTCTTTTGTGTACAAGCAGATTAACTAAGTTTACAATAAATATATCCGCCGACTTACGTCAAAAAGGTCTTTACAGCATCGAATGAGTCTTCGGGAATAAATGCCACTCCTCTTCGCCGCTTGAAACCACATTTTTCTCAGTTTTGGGTCAGAAGGTCCAGTCATAAACAGTTATTAGGAAACTTATTGGCACAAAACATACGTCCACGCGGCTTTTTTTCGTAGTGTCAACGGCATAGTTATGATCACCTGATGTTGATGGACAGGCCATTATACATTTTTACAAAATAATAGTCGAGCCTTGAAAGTCGAGATAAATGCAAAAGCCACTATAGCCAGCAATGACACGTGCAGTACAATCAGTGAGCCAGTGAGAATGACAGACAGGAGTGACGTCATACGAACTATATGGGTCCGTTTTCGCGCGAAAATTTAAATTGACAATTTTAAACCGCATTTTTTTCAGTAATATACAATCTTTTCATTTTTTAATATACATGTGGTCTATTCTAAGTGGAGTTCTTTAAAATGAGTACAAAAATAAAAATATTGCATCTTCCCTATTCTGCCAGCTCTGTGTGTCTTTGGCTGGGTATATAAAACTGTCTATATTGTGTTAGCTGTCATGTGCTTAAATGAGTTTTAATTTTTCTTTTACTTTTTATAATTTTTTTTAATTGGGAATTGCTTGTGTGATACTATTATGGGCTAGTAATTAGAATCCATCCGCCTGAAACGAACACACTACAATAGAACATATATTTTTCCAATTTACCATGAATGTTTGATATTTTGGGCTTGGTCATAATTTCAAATAAACACAAATAACATATTTCGAACAAATCGAAAGTGTCCTCAAAAAAGGCCAGGTCAGAAGTACCCGCAATCGTCGAGCATGTATGAGGAATGTTATGAAAGTAGATGAAGCGAAAGAGATATGTAAGGACCGTAGCAAGTGGAAGGACGTAATCTCTGCCTACCCCCGTGGGAAAAAGGCGTGAGTGTATGTATGTATGTATAATTTGATGTTATGGAATGAAATAAATTTACAAATCAATAATATAGTCTCCTTAGAGTTAATGGATAGTAAGGCATCAAAGTTAACGGGTAGCAGGATACTGAGTTTATGCAGGGTATCATACAAATTAAATTTTTGCTTATATCTAATACAATTAAAGAATATATGATCCAATGTGCCTTCCTCTATTCCACATTCACAAAGCCAGTTGTCTCTAATCCTGATTTTATGCAGAAAAACTGGAGAGCAGGAGTGGCCCAAGCGTAGACGACACGGATGGATTCTAATTATTAACCCACAATAGTATCACACAAGCAATTCCCAATTAAAGAAAAATAAAAGAAAAATTGAAACTTATTTAAGCACATGATAGCTAACACAATATAGACCGTCTTATATACCCAGCCAACGACACACAGAGCTGGCTGAATTTGTGTCGTAAGATAGCAGATTGCCAACAATAAAAGAAGAAGACTTAGGATTTTCCAATTTTTGCCTTAACTTATGCTACATAATTACTCTATGACTAATTTCACGTCTGATCAACGAGAAACACTTATACTTAAAAAAAGAGATCTACATGTCAAATTGTCTGAACTTAGTGGTTAGGCTACTAGTCGATGCAACGTACATTAACAGCACAAAGTCTCCTCACACTATCCCGGAACTGGCAATTATCACTCAGCAAAGAGACGAACCAGAAACGTACCTCATGAGCTCAAACTCTCCGTCTGGTGGTATGAATGAGATGGAGTGCTCCGTCTCGAATTTGCTGAGTTTAACGCACTGGTGGAACTGGCAGTCGTCGATTACAACCACTGGTTTGCCAGCACGCGCTCCCTCGCTCTCAGTATTGCCAGAAATTCCGCCTGGTGACAATAAAATAATATTAATTTAATAGTACTACATTCAAATAGATGGAGTCACCATTGAATATGTTAAAGATTACATTTATTTAGGAAAACTGATAACATTTGATATAAGCAGCAATGATGATGAGGTAGAATGAAGAATCAAAAACTAATGGAAAAGCTTTTGGTCACATAAAGAAATACTAAAAGGAACCTATAGCACAAAAGCAAAAAAAATAGTAATGGACACAGGTATTTTACCCTGCCTAACATATGCTAGCCAAACATGGGTATTTACAAACAAAGTGAGAAACAGACTGATCACAACGCAACTTGTCATGGAGAGGAGCATTTTAAATATTAAGAGGATACAAAAAATAAAAAACAAAGACATACGACAACAAACTAATTAGACAGATGCTCTTAAGCGCGCCTTGAAAATTAAATGGCAATGGGCAGGACATATCTGTCGATATCCTGACAAAAGGTGGACTGTGCAAACTACGAAATGAACTGGTCCTCTTGTAAGGAGAAATGTAGGTCGACCCAAAAAAAGATGGATAGACAATGTTTACGCCAGTAACCTGTTTTGCGCTTGATATGGAGTATGCGCGTTCCTTTGCCTAATAGCCAGTTGGTTGCGCCGTAGCGACTTGAGTGGTAGCTGGATTGACGTGACATAATAACTGACCAACCTACCTATACGCGACCCGCGCCTGTATCAAAAGAAGTGAATATTTAGTGCTTTATGTAATTGTGCCTAAACTGTACTTGTGACTATCTGAAGAGACAAGAAAGAAGAAGCACGAGTATATTTCCTATGGTTGACCTAGGTTTCTCCGAAGTTAAGGCGAAAACGCGGTAACAACTTACCTATACCTAACCTGACTAACATACAACGACAACCGGGACCAGCACGTTGTAAAGTATAAATTCCTAACAGACAACATAGTCAAATTAGCGGGCTGAAGCTGGATGACCACAGCAACAGATAGAACAAAATGGAAAAGAATGGAGGAGGCTTTCACCCAGATGGGATCCAAACTTTTAATATATTAATGTAATACTAACATAGACTAAGGAAAACTACACATTACTACCAATTAAATACTGTTCCTTTTTGTCTTTATCCTTTTTTTTTTCTATACTAATAAGTTTGGAACCAATAAAGCTATATTATTTTTTTATTTATAGTACTACATTCAAAGATCTTCATAAGCTTTAGTTTAAATGCATTAATCAGCTGTGGTTCAGCATTGACTGTCTTTACTGTTAAAATAACCCGTAAATTGCTCATATAGGGGTGGATTTTGTAGTGCAAATAATAGATTTTTAACTATTAGGTTGTTATGTAGGTATGTTTTGAATGGAGATTTGAATATTAAAATTTTCCTTAATTACTTAATAGTTGAGAAACCAAACATTTCCACAACTTTTACAAACATCTCAATTAATATTAGACAAAATCATAATCTAATTTAAACTAAAAAATTACTACCATAAATCATGTAATATAAAAGAATAACTAGTACATCTACCAAAAAAATTTGGATGATTAATTAGATTAATTATTGTTCT
The DNA here is from genome assembly GCA_036419045.1 of Scirpophaga incertulas. NCBI lineage: Eukaryota > Metazoa > Arthropoda > Insecta > Lepidoptera > Crambidae > Scirpophaga > Scirpophaga incertulas. The sequence continues at coordinate 4,187,813 of CM071641.1, read as the reverse complement.
GCATACATATATTTATTTTTCTGTACACTTCTTTGTTTACCTTCCATCTATTATGTGTGTGTAATATTTATAAAAACTATAATTAATACTAACCATTCCCTTTTCCCTTTGCCTCCATGACGATTTTGTCGTTGATTCCAAATTTACACTCTGGCATTCCAGACAGGTATGACTTCATCACCACTTTGCCGGCCACATGAGCAGACAAAACTTGACCTAAAAATAAATAAAATCAAGTTTTAATTATTATTAAGCGAACAAGTAGTTTGAATTATTATTATCTACTATCATGCTATTAATCCTCTATAAAAGAACCTATAACAATTAGCTTATTGCCAACATTAAAACACTCAATAATATTATGATCATTATATCATCCAAATGCGTGATATTATGAATTTAAAAAAAAGAACATTCTCATGCAATGACATATCCAACAACATCCATATGTCAAATCAAATTTTAAGTTCTATAGAAAATAGAAATAATGAAGTGGTGAATATAAATATTCCAAGTACATCAGGATCTGCCAACATTCAACAAGGTGCAAATGTTCAAGTGCATTACAATAATTGTACGATCCAAAATGTAAATAATTATTACAATAAATAATTGTTTTACTTATTAAGGTTTGTTTATTTTACATGCTTTGCAATTAGACTTTTCTTGAATTTACATAGTTCTTACAACACTGTACAACACTCTACGGTATGAGAATCTTTTATAGAGGATTCACATCATAATTGTAGATAAAGTCTTGTATGCAACTATTATAATTAGGTATTAAAACACTCATGTGATACTATTATAATAAACCCACATTCGTGTTTTAATACCCCTGATGATACACCAGTTGCATAAATAACTATTAAACAAATGAGTAGTTTTAATAGTTATTCACAAAAACTTCTAGAATTTATGAAATTAATGAATATAAAGAACTAAGGTTTAGATGTTCAGGTAATCTTCCATACTACTCCTCAATCAATTTTAACCAAAATTTGTTTAGAATAGTTTGAAATTTAGGAAAGAGTAAGAATACTTATTACCATGAGAAATAACCCCTTTCCTGTAGGAAAATGCGACATAACAAAGGTAAAGCCGCAAGCACAAAATTTGTTCTTACATACATGACAATAAAAAATTATTTTATATTCAGTTATATCCAGCTGTACCTTATCATAAGCTTTGCAGTCAATCGAATAGAGGATTTCATTTCATCATTGAATTGGAGCGAAGAATGACGTCTGCATTCTCGTCTTCATATTTGCTATTACTATGCGACTAAATGATTACACCAATTGCCCAAATTCGACACGTCAGTACTAGGGTTTCTCAATTCTCGAGCTTTTTTATTTCTCGGAACACGAGAATTCTCGACCACTATTTCTGGAGAATTCTCGGGTTGTCGCGACATACAGAAATTTTTAAAAATATGTGTGTTTAACAATAAAACTAAGCTTTTTATGCAATATTCAACAACATTTATCAATCAACAATATTTTTATTAGTATTGACTTTAACTTAAGTAAGTATAAAAAAATTTTATTAAATGAAATAAAATCTAGCGCGATCTTTTGTCATTATTTCTACACACAATTTTAGGACTAAATAGTCTTCATCTTTGGGAAAAGCAAATAAAATATCTTCTAAAAACAATGCCATCATGTCACCACAATATAATTTAGTACCTCACATTACATACTATATAAGTTACTTTTGTCTCTGTATGTACTACAAACTTATCTATTAAAATGTATAATTGAAACGACAGTTTTTGAATTAGGCATAAAAATCAAACAATCAGACTAGCTTCATACTTACAATAAATAACAATAAGGTAGGTAGAGGTAACTTATTTTAGTCCAACTTTTCAATATAAATTTTCAATATTTTGTCATATATATGTTATATAGACTTTTTTGTTACGTAAGCATACTTAAGAATCTAATAAATAATTAATAATCAGACTATTTATAATCACAATTTAAAGAGGAAACTGCTGCAAAAGCTAGCCCACTAGGTATTTTTATTATTTAGGAAATAAACTTTCAAAAATACGAAGGCATTTAAAGCATTATATGATAGTCGGTTTCGTATTAAGTTTTAAAAACTTTTGACTTATTTTCTCGACCACTTTTTTCTCGTCTCGAGTAAGGCAAAATATCTCGGGAATTCTCGATTCGAGAATTCTCGCAGAGAAACTCTAGTTAGTATGATATCCACCTTTTGTTTGTATATAACATATTTAGTCGTGGATCTACTTGTATAAGGAGTCTTGTCTCACCTTGTGGTGACATAAGTAGGTTTACGTATTCTAGCACATCAAGGAACAATTCATTGCGTCTGTATTTGATTCCTTCACGTCGCCACCCGATCTGACCGGTGACCTGAAAAAATAAACAATTTCCATTTTTCCTTCCATCAATGATAGATAAGAAATAATGTGACGTGATGAGTGCGAAACAAAAGCGCATACATTTTTATCATCTATCTATCTCTCTATCTATCATCATCAGCTAGCATTATAAACTCTTTAACAGTCATTATCTCCATGAAAATAGTCAAAGGTTATTTAAAGCAATTAGTTAGTAGTAAAAGTTAGTTGCAAATGTTGTTGTTCAGATAAGTGGAGTCATTTTATACTTTTATTAGATAAAAGAAACAGTCTTTATTTCAAAGCGAGGTTAAGAATACCATATAATGTTTAATTCTTATTGAATTCTAAAAACCATGTATTATGTTTCTAGAGGATTTAAAAAATCAAAGTTACTGTTGTGCTTCACTTGTGTTGTACTAGTAAGTAGAAGATCTAAGATTAAATACTAGTTGCAATAAATTACAACATACCTGAGAAGTAATTTGCGCCTGTTCCTCTTTAGAAGCAGATTTGATTCCTTGCTGTGTTATGAAAGTCTTCAAGACACCAGTGTCGGAGTTTTGAGGGTATCCAAAGTCAAGGATTTCTGTTTACAAATTCAATTAAAAATCAATTTCACTCACAAAATTTTGAAGAAGCCAATCTTGGATATAATTGAAAGAGCGTGAAATTATGTATACACATGATGAACAAATAAATAACACCTTAGCCTTCTAGATGTACAACAGTTCTTGTACATAGGAAGCTACAGTATCTAGGAGTGATCACTAAGTCTATGTGGCTATCTAATTAGACAAATTATAATATGTAAAATCCTTACTAATATTATAAATCGGAAACTGAGTTTGTTTGTTCTGCTTTCACACTGTAACTACTGAACCGATTGCTGTGAAGTTTTGTAGACGTAAAGACAAAAGTCCACAGATCCCACGGGATGCGCAATAAAGGCTTCACTCAAAAACTACTGCACAGATTTTCATGCGGTTTTCATCGATAGATAGAGTGATTCTTGAGCAAGGTTTTGCGGTCTCTCGGAAACGCGGATAGTCCCACGGGAAGCGCAATAAAACCTTCTCGCCATTAACCGACTTCCGCGCATATGTAGCCGTGGGCAAAAGCTATGGCCCTTAACCCTCCAAAGACCCAATCCCGAAATCCACGCGGGCGAAGCCGGGGGCAGAAAGCTAGTTGATTTATATTTTTCAAATAGAAAGTTCCTTACCATCAAGCAGTTCATAGATAAGAACAAAATTGTTCTTAATATTTTCTTCTGAAATCTTTCCAAAATATGACTGCATAACATCTATGATCTTGAGTAGAAACTCAAACACCATTGCAGCATTCACATTCTGCTTGGTAACTGCAGCTAGCCATATGTTTGCTCGCTGAAAATAGTGAGAAAAAGTGGTAGATTATATGTATGATTGATCATAAATTAAAGATTTTAATACAGTAAATTCCTAAATAAATCTTTCAAATCTGTAGTGTATTTGCCTGGGCTTCTGCTGCACTTGATTTCATGAGTTTCATTCTCAGTAGATTTTGCAATGTACAAACTTCATTGAATTGATATAGAACATTAAAATTACAGACTAAACCACAAATGTAATTTGTATAACTACCATAACTTTACATTTGTTTGCAATTCATAACGACAGCTTAAATATTTGAATGTAAAAATTGTACAGCACCTATAGCGAAAACACATCTTATATAACTTTCATAATTATGTCACAGCTCATATCCACCCCAATAAAAGGCACAAGCATACCCTATGCTAACATAGGGTGAGCTTATGCCCTTCAGTTGATCTAGAACTAGCAGCCCTAAGGCTGCTAAGTCTTAATCAACCACCCCAGTGCAGATTTGTATTTGGTCTGTACTTTACTAAACATCAAATACCAATAAATGATAACAAGCTGATGTAGTTACCACTAGTACATGTGAAATGCTTGGACTGAACTGTGACCTATTCCCTATTACAATGGGATATAATAAACTTGTGTAAAATGTGACTTTTATTACAACTGTGTCTAACATTTTAGGGTGAATTATATGTATGTATTCAACTAAATTATTCCTCTATTCTATCAAATTTTTATACTGTCCTTTAAAGAGGAATATATGTGTAATGTGTATGAAACAGACAGTAATGTAATGAATATGATTTTAATTATTAAAATAATTTTTACTAGTAATTTTTTTTCTATTTCAAATACCAAGTGGATAATTAACAAGGCTGTCTACTTAGGTATGCAAACATATGGTGTTGATTAACGGAAAAATCACTTTCCAGAATTTCTCCACACTACAAGAACAGCTATATAAACAAACTGAGACTATATCAAATGTAGAGTTGCCAAGTCACACATCTGACTACTACTCTACTATTTATTTGACAAGTACTATTTACCACATATATTTGATACCTACCTTTATATGAAAGAATGAAGTTCTGGCGATGTTGGTCACAGGTGAGCGCACCTGCTGACGTGCATGTATGACATTAACCCGGAAAGCATCTACGGCATTGCGGCCTATGTCATCACGATACACGCGTGATATCAGCACCTCACCCTTGTGATTATACACAAACAAGCCCCCAATCATTGTGAGAGAGGCCTACAACAGAAATGTTAGTTATAAAATTATATACTCAGGAGCAATACTGATTAAATAATTTCACCACAGGCCTTGTAGAAGAAAGTTCAAAGATACAAATCACCATATAGAATACATACTTTGCAATTTTTGAAATGCATATGTATTTACATTAACTATTTAACCAATTTAATACACTCAGGATGATACCTGATAGGGTGAATGAAGCATTGATTTGCACAATCAAAATACTGTCACTCAAATGTTTTCGCTAGCATTGGCTAATTTAGACAAGTATATGTTGGCATTGATGATCATTACACGTATTGGTGTAATGGGTTATATAACTGATGCTTTAGGCAGGAGTTTGACCACTAACTTGAACCTTTTGATTTGGTACAACAATACTATTTTACTTGTTCACAATCCAATACTTATTAAGTACCAACTTAAGTGAATTGCATCTTTTCGCAGATGCTTGATATGATACCATATATACATTTTTCAATTGCACTGCACACCATCAACATGAAATTTACCCTAACATCATGCTCATGCTCAAACTGGGAAATGGATGAGTTTTTCATGAGACTACAACATGCAATTGGTGGTCTAAATGTTTCCTAGTAATTAATAATTAAAGTACAAAAATCTTTCACAGTATTTCTCTTTAGATACCCATATTAATATTTGGGTAATCAACCTATATTGTATGTCATATAACTAAGTGTCATCATTTTTTTAGTAAATCAAAATCTACATCATGTTATTTATTGGGTCACCCAGGCAATTTGATAGCAAGGAATTTCAGGTCAACAAAACAAATTTAAGGATTTTTAACACAAAGGTGACTTTAACTAGATGTAATATGTAGATTAAAAACGTTTTTATTTTTCCCTCAAGGACTCCATTGAATCGACCACCATATTACTTTCATACTACCCTCTTTATACCTCAGATGCATAATATATATATATAACAAAATAATATTAGGAAATATGATAATTTTGCAATTCAGAAATATGACAAAGGTATAAAATATTATAGGACAACGATTAGACCACGGGAAAATTAACAGTTACTTCATCAATCATGCGACAAAATTGACCACTCACCTATTATAAATACCTAAATAAAGTTCATGAAGATCGAATGATACCTTAAAACTTAAATATGCTATGTAAAATAGCGTAATAATTTCATTTTAAAGAAAATTTCGATAATGTATAACGATACCGCCCCCAAATTGAAACGTCAATAAGCACAGACTAGACCACAGAGTAATTAATTAGTAGTAACCAATAAGGAAAGTCGTAGACAAGCAAAAACAAAATCAGTATAACTGAACAGATTAACCGATAAAAAATAAACCGAATTTAGCATTCAATAATAATTGCTCGGAAAGTTATTAAACAAAATTAAAATATTATCTTCCACTCACATAAAAACATTGTTTTGTATAAGAAAAAACACCATTCTGAAAAAAGAAAAAACACAGACTATATTCTGTTATCACACAATATTTATGAATGGCAATTGAACCCTGTGTCAATCTGACACTGATAAACTTCGACAATATCTTATTTGGTATTTCCAATTTTTGTCGATTGTTTTGTTACTTCAATTCGATCTTCGTCCTTGCAAGACGTTTGTGTTAAAAATATAATCACTAATCAAATTATAATATTTGGAGAATTATTTCACTATGAGTTATTTTATATGAATCTACAAGTATTTTTTATTATATTTATTTAATCAAAAAATTCCCGCCAAAATGTTTTATCAAGTTTTTATTTATTTTGCGATCAATATAATTATATCAAATGGAATGTATGTGATAAATCCAGGACCAAAATACCCAGCAACGAATGGTGAAGTCTGGCCCAAGCCACAATTTCAAAGAAAAGAAAATTACTACTATTCATTCAATCCATCAAGATTTACTGTGAAGGTAAATAATATATATATTTTTTCTATTAAACATTTCATAAAAATCTAATTATAAAGCATTTTATCAGATTATAAATAAATCGAAACTTAGTACTCTCACTGCTAACAACTTGTATAAATTATTGATTATTATTATTAATGAAGTTGTAAGTATCTGTGACCTAGTTACTAGGGGTTTATTTGTTTTTACATGGTTTATATTATTATTTGTGCTGTCGGAATATGGAATTGTGATTAAAAGCTCAGTTTTGAGGAGATAAAATATTAAAGAGATATATTCATACACTTAGCGCGTAACCCTAAATAAAAATTCGCTAAAACTTAAATTGCTTAATTGATGAGTAGCTTATATTGTGTTGCATTTAATACTGTAATAAAGTGCCTGAATAATTATGTTCTTTAAAGAAACCTCAGTGTAATAATATAAATGAGGTCAATGAGCTCATTTTGGTTATTTAAAGGGTAAATATTTGCAATTTAATATATTAAACAATTTTAAAGAATAAAATAATAGTACTTACAAAACTGTTTTTTAGATATTCAAAACAAAGCTATATAGATAGATAGCATACACATGCAAAAAATGCGTATGACCAAAAAATTAGCCACAATTTGGATCTAAAATTATTGTGCAAACGGTAATGAGAAATTAAACAAATGGTAATTTGTAATCGTAACAAACATCGCGAGGTAACCACCTTTTTTTTTGTTTTGTTCCCCTGAGGAAAATGCCCCCCAGAAGGGGAGGCCTACCCACTAAAAACCTCAGGGATGGCCTTCCTCAGGCATGTAGGGAGCCCCCGGGAACCACCAGCCTCCGCTCCCCTGCCTAGAGGGGAGCCCTCCTCGGGGGAGGCTGCACTGCCTCCCCCGGTCTCCTCCACCGACAACGCCCCCCGGCCACGGAAGGGGCGGCGTCGCAGCTGTGCTACCAAGCCCGGCGCCGCCTTCTTCGAGCGGTATCGGCCATCTCCCGACTCTATCTCTCCTTCTGGAGCATCACTGCTTCACAGAAGGAGGCCACAGCCCTCCAACCTCCCTCGTCCGTCAGCATTGCCGCAATCAATGCCGGCGGAGAAAGATCTCGCCCGATCTCTGCGACCAAGACTTGGCACTCGGAGGCCCACGCGGGGCAATCTGCCAGCGTGTGCTGGGCCGAGTCGAGGTCGGATGCGCAGTGGTGACAATGTGTCGATCCCTCCCATCCTATTCGACACAGATACTCTCGACGCAGCCGTGCCCGGTGAGTATCTGAGTCAATTTGACCTCCTCCTTTCCGTGGAGCAACCACTATATCCTTTTTTTTTTCCCCTGAGGAAAATGCATTAAATTGCATACCCCGGCTGTGGCGAGCCGGCGGTTATGTGGGGCTCTCCTCCCCAGAAGGGGGAGGCCTACCCACTTAAAACCTCAGGGATGGCCTTCCTCAGGCATGTAGGGAGCCCCCGGGAACATCAAGCCACCTCCGGGAACCCCCAGCCTCCGCTCCCCCGCCGATACAGGGGAGCCCTCCTCGGGGGAGGCTCACTACCTCCCCCGGTCTCCTCCACCGACGCCCCCCCCCGGCCACGGAAGGGGCGCTGTATCCTAGAACTAATCATTCAAGGACATGTGACATACATCAAATAGCATTGACCAGTCTGTGTAGATTACGGTTTTGGAGCTAACAACTCATACGTATACCTATTTATTGAAAGTATAGATAGAAACCATTTCGACCAGTCCTTTCTTACGCGTACCGCGTACGTCCGAAATTGTGATCTCCACAGTGACTTCGAACTGCCCACAATTCAACAGCATTTTAGGGAGTGCTCTGAGCGGTTCTTCCGAGCCGCGGACGAGCACCTAAGCCCGTTAATACGCGAGTCAGCGAATTACAGTTAAATACCGCCTTCAGCGAATTTATTCAATCAAAATCGGCATAGATTTCGCAGACCGCGACACGTCCTTAGCGATCTCCCCAAAGAATTAACGCAGGACCTACAAGCGGGGGTATCTACACAGGTAATACAGCTGTACAAATATCAAACCACTACTGTAAGAGAAGATTGACAGTGACAGAAAAAAGCGCAGAATGTGCTATTTTGCGCTTTTCTTGAATCTGAAATTTGTAATGGCTTAGTAATTTACACGACAGTTAAAAATATAGCATGTATTGAAACAATGTTACATTTAATTAGAAAAAATACCTACTTACCATTCCAACTTGATCCTTACCATTGGGGTAAAATTTTAACAGGAAAAATGGTAAATAGTAACATTATTTAGTAGATTTAAGAGTCTAAATACGCTATCAGACGAGAAATAATTTTATGGCAAATATTTAAATCATTAATTAGTTTCAGAATCAGAAAATACAGTTTCCTATAGTACACAAACACACGCAATAGTACTAATTTGCTTACTGTCGCAAACGTTCATAAATTTTCCGTATGAAAATAAATTCTAGCATTCGCTTCAAAATTTCTCCGGTGAGTCATCATGAATAATTATGTTAAATGTTCACGTATTTAGACTATAGGGGCATATAAATGAATCCAGTGTCTGCGCAAACTTTTAAGTACATTCTGTCTCTACTGACATATTCCAATGATTTCATCTGGCTCCAGCAGGATAGGATGGACAAGACGAAAAGACAGACTATCCTGTCTTCTAAAAAATGAATAAGCTCCAAATGCTTTATCTTGGTCATTAATCATTGGACTGGTCCTGACATCAGATCACGTTACTGGTAATGTAACAGTAAATTCAGAATCGGTCCAATCTACTTAGATTGATCCGAATAGTATAATAAATCGATAACGATTTAATTGCATTTGTATAGTACTATCTATTACTTACTTAGGTTAATCTATGAGCGATAAAAATGTGTTTTCCTCATCTTGATATATATACATATATGTCACGCCTTGTTCCCAATGGGGTAGGCAGAGACCACCTCTCTCCACTTGCTACGATCCTGGCACGCTTCTCTTGCTTCCTCCACTTTCATGAGCGTTTTCATGCATGCTCGTCGGTTGCGAGTACTCTTGACCCTGATATATATCGGAGGTTCCCAAATTCTTTTGTATCATAGACCATTTTATATTTTGCTGCATTCATTCAACAGCTACCTTACTATCAATGTCTAAAAAATTGAAGATTAAATCGATCTTTAAAAAAGTCGACAAGTCTCGATTTGTTGTACTGAATGTGAAATATCAATTAAGAATAGTATGAAATTAAATTGTTACTATAAACAGTTGCTGAGCTTCTTAAAATATTATCTGCTTATATTGCTAGAAGAAGTCAAACCAACCAAATTATCGAAACCAAATTAATTTTCATGCACCCCAGCTTATAATTGTGGACCTACATTTTTTTTCATGCCCAAATTAGACCCGAGTCTCCTGTGGATGTCGGGTCAGTCTACTTGGACCACTTTGGCAATTACTGTTATATATAAAAGCCTTTCTGTTTCAGAATAAACAAAACACATGCGACATAATTACATCCGCAATAGAGAGGTATTCGTTTATCATTCGCAACAGTTTAAAAACAAATCGTTTGCGTAGAGATATAACGGACAAAAATTATCTGGTGTCTCAAAATGACAGTGACACTGATGTTTACTTAGGCCGCTTAACCGAACTAGACATTGATTTGAAATTGCCATGTGAAGACTATCCTTATTTTGGAATGGACGAAAGTTGTAAGTATACATTTGCAATCTTTTCTTTGTTCAGCCAATCTATTATTCTAAAAAGAATTTATTTAAGCCCAAAAGATGCATTACATTTAGTTACATTCGTATGATAATAGCTTATACATAATAGCGTATATGTCACGCCTTGTTCCCAATGGGGTAGGCAGTGACCACCTCTCTCCACTTGCTACGATCCTGGCACACTTCTCTTGCTTCCTCCACTTTCATGAGCGTCTTCATGCATGCTCGTCGGTTGCGAGTACTCATGACCCGGCCTTTCTTTAGGACATCTTCGATTTGATCGAGTTATGTCCGCCTAGGTCGACCTGCACCGATTCGTCCTATCATTCTTACCTTGTGTATCTCTTTCGTTAATCTTCCTTCATTCATTCTTTCAACATGGCCGAACCATCTAGGCATCCCTTTCTCTATTTTTGTCACTACATCTTCAACTACGCCGCATCGCTCCCTTATCACACTGTTCCTGACTTTGTCCTTCAAAAATATGTTTAGTCCCCTGACATTTACGCTAGGTCATGAAGCTATGTAAAAGATCTAAGTGCACAGAGTAGAAACACGGTCACTAGAACCAAGCCTTTTTTTTTTTGTTCCGCTGAGGAAAATGCATTGAATTGCATACCCCGGCTGCGGAGAGCCGGCGGTTATGTGGGGCTCTCCTCCCCTGAAGGGGGACGCTTACCCACTAAAAACCTCAGCGATGGCCATCCTCAGGCGTTGTAGGGGGCCCTCAGGATCGAGTGTCGCATCTGAGGACCCCCGGCCTTGGCTCCCCTGGGTGCGCTAGGGGAGCCCTTCTCGGGGAGGAGTGATCTTGCCGCCTCCTCCCCGCCAACCTCCTACGAGGTCATCCCCCAACTAAAACCAAGCCTTAGGCTGAGTTTGGTCGGTAGGTCATCACTAACGTTTTGGAGTTCGGCATAAACACCGCTGCACTTGGTTGCTGTTGGTATCCATGAAGATTCTCAGCCTCTCTTCTTCTGAGGATAGAAAGGTCTCATATGTTATAAACTCAAGTAGGTACGTGATATTATATAGTCATGGCACCGAATAACTGAAAGTTGAGCAATACAAATAAGCGTCGGTGGAACTGGTTTACGAATAGGATGATTCGAGGGGTCCAATGTAGATCCTGTCGTGCACCATTTTTTTTGAGGGGGGGAAATGCGACCTTGTGCACCATGACACCGCGCTGGCAAGACGCGGCCGTGTGTGGGGCTCTCCGGTCAAGAGGACCGGCCTACCCACTAAAACCCCCCCGAGTTCTTTGGGCCCATACGGGGCACATGGCGGGGTGCGCTCTCGCGATTCGACCGCCATGTGTCCCGGGGCCGGCTCGACCAAGAGTTGGTCAAGCCACCGCCAAAGGAGGGACTGTCCAAGGACCTCTGGACAGTCCCCCAGACAGAGAGACTTCACCACGGCGTGCGCGCTTAGCTGGACGCGCACGCAGCCTCACGATCCTGTCGTGTACCAATTGATTGTGTGTTTTTCAAAATTATCCTGCGGTTAAGGAAAACAACTACTTACTTGTCAACCAACCTAACCTGGGCCAGCGTGTTTAACTAGAGCCTGATCGTCTTAACATAATAAGGCTAGCGCCCCTCGGTGAGGCTGTGATGGTGATTCATGTCTTAAACAGTATATAAGGGGACTAGACATGTTACAACTTGTATGAAATTGTCTATTGTACTCTTTGAAATTGTCTATTATACTCTTAGAAAATGTTGTACGTCACTATAGCACTGTGAATTTTAAAAAAAATCTACGAAGTCCCTTAGATTAATTCTTTTATCTAAGCGAAATCCGCTTTCTATACCTAGTATATAGTAATCTGTGTTCTATACGTGCAATATTTCCTTTTATGATAATTAGAGATCGGATAATCGGATGCATATTTACCTAAGTTTTGTTAAATAAAATTTTTCACCATTTCTTTTTTTTTATTCAATTATTTAATTGATTATTGTTTTAGTCAAACTAGCTCACTACTTTCGTATAAAACACTCTTCATGTAATAAATCGTACATTCATAAATCGCACGGGGAACTGAAACTAAACTTCATGTAAATACGTATGCATAGTTGTATAAATGAACCTCGAACCTGAAATGAGTCTCGGTCTTTTGAAAATAAATACCACGTGCTAATTTAGTAATTTTCAAACAATATCACTGCGTTAAATTTGCAGTCCCGTATTTTCCCGGGATTTTTATTTAACAAAATGTATTTTAAAAAGCCGCTTCCATAATTTGTGAGCCAAAAATTAACTTTAGGTAAATATGCATCCGATTATCCGATCTCTAATGATAATATTATATGATAATGATCTGTCAATTATATTTACTGTAACTTCAAAATGTATAAGTATTATTTGATAACCTATTATAATGGTAATTAAAACACCATGAATCACAAGTACAATATTAGCCTTCAAAAGTTCCAATTTCCTGATTAAGTTTGATTAGAGGCCTTACTACAACGGCTTAAAAAAGTAGGGTTAAAAGAATATTGAAACAGTGACCGCTCTTGCAGCGTATGGCGGCATCTCGCTTGCACTGCAGTTTTATTCAAACTACGCGATCATGGTAGCCTGCCGTGACATTATAATGTGTAAAACTTTATTTTTGATTTGCGTATTATTTTGTAGAAGTTCTCACTACGGCATTTCATTTGAATTGCTGATTTCATTTTGCATATATTCCACGTTAATATGATTACAATTACTAGACGAGGAAAATAAAAGTGTACCTATTACAAATATATTGAATATATTAATGCGTTTTAATGATTTAACATGAATAAGAAACAATAAGAACGAAAACATATTCGTCGGCTTGGAAGAAAACTGTCATAACTCAAAATACACAAACTTTCAGGGGAAGCATGTAAACATTTTACTGGATAAAATGTACTCAGATCTCGATCTTATTAAAAAATTAGAAACCATATTCTTTAGGTGGCTTTATTATTATATAGACATTTATTATTATAATAGACTTGAGTGACAGTCTTCTTTTTCGAAGCCGACGATTTATTGGTTACAGAAGTTACAAATTTAATAAAACAATCATTTGAAAATACATTAGAACTGTTATAACTAGAAATAGTCGCTACTTAGCATGTGCTGCAACCGAGGTGCAACCCGCACCAACCGCCGAACCTCAAAGCTATTTTAGTTATGTGTGATATTCTTAAATAGGCCAACAAAATTTGTCTAATTTAAAGACAGATAAAAATGTGCAATTTATGTGGGAAGAAACTTGAAACGAAATAAAACAAACATCCTAATAATTTTATATACCAATGATAATAATATTCATTATTATAATTAATAGTAATAATAGTACCTTGACTTGACCCACCGATAGTCTTAGGCTTGTTCCGATAGTCCTAATAGCAGAGACTCGATAAACATCTTAACAGGTTTTTGCTTTACGGAAGGATCAAGGTTATTGAAAGCAGTGGTTCCGGAGATTTTTAATATCTTAAATTTAAGTTTCTAACTTGAATACTACCGTCATTGTCCAATTTTTTTTGATTGACGTCCGTGGTCTATTGTTTAGTTACCGGTTTCAAGGTGTCACCATCTCTGACGACCCGATTGCGAGCATTTGTACTTTATTCATGGTTGTTTAATATATATTTTCTATAAAAAATATTTGTATATATATATTGTTACGAGCTGGGGTCAGTAAATTAAAAGGCGGTCTACCAAAACACTAAACTTTTATTAATTAGTACACTAACTTCACTGAAAGCACTGAAAGTCGCTTCTTAGTTCTCCAATATCACTTAGTTGTTTTCGCACTGTATCGCAAAACAATAATCTTCCCGGCGGCCGGACACAGCCTTATATAGTCCCCTAAGGTACTTGCTACTCTTGCCAGAACATTCGCGGACACACTCGAATGTGTAGTCCAATACGTCGCGCGTTCGAGACGTTTCGAGTATAACTGTCTCGATACTCGAATATTCTCGATACACAATACTCGAATATCCTGTACTATCTTTCTCGAATATTCTCGATACACAATACTCGAATATTCCCGTACTATCTTTCTCGAATATTCTGTGTTTGTCTATCTCTTTCTAATGATGTTTTCTCATTCTAATACTTCTCGAATGTTCTAACTATCTCTGTCTCTTTCTACTATTGCTATCTCTTTCACTCCTATTGAAATTTATGTCCTTTTACTGAAGTTGGCTTAATGGCCATAAGGGGTCCTGAAAACGCCTGAAAACGGGTTTTCAGGTTATTGCGGCGTTGGATAGAGGGTAGCCTGAAACGTACTGAAAACATGTTTCAGGCGCCTGAAAACTACTGTAACTTGGGTGTAATTTAGATTTTTTAGTATGTGAAAGAGCTACTTCTGAAACGGCCTGAAACGACGTTTCAGCCTGCTGAAAACGTTTCTAAGTCACAGAAAATCACTTTTGAAGTTGTACTAAGCCACCGGCGTAACACTACCCCCTCCTAAGACATGCTCGTCCCGAGCATCATTATTTCCGTGGTATTTCGCCAGTCGGTCAACGTGAACAATCTTACAGGGACTACGTGCATTTCGCTGTATCCGGTACGTGACGTCGTTGATCCTCTTCAAAACTCGATAGGGTCCTTCCCATTTGGCTTGAAGCTTCGGAGATTTCCCTTTACTGCGGACTGGATTATGTAGCCACACCAACGAACCCTCTTCAAAGCCCTTGTTGTTTACATTTCGGTCGTAGCGGGTTTTCATCTTCTCAGACATCTGTTGGCTTGATTGTCTGACTTGCTCGTGTACGTCGTTCAACTTGTTGCGCAAATCATTCGCGTACTCGGTTATATTCCGCGGGGCATCAGGTGGAATTCCAGTAAGTAGATCCGCAGGCAACCGTAGTTCTCTACCAAAGTTTGCAAATGCTGGTGTCACCGAAGTACTTTCATGCACTGCGCTTCGATATGACATCAGGAATGGTTGGATGTGCTTGTCCCAATCCTTTTGCCTGTTTGACACAACCTTTGCAAGATACCTCTCCAATGTTTGGTTAAATCGTTCCACCATTCCATCAGATTGCGGATGGTAAGAAGTGGTCCTCGTTTTATGGATACCCATAACTCGACACATCTCTTGAAATATTTGAGACTCAAAATTTCTTCCCTGATCACTATGAATTTCCAAGGGTACTCCAAAACGGCAGAAGACTTCATGGACTAATTTATCCGCAACTGTTGAAGCCTCTTGGTTAGGAATAGCGAAGACTTCCGGCCACTTAGTGAAATAATCCATCACAACCATGAAGTACTTGTTTCCGTATTCACTTTCCGGAAATGGTCCCGCAACGTCTATGGCAATCCTTTCCCATGGTGCACCAACGTTATACAGTTTCAATGCACCTCTGCTGCGTGTATGAGGTCCCTTTACTGCAGCACAACTAGTACACTTGCGGCACCAATCTTCAACATCGTCACGGCAATTTATCCAGTAAAATCGTTCTCTTATTTTCAACAGAGTTCTCGTCACTCCCATATGACCTCCCGAACATCCGTTATGGTACAGCTGTAGAACATCCGGTATCTTGGCTTTGGGTACAACCATTTGTAGATGACAACGGTCTCCTCGAGCGTTTTCCCATTTGCGGCACAAGACTTCATCTTGGATAACCAGGCTGTCCCATTGAGCCCAATAGCTCTTCGTGATGGAACTCATCGACGCAATATCACTCCAGGCAGGTTTAGGAGTACCGGCTTTGATCCATTCGAGAATTGGTTTGATGTCTACATCATACTGCTGAGCGTGCTGAAAGGTTTCTTTCCATTCATTGCTAAGATCCGTGTTTAGCATTCTCACAGGTAGGTCTGCTTTTGCCTCTTGTTTTACGCAGTGCTTGCAGTCTTCAGAGCAAGGTCTTCTTGACAAAGCATCTGCATTACCATGAGATCTTCCACTGCGATGTTCAATCACGAAGTCATATTCTTGAAGTAACTCGATCCATCTCGCAACTTGTCCTTCGGGATTCTTGAATTGTAATAGCCACTTCAATGCAGCATGGTCAGTACGCAGATGGAATTTTCGACCAAGCAAATATTTGTTGAAATGCTGCAATGTTTTCACCACTGCCAGTAATTCTCTTCTCGTGACACAGTAATTTCTCTCAGGTTTGGACAAAGATTTGCTGAAGTATGCTATAACAACTTCGCGATCTCCTTTCCGTTGCGACAATACACCACCTAGCCCAGTATCACTTGCGTCTGTATCCACTATGAATTCATTTTCATTATCGGGATACCCCAGAATAGGTGTGTTACACAGATGTCGTTTCAGTTCTTGAAATGCGACGTCACAGTTTTCATCCCAGCAAAAACTTCTCTTTTCTTCCGTGAGTTTATGAAGAGGCTTGGCAATGTCGGCAAAGTTCTTCACAAATCGCCGGTAGTAGGAACACAAACCCAAAAATGCTCTTACTTGTGTCTTGTCTCTCGGAACTGGCCAATCCTTTACGGCGATGATCTTCTGCGGATCTGTCTGGACACCCGCTTCCGAAACCACGTATCCTAGGAAGCTTACTTGTCGTTTGAAGAAGGAACACTTTTTAGGGCTTAACTTCAGGTTGGCGCTTCGAATTTTTGATAGCACCCGTTCTAGATTCTGAAGGTGTTCTTCAAACGTACGGCCCACGATGATGATGTCATCCAAATAGACCAGACAGGCTTCTCCAATCAATCCGCTGAGTACCAGCTCCATCAGCCTTTCGAAAGTCGCCGGTGCATTACACAGCCCGAACGGCATCACTTTGAACTGCCATAGTCCCTTTCCAGTAGAAAATGCAGTCTTCTCCTTGTCCTTAGGGTCAATTTCTACTTGCCAGTAGCCACTTTTTAAATCTAACGTGCTGAACCACTTCACTCCGGTAAGCATATCCAGCGTGTCATCAATCCTGGGTAATGGATAGCTGTCCTTCTTTGTGATGTCGTTCAGGCGGCGGTAGTCAACACAAAAACGCATGCTGCCATCCTTTTTCTTACAAGCACCACGGGTGAAGACCATGGGCTGGACGAAGGCTCTATAACACCTTCCTTCACCATTCCTTCAATCATGGTCTCCACTTCCTTTTCCCGTGCTATCGGTAGTCTTCTTGGTCGCTGGCGGATAGGCAATTCGTTCCCAGTGTTAATTCTGTGTTGAACTAAACTCGTCTTCCCAATGTCCTCGTCGTTAGTAGAGAAAACATCAGCGTACTTGAGTAACATCTTCTTAGCCTTGTCTATCTGTTCCTTAGACAAAACGTCTCGACAGTCTTCCAAAAGTTTTGACACGCTGATTCCTTCATTTTTGTTGACATTTGTATGAGTCGTGTCTTGACAACGACGCAACCAGTCTACCTCCTCACTCGTACCAAGTAACATTCCCTTTTCGATCACGTGTTCTTTATCGTCAAGATTCAGTACACGAACTGCTGCAAAGCCAGTGGTTCTTACCAGAGTTCGTGCCATCTTCCATGGCTGGTCATGATCTAATCTTTCAATGAGTACACATCGATGTATCTTTCCAGAATTGTAAGGGAGACTAACCGGCACAATGGTTTCTGATTTTGGGGGTAGAGCGGTTTTCTTTAAGCTATACACTTTCCCCGGTGTGGCTCCTTCCATGAACAATTCTTCTCGTCCACAACTCATAATTCCTTGCTTGACGTCGATCTCACAACCATTCTTCCTCATAAAGTCTAGTCCGAGAATGCAGTCATCGACAATATCAGCCACAATGACGTTGTGCAGGTAAACTTGATTACCCAACTTCAACTCCACCTTCTGTTCGCCTCGGACGGGTATGTGCTGACCGGTGGCGGTTACTAAATTTAATCGCTCCAGGCTGTTGTTTCTGAAGTCCCTCAGAAACCGATTCGCAAGTTGGGAACTGACAACCGTGCGAGAAGCTCCGGTATCGATTGTCAGCTTACATGGCCTTCCGTTAACCTCGCCATTGATGATCAGGCTGTTCCCATCGTGGGCTTGTGAGATCGAAATCCTTGGGGCTCTGCGAACACCAGCCAGCACTCGCCCCGCAGTCCTGGCGTTTACTCGTTTCCCTGCTGTTGTTGGACAGCGCTATTAGCTGCCCTGTTCTCCTGAGGCCCATCTTTATCAATCCCTGAGCTACGCTTAGGACAACTTGATCGGAGGTGTCCCTTTTCGCCACAAGTGTAGCATCTAGGGCTGTATCCCTTGAAGCGGTCACGCACAGGTGTTGCAACTACCTCCCTGACACGGTGAGACCGATGGTCTTGCCTCACAGCTTCCACTTCTAGAGCATGGGCCAGGGCGTCTTTAAGGGTTTCGTGGTGCCCGAGTCTCACAGCAGCTCTCACTTCGAGGTCCCGAATGCCGTCGACAAAAGCCTGTACAAGGTTGCCCACAATTAACGTCGGTGCGGACTGGTACGCTTTACGTACCAGTTTTTCTACCTCTAGGGCCCATTGTTGCAGGTTTTCACCAACACGCTGAACCCGATCTTTTAGCTGGGCCCGAAACACATGTTCAAGGTGTGCGTCGCCGTATCTTGCCTCAAGCGCTTCCAATAGTTCCTCGTAGCTCACCTTCTTGTCAAGAGCTTCGAGGACTGTCAAGGCTTGATCTCGGAGGCCTAGCTTGAGTGCGGTCATGGCCTGGGCTTTAGTCCACCCATTTGCCTCCATTACAGCCTCAAACTGTATTTTATAGGCTGACCACGAGGAACTCCCATCAAAAGGTGGCACTTTGAATCCTCGCACCGAAGGAGCGGCACTGACGATAGTGGCTGTCCCATCTCCGACCTTCAGATTACCCAAAGCCTTCTTGACATCGGCAATCTCAGATTCAGCTTCGGTGAGACGGTTCTCGTGTTGCAGAACCTTATCTTCTATCACTTTGACCTTATTGCCGAAAGTCGCTTGGAGATCTTTGATCAGGACCATTTGTTCATCTTGGCCGAGCTGCAGTTGTTCCCTCAAAAGGCGAGTCTGCTCCTCCTGACGGCGGGCCTGCTCCTCCTTATCGCGCTGCAACTGCTCTTCCAGACGGCGTGCTGCTCCTCTGACGGCGGGCCTGCTCCTCCTGACGGCGGGCCTGCTCCTCCTTATCACGCTGCAACTGCTCTTCCAGACGGCGTGCTTGCTCCTCCTGACGGCGGGCCTGCTCCTCCTGACGGCGGGCCTGCTCCTGCATCATCGCCATGAAAGCCGCCCAATCTGGTGCGGCAGCCGACGTTGAGGGAGTGGCTTCCATAACTGACTGCTGGTCCTCGTCAGTTGGCGGCTGAGTAGCTCCGAAGCGTCTCTGGTCGGCTTCCTGTTGTCGCTGGCTTCTTGTCCGGATTCTTCCTTCCGTGTCTTCCTTTGGTAGAACCGGCATACTGATCCCACTTCTGACACCAAATGTTACGAGCTGGGGTCAGTAAATTAAAAGGCGGTCTACCAAAACACTAAACTTTTATTAATTAGTACACTAACTTCACTGAAAGCACTGAAAGTCGCTTCTTAGTTCTCCAATATCACTTAGATGTTTTCGCACTGTATCGCAAAACAATAATGCTTCCCGGCGGCCGGACACAGCCTTATATAGTCCCCTAAGATACTTGCCACTCTTGCCAGAACATTCGCGGACACACTCGAATGTGTAGTCCAATACGTCGCGCGTTCGAGACGTTTCGAGTATAACTGTCTCGATACTTATTCTCGATACACTCGAATATTCCTGTACTATCTCTCGAATATTCTCGATACACAATACTCGAATATTCCCGTACTATCTTTCTCGAATATTCTGTGTTTGTCTATCTCTTTCTAATGATGTTTTCTCATTCTAATACTTCTCGAATGTTCTAACTATCTCTGTCTCTTTCTACTATTGCTATCTCTTTCACTCCTATTGAAATTTATGTCCTTTTACTGAAGTAGGCTTAATGGCTCATAAGGGGTCCTGAAAACGCCTGAAAACGGGTTTTCAGGTTATTGCGGCGTTGGATAGAGGGTAGCCTGAAACGTACTGAAAACATGTTTCAGGCGCCTGAAAACTACTGTAACTTGGGTGTAATTTAGATTTTTTAGTATGTGAAAGAGCTACTTCTGAAACGGCCTGAAACGACGTTTCAGCCTGCTGAAAACGTTTCTAAGTCACAGAAAATCACTTTTGAAGTTGTACTAAGCCACCGGCGTAACAATATTAAATACATGTATGTTTATCCGTAACCGTAGATCCCGTACCAAGCCTACAGAGCTTAATTTGGGGGTAGGCTAATTGGTTAGTGTAAGAAAATATTATATTGTTTATTATTATTGAAATGATTTCAACATTATTACAAAATTAATTATATCTGTTGTCTTGAGCTTGGTCTTCAAATGGTAGTTAGTGATGCATATATATATAGAAATTGTGTAAGGTATGAAAATATTTCGAAGCATTAATAATAAAATTATTTGCAGATGATCTGAAGATATCCACAAAGGCTAGTTTATCTAGCAATTCAGTGTGGGGAATTTTAAGAGGATTGGAAACCTGGACTCATTGTTTTATTTTTCAAGTGATTACAATGTATGTACTTTTCTTAATGTAAATAGATCAGCTCTATTAACTATTGTTTATAACAGAGGTTCACAATAGAAGATTGTTAACCGAGGGTGGAAAGAATCAATTCCGAGGTATTTAGACTATATAGCTATAGTCCGAGAAGGAATTGATTCTTTTACCCGTGTTAAACTCTCTACTTTTCACTTCGAATATATGAGGAAACATTGGTTGTTTATTTAATCTATTTATTGATAATATCAGTAGACCATCAGTAGGCAGAACACAATTTGCCTCGTCTTTAATTGAATCTGGTGTCAATATTTCGGAATCGCTTGAACTCATTTTTAAAATTAAAATCTTAACTAGTATAAGAGATTATTTGAATTTTTTCAATTTCCGTCACAGATATAATCTATACTAATATTATAAAGAAGTAAAGTTTGTGTGTTTGTAAATTTGTAAAGGGTAATCTCGGGATCTACTGAACCGATTTTAAAATTTTTTTTCACCAATAGAAAGACACAATGTTGCTGAGTGTCATAGGTTTATTAAAATCCGAAAAATAAAAAGGCTTTTACGTGTAGTCCGTTTTGCAAAGTAAATGGGTGAAAAAACGGGTAGCGTACGGAGCGCGATGGCTTCGGGTTTAATTCGGTTCGCGTTCGTGCTCGCTTCGGGGATATTAGTAGTTGTAGATAGTAGTAGTTATGCCCAACGAAGTGGGCACGGGTTAGCTAGTATATAATATTTCACATCCCGCCAATTTATGTCGACTGTTTAAATTTTAAATATGGAACTCACCGCGTGTTTGTTGCGGCTTATTCCGCTGGAAGTAGTTTGCGCTAAGTTCACACTGGCTGTTTAGAAACTCACATGGCCGCAGCATTTTTTTTATAGTTCACAGCTGACAGTTCGTAGCTGACATTCGTAGTTCTATTTTTAAAGTTCATTCCGGCCCTTGGGTGGGAAGTTAATTGTATGAGTTTTTCCCTCCCTATGTCGGGAGCAGCATTTTCCACCCAATAATCAGATCAAAACAACATAACTTTCCGAGTATGAGAAATGAAAACTTTTTTTTTGTGTCCCCTACTTACCTGATATTGAATGCCTACATCCTATAACTTATAAAATTTTATAACACATATAATAAATTTATTACTTCATAGCTACTTTTATAAATAATTGTATGTCTTTATATTAGAAGATGTTATAATGTAAGTAAATAGGCACTATCAGTGTATGTTGAGATCCATTATCGTGAACCACCGTGTTCATTTCATGGTCCCCCAAATTTTGGTTTCGCTGACGTAGACCCCTCGCAGGTTGTCATAGACCCCTTTGTCAATCACTGGTTTATAATTATCCTTTATTACTTAATAAATTACATATACATAAGTTGTTAAATACTTACGTTAACGTAGATTAATTTATGTTATTTAACTCAATTATATTATTACTCAATCAACATTATAAAGTTTAAAATGATATTACGTACGTTTTTACAAAATGTCGGCCTTTTAGTTGACGACCTCTACCGAACAACCTTTCTAATGATTTGTAAATTTAATAAGAATAACCTAACAAAGACAATTTGCAAAATCAAGTATGTTCAAGACGAAAATATGTAGAATGTCACAATTTTATTTTCACAGGAAATACGTATTAATCAGACCCATATAATGGATTTTCCTCGATATCCCCATCGAGGTCTTTTACTCGACACATCGAGACATTTCATAAGTTTGTCCAAAATACTTAAAACATTGGATGCGATGGCGTCTAATAAAATGAATGTGTTCCATTGGCATATCGTCGATGATCAAAGCTTCCCTTACCAAAGTGAAGTCTTTCCAGAGCTAAGGTAAAACAATATAATAATCTATAGCAAGAAATAACTTAATCATACAAGTTAATCGTAACAGTTAATATTGCTATCGTAGGGGAGTCCATGCGGGGGTTTTTTAAGTGACTCGAGCATGTCAGAAAAGTATATAGGGGAAATCCTGGGATGTGTTGAGGGGAACCCGTCTGATTAGTAAAAAGAAAATCGATTTTTAGAAAAACTCGAACGAGAAAGTTAATTAATTACATTGAGAAGATTGTATATCTCAATAATCTGACAATGAGCGTGATAATGTCACGCTCTCAAAGAAACAAGCGAGTCTCGAAATTGTAAAAAGAAACGTCACCTTGAAATACTCGAGCGCGTTTCAATTCATTTTTATTTTGAAGGAAACACTATTCGAATTACAAAGAACAAATAATCTGTCAGTTTTCATGGGGCGATGTTAGTAGAATCATGAAGCAAAGGTGAAGCGGGTTCCCCTCAACATACCCCACCATATGAAGGGTTCATACGTGGTAGAGATACTTTAAAGGGTGCAAGGATTCTCCCTATATAATTTTCTGACACGCTCGAGTCACTTCAAAAAACTCCTCTTGGGCTCCCCTACTACTAGTCCTTTTGCCCGATAGTCCTTTTTCTCTTTGTTGAAAAATCCTTTACGAATCCTCTAGTGTGCACTGAGGTCGCCATAAAGTTATTAAGAAGCGTCTTCACAGGGTCATACCAATCTTTGACATGAGACAAAGGTAGATATTGGCATACAACTCAATCGCGCATCTCAAGCTATCTGTGACACTTAGAACTAGTCGGAAAGTGTTCGCAACACAAACTTCTTAATCTGTGAATATCTTAGTGATCTCACAGAGAAGTATACCTACTGATGACTGAAGAGTTCAAGTTAAGAATTAAATTCCGTCGAGACCTCAGCCATTCTTCCGTCTCTCCCTCGACCATATATATCCAAGTGTTGCAGTCACTAAGCGAAAACACCACAATAACAGTCTGCTTTAAAGACTAAACTAGAAATCGATACTCCTCCAGCGGGATATCAGACAAGACGATAGAACATCATGTTTACAGCTGCGCTGAAGAATGTATTCAAGCTATTGGATTACAGAGAACTGGAGAAGAATTTTTGAAACAATAGAAAACTAATTTGCATTCGAAATCCTGAGATTCGTATACGAATTACCGAATTCATTATTACACGCTTTTTATTGACTTACTCTGTCCGTTTGTTACACGCTTTTGTTTGTTTGTTTGTCATGATCAAATCTTGCAATCGATTTTTCGACCACTTCTACTGCTCCAATCGAGCTCAAATTTTTTTTACATGTGTATTCTAGATGACAATACAATATTCAATCATTTTCGAATCATAAAAATACATAATTATGTTGTAATAAATTAAAAACTTTTTAATATGAGAATTGGTTCAATGAAGCAGACAGATAGAATTTGATATAATGCATATGTTTAATTCTAATACTACATTTTCTGAACAATTACGTACATTTCTTTATGTTTGTTATAATAATCACGAGACTAAAAAGTAGTAAATAAAAAAAAATTAAAAAAAACTTTTTAAAAAACACGCTTTTTACGCAAAGACTAAAAAACGTTTGAAAAAACTTTTGTTTTTATAAAGACTAAAAAACATTTGATCTAAAAAGTAGTAAATAAAAAAAAATTAAAAAAAACTTTTTAAAAAACACGCTTTTATTAAAAAGACTAAAAACCGATCTAAAAACTTGAAAATAAAAATAAAGTCACGCTTTTAGAAAATTTGGGTACATATCAAGAAAAATTTCTGATGACAAAAAGAAATGTAACTCAAAAATTTGTCTATAAAATTTAGCAAATTAGTCCAAGAACTCAATGACTATAAAAGCGTGGGGTGTAAATGTTAAGACCATTAAATGAGTAATGTTTAATTTTGAACACCCCACGCTTTTATAGTCATTGAGTTCTTGGACTAATTTGCTAAATTTTATAGACAAATTTTTGAGTTACATTTCTTTTTGTCATCAGAAATTTTTCTTGATATGTACCCAAATTTTCTAAAAGCGTGACTTTATTTTTATTTTCAAGTTTTTAGATCGGTTTTTAGTCTTTTTAATAAAAGCGTGTTTTTTTAAAAAGTTTTTTTTAATTTTTTTTTATTTACTACTTTTTAGATCAAATGTTTTTTAGTCTTTATAACAAACAAAAGTTTTTTCAAACGTTTTTTAGTCTTTGCGTAAAAAGCGTGTTTTTTTAAAAAGTTTTTTTTAATTTTTTTTTATTTACTTCTTTTTAGTCTCGTGATTATTATAACAAACATAAAGAAATGTACATAATTGTTCAGAAAATGTAGTATTAGAATTAAACATATGCATTATATCAAATTCTATCTGTTTGCTTCATTGAACCAATTCTCATATTAAAAAGTTTTTAATTTATTACAACATAATTATGTATTTTTATGATTCGAAAATGATTGAATATTGTATTGTCATCTAGAATACACATGTAAAAAAAATTTGAGCTCGATTGGAGCAGTAGAAGTGGTCGAAAAATCGATTACAAGATTTGATCATGACAAACAAACAAACAAACAAACGGACAGAGTAAGTCAATAAAAAGCGTTAAAAAGACTCAAATAAAATTAGAGGAACTCGGTTGGGAACCCGTATCACATCCCCCTTACACCCGACTTCACAGCTTCAGATTAACACGTATTCAAGCATTCAAAACATTTTTTAAGTAAAAAAAAATTCAAAGATTTTAATAATCTGAAAACAGAAGTGGCAAAGTTTTTTTGATTCTAACCCTAGTAACAATTATCGTTGGGGTGTCGATGCCAACTGTTGGGATTTTGTTGGCAGATTGTGGTACTGGCAACAAAACCCCAACATTGTCCCAACCGCGCCACTGTTGCCCCAACATTGGGCCAACTATACCAAACCAACGTAATATTTCCTACAAATTAGTAACAGCAGGCCAACGATGGCCAGCCAACTCAAAAGTGGACGGAGGCCCAACTATTAGCCAACTTAAATTGCTACTGGGGAAACTTCCAGAGTTTTGGGCCAGAGGTTTCAGCGACCTTCCTAATAGATGGAGCACTGTCATTAGTTCTGACGGCGATTATATTGTAAATTAAAACTAAACTTTAATAAAGAAAATTAATACAAAACAGTTTTGTTCGTAATTTTTCGACGTATTTTCCTACCATCTAATTAGTATTTATGTAATAAATGATTACCATTTCAAGGTCCTGAACAGTGGACATAAACTTATCTTCTCATCATCCTGGTACTTGGATCACCTCAAGACTGGGGGGGACTGGGTGGACTACTACATGGCAGATCCGAGGGAAATGGTCATCTCGAAAGGTGGCAACACTTCTCTGGTCAATAACATTGTCGGAGGCGAAGCGTGTATGTGGGGAGAGGTGGTTGACGATACCAATGTTATTAGCAGGTTTGTTGTATGCTTGCATGTATCTTTACATAGTATAAAACAAAGTCGCTTCCCGGTGTCTGTATGTATGTATGTAGCTATGTATTCTTAAATCTTTAAAACTACGCATCGAATTTTAATGCGATATCTTCTTATATATAAAAATGAATCGCAAAATGTGTTGGTAAGCTCATAACTCAACAACGCCTGCACCAATTTGGCCAATTCTTTTTTGTTAATGTTCGTTGAAGTTCAAGGAGGGTTTTTACAATGAGGAAAATTCGAATAATTATCGGAAATACCCTAAAAACAGCCCTTTTATTTTCCCATGCAAACGTTTTCTAACTAAAACGTACAGTCGAATTGAGCTTTATTGTTATTGTATAAAGTTCATATTGCAAGCACTCACTGTTGTCTAAGCAATGAAGGTGTGTTCCTAACATCAAAGAGTCAATTTGCGCTTTATTAACGCTACATATAGTTGAAATTCAATCATATCTATCAAAACAGTGTGCGTGCGTGCGTTGGAGCACAGAATACATCGTTGGAGGATTTAATGTCACGTTCCAAAGTTGAATATTATTAAATTATTATTTATTCACAACGCCCTACCACCAGGGTGTCGGTTCTGTACAGGAGAATTTTTTGGCCTGACTATAAAATAAGTAGGAACAAAAAACTGCCACTTTACAATTCTTTTTGACAGGACAAAGTCTGTCGGGTCCGCTAGTTTATAATATCAGTAGGATGTAGATAGATATTTTATTTGGACTACAGGCACACATGACAAATATTATTCAATTACAAGAGATAAAATACTAATTTTGGGTACGAACAGGGAAACAGATCCGTCTGCCATATAGAACAATTGATGTACATGTGTGTTATGGCAGTACAATAAAGTCTATAGCTCAGCGCCAATATTTGCACAAGTGCAAAAATAATTGATTTTCAGCTTTAGCCCTCGGGTCGTCATTTCGATACTCAGCTGCCGCGCTTTAAGCCAAATGGACATAACAGGAAATAATGTGTCACTGGTTATCTAAGTAACACGATGACATACTAAATCAACCCGGCGATATTCAATTTAATTATATCGCACCTTTAGAATTGAAGTGAGCTAACCCAAAATTACTATTAGTTTAGTATACAATCATGTAAACAATTCATATACTACCATCAACAAAAAAAATATTTCAATTAACGGTACAACTTGAAAGCATTATATAATAGAAAAACAAAAAATGATTAACTCTTCAATCCCATTTTTAGCGTTTACCAAAAAAACAAGAATTTTGGATGAGGTCACTTCAATTCTAAAGGTGCGATATGCTATAAATATAAATAAATTAAATTTGTAAAATGCAACAAGATAATAAAACATTTTTATACATTAGGTATGCGATCAGATATAATAAGTGAGAGAAAAGAAAGTAAATATAAAATGCGATTTTCGTCATGTACCTGTAACTAACCTAGAGTGTGTGACTGCTCTTTTACTAAAAAGGTATTTAAAAGATATAAAAAAATACTAAAAGAGTTTAACAATTTAGGAATACAACAAATTAACAAGGATAACTTAGGAACAACACTATGTACAAATGAGGAAAATTCTCAAATTACTTCAAGAATAACAGCAACCGACATACATAAAGTTTACAGTTTTGTAAAAATATATTGATCCATTGTTTCGAGTGTTGCCTACAGTTTTATCAGTTTTATTGCTGTGGCATTCTTTGCAAATTACAACAAATATTTTCCTTCCTTTTCATAATCATAACATTCACAATATGATAAAACGTGAGCGATTATTAAGTAGTAACTTATTTATTTAAGTATTATTATTCTTCTTAGCAGTGATGGCAATATTTTAAGGTAGTAGAGCTATGCTGTTTTCAGCGTGAATGGGCCGGTTCGACCGGGGGAGTACTACCCCTTTTTTTTTTTTTTTTTTTTTGTTCCCCTGAGGAAAATGCATTAAATTGCATACCCCGGCTGTGGCGAGCCGGGGTTATGTGGGGCTCTCCTCCCCAGAAGGGGGAGGCCTACCCACTAAAAACCTCAGGGATGGCCTTCCTCAGGCATGTAGGGAGCCCCCGGGAACACAAAGGCCACTTCCGGGAACCCCCAGCCTCCGCTCCCTTCTCTAGAGGGGAGCCCTCCTCGGGGGAAGCTACCACCTCCCCCGGTCCCCTCCACCGACGACGCCCCCCGGCCACGGAAGGGGCGTGGTCCATCCCGGGTCGCCGTAGCGGTCGCGAATTCCTCGCGCCCGCCGGCGACCCGCGGCGGCGCCGCAGCTGTGCTACCGAGCCCGGCGCCGCCTCCTTCGAGCGGGATCGGCCATCTCCCGACCCCGCTCGGCGGCCTCCTTCTGGAGCATCACTGCTTCACAGAAGGAGGCCACAGCCCTCCAACCTCCCTCGTCCGCCAGCATTGCCGCAATCAATGCCGGCGGAGACAGATCTCGCCCGATCTCTGCGACCAAGACTCGGCGCTCGGAGGCCCACGCGGGGCACTCCGCCAGCGTGTGCTGGGCCGAGTCGAGGTCGGATGCGCAGTGGTGACAATGTGTCGATCCCTCCCGTCCTATTCGACACAGATACTCACCGAAGCAGCCGTGCCCGGCGAGTATCTGAGTCAATCGGTAGGGGACCTCCTCCTTCCCGTTGAGCCAAGCTTCGAGGGCCCGCTGGCGCGCGCAGATCCGTAATTCGAGCTGCGCACGCCAAGCCGCCACAATCCGTCGGTGCCACTCCCGCTTAGGCACTTCGTGCGCAGGTTCCAGGGCGCTCTCCCCATCGCCCCCCGGTCGACACGCCGCGACGCATACGTCGCCGCGTACATGTCGGCCAGGATGTCGAATGGGGGGAGCGTCCCAGAACTGTCGCCGCCTCGTACGAGATTGTACGGTAGCCTCGTACGATCCGTATGGCCATTATCCGCTGCAGGCTCCGTAGCAGAGCTCTGCAGCGGGGGGACCTCGCGCAGTCTTGCGACCACACGGGAGCCCCATACATGGCGACGGATCGCACGACGCCCTCGTACAGGCGGCGGACTCCATCCCTCGGTCCCCCGAGATTGGGCAGCAGGCGATGCAATGCGCCCGCCACCCTTTTGGCTCGGGGACCAACCGCACGAAATGCTCCTCGAAGCTCCAGCGGCGGTCCAGGGTGAGGCCCAGGTACTTTATGAACGGCCCCACCGGGACCACCGCGTCACCCACCCGGATCCGGCAACTGGGTGGTTCCCGGCGCCTCGGAAGGCCGTGGAACCATAGCGCCTCGGTTTTGTGAGGCGCTATTTGTAAACCCAGCTGGCGGATCGCCCGCACGACACATGCCACCCCAAGCTCGGCAAGCCTGAGCACCGGCCCGAAGTCGGCCCCAGTCGTCACGACGAGAGTGTCGTCAGCGTAGCAGACGACACTCACGCCGCGAGGAAGGCTGGTGCGAAGGACCGCGTCGTATGCGAGGTTCCATAGCAGGGGTCCCAACACCGACCCCTGCGGAACGCCGCA
Organism: Scirpophaga incertulas; assembly: GCA_036419045.1. Taxonomy (NCBI): domain Eukaryota; kingdom Metazoa; phylum Arthropoda; class Insecta; order Lepidoptera; family Crambidae; genus Scirpophaga; species Scirpophaga incertulas. The sequence goes on along the minus strand of CM071641.1, from coordinate 4,157,848 downwards.
TTCGAGCCTCCTCGACGTTTCCATCCCGTCCCGTCCCATCACGCTGATCGTCCTGTCGCGCAGATAGTCCCCGACGGGGGGAGTACTACCCCTATGTGAAGGCGGGGATGCGGAAGTTCAATGCGAAGTGGATCGCTAGTTTTTTGAAAGGTCGGAGCATTAAGGCCTTTATGGACGGTTCTTGCTCCGATACCAAAACTATTAATGCCGGCGTTCGACAAGGCTCGGTGCTCTCCCCAACACTGTTCATTCTGCATATCGATGATCTGTTATTAATTGAGAACATGCATTGCTATGCAGATGACAGTACGGGTGACGCGCAGTATACGAGCCTCCAAAGGGTTCCTCAGAGTACTATACAGGAAAGACGGTTGCATCTTGTGTCTGAAGTCGAGGACTATCTTGGGCGGGCCTCGGAATGGGGAGAAAGGAACTTAGTTCAGTTCAACCCTACAAAGACACAAGTTTGCGCGTTCACTGCCAAAGAGGGACCCCTTTGTCATGGCGCCTCAGTTCCAAGGTGTACCCCTTCGTATTGCTGAAAGTATTTTGATCCTCGGCGTCGACATTTGCAGCAAAGTCCAATTCGGGAGTCACTTGGTGGACAATGCCAAACTGGCGAGCAAAAGGGCGTTTTGAACAGTGCTAAGCGTTACTTCACGCCTGTTCAGCGCCTTGTACTTTACAAAGCGCAGGTTCGACCACACGTGGAGTACTGCTCGCATCTCTGGACAGGCGTTCCCAAATACCAGCTCGACCCACTTGATTCCCTTCAGAGACGGGCTGTGCGCATCATTGATGATCCCAATCTGACGGATAAATTGGAGTCACTGGAGCAGCGGAGGGAGTTTGGAGCCCTTTGCGTGTTCTATCGGCTCTTCAACGGGGAGTGCTCCGAGGAACTGTTTGACTAGGTACCAGCGGCACCATTCTATCACCGTACCACTCGACGCCGCAATAGACTTCACCCTTTCTAACTGGATCCGTTCCCGTCTAGTACGGTGCGATTCCAGCCATCACTTCTTCCACGGACATGTAAGCTGTGGTATGATCTTCCTGTTGCGGTGTTTCCCCTGTGCTATGACATGTCCCTCTTCAAACGAGGCTTAAAGAGAGTAATCTTATCTCGGTAGGCAGCGGCTTAGATATTTCCACCCCTGGGATTGCTAAGTCCATGAGCTGCGGTTGACACTTAACATTAAGCGTGCCGCTTGCTCGTCTGCCACGTAAGGCAATAAAAAAAAATAACGACTGTTTTGTAATAATGAATAACACTGTTATTTTCCTATAACTGTTATTGTAAACTGTTGTCTGTTATCCTGTTCTATTGCTGTTTTTACAAATGTTGTTGAGTACGATTGTTATTGTTATTATAGCTAGCTTAGTTATTCTTAACAATGATATGGCTTAGGACTGTCAGAATATTAGTCAGTAATATAAATAATTTAAAACTAATTTCCTATTCAATATAATTTTCTGGCGTATTTAAAAGTTCATTGATCTGGAGACCTATTTTTGAATTACGAATGCGAATATATATATATATATATATTGTATATATAGACTGAAAAATCAAACGAAACACAGATAACATTTCCACAAGTATAACTTGATTATTATATACCTACTAGCTGTGCCCACGACTTCGCCCGCGTGGAATCGTAATTTTAGGTAGCATTTATAATGACTGAGAGTGGACAAATATAATCGGAAAGCTTCAACCTGCTAAGCTATCGGGAGTTACACGTGTTATTGCGAGTCAACCATAAGATAGACATATGCGTCATGAGCTTTAACCATTAAGGCTTCACACGCGACGGAAGTTTAAAAAATGGAGTAACTGGAGACCTATTTTTGAATTACGAATGCGACTTAGAAATCACCGATGGGACTAATAATCACCGATTTTCAATAATTCTTATTTTTTAATATCACTGATGTGACTACCTTAGTCACAGGTGTGATTTCATTACGAGTATTATTAGTCACATCTGTGACTCGAAATCAATCAATCCGTGAATTCGTGATTTCGAAGTCGCATTCGTAATTCAAAAATAGGTCTCCGGTACCTAATTTCTTATTTACATTCATTGTTTACATTATTTACTTATTGTAACGAATAATTTAATTTACATACGCGCGATCGCACAACAGCAAATCATGCATATGATTAAAAAATAACAACAGCTTACAGGCACCAGCAACAGTTTACCTAATTGTTATTTCAAATTACACTGGAAATCAAAATGAGTCTAATGGTCATACGAGCGAAGGTACAAAATTGTGAATTTGGGATTAGTAAAATTACTATAAGAAATAAACAAATAGGAACTTTATTTCCTTGTGAGAAAGGTTAATATTTTAAGAATAAGCAGTCAGGCAACAGAGCGAGCGCCTACGCCTACACAACAGTTTGCTTTCTCTCGCTCACATAGTAACAGCAGGATAACAGTATAAGCCGTTGTTAAATAACGTGTTATTCGTTACGGGAAAATAATTCATTATATTATCTGTTATTAAAATAACGACCATTACTACTTCTTAGTTTAATATTCAAAGATAACGATGTTTTATTGAATATCAAATAATTACTTTAACAGAGTATGGCCCAGAGCTAGCGCGACAGCTGAACGATTATGGAGTGCACCGATGGATTCCGTCCAAGTTCATAATCAAAATGATACATCAGAAGATTCTAACGCTCCTGCGCAGGAGGATCAGTTATACGAAGTACGAAGACGCCTAGAAGAGCACACATGTCGAATGAGAAGACGAGGAATTCCCGCTCAACCACCCAACGGGCCCGGGTACTGCATTGGAGCTGTTTAAACATTCTAGTATATAGTCTTAGTATGATATGTTTTAAATGATAGGCGGACACAGTTATTTGTTGATATCGTTTTATTACTATTTGCACGCTGCTGTAATTTACACAAAATCACATTTTACCATTAGGAACAGAATTCGAACGCAACAATTTTTCTTTTTTGCTGACAGCTAGTAAGGCGGGCTGTCATATTTTTCACACATAAAATAATATAGGTTATATAATAACGCTATTCTACATTTCCAACAATATGACCATTATAGTATATCAATGTTATTTAGATTCGATGCTATTGTTATTTAGATTCATGCTACCAAATAAAGTCGTAAAGCGAGTCCCAAGTGAGTCTAATGAACGCAATAATTTGTAATACCTACTTATTAAATCTCCTTTTCTTGACTTTTGTTGATTTACTTTGTTTAATGTTTACGTATTTTCAGATATTGTATTATCAATAAAATGTTTGAATTTAACATAATCGTAATTTTATTGAGACCCCATTTTTTATTATTTTAAAGTTTATAAGTGTGCACTCTGTAATTGTTTTTTTGAGTAAACCAACTATGACAAATCTTACAATATTTAATACGTATGTGTTTTATATATAAATAGAGTTGTCATAGTTGTGTATGCGTAAATGTAAATAAATACATTAACTGAATGACTTATAACTAGTAATATCTATATTGGATTCGTCTCCGTCAAAAATAAGAAATAAACTATTCAAATATTAAATGAAGAAGCAAAAGAAATTATGAAGAAAATTATTCATTGTATCAGTTATAGAATTCCACTTTCTGATGTTGACTGGTCAGTGGTCACATCATTGACTGTTAGACGATAGGAGGTTCGTCGGGTCATACGATAGTAGGACGTATTCGTATCGCAAACGTTAACATTTTGTATGGAAACTTGAACAGCGCCTCCGTGTGCGTAATTGGAACTAATTTTCGGAGCACGAACACTTTGACGTAAGTTTCGCATCGAATACGTAACGTCAGTAACAAAGAGTATAATAATATAGTGGGAAAATTTAATTTTGGAAAGGAAATTTTAATTTTACGATTTTATAACAATATAAAAAATGTTATTATGCATCTGGAAAGTTAGTTAAAAAGATAGTTTTATATTTTAGAATAATATGTATATCTAAATGAAATTTATACACATATTAATGATAAATCATTATTCTAGTGTAACTCACTGAGAGTGACATCTATCGTGATATAATGTAACTATATGATAAAGTTTCAAGTTAAGAAAAGGAGATGGCGTCAGTTTCTTTTTGATAAATCTGACTGTATGCAATATGCAATCATAGAGTAACTTATACTTATATATACTCCCCCCATGAATGTCTTCTTCTTCTTCTTTTGGGTTTGATGGCGGTGCCCATAGGATTTCGCCAACCTCGAGTTTTTTTGCTTAGAATACTTTTTTAAATTAAAGTATGCGCGACTCATATTATTATCCAGGCTGTGAAAGTACAAGTGAATGCAAAATTAAAATTAAACAAGACAAATAAAAAACAATATACCCTGTTCGCTGTCTATAAAGAAATATATAAAAAAGTTAAAGAGCGGAAACCAAATCAGAGAATAAAAAGATACTAATTAAAGTTTAATACGATTGTAGAATAAATAATGACAAAGAATATTGATGAAGGGTGAATTAACATAACTTTTGTATGTCAGTAACGTGACTTGAGCCGTTTGTATTGGTTTGTATGAAGATAGTGAGCACGAAAGAAAAAAATGACGTATAGTTTCGTAATTGTCGAAGGCTGGCTAGCGTGTTTCACGAAAGTTTATTAAATTTGGCAGTGAGAAAACTTTCGTCAGAGTTTAATAAATCATTTTTAGTGATTTCGTGATTTCAAGGTTGATAAATATTGTTTGAAAATGTTAAGATTAGCAAGGACTCCTTGAAATAGTACATTGTACTATTATCTTGCTGCGCGATTGATTGATGCAAGTAGAAATATTCGAGAAGAAACAAGGTACGTGACTATTATAGAAACTTATACTTACATATTTTTATTAAAAGAAAACTAAGTAGTTAGGTAACTTTGATATTATAATTACAGAGAAATTTCAAGGAGAGCTCTTCTCAAAAAAAAATATGGAATGTCTAAACATAATAAACCTCGGAGATACAGAATTTAAAAATATATATTGTTTAAGTAAGGTCGCATTTTTGTATTTATGTCGTGAATTAAAGGATAAATCCACTCTAAGATCGAGTAAAAGGATCAGCCTGGAACACAAAGTAAGTGTAAAAAGGCAAAGGCAAACTAAAGTATCTTTGTAACACGAAGTATTTTTATATACATTCTATACATTTAATGGATTTTATACCTCTGCAGAATTATTTTTTTTTTTTTTATTGTAGGTGCTGTGTGCATTGTAATTTTATGCTACAGGCTCCTATCAAAGAATAGAAGGAATGGCCAAATATTTAGGGCAAACCACAGTCAGCAAATATGTAAGGCAGGTTACTGATGCCCTTGTAACCCCCTTAATATTAAACACTTTTATTAAATTTCCAGCAACACGAGAACAGCGAAATATTATAAAAAACAAGTAAGATATAATTAGAATTTAATAATCAATAATATTGGAATAGACAGCAAAAAGATGATCCCGTTTGGAATCATTATTGTGCTTGCATAAAATTAACTGAATAACTGTAAATATAATGCATAAATAATACAAAATATGTCAGATTTTATACAAAATTTGGCATCCGTGGAGTAATAGGATGTATTGATGGGTCTCATTTTTATATATTGACTCCAAAAAGAGACATCGAACACTTATTTTACTGCAGAAAGCATTTCTACTTACTGAATGTGCAAATGGTGAGGACTTGCATACTTATTTCTACTAATGTTAACATCCTACCTACCCTATACCCTATCCATGAGCTCCGGCTAAGTAATATAATAATTATCATGTTATCTGTATGTACATTCTTCTATATATTTTAATATTTTAGATATGTGATAGTGAATGCAGAATTTTAAATGTTAATGCCAAGTATGGAGGTGCTACCCATGACGCTTTTATTTCGGAGAATAGTCAAGCTAATATGTATATCCAAGACTTAAACCAGAATAATGAACAAGTGTGGTTTCTTGGTCAGCTCTATATTCAATTATTAAAAAAAACTAATATTTAAAAAAATCATGAGATTGATCTAACATTTACTTTTTTCTTTTATTAAATACATACATATATGTCACGCCTTGTTCCCAATGGGGTAGGCAGAGAGCACCTCTCTCCACTTGCTACGATCCTGGCACACTTCTCTTACTTCCTCCACTTTCATGAGCGTCTTCATTCATGTTCGTCAGTTGCGAGTACTCTTGACCCGGCCTTTCTTTAGAACATCTTTGATTTGATCGAGATATGTCTGCCTAGGTCGACCTGAACCGATTCGTCCTATCATTCTTACCTTGTGTATCTCTTTCGTTATTCTTCCTTCATTCATTCTTTATTGATTGAACACAAAATTAATTTTATATATTTTTGTGGAAGAAGATATTGGTGAAAAGAGAAATATTAATAATGATAGCTTACTTCAGCATTTTCTTTTTGCATAAGAAAGAAATAATGTAGCTTTTATTTCTTTTTTACAATGGTTGGGGATTTCTATCCCGTGACGCCTAATTCAAAAGAATACTAAGTCAACCCTAAAACGCCTAGTGCTTAGAACATGTAAATTTTTATTTGATTAATTTATTCAATATAATTAAAAATATATTTGCAGGTGATTCTGGATATCCATAGAGGCCTTGGATGATGACACCAATCACGGATGCTGTTGAAGGCACTCCAGAGACAAAATATACTACCATCCATGAAAAGACCAGAGTAGTCATTGAAAATACTTTTGGGAGGCTAAAAAATAGTTGGAAATGCCTTTGTAAAGATCGAACATTACACTACACCCCTGAGAAATGTGCAACTATTATAATGGCGTGTAGCGTTTTGCATAATTTAGCCTTAGATTTTATGGTACCTACCTGATCCTGAAGAAGATATGAATTCTTCAGGATTAAGCATACCAATATTTTCGCCAGAAGAAACTTTCAGCGAACAAGGTTTTGGGGATTACTTGATTCGCGATAAAGCACTAAGAAACATGTTAGTGGATAGAATTAATAGACTCACAATTGATTTGTTTTTGTGTAATGTAAGCATATTCGACTCTGTATTATAGATAAGTACAATTAAGTAATAAAATTAGGTAAAATTATAATCATAATTATAATTAAAAAAAATATATATATAATTAAACTAAAACACATTTTATTCTAAAATATACAAAGTATTTTTTTAAGGAAAAGAAATGAATAGTGAAAGTAATAAGAAGTTGAATACTATTAATTTCTTTTCCCCAAATATGTAACAACTACATTTAACACCTCTTTCATAAAATCCAACCACTGAGCTTGCAACTGAAGCTCTACATCACCCTGTCGAATCCTCTGTCGTTCTAATTCTTCTGCGATTTGGTCACGCTCTCTTTCATACTGCCTAGCAGTCCCGTCACATTCTTTAAATATTTTTAAAATAGAATCTTCAGATGTTTTTTGCTTCTTTTTTGGCGGTTTCCACTGGGTGTCCGCTGAAGCTGCTGTAGGTGGTACTGGTTGTGCGGGAGGAGGAGGTGGAGCGACTGTAGGTTGACTACTAGTTCCAGGAGTATTCCATGTATCTGAAAGTTTAAGATGATGAATTTGACTAGCTTTTATAGTAGATCTTATTTTTAAGTACCTATTAAAAGTATTTAATTTAAGAGTAATCTATACAAAAAATAAACTTGAAGTATATATCGAGTACCATTACAAAAATACTATTTTAAACATTTTAACGGGACATTCATAGATAGCTGATACTTGTTCCCGCCCAAGACTTTGCCCGCATCAAATTATCATGCGGGCAAAGCTAGTTATTACTAAAGGTTAACCACAAAATAAATTAAAATAATAACAACCTTCAGGAATTGGAGTACACTCAAACGGAATCTCGTCAATAATGAGTTCATCTAGTTTGCGTGGTTGGTACTTGTAGATGAACACCCGACAAGACTTTCTCCTCACCACCATCCTGCTTTAATTAAAAACAATAATAAGCATTTTGAGTTTTATTTTTGTTATAAAATTACTTCTATATAGTGTTAGTACAAAAACCATTAATAACTCCTAGATAACGTAAAAGTTCAAAGATATTGTATAATAACAAAAATCATAATTGAAATACGTTGTGGTAGTATTGAATATTAAGAATGATAGCTAAAAATAAAAAGCAAGAAATGTGTTCAAACACCATGCAACCGAGAATTTCAAGTGTCACAATACTAACAAAAAAGCTCTCGAGTGGTGACCATTTTTTGTAACTAGGTTTTATTATACAACTACTAACCTATAGTTGTAGACAAGCAAAACTGTTATGATATATTCAGTTACTTATATTATGCAATTCAATATTCAGATTGCCTAACAGATTGCTTCAACTGTTAGGCTACTTGTTAATTAACCAAATTGTAGTTTTTGGATGCTATTTTATCTAATAGAGTCTATTTCATGACGTAGAGCGAGAGACTTCTATTATTAGAGCCCCCTAAAGTTCTTTACTAGATATGAGTTCAGCCTGTAGAAAGTATATCGATGCTGTGTCTCTCACAGACACTATACGAGAGAGAACCTTGGTTTGAAGCTCGGTAGGGTAACAGTTATATAAGCGAGCGAATGCAAGACGGGGAAAAAAGGCACGATTGCTAATCCAAATTGCAGGTTTAACAGTGCCTTCTGTGGGCCAATAAAGAATTCATAGGGCGACTGATTAACGAATTTTTCAAAATACAGATGACGTTACATTTGATTTCACAGATTAAAAACACTGTTTATGATTTCCATAGATTATGTAGGCACATTACATTTATTTTTCATTATTTAAAAAATCTTGTTTACGCTATAGACAGGAATGTATACTTTAAAACAATAAATAGTATTATAAAAGTTTATTGCGAGACAAATCAACATAAGTTTTTCCTAGAACAAAAGCGCAATCTCTATAATGCTAACATTTTTTTTAAATTTAACTTTTGAGTTCCCTTCGTTCGTACGCTCCCTCAGTTTGCTTAAAAATTGCATCTACAACACAATCGACCCTATTTTTAGAATACTTAATACATCATAACTGGAAATTGTGATTGACTTAAAATCTAATTATTCAAAATCGCTTATTAAAATTTTGTTATTTTGCCAAAATTAGTAAAACCTTACAATAGGTAAGGTTAGACTAATATTAGCGTAACAAAAAAAAAAGGTAAGGTTATCAAAAAAGTATAACACTTTAGTACTATGTTTACAATAAACAGTTATGTGAGTTAGCTTCACAGTTAAGAAAATTTGAAACAATTGCAGAACTTTCTCTATTTTCCCCCGCTATAGATATTAGATGAAATTGGGAAACATTAAAAATAAACATGAATTAACGTGAGTTATCTTTTATAGCAACACAGGTGCTGGGGATAAAGTACCAAATTTTAATAAAGCGCGAAATGTTATTGCCGATTCTTAAAAATCTCTTGCTAATTCTAGCCTGTCTTAAGGTTTTTTTGTGAAACAACTGAGTGGCTTACTTCCTACCTTTGAGGACGACAGGGGTCATTTGGAGAATATTACATAAAAATATAAAATGCTAAACTGAATATAAAACCAAAAAGATGAAAATTTTGCCAAATAAATGTTAAAATTAACAGTAATGGTACAAAAAGTTAAAGAGCTAAGGAAGGTACAGCTGTCTAGGAAGTTGCTGCTGCCTAGGCAGCTGTTGTTGTAGTTGGTTATTGGACGAAGGTGAAGACAGCATTTATTCTGCACTTCTGTTTTCAATATTGACTAATTTTTACATTCATCAATTCGTTATATTACCTGTGATGTACCTATGTGAACTATCTACTACGTACATATTAAATAAGTCTGTGATACAAATATAAAGAAACCGGTAACATCCGTATCAAAAGTACATCACTACAACCATAAATACGTAAAATGTCATTTCTATAATCTATGGATATGTGCATTGGGTCGATTATGTCATGGCGGGTTAGATGTTTTCGGCAGTTAATTTTTATTGGATTTGTTTTGAATTACGCCGTCAATGATCTCGATTCATAAGTTGTTGTTTAATACTAAGCTTATTTATATATTCGTGACTATTTCCTAAGCTACTCAAATGCTGAAACAATTGCAAATGGGCCTTCGCACGTTCATGCTTCTTGCATCTAAAGTATGGAGTTGTTTTTGTTATATGTTTAAGAAGCAGTATCGAGCGGTAAATATTAAACACTGTGATCTATGTGTAGTGCAATCGGCATAAAGATCTTATAATGATTCCCAAGTGTCTCTCCTCACATGGTGTTATGTTTTCAGTTGGCGCAATATCAATCTGTCAAGTATGAAATCTATCCACTTTCCCCGGTATCTAGACACAGGCTGAGTAAGTTTTATTTATTATCAGTATAATTATTTTTAGATGAACCAGTTTACACATTTACTATGCTATAATTTACTGTATAAAGTAAAATTTTGAATGGTTTTAAGTTGGTGATAGTTATCAGAGAATCGGATTATTTTATTATTATAATAAAAAAAATATAGTCCCCTCTATAGTACTATTATAATTGTTATATTGCTATTATGGTATTTGACTATAACATAGTCCCAACATAGTTAGGTCCTAGTTATGACCTACCTATGTTTATATACTCTAGATCATTGTTAAGTTTTTTCTTGAAACTTTCAAGTTCCTAGAAATTATATAATATGTTTGCATAAATTAAGATATACTCTAAATTTATTCACAATATCTAACTGTTAAAAGCCAATAATTTGAAAAGATTAACATTAAATATTATTTGGCTTCATTCAATTACCTATACCTTAACATAAAAAGAAAATATATAGTAAATAATTTTGTCAATTTTGAATTATATTTGTTTTGTGATTGTATTTCAAATAATGCAAAACTTATTGCAGTTTGTTATTATAAACTAAAATTAAGATACTAATAATTTGACCATGGTTTAATTTGTTTTCAGGTCTAGTGAAGAAAAAAATGTTGGTATTAGATTTGGATGAAACATTAATACATTCACACCATGATGCAATGTTGCGTCCGACAGTCAAGCCAGGAACCCCACCTGACTTTGTTTTGAAAGTGACCATTGATAAACATCCAGTAAGATTTTTTGTGCACAAGCGACCTCATGTGGACTACTTTTTAGACATAGTAAGTTTATATAACTAGGGTAAATTTAATAGATATGATATATTTATATAAATTTCTTCTTACATATTTTTAACACAATACATAGCTTACATTTTGAACACAAAAATTTTGATATAACATGGAAGTGTATGAAATTATATTATTTAATTAATTCTGATTTTGATAAAATATTACTATAGAAAAACAAGTCTAAATATGAAATTTGTAAATATCTCATATCTGGTATTGTTTATGTATATATTATGTGTGTATTTGATTACATAATTAATTCAGAGGTGAACTGTATTTTAAACATTAACTCTAGGTCAAACCAGACTGATGACATCATAAATCATCATAATTACCACACACATGTATATGTGTCATGATGACCTAGGATTATATTTGTAATTATAAAGATTAGATTATTATTAAGATTTCTGAAATGTTTAATAAAAAATATTCTAGACTGATAAAGATTATGACTAAAAATAAAACTACTACACTACTGGAAGAAGATTCTATCATCAGCTTGAATACTTATATCATATCTGTGATATAACAATCTAATGTAAAATAGTGTACCAGTTTGCAGGATAAGATAGGCAGGGAAATCTTGTCACAAACAATGTTCTTTATCTTGAGGGCTTTGTAGATTTGCCGTGAATCTCACGGAAACTACTTACTATCAAGTGGATAGTCTACTTGTTTGTCTGAGTAATTGCAAAAAAAAAAACATGTCTTAGTAATGATTTGGCTATATAGAATTTTGTAGTAATAGTAGATTCTAGAAACGTATTGCAATATTTGTTTCACTATTCTTTGAATAATACAAGTATTTATATTTTTGTAATTTACAAACCTAATAATGATTAATTATTGTGCAGTGGAAATAAGGGACATATGTAACTGAACATCATACGTACAAACCCTAATCTTATCTACAAAAACTAATTAGACATTAAAAATACTAAAACAAAAATTAATAGTATGAAATTATAATTAGGTGTGCATTATGACTTTTTCAGTATTTGTCTATGTCGGAGTTTTAAAAAGATGTACAAAAAATAACAATAAACATTTTAACATTTTAAAAATATTATTTTAATAGCTTGTTGAGTAAATAAAAACAAAAATGGTAAAGTTTTTTTTACTCATCTCAAAGAAAGGCAGCAGCAAACTGTATCTATCATTGATAAGATTTATAGGGCTGATTCAATCGATTGTGTAAAACATATCTTAGAAATATCAAATATATCCATAGATTTTTAAATTTGATAGCCAAAATGTATTTTTAACGGCTTTGCAAATATTGGCACAAATCTTGTGCGTACCCCATAATAAATAGTGAACTTAGCAATTGGAATCCATTATCCCTATTATACAAAGATTGCAACACACTATAATTCCATAACATAACACCATTTGATGCAATATCGAAACCTTCAAAAAAGAGCTTATTCCCATTTAAAAGTTCCGAGATCCTGGAAGATTGCCAATGTCCAACCTGTACCTAAAAAAGGTAGTCGTGCCGACCCTACTAACTATCGCCCTATTGCAATCACGTCCATACTCTGTAAGATTATGGAGCGTGTACTGAACAACCGTCTCCTGGCTTACCTTGAAGCTAATGATCTCCTTAGTGACCGTCAATTTGGTTTCCGCCGTGGGCGGTCTGCTGGGGATCTTCTTGCGTATGCCACGCACTTGTGGAGCGAAGCCATAGAGAAACACGGTGAAGCTCTCGCCGTCTCTCTCGATATCTCTAAGGCTTTTGACAGGGTCTGGCATGCAAGTCTCATTGGCAAGCTTCCTTCATATGGAATCGCTGCTGGACTTTGCACCTGGATTGCGGATTTCCTGGGGGGTAGATCAATTCGAGTAGTCATTAATGGCTCCTCGTCGGATCTGCATGGTATAAATGCCGGTGTCCCCCAGGGGTCTGTCCTTTCCGCAACTCTATTCCTGCTGCACATCAACGATCTGCTTATAACTCCCGGTATCTTTGGGTACGCAGACGACAGCACAGTTTCGGTAAGATACATGTCTGATGCGAAGTCTGGCACAGATGTCCGAGCATTGAGGGGGACAATGTTGGGGGAAGTGAATTCAACCCTAGAAGCTGTTTCCCTCTGGGGTGAAGCTAACTTGGTTGGGTTCAATCCCTCCAAAACACAGGCCTGTCTTTTCTCAGCAAAAAGGAGTCCACTTCACCTGACTCCGACTTTCCGAGATGCTTCCGTGCCGATTAACGACCACCTCGAGCTGTTAGGCGTAAATATCTCCGCCAACCTCAATTTCGGTAACTACATCGAGTCCATTGCATAAACCGCGGCCAAAAAACTTGGCATACTTTTTAAAGTGAAACATTATTTCACATCTGAGCAGCTCCTAAGCCTTTATCGTGCGCAGGTTCGCTCCTGCTTGGAATACTGCTGTCACCTGTGGAACGGATCTGCTCAATATCAGCTAGATGCATTGGACTCGTTACAGCTCCGTGCGGAGAGACTCATCAATAATGACGAACTCGTTAAAGTTAATCTCCAGAGCCTTGACCACCGAAGACGTGTAGCTAGCCTTTCAGTTTTCTATCGGTTGCATTTCGGTGAGTGTGCGGAAGTTTTACACAATTTGATCCCACCTGCTCCTTTCCGCCACCGGACGACCAGGCGCGGTGTGAGCTTTCATCCTTATGTTGTTGACATTCCTCCCATTCGCACGAAGCGATTTGCTTCCACATTCATTATGCGAACAGCTAAGGAGTGGAACTCTTTGCCGGGGTCTGTTTTCCCCGATCAGTATAGTCTGGATATCTTCAAAGCCAGAGTGAACAAGCATCTTCTAGGCGAGCGTGTTCCACCTTAGACCTCATCATCGCTTTCCATCAGGCGTGATTGAGGTCAAACGCCCAGCCTATTAAACATAAAAAAAAAAAAAAAAAAAAAAAAAAAGGCCGGCAATTCATCTGTGACTCCTCTGGTGTTGTGGGTGTCTATGGGCAGCGGTTATCACTTACCATCAGGTGATCCGTTTGCTCATTTGCTGCCCTATCCTATAAAAAAAATAATTAAAAGAGTTGTGTGACTTTTATATTACTACAAATCCACAAGAATATCAACATGAACAGCACCATTGAAGAAAAAAGAAAGGTAGCCCTTAATTAACATGTCATTTAAATGATTAATAAGGTATCCGATGTAACTTACCACGTGCCTTGTAACACGGTACTAAAAGACAAAGCTGAATTGGATTTTAGAGATGCTTACCTCATAATAATGTCCACATAGAGATGCACACAATGATTACATCTGCTCATAGGAAGCTGAATGCAAATGTAAATATATATACATACATACATACACTCACGCCTTTTTCCCACGGGGGTAGGCAGAGATTACGTCTTTCCACTTGCTACGGTCTTTACATATCTCTTTCGCTTCATCTACTTTCATAACATTCCTCATACATGCTCGACAATTGCGGGTACTTCTGACCTGGCCTTTTTTGAGGACACTTTCGATTATATATACATATATATATATATATTGCACGGAAGGTATTTAATAACTAATAAGTATGATATTGTACTTGTTTCTATTTTATTTATAGGTATCACAGTGGTATGAGCTTGTGGTGTTCACAGCATCAATGGAAATTTATGGTGCAGCTGTGGCAGATAAATTGGACAATGGGAGAGGTATACTGCGGCGGAGATTTTACCGGTAAAGTTTTGCTTCTCCATTGTAATCTTTATTTAAAAAATAAAAATATTAATGAACATGTAGCCTGAAGGCTTAGGGTAATGTTTTAAGTTAGTATGCAAGTTCGTCAAATATCACGTCATAAGAAACAAGAAATCGTTTATTCTAGCATTTTGATATTTTTACCAGTGTGGGGGTGAAGTAGGGGGTTGAATTGAAGATAAGACCATGAATCTTGGTACCTTAGACATAAGGGACCAGGATTGACAAAAACTAATTTCACGCGGTTGAAGCCTCGGGCGGAAGCTAGTATATAAATATACACTTTAAATAATAATTATGTTCATCGACTTGTAAACTAAGTACAATAAAATTAATTATTTCATTTTCAGGCAGCATTGTACTGCAGAACACGGGTCATATACCAAAAATTTGTCGTCAATATGCGACGATCTCAACAGGGTTTTCATATTGGATAACTCTCCCGGCGCGTACCGGGACTTTCCAGGTTGGTTTGGCTTTGTTCCACATAAGCAGATGATAATATTGTCTCAAAGAGATTTAAATTCATTATTAAAATGTAATTAGATATTTACCGAGAAGTTGATGTTACTTGTTGTTTTGTTAGAATTGGTATTATTATATTATTTATATGAGTGTTGCAGAAATTCAAAATAATATTAAAAAATTAATTTTAAAATAATGTATAAAAATGTTATTCAGTAATAATTGAAGAAAAAATATTAGGCGTATTTAAGCTTTTTTTCTATAAAATCTCCTCTTTTAAGGGATTCGTACTAAACATTTACTTTAAACATTATTTCACTGTTTTTTTTTTTTGTTTTTTCATTAACAGCTTACACAAAGTGAAACTCAAAATACAACTTGTAATTGACTTAACTGGAATGTAACCCAAACAAATGTACACAGTATGATAGATAAAATCAACCTAACAATAACGAAATAAATCCATAATAAAATAGATTTCAACTTACTACAATTACTAATTATAATATAAAGAATCATAATAAAAAAAAGTGTACATTAGGTAAAAATAATTATAAGTTTTGATCCAATGTTTAAAGGTGACATGTACTGGATAAAAATTCAGACTTTGGACTTTTTTGATCCAAATTCGAGTGTCTGGCCACCATTTGGTTGAAAACTACCCATACGAACAATAGGATTATAGTAATATATATTATTCTAGTAATAACTGAAAGAAGTTTGGTGCACAACTAACATATCTAGTGTTCGTGATAAGAGACAGTAAACTGTTTCTACGAAATCTAGAAATCAAAGATTTGTAGTTTAAAAACCAATTAACCATAGGCCGAAAGAGTTCTGGTGGCTTAAACGTCACAAGAGCGGCGACAAAGTCACACATGCAACAGGCTTCTTTGTGTATTTGTTTCTGTGGTTGCAAAGGGTAAAATTGTTGGTGAGACCAGATCTGTACAAATGGTAAGTGTATCTGTAAAAATGGTAAGAATCTCCACGGTATCGGTCTCGTGCTGCCAGCATCTTCAATCTTCTGCAATATTCACTAGATCCACATTGTAGGAGGCCTAGTGATGCTGTGCTTCCTGGCCTACCACATAAGATTTGTAATTCTTTGGGATCAGTTGGTAAACCTGGTTCATCTGTGGATTTCATAGCTTCTGATTCGATCATTATACACTGTATTTTTCTTATTTTATGTGATATCTTGACAAACAAGCAAACTGCCCACCTGATTCTAAGTGGTTATAATCGCATATACTACATGTGATTCGTGTGAGATTCACAGCATATCTGCAACCCACACAAAAACCACAATCTACGTTGCCAACATTTGATATAAGATAGTATGTCACAGTACCCAATAATGTCACTGTAATTTTGCGGCTGAAATAGGTAAGTGACAGATACCCGTTTCTTTTTTGTTATGCTGAGGAATATGCATGAAATTGCATATCCCGAAGGTCCCCCCACTACGGCTGCGGCAAGTACCCCAACGAGGCCGTGGGAACCTTGCGGACACTACCACGACTTTGTCGGCGTATGGCGACAAGTCGCCTACACGGAGCCATCAAGAAGGTGGCCGTCGGATATCTCCGACCATCCTCCGACCCTAAATGGGTCTCCTAAGCGACAGCCACACCCCTTCTTAAGAAGAAAGCTTCGTCACTCTGCCACAGGTTGGACCCGGCCATCCCACGCTTCCCTCAGAGGGTCCTCTGCTAAACTTAACCGTCAAAGTTGCCCAGGGTGCACTACGAGAAGGTTGTCTGATGTCTCACCCCAAGTGAGAGATAGCCTAACAGATGACCTTGATATAGTCTTCTAAACTAAACCTAATCTTTTCTAACATGATACTGTAACGGTGTATTTTTCAACCTTTGCCTCCTGCACAATTTAAGCACCAATATACTTACCAATTCAATATCAATTTACATTCTTGTTTACATTTCTGTTCTGATTGTTGTTGTCAATTTCGTCCATAGGGACAGGCGAAGGTACTAAGCCATACTGCCAAATCTAATATCTATTTACATATTAAATTTCATTCAGTGCTAGGCGGAGCCAAATCTTTTATTTTCTTATAAGTAAAGGCTTTAAAGCGAAATCTTTAGTTTCTAGTTAAATATTTTAGTTTTAGTCAGTCCTTTTCTTTTTCGTGTTTATTCCAGGTATGTGTCCAATCCAGAGTCATTTCATCATATTAAATTTCTCCAAGTGTGGAGCTTATAAATTCATAAATTGGTACAAAATTTTTTGGGCATGCTAAGATGTTTTGCAGTGAAGGCGGCATGGTCTTATATCTTTTTAAAAGGCGATCTATTAGAATTAGTCGCCGTATGTTGTAAGCTGGGCAGGAAAAGAAGATGTGATCCAGCGTTTGATCTTCTTGCAATGCACATTATGTGCATACTGGAGACGATATCATCCGAATACGATGCAAATGCGCTTTAAATCTGCAACGTCCAAATCGTAATCTATTTATTTGTGTGTAAAATTTTCTTTGAAGATAGCTTTCAGAATCAGTTTCTGTTCCGATTTTGTGACAGATAATTATTTTTTCTTTTATTGACTTTTTATTTGGAAGTAAGAGAGGGATCGAAACCCATACAGCCTCAGCATAAGTGCAACTTTTATTAGTTAGTTAAAAAATACACGGCTACAATAGTATTATTATATTACTTTATTGATATGGTATTTTTTCCGCAGACAATGCAATACCGATCAAGTCTTGGTTCTCGGACCCTTTGGACGTAGCGCTGCTCAACTTGCTGCCCGTGCTGGACGCGCTGCGGTTCACGCACGACGTGCGCTCCGTGCTGTCGCGCAACCTGCACCTGCACAGGCTCTGGTAGCAGCAGCAGCAGCAGCAGCAGCAAGCAGCAGCAGCAGCAGGTAACTGGCCGAGCCCCGCCACACGGAAACCAACCAATCTGCAACTCTAAACAAAATGGAAAATTAAATTCTTTAAAATATTCAATATTTATATACAACTAGCGGACCCGACAGACATCGTCCTGTCAAAAAGATTTGTACAGTAGCAGTTTTTTGTTCCTAATTATTTTATAGATAATGTTGCATAGCCAACCAAATCGCAAAAAAAGTAAATGACCTATTACATTCTGTGGCTATTCAATTTTGGAACGTGACATTAAATCCTCCAACGATGTATTCTGTGCTCCAACGCACGCACGCACACTGTTTTGATAGATATGATTGAATTTCAACTTTATGTAGCGTTAATAAAGCGCAAATTGACTCTTTGATGTTAGGAACACGCCTTCATTGCTTAGACAACAGTGAGTGCTTGCAATATGAACTTTATACAATAACATTAAAGCTCAGTTCGACTGTACGTTTTAGTTAGAAAAGTTTGCATGGGAAAATAAAAGGGCTGTTTTTAGGGTATTTCCAATAATTATTCGAATTTTCCTCATTGTAAAAACCCTCCTTGAACTTCAACGAACATTAACAAAAACGAATTGGCCAAATTGGTCCAGGCGTTGTTGAGTTATGAGCTTACCAACACATTTTGCGATTCATTTTTATATATAAGAATAACAGAACATACTATGCCTGTTAAATATCGTAATTGATTCACATTGGAGCTCACACACATAAAGAAATTGACCACATAATCATACAAGTAGCGTCTGTCTGTACAATCTTGCCATATGCCAAGTTTTTCATATGTACGAACATCAAGCTATGCATAGTTGTCAAATTTCTTTAAACCATTTTCAATACATAATGTTCAATGTTAAACGAATACGTCAAATATATGTCGCAGCCAACTGGTTAAAATAGCCGTTCAATCAAACAGCTAGCCTTTGACTATTAATTGAATATTTGAGTCGCTCAAAACGTTCAACACTACAGCTAATTCAAAAGCCGCCGTGTAATTGAATTAGTTCAGCGCTCACCGCCGCAGCGCTAGGTGCGTTTTGTTTTCAATATGGCGTCAACTAGCCGTGGTTTGTGATTGTTTCAAGATATTTTCCGGAAAGTAAGTAGTAAATATACGTTACACGTGTTATTAAAGACACAGAAATTATGAGGTCACTTACAAGTGATACGAGTGAATCAAAATTTAAACAAATATTCGAGGAGAAATTACGGGATTATCAAATGATTTTAGCTTCGTAAATTTTTTAGTTGCAATAAATAATATTATGATTAATAATTTGTTTTTCATTTTTACTTATTTCATCAAACTTTTGGTCACCTATTAAACTTATTCAAGAATAACCTCCCAAGAAATTACAAAAAGCCTTCCTATTATCTCAAATTAAGTACTAAATTAATGGTCACCTTAGTTAATTTGGCACTTTAACCAGTTTGCTAAGCGTCGTCTAGCTGTAATGTTGAACGTCAACAAATCGGCTAAACAACGGCTAGCTGTTTGATTGAACGGCTATTTTAACCAGTTGGCTGCGACATATACATTTGCAAAATCGTTGCTGTTACGAATGACATAAGTCGATGCATAATGCGTTGCTATTACAGTACATTGACAAAATAACATGGTAACACATGTTATTTTTCCAATGTACTACTTGACGTATTGGCATCTGTACACTGAAAAAAATCACCGAGACCCAATCTGCATACACCTATGATGAAATTCCTAAGATGCATATAAAATCAAGTAATCCACAATGGGCCAACATGGTTTCGCTAAGGCCTAATTGCCCTAACATACCTAACTATGTAGGGAGGTTTTTGCCCTCAGTGGGGACGATATTAGCTGTGATTATGATACGCATTGTTTAATATTTTGATTTATAGTTAAGATCTAAATTACATAAATTAGGTGTTTAAATAATAAAATCATACATGTGTTTACAGTATATCCAGTTGAGAATTGACTCTGCATTTTTGGTTTCAGATGGACTTGTGGTTTTTGTACAAAATAAGGAAGTTGCAGGCCTCCTGAACTTATTTATTGATTCCTGTTAGGCCGTACAGCACTTCTTAAAATAAACATATTATAGTGTTAATTAATGAAAGTTAATTTTTTTTAATTTGTTTTTACATAAACAAAAGTGATTACGCATATTAATAAACAGCATACTTGTGAAGTTACTCACATATTGTGGGATGTACGCGTTTCTGAAACGCTCGCGATGTATTTTTATTGGGTAAGTGATAAATTACTTTTACCTTTGGTTTTGTGGCCCAATATAAGTGAAATTTGTGTTAACATGTATCATTTTTTTGTTACAAGACCTCATTAAACTTTTATTAGTATATCATAAAAATATAATAACGTGTCAAACTGTATATAACGCAGCCAATGTGTGGCCACGAAATGAGCGAATGTGACCTTTCTTTGTTTGTCACCCTTCCTTGATAAGTTAAAAGGATATACTTTCGTGACTCTAGCGTTACTGTATGAAATGTGTTTTGCGTTATACAGGATTGCCTCTTTATATGTGAATATGATTGGGAAGAGTTTGACAGTGTTACATAAAATGTTAGTTGAGAATCTGAATTATTGACTTATTTCCTTTGTTCAGGAATGTTAAACTATTATTTAAAAAAAAAATACTGTTGTTTGGTATGGATTTAGAAAAAATGAAATGGATATATATTATGAACTTCCAAATTATAACCTCAAAATGTTTGACAACCGATTAACATTTGTAACAATCTCTAGCTTTCTCCGAATCATTCTAAAAGTGAGACCATGAAGATATTATTGTTCATAAACTATTATTTGCAATACTGTTCATGGTGTGCAGGATTCGATTTTGTGCATCTAAAATGACAATAATTTTGTAATGTACTGTTAATTTTTAAGTAATTGTGATTAGGCAACCCTGTATGCGCACTCCTCTTGCGAAATACCATGGTATCATGTGTCTTAGAGTGTAATGTTTATATGGAAACATCCTAATTGGTAGAGTTTATTACTGTGAAAATAGGAATTGTAACTACTTGAAATAATATAATATTTTCTGTCGCTCTCTGATGATTTTTGATGATTCTCTGTTTCCACTCTACTCAGAGTCAAGTAAACTATTAAGAGAAAAACGGGTACCCAAAACGTCGAGCAATTGAAAGATTTTTGTAGTTATATATAAACACTTATAGGTTTACTGTTCTCGACGTGACCTCGTTAAGGACCAGGTTTAGTGTTGCCAGATTAATAATAATATCTTATTTATACATGAATATGTATAACGTCCAGATTTTTATGTCTGTATTTTTTTTATACATAACTGTCAGTTTGTGACATTTCCTTTTCGTATTAAATTTTAAATGGTTTTTAGGTTTATTATATTTTTTTATTTTATTTGATATAGTTCAATGTTTTACTTTTTATTGTCTAGAGTACTAAAACTTTTTCTCAGATACCTTGATAACCAATGAAATCTTTACCCTGTAATATGACCAGCTAAGCATGATGCAATGGAGCGATTCATATGTATGAACTGTGAATTAATTGTAAAATAAATTATTAATAGTTTATATTATAATTATAAATTTGTGAATAACGGTTACATCATATGTTAAAAGCTTTATATAGAACTGTATTAAAATAAATGGAAAGGCAAAAAGAACATAAATTCACCAAGCCAGCGTTAAAAGATCTTTATTACGACAGACCATAGTGTTTAGGTTGTCCTGTTATGGGGGCTTGAGCATTAGTAACGACGTGAAATAAAACCATTCTTTTTTTCTTGTTATTTTTGGCATTGATAATAATTTACTTCATTGCTTTTAAAAATAATAATTGTTTGTAATTATCATTTGTTTCATAAGTTGACAACGT
Organism: Scirpophaga incertulas; assembly: GCA_036419045.1. NCBI lineage: Eukaryota > Metazoa > Arthropoda > Insecta > Lepidoptera > Crambidae > Scirpophaga > Scirpophaga incertulas. The sequence continues at coordinate 4,135,759 of CM071641.1, read as the reverse complement.
AAACTGTTGTTATTTGGATTGCAAATTTGCTGTGAATCTCGCAGAGATCGCGAGTACTCTGTGACCTCATACTATGTGGTGGGGCAGTTTCCTTGCTTATCCATTTAGATATAAAATAGATGTCTATTTTATATCTATATGGATAAGCAAGCAACATATGCATAAGTATAGACAAATGTATGTCTATATATTTACATATTTTCTTTATTACTTCAATTGAATCCAAAGATGATTTTATTGGCAACACTAACAAGATACAATTCCTGACATATAATTTTGATTTTGTACCAAATAATATTATGCTTCTCCAACTGTAACCATTGCAGTTATTGATTTACCTGCAAATAACTATAAGTCGTGTATATAATATAATGAACACTACACCCACCAATCTTGAAGTGAAATGTTACACCTCACTTTTGGATATTATTTCATTGAAAAGAAATAGTGAAAAAACCTACAAAATTGCTGTTTATCATTTAAACTTTTAACAAATGAAACTTGTGGTAGTTATTTTATTTTGATTACTATTAAAAAATCTAATTCGAAAGTATCTTGGTGAAAAAGCACCCCTTTATCTTAGTAATTACTCCGTTCGTTAATTTAATATATATTCATATGTGTTAAGTTTCATAAAGTTTGTCATAAAACGTTGGGTATGTTAAAAGAAACTTTTACAAAAATCTCCACACAAAATGGCAAACTTATAGTTTAACTAAACTAATATTCTGCGAACACCAGTGAAATACATACTCCGTTACATTTTATGTTTAGTTTATATAAAAAAAAAATATTTTAATGTAAGTTTATAATTATAGTTTTTTTTTTTTAGTATGAATAGTGAACGGTATAGACTTAGTTATTACAAAGTAATTTCATTTTTGTTGCATATTACGTGTTTTTGTACAAATTTTAGCGTCGTTTAGTTTAAGTTTCGATATAAGGTTGTCTAGTCTAAACAAAATTGTAAATAGCTACGTGATTAACGGTAGTGATTTTTTTCTTATGTGATAGGAAAAAAATATTTTTTTAACTATGAATGCAGTCTAAAGGCCCTGTATGACATTGTGTTGAAATTATGTGGTCATTGGTAAACGAGCGATGTGGAATTATTTTGGCAGCGTTCGACTGTGTATACTTTTGTTGTAAAACAAATAAGTCGAGGCCAGTTCATGAATTCTTAAACTCCACTGTAAAAAACAGTAAGGAAGCAATAACTTAAAACAAACTTTTATATGGGACTAAAAATCAAAGCACTCGTTGTTCGGTTACTGGGACCATGAGTTGGAACAATAAAACAGAGCCTCGGACTTGTGATCCAGTTGTAGGGTTAGGATTAGCACATTACAGCAGCTCCTGGGTCCGTTCTATACCAAGCCATGATTCCGTGACAGCCACCTCTGTTATGCATTCAACAGACATAAAACTCTTGGCAATCGAAGATCTTTAGCAATCTATAAAGATTTTTAGGTTAGTAATCCCTTTAGACCTCGACTATATACATACCAACAATATAATCATAGTTGGTTCATTAAATCAAAATATAGCTTTCTTCTCCATGTACAAATAGCTCAACCAACGATACAAGATTGTCAGTAAAAAGATTATGTAGAAATGGCAAAATTATTGGTATTCGTAGTGTTTCTCGTACACATCCATCAGAAGAATCTGGTGCTAATCCTAAAAACAAGTGCGTAAGGTTGTAATTTGATTTCTGAATTTAATTTTGTTTTGTATATTTAACGGAGACAAGATTTAATAAACATTTCCAAATTTTTGTACGTATTATATTTTTAAGAAATTATCAAATTGTTCAACAATTATTATATTGTACTCTTTTGCAATGCGTTAACGAATACTTGTGAATGAGACGAGTTCGTGAACTGTCCGGCCTTGACTACACTTAGCTAATTAGTAACCCATTTTTTAGTTCCTTTGCCGTTCGAAAATAGACCTTGTTACGTCTGTTTTCGTGCATACTTTATCATATAGTTGTAGTTATCACAAGTGAGGTGTAATGTAGGTAGGAATTTTGTATTATTACGAAATCTACACACTACGATGTAGTTCTCGTTCAAACCATTATGTAAATTGTCAATACTGGTTGATGACATTCTCATGGACAGTATCGACTCGATACTGTAACCTGAAATGATATATTTTGTATATCGATACTGTTAATACATCGTCAACACACAATATCGTCATGATTATATACTTGCTGAATAAAAATAATGTTTCTAATTTATCTAAAGGTGATTTGTTCTTATTTGTTCGATCTTCCATATCTTTATTATCGAATAATATTATAAAAGAAACTGTAAAAATTATATTACAGATGCTATTTTTAAATCGCTGTACACGGACAGACATAAATATTAAATAATGCCTGATTTTTTTTTGTTTTGGCAATTTAATTTAATAAGTTAGTAAATATTTATATTACGAATCGAATGTATCCATTTTATTCATTCAACTTGAATCGTTGAAATTATATATACTACAAGACTTAATCATTTTCTTTAATACATTGGTATTATATTATTCATATAGTCACAAAAATAATAAATATTTTCAAATAGTATCTAATAATTGACACTTATATAACATTTGTTTTGATACTGTCAATTTAAATTAACCATGAAACAAACAAATATAGGTACTAATTTTAAAATATGTAAACGAAAAATATCAATGTCTAATGGCGCTGTATTAAAATATGTATGTCCCCCGTCCGTACCGAGTCCTGAAGTTAGTTTAATATCAGAACAAAGAAAACGTCAATACATCTGATTTTGTAACAGTTTTGCTATCACATTTGATGAAACAACAGATATAGGAGTAACGTTTGCTGTTTTATTAAGATAATTGAGAGCTATCTTCATAACACCGGAAATATATTTGAAATTGTCTTTGTTAGTTGTGTGTCATCTATATTCGCATTTTTTTACAATAACCACATGTGCGTGCAGGTGCACTGTCGACATCTAAGCGAATGTCATTTAAATTGTTATATTTTTTTACACCTTTGGTAATTCCACCGGTTTTAAATATGTAAAGCGGGCCATAAAACACGCATATGTTACCAAAGCAAATAGTTAAGTTATAGTCCATACAAATTCCGTATTATTTGCCATTTCGCGCGCTGTTGCTATTCAAATTTCGACCTAATCGCCGCGCGGCGCCAGGCAGTAGTAAAATGGCGGAAAAACAAAAGTGTGCATTCACAGATTGAGTTTATTTAAATGTTTTTTTTTTCTGTTTCCTCGCAAATGTGTTAAAAAACGTCGTACGATATACGTGCGTATTGGTTATAACTAGAGATCGGATAATCGGATGCATATTTACCTAAAGTTAATTTAAGACAAAGTATGGAAACGGCTTTTTATTGTTTTGTTAAAAAAAAATCCCGGTATGTCGGAATTGGATAGCCGGATGTCAAAAACTAAATTAGGTAAATCCTAATTTAGTTTTTGACAAAGTATGGAACTGTCTTTTTATTTTATTTCCATAAATAAAAATCCCGGAATTCCGACTAAACTTCAATGTAAATGCGTATGCATAGTTGTATAAATGAACCTGAGGAGTCTCGGTCTTTTGAAAATAAATACCACGTGCTAATTTAGTAATTATCAAACAATATCACTACGTTAAATTTGCAGTCCCGTATTTTCCCGGGATTTTTATTTAACAAAATGTATTTTAAAAAGCCGCTTCCATAATTTGTGAGCCAAAAATTAACTTTAGGCAAATATGCATCCGATTATCCGATCTCTAGTTATAACATACTAGGCTCAATTACGCCCTCGCCTTCAACTCGGACAGAAATTCCGCCTCGCTTGTTATAACCATCATAACGCACTAATATCGTAATGTACTATTACAAGTCAATTTGCAGACGCTTGTCATAAATATACAATTAAATTGCAGGCATATCAAAATTTCCGCTGTGGAACTTCAAAAGGTGATAACGAAGTGTGGCTTACGGATATCGTGACAAATTATGGATTCCTTTATAATGAAAATTAGATACTATTTCCATTTTTTATAAAGTTTTTAATAAATTTATTGACTTCCTATCACCAAGCTAGTTTCCATGGTGAATCGCTTGTAATCTTGTTTGTAACTTCGTACTAATTAAGTAGCCAATGCAGAAGTTTAGCTTACAGTGTGTTGGTCATGGTCATGAGGTCTGGGGTTTGATACCTCTTGAGTGTAGAAGTTATTGTAACTACAGCTTTATAAGCTTATCGCCAGAATAACTTGTTTTTTATTCCTTTTATGTAGGTATTTTGTCTCGGCTCATGTTAAATCTAAATTGGGACGTGCCTTTGAAATAAAACTCGACTCTATAGGCCTGGGTGGTAATGTGCCACGAATAATAGGGAGATAGAGAATTCCATTCTACCGTAAGTGGAGGTAAAGCGCATCTTACGGAGCGCTCGGATTTAACGTAATAATGGGTTTTAGCCATCCACGTTTTGCAATCGTAAAAAGGGCTGGACGAGGCCAGCTCTTGAGAACACTCCTATTACTACGATGCTCAAGATGGCAAGTTTAAAAGAATTCAAGAACTAGCTTACTTCAGCTAAGAGCTTCTAAAAATCTCCAGCCATATAACAAAGTTTATTGTCGATACATTCAGTACCCTGAAAATGTGGTTTCGATACTCGCAGTGTAAATAGATACGTACGTACATAAATAAAAACTACAATGCACAATATACTGGAACGAATTTAATTACAGAGTTGGAACAACTTGAAAAAATGGGAACTGCAGTAGTTTTTAGTAGTGACGACGTCATTTCTCTATGTCTACCCTCAAATGTACTGAGTGAGGGATTTTCTGATAGCAATTTAAAAAAACATTGTTGGGAGGATAAATGAAGTTGGTGATTTACTCCAAAAGTGTGTCTAAGTTATGTAGATTGTCCCTAAATAGCAGTGGCGGATCCAGGAGGGGGGGCATGGAGGTCTTCCCCCCCCCCCCCCCCCACTCACGGTTCCAGGACTTAGGTGGAGCACTATTTGAACATAATGATTTTATTTATATATCTAGCTGTTATAACAAATCATTCACCACAGCTATGGAATATAAATAGGCTGCCTTATTCCGTGCGTGATAGTGCTTCTCTGGATGTCTTCAAGAGAAGATGGCAATATGTACAAGTTATTATGTGTTAAGTTTTTCAAGTGTACAATATTGTATAAATATTTTTAAGTACAGTACTTACGTACATTAATAAAATATCTACTTTTTATTTGTATCTATTGTTATCAAGACTTAATTATAAATTCGTGACTTGACCACGACTATGTGACCCCCCCCCTGGCGCCAAAGCTGGATCCGCCCTTGCTAAATAGTTTTTTTTAAACAACACTTTATTCGTGAAGCAATATCTTGATGTAATTAAATAATCTTTTTAATTTTATAAATACTTTTCTAATTTATATTAAATGTTGTAACAAAAACGTGGAATTATTAAGTTAAATAAATAATGTACTTTCTTCAATAACGTCACAATATATACACAAAATGTATTCTATGGTTATATTTCATTCATAATAATAACACTGAGTAAAATATACAGAAAGATAGACGATTGTTATTAAATGCCGATACAATTGTAAAAATATTGTGGTCTCAACTGGTTGTTCAAAGTTCAAAATGCGATTTGTAATATAGCAATATTAAATCGATTTCATTACTAGTTTGTTTGTGTGAACTTATTAATCTGAGCTACTGGCATAATGATTTGATTTCTTTACAATTTTTTTTTTTTATAAATAGAACTAAGCAAATGAATCCAAAAATGAAGATTGCTAGTGCATGAAACCTACGTGCCGCACCTAGACACTTTCGACCAATTTGCAAGGTATTTAGCTTTGCCATACTGGCTTATAGGCATTTCGACACTCGTTCCCGGAGGTGGGTTGGTGTTCCCGGGGGCTCCCTACATGCCTGAGGAAGGCCATCCCTGAGGTTTTTTAGTGGGTAGGCCTCCCCCTTCTGGGGAGGAGTGCCCCACATAACCGCCGGCTCGCCACAGCCGGGGTATGCAATTTAATGCATTTTCCTCAGGGGAACAAAAAAAAAAAAGAAAGGCATTTCGACACTCAATCTGTATTTGATAGCTACCGATGGTTTGTGATAGCACGTGACGTACCAGAACCGCATTGCCGGTTTTCCAAACAAACATCAGTGTTGTGGTGGACGTGCATTTCCCGATACGTCGATTTACGTAAGTGATTAATGAATACTTTATTGCATAAAGATAAATTTTGTGGATAATACTGACCAAAATGCTAAAATAGCAAACTTTGTAGCACCTGGTATATGGTATTAAGGGGCTTAGCTACCTTCTACCTCACAATCGGGAAACTTCTTTTGAGTATAAAGGCTGTAATTCTGTAAATAAAAATGTATCTACTTTGAGTGATGCCGTGAATGCCATCGGAGCGATTCAGTTCCCTTTATCATTTCAATATACAAAAATATTTGGCCAAGAATTGTGCGAAAATATGAATGTGCAGAAAAGAATGACAGATTCCAAATTCAAATGTAATACAAATTTATTATTAATTGTAACAGTATTTATGACCAGACTAAGTAATTTGTGGTATTCTGAGAGTAGCTACTGATTTTTTCCTGTTCGGAAATCAATTTTTAATTCTTTTATTGCAGTTAGTCGCAGAAGGATAGCAGTGTCGCAATGGCTCTTGTGGAAGAATAGTGATAGGTCTTTCAGCCTTACAGATAAGCAATTTTGTATGCCTTCTTAGCAAGCAGGTACCTATCACTGCGATTGCGTACTTATAACCAAATCAGGACATCCAAGTCGGTTCTGAAACATGCGTGATCCTGTCGCCAGTCGCACCCCAACACGCTTCTCTTCGGTTGCTTTCGAAACATGCGTTTGTAATCATAATATTTTACAGTATTTCTCATCGCAGAAATGCATCCAAAACTTCGATATTATTAATACAATGACATAATAACATTTTAATTATGAATATATATTAATAAAATGGTTGAAGATGGTCATAGGTACTTGTACTTATTCTATGCTGTCTTTTTTTTTTTTTTTTTTTTTCCCCTGAGGAAAATGCATAAAATTGCATACCCCGGCTGGGCGAGCCGGCGGTTATGTGGGGCTCTCCTCCCCAGAAGGGGAGGCCTACCCACTAAAAACCTCAGGGATGGCCTTCCTCAGACATGTAGGGAGCCCCCGGGAACATCAAGCAACTTCCAGGAACCCCCAGCCTCCGCTCCCCTGCCTAGAGGGGAGCCCTTCTCGGGGGAGGCTACACTACCTCCCCCAGTCTCCTCCACCGACGACGTCCCCCGGCCACGGAAGGGGCGTGGTCCATCCCGGGTCGCCGAAGCAGTCGCGATATCCTCGCGCCCGCCGGCGACCCGCGGCGGCGCCGCAGCTGTGCTACCGAGCCGGCGCCGCCTTCTTCGAGCGGATCGGCCATCTCCCGACCCGCTCGGCGGCCTCCTTCTGGAGCATCACTGCTTCACAGAAGGAGGCCACAGCCCTCCAACCTCCCTCGTCCGCCAGCATTGCCGCAATCAATGCCGGCGGAGACAGATCTCGCCCGATCTCTGCGACCAAGACTCGGCGCTCGGAGGCCCACGCGGGGCACTCCGCCAGCGTGTGCTGGGCCGAGTCGAGGTCGGATGCACAGTGGTGGCAATGTGTCGATCCCTCCCGTCCTATTCGACACAGATACTCACCGAAGCAGCCGTGCCCGGTGAGTATCTGAGTCAATCGGTAGGTGACCTCGTCCTTCCCGTGGAGCCAAGCTTCGAGGTTTGGGAGTACGGCACCGACGGCCCGCTGGCGCGCGCAGATCCGTAATTCGAGCTGCGCACGCCAGGCCGCCACAATCCGTCGGTGCCACTCCCGCTTAGGCACTTCGTGCGCGGGTTCCAGGGCGCTCCCCCATCGCTCCCCGGTCGACACGCCGCGACGCATACGTCGCCGCGTACATGTCGGCCAGGATGTCGAATGGGGGGAGCGTCCCAGAACCGTCGCCGCCTCGTACGAGATTGTACGGTAGCCTCGTACGATCCGTATGGCCATTATCCGCTGCAGGCTCCGTAGCAGAGCTCTGCAGCGGGGGGACCTCGCGCAGTCTTGCGACCACACGAGAGCCCATACATGGCCACGGATCGCACGACGCCCTCGTACAAGCGGCGAACTCCATCCCTCGGTCCCCCGAGATTGGGCAGCAGGCGATGCATTGCGCCCGCCACCCTTTTGGCTCGGGGGACCAACCGCACGAAATGCTCCTCGAAGCTCCAGTGGCGGTCCAGGGTGAGGCCCAGGTACTTGATGTACGGCCCCCACCGGGACCACCGCGTCACCCACCCGGATCCGGCAGCTGGGTGGTTCCCGGCGCCTCGGAAGGCCGTGGAACCATAGCGCCTCGGTTTTGTGAGGCGCTATTTCTAAGCCCAGCCGGCGGATCGCCCGCACGACACATGCCACCCCAAGCTCGGCAAGCCTGAGCACCGGCCCGAAGTCGGCCCCAGTCGTCACGACGAGAGTGTCGTCAGCGTAGCAGACGACACTCACGCCGCGAGGAAGGCTGGTGCGAAGGACCGCGTCGTATGCGAGGTTCCATAGCAGGGGTCCAATACCGACCCCTGCGGAACGCAGCATTCGACCCTCCTATTCTATGTATGTCTATACATTCCAAAAAGGAAATATTAAAACACAGTATTTTTAAATCAATGATGTTGATAAATCGCTGTCTGAACACAGATTATTACAGTGAAATGAGTGTTAACAAACAAACACCGAGTTACATGACCAAACACATTTCACAATTGAAGACATGAGTTGATGAAGGTGATATGTCACTGATTCATAATTTATCAGGAACAAGTTTTAAAGTTCTCATTATTACTGTGTGGATATTTGATTATATGAGTTACTATTAGTTAGTAATACTGGACTATATATTAAATAATCTAGTGTATTTTTATGTAGTCGATAAAAAACTAATACGAAGTTAAAAATAATAACATTTATTCGTTATATGTACGAGTCTATGGTTAAGTGCCCTTAACACCTTTATACATTTTTGTTACTACCAACCACCTGCACATAACACTTTCATACACTGGTTATCTTCATTTTTAGACATATTTCAACAATATTTGAAAGAACAAAATGTGTGTACGGACATAACACCTTCATATACGCAATAAAGTGAAAAAATAAAAAATGTTACATATCACCTTCATCCACTCATGTCTTCAATTGTATCAATACCACAGAAGAATGAGTCTTTAAATCCGGTACCAGCGGGACTCAAACTAGACAAAAGCCTGTATCTTGAGTCGGTCTGTACCATGATTATGCTAACTAGACAAGAAGATTTACAAAACTTGCCAGGTTTAACGATAAAATGATAAACTATATAACAAAAGAAAAACAAAAATGTGGTTATATTAATTTAATATTTGACAATATTGACCATGACTTCTATATATCTGGCGTGTATAAGTAAATATTTTCTTTTTAAAAAATAACATCCGTCCATATTGGCAGAGGACACGCAGACCGCGACATGTCTTAAGCGACCCCCCTAATCAATTAACGCAGGACCTTCTAGAGCTGCAAGCGGCGGCGTCTGAGCCGTCGCCTCCCTTGTCTCCCCCTATTCGGCAGCCTTCTGCTTCGCCACGAGTAGGTTCCCAACCAATACAGGCCGGTCCCACTTTGGAGAACCGCGCCTCTTCTAGCGCTTATGCCCTCTCCATGGGGCAGCGCTAACCGTACCTCTCCTGAGGTGCCCCCTTCCATATAAGCCAGTAGGGTCATTAGGACCAAAGGCTTAGGCTGAGTTTAGTCGGTAGATCTGGTGGGTCGAGCCGCCTCGATTCACCAGGAGTCCGAGATAATCAACGCATCCCTGCTTGCCTGTTGCGTTGGTATCCGGATAACGATCCGATATGACGGATTCTCAGCCTCTTCTCCTGAGGAAAAAAAAATAATAAAAATAATGCCTTATTTCATAATCTCTGAACATGTAATATGATTCTGATGGTTTGCCGTACACTATAGAATATACTGTATTATTATATATAGGTACACATTAATTGCGTCGCGCCAGGGCAACGCGATTTCAAAACCTAACCCTAGGTAACTGTATTTTACCGCTGAACACACCCTAGTCGAGTGTCTGGCTTTACGACCCCAGCTCAGGACAATCTTCTTTAGTTGGACGACACCTACTTGTCTTGACGATATCGGCCAGTGTCCTCAATCCAGCTTCACACTGGCACAAGTATTACGAAAACCATATAATTCATATTCTTTCTCATAGTTACCATTTATAAGAAATTACATTGCTAATACGTCTTGAATAAGCAAGAATTATGTTCTTATATTACAAATCAAGGTTAAAGTGAGTGAGGGGCAAAGTGAGTTTATGGATTCTGTCCGGCGTATTCTAATTCAAATTAAGAATATAGATGAAAGAAACAAGATGTGATCTTAAAAACGGACTGTAAAATTTCAAACATTAAAAGCGATAGGCGATTCAAGTCCCATATGCTCTAATCTATGTAACGATTTATTTTAATAGTAAATATTAATATAATCAAATTGTTTATTTCTAAAAAATGTGTCAAAATACCAAGAACCGCCATTAATTATTAGTTATTTTTACCTTAAGTCGTTTGTTTAAATTCCATAAAAATTTTATAATTATGAAAAAATTCCTGGTTACCTGACCTTGTTACGTACCTACAGCTATTATATTTAAAGACTATTTTATATTACCCAATTTAACAAAATACATAATATACAAATAACAATAATGACTGAAAATTGTTGTTGAGAATTTTCCTTAACTCCATATCACCACAACGAAGAAATATTTATCTCCATAAACTTCTTAGGTACCTATTTGTCTCAAAATATACTTACTAGGTACTTTAACTTGACTTTCAGACTATTGCAAAATATTTTTCATAATGCGAAAAATATATAACAATTCCATCAACATTTTCCAGAATATCCCAATTACCGATTTTACTAATATTTATGTTTGTTATATTACTATTTTTCACATTCACCACTTTTATACTTACTAGTTACCAAGACTAAATGCAGGTAAATTTAGATTTCTGCAGATTACCAACACTTAACAATTTCTTTAAACTATCATTTTAAATACTGTTTCATCACAGCTCATATACAACCCCAGACTACCCTATGTTAGGGCGATTAGGCCTTAACCACGCTGGTCCAATGCAGATTGGTCGACTACTTAAATCTTCGCAGGTGTATGCAGGCTGCCTCACGATGATTTTAAGCGTGAGATAAATGTACATATAGAAAGCACATTAGTATATTGCAGGATCAACCTAAGGCCCACCGAATCAACCGACGACGCTCGACGCTCTAACAAATAAGTTTAGCGAAATACTCTTCGCTATACCTAAACAAAAAAACCTTCAGAAGTGATGTTCCTGATATTGCTAAAATTTCCAGTTGGCAATTACCACTTACCATCAGTCAATGATCTGTTTAATACTCGTATTACGTTGCAAACAACAGAAAAATAAATGTCATTCAAATCTATATTAAATTAGTAAGTAATCATTGCTTTATGAAAAAGCTACAACATCCATTTTGTGTGAAAGAAAAGACAACACATCATTCTGAACTGTTTAATTTGAGACTATTGTACTCCAGAAAAAGTCACCAATTTTTACCGTATCACTGAAAGATTTCAAACAGTTAAGTATAGTTATATGTATGCCAAAAAATGTTTATCAATAGTTTCCAAGTGTAACAATTAAGGATCTTGAAACAGCATAGGCCAAAATTATGTATAATCAAATTACTCCCTATTTAACAGTAAATACTGCACATACATTTATTTTTATTTAATAGGTGTATATGAATATTTTGGCTAGTTAGGTACATCAATGACAACTTCTTAGCCCACCAAAATTATGCCATACTTCAAAAATTTCAACAATTTTGATATTACACTAACATTCTAATATTATTTATATCTTCACAACATTTCCTGTAATCAGTGTGGAAATAATGAATATTAGAAAATTTATTCTTATGAAAAATTTTACTAATGAAATATAACAATTTGAACTTACAATTATTACAGCAATTATATAAACAGTCATACTTAGTCACATTGTTTGGACAAACATTAGTTAAGTATTTATTAAGAAGAAATTGAACAATTGAAGCACCAACAAGTGGCATGTTTATAACTGAAAAAACTGATATATATAAAGAGTTAAAGTATTCACCAATATAGAATCATTATATACTTTTAGAGAAATAGTAATTTTTGAAGTAAGGTACATTATAATGAATGACAGTTGTTGTTTATAAAAATAGTTAGTTAACACATCTACAAAGATTTGTTGGACATGCAGAAACGTCTTGACTTATCTTTGAAATACAACTAAAATAATGTATTGTCAAAATTTTTATTGATGGTATGAGATGAATATTTAATCACAATACAATATTTAAAGATTTCACTTTAAATCAGTATAACACTGACAAGAATATTAAGCTGAAGCCAATAGAAATATCACAAACAGCTGCTCAAGGAATCTAATTTACATCTTCAAATATAGACATTTGATCACTAAAATTCATAACGATTTCAATGACACAGTCAAAGGTTAAAACTTATTTAAAAATACTCTGTCAAAACAATGAATTCTACAAAACTATAACGTCTACATATTTACGTGGATTTATACTTCAAATTACAACTGTACATCAATAGCAGCTGGCAACATCAGCTACTTGTCCAAAAAGAATAAGTTTTATGAAACAGAAAAGGGCTTTTCTGAAAAAGACTTTACATAAGCTTCATGTAATTTGTTAACAAAATTTGTGTCATGCTTCAATAGATAATTAAAGGCTTGAAGAAGTTGATTCCTTGTGAGTGGTTCTGGGGATGGGTGAACATCTCCTCCAGCGCTTGCAGTAAACATGGTTGGTGGCATCAATGCTGGTTTTTGAGTATTTGAAGAATTGACTATAGGAAATAATCCCATATCATCCAACTTGCTACCATTTATGGTACTTATAGTGTGACTAACATCATGAGATTGATTTAAATATGAAGCCAGTGGTGATGTTGGTTTTGGAGATGATATACGCATCAAATTTATGTCTAATTCTAATGGATTAGGACCATTACTTTCGACACCTTCCAAAGGCTGACTTTTTTTCAATGCCGATACCCTCTGTTCATTCTGCTTTTCAATTGGAGTCAATTTCAATTGGTAACTGCTACATTGTCGTATGGCAGGCTCTATTGTAATATTTCCATTTGTAGTTTGGGACTCCTGTGGTGTAATTGAGCGTTGTTGCTTTTCTATGTGTTCTACTGAGTGAGCAGGATTACTCATTAATCTTTGCAATAGTAATGGGGCTTCTCTTGCGTCCGTTGGCCTCGGTCCAAAGATACCTGGTGAAGGAAGTGAGGAAACTGCAGGCATTTGCGCAGCCGCTCCACTACCAGCTTTAGCGAAAAAATCCATAACACTTTGTGACGCCATATCAGGTGCTCTAGACGGCGTCGAGTCTGTCTTGTTAGACGCTTGGCTTTTATTCGAATTAAAGTCATCTTGAGCTTTGCTCAGCATACTAAATATATCAACAGCGGCCGCGGATGACGTAGACGTGTTATACGAAGGATTTTGGTTCATGTTTTCACCTGCACTCGGTTTCATAGATTCTTTCACTAATGAGTTAAGTTTTGTAGCCACCCGCACACATTCGTCTGGATCATAAAACCATATGCCGTAAATACGACACTTAGCGTTACGGTACAAAAGAAATGGATTCTTCAATTGTAATTCTATTCCTTTCGAAACTGGTTCAATTAAATTATTCGTATTCAATCTGTTCATAATCACAAGACTGTGGTATGGTTCTCCATTCCTACTGTACACAAACAAAGCACCTTCAATAGTCGTTTTCTCCCATTCGTTTTCTTCGAAAGTATAAAGCGCGACGTGGGTAGCACTGTCGATTATTTCTTTGGCGTATGGATCTGCCCTCTTTAGAGCGGCAAAATTCATACGCAAACCGGTGTCAGCCATTTTATAGCATAAAATTAAGAGTTTTTGAACAACGAGAAAGCATCACAGCCAGAAAATGACATCTGCTTAGCTCTAGCTCGCCATGTTTGTAAGAATACGTTTCGTTCTACTAAAGACAAATGATAAAAAAAACAAATAGCAAATATATGTACGGTAGTTTATGAACATTATACGCCATGTAATTATTAAAATCATTTGTCGTCATAATAATTTACATGCGGGTAAACATTTTTTTCTTATTTTTAGTTCAATAATATTCTATGCTATAACTAAGTTATCTGTGAAAAGAAACGCATAAGACCAATAGTGATGTACCGGATCGATTTTATTGAATGTTTCCCGTTGAACAAATTGTTGATTAAAGTACGTTATCATACAAGGTGAGTTAGAAACTACACATTTAAATATTTTTAAACTAATTTATGGAAAAATATATGCCTAGCTTGCTAGATTTTTACTATAAGATATAATAAGACGACAAAACAAATTATAATCTCTTAAATTTATTAATACCAGAAAAAGGTATGTGAAAAATTATTGAGAGAATATCTTGAATTGAAACAACGACTTCGAACTTGAATTTTTTGATCGTCAAATAATAATTGACATTTTTGGCGTAACAACATATAGACGCCACCTTAATACTGAGATGAGTCAAAATAATAATATGTTGCTTTGTCACGACACAATTATTTCAATATCTTCAAGCACATATGTTATTTGTAAAGCAATGCAAGATGAACTGTGCATAATTTTTAATATTTTATGAATATTGCATTTAATCTATAAACTGTACATTGAAATAAATACCACTGATAATAGTAGAAACATGTGAACGCTAATCTATTATTCGGTAAGCACTCGTAATTTTATTGCCAATTGATTAAATTTAAATATTATTATTATTTGGTGTTATATACAGGTAAGCAGAAAAGAAATCAGAAAATAGTATAATGAAGAGACAGAGTGGAGAGAGGTGGTCTCAGCCTACCCCAATGAGAACAAGACGTGACATATATGTATGTATAATGAACGGAAGGAATATACAAATTCATAATCATAATGTTTCATTTAAACTAATTTGAATTTAAAATTATATTCATATATCGTACTATATTTTTATTACCTACTCAATTTGAAAAATAAACTAAAAATAAAATTTGTAGATGTAATTTTAATTATCACAAATTTTATAAATAGCACTTTATTTCTATTTCGGTACCTCCAAAAATGTTTCGTATAGCATTTTTATTGGTAGAATATAGCAAACGAGAAGACTTACCCTTATTCTTTGTAATGAATAATCATAAAATAAAGTGTCGTACTAAAAGTGGAAGCCAAAGTGTGATATTATTATTTATTTTTTAAGCTTTGAGTACAAAGTTAGGCGTAATGCCTTAGGCATTTTCTACCAGTGAACCTTCAGGTGATACAGAAATACAAAGAGGTAGACCAATATCATTACAACAGATCTTAATACTTACACATAAAATATATATAATACATTACTACCGACTGCAGCTGTAAAGAAGTCTGCCATGTTTGTTGAGAAGATCTGGATTGACATCTAAGTATGCGTCACCATAGTCGACAATTGAGAAGATTAAAAAAATTTTGGTAGTTTTTTACCTATACATTTTTTATAGCATTTTATGACAAATATCTTATTATAAGTAACTTTAAATATATATATTACACAAAATACTATTAATATTTACGAGAGATCATTATAGCATGACAAAACGATAAATGTGGTCACTGCCAAATATGTTTTCGCTTTTCGTCTATTCATACATACCTATTAGTACCTGCGTAGTATGTAGGTAATACACCAAGGAGCAGTTAGTAAATATATTGTGCTGCTTTTGGTTGCATGAACAAAAATTACATGGCTACTCTGGAAGGTAAGGACATAAATGTCTTTATTTGTGTCTTTATGTACCTATTAGTATGTAGTTTTACTTGTTTTTTAATAGTAAGGTATTAACTCTTTTATTCAACAAAAAATGAAAGAATTAATAAAATGAATAGGATAAAACAAGTGATACACACATGAACAAAGTAGTTATAGGCGGATCATGATAAAATTAGTTAGCACCTACACTCATATTAAAATCTACAACCCTAGGATAGTAAGTTTGCAGAAACACACAAAATATTATTTTGCAAGCTTTCATATATTTAGTTTTTAGTATCCCCGATGTTTGTTTGTTTATATGGAATGGAAATCTAGCAAACTAAATTCGATCCATTTTCCGGTTATCGATTAATCTGTGCATACATATGTAAATCACATAACAATTCAAAATTAGTATGACATGGAGCTGATATGATGGTAAAATCGGAATGTGGCCATAGGAATTCTCTAGTTAAGCGACATAACTACACCGAGTTTGGATTCATTTGATCCATTTTTTGCACTATGGTGATAGATGGTAGCAGGGTTGGATTATGAAGCAGGAAGTAGAACTGAGTAATTAAATGATATAACCACATCAAGTTTAAGCTTGTTTAGTTTGTCTTGACAAGTACTTTGTTGCTAAATGGTAACTATAATCTGATGATGGAGCTGGAAGATAACCTTAGGAATACAGTAAAACGCAATCATTGACTATATCACACAATGGGTATTTCTTTGATAAAATTTATAATAGCACAGTAATACATTTATAGATTTCTTATTTTCCTTGATTAATGGTCAAATCACAATTTTCTCAAATAATAACTGATGTAATTTTATCACAGTCTAGTTATCTACTAAAAAGTTTGAACTTTGCTACTTGCCCTCATACTGAACTGAGTCGCTGACGTTGATAACATTAGTGTTGTAACTGAACTATATTTGTCGATAGTCTTATTTTTAATAATCACTTGACTACTATGAGATCTATTGATACAAAGCGAAGAAAATATTGATATTTTTAATAGAATTTACGACTACTAACGACGATCTAATAAATACACCTGTTGTTACAGGTGTATTTATTAGATACCACCGCAACCAATCGCCTCTGTGATTATGACGGACTCCAAACTGATCGAGGCGGCTTAATTGGAATAACCTGAAGTCAACCATTATGGCCCTACCGCTTGCATGGAAGGGTGACTGTACCCTCAGAAGGCTATTTGGCAACTCATTATATATCATTCTATTGAAAATGGCATTCTACCTCCTTCTTAGAATGGAGGTTCTTTAAAAAAGGTGTGAATGTGCCCCTTGCACTTTAGCAAAGCGGAAGTGGCTTATAAGCCGCATAGTTCTTATGAATGGCGCTCCTATTTTGGAGCCAAAATTATTAATTTAATACGGTTTCTACTTTTTATAATCACTTAAATAGTAAAAGTATGCAATAAATAACAGGCTGTCATTAGTAGGTGCCACTGAAGGGATGGAGTTCGCCGCCTGTACGAGGCGATCTGAGCGATCGATTCTGTGGAGGAGAGCCCCACATAATCGCCGGCTCACCACAGCCATTTCCCACAGCCACAGGCACAGACACACATGCAATTTAATGCATTTTCCTCAGGGGAACAAAAAAAAAAGGTAAGTAACCACTGAAAGCAGCATATTAGAATACGTAGTATTCTAATTAGTCTGTGGAAAGCTGTAATATTTATAGTTCTGATTCTGTGGTAATTCATAAATACTGCTTTTAATATATAAAATGTTTGATAGAGAAATCTTCTTTTAAGTAGAAATGTAAATGTGGCTTCTATGAATAGGTTTGGAAAATTTGTTAATCTGTCACTTGGGAAATCTCTTATTGACAGGGTTGCTAATAGACTTATCATACATGTTACAGATAGTTCACTTAACAGCGAATCCTTAGTAAAAACAAGTGAAGCTGGCTTAATTTATTGAAGCAGATCAATAAATAGCAATAGCTATGAAATTAATTATTTTTTCTAAAGTTGTTTTATTTGTTCAGCCGGTTTTTGCACCAAAACCAGAAAATCCAAACAATAATAATTAAAGAGTTCAATATTCAACAAGACTAAATGTGACAATCATCTATTCCGTAATGTAGCTGTACTATCTGTCACTTTCCATCAACATTTGATAATAACAGAGTTAATAATCTGTTTACTGATAAAATAAGTAAATTCACGGGGTATCACACCAAAGACATTTCAAAGCGATTCGTAATTCCACAGCGCAGAGTATAATGTTACATTGTCATTTTGAATCATATTTTTTACATTCTTTTCAATTCGTTTATAAAACTGCCGTTTCGAAAGAATTAATAAATTCGATCGAATGTTAGACTAATTAACTTTGCTGCTGTTGTAAATTGATCTGCCTTTAAGACATATATATTTGAGAACAAAATGTAATCTATCAAACGAAACTAACTACTCAACTCATGTCGTCATTTGCACACAATAGGATTGAACTAATAGGTGAATCAACCATCTCGAGTGAAGATGCTTGCGTTGTTGTGTTAGGCAAGAAGAATTTATTTGTGCATTTTATTCGTAGTGGTTACAACTCATAAAATGCGTAAAGAGGCGTAGTCAGCGCAGCCCTATAAAAGAGAGAACGTGGCTAAGCAGTTAGCTGCAAAGAGAGGGAAGGAATGGGATGCGAATGCGATGGCTCAGAAGCCGCTTCTAGCAGGGCTTAAGGCCCTGCGTTAATTAACTGGGAGGGTCGCAAAGTCGGTTTGCAAAGTCATTGCCGATTTTTATTGTAAAATGGATTGATATTATTATTTGCTTTTATAAACATAGTTTTATGGATATTAAATACTCGATATACGTTGTCACTCCTTATGATTGTGATGACAACCAACTGACAACTAACCTGTAAACCGCGATATGAAATGTCATTTGAATTGAGAGTTTGCGAGTGTTGACAACACTTTTAGTATTCTGGAATAAGATATACCGCTATAATTTAAATCTTTAATGAACTCGTAATTAATGATAGTAGCGTTAGAATAATTCACTCTTTATACGAGATAAAGTATAGATGTGTGATCAATACGTGACATAGTTTATCCTTCTTTATTAGTAAACAAGTTTTTATTTTATTTAAAAGAATGATGGAAAGCACAGTGCTTGTGATCGGCAGCGGTGGCCGCGAGCATGCATTGTGTTGGAAACTTGCAGACTCTCCTTATGTTAAGCAAATTTATTGCGCGCCGGGTAGTGTTGGTATATCCACTACAGAAAAAGTTGAGAGTGTCGATTTGGACTTATCAGACTACTCTGTAAGTACCTAAATTTACTGTACTTTAGATTACGAAACTTATGAGTTATAATTGTGTGAATCTATATAAATAAATTTATAAAGAATTTAACGATTGGTAACACACCATTATATAGTTAACATTTTGTAAAAATTGAAATAAAATACAAGTCTGTTTGCAATTCTTACTATATATATACATATATACATGTTGTATAACTTGGCATATATACGAGTATAATAACTTAGTGTATATATGGTGTCTATACGAGAGATATACTAGTAAGAAAATATGTATAATTTTTTTTTATTTACATCATCTTACCTATACAATGTGTGGAGTAATTATTATAACCACATAAATGTTGTATGTATATTATTGAATGATAATTATTAATATAATTATTCATTATACTAATTTATGATTATTAAATCAAATTTAAAAAAAAAAAACTATAAAAATATATTTTGGATTATTTAAATTGTCAATTGGTATGATATAATTAAAAAATATGTAGATAGATAAAACGTTTATTAAATTCTGCAAAATACACATAAATATCTAATAAAACAAATGGTAATAATTAAGAAAAAAACAAAAGTACAATCAAACACTATAAATATATGTATGCTGCAGAAAGCAAAATGTCAAGGCTCAGCTAAATATTTGCCTAATTTAGGCAAATAACTGATTTTCAGCCATCACCTTTTTTATATGTGCTTTTATTATTATGTTGAGAGACATACATTACACAGTCTAAGTCTTCATAATGTATACATATTAAAATACATCAAACTATGTCTAATATTATTAACAAAACCATGAAATTACAGATTTTTTCCATAATCAGTAATTTTATATTTTTTTGTTATTGCACTGAGCTAAACTGAATAAATAATATTTATTATTGCACTTTTTTAAATTTCGTTTTAGTTATTCTTTTTACTCAAGCACTAAGATCTGTTATATATGAAATTAATAAAATGTAATATATTTTTTTTATTAGGTTTATTTATTATGTAACCCACTTATCAAATAACATGAACTGAGATTGTATAGAATTAAATTATTAGGTATTTCTTTTATTAATTTATTTCTCTATTCAAATTGAAAGAAGAGATTTTAAACAATCTAGCAATACTTACTCGTTCTGGAGCTATAGGGGAGTGTAGGTGATAAAAATATGGAAAAATATTTAAATATGCTCCGCTCTAATCTTTAAAATATACTATTATATTTACTTTTCTAAGTTTTAATTTTTGATCTTCAATTTTAGCTTATATGATCTTCAAGAAGTATTAATAAACATGTGTGACTGTGGTATATTAGTACCACAAACAAAGTGTGTATGTAACAAAATCACTAGGTCTATAGCTAGGTCCTTTACCTAAATAAGCATATTCTTGTTTTAGATTTTTTCAAAATCATTTCATAAGTAAGATGGGGTAAAAAATTTTTAGAAAAATATGGGTACTTTTAATACTGTAGGGGCCATTGACATTGCTTTTACAATTTATAAAAGGCAGACATGGCATAGCATAAACTATCATTATTATTTGAAGCTGCACAACGAAAATATGTTACAGACAGAAACTATAGAATATATACTCTATAGTTTTTGTTTCGCTTTGTCTTTTATACCGCGATAAGAAGCTGCTTCAACAAAATTTTTTTGGTAATAACTGGCCTCTTTGTACTGATGTTTTGGGTTGTATTTGCATAAATAAATAAATATATATGATATGAACCAACCTGTAACATGTTTGACTAAGGTCTTATGTAGTATAAGCCTAAGTTCAAGCCCTTCTGCTAATAAAATAGAGGTCAAGAAATTAGGCATAAAATGGCAGTACAGTACACTGCAGTACATAATACAGTGTTTCAATACTAATATATTTTATTGTCGACTGTTAAAATGTCATTGTTTGTGATTTCAACTCTTGTCTATACTAATATTATAAAGAGGAAAGATTTGTTTGTTTGTTTGTAGTGAATAGACTCCGAAACTACTGGAGCGATTTCAAAAATTCTTTCACCTTTGGAAAGCTACATTATCCCTACATTTATTTATCCCTACCCTAGGCTACATTTATCCCGGAAAAATCGACAGATCCCACGGGATGCGCAATAAAGGCTTCGCTCAAAAACTACTGCACAGATTTTCATGCGGTTTTCATCAATAGATAGTGATTCTTGAGCAAGGTTTTGCGGTATTTTTTATCTCGGAAAAGCAGATAGTCCCACGGGAAGTGCGATAAAACCTTCGCGCCATACCGACCCTTACCCTCTATAGACCCAATCCCGAAATCCACGCAGGCGAAGGCGCGGGCAGAAAGCTAGTAAATAAATAAAATATTATATTGTAGGTACTTGCAACATGGTGCAAAGATCAAAAGGTGGATTTAGTTGTCATAGGCCCTGAAGATCCCTTGGCAAATGGAATTGTGGATGCACTTAGTTCCTTCGGAGTCAAATGTTTCGGGCCGACAAAAGCTGGTGCGCAGATCGAAGCAAACAAGGATTTTGCTAAAAATTTTATGAACAAGTATCAAATTCCCACTGCCCGATTTAAGTCTTTCACAGATGCACAGGCAGCTAAGGATTTCATTAATACGTAAGTATTACAATTTTTTTGCTGTATAAATATTAAGAGAAATTACGCAACATAGTATTGGACCATCTACCGCAGTGACATAAGTCGAAAATCTTTAATGGGCTTTTAAGGAGGCTTAGAGGCAATGGAGGTGCTATAGAGGTAACCAGGATTACTGTAATAGTCTGAAGAATTGAGAGTTTAAGTGGCAGAGCACTTAGTGTACAGGACTGATAGCAATTGGGGGGGTTCCATCTAATAAAAGGTTGCGTTTCACATTGTAATGTAGGCTGGCACCCAACAAGGTGGAACTGACGATGAATGATTTGATGAGTATTGCAGGAAGGTGCTGGATGCTAGCAGTGCAGGAACAATCAGTGGAGATCCTTTTGGGACACCGATGTCCAGCAGTGGGTGTCTCAGCTAAAATGATAATGATTTAGAAAGAAATTGGTGTCCATTTGGGTTTTTCTCATAACTGTTTATCTCATAAGTTACTATTTACACAAGTACTTAAAATGTAGGAATAAAATTAAAAAGACACAAGTTGTTTTAACATAATTAGGTTTTATCATTTAGCCATGACCTGCATATATCTTGTAACAGATTTCTTGTGCTTAAATGAATGTAGATCAATGCTTATTTTTAAACTGTTTACTTGTGCCTGTATCACATTATATATCTCTACAAACAACTTCTAGCACTTTGGACAGGAAAGTAAATTTTTGCATTTGCAAAAAAAATATCATATACTGCTATTATATTCTTGTGAAGTACCTGCCTTTATATATATTTTAAATCACTATTTTAATTGCCATGGCAATTAAAATAGTGATTTATGCCAATATCAGAGAGTCAATATCAGAGAGCAAGGGGCCAAATGGGAGTATGATGAATGAGGGGGCATTTGAAGGGACATTCAGGTTTTGTATAAGAAGACTTTTAGTCAATAGACTCTCTGCTACCTTGTCAGCAAAAATAAGCTTAACCCAATGCTTATGTAGACAGTATTACATGTATTTTTCAATGTGTTCTAGTTCTTTTTCTAGGGCTTTTACAAGTACTTTTTGACATCAAACATATTAAAAATTTTAGGACATAAAGAGCTTAAGAGTTTTGTAACCTTCTACATGAATACATACAAGGAAAAAATATACTGTACAGTACACCTGATTAAATATTGGGGGAGTCTTTCAGAGAAAAACAGACAAGACTCTGAAGGTCCAATTTTTTATTTCCTCTTTTCAAAATCATAAAATAACACAATTACGTTTATTTACATTTCAATACAATAAAAATATCAGATATACATCTCCGGTGAAAGCAATTGTTTATTTAATAAAGAATCATAAAATTATATGTATATCATAAAAATTTAATCCAATCATTTACATCATTGAAGAAATCATTGATTTTGTAATACTCTTTCATCATTATTTTTAACAAGTGCTTATAATTTATTATAAGGTAAATCAGTTATACTTTCAGGAAGTGTGTTGTACATATTTTCCTATGAACAAGCCTCTATTGATTCATAAATAATTGGTACAAACAGAAACAATATGAGAAAATTGCTTAGAATAGCGGCCTTCAACGGCTCAAAATATAATATGTAACCACATTCATTAATTTGGTGTTTAGTTATTCAAATATTAATTAACAAATAAAATACATTTGTTTGAATAACTTAATTTGTAGAAATAAAAAAAACTAGTAGAAATAAATACTGCTAATGTAATTATCATACTGACCTCTCTCCCATGTTATTAAAAATAAGTAAAGCAAGGCTAACCCCTGTTGTGGTTATACTTGAATAGCTGCTAAGTGGTAATCGGCAATGCTAGGGGCTCAACCCAGTCACTGCCTGTCTCAGAAATACTGTTAAGGCTCTTTTAAACCTTTTGAAGTTGGATATATCATAGTACTCTGCTAACAAATAAATAACAACAAAATGCTGCCAACAAATAAATAAATAATAGGACAATAAATAACAAAAAAGTAGGATAAACATTGTCAGAATATTTTAGTTAGTAAGTTTTATTATTAATGTAAAAATTAATCTATTTATTAATTCAAATAAATTCATGCATGCAGGGAATGAATACAGACACAGTCCACAGTAGCTGAATTTTCTGGTAGTACTTAATTCTATAATCTAGAACACTTCCAACACAGTGCCCCATTCCCTGCGCTGGTAGTGAAAGCGTCCGGCCTGGCGGCTGGCAAGGGCGTGGTGGTGGCCGCCTCCAAAGAGGAAGCGTGCGAGGCAGTGGATGACATCCTCACTGAGGCCAAGTTTGGCAGTGCTGGCAGCGTAGTCGTGGTCGAAGAGCTACTGGAGGGCGATGAAGTTTCTGTAAGTTTATTTCTTTCTTAAACTTTTGATGATATGAATATGATGTGACCAGTAAATAAATGGCGACATATATTGAATATGGTATGACCAAAGGATTGTTTCACATATTGGTAAAATAAGGTGTTACAGTTTTGCTAATAATTTCACAAGAATCACATGTACTTTTTTTTTTTTTGTTCCCTTGAGGAAAATGCATTAAATTGCATACCCCGGCTATGGCGAGCCGGCGGTTATGTGGGGCTCTCCTCCACAGAAGGGGGAGGCCTACCCACTAAAAACCTCAGGGATGGCCTTCCTCAGGTATGTAGGGAGCCCCCGGGAACATCAAGCAACTTCCGGGAACCCCCAGCCTCCGCTCCCCTTCCTAGAGGGCAGCCCTCCTCGTGGGAGGCTACACTACCTCCCCCGGTTTCCTCCACCGGGTCGCCGTAGCGGTCGCGACTTCCTCGCGCCCGCCGGCGACCCAGGAGGGACCACGCCCCTCCCGTGGCCGGAGGGCGTCGTCGGTGGAATAGATCGGGGGAGGTATTGTTGCCTCGCCTTCTGGGGAGGAGAGCCCCACATAACCGCCGGCTCGCCACAGCCGGGGTATGTAATTTAATACATTTTCCTCAGGGGAACAAAAACAAAAAAAAAGTATATTGTATGAACTAGTAACTGGCTGTATGATAAAAACCACACGCAAACCAACTTTAAATAAAAGGAATAAAAAAAAACGCTGGCAGTGCAGTTAAAAGTGCACCTTCGTAATTGTTTCATTTGAGTTAGTGAGGCAATAATACTGCTTTTGCGTCGATTGACGTACTATAAATTTCTCGCTGCGCTTAGGATTCTATTTTAGAATTCCACCTAGGGATTAACATTGTTTTCCCTCGAGTGACGTACTTTGAATCTCTCGCTACGCTTAGGATTCTACTTTAGAATCTCTCGTTACACTCGGAATTCTACTCTTAAGACCTTAGCTCTGGATTCAAACAACACTCTTGTCTTAAAATAGTCGTTTACTCCCTTGCCAACAATCTACTATTTTAGTTTCATTTAAAATGCTTTTTATATTAAGAAACTTTTCACTAAATTAAAGTATGAGAGTTAAATACTCGTATAATAATGTAATTAAATAATGGTTTTTTTAATGCTATATACTGCAAAGCTATATACTGCAAAGATGTAATTTGTTTTTAAATCACAACATTACGTAAACCTTGTTAATTGTAATTATTGCATCAATCAATCAAAAGCCTATAAGACTCGACGGTTCGATAAGTCGGGGTCAAGCGGACACGCTTCAATAAATATACGAGTTAAGTTAGACCCATTGGGGATCTATATTGCCGATAAGATATTTAATACATAGAAACGATTCGTAGTACATAACTTGATTAATAATGGTTTATTGTTTACACTTGTAGCTTAAAACTGATTGCCAATTATTTACCGGTATTGCGTTGGAAAATGTTTGTTTTGTAGAAAAATCGTAACTGATTAAATCATCTCATTTTTAATTCATTCATTCTAATCCAGCCACTCATTTATAATAAGTTTGTTTAAATTGTTTTTGAGTTGAAGGAGATCTCTGATTTAACTTTAAAAATTGTATATAATTTTGTAACCTTTTTATGGAATTAAAAGTTTCGAAATTTTAGATTAATCGATAATTTATTATTAAAAACTTCCAGTGTAAGGGAATGTACACTTTCTAGTTATGCTTGAAGATCTAATATTGCAGGCAGTTTGGCATTTTATAACACCCGTTATATGTATATGTATAACGGGTGTTATAAAATGTTGAAAATGTTAAATTTAACTTTTTGTCTGGAACTTTGTTGCTATGCATTTCTCGATAAAAGAGCCTCTAGTTTTATAGTGTATTATTTTGCATGAGAAGTTTGTGATATATGAAATAGTGTTTGTGAATCTTAAACTTACTTATAGAAAAAAGTTTCAGATGTGAAATCTCTTTTTATTGCTATACAGTGACACCTGATTAATTGGGACCTTGATAAATGAGAAACCTCTATTATTGAGAATTGCAACGAAGTCCCGGTTCTTTTTCATTAAATTACCTCTGTTAATGGAACTTTTTGAACCTGGTTAAATATAAGATTTGAATTCTAAGAATTTTTCGATGTTTACCTCTATAATTGAGCTCAATTACCTGTATAAGTGAGACAAATTAATCAGGTTTCAACACGTTTTGACGTGTTTGTTTACATACATTTCGTGTCGTCTTTCGCATATGCTTTGATTGTCAGCATTATCTCATGTTTTGACCTTAGTAACAAGTATTTATTCACTTGTTACTAAGGTCAAAACGGGGGTTAAAAGTGTACAAAATGTCCAAACGTAAATATAAATTCATATCATCAAAAATACCCTTTTTTATGAACATTTCCACCTCTACAAATGGAATAACGGCATATTTTGATCTATGTAAGCGGAGGCCTCTGAAATCTGCCCTAACTGGGCAGATTATGAGGGCAGAGATGGATGGATGGATGGCTGCGCCACTAGCAAGACTCTTCAACTTCATACTCCAACACTCTGAAACTCCCACTCACTGGTCGGAAGCGAATATTATATTACTATGTAAAAAAGGAGATCCCAAGAATATTGGCAACTATAGACTAATCAGCCTACTACCTAGCCTCTACAAATTGTTCTCTAAAATTATCAACAGAAGAATATGCACAACATTAGAAACAAAACAACCAGTAGAACGAGCTGGCTTCAGGAGAGGATTTTCAACTATTGACATCCATACAATAGAGTTAATCATAGAAAAATACCAAGAACAGCAGAGATCTTTATATGTATCATTTGTTGACTACCAAAAAGCTTTTGATTCCGTTTTACACAATAGCATTTGGAAAAGCCTGGAAGAGCAAGGAGTTGAAAAAGTATACATAAAAACTATCTAAAGTATATACCACAACAACAAAGGAAGGATCAAACTGGAGTCCATCGGCCCATGCTTTCCTATAAAAAGAGGAGTAAGACAGGGAGACTCCCTCTCTCCAATATTATTTATATCAGTATTGGAAAACATTATTGGTAAGCTGGATTGGTGCAGACTAGGACTCTATATAAAAGGAAAATACTTAAGCCACCTTAGGTTCGCAGATGATCTGGTGCTTCTGTCAGAGACGGCCGGTCAGATGCAATACATGATGGAGTCTCTTCACCAAGCCAGTGCCAAGGTGGGACTGGAGATGAGCAACAACAGCTGTAAAAAACACATAACTATCAACAGAGTTGTTGGAAATCCTCAATAATTGGTACTAATGTCTTGGTCCCTTGAGATCCCAATTAACCAGGTTTCACTGTGTTTTGTTATGTTTGAACAAATGTAAAGGAGCGTCGGTGGCGCTGTAATCGCGGCACTGGTCTGTGCGCCGCATAGAATCGGGAGGCCCGCGATCTAATCCCCACCGTGTACCAATGTGTTTTTCGTTCCGAATTTCATATGTACATTTATCCGACGCTCCTACGGTGAAGGAAAACATCGTGAGGAAACCTGCGTACATCTGCGAAGCGATTCAAAGGTGTACGTAGTCAACCAATCCGCACTGAGCCAGCGTGGTTGACTAAGGCCTAATCGCCCTAACGTAGTTAGGGTAGGCTCGAGCCCCTCGGTGGGGACGTTTGAGTTTATTTTCAAAGGATATTGTTATAGTTGCTAATAGGACACATAATGTAAATCTATAATTGGTACAGTTACATGCCGACTACGAGCAACGGTGTTGAAATAGTTATTTATGCAACTGTTGTATAATCAGGGGTATTAAAACATGAATGTGGGTTTGTGATAATAGTATCATATGAATGTTTTAATACCTGATTATAACAGTTGCATACAAGACTTTATCTACAATCATGATGTGAGTAATTGTTTGTTTACGATTTCCAATATTCGAGTGAAAAAATGGCGGGAAATAACACGATAAGACGAGAATCCGAAATTACGTATTAGTCTACAATTTATTTATTTTTAAAAAAAATTAGCGATCTGGTGAAAATGTCATTGCATGAGAATGTTCTTTTTTTGAAATTCATATCACGCGTTTGGATGATATAATGATCATAATATCATTGAGTGTTTTAATGTTGGCAATAAGCTAATTGTTATAGGTTCTTTTATAGAGGACTAGCTGTGCCAGCGACTTCGTCCGCGTGGAATAGTTATTTTGAGCATTATATTTATTTTTGCAAATAACCACCTCAGCCGATCCCGTTACCCGATCTTGACAACGCGACATATCCAAATTTGATTAAAAACGATTCTAGTGAGTTAACATTAAATGATAGACATATACCGTCGCGGACGTTTTTTTAGATCATATGTTTTGGTATCTAGAACCGTTTTCGCAGCGCACGCAACGGAAGCCGTCAAAGATGAATAATTTTCCCCGTTTTTTCCACATTTTCCATTATTTCTTCGCTCCTATTAGTCGCAGCGTGATGTTATGTAGCCTAAAGCCTTCATCGATAAATGGGCTATTCAATAAAAAAAAATCAATTCGAACAGGAATTCCAGAAACAAACAATCAAACAAACAAACTCTTCAGCTTTATATATAATATTAGTATAAATAAATAAATAAATAAATAAATATTTGTTACACTTACACCAATTAGCCTAGCCCAAACTAAGCTCTGTAAGGCTTGTGCTATGGGATCTAGGGTAACGGATAGACATACATATATAAATATTTTTTATAGAAATATATATCAACAACCATGACTAGAGTACACATGCTTGTATTCATCATACAAACATCTGCCCCCACCGGGATTCGAACCCGGGACCTCAGAGATGGCGACACCTTGAAACCGGTGTATTATCCACTCGACTATAGAGGTCGTCTCTCGAGTATAGGTTAATAGCATGATAGTAGATAAAAGTATTGAAAATCCATCAGGTTCTGGCCTTCACCGACGGCGAAACTGTGTCGGTGATGCCGCCTGCGCAGGACCATAAGCGCATCGGCGACGGGGACGTGGGCCCCAACACCGGCGGCATGGGCGCCTACTGCCCCTGCCCGCTC
Source organism: Scirpophaga incertulas (assembly GCA_036419045.1). Classification (NCBI taxonomy): domain Eukaryota; kingdom Metazoa; phylum Arthropoda; class Insecta; order Lepidoptera; family Crambidae; genus Scirpophaga; species Scirpophaga incertulas. The sequence goes on along the minus strand of CM071641.1, from coordinate 4,106,453 downwards.
ATCACGCCCGCCCAGCTGGCCGACGTCAAGGACCAGGTGCTGCAGCGCGCCGTGGACGGCATGAGGGCCGACGGCATCAACTATGTGGGTGAGTACATGACACAACGCTGATTACCTTACAAGTAATGCCTAAGAGATACACCCGCTAATCTGCTTATTTTAAGAGCCTGCAAAGGAGATTACCCATTCCAGTACTTTTTGTAGCAACATAGGGAAGATGCAATATTTTTATTTTTGTGCTCATTTTAAAGAACTCCACGTAGAATAGACCACAAGTATATTGAAAAATGAAAAGACTGTATATTACTGAAAAAAATGCGGTTTAAAATTGTCAATTTAAATTTTCGCGCTAAAACGGACCTACAGTTCGTATGACGTCACTCCTGTCTGTCATTGTCACTGGCTCACTGATTGTACTGCGCGTGTCATTGCTGGCTTTAGTTGCTCTTGCATTTATCTCGACTTTCAAGGTATTATTTTGTATAAATTTACAATGGACTATTCATCAACATCAGGTGATCATAACTATGCTATTGTGCGATCATAACAAAAGCCGTGTGGGCGTATATTTGTTGTGCCAATGTGTCCATCTACTTCAAATAAGTTTCCTAATAAATTGTTTTTGACTGGACCTTTTGACCCAAAACTGAGTAAAATGTGGTTTCAAGCGGCGAAAAGGAATGACATTTATTCCCCAAATACTTTATTTATTTATTATTTATTTTATTATCAATTAATTTATTTATGTGATGCTGTGAAGACCACTTTGACGTAAGTCGCATATATTTATTGTAAACCTAGTTAATCTGCTTGTACACAAAAGAAACAGCACTTAACACTTACCCAAACTTTTCAATGCCCTACCAACCTACCTAACACTAACCCAAACATTTCAATGTCTTTTTACATACATACATACACTCACGCCTTTTTCCCATGGGGGTAGGCAGAGATTACGTCTTTCCACTTGCTACGGTCTTTACATATCTCTCAATGTCTTTTTGTTTGGTCCCTTTCATTTCTACACTTGAAAACTGCACTTTCGACAAAAAATGTCACTACCATGTCAACATTAACTTTTGGCAGAGTCCTGGAATCTGCATTGGCAAACCCAACTTCCATTTTTATTCAAAAAACGCAATTAATTTTGGTTCACTTTTACTACAACTTATAACCTCAAATAAGTTGTCATAACAGGAGTGACGTCACTGAACGCTGATTGGTGTTTTAAATCCGTTCCACGTTACTTTTGATTCGTAATTATTGTTAAAAAAACAACATCATTTTAAATATAAACCTTGCAGTGGCCCTACTTTTATATTTTTTTAGCAAATAAATAACAAAATTTTCATAAATATTATAATGATTTTCTTACCAAAAATAAAACAATAATATTTTAAGTATTATGTCTTTTCTGCTTAAACATTCCATTTGGGAATAATTTTATGACAATTATCAAATTGTCATAATCTGCCAAATCGACAATCGAATCGCTTTGCTTAATGTCTATTCCCTCTATGGATGCAGAATAAAAAGAAAATCTTTTTGTTATGCCCTCAGCAATGGCAAAATAAATACTTTATTGTGTTTTTTAACACTATAACATGAAATCGATTCCAAACCATTCATGCTTTCGTCTTAGCAAACACAATAACGCTGCCCAAGCGGTTATAATCATTTTAAGGTTGCGTTCATATTCAATTTTTGTGAAAGAAAATCCTGATGTTTATTTATGAAATTCGATTCACTAGATCTATTCTAAAAATCGATTTGATGTGTACTAAATCGACTAAACGAGAACAGCGCAAAAAACTAATCATCATCCTCTTGCCCATTTCTTATTATCTGGGGTCGGCGCAGCAGATCTTTTTCTTCCATTCCTCTCTATCAGCCGTCATTTCCATGCTTACTCCTTTCATTCTTATATCATTCTTCACACAATCGATTCATCTTTTATTCGGCCTTTTTTATTATTTTTTTTTACTGCTTGTTTGCGCAAAAAACTAATGCAAACCTTATTACTTACGACATAAAGTATGCATTTCCTTGAAACTATAATAACCTAAAAACAAACTTATTTTCTTGATTATTTCAACATTCCCATTATGAATCTTGACACAAGTTGGTAAGTATCATTTATTGTTATTATATAACCAAATAAAAGCATTTTCATCGAGACACAAAAATAATAAAGTCAGTACATTTGCCCATACTAAAATGGTCAATCTCCTTTCTATTGTGACTATGGATACACCTAAAGATCCCCTTAATTTTTTATGGAAGAAAGTATTTAAATCTGTTAAGTTGTTGAAGAATAAACAAGTGACAATGAAGTGTTGAATTCTTTTCATTTTCGTAGTTGTTAACCGTTGCGCGACAGATGTTGATTTTATAAATCTTTTCATTCTCGCGGTCGCATTAATTCCTCTTGATAACTTAAACTATGCTTTTCAGGGCTCCTTATCCCTAGTCCCTTTCTAGACTTCGAGTGTTCATAACACAATTATTGCTCACTTGAAGAGATACTTATATAGAGAATTTGAAAACCTTTGACACCAAAGAGCATACATCACTATTATTTAAATCAATCATTTTGATTATGTCGACAGTTTGTTCGCTCCTCGTAGCAGACTGACGCATATTAAACTCGATTTATTAGCGATGGAAATTGATTGATATTATTTATTATTGTTACATAGTATGTTTATCAGAACAACGCTTTTTGTCATAGCAACTGAAGTACATTTTTTTTATTTCTGAGATAATTAAGGCATATATATCTCGAGAATGCGGTCCAAAATTTGCTATCAGCGTTTATGTACCTAATCAGTGAATTCCTCGAATAGTTCTAACAATTCAAACAAATAATAGGCACTTTTTTTTTGCCTGAATCCTACGCAAGCACTAACTGGGCCACGCCCCTGTTAGTGTTTACAATAATAAAAAAATGGATAACTTTTTATCTACTTATTCTACAAACAAATACGGACTTTATTTCTTTACATTAAAGTTATAGTTAGATCGAATTGCTTGACATTCAAGTCCTCATTTCTCTTTCCAGTATTATTATTATTAGTCGGCGCCATTTGACAGTAACGCGTGAGTTGAAGTAGAAAAGAGGTTGATTATAGTAGCTTGGAAATAACAATTAACAATTATGAAAATGTAATAAAAATACAGTCGGCAGCTGGAGAAATGTCCACCCTAGCTGTACATCTTTCATTCGTGTCAATTCAATGACATCGGGACAGGGCCAGAAAGCGCTTCTAATATTTGAGTGAAAGTGGGCTTATTGGTTGTCAAGCGGAAATATACGCATTGACTGCAACATTTAGATCGCAACAGTTAACGTGTCAATTTTAGTTTAGAAATAAAAAATACAGACTCGTAGCTGTACAAAGACTTGAGATAATTACACACTCTGCATAAGATTTGATATTTCAATATCTGCTAAAATTATTTTGTCACTAAAATTGGAACGATTATCGCGTGCGCAGTTATTATATACATAAATGTTTTTCTTTCAACTATCGCTCAGCGAGTTGATGTGTCTGGGTGATGACATTACACCAACCTTTGATGTTGGTGTTAATGAAACTATTTGAGATTGTCACACATATAATAATGTCACATATGGACGTCTTCTTAATTTGCATTTAATGGCGACAGTAAATTTAAAATAGATACTCTTTTTAAGTGCGGGTCAGTCGTATCTCTCATAACTAGAGATCGGATAATCGGATGCATATTTACCTAAAGTTAGTTTAAGACAAAGTATGGAAACGGCTTTTTATTGTTTTGTTAAATAAAAGTCCCGGGATTGCGGAATTGGATAGCCGGATGTTTATTTATTTATCTAATTTAGTTTTTGACAAAGTATGGAACTGTCTTTTTATTTTATTTCCATAAATAAAAATCCCGGAATTCCGGTACTGTAGAACCGTTGTAGAATAGCCAAGTAGTGCGAAAATGGAGACAAACACAGAAAAACACCCGAACACATGACAAGCACAGTGACGAATGTCTTATACAACAGCAGGAATCCGGTCGCTAATAGTCTGTACTTGCTCACAACTGCCGTCTCACTCACACTCATTAAATCGGAAGTTAACTCAGAGTGAGATACTAGACCATACTTACGCCCGGGCACCATTTCTGTTTTTTTATTCAATTATTTAATTGATTATTGTTTTAGTCAAACTAGCTCACTACTTTCGTATAACACTCTTCATGTAATAAATCGTACATTCATAAATCGCACGGGAACTGAAACTAAACTTCATGTAAGTACGTATGCATAGTTGTATAAATGAACCCGGAGTCTCGGTCTTTTGAAAATAAATACCACGTGCTAATTTAGTAATTTTCAAACAATATCACTACGTTAAATTTGTAGTCCCGTATTGGGATTTTTATTTAACAAAATGTATTTTAAAAAGCCGCTTCCATAATTTGTGAGCCAAAAATTAACTTTAGATAAATATGCATCCGATTATCCGATCTCTACTCATAACAGACAACTCGTCTTTTCTGACTGTGCTTTTGAATGAAATCATTTAGTTGTAATGTTTAAAATATTAAATAATACTCTATTTAAAGTTAAGTAATTTTTTACCGACGTATCTAATTACATGGTGTTCAAATGGTTCTAGAAATCTCATATGGTGATAAGGCTCTTATTTTGCTGCTTGTTTGTGTTCTATTCTATAACTGAAATTTATCGTAGATTTTTTGCTGTTTCTATCAATCCGTCTAGGAACAAACATCTTTAGTTTCTTTGTCTATTTATTTATTTATTAAGGTAACAAACAGTCTTATAATAAAGCATGAAAACATAAAAAAATATATGCAAACAGACCTAAAGCACCATTATTTTCGTTATGACTATTGCAGAGTGTAAAGATATGTGATGGAAACCATTATATAGGTACATATCAAATATTAGACACAAAACGTAAAGAAAAAAAAAAGACATCTATAGTTTGTGGAAACAATGACCTGCTAGTTTATTTTTGTATACCCCCAGGGAGTCACAAAACACATCTACATCGAATTGTAATCCATACTATATATACTATAATATTATAAATGCGAAAGTAACTCTGTCTGCCTGTCTTTTCCGCTTTCTCGCCAAAACTACTGAACCGATTTAAATGAAATTTGATACACAGATAGTCTAGAGCCTGAGAAAGGACAGAGGCTACCTTTTAAAGCAGAAAAGGGTTGTAAAAGTTTGAAAGGAGGGGGTGAAAGGTTGTATGGCAGTATTGTTAAAACCACTGAACCGATTTAAATAAAATTTTATACACAGATAGTCTAGAGCCTGAGAAAGGACATAGGCTACTTTTTCATTTAAAAAAGGTTGTAAAGGGTTGTAAAAGGTTGAAAGGAGGGATAATAGGTTGTATAGAAATATTGTTAAAACTACTGAACCGATTTAAATGAAATTAGGTACACAGATAGTCTAAATAAAGCCCGAGAAAGGACATAAGCTACTTTTTTTATACAAAATAGGTTGTAAAGGGTTGTAAAAGGTTGAAAGAAGGGATGCTAGGTTGTATGGAAATATTGTTAAAACTATTGAACCGATTTAAATGAAATTTGGTACACAGATAGTCTAGAGGCTGAGACAGGATAGAGACTACCTTTTAAAGCAGAAAAGGGCTGTAAAGGGTTGAAAGGAGGGGGTGAAAGGTTGTATGGCAGTATTGTAAAAACCACTGAACCGATTTAAATAAAATTTTATACACAGATAGACTAGAGTTGGTACGTCGGTTGGTCGGACGGACTACGTTTGGTATATACGGGGTAACCACCCCGTATATACCAATCGTAAAACCCGAGGACCCAAGGAAGGAAATAAGATAATTTTACCGACGGAAAACATATCCTTCCTGTGGGAAATTCGAATATAACGCTGGCGAAGCCGCGGGCGGAAAGCTAGTTTATTATAAAAATTCGAATTGTAATTTATTATAAAAATTACAAGAACGCCGGATATTGCCGGATTATGTGCAATAAAGTCCATCTCGCTGCCAGCCTGACTCTTTAGACAGGCGAGCTGGTTAGTTGGTCATGAAAATCTAGTCTCCAACGAGTTTCAGATCCTCCAACATCGTCGTTATTAAGTCTTTTTGTGTTGTACAACTTGAATTTAGGTATTTGTGTTCAGAATTTGCACAAAATAACTCCACCTGCACCGTTCTACCATCGAACGACGCGGAGTGATGTGGTTGACATTCCGCCCATTCGCACCAAACGATTCGCGTCCATATTTATAACGCCAACTGCCAAACTGTGGAATGATCTTCCTGCGTCCGTGTTTCCAACTAAATATTTGGGAAATTTCAAGGTGAGAGAGAATAAGTGTTATTTGAGTTTGTGTGTCACCTTAGGCAATACCCTCGCATTCTATCAGACAAAATTGAGGTCAAACGCACCTAAATGCGTAATTTAAAAAAAAAACACTAATATGAACAGAAATATTTTTCAACGAACTAAAGAAATATTTTCGGAGAATATATTTAACGAGGAAGATACAAGGATGAACATGAAAAGAGTAAACAAGTAGTCAGGAAATATACAATGACCTTACATAGTGTTTAAACACGTGGACTCACGAATGATATGTGTTACTGAGGAAATTGTTCATACATGTGTAACAGACCAGTACATTTAGCACTGATGCAGGGTGCAATTTTAAATGAGACTTACGACAGTGCAATAAGACATACTTTGTGACGTGGCCAATATTATTTTCTTCATATCTCAATCCGTCTAGAATGATATGTCGATTTGTTTACAGATGACGTTGATGGATATAATTTTACGTACTTGTTCGTAGAATGTTAGCACAAAGATTTCAAAATGTTCTTCAGACTTTCGTTCTTTGTGAAGAAGTTTTGCAGTTACTTTAAGATTTTTCTGGATGTCTGACAATAAAGGATTTTAGTTCTGTTATTAAGTTATCTTTCGGTCCAAATATATTTACCTAAGACAAATTGTCCATCTAGGTGAAGTCCAACTTCAAGCTTCAATGGGCAATGTTCGAGAACTTACACGGTATATTCTCGGCCCATCGCCAAGTCTGATTCGTCCTGTCAGTGATGACATATGGAAGCGAAACATGGCCACCAGCAATGGACCTTATAAACAGGTTCAAAGTCACTCAAAAGGCATTGGAGAGGGCTATGCAGATATATATTCTTTGGGTGATCGAATCACAAAATTATGAAATCCGCAGAAGCCTTGAAGTTCGTTCAAAATGCTGACGAAAAAATATTTGTTGAAATTTTTGTATACTTTTTTCAATTTAATTAAACAATCCGTAAGATTCAAGAGTAATTAATTGCACTGTTAAGGTTCAAATGAAATGCAAAAAATAAATAATCCCGTAAGTCCGAAAATAATAAATTCGTGATAAATAAAATGATGAGAAACCAATGGCCAACCAATAACCGAACCGTCCACTTTGTGATCTCAGTGGATCCAACGAATATAAATAAATGTTGTTACGTTTTTTTTTGTTTTTGCACAGCTGGAAGTTGCAGTTTTAATCCTTGTTTCTGTGTATGCTTTTTCCATTGCTTTTTCATCGGCATATTTAGTTTATTTTATTCAGGCGTACTTTTCTTTTGTGAATAGAAAAAAGTCAATAGAAAGTACCCTATAGGTTTTGATTCCCTTGCAAATGTCAAAATATGCAATGTAAATGGAACATCAACGGCGATATCTGACAGACGGACGGACGGACAACAAAGTGATCCTATAGGTTCTGTTTTTACCTTTGGAGGTACGGAATCCTAAAAAAAAATAGAAATATTCCCAGATTGATAAGCCCGCTGAAGGTAAAGTCGCCTGTGTTATTTCAGCGGTCCGTTACGTCACGCACTACCGTTGCTTCGTACTATTACGTCCGCGGCTGGCCTCTGACCCAGTGTTGCTTTTTACAATAAACAACGATAGAGCGACGCAAATATGTCTCCGCGGCGATGTAGTGATGCTTGCGTGCTAATGGAGATGTACTCGACTCCAACTGCTGCGTTCCACACGTCGTGAATTGGCCGGGACAGTCCCGACTTGGACCGGTTGCGTCGAGTAATGGAGTTAAATATTATATCGCCTAGATTTTTCCATGTGACTATATAAACGTAGCATGTCGACTCACAGAGAGACTCCAACTGGGAAGTGGTCAGTCAGCGTTAATTATACTTGGTTATTTGTAAATTGTATAGATTAATTAAAAAGTGTATTTTTGAGAAGTACAGCTTGTAATATTATTTAATCTTCTAACTGCTGTTGTGTCCCTCGCACTCTACGAGCGAGTTCGAGCATGCAGCTCTGATTTTTCATTGGTTTTTCCTCATTAGAGGAAGGTTGAGAATCCTGACAAGGAGCACGAAACGTGCCCCCGCAAAGGCAAGTGTCACGGAGGTTATGTCGGACTCCACGCGGCCAGAACGGTCTGACCACGTGACCTGCCGACTAAACTCAGCCTGTGCCTAAGTTCTGAGAACCATATAGACAAATCGTGAGGGTATTTTTCATTCATTTCAAGCAGTCGCTATTCGGCGTGGGTCATCCTCGTAGTGATGAGTATCCGCTAGAAATTTAAGTTTCTTCCCTGTACTAAGTACAAAAATAGACTCTAGATATCGTATCTTTACCTTAAAATATTAGGTTGTAGGAGATTCTTTTCTTTCCTGAAACAATCTCGAAATTCAAAAATATACAGTAACATTCTAGAACTCTCTCGGTGCTTTCATACGAGGCTAGTTTAAAAGATTATTTTTAAAGTTTACATCCTCCATGACAATGCACCACACATCGGCAAAAAGACTCAAAAAAATTAGAGGAACTCTGTTGGGAAACCGTACCACATCCCCCTTATTCACCCGACTTGGCACCTTTAGATTATCACGTATTCAAGCATTTAAAAATTTTTTTAAGTAAAAAAATTTCAAAGATTTTAATAATCTAAAAACAGAAGTGACAAAGATTGATTTGATTCTAAACTTCCAGAGTTTTGGGCCAGAGGTATCAGCGAACTTCCTAATAGATGGAGCACTGTCATTAGTTCTGACGGCGATTATATTGTAAATTAAAACTAAACTTTAATAAAGAAAATGAATTCAAAACATTTTTGTTCTTAATTTTTTAACGAACTATTCCTACAACCTAATAATTAAAAGACTTGAAATGACTTAATGAAATGTACTCTCGTACAGAAAAGGTCCAATTATATTATTTACTCCAAACGATTATATGACAATAATATTATATCCCGAAGTTATCTTAGGTAAATGTGGTCATCTTGTTATATCAATGACATATTTTTTTTAGATATGATTGTTAAAAATAGTTTAGATATAATTTTCACTCGTAACTACCTACCTATGTAATTGACTACTTTATTATGTAATTGTATAGAAATGTTATCATTTAACGATGCGGTCGAGTTTTCGTGTTGGAAGATTTTCTTAAGTAGTAAAAAAGATTAAAGATTTATCTTGTAATAAATGCCGGGAGGGTGGATAGCACAAAATTTTATAGGATTTATTATTATTACTTTAAAATGTAATCAGTAACATAAAAAAATACACACACTATACAACATAATAGGTAATGTTATTATCTCTGGAACCTTAACCGCTGTCAACAAGGACCCTGATCTTGTCTTTGTACTGATTTATTGCCATCTCTTAATAATTATAAATAGACTGATAAAATTCTTCAGACAATTGCTTGTCAAATCAAGTTTTGTGGAGCATATTCAGGAATAATTTATCAGTCTTTTTTGAAATATAAACAGTTTTAACCTGTTTTTTTTCCTGGGAAATTACACTAGACCCATATTTTTTCCTAAAATCTATGGTTTCTATTTCATGTCCTTATAATTAATTTCATTTCTATAAAAAAAAAAAAAATTCAGCTATTAAAATAACCAGATTTTTCTATGTATTCAGACATTCAGCAAATAACACGTAGTCATTTAAAACACGAAAACCTAAGTTATGATTTTCTTCATTTCTTATTAAAGAAACTATTTATATCGGTTCGGTTTTGGAGTAATAAACATAGAACTATGAACCCTTTTCGTAGGTACTTTCTGTCCAAAATCGCACTCTACTATCGAATTCAAGCATAATGTAACAGCAATAGATTTTATAAATGCTTATTTTTCAATTGTAGTGACCTTGAGGTTTCCTTTTAAAATTGACAAGATAAGAGAAAATAAAAGCGAAGTCGATTTATCTCTCATCTTTTAATGTCGTCAAACTCTCATTTTTTAATGCTATTTAATTGAAGTGTCTCAATTGTAACACCATTTTTTGTGTTTGTTTGTTTAACTATAAACACAAATTTACTGGGAAGTGTTAAACACACATCCGATTTTTCCCTGATTTTTCTAATAGTTATTCAGCTATTCATGATTGAGACTAATTCATTTATGCCCCATCAGCCCTTCTTGAGTTGTAAGTGATATAACTAACACTTTCTTTTTTGTATATTAAAGATTACAATTTCCTTATAATACTTACTTTGTTCATAAAATGTTCACGATCTCTTATCTGGATCTTTTTACTCCAAATATCCACATTTCAAAATAAAATCACTTTTACTACTTGACGGATAAACAGGTATTTTAACAACGCGTATCTTTTTCGTGTGGAAAATCTTATATAATGCTGTTAAATAAATTAAGTGCATATGAAATGCGGTCAACTAATTTTCGTTAGGTAGATCCAGATTTGAACTACTAAACCATGCAACAGGTCCTCTGTCTATAACTAGAGAAGGGAAGTTGCTATTTGTTGTTTAAACTTGTGTATTCTCTTTCAGGAGTACTATATGCAGGTTTGATGATCACCAAGTCGGGTCCCATGACCTTGGAATTCAATTGCCGCTTCGGGGATCCCGAGACGCAAGTGCTGATGACACTGTTGGAATCGGACCTCTATAATGTTATGAATGTAAGTAAATTAGATAAAAATAAAATGATTCTTACATTCACACTTATTAGCTTAGGCCAAAGCTTCTGCGACCGGCCCGACCCAATCACCCGCGCAAACGAATCCCTTCCGCCGGCTACCAACCGCGTCGTCCCTCACGCCACACAACCGTTTCTCGCTCACTCACCGCGTTCATCGGCGAGCGCGACGACCCGGGCTACACAACCCTCGTCAAACATATACCTGCTACCGTTACTTACCGGGCAGATTCTGCCCATCCACTACACGGCGATCTTGACCGTTCGAACCATTAGACGGTGCGCTCAAGTTGCGTCGACACCTTTTATTTCAACCCTAACGACTCCGGAACGGTCGCCGGTGGCGTTAGCAGGCTAGGCCTTCTGTTCGTGCGCCTTCCACAAACAAAGCTAAATATAGTGTCACCTTTGGTAGAAGGTTCAAATGAAACTAAAAGTATATATATAAATTTATTTATATTAAAAATTAGGCTAGGTATATAAAAATATAGGTTATGTTAGAAAATAATATAAATTAGGTAGGTCCTCTCAGGGTGTGAGAACGTTAGAGTTTGAGATATAGATTTGAAGTAAAGATTTGAGCTGTATCGGCTTACACAGTTAGATTGGAATACCACTTCCCTGTAGTGTGTCTAGTTCTATAGCTGTAGCTCCCAGGGAAGTCCGGTCCTCCAAATGGCAAATCTTCTAGTTTGGAGTATGCAGCAGTAGACAACCAGCCATACGTAGAATATTGATGGTCGACGTCTATTTGTTGTAATATCCCAGTCAGGATATCACAAATCACTTATTTAACTTTGATAAATAGTGTAGTTTTAGTTTAAATAAGTAACTACTTATCCCTACTAGAATACAAAAGCTTAGTATGACATTTAATTCGACAACAGTTATTCAATTTGTAGAATTGATCTTGACAAGTCACGGTCGTAGGTCGAAGTGCGATACTTCTTTTTGCAACGCAAAACCTCCACACAGTGACGTGAATCAATGTCAATTTACGCTCAGCGCCTACTGTTCTTGATAGCAATTTAGCTAGACATTCAGTTGGCTACAACTTTTAATAAATCTGATTACTATTTATGATTTTATTTAATTTATGTATTAAAAAGGTAATTAATTATATTGTGTTTGTAGGACATTTATTATAAAATAAAATAAAATAGCTTACTTAGAAAGACTTAGAAGAAACGGTAACGTTACAATAGCCATCTGAGCCTTCAGCATAGGACCGTCAAAAAAAAAACTACTTGAAATCGATGTACAAACCATTCGGAATAAGTATTGAGAAAATTACTACTAAGCTCTTCGATCATTGTGCCCAAGTATTTCATGGTTTCATTTTGTGCTTTTTGTGCTGTATAAGACAGTTTTTATGCTACATGATAAGGAATATCACATCACAGCACAAATGGTCTTTAAAGTCGGTGGTGACGTGGTCTCGGTACTGGCTATCTAATCTGGAGATCCTTGATACAAACCTTCTATGTACCAATGGGGTTTTTGTTATTGGGAATTATGAGACTTGAAAAAAAAACAACACTTAACCGATAAGATAATGAAATGTTGACATTAGAAAATTGTTTTGGTGAAAAGTCAAAAGGGGCAACACTGTAAAAATATACACAGAATGTTAACATTTGTAAAAATTACAATTTACCGCTGTTATGAGATCTCCGTTTTCGTTTTGTTCTTTACTCGAAAAACTGGGGAATTCCAAGGTGTGAGAAATTGGGTAAGAAGGTTTTGTCACCCTAATACAGTTAGGGTAGATACCCCCTACCGTACAATCTCGTACGAGGCGGCGACGGTTCTGGGACGCTCACCGCCATTTGACATCCTGGCCGATATGTACGCGGCGACGTATTCGTCGCGGCGTGTCGACCGGCGGAGCGATGGGGGGAGCGCCCTGGAACCCGCGCACGAAGTGTCTAAGCGGGAGTGGCACCGACGGATTGTGGCGGCCTGGCGTGCGCAGCTCGAATTACGGTTCTGCGCGCGCCAGCGGGCCGTCGGTGCCGTACTCCCGCACCTCGAAGCTTGGCTCCACGGGAAGGAGGAGATCATCTACCGATTGACTCAGATACTCACCGGGCACGACTGCGTTGGTGAGTATCTGTGCCGAATAGGACGGGAGGGATCGACACATTGCCACCACTGCGCATCCGACCTCAACTCGGCCAAGCACACGCTGGCGGAGTGCCCTGCGTGGGCCTCCGAACGCCGAGTCTTGGTCGCAGAGATTGGGCGAGATCGAGAGAGACGAGGGAGGTTGGAGGGCTGTGGCCTCCTTCTGTGAAGCAGTGATGCTCCAAAAGGAGGCCGCCGAGCGGGGTAGGGAGATGGCCGATCCCGCTCGAAGAAGGCGGCGCCGGGCTCGGTAGCACAGCTACGGCGCCGCCGTGGGTCGCCGGCGGGCGCGAGGAAGTCTCAACCGTTACGGCGACCCGGGATGGACCACGCCCCTTCCGTGGCCGGGGGGCGTCGTCGGTTGTTGAGACCGGGGAGGTAGTGTTCCTCCCCCGAGGAAGGCTCCCCTGTATCGACGGGGGAGCGGAGGCTGGGGGATCCCGGAAGTAGCTTGGTGTTCCGGGGGCTCCCTACATGCCTAAGGAAAGTCATCCCTGAGGTTTTTAGTGGGTAGGCCTTACCCTTCTGGGGAGGAGAGCCCTACATAACCGCCGGCTCGCCACAGCCAGGGTATGCAACTTAATTCATTTTCCTCAGGAGAACAAAAAAAAAAAGGGTAGATACCCCAGTGGGAATGAATATGATTAGTTATGTTAATATATAAAATGAAGGAAGTAGTTAAAATAATAATGGTATTATCTGCAGGCATGTGTGAACGGAGGCCTGAGTAAGTTCCAAGTTACGTGGAACACCAAACTGTCTGCTGTGGGCGTGGTGATCGCGTCCAAGGGCTACCCAGAGACGTCCACCAAAGGCTGTGTCATCAGTGGTATGTACTAATTTCTATAGATTTATTATTCCATTTCTTCAATTGTTTTAAATGTATTTAGCGTTGTTATGACTGATTTGTGATAGAGTCTGGTGCAATGGACGCCCTCTGTGTCACGTTTTAAGCGTTTTGGGTTTTTACACTCGAATGTGTAACGGGGTTGAAGGGCTTTTCGGACTAGTGGATTGGTATTTGACATCATATAGGATAATATATTTTATAAAAATAATTTTATATATTATATGAATATATTTTTTATCGCAGCGTGTGCGGAAAATATTTTGCAATATTTTACAGAGAATTTACAAAAATATGTCGCAAAATATTTATAGTAGTCCGCAGTTGCACTAAGCTTGTATTCCTTCACTTGATAAAAAGTCGTAGTATAAGTCCACACTATGAATTTATGGAGTCGATAAAGTATTAATCTATATAAACAAAAGTGCGTCTTCGAAATGTATGAACGATTGCATCAAATTGATTTATTATTTTGTTATTGTATATCTTAGGCTTATTGATTAAAACTAGCGTTCCATCCAAGTCACTCCGTAAAATTATTTGTATCCTGTCAATTTTGTTTGGAATTTAGCCAGCTTCTGCAGATAACAACTCAAGTTTATTATCGGCTCTTAGGCGTTTTTTTAAACGTTTTTTAAAGTAAAGTTGTGTTGCGGTAAAATGAAAAATAAATGGTGGTGAGATTAAGGTGGAGGGCGGGGCAGGGCTGTCGCAGGTGCAGTCGATGCCGGGCGTGTGCGTGTTCTACAGCGGCGTGTCGCGCGGCGCCAACGGGTCGCTGGTGACGTGGGGCGGGCGCGTGCTGTGCGTGGTGGCGCGCGGCGCGCTGCGGGCCGCCGCCGCCGCCGCCACGGCCGCCGCCGCCGCGCTCGACTTCCCCGGCGCGCAGCACCGCAAGGACATCGCGCACCGCGCCTTCTCCAAGTGAGTGCCGCCCCGCCGCCCCACCGCCCCACCGCCCCAGGTGCGGGCCGCCGCCGCCGCCGCCACGGCCGCCGCCGCCGCGCTCGACTTCCCCGGCGCGCAGCACCGCAAGGACATCGCGCACCGCGCCTTCTCCAAGTGAGTGCCGCCCCACCGCCCCACCACCGCCCCAGGTGCGGGCCGCCGCCGCCGCCGCCACGGCGCCGCCGCCGCGCTCGACTTCCCCGGCGCGCAGCACCGCAAGGACATCGCGCACCGCGCCTTCTCCAAGTGAGTGCCGCCCCGCGGCCCACCGCCGCCGCACGCCGCCGCCCATCCGCCCCAGGTGCGGTGCCAGCCGCCGCCGCCCGCGCCGACGCCGGCCGCCGCCGCCGCGCTCGACTTCCCCGGCGCGCAAGCAAGCCGCAAAGGACCATCGCCGCAGCCCGCGCCTTCCTCAAGTGAGTTGCCGCCGCCACCGCACCCACCGCCGCCGGCTGCGGGCCGCCGCCGCCGCCGCCACGGCCGCCGCCGCCGCGCTCGACTTCCCCGGCGCGCAGCACCGCAAGGACATCGCGCACCGCGCCTTCTCCAAGTGAGTGCCGCCCCGCCGCCCCACGCCCCACCGACCGCCCCAGGTGCGGGCCGCCGCCGCCGCCGCACGGCCGCCGCCGCCGCGCTCGACTTCCCGGCGCGCAGCACCGCAAGGACATCGCGCACCGCGCCTTCTCCAAGTGAGTGCCGCCCCGCCGCCCCACCGCCCACCGCCCACCGCCCCAGGTGCGGGCCGCCGCCGCCGCCGCCACGGCCGCCGCCGCCGCGCTCGACTTCCCCGGCGCGCAGCACCGCAAGGACATCGCGCACCGCGCCTTCTCCAAGTGAGTGCCGCCCCGCCGCCCCACCGCCCCACCGCCCCACCGCCCCAGGTGCGGGCCGCCGCCGCCGCCGCCACGGCCGCCGCCGCCGCGCTCGACTTCCCCGGCGCGCAGCACCGCAAGGACATCGCGCACCGCGCCTTCTCCAAGTGAGTGCCGCCCCGCCGCCCCACCGCCCCACCGCCCCACCGCCCCAGGTGCGGGCCGCCGCCGCCGCCGCCACGGCCGCCGCCGCCGCGCTCGACTTCCCCGGCGCGCAGCACCGCAAGGACATCGCGCACCGCGCCTTCTCCAAGTGAGTGCCGCCCAACCGCCCCACCGCCCCAGGTGCGGGCCGCCGCCGCCGCCGCCACGGGGCCGCCGCCGCGCGCTCGACTTCCCCGGCGCGCAGCACCGCAAGGACATCGCGCACCGCGCCTTCTCCAAGTGAGTGCCGCCCGACCGCCCCACCGCCCCACCGCCCCAGGTGCGGGCCGCCGCCGCCGCCGCCACGGCCGCCGCCGCCGCGCTCGACTTCCCCGGCGCGCAGCACCGCAAGGACATCGCGCACCGCGCCTTCTCCAAGTGAGTGCCGCCCCACCGCCCCACCGCCCCAGGTGCGGGCCGCCGCCGCCGCCGCCACGGCCGCCGCCGCCGCGCTCGACTTCCCCGGCGCGCAGCACCGCAAGGACATCGCGTACCGCGCCTTCTCCAAGTGAGTGCCGCCCCACCGCCCCACCGCCCCAGGTGCGGGCCGCCGCCGCCGCCGCCACGGCCGCCGCCGCCGCGCTCGACTTCCCCGGCGCGCAGCACCGCAAGGACATCGCGCACCGCGCCTTCTCCAAGTGAGTGCCGCCCCACCGCCCCACCGCCCCACCGCCCCAGGTGCGGGCCGCCGCCGCCGCCGCCACGGCCGCCGCCGCCGCGCTCGACTTCCCCGGCGCGCAGCACCGCAAGGACATCGCGCACCGCGCCTTCTCCAAGTGAGTGCCGCCCCACCGCCCCACCGCCCCACCGCCCCAGGTGCGGGCCGCCGCCGCCGCCGCCACGGCCGCCGCCGCCGCGCTCGACTTCCCCGGCGCGCAGCACCGCAAGGACATCGCGCACCGCGCCTTCTCCAAGTGAGTGCCGCCCCACCGCCCCACCGCCCCAGGTGCGGGCCGCCGCCGCCGCCGCCACGGCCGCCGCCGCCGCGCTCGACTTCCCCGGCGCGCAGCACCGCAAGGACATCGCGCACCGCGCCTTCTCCAAGTGAGTGCCGCCCCACCGCCCCACCGCCCCAGGTGCGGGCCGCCGCCGCCGCCGCCACGGCCGCCGCCGCCGCGCTCGACTTCCCCGGCGCGCAGCACCGCAAGGACATCGCGCACCGCGCCTTCTCCAAGTGAGTGCCGCCCCGCCGCCCCACCGCCCCACCGCCCCACCGCCCCAGGTGCGGGCCGCCGCCGCCGCCGCCACGGCCGCCGCCGCCGCGCTCGACTTCCCCGGCGCGCAGCACCGCAAGGACATCGCGTACCGCGCCTTCTCCAAGTGAGTGCCGCCCCACCGCCCCACCGCCCCAGGTGCGGGCCGCCGCCGCCGCCGCCACGGCCGCCGCCGCCGCGCTCGACTTCCCCGGCGCGCAGCACCGCAAGGACATCGCGCACCGCGCCTTCTCCAAGTGAGTGCCGCCCCACCGCCCCACCGCCCCACCGCCCCAGGTGCGGGCCGCCGCCGCCGCCGCCACGGCCGCCGCCGCCGCGCTCGACTTCCCCGGCGCGCAGCACCGCAAGGACATCGCGCACCGCGCCTTCTCCAAGTGAGTGCCGCCCCACCGCCCCACCGCCCCACCGCCCCAGGTGCGGGCCGCCGCCGCCGCCGCCACGGCCGCCGCCGCCGCGCTCGACTTCCCCGGCGCGCAGCACCCAAGGACATCGCGCACCGCGCCTTCTCCAAGTGAGTGCCGCCCCACCGCCCCACCGCCCCAGGTGCGGGCCGCCGCCGCCGCCGCCACGGCCGCCGCCGCCGCGCTCGACTTCCCCGGCGCGCAGCACCGCAAGGACATCGCGCACCGCGCCTTCTCCAAGTGAGTGCCGCCCCACCGCCCCACCGCCCCAGGTGCGGGCCGCCGCCGCCGCCGCCACGGCCGCCGCCGCCGCGCTCGACTTCCCCGGCGCGCAGCACCGCAAGGACATCGCGCACCGCGCCTTCTCCAAGTGAGTGCCGCCCCGCCGCCCCACCGCCCCACCGCCCCACCGCCCCAGGTGCGGGCCGCCGCCGCCGCCGCCACGGCCGCCGCCGCCGCGCTCGACTTCCCCGGCGCGCAGCACCGCAAGGACATCGCGCACCGCGCCTTCTCCAAGTGAGTGCCGCCCCACCGCCCACCGCCCCAGGTGCGGGCCGCCGCCGCCGCCGCCACGGCCGCCGCCGCCGCGCTCGACTTCCCCGGCGCGCAGCACCGCAAGGACATCGCGCACCGCGCCTTCTCCAAGTGAGTGCCGCCCGACCGCCCCACCGCCCCACCGCCCCAGGTGCGGGCCGCCGCCGCCGCCGCCACGGCCGCCGCCGCCGCGCTCGACTTCCCCGGCGCGCAGCACCGCAAGGACATCGCGCACCGCGCCTTCTCCAAGTGAGTGCCGCCCCACCGCCCCACCGCCCCAGGTGCGGGCCGCCGCCGCCGCCGCCACGGCCGCCGCCGCCGCGCTCGACTTCCCCGGCGCGCAGCACCGCAAGGACATCGCGCACCGCGCCTTCTCCAAGTGAGTGCCGCCCCACCGCCCCACCGCCCCAGGTGCGGGCCGCCGCCGCCGCCGCCACGGCCGCCGCCGCCGCGCTCGACTTCCCCGGCGCGCAGCACCGCAAGGACATCGCGCACCGCGCCTTCTCCAAGTGAGTGCCGCCCCACCGCCCCACCGCCCCACCGCCCCAGGTGCGGGCCGCCGCCGCCGCCGCCACGGCCGCCGCCGCCGCGCTCGACTTCCCCGGCGCGCAGCACCGCAAGGACATCGCGCACCGCGCCTTCTCCAAGTGAGTGCCGCCCCACCGCCCCACCGGCCCACCGCCCCACCGGCCCACCGCCCCAGGTGCGGGCCGCCGCCGCCGCCGCCACGGCCGCCGCCGCCGCGCTCGACTTCCCCGGCGCGCAGCACCGCAAGGACATCGCGCACCGCGCCTTCTCCAAGTGAGTGCCGCCCCGCCGCCCCACCGCCCCACCGCCCCAGGTGCGGGCCGCCGCCGCCGCCGCCACGGCCGCCGCCGCCGCGCTCGACTTCCCCGGCGCGCAGCACCGCAAGGACATCGCGCACCGCGCCTTCTCCAAGTGAGTGCCGCCCCACCGCCCCACCGCCCCACCGCTCCACCGCCCCAGGTGCGGGCCGCCGCCGCCGCCGCCACGGCCGCCGCCGCCGCGCTCGACTTCCCCGGCGCGCAGCACCGCAAGGACATCGCGCACCGCGCCTTCTCCAAGTGAGTGCCGCCCCGCCGCCCCACCGCCCCACCGCCCCACCGCCCCAGGTGCGGCCGCCGCCGCCGCCGCCACGGCCGCCGCCGCCGCGCTCGACTTCCCCGGCGCGCAGCACCGCAAGGACATCGCGCACCGCGCCTTCTCCAAGTGAGTGCCGCCCCACCGCCCCACCGCCCCACCGCCCCACCGCTCCACCGCCCCAGGTGCGGGCCGCCGCCGCCGCCGCCACGGCCGCCGCCGCCGCGCTCGACTTCCCCGGCGCGCAGCACCGCAAGGACATCGCGCACCGCGCCTTCTCCAAGTGAGTGCCGCCCCACCGCCCCACGCCCCAGGTGCGGGCCGCCGCCGCCGCCGCCACGGCCGCCGCCGCCGCGCTCGACTTCCCCGGCGCGCAGCACCGCAAGGACATCGCGCACCGCGCCTTCTCCAAGTGAGTGCCGCCCCACCGCCCCACCGCCCCACCGCCCCAGGTGCGGGCCGCCGCCGCCGCCGCCACGGCCGCCGCCGCCGCGCTCGACTTCCCCGGCGCGCAGCACCGCAAGGACATCGCGCACCGCGCCTTCTCCAAGTGAGTGCCGCCCCACCGCCCCACCGGCCCACCGCCCCACCGGCCCACCGCCCCAGGTGCGGGCCGCCGCCGCCGCCGCCACGGCCGCCGCCGCCGCGCTCGACTTCCCCGGCGCGCAGCACCGCAAGGACATCGCGCACCGCGCCTTCTCCAAGTGAGTGCCGCCCCGCCGCCCCACCGCCCCACCGCCCCAGGTGCGGGCCGCCGCCGCCGCCGCCACGGCCGCCGCCGCCGCGCTCGACTTCCCCGGCGCGCAGCACCGCAAGGACATCGCGCACCGCGCCTTCTCCAAGTGAGTGCCGCCCCGCCGCCCCACCGCCCCACCGCCCCAGGTGCGGGCCGCCGCCGCCGCCGCCACGGCCGCCGCCGCCGCGCTCGACTTCCCCGGCGCGCAGCACCGCAAGGACATCGCGCACCGCGCCTTCTCCAAGTGAGTGCCGCCCCGCCGCCCCACCGCCCCAGGTGCGGGCCGCCGCCGCCGCCGCCACGGCCGCCGCCGCCGCGCTCGACTTCCCCGGCGCGCAGCACCGCAAGGACATCGCGCACCGCGCCTTCTCCAAGTGAGTGCCGCCCCACCGCCCCACCGCCCCACCGCCCCAGGTGCGGGCCGCCGCCGCCGCCGCCACGGCCGCCGCCGCCGCGCTCGACTTCCCCGGCGCGCAGCACCGCAAGGACATCGCGCACCGCGCCTTCTCCAAGTGAGTGCCGCCCCGCCGCCCCACCGCCCCACCGCCCCACCGCCCCAGGTGCGGGCCGCCGCCGCCGCCGCCACGGCCGCCGCCGCCGCGCTCGACTTCCCCGGCGCGCAGCACCGCAAGGACATCGCGCACCGCGCCTCTCCAAGTGAGTGCCGCCCCACCCCCACCGCCCCACCGCCCCAGGTGCGGGCCGCCGCCGCCGCCGCCACGGCCGCCGCCGCCGCGCTCGACTTCCCCGGCGCGCAGCACCGCAAGGACATCGCGCACCGCGCCTTCTCCAAGTGAGTGCCGCCCCACCGCCCCACCGCCCCAGGTGCGGGCCGCCGCCGCCGCCGCCACGGCCGCCGCCGCCGCGCTCGACTTCCCCGGCGCGCAGCACCGCAAGGACATCGCGCACCGCGCCTTCTCCAAGTGAGTGCCGCCCCGCCGCCCCACCGCCCCACCGCCCCACCGCCCCAGGTGCGGGCCGCCGCCGCCGCCGCCACGGCCGCCGCCGCCGCGCTCGACTTCCCCGGCGCGCAGCACCGCAAGGACATCGCGCACCGCGCCTTCTCCAAGTGAGTGCCGCCCCACCGCCCCCGCCCCACCGCCCCAGGTGCGGGCCGCCGCCGCCGCCGCCACGGCCGCCGCCGCCGCGCTCGACTTCCCCGGCGCGCAGCACCGCAAGGACATCGCGCACCGCGCCTTCTCCAAGTGAGTGCCGCCCCGCCGCCCCACCGCCCCACCGCCCCACCGCCCCAGGTGCGGGCCGCCGCCGCCGCCGCCACGGCCGCCGCCGCCGCGCTCGACTTCCCCGGCGCGCAGCACCGCAAGGACATCGCGCACCGCGCCTTCTCCAAGTGAGTGCCGCCCCACCGCCCCACCGCCCCACCGCCCCACCGCCCCAGGTGCGGGCCGCCGCGGGGCGCGTGGAGTGAATGCGTGATAACGAGTTACAGACTTGTGTTTTATATCCAACAACGTAACAAAAAGTGAGAGTTAAGAATGCACCATACACCCCCCGGACTTACGCGATAGGTGGGTCCGAGCGATTGTCACGTAAGTCGGGGTTTAACTTTGCATACAAATACATATAAAGTATGTTTAATCGGGATTGGTCCCGATTCAAAAAAAAATGTCAACAACATATTCGTAACAAATATTGTAGAATTTATTTTATTTTTAATAAACCCTAGAAATATATAACTGTAAATATCTATATCTATAAAATCTATGACAAGAACAAAACGATATCCCTATTTGAGAATGATCTGGAATTTCAACCCCTTGATACGATAGAATATAAATCTAGTATAAGAAGATCCATGCTATTATTAAGAGAATGACGTAACTTTTTACAAAACTAATATTTAATAGAAAACTATAGAGGGTAATTTGAAAAATATGTGTTCACTCGTCGACTAAGTAAATGAGACTGGCAGTCGCCACGAAGCCTCTGAGCTCGAGAGCGCTCGGATAAATTCGGCTGCTGTCGAACACTCAAACGCTACATAGCACACGTAGCGCCATCTGTTTTTCGTTAGCGACAACACGCAAAAATGGCGGACAGCAATGCCCGGGTCAATAGTTTGCACTCACCTTTAAACCCTCGGTAGACATATTTTTCTTCATATCTTCTACACTAATATATTCGTACAATACCAGTAAAAGACTTAAGCTTAATAATATGAAAAGTAATTACATGGTAAATGTTTATTCGGCTTTTAATTTAGATTCTTTATTTGCACAATATTTTCATACACATAGCCCATATAGAAGTAAATATTACAAATATCTTCTATTCTCTTCTTTAATTACTCCGGCTATCGGCGCGATGTACTTTTCTTTAGTAATGGTATACATATAAACATTTCATTTAAATCAATAACTACAGTGGACCGCCGGTAATCCGACCCCTGTCTAATCCAGCACCCCCTGTAATCCGACATGGTCTATTATTTATTATTGAATACATACATATTCGCTAAGGCACGATTGGCCCATTTCGGGACCCATGTTGGCCATCAAAGCTAAATATTTTTATAAAAAAAGTAATAAAAAAAGATGATTTTGTAGCAAGGGATGACTAAAACGTTTCAAAAATCGCCATGGCATACGTTTAATGACTATTACAAAACGTGAAATATTTAAATCTTAACCCGTCACAGGTGTACAATGCAGACGAATTAGGGCTTTTTTGGGTGAAGTTCTCTATTGTGTTGTTAAATTTACAAAATTTGACATACATAATGAAGTAGATTTGTACTTCAGAATATGTACACATAATGCGCGGCAAAATTCAAATTAAAGAAAATGATATAATATTTTTCTTTACATATATAATATAAAGAATCTTATCATTGGCTCTGTAATTTGTCGGATTACAAGGTACTCTTTTGTTAAAAAAAAATCGGACTATAAAGGGTCTTAGGGAGCGTTCAAGCATTACGTAACGCAATTGTTGAAGATGTTTGACAACCCCCCCCCCCCCCCCCCTTGTAACGCACCGTAACGTTAAACAACTTGCGTGAAAAAATTAAAAATGACGACCATACTAAATACTACTAAATAACGCATCGTAACATTTTACCGAGACCCCCACCCTCCCCCAAATTGCGTTACGTAATACTTGAATGCCCCCTTAGGCAGTACTCTATAATCCGACAAATTTGATAGTTTGTCACTGGACACTGCCCTGCAAAATGATTGTCGGATTACCGGGGGTCCACTGTATTGCTAAAATCTGATTATTTATGGTTTAATTCCAAGCAATATTTTTGAACGGTGTTTGACTGTGTGTGTGTGTGTGCGGTTGTGACTGTGTACGTACATGCGCGTCTGTGTGTACGTGCGTGTGTGCGTATATGCATGTGTTTAAGTATTACATCGTATATCTACAACTATGTCTGTTGTATTTGTTTCAGCATGTAATCCTGGAGTGCGAGTGTTTCATACTGCATTTGGCATTCATGAACATTCCATTGATGCATTTATTACATAATTTTTGGTCGTCTCATTGTTACCTTGTGTAATGTATAACGATTCGAACGAGAGAAAAATCATGTCGCTTAATGATTTTTTTTTACTGTTTATGTAATAAATGTTTCATTTTGTTTTCGCATTTCATTTGTTTTCCTGCTTGAATGTGTGAAGTAGTGCATGTGCATACATAATATATGTCCATATGACACATAGTGTAGTTTCCAAGTTATATTATTTATTAAGTGGAGGTGTCAAGTGTCATATAAAATTTCATGTTTATACGTAGATTATTTGACAAGGAATTAAACACTATTTTTAAATCGAGAGTGTTTTGAAACCAGAGTAAAGGATTTCAAAGTAAACTCCTAAGCCTAGCGAGGGATTCAAAGTACATCACTAGAGCTAAAAATAGTGTTACTCCCAAATATTTTACTTTTTATCATTCTGTATGTGAAATAATACGTCTTTGGACAATAAAAAAGACATTTTCATTTTTTTTTATCATGCAGCCAGTTACTTGTTCATACAATGTCCGTGATCGAACTCCTTGGCGAACAATTAGTCATGAATATTTAATCCTAATATCCGTAATTCGTATCCGAATCACTTTTAGTTCCTGTTCATGGAGATTAAACTCGTCTTTTCAAATATATGGGACAAAAATACATTTCTAATGCATGTTTATTTTTACACGAGGGCGTGTAAGTGATATAACAACAACTCATGACATATAGATTTTCACTTTCTTTCATATGTTAATAATTTGTCAGAAGCTAACCAATATTATTTATCATACATGCCTAAAAACTGTTATCTTGTGTTTACTATATGTAGAACGCGGGAACATTCTACATAAGTAGACAATCTTGTCAAGTAACTAGTGCGGGATTCACTATTGAGTTTAATAAATTATAGTGTACTAGCGACCCGCCCCGGCTTCGCACGGGTGCAGTGAAAAAATGGTTATGGTGGGTTATCCCTAAGAGATAGACATATACCATCGCGGACTTTTTTGTGGATTTTTGTAAGTTGTACAATACTGTAGTACATTATTTTGGTCTATCTCGTAGGGTTCAGCCAGCGTTTGCAATATAAGCGCAAAAAAAAACGTGCTTATTTACGACATCACATTAGAAACCTTTAAATTTATCAGTGTTTCTCTACTATATTATGCATTTATTATACATACAAACCTTCCTTAAGAATCACTCTATCTATTAAAAAAAACCGCGTCAAATTCCGTTGCGTAGTTTTAAAGATCTAACCATACATACGGACATACAGCGAAAGCGACTTTGTTTTATACTATGTATTGATGCAATAAGTGTAAAAACGACGGATTTATATTGAGGGCAATAGATGATCACGCGCATGTGAATAATTCTAATTCATGATTCTTGTAATAAATACATGTTATTCAAAATTTACACACAAGAAAAGGAAAGAATGAACTGTAGTTGTTTAATTAAAAACATCAAAGAAAGGTTAATTGAAATGCATATTAAAATCATTACTAAAATTTCTTATTATTATGTACCCGATCCAAAGAACCAGTCCTTTATATAGTTATGAGTCAAATTATTTCTTGGCCTTGTCCGTTCAAATGGTTTGAAGACCCATAGTTCTCAATTTCCTCAAAATACGTTAAGATGATGCCGTTATGGCTCTTTGCTAGATTTTAAAAAGTTACATGTGGGTAAAGACTTATTGGGAATCCCCACAACTTCTTGGGGTAGGCAACAACTTAAAGTATGTTGTTCTTTCAAAGAATGTTGTTAAATATACAACATATGTTATAAATATGAATAGTGTGAACATTGAATTCACTTGGGCTATCACAACATAATATAAAACAAAGTCGCTTTCT
This sequence comes from Scirpophaga incertulas, assembly GCA_036419045.1. NCBI lineage: Eukaryota > Metazoa > Arthropoda > Insecta > Lepidoptera > Crambidae > Scirpophaga > Scirpophaga incertulas. Next base: position 4,081,199 of record CM071641.1, on the reverse strand, counting down.
CTGTCACTATATCCCTATGTATGCTTAAATCATTAAAACTACAACGGAGTTTAATGCGGTTTTTTTTAATAGATAGAGTAATTGAAGAGGAAGGTTTTTATGTATATTAACATAACATATATACAATAATAACATCACTTCACGCGTTTTGTTCAATTATGTCAATTTTTCAATTGATTACTACACTTTTTATTTACACTTTTTAATTCAAACAATTTTAGAAACGTGTTTTTTTTTTTAGCTTTTTAAACTATGATTATACAACATTCACAGTTTTTCTATAGTGTATAGTATTAGCATTGTATCCGCTCGAAGACGGGGCGGGTCGCTAGTATTATATAGAAGATTGAGTCATAACAAAAATTATATTTATATTTTTGATGATTGCGAGAGAATGTTCAAAGTACTATATTTGCGATTCGAGGTGGGGCAGGTATTTTTTCCATGAGAAAATATTTCTTTCATTTGAGAGCATTCACGGGCAAAATTGCAAGCGGGAAGTTTGTGTCTTTTGTATCGGGTTGGAAACTGATAATTTGATAAACAAGAAATTAAACTTAAACACATCAATCGACATTAAAGCAACTAAATTTAAGCCAGAGGGCCTTGGCAAGGTGCCTTTCTAATTTCTATTTTCGTAATTGCATCGCTAAAATAAAAACTGTATGGTATTGACATAACCGATCGCTTGACTTTTCGAGTGGTTATGTCAATCAGTATAGTAGTTGTTTTCGATATTATTTTTAAATTTTGATGAGTAAATTACGACACTCAGAAATAAACAAAATTAAACTGTAGTGTTATATGAAATGTAACTATAACTTCAAGACTTATTTGTTAGATATAATTAGTCTGGCCATAAATACTGTTACATTTAAAAATAAACAAAATTATATTTGAATTTGGAATCTGTCATTCTTCTTCTTCTATGAACGCTCCTACTATGGTTTGCTCGATCCACTCAACATGGTTGGAAATGAACGTCTCGGACTTCATCAGAACTGAAGACTCGCTGTCATCTAGCACCGGTCTAAATAGTGGATTAATATCGGATAATTTTTACTAAAAGCCATGATAATTTAAAGTCCTTTAAAGCAATCCATAATATGGAAAGAAATAATTTTTCCATGGAACGAGTACATCCTTCTATTGACAACTCGAGTGTTTAAATTACTGTATTGCATCCAATACAGATAATTTTGAATAACCTTCATATATTTTTAATGGTTCTATGTTTATGTATTTATATGATCTCCATAGTCGAGTGGATAGTACACCGGTATCAAGGTGTCGCCATCTTTGAGGTCGCGGGTTCGAATCCCGGTGGGGGCAGATGTTTGGTGATGAATGCGAGCATTTGTACCTTAGTCATGGTTGTTGATATTTATATTTGTATAATGAAAAAAATGAAAAAAATAGTTTATTCAGTAAAAAAATTTGCAATTACATAATTATAGTGATTGGAGCCAACCTAGTAAGTATCCGAAGATGCTTGTGTCAGGAAGCCCCGCTCTTCCATATCTCGTTATAACATTTACATTTTCTTATACTAATTTAATTATCTATACTAACAATTTCTTAATTCTAATGTGTGTTTGTGTGTGTGTATGTGTCCGTGAGTGTGTGTGTGTGTGTGCAGATAATATATATATATATATATATATATATATATATGTATGTCTATCCGTTACCCTAGATCCATAGCACAGGTGTAAGTGTAATAAGAAGAAAGAAAAACGTTTATTGGTCCTAACTAATAAACGTATATCCCAACTAATCCCAACTAATATTATAAATGCGAAAGTGTGTTTGTTTGTTTGTTTGTTTATTTGTTTGTTTGTTTGTTTGTTACCTCTTCACGCTTAAACTACTGGACCGATTTCAAAAATTCTTTCACCTTTGGAAAGCTACATTCTCCCCGAGTAACATAGCTACTTTTTATCCCGGAAAAATCGACAGATCCCACGGGATGCGCAATAAAGGCTTCGCTCAAAAACTACTGCACAGATTTTTATGCGGTTTTCATCAATAGATAGAGTGATTCTTGAGGAGTTTTGCGGCATTTTTTTATCTCGGAAAAACGGATAGTCCCACGGGAAGCGCGATAAAATCTTCGCACCATAAACGCTTCCGCGTATATGTAGCCGTGGGCAAAAGCTATGACCCTTAACCCTCTATACACCAATCCCGAAATCCACGCGGGCGAAGCCGCGGGCAGAAAGCTAGTAATAAATATTTGTTTTAACATCTTTGCTCGTAAAGCTGATGTAATTCCACCGTTTTTAAATATGTAAAGCGGGTCATAAAAAACGCGAGTGTTACGAAAGCAAATAGTTAAGTTATCCCAACTAATATTATAAATGCGAAAGTGTGTTTGTTTGTTTGTTTGTTTATTTGTTTGTTTGTTTGTTTGTTTGTTACCTCTTCACGCTTAAACTACTGGACCGATTTCAAAAATTCTTTCACCTTTGGAAAGCTACATTCTCCCCGAGTAACATAGGCTACTTTTTATCCCGGAAAAATCGACAGATCCCACGGGATGCGCAATAAAGGCTTCGCTCAAAAACTACTGCACAGATTTTTATGCGGTTTTCATCAATAGATAGAGTGATTCTTGAGGAGTTTTGCGGCATTTTTTATCTCGGAAAAACGGATAGTCCCACGGGAGCGCGATAAAATCTTCGCACCATAAACCGACTTCCGCGTATATGTAGCCGTGGGCAAAAGCTATGACCCTTAACCCTCTATACACCAATCCCGAAATCACGCGGGCGAAGCCGCGGGCAGAAAGCTAGTAGTCCATACAAATTCCATAACAGTATTATTGCCATTTCGAACTAATCGCCGCGCGGCGCCAGTCAGTAGTAAACTGGCGGGAAAGCAACAGTGTGCATTCGCAGATTGAGTTTATTTAAATGTTTTTTTTTCTGTTTCCTCGCAAATGTGTTAAAAAACGTTTTACGATATACGTGCGTAATGGTTATAACAAGCTCGGCTCAATTTACAGAGCTTAGTTTGGGCTAGGCTAATTGGTGTAAGTGTAACAAATATTTATTTATTATTATTAATTACGAATTTTGAAATTCCGCCTCGCATGTTATAACCACACTAATATCGTAATGTACAATTTTTTTACAAGTAATAAATGTTGGTTGTAACAATATTGATGGGAAGACTATTAGATAGGGAAGATGTCCAACATTTGTTGGTGGAATGTGTCCGTTATCAAGATGCTAGGAGAGATTTAAAAAACAGATTAAAAATTAATATTATGGATGTTGGTATGTTCTACAGTATTCTGGCCCAACCAACTTCCAAAGAGGCCCATATGTTATACAATGTACTGTGCCCGCCGCGACTACCTTGAGATTAACAGTGATTGTATATGTTCCGTATTGTGTATGATAATGTATTATAAGAAAATCCACGCTATTATAGCACTAGATGCTTAAGGCTCTGTATAATTTATGCAAAAGAAACTCAACTAATATTTAATAAAAAGCTATAGAGGGTAATTTGAAAAACATGTGTTCACTCGTCGACTAGTAAATGAGAAGTGAAGTCGCCACGAAGCATCTGAGCTCGAGAGCGCTCGGATAAATTCGGCTGCTGTCGAACACTCAAACGCTGCATAGCACACGTAGCGCCATCTGTTTTTCGTCAGCGATAACACACAAAATTGTCGGACAGCAATGCCCGGGTCAATAGTTTGCACTCACTTTTATACCCTCCGTAGACATATTTTTTTTCATATCTTCTACAGTATATGTTCCGATAGGATTGACATATCCATTTGGATAAAAGTCCTTTTAAAATAAAGAGAAATAAAAAAAGGGGGTGTGGCTGTGTTATGGACACGGCCGTTTGTTGTACGTGAATACGTCTCGTAACGGAGATGTACTGGCACCTTCGTTGATCCGCTCGGCCACATTCATTACTTTACGTTGCCGGCACTGCTTGACTCGATCATATGCTGTTTTTTTGGTACCATTCGATTGCTGTTTAGATGCCCTTTCCAACTGTATACGATCTCTGTATTTCAATTTGGCTTTTCGACGCGTATAGGCCGACATTATATATTTTTGTTACTTTTTTTTTTATTTTAACACCTTATTATATTCACAGTCACAATTTTACAGTAATGTTTTATATATAATCGATAGATTTTGTCGAGAGCTAGCGATTAGAACTTGAACGAACGTCGTAGCGTCACCGAGTCGGAAAGTTATACTAAATGGAAATCTCGATACGCAGCAAAATGGCCTTCAAATTGGCGGGGCTCCCCCTCCACCGCGCGCGATGTGTTACAGTCTTTACTGGGCGTAATAAATCCTTTGATCCTTTAGCTATCCCGTGGTGTAATTGGAATTTGGAATGGGGATGATAGATAGCTAAACACTAAACTGTATCCCCCGATTTTGTTATCATTCGATTTTTTGATTTGCGTCCCTATGGAAGCAATTTTAAAGACGTATTCACGTCAAAAAAAAAGAGTTAGATCAATCGGTAATGTAAGAGTAATAGTATAGAGCGTCGTGTGGTTGGTTGGTTGGTGAAGGTTGAACGGGCTGTCGTACCTGCAAAGCGGCGTGGACATCGAGGCGGCGGCGAGCCTGGTGCGGCAGATCGAGCCGCTGGCCACGGCCACGCACCGGCGCGGCGTGCTGGGCCGGCTCGGCTGCTACAGCGGCCTGTTCCAGCTGTCCGCCATGGACCCCACGCTGCGCGACCCCGTGCTCGTGCTGGGCACCGACGGCGTCGGCACCAAGCTCAAGGTGCGCCGACACCGACACCCCACCTAACACACACCACCCACTAGTTTCACTGCCTCTCTTACTTACCCTTCACACGTAATAAATAGTACATTGTTAACCGAGGGTGGAAAGAATCAATTCCCGAGGTATTTAGGCTATAGTCCGAGAAGGAATTGATTCTTTTACCCGTGTTAAACACTCTACTTTTCACTTCGAATATATGAGGAAAATAAAACATTGGTTTATTTAATCATTTATTGATAATATTATGATAATATCAGTAGACCATCAGTAGGCAGAACACAATTTGCCTCGTCTTTAATTGAATCTGGTGTCAATATTTCGGAATCGCTTGAACTCATTTTTAAAATTAAAATCTTAACTAGTATAAGAGATTATTAGAATTTTTTCAAATTTCGTCACAGATATATATAATAAATTCACATCCCGCCAATTTATGTCGACTGTTTAAATTTTAAATATGGAACTCACCGCGTGTTTGTTGCGGTTTATTCCGCTGGAAGTAGTTTGCGCTAAGTTCACACTGGCTGTTTAGAAACTCACATGGCCGCAGCATTTTTTTTTAATAGTTCACAGCTGACAGTTCGTAGCTGACATTCGTAGTTCTATTTTTAAAGTTCATTCCGGCCTTGGGTGGGAAGTAAATTGTATGAGTTTTTCCCTCCCTATGTCGGGAAGCAGCATTTTCCACCCAATAATCAGATCAAAACAACATAACTTTCCGAGTATGAGAAATGAAATAGTACATTACTGCAGCGGCCAGCAATAGAGGCATTGATGGACGAACATGTACATGTGGGCCGAGGCGAAGCCGAAGCACACATACGTAACTCCATCAACGCCTAGTTGTGGCCAAGGCTTGTATAGTACTTTCTCAATAATGCGCGGAAATTAAAGTAAGTAATTAAAGTAAGTTCATTATACTCACTGTTTTCACTCGAACTCATTTTAAGTCAAATAAATTACTTTTCAAACTCGATGACCAACAATGAACAACATTTTTCAAGCGCCAAAGGGTTCGTTTGTTTTTTTTTTCATTATAAAACCGGTTTCTTTTCCAAGCCAGTTTGATATTTAAATAAAACTCTGATAAGTTGCCTCCTTGGTTTGCCATTTTTCGGAGCAACATATCGTTCCATTTTTAAAATACACGATGGATATGAATTTACATGTATATTTATTTGGTCGCTAAAACACGACAGATAAGGGTTTTCATACATTTTTTGCCGGCCGCTGCTCGTATGTATTTGGCCAGTATAGCAATTTCGATTTATCTCGAAGAAGGTTGTCAAAATAATGCTCAAATTTTCCCAAACTGTTTTAATTACAATAGAGTAACAGCCCGTATATATAATTATAGGCCATTTATATAAAATTTTAGAAAAAAATGAATTCGGAAGTCACTCTCCTGTTAGCTCGATCTTAAGAAATTATAATAAAAAATTTGGATATAGACATTTTTTCGGATAAGATGCATTGTTTCCGAAGGACATTTCTGAATTTCTGTCTACAATAACTCACAGTCATCCTAGATTTTAGATTAGAATAATTTTTTTTTTGACGACCTCCATAGACGAGTGGATAGTACGCCGGTTTCAAGGTGTCGCCATCTCTGAGGTTCGAATCTCGGTGGGGGCAGATGTTTGTGTGATGAATGCGAGCATTTGTACCTTAGTCAGTGATATATATTTCTTAAAAAGGAAATTATATATGTATAATATATGGATGTCTATCTGTTGCCCTAGATCCCATAGCACAAGCCTTACAGAGCTTACTTTGGGCTAGGCTAATTGGTGTAAGTGTAACAAATATATATTTATTATTTATTTTCAAAATAATAATAAACAAATAAAAAAATACTTAGATCGCAGAACTGATGGGAAAATACGAGACGCTCGGCCAAGACTTGGTGGCGATGTGCGTCAACGACATACTGTGCGCGGGCGCGGAGCCGTTCGCGTTCCTGGACTACATGGCGTGCGGCCGGCTGCAGGTGGAGGTGGCCGCCACCATCGTCAAGGGGATCGCCGACGCCTGCCAGCTGGCGGGCTGCGCGCTGCTGGGTCAGTGCTTGTGTGACACTTCTTGTCACTCAGACAGCAAGTCTACATGGCGTGCGGCCGGCTGCAGGTGGAGGTGGCCGCCACCATCGTCAAGGGGATCGCCGACGCCTGCCAGCTGGCGGGCTGCGCGCTGCTGGGTCAGTGCTTGTGTGACACTTCTTGTCACTCAGACAGCAAGTCTACATGGCGTGCGGCCGGCTGCAGGTGGAGGTGGCCGCCACCATCGTCAAGGGGATCGCCGACGCCTGCCAGCTGGCGGGCTGCGCGCTGCTGGGTCAGTGCTTGTGTGACACTTCTTGTCACTCAGACAGCAAGTCTACATGGCGTGCGTGCGGCCGGCTGCAGGTGGAGGTGGCCGCCACCATCGTCAAGGGGATCGCCGACGCCTGCCAGCTGGCGGGCTGCGCGCTGCTGGGTCAGTGCTTGTGTGACACTTCTTGTCACTCAGACAGCAAGTCTACATGGCGTGCGCGCCGGCTGCAGGTGGAGGTGGCCGCCACCATCGTCAAGGGGATCGCCGACGCCTGCCAGCTGGCGGGCTGCGCGCTGCTGGGTCAGTGCTTGTGTGACACTTCTTGTCACTCAGACAGCAAGTCTACATGGCGTGCGGCCGGCTGCAGGTGGAGGTGGCCGCCACCATCGTCAAGGGATCGCCGACGCCTGCCAGCTGGCGGGCTGCGCGCTGCTGGGTCAGTGCTTGTGTGACACTTCTTGTCACTCAGACAGCAAGTCTACATGGCGTGCGGCCGGCTGCAGGTGGAGGTGGCCGCCACCATCGTCAAGGGGATCGCCGACGCCTGCCAGCTGGCGGGCTGCGCGCTGCTGGGTCAGTGGTTGTGTGACACTTCTTGTCACTCAGACAGCAAGTCTACATGGCGTGCGGCCGGCTGCAGGTGGAGGTGGCCGCCACCATCGTCAAGGGGATCGCCGACGCCTGCCAGCTGGCGGGCTGCGCGCTGCTGGGTCAGTGCTTGTGTGACACTTCTTGTCACTCAGACAGCAAGTCTACATGGCGTGCGGCCGGCTGCAGGTGGAGGTGGCCGCCACCATCGTCAAGGGGATCGCCGACGCCTGCCAGCTGGCGGGCTGCGCGCTGCTGGGTCAGTGGTTGTGTGACACTTCTTGTCACTCAGACAGCAAGTCTACATGGCGTGCGGCCGGCTGCAGGTGGAGGTGGCCGCCACCATCGTCAAGGGGATCGCCGACGCCTGCCAGCTGGCGGGCTGCGCGCTGCTGGGTCAGTGGTTGTGTAGCACTTCCTGCCGGTTGCGGCGAGCTGGCGGTTATGTGGGGCTCTCCTCAGGAATGGCCTTCCTTAAGCATGTTGGGAGCCTCCGGGAACCCCTAATCTCCGCTCCCCTGCGGATACAGGGGCGCCCTCCACTACCTCCCCCGATCTCCTTCACCGACGACGCCCCCCGGCCACGGGAGGGGCGTGGTCCCTCCCAGGTCGCTGGCGGGCGCGAGAATGTCGCGCCAGCGGATACGGCGACTCGCGCGGCGCCGCAGCTGTGCTACCGAGCTGGGCGCCGCAGACAGGAAGTCCTATCCTAGATATGAACATCTCCGACGTTCTCATCTCTGATTACATTAGTACAGTTACTTGATTATATAAAATGGTAGTATACATCTATACTAATGTTATAAAGCTGTTGGTAGCCGAAGGCGGAAACCTGCAAGCGCGGTGTTGCCTGTGTAGTGACCCTACCGTGAGGCTGCGTGCGCGTCCGGCTAAGCGCGCACGCCGTGGTGAAGTCTCTTTGTCTGAGGGACTGTCTAGGGGTCCTCGGACAGTCCCTCCTTTGGCGGTGGCTTGACCAACTCTTGGTCGAGCCGGCCCCGGGACACATGGCGGTCGAATCGCGTGAGCGCACCCCGCCATGTGCCCCGTATGGGCCCAAAGAACTCGGGGGGGTTTTAGTAGGTAGGCTGGTCCTCTATGACCGGAGAGCCCCACGCAAGGCCGCATCCCCCCCCCCCAAAAAAAAAAAAAAACAAGTTTATCCATGTGGTCACGGTGCATTATGCATTTCCCCTCTAAAAAAAAGGTTTATCCATGTTACGCTTACATTGACTTTCATTCTGCAAGTAGGTACATAAAATTAAACTACCTATTCCGAGCACTACTAAAAATTTTTTGAGATTCTTTGTCACCTTGTTCTGTAAGGAAAATCGAGCCTTAATTGTCTAACATATTTTATATTATCTGTGTACATTTGTCTAGTTTCGTTATCATAATTTATATATGTCCCCACTAGTCGGCACGAGTCTAACTAAAGCCTTATGATTATCTTAATCAAGCACGTTGGCCCAGTGCTTTATTAGTTCACTTCACAGTAGGATGCCTTATGATTTCCTTCACCATAGGAGTGTACGAATAAATATACATATTCGATAATTACATTACAGTGTTGCTCATACAATTTCTTCTAATAACAAAGGAAAAGCTATAAGCAAAGGTATCAAATATTTGTCAGACAATAATCAGTCTTATAGTAACGGGAATAAGGTTTATTTTTTAATAACAGGCGGTGAAACTGCTGAAATGCCCTCAATGTACGACGTCGGGAAATACGATCTGGCCGGGTTCGCGGTGGGAGTGGTGGAGAATAACAAGCAGCTCCCCAAGATCAGTGAAATCAAGGCTGGGGACGTGGTGCTGGCGCTGCCCTCCACCGGCGTGCACAGCAACGGCTACAGCTTGGTGCAGAAGATTATGGCTGAGACTGGCCACAGGTGGGTTTTTAATGGGTTGCAATAAAAACAATATATATCACGTTATCTTGCCTTGTTTGCATTCATATTAGAATTTTTATGAGAGATGATTTCAATAAAGATTTTCAAGTTGGAAATTGACACTTAGATAATAGGGAGTAATGTCTATTATGACTTGATAAAGTAGAAGATCAATAATGTAATTAAATTTTTCGATTAAAGTGGACTTGAACACAGTATGTTGAACGCGCGGGTATTTTTTCTTTCATTCCTATTTTACTAAGTAATTAATAAACATTATTAAAGTTTGAAATTATTACAGTTTTGTTCTCTGTTACAATACACTTTATTACAGTATATTTCGAGCTGACTGTAAATACTTATTTTTTTAATACCCTTTAAATTACCGACTGCATAACTAATGAGGGGTCATCCATAAATTACGTCACACGAATTTCGTAATTTTTTGCCCCCTCTCCCCGTCCTTGTCACAGCTCGTCACATTTATGAGACCCTCCCCCCCCCTAGTGTGACGTCACATATTTTGAAAATTTACATTTAGAAATTATTGAATGATAAAAGCGGTTTCGAAATCAGTTTTATTTCCATTTAATTAAAATTAACATCAAATCAATTAACAAAACAAAAAACGATTACTTATATTAAATAAGTATATGGTCATTTCATGATTTTCATATTATATTTTTCAAAATCATCTACTATAATCAATTAGACAAATAGTACCTTTCGGAAGTACCCCTATTATTAGATAGAAGAAGACACTATTCATTTATTTATTTAAGGAGTATACAAACTCTACAATAAAAATTAATATTAACAGCACTTTTCATACTAACAGTAATAATTTAAAGTTTGTGTTTTAATAGTCAGTTTATAATAGATTTTGAAATGGGACGTCACGAAATTTAAGACCTCTCCCGCCCCCTTACCGTGTGACGTAATTTGGATGTAAATGGATGGGCCCTGATAAATGGTTACAGTCGCGTGCAGCAAAGAGATTTACAGCTTGTGGTTCCTGTGAGATTAGCAGCACAAACAAATCAAAAACCATAGTGTATATTACCAACATGGGACACAAGTCACAGGACCCAATAATTTAACTTTTAAATCTTGTTTCCCTTTTCTTCGGTATACAGTAATTCGAACAGTTCTATTTTGCGACAGAAATAGACGCGGGTGCGGGACTTCGATACGAAGCAGACACCCTGATATCGTCCTCCTACGCTGAATTTTTAATATTTTATTTGACTAAATTTTAATAAATATATTTATATGCTTTGAATCGAACGATCACACACAATTGTTGTCATGTTTGTTGAGGGTGTGTATTAAATCCTTGGCAGTTGTTGCCAAAACTAGTATGTTGACATAAAAAACACGATGGCGGCGGCTTTCCTGTCTTGATCTCACCCCTCGTTCGTCGCTAGTCACAGAAGAAGTGATGCCAATGCTCGGTAACTTGCCAACACGATTCCGCACGCGTTCAGTCACTCATTGGACTAGACGGTCACGGTTTTCACTCGGTTCCGGTACAATGACAATGAAGTTTCGACATTACTTGCCACTAGCTACTCGGAGAAGGCGCCGTTCAGCACAAAGGGGCGCACGTTCGGCGAGGAGTTCCTGACGGCCACGGGCATCTACGTGCGCGAGATGCTGCCGAGCGTGCGCCGCGGGCTGGCCAAGGCGCTGGCGCACGTGACGGGCGGCGGGCTGCTGGAGAACGTGCCGCGCGTGCTGCCCGCCTGCCTGGGCGTGCGGCTCGACGCCGCGCGCTTCCGCGTGCCGCCCATCTTCGGCTGGCTGCAGGCCAAAGGTACCGCGAGATGCTGCCGAGCGTGCGCCGCGGGCTGGCCAAGGCGCTGGCGCACGTGACGGGCGGCGGGCTGCTGGAGAACGTGCCGCGCGTGCTGCCCGCCTGCCTGGGCGTGCGGCTCGACGCCGCGCGCTTCCGCGTGCCGCCCATCTTCGGCTGGCTGCAGGCCAAAGGTACCGCGAGATGCTGCCGAGCGTGCGCCGCGGGCTGGCCAAGGCGCTGGCGCACGTGACGGGCGGCGGGCTGCTGGAGAACGTGCCGCGCGTGCTGCCCGCCTGCCTGGGCGTGCGGCTCGACGCCGCGCGCTTCGCGTGCCGCCCATCTTCGGCTGGCTGCAGGCCAAAGGTACCGCGAGATGCTGCCGAGCGTGCGCCGCGGGCTGGCCAAGGCGCTGGCGCACGTGACGGGCGGCGGGCTGCTGGAGAACGTGCCGCGCGTGCTGCCCGCCTGCCTGGGCGTGCGGCTCGACGCCGCGCGCTTCCGCGTGCCGCCCATCTTCGGCTGGCTGCAGGCCAAAGGTACCGCGAGATGCTGCCGAGCGTGCGCCGCGGCTGGCCAAGGCGCTGGCGCACGTGACGGGCGGCGGGCTGCTGGAGAACGTGCCGCGCGTGCTGCCCGCCTGCCTGGGCGTGCGGCTCGACGCCGCGCGCTTCCGCGTGCCGCCCATCTTCGGCTGGCTGCAGGCCAAAGGTACCGCGAGATGCTGCCGAGCGTGCGCCGCGGGCTGGCCAAGGCGCTGGCGCACGTGACGGGCGGCGGGCTGCTGGAGAACGTGCCGCGCGTGCTGCCCGCCTGCCTGGGCGTGCGGCTCGACGCCGCGCGCTTCCGCGTGCCGCCCATCTTCGGCTGGCTGCAGGCCAAAGGTACCGCGGGCTGGCCAAGGCGCTGGCGCACGTGACGGGCGGCGGGCTGCTGGAGAACGTGCCGCGCGTGCTGCCCGCCTGCCTGGGCGTGCGGCTCGACGCCGCGCGCTTCCGCGTGCCGCCCATCTTCGGCTGGCTGCAGGCCAAAGGTACCGCGGGCTGGCCAAGGCGCTGGCGCACGTGACGGGCGGCGGGCTGCTGGAGAACGTGCCGCGCGTGCTGCCCGCCTGCCTGGGCGTGCGGCTCGACGCCGCGCGCTTCCGCGTGCCGCCCATCTTCGGCTGGCTGCAGGCCAAAGGTACCGCGGGCTGGCCAAGGCGCTGGCGCACGTGACGGGCGGCGGGCTGCTGGAGAACGTGCCGCGCGTGCTGCCCGCCTGCTGGGCGTGCGGCTCGACGCCGCGCGCTTCCGCGTGCCGCCCATCTTCGGCTGGCTGCAGGCCAAAGGTACCGCGGGCTGGCCAAGGCGCTGGCGCACGTGACGGGCGGCGGGCTGCTGGAGAACGTGCCGCGCGTGCTGCCGCCTGCCTGGGCGTGCGGCTCGACGCCGCGCGCTTCGCGTGCCGCCCATCTTCGGCTGGCTGCAGGCCAAAGGTACCGCGGGCTGGCCAAGGCGCTGGCGCACGTGACGGGCGGCGGGCTGCTGGAGAACGTGCCGCGCGTGCTGCCCGCCTGCCTGGGCGTGCGGCTCGAACGCCGCGCGCTTCCGCGTGCCGCCCATCTTCGGCTGGCTGCAGGCCAAAGGTACCGCGGGCTGGCCAAGGCGCTGGCGCACGTGACGGACGGCGGGCTGCTGGAGAACGTGCCGCGCGTGCTGCCCGCCTGCCTGGGCGTGCGGCTCGACGCCGCGCGCTTCCGCGTGCCGCCCATCTTCGGCTGGCTGCAGGCCAAAGGTACCGCGGCTGCTGCCCGCCTGCCCACCTGCCCGTGCCCGTGCCCAGACCACCCGGACCAGACCGAATCGAACCTATTGATACCTGACTTGCGCTACAGCCACCCTTTGCGGCTATGACGCTGGCCAGTTCGGACTCCGTCACAGATGCGTCCAGCCCCGAGATGCGCACCTCCACGCACTTTGTGGGCCGGACGATCCTCGCGTCTTCCCCTAACACTTCTTCCAATTTTGAGGCCAGCCTGTCGGCCTTCTCCGCCGCCTCGGCGCCAGGGATTTCGAGTAACCTGGCGCCGGCGAGGGTCTGCTCGAAGGGCCAGCCTCTCTATACCTAGGCCCGCAAGATCGATGAACTTGCGGGCCTTCCCTAACACCTCCGAGTAGGTCACCCCCCTTCTCGACGGCCGCGGGGTGCAGTGATATAATCACCGCGGCCGTTTTCGGGGGGACCAGTTTGGGTTGCGCTGCAGCCGGTTTCGCCTTTGGGGCTGGCTGGGAAATATTTACATTGCTTTCATTGTACATAGACATCTATGAATATCGACTTATCGATAAGCCAATGTCAACAAGTCTTGCCCACTAGTGATATAGTCATAGACAAAGTAGTTTAGTGAGTGGTTGGCTAACGGGAATTATAAAAGTGATACGCTAAAAGTTACACAAGATTTTAATTATTATATCTTTGTAGTTCGTAGTTCTTGTGCTTTTATTAATATACATTACTGCTTTCTTGCTGATTGGATTTTGTACTTTTTTATGTATATACCGGTGATTGGGTGTTGAGGAAAAATTGTAGCTTCGGTACCGTGAGTTGAAGTTTTATTTTATTTATCTTTCTTCAAGACACACCAAAAAGCTATTGTGTCTAACTCTAATGAGTGACTTAAGAGGAAACCGCGCGGCTTATTTTCCATACAAACGTAGTCCCCTGTTTTCTCCCTGGAAAATCACAGTAGAGTTATATTTTTTTTTCTCAGCATCTATAGCATCTGTGGCCGTGTCCCTATGTTTTTGTTTTTTACATAAATTATATAATAAAAGAGATATAAATGTTTAAAATCCTATAAAAATAGCCTGATTTTCCGTTGTGTTCAGACGGTCAGCAAACAAATTACATGTGACTATATAAAAAAAGCAAAACATAGAGACACAGCCAGAGCCTTTCCTTAACTATTATTGAAAAAAGTAATGAAATCGGTTCACTTTTGGGGGAATAAACAGGGGACTACGAAAATACATTTTGTCTTCGATTAATAGGCATTTTCTCTCCGAGCTGCAGTTGCCCCTATCGCACACTACGGGGAGAGGCTTGAGGTTCGGGAGGCAGATTAAATAATACACTAATGAATGATGAGGTATATAGTCGATAATTTTATCGATAGTCTAGTGTTGTTTATCGATGTCGATTTTTTTAACAGATTTTAGTCTCCTGCATAACATTCATTTATTAAATTGCTTTGATTACTCTAGCTATACTATAATTTGAATTAAACTTTCAAAAGTACTTGAGTCCAGAAATGGATAATAATGGTACTTAAATTGAAAGTCATTCGGTGTGCCTACTTATTTTTAATCACTGATATCCTATTTATTACAAGATTTTATTTAGTTTCCCTTGTCCCGATGTTTGCATGTACAATGTTTGTCTGTAATCAAATCTTGCATCTTTAATTTAATTTACTTCCCGGTTACCGATTGAGCTGAAATTTAGTTTGGATGACAATGCATGGTTAGTTATGTGACGTCATTCTAAATCCAACATGGCGATACATACAAAATGGCCGACAAGTTATTTTTCGTGCACTCCTACAATATGGGTATCAAATGAAAATGCTTGCTGAAAGCTCGAAAAATATAGTAACGTCATTCTAAATCCAACATGGTGTCAAATAAAAGCTTGTTTTTTAAAAAGTTTTTCTTTTTTTAATTTTTTTTACTCGTATTATTTTCAGCACAAATATTATTGATACACACACACAGAATCACAGACTGTAAGACACTAAGTATTTGATCAAACGATTTTTTAAGTTGTAAAGTTATTAATAAACTTTTTCTTGATATATTTTTTATTAAATATAAAAATAATACAGTAAATAAATAATAAAGTAAAAATATATAAAATTGTCCTAATAATACAATTAATCTAAAATTTAAGCCAGGCAAAAATACTAATCCATGGCCAATACTTTCCTCTCTCTTACCGCAAAATTTCGTGGTATACGACCGTCAATTATTTCAGGTAATAGGCAGTCTAAATAAAAGAGTTCTAATATAGGTTCCATTTTCTGCCAAAATGCATCATCTCTTTTAATTCTTTCATAAAGTAAACCTTTAGGGCTCCACAAAATAAAGAAACAGATATTTCTGCCTGTTATATGTAATTGACCTTAGATTTGATAATAATAATTATGATTCCTCTTTAATTTCAGTGTATTATCTTTAAATGTGCAGAAGTCTATTTGTCTCGTAAGGACATAAATGAAACCTCGATGCTTTGTTGATATGTAGTGCTTTATTTCAATTTTAACAATATTTTTTGATAATAAAATACTTACGATTTATCTTTTTATGACGATAAACACTCAAAATACAAAATATTAGCCAAAACAGTGAAGCAAAGAATGAGTCAAGTAAAGAATTGCAATGGTCAAAAATGTATGAGATAATTCAACAACACGAAACAAACACCGCAAACGCCAATATCAACATCAATCAAATTGTCACCTACTGACTGAATATGCGAATTCGATTTGGACGTTGTCGTCTAGGAGCCGGGTCGCCGCCGTCCTAGTCCTAGCGCGGCCACCTACGCACACATTGACAGTAGCACTCACCCATTGATAGCTCGGTTGTTCGAGGCAGTTCGGGCGCAGCGCGACAGCAATAGATTTTGTAAATACCTATTTTTTAATTCTCTCGCTCTCAGTGTTTCCTCTTAAAGTCTCGTTAAGGTAGTAATTGTAAAATAAAAATTAAAGTTTAATTTTAAATAAATTAGTTTCAACTTCTAATTATTTTCTTGTTGCAGGAATGGTGACGGAGTTTGAAATGCTTCGCACATTCAACTGCGGCGTCGGTCTGGTGGTCATAGCGGACCCTGAGAACGTGTCTGCCTTGATGGAGGGCGTGGGCTCGGAGTTGAGGGTCATCGGTGAAGTGGTGAAAATATCAGATGACGGTACGTATACTGCGCGCATTGTTGTTGGTCCGTGACCGTAACGGATTAAAATCAAGCCAGTCTTGTTATACTGCACAAACAGTTCAAACATTTTTTAAACGAAATATTCTTATATTTTCTGTTTACACAAATATTACGCCGCTCTCTTCCCTTAAATTGTAATTAGTAATGATCGTATCTGAGTCAAGCGGTAGGTGACTTCCGCCCTCCCGCAGAGCCAAGCCAAGCAAGCCGCAAGCCACGCCAGGCCCTCTCAGCCCGTCGGTGCAACTCCCGTCTGTGCATTCCGTGCGCTGGTGCCGGGGGACTCCCCCCCCATCGCCCCCCCAACCGACATGCCGCGGTGCGTTGTACCTCACCGCGTACATGTCGGCACCAGATCCGTATGGCCATTGTCCGCTGCATGCTCCGGAGCAGAGCCCTATAGCGGGAGGACCTCGTGCAGTCTTGCGACCACACGGGGGCCCCATACAAAGCCACGGATCGTACGACGCTGGCGTACAGGTGGCGAACACCATCCCTCGGTCCCCCGAGGTTGGACAGCAGGCGATGTAAGGCGCCCGCGACCACCCTCTTGAATTGGGGGACCAATCGCACGAAATGCTCCTCGAAGCCCCACCTGCTGTTCAAGGTGGGCCAAGGTACTTGATGTAGGGCCCCACCTAGACCTCCGCGTCACCTACCCGTATTCGGCAGCTGGGTGGTTCCCGGCGCCTTGGAAGGCCTTGGAACCATAGCGCCTCGGTCTTGTGCGGCGCTATTTCTAGACCCAGCCGGCGGATCGTCCTCACGATACACGCCACCCCCAGCTCGGCAAGCCTGAGCGTCTGCTCGAAGTCGGCCCCGGTCGTCACGATGAGAGTGTCGTCAGCGTAACAGACGACATTCACGCCGCAAGGAAGGCTGGTGCGAAGGACCGCATCGAATGCGGGGTTCCATAAGAGGGGTCCCAGAACCGACCCCTATGGAACGCCGAACTCGATCCCTGTCTCCGTTTCTCTCTCGTTCCTTCCCCTAACTCTGATCGTCCTTTCGCGCAAGTAGTCCTCGACCACGGCCCGCAGGTAGGGGGGCAACTCGAGGTGTTCGAGTGCCCCCCTGAATGGCCTGCCAGGGGAGGGTGCCGAAGGCGTTGACGATGTCTAGAGACACCGCCAGAGCCACCCCCCTCGATGCGACTTGGACTGCGATGATGTCGGACTGCATACTCTGACAGCGACCGCACGCGATGGACAGCGTCCAACGTCTACAATGACAGTTCTAAGCCATATCATTGTTAAGAATAGCTAAGCTAGCTATAATAACAATAACAACCGTACTTAACAACATTTGTCAAAACAGCAATATAACAGACAACAGTTTACATTAACAGTTATAAGAAAATAACACAACAGCGTTATTCATTATTACAAAACAGTCGTTATTGCCATCACTGATTGTAATACTCGTCGTCTGAATGTGGATTTTTTATATCTTACATGTAAAAAGTATGTCAAATGTAATATGTATCTATGTATGTTCTACTACCCAGACGAGCGTGTGATCGTGGAGAACTTTGACCAGGCAATGAAGCCGCTGGCGACCAAGTACATCCCGGCCCGGCCACCGCGGCGCCCACTGTCCTATAAGGACAGCGGTGTGGACATCGAGGCCGGGGACTCCCTCGTCTCCCTCATCAAGCCGCTGGCCAAGTGAGTACTGTAACCCGTAGCCCTGTGGTCGATCTCGTGGTGTCCAAATTTCTTTTACTTTGTAGTATACTGTTTAGCTTGTACATTTTTCTATTATCTAAATGTCATTTTGTTTCTCAAGATCAACGATAAGGTCTGGTGTGATGGGCGGACTTGGTGGCTTTGGTGGATGCTTCCAGCTCAAGGCGATCGAGCAGGACTTCAAGGTAATGGAATGCTAGTAAATAAGTATATGATAAAACAGTGTTGACTTCTGCACCTGATTTGTTGGCATGGTTCGTATAATTTAGTTTGGACGAAGTCTTATGGTCTTACAGTGCGCTAAGTTAAATCACTTTTTAACACCTTTGCTCGTAAAGCTGACGTAATAGATACAAATTCCGTAACAGTATTATTTGCCATTTCGCGCGCTGTTGCCATTCAAATTTCGACCTAATCGCCGCGCGGCACCAGTCAGTAGTAAAATGGCGGGAAAGCAACAGTGTGCATTCACAGATTGAGTTTATTTAAATGTTTTTTTTTTCTGTTTCCTCGCAAATGTGTTAAAAAACGTCGTACGATATACGTGCGTATTGGTTATAACATGCTTGGCTCGGGCTGAAATTCCGCCTCGCATGTTATTACAATCATAACGCACTAATATCGTAATGTGCTATTACGTGATAATTGTACGATTTAGCCGAGGCGCTTAATAAATGAAGGAAGGAAATCTGGTGTCTGGTGGCAGGACCCCGTGCTGGTGCTGGCGGCGGACGGCGTGGGCACCAAGCTGAAGATCGCGCAGGCGATGCGGCGCCACGACACCATCGGCGTGGACCTGGTGGCCATGTGCGTCAACGACATCCTGTGCAACGGCGCCACGCCGCTCACCTTCCTGGACTACTTCGCGTGCGGCGCGCTCGACGTGAGCGTGGCCCGCGACGTGGTCTCCGGCGTGGCCGAGGGCTGCCGGCAGGCGGGCGCCGCGCTCATAGGTCAGTCCCCCGCGCAGACGACAACGACATCCTGTGCAACGGCGCCACGCCGCTCACCTTCCTGGACTACTTCGCGTGCGGCGCGCTCGACGTGAGCGTGGCCCGCGACGTGGTCTCCGGCGTGGCCGAGGGCTGCCGGCAGGCGGGCGCCGCGCTCATAGGTCAGTCCCCGCGCAGACGACAACGACATCCTGTGCAACGGCGCCACGCCGCTCACCTTCCTGGACTACTTCGCGTGCGGCGCGCTCGACGTGAGCGTGGCCCGCGACGTGGTCTCCGGCGTGGCCGAGGGCTGCCGGCAGGCGGGCGCCGCGCTCATAGGTCAGTCCCCCGCGCGCAGACGACAACGACATCCTGTGCAACGGCGCCACGCCGCTCACCTTCCTGGACTACTTCGCGTGCGGCGCGCTCGACGTGAGCGTGGCCCGCGTGGTCTCCGGCGTGGCCGAGGGCTGCCGGCAGGCGGGCGCCGCGCTCATAGGTCAGTCCCCCGCGCAGACCACAACGACATCCTGTGCAACGGCGCCACGCCGCTCACGTTCCTGGACTACTTCGCGTGCGGCGCGCTCGACGTGAGCGTGGCCCGCGACGTGGTCTCCGGCGTGGCCGAGGGCTGCCGGCAGGCGGGCGCCGCGCTCATAGGTCAGTCCCCCGCGCAGACGACAACGACATCCTGTGCAACGGCGCCACGCCGCTCACCTTCCTGGACTACTTCGCGTGCGGCGCGCTCGACGTGAGCGTGGCCCGCGACGTGGTCTCCGGCGTGGCCGAGGGCTGCCGGCAGGCGGGCGCCGCGCTCATAGGTCAGTCCCCCGCGCAGACGGGGAAATCGGGGGAGGTATTATAGCCTCCCCCGAGGAGGGCTCCTCTGTATGGGCAGGGGAGCGGAGGCTGGGGGTTCCCGGAAGTCAGCAACGCGCGATTGACACCCCTGGTGTTGCAAGTGTCCATAGGCTACGGTAACCGCTTACCATCAGGCGGGTCGTAAGCCTGTTTGCCACCAGCGTGGTATAATTAGCTTGGCGTTTCCGGGGGCTCCCTACATGCCTGAGGAAGGCCATCAGGGAATAAAAAGAAAAGGTCAGCGCCGCCGCCACCGCCACCGCGCGGGGCGGCGGCGAGGTTCTCTCTCAATGTATATAAAGTGCACTATTAATATTCTATGCTGAAATAAATACTAGTGTACGGGCAAGCCCGCACGATATTAGCAGCTCAGGTAAACTGCATGCGGAGCGTTATTGTATGCCTGCTCGGGTTACGAGAGCTGTACTGTGTAGCGTCTTTAAAGTAATAAATCAGTGTGTATTTAGCAGCCACTCCGGGAAGTTTTATTATCAGTTATCATCCCCGTATATCATAAAAACACTAATGAGAGGTGGATGCAGCAATATCAGCACATCCCCCTTACATTTTGGTCCTTCGAGCCGGATCACATTTTGGTCCTTCGAACATTTGAACACAGTGATCTAGTGGAAATCACTCAGTATTTCGTATCTTGAACTTTACGCCACGTGCTTACTTAAGCGTCGTGTACAGTGAGCGTCACATCAATCGGAACATTTCATCGCATTGTGTGTGAACTATCAGCTATCATTTGGGACTGTATCATCACTATCATCACCTTCGGACCAGTCAGCTCGAAAACACATCATTATCATCTCAGCTCGACGCAGCCACAGTGCTTTCGGGCAAAAGCAGCTCGAATCATCAGCAGCATCGTCACCGGTACCAAGTGACCAGATAAGCAGTATCATCAGTGACAAGTAAGACTGTTCCTATTATCTTGACTGTTCCTATATTCTATCACTAATATGGAAGACTTAAAAGCTAGACAATTAGAAATAATTGAAAATATTCAGAAAATAAAAAACTAACTTTAGCAAAGATTCTTCCCACAGGAAGACTCCTGACTATATTCAACTTAGACTTACCGCGTTAGATAATTTATGGGCTGAGTTCAAACAAAATCATTTAACCCTCTCACAGCAACCTGACTATCAGCAGACTGAATATTTTCAGCTTAATTTGTATAAGCAAGCGGAGGTGCTATATCAATCAATTAGCAATATGTTGATATCTTATTCAAATCCAACTGAAGACAAAGCCACTCAGCCTAGCGGTGAAGTAGAAGATCTAATATCATTACAGCGTACTAACTTCAGAGCCTTGAATCGCATTATTAACAGCATAAACGTAAGTGACTTAACAGAGAAGTGGGAGATAGAGGACGAACTCTACAATATTCAATCGAAATGGAATATGATCGATAATCTGCATTTAAAAATTGATTATTTATCACAGGGTGAACATGTGTTGTATGAGAGCGAATTTATAAAACATGAGCTATCTTATAAAAAAACTTAAGCGCGAACTGAACATGAAAATATCAACTATGACCCATATCCATCAGTCTACACCACGTTTAGAAATTCCTGTCTTCACTGGAAACTATAGTCAGTGGCCGACATTTTTTGATTTGTTTAGCGAAGCCATACATGACAATAATACCATATCAAAATCTCAAAAAATGCAGCACCTTAAGGGAAAACTTAAGGGTGAGGCTGAACGCTTAATTCAACATTTACACATTTCTTCAGAGAATTATGATACAGCTTGGCAAATTTTAACGCATAGGTATAACAACACTCAAATTCTTTTTGCAAACCAGATAGAAATTTTTTTGAATCAACCGGTTATAACCAAACAGTCAGCATCTCAGTTAAAGCGATTGTATGATACATCAACAGAGTGCATACACGCAATTCACAATCTAGGAATTGATACAAATACGTGGGATCCGTTTCTAGTTCATCTCCTATGTAAAAAATTAGATAGTGAAACCTTGGCTAATTATAAGGAAGCGCGTAGCTCACCACGTGAGTTAGCAACATTAAATGAATTTATGTCCTTTATCGAAACGAAATACATAGCGCTTGAGCCAATCCAATCCCACGAAAATCATAAATAAAATACAACAGCCTAAATTAGCGAATTCCCACCCTAAATTTCCTATGAAGTATAATACCTATAATCCTCGTAATTTTCCTACAAAAAATTATAAGGCTGTTACCACTCAAAATAATTCAAACTGTCCTTTATGTAACTATTATCATAACTTATATCAATGTCGCAAGTTTCTGAAAATGACACCAGATGAGCGACTATCTACTATAGTAAAATTGAATAGGCTATTTGACAAGTTTTTAAAATCCATTTTATATTATTTAGTAGAGTCTAAGGAACCCAGTAAAAGTTGTTATTTTTAATTCTGGTATATATTAGCTGAAAAACATCGAATTAAAAATTCAATATTTGAATAGTCCGCCAAAACGCTACTTTGACAATATGGCGCTGCAATGAGGTCGGTGACGTCACTTGCCTGTATTCTGATCTGAGACAGCTGGCATATATATTTGTTTGTTGTAAACAAAAACGAAAGTGCGATTGGATTTACTTTTTATCAGTGATTTATGTAACAAAATGAGTTACAAATGGTGTGTAGTTTCAAAATGTACAAATACGTTGTTAAAAACTCCGGAAAAACTATTTGTAAGTGTTCCAAAGAATATCGAAGTGCGCCGAAAGTGGTTGCAACTTTCTCGGAGGGATCATAATGACATAGCGAATAGTACAAATATTTTCTTTTGTGAAGACCATTTCGATGTAAGTAAACATAATATTTATATTTTGTAATAATTAATTACATTCAGAATGTTAATATTTTCGTTATTGATTTGAGGTTATACTACTTCTAATGTTTTTAACAGAATGTCTCTTGCAACTCACTTCGAATATTTCCGCTGTTTTCCATAATATTTGTTAAAATTTGTAGCTACAGAGTCCTATGATTTCAATAAGGAGTACACCAAAAGATCCCGACTAAAACTTGTTTGTTCGTTACAGATGGAAAATGAAATGGCAAATTATTATCACTACAAAATGGGTTTCAGTCAGAAAATAATTTTAAATAATAAAGTTGTGCCTTCTAAATTTCATTGCCAGCCAGATCGTATTAAAAAAATGTGTGATGCTGGTACTTCCCGATCTGCATTTGTCAAACGGCAAAGAATGACGACGTAACGTGAACAAATTATCGTTTATGTTCACGGAATTGTGCCAAACAAACTTAATTATTTGTTAAAGACGTTGAAATTTTGTCTTTGGTAGGTTGTGAAAAAGAAAATGTGTTTGGCATTAAGATTTTGATTGTTGTATTGGAAATTGTAGTGCAAGGGTTTTTGTAATGTTTTGAATTGTTTTTATCTTGTATTTAAATAGAGATATAATGAAGAACAAAATGTGTATGTAAATTTCATCCCCGACAACATTATTTATAACCTATATAAGTTCTTGTGGAAGTTCATCATTATTTATATTTATAATTTAAGTTACCAGTAAAGTGTAATTATACTTACTTTGCTGTTTTACATTTTTTTAGCTCCGAAACATAAATGTCAGAATTATTTTTGAAAAATAATCCGACCATGATTGCGCCGACTTGCGGCAGGTTTCTGCTGTCTGCTTTTACAAAATCGTTGTCCATGGTTGAAAGTACTTGTAAAATAGTGCAAATAAACAAAAAAAAAACAATGAATAGTAAAGAAAATCTTATATATACGGAGATAATCTACCACAACTAGGCGCAACACAAGTAGGCAAACGATGTTTACAAGCAAGTGACGTCATGATAAACGCGACCAATCAGAAGCGTTTTGTGTCACATGACAAACGTTTAAAAAATGCAATTTTTATTTACGGATTTTAAAATAAATTAATCATTATTTTCAACTTACGTTAATAAATAATCATTTTTAACTCTTAATTTATACTGTTAACAGTAATTGGCACTTTATTTTTCGCATTGTCAAATAGCCTATTATTGCCGTAATTGTCTTTTTAATCACTTCGACAAAGCCTGCATTTCTACGAAACGGTGCAAGGTGTGTCATGCGACTCACAATACTCTCATTCATGACGCATGCATTTCTAAATCGCCTCACTTAGCAACAGTCCCCGCGGCAACAAGTTCGCATAGTAAACACAATGTAAATCACGTTACATCCGATAATGAGGATATTTTATTGACGACCGTACTATTAAATGTTTTGGGTATAGATGGATCATACATAACCTTGCGGGCACTCTTAGATCAGGGCTCACAAATATCATTAGTATCAGAGAATGCCGCTCAAATTTTAGGCTTACGACGTAATAATTATCACGCTTCTATTACTGGTATCGGCCCAGGTTCGAAGCAAAGTAGAGGCATTGTTACTTTAGAATGTCAATCTATTTATCACGACTATAGTTTTACTACTAAAGCACTTATTATATCTAAGGTTATTAATAATTTACCAAGTAGTAATCTTCCTAAGCAATCATGGCCTCATTTGCATAATTTACAACTAGCAGACCCACAATATTATGTGTCTAAGCCCATAGACTTATTATTAGACGCTAGTATTTATTCAGAAATAATTATGAACGGCTTGTCAAGGGCCCACCCCAGGCGCCTATAGCGCAAGAAACAAAATTAGGTTGGATTTTATCTGGCAACATAAAAACATTTAATTGTCACGTTGTAACACACAACTTATCAGATATTTCCAAAATATGGGAGATGGAAGGTATAGACCACTCTTCACCCAACGTTAGTGAATCCGAGCAGTATTGTGAGGATTTTTATCAAGCCACTACAAGGCGATTAAGTAGCGGGAGATACGAAGTAGCGTTACCTATGCTACCTTCCTATCAAAATCAAATAGGGTCGTCGAAACCAAAGGCTGTCGCACAGTTTCAACAGTTAGAAAAAAAGATGTTGAAAAACGAATCATTTGCGGACAACTATAAAAAATTTATTCATGATTATAAAGAGTTAGGACACATGAATGAGGTTAGATCTAGCAATATTCTGTCAAATTCATATTTTCTTCCTCATCACGGAGTAGAGAAGCCTGACTCAAGTACAACTCGACTGCGAGTAGTTTTTAATGCGTCATCAAAAAGCTCATCAGGCAGTAGCCTCAACGATCTTATGCACAGTGGGCCCAATTTACAAAGCGATCTGTTAAGTTTACTTTTAAATTGGAGAACTCATAGATACGTTATAACTGCGGACATCGAAAAGATGTTCCGCCAAATCCGAATCCGTGAGTGTGATCAGCATTTACAAACCATTGTATGGCGGGACACTCCTAGTGAATTACTCCGCGAATATCGTCTTGCCACCGTCACGTACGGAACCAAAGCAGCCCCATTCTTGGCAATGCGAACGCTTCGTCAACTCGCGAAGGACGAAGCCGTGTCCTATCCATTAGCGGCTCAAGTATTACAAAAATTTATGTTTATGGATGACGTGTTATGTGGCGAAAACTCTATACTATCTGCTAAACAACTACAGAACCAATTGATCAACATGCTTAAAAGCGCAGGTATGAATTTGCGTAAATGGTCAAGCAATGAGCCTAAATTACTACATGACCTTAACATGTATCAGTTAAATAGCCCATATGAATTCAAATATGGTGAATCGCGAAAAACACTTGGCCTTGTATGGAATCCGTCTTCAGATACATTTACATTTAATTATAGTCTAAGTTACGACAAAACAAATATCACAAAAAGACAATTACTCTCTGAGATATCTAAGCTATTTGACCCTGTCGGCTGGCTGTCCCCACTTACTATCAGAGCCAAGTTGCTATTTCAAAAGACTTGGTTATCATCACAGACAGACTGGGATCATACTTTATCATCAGATATTCAGAAAGAGTGGTCTTTGTTAAAAAAGGATTTTCAAAATATTAATAAAATCATTATACCGCGTTATACTGGCCAATTAAATGAACATTCTGAGTTACATGCGTTTTGTGACGCATCCGAGAAAGCTATAGCGTGTGCGGTTTACGCACGTAACAAAGATCATAAGGGCAACTACACACTTACCCTAGTCACCGCGAAAACAAAACTAGTGCCAATGACGAAAAACAATCATTACCTCGTCTTGAATTATGCGGGGCATTGCTTTTATCACAACTAGTACGTAAGGTCATCGAGTCATCATATCATAATATCATAATCCATGCCTGGTCAGACTCGATGGTCGTGTTAGGTTGGATAAAGGGCGATATATCAAAATGGAAACCTTTTGTGGCTAACCGTGTTAGACAGATACTTACCGTCATTCCGTCATCATACTGGCATCACGTGAAATCGAAGATAACGCGGCAGACTGTGCCACAAGAGGACTATCTGTGGACGTTCTAATAGAGCATTCTTTGTGGTGGTCAGGGCCTAAATGGCTTATCAATTTTGACCCTACAGTGATCAGTAATCAAGTATATCAGACACCAACTATCGAAGCAAAGAAAATTAATGTAAATATAGTCTTAAAAAATAATTCTATAAACAACTCATTTATCATAGACCTTTTACTTAATCATGGTTCCTTAACACGTGTTGTAAATATTGTTGCTTGGATATCCCGTTTCATAGCTCGAATTCGTAAAAGGCAATGTGATGTCATTTACAGGCAATTTTTATCATCATTAGAAATATCGAATGCGTATCAATTCATTATAAAGGTTATTCAGGAGCAAGATTTCAAGGACGACTTATATCATATTCGACAAAAAGATTATGTACACTCCAGTTCTAAATTAATAACTTTAAATCCTTTTATTGATAAAAATGGTCTACTGAGAGTTGGTGGTCGGTTACGAATTCAGATATTAGTGACGCCGCAAAACATCCAATCATACTAGTGCTATATATAATTTAAGACCAAGGGATTCCCTTAGGGATAAGTTTAAAGAAATTAACATTTTAACATTGGCGGGGCAGTACATCTATGAAAAATAAATCTATGTACACAAATATTACAATAATTTCATTAAGAATAGCGATGTTCATAAATTAAATACAAGAAATAAAATAAGCTTGCTGTTCCAAATTTTAGATTACGTAAAACACAAAACTCATTCTTGGGAAATGTATAACTTTTTAACAAGTTACCACACAGTATTGTTAATCTACCTTTTAATAAACTTAAAACTCGAGTAAAAAAAACTTTGATGAGCAAAGGATATTATCGAGTCCAGGATTACTTGGATGATCGAAGTGTCTGGGACTAAAAAACCCTCGCTCGTTGAAATAAACAAATTGTTAATAAATTCTTAGGTAACTGTGTAACATAATAACATGTATATTTAACTGTACCTATTATAATAACCTTTTGTTACTTGTATAATATATTATTGCTAGTTTTTAAATGATTGTATGCGCGTGTCCTGCGGTTGATTTTTTTTTTTTTAGTTGTGCTAATTTACACGGGTACCTGTTTTTGGTAATTTGTATCCTTCTGTGGCTTAAGGGTGGTCATACTCTCATTAAAATCTCTTCGGCGGTGTCGTGTGAGGCGGGTCGTTACGTTCCCTAAAACATGGTTGAGCGAAGCGATGGCTGGTTCATGCGTCATGCTCGTGAACGGGTGCTGCCAGCGGAGATGAGTCTGCCCTTTGCTATACTGGGTGCTACTCGTATTTATTATAATTTTAATTTAACTTTGATATATTCTTTTAAAACTGTATGACACGGCATTCCTAATATGGGCATGTTTTCTAAATATTTTTTATATAATTATACTATGTAATGGAAAGTGACTTCATGAATTATCAATATTGAAGTCATTTTCCAAATGACGACTCTGTATCTATTTAATACAGGGAAAAAAAGACAGCCCTTGCTGAGTTTCTTGCCGGTTCTTCTCAGTACAAGGTCTCCCGCCGTAGATTTTGCGAACCGATGGCGTAGCTTTTCGACATTCACAAGTGCTTGTAACAGCCCAGACTGAATAAATGATTTTGAATTTGAATTTGAATTGACTATCTAGTCATAACCGATTTACAACTTTGCTTATCAATCAGGCGCATAAGGCAACCTTGCATTGTGATCCAAGGTTGACACTTGCAGTAATTAGAGATAAGTATTGGATTATTAGTGGTATTAGGACAGTCAAACGTGAAATTAGATCATGTATTAAATGTCGCCGTTATAAAAATGAAAATAAATATCAAATTATGGCCGATCTACCTCGAGAGAGAGTGACACCTTCAAGAGCATTTTTACACACGGGTGTAGATTTTACAGGGTTTGTCGAACTGAAAGCGAATGCGGGACGCGGAATCAAAATTGTGAAGGGCTACGTCGCTGTTTACGTATGTTTATCAACAAAGGCTGTACCTGCCTTTTTAGCATCATTTCGTAGGTTTTGTTCCCGTCGCGGTACCCCTAATCATATGTACAGCGATAATGGCAAAAATTTTGTTGGAGCTGATCGTCTATTGAAAAAGGAGTATCAGGAGATATTACAAACCCTTGATAATGTTTTCATAGCTAATATCAATCAAATGAATATTCAATGGCATTTTAACGCCCCAGCTTGGCCCAGTGCTGGCGGACTCTGGGAAGCTGCTGTAAAAAGTTTCAAGTATCATTTAAAGCGAGTGCTAGGCGACCAGCGACTTACATACGAAGAGTTTACTACTCTTCTTCATCAAATTGAGGCATGTCTTAACTCTAGACCGATTTGTGAACTTACCGAAACGCCAGATGAATTTTACTTAAGCCCGGGACATTTCCTAGTTGGTGGCCCCCTTTTATCTAGACCTCAAACAGAGCCTCAATCCATAACTTTAACTAAGCGCTGGCAACTTGTTCAAAACATTAACAAGCAATTTTGGAAAAAATGGTCAACGGAGTATTTACAACAACTCCAAACTAGGTCGAAATGGACACGTCCAACCAAAAATCTTGAAGTAGGTGACATAGTGCTGGTCAAGGATGACAATATTCCACCGGGTAAATGGGCTCTAGGTCGCATAGAAAAGTTACACCCAGGGCAGGACGGTTACGTAAGGGTAGTTAGTTTAATGTGTAGAAATAATATCATTCAACGTCCTATCATTAAATTAATTCGTTTACCTATCGATGACGAAATATCACATAAGCCCTTTCGACAACCTGATCCCACTCCAATAACAAGCAATAACGAACCTCTACAGAATCCATCCCCACCCAAACGAAGAACTAGGAAGAGAGCGTTTAAAAACTTATTTGTAACAACCTTATTCTTATTATTTACATTTATTACGCCTAGTGTTCAATTAAAATCTAGTATTTACAACATTACACAATTTAATAAAAATCAAGTTTTTTATTTCGATAGATTATCCGACTTACAACTTATCAAAGATGAATGGAAATTGATTGTATTTTATAATATGTCTAGTTATTGGCAAGGTATTAATGAAGTCAAGAAGTACGTAGCTCACATTAAGCATTTAAGTACCATTGACAGTTCGATCCACAAAAACTTGATTTTACAATTAGAGCATGAATTAGACGAAATAGATCACTACAATTCCTTGTTAAAATATCACACTTTAAGCCGTAAAAAACGTGGTCTGATTAATGGTGTGGGTACCATAGCAAATACATTGTTCGGAGTCTTAGATCAAAGTTTCGCTGACTCATATAAACGAGATATTGAGAAAATAGCACTTAATGAAAATCACCTACAACAACTGATAAAAAATCAAACAACAGTTATGGAGTCGGAATATAACATTTTTAAACGAAGTGAAGAAGTAATGAAAAAACAATTTACATTTATTAAACAATTTGTGCAGAATAACACAGTGACCACTAACCAGGCTATACAAGATAATCGAAATGCACTATATCTGACGTCAGCGTCATTAGTCGCAAATATTATTATATCAAACATAAGACGCATTCAGCAGTCCTTGTTAGACACAGTGACAGATATCAGTCATGGAAAAACAGATATACATCTTTTGTCACCTCAGCAATTGGAGCATCAGGTAAACATAATTTCTGGACAAATACGAGGTGAATTAATCGTACCCGTTGAGAAAGATAGCATCAGAAATCTATATAAGATACTTACCATGTCAGCAAGAGTGCATGAAAACTACTTGATAATAGAAATCAAAATACCATTGACCACCAATGATATTTTTGAACTAGATGCAATAATTAATGTTCCTCAAAAAAGTAGCGACAAGCAAATTCACATACAACCTTTATCACCGTATATTGCTTACAATGCACAAAAGGATATTGCCTTTTTTATAGGAGAAATAGATTTATTATCATGCATCCACACTTTGAGTGAAAAGATCTTATGTTCATTAAATAAACCAATTTATAATCTTCAATTAAATCAATCATTATGTGATTTGAAATCATTAGATAATGCTGTTTCTTGCAGAAAACATGTCTCTATCTGCAGCGTTCAATGGATAAAATTACGCGATCCCACCGCCTGGCTCTATTCCTGTTGCGAGGAATGCACAGTACGCATTTTCTGTTATCATGATACGGCAATGACCGCGCTAAGTGGCAATGGCATAATCTCCTTAGGTCAGGGTTGCTCGCTGAAAACAAACAGTTATACTATATATGCTCATAAAAATCTGATGCATCATATGAAAACGCAAACAAATTTACTTCTTACACCTAAGTTGTCTTTGCTTAATAATGTCATCAACACATCAATTTCCGAAAACTTCACGGAGCTGGAGAATCATGATGAAATGTGGAATCAAGTCAGGGAACAGATCAATAATCTAAAGGAACAGTCTCAAAGGTCTGATAACAACTTGTCCATCCATGATGTTCATCATTACTCTATATCATATTTTATGTTGTTATTACTGCTCATATTATGTTGTATCATAGTATTTCTGGTAATCAAGTTTAAAAGGAGAGCTACGAATATGTCAGTGGAAGTGCTGCCCATGACTCATTTATCTTCCGAGCAACAAACAAACGCGGCCGCAACCGAGGACGAGGACGCGTCGAGGACTACGGGTGCGTCTCGCTCCCGCAGGAGATCGACCGGAAGTTTTGTGTCTATGCGTGATACTAACTATATATCAAAACCTATTAAGGCAACGAGTGTCAATAAGGGAACCTCGCCCATGGTTTCCTCGCGATCAGTGAACGTCAAACTTAGTGAAGAAAAGTGACGAAACAATTTAGATTTAGCTTTAACTTTTTAATATTGTGTTTTTTATCACCCTAGCATAGTTTGGTAATTTATATCATTTAAAACTTAATATACATGAGCATTGTTTAGTTATCAATTTATTCTTAGTTTTCATACTTTTGTATCTTTTTGTGTGGGCAGGATGTACGGGCAAGCCCGCACGATATTAGCAGCTCAGGTAAACTGCATGCGGAGCGTTATTGTATGCCTGCTCGGGTTACGCGAGCTGTACTGTGTAGCGTCTTTAAAGTAATAAATCAGTGTGTATTTAGCAGCCACTCCGGGAAGTTTTATTATCAGTTATCATCCCCGTATATCATAAAAACACTAATGAGAGGTGGATGCAGCAATATCAGCACATCCCCCTTACAACTAGATAGTACATATTCTTGCTTATTGCCGCGAGGGACCACGCCCCTTCCGTGGCCGGGGGGCTTCGTTGGTGGAGGAGATCGGGAAAGGTATTGTAGCCTCCCCCGAGGATCCCCTGTATCGGCAGGGGAGCAAAGTCTGGGGGTTCCCGAAAGTCGCTTGGCATTCCCGGGGGCTCCCTACATGCCTGAGGAAGGCCATCCCTGAGAATTTTAATGGGTAGGCCTCCCCCTTCTGGGGAGGAGGGTCCCACATAACTGCCGGCTCGCCACAGCCAGGGTATGTAATTTAATGCATTTTCCTCAGGGGAAAAAATAAAAAGTGTATGTTGAGATCCATTATCATGGACCCCCAAATGTTTGTATAAAAGACCCCTAGGGGTCGATATAGACTTTGGGAATCACTGCGCTACAGTGTCTGTATGGATTATGGACTGTGTTCCGGAGACACGTGGGTTTGAGTTAGTCAGTAGAGGTGCGCAAAATACTTCACTGAAGTGTAAAGAATGATATACTTCAACTGGACTAGATGAAGTATATCACTCATTTAGTCCACTTAGTTCTTCTAGTCCACATGGCTCAGTACTTCAGTAGTCTATTTGGGTCACCTTATCGCTTAGTTCATCCACGTCACTTCATTCGTGTAGTCCAATTAATCCATCTGTATCGTAGTTCTTTTAAGTAGGTATGAGACGTTATGTCAATTTCACTGCATAACTAAACACATGTACGATACATAATGCAGGAGTAATTAAAAGTTACTAAAAACTATTGAAATGTTTACACTATTTTTCAGATATTACATACGAATCTAGATTAGTATGCGCCACACTCGTATATATTTGTATATACTCGTATATATTTTATGCACATGTAGTCTAGAACTTAAGCAAAAAATATGAAATTATTCATAAACAAATTATTCCTTCAACTAATTATTCAAGTAAAACTAAACATAATGTTTGCGCCATAAGACATGAAATTGTGTGCGGGCAGACTCCGACCGGCCGGTGATTCTAGTTCCTGTATTCCACAAACAAATCACAGCCGAACCGTTACTTTTAACCAATAGAATCGCATAGATTGTTAGATGACGTGATATTCTAGTGTTCGGATTGGATAAGCGGCATGGTTCGGTTCATTTTGTTAGTGGAATTGACCCACAGGATGCCAAGCCAATCAACTGTCTGGCTCTCGCACGCTATGTTTGTAATCTATCCGTTCGCTTTACTCTCGTTCAGTGAAAGAAGTGTTTTGGGAACTAAATGAAGTACTGAGCTAGTTGGGACCAGAATGAAAGAGTGAAGGAGATATAATTGCGAAGTGGACTAGTCCAATTAAAGCATTCACGAACGCCTCAACTCTATTAGTCAGTAGTGGGGCTTAGTAAGTGCACGTAAGACGAGCGGGCTTGCCGGTTATGTTTTTTTTTTTTTCCTCAGGATAGGAGGCTGAGAATCCATCATGGATACCAACGCAACAGGCAAGCAGGGATGCGTTGATTATGTCGGACTCCTGGTACTGTCGAGACGGCTCGACTACACAGACCTACCGACTAAACTCAGCCTAGCCTTTGGTCCTATTGACCCTACTGGCTTTATTGACGAGAGGGCCGCACCTCAGGAGAGGCACGGTTAGCGCTACCCCATGGTGAGGGTATATGCGCTAGAAGAAGGCACGAATCTCCAAAGTGGGACCGGCCAGTATTGACAAGAACCTATTCATGGCTAAGCAGAAGGCTGCCGTTTAGGGGTTGACAAGGGGGAGCGACGGCTCAGACGCCGCCGCTTGCAGGTCTAGAAGTTCCTGCGTGAGTTGGTTAGGGGGGTCGCTAAGGACATGTCGCGGTCTACGAATCCTCTGCCGGTATTGACTAGTGTTGCCTTGAGACTGGCTCACAGTTGGTGGTATTGACGGGAATTGGTGGTATTGACGGGTTGCCGGTTATGTCGGCAGGCGGCGAGACGGCGGAGATGCCGGGCGTGTACGGCGCCGGCGTGTACGACCTGGCCGGCTTCGCGTTGGGCGCCGTGGAGCGCGCGCGTGTGTTGCCGCGCATCTCCGACATCACGGTCGGTGCTCGCACCTCACTTCACCTCACCTCACCTCACCTCACCTTACTGCTCGATACTGCAGTACTCAGCGTTCAAGTATTACGTGCGTCCCCGTACCCTAAAGTCCCTCTTTTGAAGACATTACAGTATGAACATTATGAACTCACTTTAATAACTACAGCACCCACTACAGCAATGTGCTTCTGCATAAACACTAACGAGTACTAACAACGAAAACAATATTAAATGACGTACAATACAATCTAGGGATTCCCCGTGAAATATAAACGAAAAGATTTGCCAACTTGCGGGTACAAATTGAAAATGACGACCAGACTAATACAATCGACGGATTCCCCGTAATATGTAAACGAAAAGGGTTGCTAATTTGGGAGTATTATTTCCTTGTTTATTTAAAAAAAAGAAATAATGTTACGTAACGTGTTGTAAGAAAAACCCCCTCCCGCCCCTTTAATGCATCGTAACGTTTTACGAGATTGCGTTACGGTAACAGTAGCTGTTTATTACACTCGTAAGGAAATTAAAAATTATACGATACAATCACGAATTTTGGCTTGAAGCACAAGTAAAAGAAAAAAAAAGTAAACAGTAAATATTTGCGGTTGCGTCACATAGGGAAAGGGAATCAAAATATATCGATTACACTATTTGATACCAACATTCATTTTTTAATGTACCACAATACGTTCATTCATTATTAGTGATTATCTATGTTTTAGTGACAGTACGTTATAGTATAAATATATAGATAATGAGTGTATTAAAATAAGGGAATATAATATCAAAAATAAGAGTAAAAATTATATCTATACATAAACTAAGTTAATATAGAAATATATGAGACTAAAATCAGTTCCGATTTCGCCCATTAATCTCCAATTACATTAATGTTACAAAACAGCATGTCTTGATCGATATATTTACTCGTAACATATAAAAGTATTAATAATTTACATAGTCAATTTATAACAAAAACATTCACTTCTCAAATTGTTGTTAAAGTGAAAAATATAAAAATACAAACCCAAGTTTAAGATAAAAACTTAAACTAAAAGAGAATGCCAAGATCTGCCCCAAGAATTAATTTAAGTTACAGTAATTACACATTTATGAAAAATATTTAATTAAATTATAGATCCTAACAACAAATATAAAAAATCTAAAAAGCTGGGGAAAAAAAACTACATTTAATAGTTGTTAATGGAATTCTATGCCTTTTCCTAGTCGGAGAATTTAAAGCTTATTTTTTTAAAGAATTTTATTGGCCACTGGATACAAGTCCTTTTAGCCAACATAAACCTATTGGACCTAAGTCGAATGCTTTTTAGTATAGGTAATAGTTTTTTTCTTTAATTGTTGTTCTGTTAATTTTTTATGTTCAATAGTGTTATTTAATCATTCATTTTGTAAGAATGAGTTCTCAATAAAAGGCTTTTAGGAATAAACGCATTTTACTTCTGATTGCAAAATAAAATAAAAATATTACGTTAGATAATAACATGTATTTACATATATCAAGAAGTGCACTGTAAATAGAAATGTAATATTAGGTCTATAAAGTCATCTTTATTACGAATCCGTAAATAAAGATGACTTTGATAGATAGCCTCAATCGTGTGTTCTAATAAAGTTTACTAGTAGAGCGTTACTTGAACTGGATTTAAAATTGTTTTTTTATAGTTAGAACAATTAGTTGTTGTTATTATTGTTTTTAGGATATAGTAGATGGCTACTAAAAATTGCATCTTATAAAAAAGTCTAAGATAAACTTAATATTTGTGAAAAAAAATCATATTGTTTATACCATCATAACTACCGATCCTCTGCTTTAATATAATTTATCTTTTATTATTTCAAAAGTGCAGATGTTTAGCTATCATTTCATATATAAATTATGTTTGTAACTGGAAAAAATTTGGTGGGGCATGGCGCCATAGAAATCTTGGCATTGTCTTTTCAATTCTAGGTGGGAGATATAATCATCGGTTTACCATCCAACGGCGTGCACAGCAACGGTTTCAGTCTGATCCACAACCTGATGAACAAGGCCGGCCTCTCGCTTCAGGACAAGGCGCCATTCAGCAGAGAAGGACTTACTTTAGGTAAGTTACATTTTCATTTAAGCAGGTTAAACTACTAAAAAAAAACATTTTTTGATTTCACAACTGCAACCTGTTTCTATCTCTAACTGTTCAAATGGAACACATAGGTCTGCGTCAGGTTCAGGGAGATCCAATTGCTTTTTAGTGTTCCGTACTCTGTACCAAAAACACCCTTGTAAGATCTTTTTGTTGTCCGTTTGTCAAGGTCCTATTTCTCAAGAACGCGTGGAGGTATAAAGTTGAAGTTATTACCAAATACTCAGGTCTGCAGCCCCTTGAACCCATCGTATTGAAAAGAAAGAACTCGTCGAAAATTGGCGCAATTAAAAGATCTTTTATGTTATCAAAAGGAAATTAAAAAATATAGGACGAATCCGTAATTCGTAAACTTGCAGATGTAATTTTTGTATCGAATCGTTCCCCAAATGATTTACGAATAAAGTTTCCTGTGTGCATCACCAGGCGAGGAGCTGATCAAGCCGACGCGCATCTACGCGAACGCCATCCTGCCCGCGCTGCGCACCGGCCACGTGAAGGCTGTGGCGCACATCACCGGCGGCGGGCTGCTCGACAACATCCCGCGCGTCATCCCGCCCACCGTGCGCGCCCGCCTCGACGCGCACTGCTGGCACCTGCACCCGGTACTGACACACGCACGCACCTCGCGGCGGCGGCCGCCCCCGCACCCCGCCCACCGTGCGCGCCCGCCTCGACGCGCACTGCTGGCACCTGCACCCGGTACTGACACACGCACGCACCTGCACCCGGTACTGACACACGCACGCACCTCGCGGCGGCGGCCGCCCCCGCACCCCGCCCACCGTGCGCGCCCGCCTCGACGCGCACTGCTGGCACCTGCACCCGGTACTGACACACGCACGCACCTCGCGGCGGCGGCCGCCCCCGCACCCCGCCCACCGTGCGCGCCCGCCTCGACGCGCACTGCTGGCACCTGCACCCGGTACTGACACATGCACGCACCTGCACCCGGTACTGACACACGCACGCACCTCGCGGCGGCGGCCGCCCCCGCACCCCGCCCACCGTGCGCGCCCGCCTCGACGCGCACTGCTGGCACCTGCACCCGGTACTGACACACGCACGCACCTCGCGGCGGCGGCCGCCCCCGCACCCCGCCCACCGTGCGCGCCCGCCTCGACGCGCACTGCTGGCACCTGCACCCGGTACTGACACACGCACGCACCTCGCGGCGGCGGCCGCCCCCATGTCTCGCGCGTCATCCGGATTTTTGTAGCTGTATCACCTTTCCTTAAAAGTGACCTCAACTAAACTTAAATATATTTCGACAGAGATATTCGCTCGCGTACAGTACCTTAAACTCAAATAATATGAGCAATAGAGTCTTATTTTGGTTGCAGGTATTCGCGTGGATCGCAGACACTGGTGCCGTGTCGGATGAGGAGATGGTGCGCACTTTCAACTGCGGCCTCGGGATGATTATGGTAGTGGCTCCTGAGGATCAGGCAGAGGTAGGTGATCTAGTTAATAATCTAACTAATGGAATTCTTAATGTGTAGTTTTCTCCAGTTACTGAATATTTCGCAGAAAAAGCATTAAAATTTAGTGAAAACTGAATTTATTGCGCCTTAATATTTGTGTAATGAGGAACATAGTTGACTATGTTCCTCACCAAATGGAAACAGAGGTTTACATACTTTTTTTATTTATGAAATATGACTGAAGCTTTACAGGATTTTAGAGTACATAATAATTTAAATGATTGTTTTTAATTGCGTAGAATTCGTGGCTCATCTGCGTGGTCGTATGCGAATAAATTCGTTCAAGGGTATGTCGCTTGTTGTAGATAATGAACGCGACGCGTGCGTTCGGCGCCATGGTGGTGGGCAGCGTGCAGGCGCGGGCTCCCGGCGGTGCCCGCGTCCTCGTGGACAACCTGGCCTCCGCGCTGGACCTCACGCGCCGCATGCCGCTGCTGCCGCGCCGCAAGGTACGTGCCGCTGCTGCTGCTGCTGCTGCTGCCCGCGTCCTCGTGGACAACCTGGCCTCCGCGCTGGACCTCACGCGCCGCATGCCGCTGCTGCCGCGCCGCAAGGTACGTGCCGCTGCTGCTGCTGCTGCTGCCCGCGTTCCTCGTGGACAACCTGGCCTCCGCCGCGCTGGACCTCACGCGCCGCATGCCGCTGCTGCCGCGCCGCAAGGTACGTGCCGCTGCTGCTGCTGCTGCTGCTGCCCGCGTCCTCGTGGACAACCTGGCCTCCGCGCTGGACCTCACGCGCCGCATGCCGCTGCTGCCGCGCCGCAAGGTACGTGCCGCTGCTGCTGCTGCTGCTGCCCGCGTCCTCGTGGACAACCTGGCCTCCGCGCTGGACCTCACGCGCCGCATGCCGCTGCTGCCGCGCCGCAAGGTACGTGCCGCTGCTGCTGCTGCTGCTGCTGCCCGCGTCCTCGTGGACAACCTGGCCTCCGCGCTGGACCTCACGCGCCGCATGCCGCTGCTGCCGCGCCGCAAGGTACGTGCCGCTGCTGCTGCTGCTGCTGCCCGCGTCCTCGTGGACAACCTGGCCTCCGCGCTGGACCTCACGCGCCGCATGCCGCTGCTGCCGCGCCGCAAGGTACGTGCCGCTGCTGCTGCTTGCTGCTGCTCCCGCGTCCTCGTGGACAACCTGGCCTCCGCGCTGGACCTCACGCGCCGCATGCCGCTGCTGCCGCGCCGCAAGGTACGTGCCGCTGCTGCTGCTGCTGCTGCCGCGTCCTCGTGGACAACCTGGCCTCCGCGCTGGACCTCACGCGCCGCATGCCGCTTGCTGCCGCGCCGCAAGGTACGTGCCGCTGCTGCTGCTGCTGCTGCTGCCCGCGTCCTCGTGGACAACCTGGCCTCCGCGCTGGACCTCACGCGCCGCATGCCGCTGCTGCCGCGCCGCAAGGTACGTGCCGCTGCTGCTGCTGCTGCTGCCCGCGTCCTCGTGGACAACCTGGCCTCCGCGCTGGACCTCACGCGCCGCATGCCGCTGCTTGCCGCGCCGCAAGGTACGTGCCGCTGCTGCTGCTGCTGCGCCGCAAGGTACGTACTGACCTGACTTGGCCTAATAAAAATATTAAGGAAAATCATAAATTGTACTTAATATAATTATTTTTGCTGCACGTTAGTGTGATCCACTATTTATTTATTTATTATTATGGCTTACCAACTAAATACATAAACGTGAGTACTATATTACATTTCCATAAAAATAAATATATGTATTTAAATGACAGGTGAGCATATTACAATTACAGGGTCCGAAAACTAGTCAGATAAATCAGACAAAGTCAGATTTTTGGGCATTGGTCAGTTAAAGTCAGGTTTTTTGGAATATGGTCAGTTTTGACAGATTTTTTTGACGAACTGGTTTTTCTTTATGAATCATTGACTAGCTGTCGTTTTTTTTTAGTGTGAACATAATGCACGCCCAAGTGCGCACATTGTTTTGATTATAAGGTGCCCAGTGATGGTTTGAGGGCAACCGTCTAGGATGCTCTATTCTGATGTAGGCATAACCACCATAATATTGATGCATCCATGATATTGTGTAGGGATCCATTTTTCTTTCAATTTTGTTGATTTGGATAAAAATTGTCTCCTTCAATTACTTTTGGCTTTTAAATAACTAACTATGCCTGGCCTTTACAAGTTTTCCTATTTCTAAAAATATATCAATAACACAAGTATCTTTATTTTAAAGCCATAATACGTCATTGCATTACAATGCAAGCAGAGCAGGTCACGCTTTTAGGTAGGTACGGTACCATAGAAAAAAGTTACTCTGACGAGTACTGTACTGAGTGATGTTCGAATGCCATATTACGCTGTTCGAAACCCTCCACCGCCCTCCACCGGCGCCGATGTGTTACAGTCTTTACTGGGCGTAATAAATTCTTTGATCCTTTAGCTATTCAGTGGTGTAATTGGAATGTGGATGGGGATGATAGATATGTAGCTACAACACTAAACTGTATCCCCTGATTTTGTTATCATTCGATTTTTTTGATTTGCGTCCCTATGGAAGCAATATTTTAAATAAAATCTCACGACATCTCACTAGCCCCCCCCCCTCTGAGGAGGGAGGGGAGGGAGAGAGACAGGTGATTTATGGACGCCCCCAAACGTGGTCCCCGCAGGTGGCGGTGCTGGCCAGCGGCAACGGCAGCAACCTGCAGGCGCTGATCGACACCACGTCGGAGCCCGCGCAGTGCATGTGCGCCGACGTGGCGCTCGTGGTGTCCAACCGGCGCGACGCGTACGCGCTGCAGCGCGCCGAGGCTGCCGGCATACCCACCTTGGTGAGACGCCCCCACACGTGGGCCCGCAGGTGGCAACGGCAGCAACCTGCAGGCGCTGATCGACACCACGTCGGAGCCCGCGCAGTGCATGTGCGCCGACGTGGCGCTCGTGGTGTCCAACCGGCGCGACGCGTACGCGCTGCAGCGCGCCGAGGCTGCGGCATACCCACCTTGGTGAGACGCCCCCACACGTGGCCGCAGGTGCAACGGCAGCAACCTGCAGGCGCCTGATCGACACCACGTCGGAGCCGCCCACCCGCGCAGTGCATGTGCGCCGACGTGGCGCTCGTGGTGTCCAACCGGCGCGACGCGTACGCGCTGCAGCGCGCCGAGGCTGCCGGCATACCCACCTTGGTGGAGACGCCCCCACACGTGGCCCCGCAGGTGGCAACGGCAGCAACCTGCAGGCGCTGATCGACACCACGTCGGAGCCCGCGCAGTGCATGTGCGCCGACGTGGCGCTCGTGGTGTCCAACCGGCGCGACGCGTACGCGCTGCAGCGCGCCGAGGCTGCCGGCATACCCACCTTGGTGAGACGCCCCCACACGTGGGCCCCGCAGGTGGCAACGGCAGCAACCTGCAGGCGCTGATCGACACCACGTCGGAGCCCGCGCAGTGCATGTGCGCCGACGTGGCGCTCGTGGTGTCCAACCGGCGCGACGCGTACGCGCTGCAGCGCGCCGAGGCTGCCGGCATACCCACCTTGGTGAGACGCCCCCACACGTGGGCCCCGCAGGTGGCAACGGCAGCAACCTGCAGGCGCTGATCGACACCACGTCGGAGCCCGCGCAGTGCATGTGCGCCGACGTGGCGCTCGTGGTGTCCAACCGGCGCGACGCGTACGCGCTGCAGCGCGCCGAGGCTGCCGGCATACCCACCTTGGTGAGACGCCCCCACACGTGGGCCCCGCAGGTGGCAACGGCAGCAACCTGCAGGCGCTGATCGACACCACGTCGGAGCCCGCGCAGTGCATGTGCGCCGACGTGGCGCTCGTGGTGTCCAACCGGCGCGACGCGTACGCGCTGCAGCGCGCCGAGGCTGCCGGCATACCCACCTTGGTGAGACGCCCCCACACGTGGGCCCCGCAGGTGGCGGTGCTGGCCAGCGGCATTATTATAATTATTAAAATTGAAAAGAGGAGATAAAAAATAGACTTTCAGAATTTCTTGCCTGTTCTTCTCGAGAAGGCTCTCCCAATTTCAGAACAGGTGTAGAGTCAATATATATATATATTTTTTTCCTTGTTCGTACGTACGCACAAAGTGTTTTGACGTCAACAAGTGCCTGTAAAGGTCTATGTTGAATAAAGATTAATTAATTTTGATGTTGGTTGGCAGGTGTTCGAACACAAGCAGTACAAGTCGCGCGAGGAGTTCGACCAGGCCATATCGGACGCGCTCGAGGAGCACAAGATCGACATCGTGTGCCTGGCCGGCTACATGCGCATTTTGTCGCCTGGATTCGTGCAGAAGTCAGTATATACTTTATTATAATAGGCGGGGAGCCGGTGACACCGAGAGTCCCGTCATAGCGAATCAAAAAATATTCATTTAAATAAATAGTACATAAGTATAGCAATAAATTGAGCTCGGTATGCGTGGATTCCTATCGCGAAACAACGTTTAAAAAAATATATTTAAAAAATGTTTTACCGTCGTATTTTTGTATCGTAGACCCTTTGCCACGTTTTTCCTAGTGCCCTCCTCGGGGGAGGCTACACTACCTCCCCCGGTCTCCTCCACCGACGACGCCCTCCGGCCACGAAAGGGGCGTGTTCCATCTCGGGTCGCCATAGCAGTCGCGACTTTCTCGCGCCCACCGGCGACCTGCGGCGGGGCCGCTGCTGTTCTATCCTATAAAAAAAAATCTCAGTTGCGTCTCTCGGCTCTCGTATTTGACGTGTTGAACGGAAGCAAAGAGTGCTTTTACGAGCCTATGTTAAGAACGTACACTGATGTTAGGATGTTACTAATATATATATTGTCAAGATGTCAATTTGTTGTAGTGAGAGCAGGAGTTTAATTAGAGGCACGTGGTTGTCATTAGCGTTTAATTTGCACACTGGTGTCACAATACGAACAACTGAGGCAAATGCATACATAAACATTTAGCCCGTACAGTGCTGATAATCGTCAGTCTTACGAGTACTCGCTCATATCGTGTCGTGTCGCCTTTTGGAGAGTGTGTGGTAGTAGAGGTACTAGTAGAGCACTGCGCAGGTGGAAGGGGCGGCTCATCAACGTGCACCCGTCGCTGCTGCCGCGGCACCCGGGGCTGCACGCGCAGCAGCAGTGCCTCGACGCCGG
The DNA here is from genome assembly GCA_036419045.1 of Scirpophaga incertulas. Taxonomy (NCBI): domain Eukaryota; kingdom Metazoa; phylum Arthropoda; class Insecta; order Lepidoptera; family Crambidae; genus Scirpophaga; species Scirpophaga incertulas. Next base: position 4,038,983 of record CM071641.1, on the reverse strand, counting down.
CGACCGCGAGTCCGGCTGCACCGTGCACTTCGTCGACGTGAGTAGTAGAGCACTGCGCAGGTGGAAGGGGCGGCTCATCAACGTGCACCCGTCGCTGCTGCCGCGGCACCCGGGGCTGCACGCGCAGCAGCAGTGCCTCGACGCCGGCGACCGCGAGTCCGGCTGCACCGTGCACTTCGTCGACGTGAGTAGTAGAGCACTGCGCAGGTGGAAGGGGCGGCTCATCAACGTGCACCCGTCGCTGCTGCCGCGGCACCCGGGGCTGCACGCGCAGCAGCAGTGCCTCGACGCCGGCGACCGCGAGTCCGGCTGCACCGTGCACTTCGTCGACGTGAGTAGTAGAGCACTGCGCAGGTGGAAGGGGCGGCTCATCAACGTGCACCCGCCGCTGCTGCCGCGGCACCCGGGGCTGCACGCGCAGCAGCAGTGCCTCGACGCCGGCGACCGCGAGTCCGGCTGCACCGTGCACTTCGTCGACGTGAGTAGTAGAGCACTGCGCAGGTGGAAGGGGCGGCTCATCAACGTGCACCCGCCGCTGCTGCCGCGGCACCCGGGGCTGCACGCGCAGCAGCAGTGCCTCGACGCCGGCGACCGCGAGTCCGGCTGCACCGTGCACTTCGTCGACGTGAGTAGTAGAGCACTGCGCAGGTGGAAGGGGCGGCTCATCAACGTGCACCCGCCGCTGCTGCCGCGGCACCCGGGGCTGCACGCGCAGCAGCAGTGCCTCGACGCCGGCGACCGCGAGTCCGGCTGCACCGTGCACTTCGTCGACGTGAGTAGTAGAGCACTGCGCAGGTGGAGGGGGCGGCTCATCAACGTGCACCCGCCGCTGCTGCCGCGGCACCCGGGGCTGCACGCGCAGCAGCAGTGCCTCGACGCCGGCGACCGCGAGTCCGGCTGCACCGTGCACTTCGTCGACGTGAGTAGTAGAGCACTGCGCAGGTGGAGGGGGCGCTCATCAACGTGCACCCGCCGCTGCTGCCGCGGCACCCGGGGCTGCACGCGCAGCAGCAGTGCCTCGACGCCGGCGACCGCGAGTCCGGCTGCACCGTGCACTTCGTCGACGTGAGTAGTAGAGCACCGCGCAGGTGGAGGGGGCGGCTCATCAACGTGCACCCGCCGCTGCTGCCGCGGCACCCGGGGCTGCACGCGCAGCAGCAGTGCCTCGACGCCGGCGACCGCGAGTCCGGCTGCACCGTGCACTTCGTCGACGTGAGTAGTAGAGCACCGCGCAGGTGGAGGGGGCGGCTCATCAACGTGCACCCGCCGCTGCTGCCGCGGCACCCGGGGCTGCACGCGCAGCAGCAGTGCCTCGACGCCGGCGACCGCGAGTCCGGCTGCACCGTGCACTTCGTCGACGTGAGTAGTAGAGCACTGCGCAGGTGGAGGGGGCGGCTCATCAACGTGCACCCGCCGCTGCTGCCGCGGCACCCGGGGCTGCACGCGCAGCAGCAGTGCCTCGACGCCGGCGACCGCGAGTCCGGCTGCACCGTGCACTTCGTCGACGTGAGTAGTAGAGCACCGCGCAGGTGGAGGGGGCGGCTCATCAACGTGCACCCGCCGCTGCTGCCGCGGCACCCGGGGCTGCACGCGCAGCAGCAGTGCCTCGACGCCGGCGACCGCGAGTCCGGCTGCACCGTGCACTTCGTCGACGTGAGTAGTAACAATTAGGTAAACTGTTGCTGGCTTGCTGGTGCCTGTAATAAGCTGTTGTCATTTTTTAGTCACGCATTATTTGTTGTTGTGCGATCGCGCGTATTTAATTAAATTATTCGTTGCAATAAGTAAATAATGTAAACATTGAATGTAAATCTATATCTATACTTAATATTATAAAGAAGTAAAGTTTGTGTTTGTATATTCGTTAAATTGTAAGGGGTAATCTCAGGATCTACTGAACCGATTTTAAAAATTATTTCAGCAATAGAAGGCCACGTTATTGTTGAGTGTCATAGGTTATATAAAAAACCGAAAAATAAAAGGTTTTTACGTGATAGTCCGTTTTGCAAAGTGAATCGGAGAAAAAAACAGGCAGCGGACGGCGCGCGATGGCTTCGGGTTTAATTCGGATCGCGTTCGTGCTCGCTTTGGGGATTATTAATATTATGCCCAACGAAAGTGGGCACGGGTCAGCTAGTAACTAATATATGTACAGATCGATGAACTTTTAAATACGCCAGAAAATTATATTGATTAGGTAATTAGTTTTAAATTATTTAAATTACTGCCTAATATTCTGACAGTCCTAAGACATATCATTGTTAAAAATAAGTAAGCTAGCTATAATAACAATCGTACTCAACCACATTTGTCAAAACAGCAATATAACAGACAACAGTTTACAATAACAGTTGTAGGAAAATAACATAACAGTGCGGTTCGTTATTGCCATCACTGGGTATAAATAAAGCTAGTATGCGGGTCGGGTGCGCAGGAGGGCGTGGACACGGGGCCCATCATAACGCAGGAGCGGGTGCCCGTGCTGCGCGGGGACGACGCCGCGTCGCTCGCGGCGCGCATCCACTGCGCCGAGCACCGCGCGCTGCCGCGCGCGCTGCGCCTGCTGGCCACCGGCCGCCTGCGGCTCGACCACGCGCAGCGGCTGCAGTGGTACAACTGACGCGCGACGCACCTACCCACGCACGCACACAGACACAGTGCACAGCCACTGCACCGCGCCATTTTTTATCAAGTGTTGAGTGATGACTTAAACTTACGAAGCGACGCCGTAATAGTTATGTATGCAACTGTTGTATAATCAGGAGTATTAAAACACGAATGTGGGTTTATAATAATAATAATAATAATAATAATAATAAGGCTTTCTAAATGCCAAAAATCTCCATAACCGTGAAGTGTGCAGCCTCAGGAACTATTTCCTAAACAACGAATGTGGGATGCATTGTGACGTTGTGGCAGTTGACAAGGGATTTACCCCTCTCTCTATGGCAGTTGAAACTGGCGTAAACCATCGGTGCTTAGCGTCGAAAATCGCAGGGAAGTATGGAGGGACAAAGAGTTGCACGGAAAGTTTTATCGGGCCTTAATGGGCCCTGATGTAGATCTTCCCGCGTCGGTGAACTGGCTGCGCTTCGGTGACCTCTTTGGGGAAACTGAGGGTTTTGTCTGTGCAATTGCGGACGAAGTAATGATGACGAACAACTATAGAAAATATATCCTAAAGGACGGTACCGTCGACATATGTCGAGCATGCCGCCGTCCCGGAGAGTCACTTAGGCATATTATCTCTGGTGTTCTCATCTTGCAAACGGTGAGTATTTGCATAGACACAACCTAGTAGCCAGGATCATCCATCAACAACTTGCCCTTCAATACGGCCTTGTTGAACATGAGACACCGTACTATAAGTACGCACCAGCGCCAGTTCTTGAAAAATGGCCGTGTGTTGCTCTATTGGGATCGCTCTATCATCACGGATAGGACTATTGCGTGCAATAAACCTGATATCGTGGTGGTCGACCGCTCCCAGCGCCGTGCAATGCTCGTCGATATTACCATCCCTCATGACGAGAACCTCGTAAAAGCCGAGAAGGACAAAGCCAGTAAGTACCTTGACTTGGCATACGAGGTAACCGCCATGTGGGATGTTGATTCGACAATCATTTCCGATAGTTGTGTCTGCGAATGGCTTGATAGCAAAGAGTCTCGATCAACATCTTAAGAGGCTCTCGCTTGACGGATGGATCAAGGTCGGATACAAAAAGCAGTGATTCTCGACACGGCACGTATTGTCCGGAGATTTCTCTGTCTGCAGCCCTAACCACCGGTTTGTTTGGGCCTTGCCTCGCTACCGGCGGCATACTAGGTTTAAGTTTTTTATAGTATTTATATTTATTTTATATATCTATATTGTAAAAAACTTAAATTTAAGATTATTAATTAAATATATGAATAATAAAAAAAAAAAAACCGCTGTCACGATCGGTCGTCATTTTGAATCTTGTAATTAAAATATTAAATTTTTACAGATATGCCTACCATATATCAAAATTGCAAAATTGTAAAATCAAATTGTTGTAATATTATTCGGTACAAGTGTTTGAAATATTATTCATCATCAAAATTATGAAAATTGTACAACGAAAGAAAAATAGACTAGTAACCATGGACAGTTCGGATTTGACACCGCTGTCAATACAAGTAAACAATAGTGAAACATATTATGCGGACACAATTATTAATAAATACACATTAAATACATATGATTACAAGATCAAAATCAGCCAAAGCGGAACAAAACGCACCACCTCCACCTGCGCCCATCCCTCCATCGTCTCAAATAACACCTCTGAAGAACACATCGGAAGTTAGCAGCTCTTCGGACGATGTGAGTGGACCCAGGACGCCGCCGCCACGACCACCTGCGCGACGAGGACGTCCCCCGCTGCCGGCACGCTTGGGTCCTCCGAGGCACGCAGCCTCGCAACAGGCCCCCGCTACCGGTGGGTTAGTGCGTCGCATGCGATGGACTCAAGCAATAAATGAGAACTGCATGCGCGCCTATTATGGAGCTACAGAGAGAGGTACCTCATTGACTGCTTACCGTGCGAAAATGCTGATTTTGTTTCAGGGCCTTGAGCCGACCGTCACCGTATCGGCCCAACGACTATCAGATCAAGGCGCGAGCGATACAACGATGCAAGTTGTTGGATCAATCGATACTTGATCGGCTTCGCTTGGAGACGCTTCCTACTACCGTCGCGCCTTCCTTGACACGATCCACCTGTTGCACCTGTCGCCTCAATATCGGCTCCAATGCCGTCACCGGATGCGACAACGATGGCACGGGTTGTTTACGAAGTCGATGAGGGAGGTGACGTTAGTATGATTGTAAGTAACCAAGTGAAAGAGCAACTGGAGGACGCTTTGGAAAATACGATTCGTGAGTATCGATACGCATTAAACTCTAGGCCGCGGATACCACGTTTGCCAACACACAGACGTAATCTGGGGCTAGTGGGAGCTCTGAATGTTTTGTTAGCTTCGTATTTGCGGACAAGCGAAAATTTAGTTGACACGCATTCTATCCTGTACTGCGGTGCTCTTGCTGCATGCCGCGTTGCTCGAGTAAAGTTCCTGGACTCTGATCGAGCACCTCGACCTGCGGTCCCGGCATGGCAAGTGAGAATAGAAAAGCGTGTCAACTCATTCAGGGCTCTCATTGGCAAACTTATCTGCTTCAGCCGAGGTAATACCAGACCCCGGGTCATGCGTTATGTGGCACAGGCCTTCGCCGGAACTGGTATCCGACCAACAGACTATATGGCGAATGTCACAGAACGTATTGACTATCTGAAGCAGAAAGTCTGTGCATGGGCAAACCGAATTCGTCGCTACAGAGTACGTGTGGACAGATACTTTCAGAATCGTCTTTTCCAAAGCGATCAAAAGAAGGTGTACAGAAAATGGGAGGGAACTGACCACCACGTGGTCGATGAGCGACGGCCTGCTGCTAATACCATGAGTAGCTTCTGGCGTGGCATCTGGTCGCTGCCTATCAACCATGTGGAAGGTGATTGGATGCGTGTAGTCAAACGAGAATTGCGAGTCCATCGAACCAATGGGCCTATTACTATAGACCCTATAGACATTAGTTGTGCCATCCGTTCGGCACAGAACTGGAAATGTCCTGGGCCTGACGGATTGCACAACTTCTGGATTAAGTGGTTTAGATGTTCTCATGCTCTTTTGGCTACACAATTTCAAACAGCCTTGGAACAGTGTTCCCTTCCCACTTTTATGACCACCGGTATTACCTTCTTGCTCTACAAATCGGGAAGTACCATGGATCCCAAGAACTATAGACCCATTACGTGCTTGCCCACGATCTACAAGCTCCTTACTTCCATTCTGACCAAGAAAATCTATGCACATATTGTATCAAATAATATTTTGGCCCCAACTCAGAATGGATGTAAGGCTGGGTCCCGTGGTACAAAAGAGCTCCTCCTTATAGACATGGCCATTAGCCAACAAGTTCGGCGGAACAGGGGATCTCTATCAGCTGCGTGGATTGATTATAAGAAGGCCTATGATTCAGTGCCGCATTCATGGCTGGAGAGGATTTTAGAATTGTATAAAATCAATACAACTCTGAAATCCTTTCTAAGCAACTGCATGCGACAGTGGAGCACAGTCCTTCGTCAACCATGTAGTGTATGATGACGGTTCCTCTGATTCGCAAGACTTGATCAAAATAGAGAGAGGCATTTTTCAGGGTGACAGTTTGAGTCCCTTGTGGTTTTGCTTAGCACTGAATCCTCTCAGCACTCTGCTGAAGGATTCAGGTCTAGGCTATCGGCTACGTAGACAGGGCGAAGGTCATTAGTCATCTGCTGTACATGGATGATCTCAAGTTGTTTGCACCGAAACACCAAGACGTTGTGGAGTTATTGAAAATTACGCAGATTTTCAGTAACTCTATAGGGATGGAGTTCGGTGTAGACAAATGTGCGGTCTTGCATGTACGGCAGGGAAAAGTTGTAAATTCAACAAATCTACAACTTTCAGAGACAGTGACACTCAGATCTTTGTCTGAGGCCGAAACGTACAAGTATCTCGGTATGTCAGAGTCTTTGGGTATATCAGTGAAGGATGTCAAGGAATCGGTGAAGACACGTTTCTTTTGCCGCTTAACAAAGGTACTTCATAGTCTTTTGTCTGGTGGCAATAAGGTGCGTGCCTTCAATGGTTGGGTGATGCCTTTATTGATATACTCCTTTGGCATACTGAGATGGACTCAGACTGAGCTGGACACCTTGGATAGGAGAGTCCGTCAACTACTCACAAAAAATCGCATGTTACACCCACGTTCGTCTGTTATGAGACTGTACATTCCACGGAAGTGTGGTGGTAGAGGCTTTCTAAATGCCAAAAACCTCCATAACCGTGAAGTGTGCAGCCTCAGGAACTATTTCCTAAACAACGAATGTGGGATGCATTGTGACGTTGTGGCAGTTGACAAGGGATTTACCCCTCTCTCTATGGCAGTTGAGAACTGGCGTAAACCATCGGTGCTTAGCGTCGAAAATCGCAGGGAAGTATGGAGGGACAAAGAGTTGCACGGAAGGTTTTATCGGGCCTTAATGGGCCCTGATGTAGATCTTCCCGCGTCGGTGAACTGGCTGCGCTTCGGTGACCTCTTTGGGGAAACTGAGGGTTTTGTCTGTGCAATTGCGGGCGAAGTAATGATGACGAACAACTATAGAAAATATATCCTAAAGGACGGTACCGTCGACATATGTCGAGCATGCCGCCGTCCCGGAGAGTCACTTAGGCATATTATCTCTGGTTGTTCTCATCTTGCAAACGGTGAGTATTTGCATAGACACAACCTAGTAGCCAGGATCATCCATCAACAACTTGCCCTTCAATACGGCCTTGTTGAGCATGAGACACCGTACTATAAGTACGCACCAGCGCCAGTTCTTGAAAATGGCCGTGTGTTGCTCTATTGGGATCGCTCTATCATCACGGATAGGACTATTGCGTGCAATAAACCTGATATCGTGGTGGTCGACCGCTCCCAACGCCGTGCAATGCTCGTCGATATTACCATCCCTCATGACGAGAACCTCGTAAAAGCTGAGAAGGACAAAGCCAGTAAGTACCTTGACTTGGCATACGAGGTAACCGCCATGTGGGATGTTGATTCGACAAGCAAAGTCTCGATCAACATCTTAAGAGGCTCTCGCTTGACGGATGGATCAAGGGCCGGATACAAAAAGCAGTGATTCTCGACACGGCACGTATTGTCCGGAGATTTCTCTGTCTGCAGCCCTAACCACCGGTTTGTTTGGGCCTTGCCTCGCTACCGGCGGCATACTAGGTTTAAGTTTTTTATAGTATTTATATTTATTTTATATATCTATATTGTAAAAAACTTAAATTTAAGATTATTAATTAAATATATGAATAATAATAATAGTAATATAATAGTATCACATTAGTGTTTTAATACCTAATTATAACAGTTGCATACAACACTTTATATACAATCATGATGTGAATCCTCTATAAAAGATTCTCGTACCATAGGAAAAAGTAAAATATTTTTTTTGTGCTGAAAGGGCAAAAGTTATGTAAAAAAGGCCTATTAACACATTGTTGATGAAGTAATGCCCTTTTAGCACAAAAAAATATCATACTTTTTCAATAAACTAGCATCACAATCTCGTTTCACACAAAAACCGACTTTGGCCCTATTAGCACTAGGCCACAGAATTATTGCTTGCAAATTTTTAATGCACAATCACGGCATTGAATGCAACTAACAATAATCAAGTCTGCAACAAGACACAATAAATAACAAAGATCTGTGCAATACATTTTTATGATAGACAATTAATTTTAGTCTTAAGCAAATCCAATACTACGACCAATATATTTTAATAATATACGGAATTCCCTTAATGAAACAAAATAAGGAATTTTCAACTGCCATTATTCTATTTATAAGTAAAAAAAAAATTTTATCAATGTTAAGAATGTGGTCACCAGAAACTTGAATATACGTTTTCTCTTTATTAAAATATAAAATAACTTTAACGTGATTTAAATAAAATTTATATTTTTCATTAATTACACATTCCACTTGTGCCTTATCTGCCATTTTTTGTAATAATACGTTTCGGATGAACCAAGTCAATTAATTTCAAATATGAAGAAAATAATATATATTGTTGTGATTTTTATATAAAGCTGTTACTTGAGAATTTTATATACTGACTTCATAGGTCAAGTTTTAACATTGTCTATAAGAAAACCAAACTTGTACGATTTGTTTTTTAAGAATGACCTACAAAATATACAAATATTCCATTTTCTACAAATATTGTCTATAAATTAGAATAGGTAAGAAAGACTAAGATTGTATTAAAAAGAAAATCTACTTTTTATTTATAATGAATTGGTTCTATGAGCAATGAAATGGTTGTCAAAAACTATTTATTTACATATGCATTTATCATATTTGTAAGTATATCAATAAATGTAGTTTTTCTCGAGAAATATATCATGTAATTATAATTATATTCCCACAGCAACGCATTAGACTTTTCATATTGATCTTGCAGTAGCTTACGCCACAAATCGTCGCAGCAGGCTTCTTTTGGCCCGCACCGGCCACTAAACGCCCACACAAAAAGCCCTCTTTCCCTTTCAGTAAACTATCCAATAACTACGGTTTCGTCTTCTACGACGACGAAACCGTAGACCTTCTTCGTCAGAGTCCATTAGAATGCTGCATGCCTGGGTTAATAAAAGTAGCAGCTACCGAGCACAAGTGGCGACCACCGGCTACAAGTAGCTGTCGCGCGCTTCAGCTACTTTTGTAGCTGCGTCTAGCTTCTCGTGGCGGCGTTTGTGGCTGTGGCCCGTGGCTCGTGTGCGGCGACAGTTATGGTGCTTATAATAATAGCTACTTTCGTAGTATGTACATTTGAATTGTTGGCATTACTTTATATGCTCACGGAAGTGCCAAAGTGATAAAACAAATAAAATCACTATAATTGTTAATAATATCATTATATTGTTATAAATTAAATGATGAAATGTTATTAAATATTGATATGAGCTTAAATTTATTTGTATATGTAAAATTTTATTATAATTGTTAAATATGATAGATAATATTAATTTTTATACATTTACTATACTTAATTGTTATTAAATCTATTGTGTAAGGAAATAAATAAAATTGGCAATAACCGTCTTCTTTTATTACAAAAATCTATACTACTACATATTGATTTAATATTTATCACAGATATTTTATTTACTACTAAGACTGAAACAATACAGAGGAAGATTACTCGTGCTTAAAACATAGAGGTTTTGGACCAACTATACAAATAACTTAAGGCAAATATTTTTGTTGGACATCTCACTCAAATCATTTGATATATTATAATTTTTAAGACATAATATTTTATTTATATAAGACATAATATTTTATTCAATTCAATATAAATAAATTAATATTATATTTCAATTATCAATGTAAGTTGTTCATTTTACATTTTCAGTCTTTATATTCTTTATGTGAAATTTTCTTATTTTCATTATTTATTTTAAACATGTCTCGTAAAGTATTAAAAATTATAGTTATGACATCATCTTTCACAACATATTGCTTGTTTCTATTATTTTCAATCTTTGAAACTGAATGTTCACCATTTTGCAATATGTCGTCTAATATATGTTCAATATCTATATACATTTTTTGTTTACTTATTAAAGGAACAATAAGGTTATATTTGTTTATTTTTTTATTTATTGTTTTAACAAAATCTCTGTATTGTTGACATATATCCTGCCACTTCATTTGATCATTATCATTAAGAGGAAAAGGACCTAACACTTTTCTATCATTGCTTATGTCCTTCCTAAGGAATTCAACATCTTGCTCTATTTCTTTGGTCATTATAATCCATTCTGGTGTGAAACCATTATTTATTAACACCTGAAAAATGTGACATGATTTAATTTTCATTTGTTTCAATAAAATATTTGTTGTTTGAATTTAAGTATGACCAGATTTTGCACAGCTCCAAGTAACCAACCTCATTTAATTTATGTGTAGTAAAATCAACATATGGATTAGTATTCTGATCTTTCAAAGGCTTCCCTATGCCACTTAGGTTTTCAAACTCTCCCTTTGACATAGATTCTTGAATTAAATCCTCCACGAGCCTATCGAACCCATACTTAGTTTTTATATCATGTTTTTTATTATAGTGTCCTTTTTTCATGAGTGTGTTCTCGGAAGCTACTGCCTTTGATATTCGGTGCTCCATTACATTCGTGGCTGCCTTTTGGGCTCTGTTTTGTGCCCATTGCTTTTGTCGTTGATATGGAGTTCCATGGCCAACTCCTTCAAAACTCAAGTACTGGCGATGTTGTGGAACTATGTGCTGTTGTGGAACAAATATATTGCATTACTTTAACAATGGGGCGCGGGAGGGGGGGGGAACGTCTGGGCATGCGACGCTGGACTATCAGTCCTCTTTCTCCAAGTCGGCTATACACGTCCACGCCATCCCAGGTACTGCCTGGGGTGGACCCACCAGAGTGGGTCGTGCGCCCTGGAAATGGCTCAGGTTGAAACGGGCGTCGCATTACTTACCATCTGCCCCGGACCTGAGTCAGCTAAGTATAGCAGGCGTGCCTGGCACAGCAGTCCCACTGACCAGGTGTAACCCTACCCAACCACACCTAACCCCCACCCATCCCACGCACCTAACCTCTACCCAAACTCCATCCCTGCTCCCAGTCTATCCACGGTGGCCCTCGCCGGGAGGGCAGCGGCCGCCCCCGGGCGGCGAAGGATGGCAAGCCTCCTAGGCTCGCGACTGCGAGCAGCATGTGGTTGATGTTCGCGGCCTCATCGTCAAAAAAGACTGATGGTGGGGGGGGGGGGGGCAACCACCCGCGTGTTTGTGCCGTGCGCGGGGACCCGTAAGGGGGGATGCAGGAATCCTGGTGACTGAGCCGAAGGAGCGTCGGCAGTAGTACGCTCTTAGGCAACACTTCACTTTGGTCCGAATTTCCTCCAACACGGGCGGCCGAAGGCTAGCCACTTTCGGTCAATCGGCTGTGATATCCCGTCAGAGGGCTATCGGCGAGAGCTCCTACCCAGTGGGGGCAAACGACCTGTCGGCTTGTTCTCTGCTGAGAGGGGGGCTCTATATCTCAGGGTGAGTTCTAGCGTTTGTGTGCCTTTCGCCGCAACGTTCCCACTTGAGGGCTCCAAGGCGGGCGGAAACACCCTGAGACGAAATTTTATAACAACCTGCATGGATTCGAAAAACAAACCCAACCCCAAGGCTGCTTCTCGTGCTAGCACGACAGCGGCACCACCCACCACAACGGTTGCTCCTCGGATGCATAATCCGAGTGCAGCGCCCTCAAACACGTCGGCTGCTCCTGCGTCGTATAGCCACAGTGCAGCGCCGACCACATCACAAACAACGGCTACTCCTCGGGCTGGCAACTCAAGTCTGGACAATATAGGCCCACGTCCTGAGGATAGCCTAAACCTAACTGGCCTATCAGAGGCCATAAAGACGGTTGACAAGTTAACAACCGCCACTACCTCGACCGCAAATCCCTGGACAGTTGTGGCTCACAAGCGCCCTTGCAAAAGGAGTGCGGATGCTGCCGCCCACACCAGGACAAACACGAAAAAACACACACAAGGGCCAAAGGGCCAACCGGAACGCAGTCGCCCCAAGGGAAGGCGCGCGAGAAGGGAAGCCCTGCAGCCTATAACCAGCACGACGACGGCCACCGCAGCTGTGGAAACACAGCGTGGACCTGTAGAAATACAGGGGTCGTCCGTGACACAAACACTACCACAAAGACCATCACCACCACCCCCCAACCAGCGGAGACGGAAACCGAGGGGTCATCGAGGTCGGCGGACTGCTGCGGAGGCTCCACCTGCTCCAGCAAAGGAGAAACCTGGCGCTGGACAGAGTTCGGACGGGGCAGCTTCCACGAAGCGCTCTCGGCTGGACGAAACCCAGTCGCCCAGAGGGGATGCCAAACGCGCGAAAACCGACCCGAAGACCCGGCGGTCGGTGAGCTACGCGGATGCGAGTAACTCGCAGCTGAGAGTAGCAATTACCACCGTTCCGCCGAGGGACCTCTCGGCGGAGCAGGCAGAGTGGCTGAGGGAAACTATCGATGATAGGATCCTGCAGGCCATAATGTCTCCTCCGCATCCGAGCGCACGGGCTCCATCTTTCCGCGGTCGACCCTTTCTCTTAGAGGGGGTCCTAGCGATGTGGTGTGAGGACACGAACGCCCTCAACTGGCTGGAGAAGGAGGTGAAACAATCAAATCACCTATAGCTAACACCAGTCTGGCTGTCATTAGACAGTCAGAAATGAAAAAAACGACTAAAAGCCGGGCTTCTGGTTCACACGCGCATCACCGATGCCGTGACATTGCAGAGAGTCCTTTGTGCCCAAAACCCGTGGTACAAAGTCGACTCCTGGCAGTGTTACGACATGACGGTGGACGACAAGGCGCAAGAACCGGATTCCAAGGAGAAGGTGGTGCACCTGATCCTTGGGATACCGGAGGACCAGAAGCAGAACTTCATGGCCAGGGACCGCCGTGTGGCTCACATGTCTGGTAGCGGATACATCCGCTTCTTCGCTTCAGAGGAAACGAAGGAACCAGATGAGCCACCGGCTACAAATCAAGCGGCAGGGTGTGCGCAACCGAGGGAGACTTCTTCTCCGGTACCCTCCACCTCGGCTCCCCAACAAGGGTCGAGCCAGATGGAGATCACCTCGCCGCCATCAACAGAGGAAGGGGACATCAGCGACGAAGACGGAGTACTGCGGAGTCCCTAACCTACACATCATACAAACAAACCTCCAGCACAAGCAGATAGCGGTGGCTTCGCTGCGTAGGGTGGTGGAGGAAAATAACAAGACCATCGCCTTGATCCAGGAACCCTGGATCAGGAACAACAGAATTTGCGGTCTGAACAACATCGGTGGTAAGTTATTGTTGAACACAACAGTGGAACGACCGAGAAGTTGCATTTACATGCCTAACTCTATTAAACAAATTGTACTAAACCAATTCTGTTCTAGAGACTTAACTGCAGTAAAGCTCTTCACAGAAAACCAGACTACCCTTGTAAGGGTAGTCTGGTTGTACGCTGAGGCTAGCCTCAGCGTACATGCCGAGCGAAGAGGACATACCTCCGAGGGAAGTGACGGAACTGATACGACACTGCGAGAACCACGGCTGGGAATTGATTGTTGCGGCGGATTGTAACGCACATCATCCACTGTGGGGAAGTAAGGACACCAACAAAAGAGGCGAGTCTCTAACCGAATACCTCTTCCAAACAAACCTACATATTATGAATACAGGCACAGAACCAACATTCGTAAACGTTAGGTATCAAACCATAATTGACATTACACTAGCAACACACACGGCAGCAAACCTTATAAAAGGTTGGCATGTATCAAGCGAACCCTCTTTCGCGGACCACCGACGGGTGTGCTTTGAACTACTCTACGAACTACCAAGCCCAGCTCCATATCGCAACCCCCGCAAAACAGATATAGCAGGGTATACTAAAATACTAACAAATACACTAGAAGAAACGAATACCAACGACCAAATGCTCAACACGAACTGCATTGAAGAGGAAGTAAAAATACTCACCTCGGCAATTGTCGGCAGTTACGAGTTGGCATGCCCGATGTCGATACCGAAAGACCTCAACAAGAACTCCTGGTGGGGGCCAGAGCTTGAGAGGCTGCGGAAGAACCTCAGGGCTCTCTTCAATAGAGCCAAAAACACAAAATGTCCCGATGACTGGGACAGATATAAAAACGCGCAGAAACACTATAAAAAAAGAATCAGATTCCGGAGAACGGAAGCCTGGCAAAATTTCTGCAGCAGTATAAACTCAACAAACCAAGCCTCCAGGATAAAGAAAGTGCTGTCCAAGGCAAGCACAAACTTCCTTGGAAATATTAAAAAAGAAGACGGCACTTATACCAAATCGGAAGAAGAAACCAATACAGCGCTGTTGGAAACACACTTCCCAGGATGTCAGATCACACCAAACTGGGAATGGTCCGACGTGCATTGCAGTACCCCATCGAGTGAAGACTGGCAAGCCGCTAGTAAAGTGGTAACTGCGGACCGACTGGAATGGGCCATAAAAAGCTTTAGACCCTACAAATCCGCAGGACTGGACGGAATATTCCCAGCACTACTACAGTGGCAACCTAAACTAACAATAACACATTTACAACCAATATTTAAAGCATGCATTGCCTTTAAGTATATACCCAGACAATGGAGAGAAGCAAAAGTAGTATTCCTACCCAAACCAGGGAAAGAAGACTACACAGCAGCGAAATCCTTCAGACCAATAAGTCTAACATCTTTCCTTCTCAAGACACTAGAAAGATTGGTAGACCGATACCTCAGGGACGGAGCACTCCAAAGGAGACCTCTACATCCC
Organism: Scirpophaga incertulas; assembly: GCA_036419045.1. NCBI lineage: Eukaryota > Metazoa > Arthropoda > Insecta > Lepidoptera > Crambidae > Scirpophaga > Scirpophaga incertulas. Next base: position 4,023,955 of record CM071641.1, on the reverse strand, counting down.
CAGCAGCATGCCTACAGGAAAGGCAGATCAACAGAGTCGGCACTACACATGGTGGTTCACAAAATAGAGTCGGCCATACACAATAAAGCATCAACCCTAGGTGTCTTCATAGACATTGAAGGAGCCTTCGACAAAACGATGCACAACAGCATAGACCACGCCCTTCGAAAATATGACATAGAACCAGCATAAGAAAATGGACCACCGAGCTGGTAAGCAAGAGGGCGGTGCAGGTAGTGGGGAATAAAACCATAAGAGCAAAGGTGACAAGAGGATGCCCCCAAGGAGGTGTCCTATCCCCACTCCTGTGGAACATAGTAGTGGATAGCCTCCTACGGAAACTAAACAACAGAGGCTACACTACTATTGGTTATGCAGATGACCTAACAATATTGATAAATGGGACTGCAGAAAACATTTTATGTAAGGAAATGCGCACAGCCCTAATATTAGTAGAACAATGGTGCGATGAACACCAACTATCAGTAAATCCAAAGAAAACAGAACTTATACTTTTTACCAACAAAAGGAAGTTACCAGAACTACAACTACCAAAACTATTCAATACCAAACTCGCCCTGTCAACACAAGTCAAATATCTGGGCTTAATTTTAGATGACAAACTAAACTGGGCAAGCCATGTGGAATCAAAAACAAAGACGGCATGCCAGGCGTTTAACCAATGTAGGAGACTAGTCGGCAACAAATGGGGCCTTAACCCAAAAATCACACTTTGGTTATATACCGCAGTAATAAGACCCTGTATAACTTATGGATCATTAGTATGGTGGCCCAGAACACAACTAATCACAGCAAAAGCGAAACTACAAAAACTACAACGCTTAGCAACCATATCCACTACTGGATGTATGAAGACCACACCATCAGACTCCCTGGAATACCTCTTGCAACTAAGACCCTTAGACCTAGTAATACAAGAGGAGGCGAAATCAGCTGCTCTAAGACTGAGATCGCAGGGACTTTGGAAAAACAATACAGGAAAAACACATACGATAATCCTAGACTGGAGCACGAAAGACACTCCTCTTCTAGATGCACCCATGGATAGAATACCATGTCAACATATATTTGACAGGAAATACCATATCCAACTAACAGCAGAATGGAAAGATTACTCTAACATCCAAGAAGTTAGGATATACACCGACGGCTCCAAGACCATTTCTGGAACCGGGGCCGGCGTCTTTTCAAATGACCTAAACATCAAATTATCCATAACCTTAGATAAACGAAATACAATCTTCCAAGCAGAATGCATTGGCATCACCCGAGCGGCACAGGCGATTGCGGCCAGAGGTCTTACAAACTCAAACATAAAGATAATCTCGGATAGCGCATCGGCCTTACAGGCCCTCCAAAACAATACTATCAACTCTGTCCTCATACTGGAGTGTCATAATACGCTCCAAGCCATTGCAGACACAAACCGGGTAATCCTGCAGTGGATAAAAGGACACAGCAACTCACTCGGAAACGACGCGGCAGACGAGTTGGCAAAAAGAGGCTCCAACACGAAAGTGTATGGACCAGAACCCCTAATGCCCATTCCACAGGCAGAAGTAAAAGCCTGGCTGCGCAAGAGAACAGAGGAACTACACCTAAAAGAATGGACAACTAAGGAGGGGTGCAAGCGAACGAAGGAAGCAGTCCCGGTACCTTCCAAGAAGCTTGCCCGTTCCCTTATCAAACTAAAGAGAGACAAGATCCGAAAGGTCATAGCCACCATAACCGGACATTGCCTTTTAAACAAACACCTGTACACAATAGGTATAACAGACAGCCCCCTGTGCAGAGGGTGCATGGAGGCTGAGGAAACGCCACAGCATGTTCTTATGGAATGTGCAAGTGTGGCCGACCAACGGGAGAAACTTCTCCATTCCCCGGCGTCCCTGCCAGAAGCATGCAGCAGCCCACAGAGGCTGCTAGCGTTCTGGGAGGAACTGGGATGGATGGAGTAGGAAGGAGGCAGGAGCCTTCTATCATACGCACAATGGCCCAATCGTGAGGCTAAGTGCGGTGGAGCCCAGCCAAACTAACTAACTAAACTAACTACTTTAACAATTTTTTTTATAACTGTGAATGACAATCATTGTATTATTATGAACTGTTGTTTTGAAACATTTATTTGTAAAAGTGCTGTACTAGTATACTGTGGCACACTAGACATTAAAATTTCAATTTTTAACAAAATAAAAGACTATTGTATGCCTAAAACCTTTGCAGCCATGTCAACTTTTCGGGAATTAACAAGTAGTTATTAACATCAACTTACACAAAAATATGTTGTATTACAAAACAACATTTCTCTATATAGTAACCACTGAAATAATTCCTCATGCCTTTGAGGGCATTGTAAAAGTAACTCACTTTAATTTCACCGACCACTTTCTCAATTTCTTCGTTTGTCGACCCTGTCTTATGTTTTGTTAGGTAGCGGAAGGCATTCTCAACTGCAACAAATTTATCCATATTTGCTTCTGGTGACCCAGAGTCTGGGTGATATTTTTTCGCCAGATCCAAAAATGCTTTACGAATATCATCTTGCTTAGAATTTATGGGGAGATGAAGTATATGATAACACTCCTGCACAAAAAATGGCTACTATATAAGAATTATATACCCTGTTTTAGGCTAATTAAACATCAAATAATTTTTACAAGGCTCACGTTGATTTTTTTGTCCACTGCGACTGCATTGATATTCCGTATTAATTTCTTTTTGCAAAAGTAAGGTAAAGTATAACAGCGAAATAAGCCAACATTATAACAAAAAGACGTCGTCATATCAGATGATTACAGTTAACATAAAGCCGACACTAGAATGAGTTTCAGAATCTTATTTAGTCAGTTGTTTAATATTTTGCTCTACTGTTCACAGACTAGTTAGAGATCCTACGTTACACAGATCCATTTAGCAGACTTGTTCCTTTCCATAAAGTATTCAACTTTGTATAGAATAGATTCTCATAGTCTTATTGAATAAAAAATACTAAATAACTAATAAATCACAAGCATCTAATTGTTTACAATAACTCAACAAAATTTTGTAGCAATAAATCAATGTTTCTAATTTTATGAAAATAATAAATATACTTGTCTATTTTTTTTTTTTGCGTGAACAGGAATAAGGCCGAAATCGTTATAAAAAAAAATAAAATTAATTTTCTCTGAACAGCGCCATCTTACGGAAAGTGACAAACTAACTATAGTCATAGTAAAATAATATTGTAGGGAGTGAAAAGACCCTGGTTTTTATTTAGCTTTCTTGACATTGACAATAACCAACAATAACAGTCGCTGTCAGTTTATCGAACCGTAAGTCCGAGCTTAGCCAATATGCGGTATTGGTACCGATCTCGGACCTAACATAATAAGGACACGAAATACTTACAAAAAATAGTTTAAGACTAGTGAGTAATGAGCTTTTGTAATTGTCTCGATTTAGTTTTTATTAACGAAATAGGACCGGTTAAGAACATTCACAGCGTTAACAATGCTGTTATCGTAAGGAGGAATGTAGCCCAGATTGAGGGATTGTAACGAAATTCAAGTCACCTTTCATTACAGTGTTTATACAAATCATATCCAATGATATATAATATTAGGCATTGTTTTAGCATTATGTTTGGTCCGGCTACGAATTACAAAGAATCATGAATAAAATGTATGTTTTACAACATTAAATGGGATTGTGAAAAGATTGTTTCGTGACAAATTAAATAATCTTGACTTATTTAATTATCTTCGAACAAAATCACTATCTGTATTCTGTTATTTCAACAATTTTGTTTTAAATATCTGTCAGAGTATCTTATTATACTAATCTGTGATCTCATTGTTATTTGTACTAAAATATAATGGTTTGATTATATACTATATCAGTATATAATACATCCACAGAGAACTTTTTATATACTCACTCTATAATCTGTGGTTCTGTTTCTGTCAGCTGTCTGGCTGTCACTTGATCGCTTAGTTTAGGGTTTACCATGAAATTGATTCTATTCCGGCAGTAAAATCTGCGATTAGAAGTATTTTTGCTTTAATTAAATGTACATTGTAAACAATAATCTGATAGAGTTATAGTTCTATGCCGTAAAGATAATTCATTAATTGTTTTCGTGAGATTTCTGAGAAAGTATGGCTGTAACAGCAGACGAAATTGCTACACGCTTTCCTATACATTGGCTTGTTTGGAACAACCAGCATGAAGAATTAAAAAACAGTATAGAGGCAGAAAAAGTAAGTAGACTGCATTATTGCGCTCTAGATGGATTGACGAGATTTCAGTTATTTCTGAAAAGCTTAATTTCTAAACGGTGATGTTGAGTGTTGAAGCTTGGGTGATCCTGTTAATTTAGACCAAACGATATCATCTTCATCCTTGCCATATACACTCACTATGCATGTGTTTTCTGAAAAGTGGATAGAGCAGGATATGGGCTGAGATGTAGTTGATAAGACATGCTCATCTGTTGATCATTAGTGTATACGTAAGTGAAGTTGCTATGTGTACTATCAGGTGTTGTTCGTAACACCTTACTTTTTTTGATATAGTTTAACAGCTCTATCAAAACTAATATCATAAAGAGGTAATCTTTGTATAGCTGTTTTGGTAAGCTCTGGCATCAGTGATCTGAATTTGATAACATTTGGTTTAGCGATAACTTGAGACCCTGCGAATACTACAGGATAATTTTTATTAGAACAAAATATTTCTTTCCAACGGGAAATTCATTAAACAAGGGCAGAAATCAATTTAGACATAAGGAAAATTATGAATGCAGTTTAATATAATAAAGTACATACTGTAATATGTTATGTGTACATTTTCCAGATTCTATTATATTGATTTGTTTGTTGTATTATTGTTACAATGTTTTCTTTCATGACACTATATGAACTGTGAAGATTCAAAGGTGTATATGAAATGGACTAATCACCACTAGGTCACCATGATTAACCAACATCTATAGCTCAGATATTGAGAGAATGTATTTCTGACAGTGTGTATCAGTTTTTTTTTATGCTTAGTATAATTAAGGTTTATTTTGAGAATCATGTTTAGGGTAATCCAACAATGAACTTTATTTCATGTAGAAATTGATGATACCTGTCAGAAACAATTTCAGGTGGACTGAAAACACTTTAACATAGGTGGTATTGAAATCTACATAAAGAGCAGTGATTATTTTTAATTTTATTATTTTTGTCAATATGCTTCATATGAATTTTTCGAAAGATATTTTCATCCATATAATAATAAGCCCTAATTAAACCATTTAAATATATAAACAATGTATAAAAGTATTCAACTCATATGTCTTAGTTAAATTTGTTTAGGTTAAAGCTAAGAACAGGAAGTAATTTAGTAGAAGATATGATCACCTGGTGATTGTTGTGCAGTAGCATCTATTTTGTTTCAATATTAATTATTATAAAGAGTATTGGGAACTATACTAAAGTAAATAGTCCCCAAGCAATTCAAGTATTGCTATAATGGCTTCTTAAGCTTACAAAAGTCAAGGTCATGTCAAGGTAAACAGATGAACTATGAAAACTGCTTTAATTACATTGGCAATAGTGGCAGTTTTAAGATTAACATGTGTAATCTGATTTGCAGCCATGTGTACAACAAAAAGTATACTGTTTTAAGCTCCAAATGAAGTATTCTGTAGTATTAACTCCAACAATATATTTTTTTAGTACATGTAACTGCATGGTGGACTATATTTGTTGCCCTTGAGACTGTATTTATCTATGCATAGAAGCTGTTTTAATAGTTGATCTGTATACCTTGATACTGCAGACTGTATATGATGTATAACATAAAAGTAAAAATTATGTTTGCCAATTTTTTTAAATTTATTTTATTCCTTTGATTATTAATAGAGATATTCATTATTTTTACAAATTTTTTAACAAGTTGGATCTTAGGAGGACAAAATAAATTTCCCTCTGTAAGAAATCTTTATTGTTATTGTAAAATCAAACGTACTACCCATAAAAAAAAAGAAAATGTATGACATAAACTTCAAAAACATTTATTCTTTTTCTACATAATCAATGAAGCCAAACAATCAATACCTAACAAGCAAAAATAATCTTATTATTGAGGGAAGCCATATCAGCACCAAGCTTAGCTTAAAAAGATCAGTGTTTGGCAAATATATCTATACTTTTAGCTGGAAAATGTTGAATAATTATATAAATTTAGAGATATAATAATTGAAGACAAAAAAAAATTACTAATATTGCAATATCTGAAAAGAGTATGGTTTGTCACCTGTTAGGGCTTACAATATTTTTGCCCTTCTTTTTCATTGACCCATATTGTTAACTTTCTAGTTCACCCCAGAAGAGATAGAATGTAAAGATCCAAGAGGAAGAACTCCACTATTGCTAGCAGTGACCTTGGGATATATTGACACTGTTCGCGTTCTAATCGAAGCTGGTGCCGACGTTAATTGTGAGAAAGATGGGTGGACTGGTAAGGACACATAAAAATATGCAATATATAATTTGCATAATTGATATTTTGCTATAGAGCTCTGGATTAACTTTTTCTTTCTAGCAAAATGACTGTATTGTATATAATTGTAATTCGAAAACATGCCTAGATCAGAATTTCATATGCAAATTTTATAATTAAATTACAAAGACACAGAAGCTCTAATTGTGTAGGAAGTACTCAAGACCATGATACACATATGTGACATACGCGTAATCTTAAAGGCATACACACACACACAGAGAGACACACACACACACGCCCATACATACATACACATATAGGATAATTGTTTAGTTCTACACAAATATAGTACATTAGTATAACGGGTGCTTGCTCTGGTCTGGTTTGTTCTGTTGCTCAGAGACTGAACCACTGTCTTCCAAACCACAGGTTGTCCTAGCTTGGAAGCCAGCGAGCTTATCTAATAGCTATAAGAATGTTTATTGTAAACAAGAATTATATATGTGATGTAAGCTGTTTGTATGTAAAATGTGAAATAAATCTATTATTATTATTATTTATTATTAATTGTATAGTGATTATGTTAAGTGGCGTAACATGTACTAATGACAACCTAACAACGTTGTGGCACTTACATTAAAAAAGAAAGTTTTCTGTATGTATAAGTAATGTGTTGCAGCGGTGCAAGAGGCGACCGCAACAGGCGACCAGGCGCTGCTGTCGCTGGTGCTGGCGCGGCGCGACTACCAGCGGCACGTGGTGCGCGCCCGCGGCATCCCCGACCTGCTGCGGCGCCTCAGCCTCGCGCCAGACTTTTACGTCGAGATGAAGTGGGAGTTTACCAGCTGGGGTGACTTATTAATATCTAATTCATTTTTATAGCAAAATGTCTTAGTAATTACATAGTGATTTGGTGGTCATCAGCCAAACTACAACTGTCAAACAGTTATAGTATAACTAGCTTTCTGCCCGCGGCTTCGCCCGCGTGGATTTCGGGATTGGGTCTATAGAGGGTTAAGGGTCATAGCTTTTGCCCACGGCTATATGCGCGGAAGTCGGTTTATGGCGCAAAGGTTTTATCGCGCTTCACGTGGGACTATCCGTTTTTCCGAGATAAAAAATACCGAAAATCTGTGCAGTAGTTTTTGAGCGAAGCTTTTATTGCGCATCCCGTGGGATCTGTCGATTTTTCCGGGATAAAAAATAGCCTATATTACTCTTCATCCCTTCAACTATCTCCACGTAAAAAATCACGTCAATTCGTCGCTCCGTTTTGCCGTGAAATACGGACAAACAGACAGACACACTTTCCCATTTCTAATATTATTATTGTAGCTTAATTCACGCGTCATTATAATACACGGTCCTTTATAAGGCGTACGCAGGGATACAAATCCAACGCGTAGAGGCCATTTAAGCAAAATATAATAAAAGTGTGCATGGAGTGTACCAACTGGATCTAATCACTATCTGCATCATGAAAAATGTAGCTAAAGACTACACCCAGTTAGATGGACAGAAAGTATTGTCATTTGGCATGGGCAGAAAGTTTGTGGACTATTGCATTTCGATTTTGGTGGTAATGAGAACTGGACTATGGAAGAGACTCCGGTCACCTGCCTTCTCAAAGCCTCCTAATTGATTTCAAATATGGCAGGTGGTGACTCGCCGCTCACTAAATGGGCCGCCCAAAAAAAGCAGACCAATATTGGTGCGAAGAGAGCAACATTGATGTGAACGGCTAAGGGTGTAGAGAGGTGTGTCTGCGACAGCGATCGAGACGCCGTCGGCGTTATGACATTATTACACTTCCACCCTTCGAGCATCTGCTCTTGTGACTCCACTCTGTCCGGCTGGTTAAGGCAAGACAGAGGCGGGTGGCATACGCCCTGAAGCACATCGGTACCCTCGGTGACGCAACTCACCGCCAGCTCGCCACAAGCTGCCCTGAGGGAGACTGACTGCACTGATGGGGCATTTATGGCAGTCAAGGGGCATTGAATGCCCCACCAGTTATAATTATTATTATAGTATAGTATAATGGTTAGGTTTGGAGACAGTGCACTACTTATTTTCTGTTTGAACACTATTCATTTATTCGAGTTTGTTAGCCCTGTGTTAAAGCGCGCTGAATTTTTATGCCTATGTGTTTCTCAAAACCTATCAAACAGTGGGACCGGTATCCAAAGTAGTCCTTGTTGCATGGAAAAGCGAAATAATATCTTAAGAGTTGATGACTGGTATTTGGTGGGTTGGACTGATTAAGAAGTCTTATTTGGTCATCTATACTTCTATACTAATATTATAAAGAGGAAAGATTTGTTTGTTTGTAATGAATAGGCTCCGAAACTACTGGACCGATTTCAAAAATTCTTTTACCTTTGGAAAGCTACATTATCCCCGAGTAACATAGGCTACTTTTTATCCCGGAAAAATCGACAGATCCCACGGGATGCGCAATAAAGGCTTCGCTCAAAAACTACTGCACAGATTTTCATGCGGTTTTCATCAATAGATAAAGTGATTCTTGAGCAAGGTTTTGCGTTATTTTTTATCTCGGATAAACGGATAGTCCCACGGGAATAAACCGACTTCCGCGCATATGCAGCCGTGGGCAAAAGCTATGACCCTTAACCCTCTATAGACCCAATCCCGAAATTCACGCAGGCGAAGCCGCGGGCAGAAAGCTAGTCAATTCATATTTTTATTTAGTCTTCACTCTGTGCTTTCCATTTAATTTGTTCATAAGACTCTATTTTCTCCTTAAATGGAAATAAACAATTTTTTGTTGGTGTTATTGACTTCAGTTCCGTTGGTGTCGCGGATGTGCCCGTTTGATACGTACAAGGTGTACAAGCGCGGCGGGAACGTGCGCGTGGACACCACGCTCGTCGGTTTCGAGAACAACCGTTGGCAACGCGGTGACAGGACGTACATCTTCCAAGGACAAGGTCAGTATGTCTCAGTCAGACATTTTGCCATAAAATTTTAGAGGCGTGAAGAAATGTAAGATAGTTAATTTTTATATATCTTTGTCCAAACTTTTTATTGAAAAAACAAATTTTAAACTTTTGCTTGCTTTGACAATAAGAGCCTGTGAAATGTTTGTTCAATGAAAATTGGATTTATGTTATCATACAGGATGATTAAGCGTGGGGCGACACTACTTCCAGCTCTAGTGACGTGCTGAATCCCTAGTTGTGATTAGGATTTTATTTTAGATTCTCCATCTAAACTTTGTGTTATTTTTCTACTATATAATCCTTAGCTGTGCTCTTGAGTCGAAAAAGTACTTATTTTAGAAACTGTTGTTATGATCTTAAGGTGCACTATAAAATGGTGGTTCATATGCTACATCTTTACCTTTCACCACTGTTTGAGCGTATTTTCTATGTCTTTGTATTCATACATTGGTTAGTTTAATATCTTATCAAAAGATGTCATTGCCTATTCATTTTCTACATTGCGATTACGTCATATCAAATGTATATAAGTAAAATTATGTCAATATACGGTTTGGTTCAAATTCAAGAAAAGAATTTTATTTATCACAACGGGCGTTGACAACCACTAACCATTAGGTGGGCAGTCTGCTTGTTTTTTATTTAAATTGCAAATTTTTTAACATATCGCGGTTGAATAAAATTTATAGGATACCCATAGAGCTAGAATAATAATATTTGGTAAGAAGGAAAGTTAAACATGTGTAAAGAAAAAAATACATCACCAAAACCTTGGCACGAACCTACCCTAACTGTGTTAAAGCGATTAGACCTTAGTCAACGACGGTGACTTAGGCGGAGTCATTGACATCATGAATCTCATCATGGACCTTTGAATTTTTTCGCAGGTGAATGCGGGTTGCCTTAAGATATTTTTCTTCATTGGAGGGGCGTCAGATACAGTGGTACAATGGTCTTAATTATTGCATTTTACAGAAACAGTTATTTAAGATTAATCATAAACTTATGATACGACAAAAAACGCTCTGAGTTAATAACACCTTCTTTTGACAATTGTTGACACTGATGATATGCTATTTTATTGTTTTGAAAATATTGCTCATTGAACATTTGGATCGTAATAAATCAATTTAATATTTAATAAAATGTGCCATTATACAGTTATGGCACGTCACACAAATGCTAGATGATGTTAGTGCGTAGGCATGAGATAGAAGTGTTGTACCGCGCCCTCTCCCGAGGAGCGGTCGCTACCACTTCAAGTCGTGCGGTCTTTTAGCCGCCTCGGTCGGTTTGGAGTCTTGACATAATCATAGCTTGGTTTCAGTGGTATCCATGAGGATTTTCAACCTCTCCACTCCTGAGGGGAATAAAAATAGAGATGGTATATTTGAGATAGAGGATAGTTAGTTTATCTGGGCTTTTATCCGCACGTGGCCTCATAATTGGGCCATTGTGCGTCTTGTGCTGGGTGACTTCTCTCTTACTCCCACCATCCCAGGTCTTCCCAGAATATGGCGGTCGAATTGCGAAAGCGCACCCCGCCATGTGCTCCGCATGGGCCTAGAGAACTCGGGGGGTTTAGTGGGTAGGCCGGTCTTCGTTTCTATGACCGGAGAGCCACGGCCGCGCCTTGCCAGCGCGGTGTCATGGTGCATAAGATCGCATTTCCCCTCCTCAAAAAAAAAGGTCTTCCTAGAATGCCAGAAGTCTGTTAAGGTTTCTGCATGCTTCCGGTGGGATACTAGCGGTTGGAGAGGTTTTGCCCTCCCTGAGAACACGTTGTGGTGCTTGTCCTGGCCGGGGTGGCTGGTGGGCATGCGTGGTGAGACAGAGCGTGACCGTGTTGCAGGCGGGTCGGCCAGCCTGACGGAGCTGGACCACCTGGCGGGCACGGCGTGGCGCGAGGCGCTGGAGGCGGGCCCGCGGCCGCCGCCCGCCCGCCTGCTGGCGCGCCGGCTGCGCGCGCCGCTCGTGCTCAACTACCTCGACACGGACAAGATTTGCTTTGAGCGGTGACTATGCATTACGCGTGTAGCGTCAACTGACCCCTTGATAATACTTCAAAATGTCTGTTATTTGTATTTGTATGCACACTTTCTATATGAAGCAAACACCGGCTTCAAGGTCTCTGAGGCCCCGTATTCGAGTTCCGATGGGAGCAGACGTCTGTGAAAAATACGTGGGGGGTTTGGCGGTGTCGTTAGACATCGTCAACGCCTTTGGCACCCTCCCCTGGCAGGCCATTAGGGAGGCGCTCGTATACCACGAGCTGCCTCCCTACTTGCGGGCCGTGGTCGGGGACTATCTGCGCGACAGGACAATCGGCGTAATGGGACGGGACGGAATGGAAAAGTCGAGGAGGATCGAATGAGGCGTTCCGCAGGGGTCGGTGTTGGGACCCCTGCTATGGAACCTCACATATGACGCGGTCCTTCGCACCAGTCTTCCTCGCGGCGTGAGTGTCGTCTACTACGCTGACGATATTCTCGTCATGACGACTGGGGCCGACTTCGGGCCGGTGCTCAGGCTTATCGAGCTTGGGGTGGCATGTGTCGTGCGGGCAATCCGCCGGCTGGGTTAAAAATAGCGCCTCACAAAACCAAGGCGCTATGGTTCCACGGCCTTCCGAGGTGCCGGAAACCACCCAGCTGCTGGATCCGGGTGGGTGACGCGGTGGTCCCAGTGGGGCCGTACATCAAGTACCTGGGCGTCACCCTGGACCGCTGCTACAGCTTCGAGGAGCATTTCGTGCAGTTGGGCCCCCGAGCCAAAAGGGTGGCGGGTGCATTACATCGCCTGCTGCCCAATCTCGGGGAAGCGAGGGATGGAGTTCGCCGCCTGTACGAGGGCGTCGTGTGATCCATGGCCATGTATGGGGCTCCAGTGTGGTCGCAAGACTGCGCGAGGTCCCCCCGCTGCAGAGCTCTGCTACGGAGCCTGCAGCGGATAATGGCCATACGGATCGTACGAGGCTACCGTATCATCTCGTACGAGGCGGCGACGGTTCTGGGACGCTCCCCCCATTGGACATCCTGGCCGACATGTACGCGGCAACGTATGCGTCGCGGCGTGTCGACCGGGGGAGCGATGGGGGAAGCGCCCTGGAACCTGTGCACAAAGTGCCTAAGCGGGAGTGGCACCGACGGATTGTGGCGGCCTGGCGTGCGCAGCTCGAATTAAGGATCTGCGAGCGCCAGCGGGCCGTACTCCCGCACCTCGATACTTGGCTCCACGGGAAAGAGGAAGTCACCTACCAATTGACTCAGATACTCACCGGGCACGGCTGCTTCGGTGAGTATCTGTGTCGAATAGGACGGGAGGGATCGACACATTGCCATCACTGCGCATCCGACCTCGCCTCGCCCAGCACACGCTGGCGGAGTGCCCCGCGTGGGCCTCCGAGCGCCGAGTCTTGGTCGCAGAGATCGGGCCAGATCTGTCTCCACCGGCATTGATTGCGGCAATGCTGGCGGACGAGGGAGGTGGGAGGGCTGTAGCCTCCTTCTGTGAAGCAGTGATGCTCCAGAAGGAGGCCGCCGAGCGGGGTCGGGAGATGGCCGATCCCGCTCGAAGGAGGCGGCGCCGGGCTCGGTAGCACAGCTGCGGCGCTGCCGCGGGACGCCGGAGGGCGCGAGGAAATCGTGGTCGCGGATACGACGACCCGGGAGGGACCACGCCCCTTCCGTGGCCGGGGGGCGTCGTCGGTGATGGAGATCGGAGGAGGTATTGCAGCCTCCCCCGAGGAGAGCTCCTCTTTATCGGCGGGGGAGCGGAGGCTGGGGGTTCCCGGAAGTAGCTTGGTGTTCCCGGGGGCTCCCTACATGCCTGAGGAAGGCCATCCTTAAAGGTTTTTAGTGGGTAGGCCTCCCCCTTCTGGGGAGGAGAGCCCCACATAACCGCCGGCTCACCACAGCCGGGGTATGCAACTTAATGCATTTTCCTCAGGGGAAACAAAAAAAAAAGATATATCATGCAAATAATTGTTAGTGCGTAAGTTAATTTACATTAATGTAGTACAGTTTTCTAGCAAATAAAGATTAATTGTTATTTATGAACTCTGAGAGAAATATATATTTGTATAACTTCATTTAGAAAATTCACCAAATATTCCCTCTATCATGGGGGTTTGGTATAATGGGCTCTATGTGTGAATTACAGAAACAAGAGCGGCATTTGGGGTTGGAGGCAGGATAAGTCCGAGCCAGTGAATGGGTACGAGTGCAAGGTGTTCAGTGCCAACAACGTGGAGCTCGTGTCTAAGACGAGGACCGAACATCTCCCGCGAGGGGAACGGCCGGCGCCGCGCCCGCCGCTGGCCGGGCTGCTGGCGCTGGCCGACCGCGAGCCCGCGCCCAGGGTGAGTGTGTGCTGAGTGAGTGCTGAGTGTGTACTGAGGGCGGCTGCTGGCGCTGGCCGACCGCGAGCCCGCGCCCAGGGTGAGTGTGTGCTGAGTGAGTGCTGAGTGTGTACTGAGGGCGGCTGCTGGCGCTGGCCGACCGCGAGCCCGCGCCCAGGGTGAGTGTGTGCTGAGTGAGTGCTGAGTGTGTACTGAGGGCGGCTGCTGGCGCTGGCCGACCGCGAGCCGCGCCCAGGGTGAGTGTGTGCTGAGTGAGTGCTGAGTGTGTACTGAGGGCGGCTGCTGGCGCTGGCCGACCGCGAGCCCGCGCCCAGGGTGAGTGTGTGCTGAGTGAGTGCTGAGTGTGTACTGAGGGCGGCTGCTGGCGCTGGCCGACCGCGGCCCGCGCCCAGGGTGAGTGTGTGCTGAGTGAGTGCTGAGTGTGTACTGAGGGCGGCTGCCTGGCGCGGCCGACCGCGAGCGGCCGCGCCCAGTGAGTGTGTGCTGAGTGAGTGTCTGAAGTGGTGTACTGAGGGCGGCTGCTGGCGCTGGCCGACCGCGAGCCCGCGCCCAGGGTGAGTGTGTGCTGATGAGTGCTGAGTGTGTACTGAGGGCGGCTGCTGGCGCTGGCCGACCGCGAGCCCGCGCCCAGGGTGAGTGTGTGCTGAGTGAGTGCTGAGTGTGTACTGAGGGCTGCTGGCGCTGGCCGACCGCGAGCCCGCGCCAGGGTGAGTGTGTGCTGAGTGAGTGCTGAGTGTGTACTGAGAGGCGGCTGCTTGGCGCTGGCCGACCGCGAGCCCGCGCCCAGGGTGAGTGTGTGCTGAGTGAGTGCTGAGTGTGTACTGAGGGCGGCTGCTGGCGCTGGCCGACCGCGAGCCCGCGCCCAGGGTGAGTGTGTGCTGAGTGAGTGCTGAGTGTGTACTGAGGGCGGCTGCTGGCGCTGGCCGACCGCGAGCCCGCGCCAGGGTGAGTGTGTGCTGAGTGGAGTGCTGAGTGTGTACTGAGGGCGGCTGCTTGGCGCTGGCCGACCGCGAGCCCGCGCCCAGGGCGAGTGTGTGCTGAGTGAGTGCTGAGTGTGTACTGAGGGCGGCTGCTGGCGCTGGCCGACTGTATTTAAAAAATGTTAATACAAAAATGCAGGACATTGTGGATATTCCGAACTAAGTGGTCAACTCTTAGCCTCGACGCCTCTGGAAGAATGAATTTAAGATCTTAAAAGTTATAAATGGCCTCCTTGGAACCTTTTTCTGTAACCGCAAAGGATGAGGTGACCTGCCCCTGCTGTTCTGTTTTAAAAGGTCACTGACATTTGTGTCTAGAATGTCAGTGCTTATATGACTTAGGAAAATGAAGCTTGATAGACGAAGGAAATGTGTTACTCTAACCCGAAGAGTCTTTCCCATTTTAGGTTCCACTCGCTTCGCTGCTTTAACGGAAACTTTAATAAATTTAGTAAAAACTGACTGTTACCTATATACATATTGCATTTTCCAGGAAGATCCGCCGCCTGTTTACAAATCACGGGAAGACCTGACCGTGATTCCCGTCACGTGGGAGGAATACTTTGGAGAGAAGCCCCTGGAGAGGGACATAGGGCGGCCTAAAGTCGTAGACACGAAGGTGCAGAAGTTCAAGGCTACACTCTGGCTTTGTGAAGATTATCCTTTAGAGGTGAGCGATTTAGATCTGAGCCGATCTCAAGGTTCCTGATTCAAATATAAATAGAATCCTAAGCGTATTGAGAATCTCGAAGGTTTTTTATAGCAATGAATTAAACAAACTAAATTGATGGTAAGGTAAGTTAAATTCCTGTATGAAGGCAGCAAATTGCATCCCTCACATACCATACTGTACATTGCTAACATGTGACATCTATACTTATTATAAATTTGTAGAGAGGTCAATTCTGTACATGAAATATATTTACAAAATAACTATCAGGGATCGATCGCCAAAAATGCAATCAGTAATTTTTTTGTCTGTCTCTATAACCGTTATAGAAACAAAACTACTAGACGGATTTTAACGAAACTAGATACAATTATTTTTCATACTTCTGAGCTGGTTATAGTATACTTTACATCACGCTATAATCAATAGGAGCAGAGCAGTGAAGGGAAATGTTGGGAAAACGGTAGAAGTTACTCCATATTTTAAGTTTCCGTCGCTTGTGTTTCCGTCCGATGTCTTCGCAGCATCCTGGGTATTTACTGACCAGAAAAAAATCCCAACCAGCAGCTTTGGGAATGTTGTGGTCCAGATCCAAACCACATACCGAGGCACTGGAATCCCCAAGAAAAGCGCAAACGTAGTCGTCCAAAATAGACCTGGCGGTCTGTCATTGGCATAGCGAAAGCCATTGGAAAAAGCTGGAGTAAAATTAAATGCGCAGCTCAAGACCGTGCGGGATGGAGACTCACTGTGGACGCCCTCTGCCCCTGCTAGGAGAATAGAGAATGGAGAGTTCAGTACGACGAGGAAAATGTGAAGTGGATTGAAAAAACAGTCAATCAATCAGTCATGCAGTCTTGTTTACTAGTGTGAAGATTTTCACGATGATATTGCCACTGTCATATTCAGTGAACAGTGGCTTATAAAATTATTAAATCTGAATTTGAAATTTTGAATGACATATTGAATATTTCCAAGCTAGTGAGATGAAACGTTAATTGTATTTCTAAACTATAATTGTTCGCAATTACCATTTCTAGTAGAAAGTGGATCACCATGGCAATAACTGTGGCAATAGCTTTGTTGTGTGTCACAATGATAGGTAGTCAGTTTGGTAGCTGTTCATGCAATTCACTTGTTGAAAGCTTATTTAATTGTGTGTCATTTTATGATTGTGTTAAGAAATTTTGTGTTCTTAATTTTATTTGTGCATTATGGACCGTATTTTTATTATTGTTAACTCGCGCCGAGTGTCAATTCAGTAAATCATTTCAGTTGTAATTTAAATCTGTAAGAGTTTACCATGATTAGTAATATAGTAGTGAGTGATATCTCTGAGTTTTATTGGATCTCAGCAGTATGAAAAGATAACTTATTGCTCCCATTATTAACTTGTTAATATTAATTTGAGGATTGTGAGAGAGAGATAGAAATTGTGAGGAGCTGGAACTTATAATATAATAGATATTACTCATTTTGTTTTATAAATAAAATATATTTCATGTTAATTTAGTATGTAAATTTTTGGTATATGTTAGTAATGCAAAATCGATAATATGTACGAACATTTTTTAAATAGTACAACACATATTTTTAAATAGTACAAAACATATTTTTAAATTGAACAAGACACATTTAAAAAATAATGCCATGTAATTTGTTTAACTGACTTTTTCAAAATGTAGGTGAAATATTTCTTTTACAGTTACGAGAACAGATAATGCCCATATTGGATTTGATGGCATCGATATCATCCCCACACTTCGCTAAACTAAAAGATTTCGTCCAAATGCAATTGCCCGCTGGCTTCCCAGTCAAAATAGGTGAGTTTTAATTTGTATAATTGTAATATTTAATGTTATTAATGTGATATTATCTAACAAGCTTTTGTTGTGTTTATGTGTTTGGTATATGGTAATTTTTCAACCTTCACTTATCGTTAAAAGAGTTGATATTTTTATTGTGATCTGACAGAATTTACAGTTCTAATAGTTTCTTTTCCGTCCGAAATAAGTGATGAGTAGAGATCGGATAATCGGATGCATATTTACCTAAAGTTAATTTTTGGTTCACAAATTATGGAAGCGGCTTTTTAAAATACATTTTGTTAAATAAAAATCCCGGGAAAATACGGGACTGCAAATTTGACGTAGTGATATTGTTTGAAAATTACTAAATTAGCACGTGGTATTTATTTTCAAAAGACCGAGACTCCGGGTTCATTTATACAACTATGCATACGTTGAATTTACATGAAGTTTAATTTCAGTTCCCCGTGCGATTTATGAATGTACGATTTATTACATGAAGAGTGTTATACGAAAGTAGTGAGCTAGTTTGACTAAAACAATAATCAATTAAATAATTGAATAAAAAAACAGAAATGGTGCCCGGGCGTAAGTATGGTCTAGTATCTCACTCTGAGTTAACTTCTACAGTACCGGAATTCCGGGATTTTTATTTATGGAAATAAAATAAAAAGACATACTTTGTCATAAACTAAATTTGGTAAATAAATAAACATCCGGTTATCCAGGGTTTTTTATTTAACAAAACAATAAAAAGCCGTTTCCATACTTTGTCTTAAACTAACTTTAGGTAAATATGCATCCGATTATCCGATCTCTGGTGATGAGTCTTGCTTCTATTTGTGGTCTTTCATCGCTTAATATTAATTGAAGAAAAGGTAAAAAAAAAATTCGTTTTGTTAATTAATGATATGACGTGCTGAGTAGTGTTTATTTTAGATTTTCGCCTCAAATTGATAATATTAGTTGTTCACTTGAAATATTGGACTGATTATGTGTGTTCGTTAGTGCGATTGGAGATTGGAGTGGCTTGTGACTGTAATGATGAACCGATATGCCTTTGAAATATTATCACATCTTTTGGCACATTTATACATATATTTGTATAACGGCGCCCAGTGTGTTGACGTTTTTAGTGAAGGACTTGTTAAAAATGTTGCATTAACTTCAATTCCTTGACTAAAAATGTCAACTTCAAAGTGTTACGTTTTTGAAGATTTACGCAAATTAATGTTAATCCGTTAAATAAGTCATAAAAATAGTATGTTTTGAACAACGATTCACGTTTTTAGTAAATGATATGTACTAGATTAACGGATTGAGCGAAAGATATTTTTATATTATAAAGTTATGGAATTAATTTATTAGTTTAAATATCGATTTGATCCCGTTCAATAGCCAACTGTGCATTCGCGTCGATGAATACGTAAAGAATTGTAGCAATAGGGTAGACGACCACATCTGATTATGGCTGTTTTTATACCATAATTATCTGATTTGAGCAATTTATATCTAATGAGAGTATGTCAATATAGAAATATCAGTTTAATTTTTAATTTATATTGTTTATAGATTTCTAAAAAATGAGCAATTATTATTTACGTAATTCTAATGAAACGAACACATTTCTAGTATTCGTAAATTAAATGTAACACTTTTTTATATGGACAATATACCTATAAACGTACAAATAACAAAGTTATTTTGAATTTTGTATATACGCTCATACAAATTAGGCGAGTTTACTTAGTTATGACGTCACGATTGCTGTGTTTTTAGTATGGAGTGTGTTTGAGCGACCCGCGACAGCGCCGCAAACATGGCGATGTATCTTCAAAAGTAATAGGTGCAGGTGTACTGTTGGTTCTACAATATTTGTCACTTAAACGAGTACTCTTATTATATATAGAATTTCTAAAATTGTCGTGTACCCAATGGTGCACCCAGAGATCCCGCTGTTCCACGTGCTCAACGCGCGCATAACGTTCGGGAACATCTTCGCGACGGAGAGCGCGGTGCGGCACATCGAGTGCATCGAGGAGGGCGCGCGGCTCGCGTGCGTCATCGACGACGCGTGCTTCCGCGTGGGCGCCGGCTACCGCGACGCCGCCGACCCGCCCTCGCCCTACGACGACGACGACGTGCTGCAGTACGCGCTCATCGACGACGACCAGGTGCGTGCCACTCACCTGTGTACTGAGCTCGTGTGGACGGCTGGACGTGTGGCCGCGTGCTGCCGCGTGGGCGCCGGCTACCGCGACGCCGCCGACCCGCCTCGCCCTACGACGACGACGACGTGCTGCAGTACGCGCTCATCGACGACGACCAGGTGCGTGCCACTCACCTGTGTACTGAGCTCGTGTGGACGGCTGGACGTGTGGCCGCGTGCTGCCGCGTGGGCGCCGGCTACCGCGACGCCGCCGACCCGCCCTCGCCCTACGACGACGACGACGTGCTGCAGTACGCGCTCATCGACGACGACCAGGTGCGTGCCACTCACCTGTGTACTGAGCTCGTGTGGACGGCTGGACGTGTGGCCGCGTGCTGCCGCGTGGGCGCCGGCTACCGCGACGCGCCGACCCCCTCGCCCTACGACGACGACGACGTGCTGCAGTACGCGCTCATCGACGACGACCAGGTGCGTGCCACTCACCTGTGTACTGAGCTCGTGTGGACGGCTGGACGTGTGGCCGCGTGCTGCCGCGTGGGCGCCGGCTACCGCGACGCCGCCGACCCGCCCTCGCCCTACGACGACGACGACGTGCTGCAGTACGCGCTCATCGACGACGACCAGGTGCGTGCCACTCACCTGTGTACTGAGCTCGTGTGGACGGCTGGACGTGTGGCCGCGTGCTGCCGCGTGGGCGCCGGCTACCGCGACGCCGCCGACCCGCCCTCGCCCTACGACGACGACGACGTGCTGCAGTACGCGCTCATCGACGACGACCAGGTGCGTGCCACTCACCTGTGTACTGAGCTCGTGTGGACGGCTGGACGTGTGGCCGCGTGCTGCCGCGTGGGCGCCGGCTACCGCGACGCCGCCGACCCGCCCTCGCCCTACGACGACGACGACGTGCTGCAGTACGCGCTCATCGACGACGACCAGGTGCGTGCCACTCACCTGTGTACTGAGCTCGTGTGGACGGCTGGACGTGTGTGGCCGCGTGCTGCCGCGTGGGCGCCGGCTACCGCGACGCCGCCGACCCGCCCTCGCCCTACGACGACGACGACGTGCTGCAGTACGCGCTCATCGACGACGACCAGGTGCGTGCCACTCACCTGTGTACTGAGCTCGTGTGGACGGCTGGACGTGTGGCCGCGTGCTGCCGCGTGGGCGCCGGCTACCGCGACGCCGCCGACCCGCCCTCGCCCTACGACGACGGACGACGTGCTGCAGTACGCGCTCATCGACGACGACCAGGTGCGTGCCACTCACCTGTGTACTGAGCTCGTGTGGACGGCTGGACGTGTGGCCGCGTGCTGCCGGCGTGGGCGCCGGCTACCGCGACGCCGCCGACCCGCCCTCGCCCTACGACGACGACGACGTGCTGCAGTACGCGCTCATCGACGACGACCAGGTGCGTGCCACTCACCTGTGTACTGAAGCTCGTGTGGACGGCTGGACGTGTGGCCGCGTGCTGCCGCGTGGGCGCCGGCTACCGCGGACGCCGCCGACCCGCCCTCGCCCTACGACGACGACGACGTGCTGCAGTACGCGCTCATCGACGACGACCAGGTGCGTGCCACTCACCTGTGTTACTGAGCTCGTGTGGACGGCTGGAGCGTGTGGCCGCGTGCTGCCGCGTGGGCGCCGGCTACCGCGACGCCGCCGACCCGCCCTCGCCCTACGACGACGACGACGTGCTGCAGTACGCGCTCATCGACGACGACCAGGTGCGTGCCACTCACCTGTGTACTGAGCTCGTGTGGACGGCTGGACGTGTGGCCGCGTGCTGCCGCGTGGGCGCCGGCTACCGCGACGCCGCCGACCCGCCCTCGCCCTACGACGACGACGACGTGCTGCAGTACGCGCTCATCGACGACGACCAGGTGCGTGCCACTCACCTGTGTACTGAGCTCGTGTGGACGGCTGGACGTGTGGCCGCGTGCCCGCGTGGGCGCGGCTACCGCGACGCCGCCGACCCGCCCTCGCCCTACGACGACGACGACGTGCTGCAGTACGCGCTCATCGACGACGACCAGGTGCGTGCCACTCACCTGTGTACTGAGCTCGTGTGGACGGCTGGACGTGTGGCCGCGTGCTGCCGCGTGGGCGCCGGCTACCGCGACGGCCGCCGACCCGCCCTCGCCCTACGACGACGACGACGTGCTGCAGTACGCGCTCATCGACGACGACCAGGTGCGTGCCACTCACCTGTGTACTGAGCTTGTGTGGACGGCTGGACGAGTGGACGGCTGGACGGGTGGACGGGTGGACGGCTGGACGTGTGGACGGCTGGATGGATGGACGGGTGGACGGCTGAACGGCTGAAGGGGTGGACGGCTAGACGTGTGGATGGCTGGATGGGTGGACGGCTGGACGGGTGGACGGCTGGACGTGTGGACGGCTGGATGGATGGACGGGTGGACGGCTGAACGGCTGAAGGGGTGGACGGCTAGACGTGTGGATGGCTGGATGGGTGGACGGCTGAACGGCTGAAGGGGTGGACGGCTAGACGTGTGGATGGCTGGATGGGTGGACGGCTGGACGTGTAGACGGCTGGACGTGTGGACAGCTGGGCGTGTGGACGGCTGGACGGGTGGATGGCTGAACGGCTGAAGGGGTGGACGGCTAGACGTGTGGATGGCTGGATGGGTGGACGGCTGGACGTGTAGACGGCTGGACGTGTGGACGGCTGCACGTGTGGACGGCTGGATGGATGGACGGGTGGACGGCTGAACGGCTGAAGGGGTGGACGGCTAGACGTGTGGACGGCTGGACGGGTGGACGGCTGGACGTGTGGACGGCTGCACGTGTGGACGGCTGGATGTATGGACGGGTGGACGGCTGAACGGCTGAAGGGGTGGATGGCTAGACGTGTGGATGGCTGGATGGGTGGACGGCTGGACGTGTAGACGGCTGGACGTGTGGACAGCTGGGCGTGTGGACGGCTGGACTGATGGACGGGTGGATGACTGGATGGGTGGACGACTGAACAGGTGGACGGCTGGACGGGTGGATGGCTGAACGGCTGGACGGGTGGACGGCTGGGCATGTGGACGGCTGGACGGGTGGACGGCTGGATGGGTGGACGGCTAGACGTGTGGACGGCTGGACGTGTGAACAGCTGGACGTGTGGATGGGTGGACGGCGCGTACTTGTTTTTTCCACAAGAAAGATATGCTTTTTGCATTGTGAAAAGTATTTTATGATTTTAGGTAGCCATTGCCTTTCCTTATAGCAAATTTTATTATAATTGGTTGGCACTTATACGGATGGATTAATTTTTTCATACAGGTTAGTAATTGTTGTGTGTTTCTGATTCAATGTTTGTGTAATTTATGGTCATCGAATGATGACTGAATAGTCAAGAGATGCTACAAAAGGGTTAAGGAATCTCACCGATCGAGTTTACCCTGCTTACATCCGGCGCCTTCACACGATTATCATCAACTCATTAGTTGATAGAGTACTCGCAACCGACAAGCATGCATGAAGACGCTCATGAAAGTGGAGGAAGCAAGAGAAGTGTGCCAGGATCGTAGCAAGTGGAGAGAGGTGGTCTCTGCCTACCCCATTGGGAACAAGGCGTGACATATATGTATGTATGTATTAGTTGACCTTGAAAGAGGTCTACTAACACAGCGTTTCCCAGCATATGTTTGCCATCGGTTTATATATTTCATAATAGGCTTGTATCCACTATGAACAAATCTGATGCATTAGGTTGCATAACTATTAAGATGATCATTTAATTATGAAAAAACAAAGTTTTATAAAATAATAACTTTTGATTATTTATATTTTTATAAAATAAAATTGCACAAAATAAGCCATAAGTCACGAGACAGCAAACACCAATTAAAAAAAGTGTTACGTCACGCCGTGCGAAACGTCAAAGTCAAAATGTCATTCCCAAGTGTCTTGTGGAAGTGCGAAAAAGAATGGGCATCATTCCTTCTCGCGAGTGTCAGCCACTTTTTACGTATCTGCTGATTATTTGGCACGTATATAAATATTTTTTTTGGTGTTTTTATACTTGTGCTTGTACACTGGGGCACTATGCAGTACTTGTAATACGATGAATCCATTTTTTATTAAAATAACTTCACAATACCGAATATTCCGATACTAAAACAGCTGTGTTTTGCACGGCGTGACGTCATTCAAGACGCCATGACAGTCATGAGCGTTTTTGATGGCTAATGTCAAATATTTAATTAAATGCAAAATTATTCTTATAAATCAGCATTTTTTTTTCAAAAATAATAATTATTTTGTATAGAATAGGCATCAAGGTATATTAGTATCTAACTACTGAAATTTAGGCAACAAGCCTATTTACGATTCGATCACTGCCTCCCACCTCCGACTATGAAGTGACTATAAGCGTCTCGAGGCCATTGTGAGTGGGCAGGAGTGATTAGCAAGAGGTATACTTAGTGCGTGTTGCCGGCAGGTGGACGTGTGGGAGGCGCTGCGGGGCGCGCGGCCCGTGTCCCCCGCGCCGGCGTCCGGCGCCGGCACGCCGGCAGCCGGCGCCGTGCCGGCGCCCGCGCTGCTGGCCGGCGAGGACCGGCTGCTGCAAAGGTGCGTTGGCTACTTGCTCCCACAGTGCGCCGTCGCTTGCTACCGACGTCGGCAACACGCTCGCTATGAGCCTTCAAGGCTCAATTTGAAGGTTGGACCAAGTCCTACATAACCACCGCGGCGCACGGTTCTGGGGCTATCCATGGCAGGCTACTTATTCTTCTGTAAGAATCATCTACCTCTGCCTCTTCTCTCCCGAGAAAAAAACGTAACCTTACCTATTTCTGTCGTAATATCACATTACGATACTAGTGTGTTAAGATGTTTATAACAAGCGAGGCGGAATTTCAGCCGTCAGTAATTGAGCCGAGCATGTTATAACCAATACCGTACGACGTTTTTCAATCTGTGAATGCACACTGCTGCTTTCCCGCCATTTTACTACTGACTGGCGCCACGCGGCGATTAGGTCGAAATTTGAATAGCAACAGTGCGCGAAATGGCATATAATACTGTTATGGAATTTGTATGGACTATAATAAATAAACACACGCGTTTTTATGACCCGCTTTACATATTTAAAACCGGTGGAATTACATAAATTTTACACGAGCAAAGGTGTTAAAAAATAGCAGTGTTCACATTGCTGTGTTCCGATGTGAAACGTTTTTTTTTTTATGTTAATGTTAACGAATAACTTGACTGCCCACCTAATGGTACGCAGTTACAATCGCGTATGGTACATATGGTTACTGTAATATTACGTTACCAATATGTGACCTAAGTGGTAGTCATAGTACCCAGTATTGTTACTACCTACGAGTATTTTACCTCTCATCAGATGGACAGTCTGATTGTTTGTCAATACACAGCTATAACAAAATCTTATTTGTAAAATATGCCGCGATACTTTACCTATTTCAGGCGATATTAATAACGACATCTATGATGATAAAAACCTTCAAAGAATTACGTAATCACGGCAACAGAAACTAGAAAACTTTGTGCGAACCGAATTAGACCGTAATTATAGAGCAATACGTTCGTTCAATGAACATAAATAACAATGTTGCATGTATGTTAGTAATGACACCTCGCAACATTTGATTGTGGACACTACCAGGAATTTAAGACCGAAACGCTATCATTTATTACGCAGTACATTGATTTTTGTAGTTCAGTAATCTCAGATATTCATAGCCACAACAAGCAACGCATTTTTACATGTGACAAATAAAGGAAAAGGGTCAAAGGTACACAACACAACAATACATTACTTATACAGACGATTAAATTTAAGAAATATGATATTTAATGAAATGCTATACTTTTACCAGTAAAATTACAAGTTGTAATCGATTTTCGTGGGAATAGTGCAATACAATGGTATTTTAATATATTGAACTAAAGAGAAAAATACTGAGAGGGTGCTGGTGGTGTGTACATCACCTAAGCGGCGATAAGGTTACGTGTGCATTCGATTTCTAGTAAGTTATTATATATTGTCATGTCGGGTGTTTTCTATATACACATTATATCCGGGGACTATACCAATTTTAAACTAAGCCTTTTACAGCGGTTTATAAAATGTAAGAGTTTATTTGTATATTTTTTTTACAGAAAGTCTCCTTCATTTGGGAGGCATAAAAAGTTTTAGTTTGTTAGCGTACTCATTTTAAAAAAGCTGCTTGGTTCTTTTTTTCATTAGATTTTCAAGGCTAGACAGTTTATTTGCATATTAAAAGCTATTATTATTAAATTTATGCGAATTTACTTTTAGTTTGTTACAATACTTAGTGAGGACGAAGGTTTGGACGACCTGTAGTCGATTTATTTGGACAAATAAGAGAAACTATTAACTAAACTAAACTATTAACTGACCGACCGACTGACCAATAAATATGGTAGAGATATTTATACTGTGTTCGGGTGTGATTGAATTGAAAAATTACCAAACAAAATAAAATCGAATTTCATTTATTTATGAGTAACAGTGAATCATAAAAATCAGAATCGTAGTCCTTTTTACCTATTTACGATTAATCGATATATGATTACAGCAATCACACTTCTTTTTCCTCTCTTCACTCGCCATTTTAACACTCACTCCCTTCTTCAACGTATCAACATTAGAGTTCAATGTCTTAAGATTTATTTTAGTTATAAATTTTAATTAAATGAAATTCGAAAATGTAATAAATAAGCTATTTTGTACCTTAGTGCGTTACAGTGAGTACAGGTTTTAATGCAGCACGATCTAGTGCGCTACAGTGATAGCTACGTTAAGGTTTGAATGTAGGTTACGTTATTACGTTACAGTGAGAAGAGGTTTGAATGCACTGCGTAGTTTGCTAGTTTGTACTACAGATAACTTCGCTATAAATACACAAAAAGAAATTGCTACACAGGAATTTGTTTTGCCGGAGGTGCTGCTAGACTCTCGATATCGATCTGTGATAAATCACAGTCGCGGCCGACATTGTTTTCTTGATACCATCTCGATAGAAAACAAATTAGTCGAGCACGCACGTGCACGAAAAACTTCGACTCGTATTTTTTTAGAAATACAATAAAATACATGGCACAATTAATATGGCAGTTTGGCGAGCGGCGATCGACTCAAAATTTTCGATAGTATTGTTCTCCTTGACGAGCTTATCACGAATATACAAGTTTTAGAAAAAGTTAACGACAAACATCGCCGCTAGTCAAGGAAACAAAATATCCGAGTTTCAGCTGATTCGGGCGTAAACCAGGATTTATTACCCAAAACTTCTGAGCCACCTAGCGGAGATATTTGTTAAAATTAAATATTGGAGTCGATCGCCGCTCGCCAAACTGCTATATTAACTGTGCCATGTACTTTATATAAATATCGACACGATCTCGAGGTATCGAGACACCGACTGCGAGTATCGACGGCACGTCCGATTATTGTATTGGCTGTTTTGGGTAATTCGTGAGCTAGAGGTGGTAGTGACACGCTAGTGATGCACAGAGCTATAGAGGAGTCGCTGGCGGCGATGGCGCTGGGCAGGCCGGCCGGGCCGGGTGGGCCGGGTGGGCCGGGCGGTCCGCCGGCGCCGAACGGGCCGGACGGGCCGGACGGGCCGGATTGCGGCGGCGAGCTGGACGAAGACCTTCGACGCGCCATCGAGCAGTCCCAGCACGAGCACCAGCTGTACCTCGCGGAACAGCTCGCTGACGAACAGCAAGCGCTCGACGAAGCGCTAAGGCTATCGCTGCTCGAACAGTAGCCATATTGGTAACTCAATCAATTCATTAGCTTTCACAATAGGAATGATGCAATATTTTTATTTTTGTGCTCATTTTAAAGAACTCCAAGTAGAATAGACCACAAGTATAATAAAAAAAGAAAAGAATGCATATTACTGAAAAAAAAATGCGGTTTAAAATTGTCAATTTAAATTTTCGCGCAAAAACGGATTTATAGTTCGTATGACGTCACTCCTGTCCGTCATTGTCACTGGCTCACTGATTGTACTGCGCGTGTCATGCTGGCTTTTGTTGCTCTTGCATTTATCTCGACTTTCAAGGTATTATTTTGTAAAAATTTACAATGGACTATCCATCAACATCAGGTGATCATAACTATGCCATTGATACTCCGAAAAAAAAACCGTATGGACGTATGTTTTGTGCCAATGTGTCCATCTAGTTCAAATAAGTTTCCTTATAAACTGTTTTTGACTGGACCTTCTGACCCAAAACTGAGAAAAATGTGGTTTCAAGCGGCGAAGAGGAATGGCATTCATTCCCCAAGACTATCATTCGATGCTGTGAAGACCACTTTGACGTAAGTCGGCGGATATATTTATTGTAAACTTAGTTAATCTGCTTGTAAACAAAAGAAACAGTTACCTACCTAAAACTTACCCAAACTTTTCAATGTCTTTTTGTTTAGTCCCTTTCATTTCTACACTTGAAAACTCTGCACTTTCGACCAAAAATGTCACTACCATGTCAACATAAACTTTTGGCAGGGTCCTGGAATCTGCATTGGCAAACCCAACTTCCATTTCTATTCAAAAAACGCAATTAATTTTGGTTTAATTGTTCACTTTTACTACAACTTGTAATCTCAAATAAGTTGTCATAACAGGAGTGACGTCACTGAACGCTGATTGGTGTCTTAAATCCGTTCCACGTTACTTTTGATTCGTAATTATTGTTAAAAAACAACATTATTTTAAATATAAACCTTGCGGTGGTCCTACTTTTATATTTTTTTAGCATTTTAATAACAAAATTTTCGTTAATTTTATAATTGCATGTTCCCCAATAGAATTGAACTAGCGACCCGCCCCGGCTTCGCACGGGTGCAATGAAAAAATGGTTATGGTGGGTTATCCCTAAGCGATAGACATATACCATCGCAGACTTTTTTGTTGAACTTTTTAAGGTGGACAATACTGACATTATTTTGGTCTATCTCGTGGGATTCAGCCAAAATTTTTGCAATATAAGCGCAAAAAAACGTGCTTATTTACAACATCACATTAGAAACCTCTAAAGGTGATGGTCAAAATTAGTATGGAAGGTGGGCCTGAGTAATGTGCAACGACGAAACTTTACCAGAGAAGAGTATAAATTATTGTAGATAATCTGGCTAAAGATTAGATTTTAAATATCTACCGTTTTTTTTTGTAATTAATAATTTAAATTATTTAATACTAGCAACTTGATGGTATAGATGGATAGTAATGATATCATTACTCTGTCTATCTCATTATCTGTGTTTATCTAATTAAACAATACAAATACATTATTAATAAAATTTTCAAGATAACCTTCCAGTTAGCATTTATACCGGTGACTAAAAATACCAGTGCTTCTTTAGCTTCAGGGACCTCTTCAGTATCTAATACGCCACCAAAATCTACATAACCATGGAATTTATTTCGTTCCCATTCAATTTTTTTACTGGGTAGGCTCCCCCTTCCGGAGGGAGGGAGAGGAGGAGAGCCCCACATAACCGCCGGGTCGTTGCAGCCGCAGTACGCAACTTAATGCATTTCCCACAGGCGCGTAGCTGGCCGGGTTGTCCAAGTGATCTAGAGATATTGGGCTTTGGATTTGGCTGGCATGCCCTGCTTCCCGCCGGGTCAGACCCACACATACCTGTTCATTAAAAGGTCTAATCTAGGCAACTACGTGGAAAGGAATTATTGTCATTATAGACTGGAACTTTTTGGGTTATATATGAGAACTGGACTATGGAAAGAGAGTTTGGTCACCACTACACTTAATAGGGTAGACGACTACAACTAATTATGGCCGTTTTTATACTATAATTATGTGATTTGAGCAATTTACATCTAATGAAAGTATAGAAATTTCAGTTAATTTATATTGTTTTTAGATTTCTAAAAAATGAGCAATTAGTATTTACGTAATTCTAATGAAACGAACACATTTCTAGCATTCTCACATTAAATGTGTCATTTTTTTATATAGAAAGTATACCTATAAACGTACAAATAACAAAGTTATTTTAAAATTTGTTTATACGCTCATACAAATTAAGCGAGTTTACTGAGTTATGACGTCACGATTGCAGTGTTTCTAGTATGGAGCGTTTTTGAGCGACCCGATGTGTCTTCAAAAGTAATAGGCGCAGGTATACTGTTGGTTCTACAATATTTCTCACTTAAAAGAGTACTCTTATTAATTTAAAAAAATTGTCGTCTACCCAATTCGACCTGAAGCCATATAAATATTACATTAAGTAAGCAAAATTGTGTATACAAAAAGGCTAAGGCTGAGTTTAGTCGGTAAGACGCGTGGTAAGTCATCAGAAATGGATTCTCTCTCTCCTGAGGAAAGAAATAGTAGATTGTTAACCGAGGGTGGAAAGAATCAATTCCCGAGGTATTTAGACTATAGGCTATAGTCCGAGAAGGAATTGATTCTCTTACCCGTGTTAAACACTCTACTTTTCACTTCGAATATATGAGGAAAATAAAACATTGGTTGTTTATTTAATCTATTTATTGATAATATATGATAATATCAGTAGACCATCAGTAGGCAGAACACAATTTGCCTCGTCTTTAATTGAATCTGGTGTCAATATTTCGGAATCGCTTGAACTCATTTTTAAAATTAAAATCTTAACTAGTATAAGATATTATTTCAATATTTTCAAATTCCGTATCAGATATATTAATAAATTCACATCCCGCCAATTTATGTCGACTGTTTAAATTTTAAATATGGAACTCACCGCGTGTTTGTTGCGGCTTATTCCGCTGGAAGTAGTTTGCGCTAAGTTCACACTGGCTGTTTAGAAACTCACATGGCCGCAGCATTTTTTTTATAGTTCACAGCTGACAGTTCGTAGCTGACATTCGTAGTTCTATTTTTAAAGTTCATCCCGGCCCTTGGGTGGGAAGTAAATTGTATGAGTTTTTCCCTCCCTATGTCGGGAAGCAGCATTTTCCACCCAATAATCAGATCAAAACAACATAACTTTCCGAGTATGAGAAATGAAAAATATATATGCAATTGTCTTCTAAGTGACTATGATTTGACGAAGAAATCAGTTTGAACACAGAAGAAACTTACGTTTGTCTTTCCGTTTCAGACCTCACTTGCTCCAGTTGAAATGCGTCCACCAAAATAAGACTAACGCCTAATGATGTTAATTATTCGTAAGTAGTTTTAAATTTATAAGAGCAGTGACCTTTTTACCGATTACTTGTTGTGTATTTCTATATGAAGTTTTATGTTAGACGATTTATTGTATAGTAATGAAATATATTTAATGTTCGGTCGTACTGTCGCGTATAATGCGCATCGAGTTTACTTAATACATAGAATTTTATTTTGACAAATGATCAATAAGTAAGCAAAAGAATTAAGTATAAAAATTAACATATGATGCGTTTGCGGTTCTATATTTATTATATATAATTAGAAATGTTATGTAATCTTCTATAGGTTATTCTATGTTAGAAAGTGCCGAGACATCTGGCTATGACTATTATAATCATGAACTACACTGCCTTGAACGAAACAGTACAAATACAGTTGCCTTCGCCTAATATTAAACTCGTCACCCTATTTCGTAACACGTCATTTAGCGTGTAAGATAACCCATGATTCATTTTCAGAGTCACCGCGTACAATGTTGCAAACTTAGACAAAATGGTCGATTTTAAAAATAGTGAACAATTAAAATAGTTTATACACAAATCTATTTAGATGGTTTACAGTTATGGTGTCGATAATTTGGAAACGTGAAAATATTTTTCAGATATTTCAGTAGTGTCCCTAGGTTATTATTAAATATACACAGATATTTTTTTTTACACTTGAATAGAATGTGACGTGTTGATAAAATATTGAGCTTATTGCATGCTGCAGTATTGTAACCAATGTTTTGTACTCGGTACTGTCCCAAATCTTCCTACTAATTGTAATGCAGATAGTTGTTATATTATAAGGGTATCGTTCAGACTAAACTCTGTTTAAAAATAATACTTTACCTGCAATGATAATGAGTTTATTTTGTTACAACACACAAATTCATACATATTACTTGAAGTACATATTACACAGAAATGGATGTGTGCAAGGAGAGCAGCAAGGAGGGTCTAGGCTAGGTACAGCCATAGAAAATGTATTTTTTGTACAAATACATCTATGGCTACTTTTGCTATCTATTGCCACGTAAATGTAATTTGAAGCCAAAAAAGTAAAAAAAAAATACTTTTAATTTAGTTTTCCGACTAAAAAACCAAGCTTAGCAAACCCTTTCATTTGATACCCATATTGTAGGGGTGCATTATAAATAATTGGTTCGCCATCTTGGGAATGTCCGCCATATTGGATTAAGAGTGACGTCACATTATTTAACGAGATGTTCTTTGCAAGCCCTTTCATTTGATACCCATATTGTAGGAGTGCATTAAAAACAATTGATCCGCCATCTTGGTAATGCCGCCATGTTGGATTTAGAATGACGTCACACATATAACCACGGTTTGTCATTTTACTTACACGAGCATGCAAAATTTCAGCTCAATCGGAGACCGGGAAGTGGGTCAAATTAAGATTCCAAGATTTTCTTACATAGTTACAAGTGAAGCTAATATAAAAGGTTCTCTTTTTATTACAAAAGAGAAATATTTGAAAACCTTTGATTATATACGTTTTTTTTACTGTCCCGTCTCTGGTGGAAGAATCCCGCTATTTTCACTTAAAAAGTGTTAAAGTCCCGACTTGGCAAAATAAAAAAAACTGGCGACGCTGGCTGGGTGTGTGATTGTCTGACGACAAGAACACCGATTTTCAGCAATCACCCAAGGATGTAACGCGGGCACGGCTAATTACTATTCATACTTAAACAAGTACCTATGTTTCAGTGTGTGTAGAGTTTACGAAGCAAATATATTATATACATAAGAATATAAAATAAATAATAAAAATAATAAATTAATTATTAAAAAAAAAATCAGATCACTGTGCTAGTGTATATGTCGCAGCCAACTGGTTAAAATAGCCGTTCAATCAAACAGCTAGCCCTTTGAATGTACAATGTTATTCAATCGCACAGCTAGACGACGCTTAGCCAACTGGTTAAATAGCAAATTAACTAAGATGTCCATTAGTTTAGTACTTAATTTGAGAGAATAGGAAGACTTTTTGTAATTTCTTGGGAGGTTATTCTTGAATTAAGTTTAAGAGGTGACGAAACTTTTAGAAGTAAGGTTCCGAATGGGTGCTGGCAAGTTATTCCAGCGCTTGGTGGTTTGTAATTTAAATTGTATTATGAATGTTGTATTCTTAATATTGGACATTGTAAGCAGTTTATTATTTCATACCAAGTATTTTTGTCCAGATCATCGAATCACTGTAGAGGGAAAGGGGAGCTACTATCGCTGTATCTTATCCTTAGACCTTCGAGTCCCCTAATCCAATACGCCCGAATCAAAGACTGCCTTGAGAATATATAACAATATAACACTATATTTGAATACAAATGCTATCGTACACGTGTCAAATGAAAAATGACAGATTGTGACAGGAAATACGTTGCGCATTTTGTCTATGGTTTAGTCTGAACGGAGCCCCACTTTGTATGTTTTAATACGTCCTAAATTAGGTTTAGTGATCAGTGCAATAAACTACGTGATCAATATTTAACTTAAACTTACATAGTGTAATTGTGTATTTATACATTTCATATTTTAGGAGTGGATGTCCTAGACGAAGTAAAATTTACATTCGCTTCATTTAGTATATGGATCCTCATTCAGTATGTATTATATAATTGTACCATTTTACCATCACACCTTGAATTGAGATAACACGCTGATTGGATTGTATCACGTTTGTATATCGATACCGATATCGACAGCATTGCATTTGTATCTGTGCTGTATCGAAATTGTGTCGATACTCTGTAACATTTGGATTGCGTTTCTATCGATTCAGTATCGCGTTTGTATAACATCATTGAGCTTTTATCAATGTTTGATTAATTTATGATGTAGCATGTTTGTATCGATACAGTATCGATGATGTATTGCGATTGTATCTATGCGTTTGTATTTATGCAGTATCGAGTTTTCACCAATCTTGTCAATTGATATGTATCGCCTAAGGTCTTGGTGGGTGAACAAATAATTTGAGACAAAAATATGCGGTTATTTGTGACACTGCCGAGTCTGTTGCATCACTTAATAGCCGTTTTATATGTTTAATTATAAATTCGATTCACCTGTACCTGACTGTAGCTTACCATCATATGTGTAGTAGTAACATAAAGTAACGCATAAAATGACTTTGTCTATGGAGATGATTCTGATTCTCGTTTATATTATCTGTAGTTGTATGGTTGGATTTGATCTAACAGTATATAGGTGAGATGTGTGCCATAGACTTGTGTTAAAGTGGTTTGGACTTCTGCTTCTTAGCTGGTTTGCTTTTGCATATATAGTTTCCATTGACCGGAGTTTTAACTGATAATGATATGATAATTTCCGATTCTAAAAGAAGTTTGTGTAATCAATAACACGTGTTTCATTTTTAGGTTATGAATTATTTTAACTCGTTGCACAAAAGCATTTCCGTAAGGCATTTCCTATGCCATCCAAACGTTAAGATATGTTGCTACGTGTACTTCAACATAGGTTTATGGGTCGCTTTGAATGATTAGTTAATGCGCTAGATAGTTACACTGAATTTGATCTCAAATTGGATACAAATAAATAATAATGACACTTCTACAAGACCATATCAATTGTAACCCGACAATAAATTCGCAGCATCAAACTTATTGTACGTATTGACCTTGATATAGTTTTTAATACGAACGTAATAATAGCGTTGGTTTTCGTAACGGTTATCTGTTGTAAAG
Source organism: Scirpophaga incertulas (assembly GCA_036419045.1). NCBI lineage: Eukaryota > Metazoa > Arthropoda > Insecta > Lepidoptera > Crambidae > Scirpophaga > Scirpophaga incertulas. The sequence continues at coordinate 3,989,601 of CM071641.1, read as the reverse complement.
TTTGACTTGTTGCCGACTGTACTTAAAAGGCAAAATACGAAATTGTTTTTTTCCTATTTTCTATGGCCGCGAGAAAAGGTAATAAGCGCCACGAATAATGTTGTCACTTGCGCTTTTATGAAAAAGCATGTCGAGGCTGTTTTGACGAAACTGCAGTGCGAGCATGGAATTCTCGATAAATAAATTTGACAGCTAAGATCGACTTATAATATATAAAATTGATAAATTTGACACATGATGTTGGAGTCACATGGATAAATGCTTTTGTTGATCGACAACTCTATGCTAACACACCTGATGCGACCTGATGCCACGCGTATTTCTAAGATTGCAGGCCCTTTTGAGACCTCGCCATGACCGCTTTGACTGCTTTGACTAATAAAACAATATTGGAACAGAGACATTGCTATGCAGCGTATAGCACCATCTCGCTCGCATTGCTTTTTATTTCTGTTTTAAGCGATCATGGTAGGTCTACAGTTCTGTCCTGTTTACGACCGGTGCTATCCTTCATAAATAATAAATTATTTTAAATTAAATATTTCAATGAAATTAAATCCCGTTACATTATTTACACTAGATAGATTGTCTATGGTATACAGTATTATCAAATGTTATATGATTGAGTCCGTTATTTATGTAATATAGTATGAATTAATTACTTATGTTAGAGAATAATGTATCATTTTAATCTTGTTAAAATTAAATATATTTTAATATTTAACTACATACATAGCTTTAACATAAATAAGCCGCCATTTTCATAATAATTTATTTACGATTTAATTATAGCAATAAATTATATCAAATATGTATTAATGGATAAATTGTTGCGATTATTTTGATGGTAATGTTATACGTTACTCCCAGCTGTGATTTTATCTTAAAAAATGTGAAATGCTTTAGAGGTAATTATTCTATTTTTTTTTGAGTTTTCTCCATTCAACAAAACTTATTTTTATATTTCACGGAGTTTAGCAATGTGTAGTATTTGTGTATCTACGCGTTGCTAAAAGTCCATTTATATTGGTCCATTTCATAATTAATTGCAATGTAGCTTATGTTAATATTATTGCTACACTGAAATCTATTCCTTATTACAACGTAATACGGTATATTAATTAGTATTGCTAAACGAAGCAATATAATTCCTAAATTAGATCTTAACCTGATGGACATAAGCAGGAAAATTGTTAACAAGATGTTTGGAGAATTCAAAACTCTAAAACGTGCTGAAATAACCAATTGTGTATTGTTTTGTATAGTGTTTTAGGAAATTGTACTTAGTAAATTCTTATTTACCGATATATTATGAGTACCCTAGTGAAATGTGTATATTAATGATTATTTGCTATTATATTTCTGTATATTGATATTACTTGCATTTTTAATCCCCACATAATCATGTCCGATGCCCCTGAAAGGTTAGGTTAGGGGTGTTATAAATACATACACTTTATATTGTTTGATATTTTTAAGAGTAACACGGTGAACACATTTCGAATCAAATTAAATTCTTTATTAGCATGAAACGCAGAAGAAGAAGAATTCTACCCTCAATAAAGTGTGTGCGAATTTCGGGTTTTGAGTGAAAACATATAAACATTATAATATATAAAACATTAATAATGAAACGAAAAGTATATTTAAACAAATCCCATGTTAAAAAAGAAAAAACAACGTTTATTTAGTAAACACTTCAGCATTAGTGGTGGATAACTGAAGATGTGTCATTTTAGATATGTTTGGACAAAACGAGCTCTTCGGAGGATCCCAGCTTTGCTTGGAGCAAGGTGGATTTGGTCGAGTCACCCGACGATTCGAAATGAAGTAGGTCAACGTAACTCGACCTCAAATTTAACATTCAAATTCTGTATTTCCAAAAGTCTTAGTCTATATTTATATATTTGTGACATGCTTCTATTCATCCTCTATAGAAGCCTGTAGCAGGAGATGTGTGTGTGATTCTATGTGTGTGAGTGTGTGTGGTATATCAGTGTCGGAACCTAGGCTCTTAAAACAAAAGTCCCAGTCATCCATGCTATTCTGAAAATGTTATGAGTTAAAATTCAGGCATTATAACCATCATAATGATTGTACAACTTCGTACTTTAGAAAGTCGAACTACGGAAAGGGATTTATTATCTTATTTAAATTAATAAACTATCATTTGGATTCTCAATTTTTAATAAATCAAATTTAATTGAGATGCCCTCGACTGAACTCTGGGAGTATGTAATAGGGAGTATGCATGATTTTTTCTGTCTTAAATTAATCTGGACAGATTGCAGCGGCGCGCAATCCGCATAATCGGCGATGTAGAGGCAACCAACACCCTCGAGCCTCTACAACTTCGTGGTGATATCGCCTCTCTTAGCGCCTTCTATCGGATGTTTCATGGGGAATGCTCTGAAAAACTCTTTAGCCTTATCCCTCCCTCTCCTTTCCTTTATAGAAATACACGTAAGGGTCTTCGGAGCCATCCGTACACTACGTCCCCCATTCCACACCGCACTAAGAAATTCCAAGATTCCTTCTTCTGCCGTACTTCCCGCACTTGGAATTCTCTGCCTGCGTATGTGTTTCCTACATCCTACAACATGGGTTCCTTCAAAAGAGGTGTGAAAAGGCATCTTTTGGGCCGGCAGGGATAGGGCAGGTAGGAGAGTGGAGTAAAGCCACTATCCTATCTGTCATCTCATTTGGGCCTCTTTCAACGCTCACGCAACGCATCAGGCGGGAGGAGGTCATCTGCCGCGCCTAGCATATAAAAAAATAATAATAATCATTTACATTTTTATAACATAGAAATAAATATAAATAGGCTTGAAAATAGTCAAGTTTTTATACAAAGTGAAATTGAAAACATTGAATAAAATCGAGCCGTTCAAACGCCGCCATTTTTCGCGCGCTTTTGATGACATCATTGGTTAGGGTCTGTTTGTTTACTAGTAGCGTTTCAGTTGCTTAGTACTAATTTTCTATTTTAATTAGCAAACAAATAATGGAAGAAGTAAAAAAAACCTTGTTACAAGTACTGTATTGTACCGAAGTGTAAAAATACTATCATCAGTACACGCGATAAAGTGTTTTTTCGCATACCACGCGATGAAAAATTACGTAAACTATGGTGTAAGATGGTAAAGAGGGAAGGGAAGAGATTTATTTTGCTGTGAAGATCATTTTGACGTAAGTATTCTATTATTTAAACATGAACAAAAATCTATCTGGTTTACTAAAATATACTAATTATATAATGTAATAATTACCTTGCAGCTTTCACTCCTTTGAACTCTGCGCTCGTAAAATCGAGATTTGATGCAAAATATGTTGACATCATAAATGCATCTATTTTCGGCAGATTATTGTATAACCCTACGCAGTTTTATGTATACTATATAATGTAATAATTACCTTGCAGCTTTCACTCCTTTGATCTCTGCGCTCGTAAAATCGAGATTTGATGCAAAATGTGTTGACATCATAAATGCATCTATTTTCGGCAGATTATTGTATGACCCTACGCAGTTTTGTGTATACTATGTAATTAATAATTACCTTGCAGCTTTCACTCCTTTGATCTCTGCGCTCGTAAAATCGAGATTTGATGCAAAATGTTGATGACATCATAAATGCATCTATTTTCGGCAGATTATTGTATGACCCTACGCAGTTTTATGTATACTATGTAATGTAATAATTACCTTGCAGCTTTCACTCCTTTGATCTCTGCGCTCGTAAAATCGAGATTTGATGCAAAATATGTTGACATCATAAATGCATCTATTTTCGGCAGATTTATAACCCTACGCAGTTTTATGGGTCATCCATAAATTACGTCACACGAATTTCGTGATTTTTTGTCCTCCCCCCTCCTTGTCACAGCTAGTCACATTTGTGAGACTCCCCCCCCCCTAGTGTGACGTCACAAATTTTGAAATTATTGGATGATAAAAGCGGTTTCGAAATCAGTTTTATTTTCATTTTAATAAAATTAACATCAAATCAATTAACAAAACAAAAAACGATTACTTATATTAAATAAGTATATGGTAATTTCATGATTTTCATATTATATTTTTCAAAATCACCTACTATAATCAATTAGAAAGTAACGGTTTCGGGAGTACCCCTATTAACAGATAGAAGAAGATACTATTCCTTTATTTATTTATGAGAGTATACAGACTTTACAATAAAAGTTAATATTTACAGCACTTTTCATACTAATAACAATCATTTAAAGTTTGTGTTTTAACAGTTAGCTTATTTGATTTAATAGATTTGTAATGTGACGTCACGAAATTTAAGATCCCTCCCACCCCCTTGTCACACAATGTCACACTTCGTCAACCCCCTCCCTCCCCCTAGTGTGACGTAATTTATGGATGGCCCCATACTATGTAATGTAATAATTACCTTGCAGCTTTCACTCCTTTGATCTCTGCGCTCGTAAAATCAAGATTTGATGCAAAATGTGTTGACATCATAAATGCATCTATTTTCGGCAGATTATTGTATGACCCTACGCAGTTTTATGTATACTATGTAATGTAATAATTACCTTGCAGCTTTCACTCCTTTGATCTCTGCGCTCGTAAAATCGAGATTTGATGCAAAATATGTTGACATCATAAATGCATCTATTTTCGGCAGATTTATAACCCTACGCAGTTTTATGGGTCATCCATAAATTACGTCACACGAATTTCGTGATTTTTTGTCCCTCCCCCCTCCTTGTCACAGCTAGTCACATTTGTGAGACTCCCCCCCCCCTAGTGTGACGTCACAATTTTGAAATTATTGAATGATAAAAGCGGTTTCGAAATCAGTTTTATTTTCATTTTAATAAAATTAACATCAAATCAATTAAAAACAAAAAACGATTACTTATATTAATAAGTATATGGTAATTTCATGATTTTCATATATATTTTTCAAAATCACCTACTATAATCAATTAGAAAAATAGTACTTCGGGAGTACCCCTATTAACAGATAGAAGAAGATACTATTCCTTTATTTATTTATGAGAGTATACAGACTTTACAATAAAAGTTAATATTTACAGCACTTTTCATACTAATAACAATCATTTAAAGTTTGTGTTTTAACAGTTAGCTTATTTGATTTAATAGATTTGTAATGTGACGTCACGAAATTTTAAGATCCCTCCCACCCCCTTGTCACACAATGTCACACTTCGTCAACCCCCTCCCTCCCCCTAACCGTGTGACGTAATTTATGGATGGCCCCATACTATGTAATGTAATAATTACCTTGCAGCTTTCACTCCTTTGATCTCTGCGCTCGTAAAATCGAGATTTGATGCAAAATGTGTTGACATCATAAATGCATCTATTTTCGGCAGATTATTGTATGACCTACGCAGTTTTGTGTATACTATGTAATGTAATAATTACCTTGCAGCTTTCACTCCTTTAATCTCTGCGCTCGTAAATGAAAAATCGAGATTTGATGCATGTGTTGACATCATAAATGCATCTATTTTCGGCAGATTATTGTATGACCCTACGCAGTTTTATGTGTACTATGTAATGTAATAATTACCTTGCAGCTTTCACTCCTTTGATCTCTGCGCTTGTAAAATCGAGATTTGATGCAATAGTACATTATGATTATGATGCTCACGAGTTTCATACGACGTTTTTCAACACAAGTTGAGGAAAAAAGCTAATAAAATGCAAATTTTTATTTATTAAAACAATTAGTAAATGTACAATTTGCAAAGTGATACTGTACAGATTTTGCGGGCATTTTTATGGTTTGAGATACTTATAAATTTACATTCAACAAACTTGCATTGAGGTGCAATAGTAATCAAAGATTCACTATAATTTTATTTAAAATTATTATCATATGCTGTTTTCTTGAATTTTATAATTTTTGGCTGAATGATAATTTGACTCGTGCCTGTATGCCGATGCCGCCATTACGCTGAGTGGCGCGCGCATGCGCGATTGCGCGGTAAAAATGAAAGTTGCTTGTTGCCGTTCAAGAACATTATTGCGCTTTTATAAGTTTTCTTCATTGATAAATACATATTAAACATTAGAATACATTTGTTCGAGAAAAAGAAAGTGCTACCAGACTAAATTAAGAATGCATTGTACGTATATAAAAACGTCTTGTAACAGGGAACAACCGAATTTTATCGGTTATAAATATTGCACACTAGTGCGTAATGAAATTGCGCACTAGTGTGCAATATCCTAGTTTTTGAGATTAAAAACACGCATGAAACAGCCCCGTTATGAGAACGTGTGTTGAAAAAATATGTTGACATCATAAATGCATCTATTTTCGGCAGATTATAGGGTCATAACCCTACGCAGTTTTATGTAGGATACTTTTTAAGTAAAACAACTTATTAAAGCACAACTTATTAAAGTAAAACAAATATGTATACATTAAAATAAAAAAGATAGCTGATTCAGGGAGAGGGCGCGAGGGCGAGGAACCATAAATGAATTGCTACACTCAATGTTATCTATGTATTTAAAATTTAATTTTCATTACTTATATACAAATTACAACATTTACTATTATAATAAGTATTAGTTGTTCTATATTTACATATGTAATAGTACACTTTAGAAGCGTAATTTCATTATCGAGTCAATAATACACGAGGAAACTTCGAATAGTTGAATTTTCAGATAAACAACAACATTACGGGGTCGGCGTCGCGGTGCTCAATACAGACAAGTTAGAAGTGGGTAGACGACAATTTTTTAAATTCTATATTTAATAAAAGTACTCCTTTAACTGAGAAATATTGTAGAACCAACAGTATACCTGCGCCTATTACTTTTGAAGATACATCGACATGTTTGCGGCGCTGTCGCGGATTGCTCAAAAACGCTCCATACTAAAAGCAATCGTGACGTCATAATTAAGTAAACCCTCCAAATTTGTATGATTATGTATACTTTCTATATAAAAAAATGTTACATTTAATGTGAGAATGCTACAAATATGTTCGTTTCGTTAGAATTACGTAAATAACTGCACATTTTTTAGAAACCTAAAAACAATATGAATAAAAAATGTAACTTGAAAGTTCTATACTGACATACTTTCATGAGATATAAATTGCTCAAATCAGATTATTATAGAATAAAAACGGCAATAATCAGTTGCAGTCGTCTACCCTATTATGTCGAAGTAGGAACAAAACGAATCGTAGCTGTTTAGGATCTTGTCGCGACTTGCATTGTGATGTAGACGCCGGATAAAGGTCGGAAGCTGTTGTCATTTCTAGAACTGTGGCAACTTTAACGATTCAAGTATGTCGCTGTCTATTATGCTCTAATACAGATTTCAGCTACACCTGAGCCGAAAGTAGAACCGCAGTCGCGTAGTTCGTATACTGGTTTCAAGGTGTCGCCATCACTGAGTTTCTGGGTTCGAATCCCGGCGGGGTGTATGTTTCCGTGATGAATGCAAACGTTTGTACGTTAGTCATGGTTGTTATTATAAGTTTCTATCAAAAATATTTATATATGTAAGATATATCTGTCTATCCGTTACTGAGCTTTTGGGCTAGGCTTGGTGTAAGTATAAGTAATATTTATTTATATTTATTTATTTATTTATTTTTATGTTAGTTCCGTTACAATGAAATATATGGGGATGATTCCGTTGTTGCAGTCATTTCCATAGATTAGCGTTAGATATCGAAACAATTAAGAATCGATCGCGATTAACTTTGTCTGAAGGCTATGTTTCGTTATTTCATTACAATGCGCAGATGTAGTCGGACGTCGCAGCAGAATGATGGACAGAGATAGCGCTAATGTTAAATCTCGAGTGTTAGAATAGGCCAGTTTGCTAAATATAAGTACGTTCTACGTAATGTGCGTCTTATATCAGGGGTAACTATTACGTACTACGGCCGCTAATTGTCGAAAGCCTCGATAAAGGAGTTCGAATCACTGAGATTCATATTCTTTCGTCGTAAATACATGATTATCTGATCAACGACCGTAGCATGTCTGCCGGAACGCGATATAAGAGAGCTATTTATCTCTAAGAACTGTCAAAATACAAAAGATAAATTAGATGATACTGTTTAAATGGCCAAGTGGTTTTCGGGAGCCAGGTCTAAATTTTGGATATGTTGCTCTCCTGGTCGAACTGAGCAATAAATGTAATATTCAACTTATAGAAAAAGTTAACGACCCATTTTCCCGCTAGCGGGCTCTGAAGTATAATTTAGAAAGTCGTGGTTATATGGTTATGAGAATATTCTGAATCAGCTCCTCAAGGAGAACAACATATGCAAAAATCAGCTGATTCTGCCGAGAACCACGATTTTCTAATTCAGACTTCAGAGCCCCCAAGCGGGAAAATGAGTCGTTAACTTTTTTTTGCGACAATTACATTTTTGGACCAGGAGAACAACACATTCAAAATTTAGATCTGGGTCCCGAAAACCACTTGGCCATTTCAGCAGTATCATCTACTTTCAAGATGGCAGCTATGTCGCTTTATTTATCTTGTTTCGTTGCGTATAATAAAGCGGGATGGTTTTGAATGTTAATAATGTAATCTACTACTTTCTTGCTACTACTTGATATTGAAAACTCTACTCGAAGTAAGTAGTAGGTATATTTGAAAGATTGCACTAATGCCACAGATTGCTGTCAATAAGTGTTTTGCAACCGAATGGTTCCACTGTCTTGGCTTATTCTGATTTTTTAAATTCCAATTCCTGGTGATCGAGTATTGACCAAGAATCTAACATCTAATTGTTGGAACACAAAAATAACTTGGCTTGGCAATGCTTCATGCGACAAGATCCTAAATTCTCTGAAAGACAAATTTTGTATTTGATTGATCGTTTATTATGGATTTCAAAGTTGTCAAGTCTATGCTTCGAATCTTAATAATGATGTATATTCGGGGATAACATTGTATAGTTAAGCGCAATTTTTAGCGCATAAAATATACTTTTTCACATAACTGTATATGCCATCGTTTTCGATGGTTATTTGGCATTTCGAATTACACAAGTCATTAAATCAGTAAAATTTTAGTTCATTGTGTATCCGCTAGGGGTGCTGTACAAAGTCTCCATACTAAAATTTACGTAGTCGAATTTTTTTCACTGTGTGTGGTACTCTAGGTTTAAAATGCATCGACTGCTTAATTCTAAGTGATCTTGATTCGACTTGACTCAGCTCACGCATGGTATAGCTACGCCTCACGTTTGATTTATTCTGGTTTTGAAATACATCGGCTGCTTTGGATCAAGTATTTTTGATCCGACTTGACTTGGCGCTCAATAAGACTCTATATTAAGATTCGATTAATACAGTTCGATAACAATCAAAACCAATATTTATTACATAATTTGTCCTATCATTCGTTACAAATTATTGTAGTAGGTTTATCTACCTAACTAGATACATTATGCTTAATATTAATATTTTATTAATAGTATATATTTATTATTAAACGTACATTAGCTAGAAAATATACATCGGTAGGATAGTTTGACGCAAATCAATGAATCAGACACGAGTCAGAGCAGTCATATGTAACAAAGCGGCTTCACAAACTAATCTATGCCTTAAGCTATATTAAGAATACGTTTGAAAATGACACCAAAGGTAGATAAGATAACCATTAAGATAATATTACTACACAATGGACATATAAAAATACATTCTTACTGTGAATTATCGCTTTATATCCTTGATATCCTGATTTTACATTATCAACTACGCAAATAACAAGGCTGGTTACAAAATAACAATATACTAACAACATTTATACGAATATATACGGTTTTATTGCACAGTTATATTAATATTCTTAACTAAATGCTAACAGAAACCTCAGAAGTCATGTTACTTCTGTTATTGTCGATTAGTAGCAAGCATTTCATTTTCACAAGAATTGCAATACTGCTAACCTAATGTCAAGTTACCACGAACCGACTACAGGTAACAACAATAATTAATTATAGTGTTAATATAATAAATAATAATATAATACATTAAATTTTCTAACTTGTCTGCGATGAAGCTTTATTCACAACACTAATAAATTTCCGGAATAGAAAAGTGGAATTGTACATTAGAAATGGAATTATTAATAAGATATCTAAATAGACTAACTTCCAATATGCCGCGAGCACCGACCTCCCTAGCACACTGCACGATTATGTATGTAGTTAATTACTAACCCTAAAATCGATAAAGATCCCCAAGGAAATTAACGAGAACAATTAAAATCATCGTAAACTTAAATAATAACGAAATAAATAGTTTTCTTCCTTTAATTAATATAAGTTTAAATATGTCGGATAGAATTTTTATGACTAAGTTTCTAAGCGTATCGAACAATACAATTTCGCAAAACTAACGACGATGCTAAGTAAACGAGATTTTTGCATACTTTTCACTGATGCAACAAAACTACCTTAAGACAGGACAGAAGTATAAAAAGTAATCATCGAATCCTGAAATCTAAATTAGGTACCGATAAAAAATAGTAAACTGGGATCGTTGGGTGTGTATTTTTATAAATAATATATTAAATAGGTATCGTATAGTTAATATTTCAGCTAAGAAACCTAGACATTTATGGACAATCACAAAAATTCCGGCCGACTTAACTATTAGACTAACACCGAAATCTGGTTAAAGCGGCAGTGGCGCCACCTATGTCATGTGTTATATTAGTACCTAGAGATACAGACAGATAAGGAGCTACTTTCGTGATGAATAAAGCAGATGGCAGATAAAAGGTTGCAGCATAGATGGCGCTACTATAAGAGCTGTCAATGCTGGTCTCCATAGATTATAAATACACAAAGAATAAAATACTTATAATCTATAGACAGTGGCTTTGACATAATTAAGAACGGCCATCTATGATTTGTTGTATCCCTTTATCTATCATTCGAAAATTCTCCATGACGACATCAATTTCGGGGTAGCCAACATTGATTGACCTTAGACAGTAGCTTAGGCAGATAAGGTTAGTGAAAAATTTCAGAATGTATGTTTAAAGCCCATTTCTCGCCCGTTCAGTCTTCAACACGTTCATTAGAAGGGTTTGTATTAGAATGACATGACTAGAGTACGCGAGATATGTCATTTCAATAGACTAACTTCCAATTTATATTATATTCTGTAGTCACAGTCAGGTGTTCAAGAGGCTAGTTTTATGAATTACCAAGCTGAGTTAGTGTCGTTAAGCTTTCGTAGCATCGCGTATATGTAAAGAACTGACTTTCCTATTAATTTAGTAATAATTCCTAGAAGTTTCGATTTTAAATTAGACATTAGGCTAGTAGGTAACTCAGCATCTTTCAAACATCTGTCAAATTTGGCAGATGAAACGCGTCAATTGTTTTGTTTACAGATTCTGACGATATTGCTTTAGAAATAAAATGTATTCTTTATAATTTTTTAAATATGATTATGAAGAAATTGTTTTGGTGACAAATAAAAATGTAAGTTTGACTCGTCTAAGACAAAAGCACCATCTGCATTCAATCATAATAAATTTTATTATTTTTAATTTTCTCAGATTTAATTTTATTAACTGATAAAAATAAAAGTGGGTTCTCAAGATTTCATTAACAATATAATTGGTATATATAACTTATATCCGTGTGGTTACAATATGCACAGATTTTCCATTTGTTATCTCACTAAACTAACTTTGTAAGGTTTGTTTTGATACCACAATTTCTGTAAAATACAAAGCTATTGCGACATATTTTTAGATGACAAATGATGATAAGGCTGTTGAGATTTATTATCATCTTGTTATCCTAAAACTAGTCTCGTGTATTCATAGCCTAACCTTTTGAATGAACGTGTTGTCTTCGGGTATTTCTTCTATGTCTAATATCTCTTTGTAGCATATAGCTGAGTGAGATCTGGCGTATATACCACTTCCGCTCTAACCAGCTGTTACTTCACCGACTACCCTAAGCTTAGGAGTTGTCGTGTTCGTAACTGGCAGAATAATTACAAGGCCGGCGCGCAGGTTGGACCATTAACGACAAAATGGCATTAATTAAGAAATGCTGCAATTGTTGCTTAAGGTGCTTATACATGGAGTAAGCTTACACATTGTACTTGTGTAGTATTATATGTTGAGATATGAAACGCAACACGAACTTGCGATATTCGCGTTAATAAAATTTGCTAAATCCAGTCATTCTGCAGTAACAATTACTTGCACCATGTAAAAACACCCTTAAATGCAAATCTATAATTATTTACACTGACATTAACGAGCTATATGCGGAAAAATAATGATCATTCGCTGCGTCTCGACGAACGTTGTAACAGGGAACGGAGCGTGCAACGAAAGTGCCATTTGCATTACAAATCCACCCTGCGCCGGCGCACATACAAATTAAATGCATCGCACTTAGTTTTCTAACTACAATATTATATTATACATTGCAACTTCATTGCACTCGTTTGGAACTAGACGCCGCGTGGCGTTTCATTATCACAACTAAATGTTTAATTATGTTCTATGCACTTGATACTGACTGCACCAAAACACACATCTTATGACAAAGGGATATGATATTCGAGCTACTGTTTCCGACGCTTCTGTCGGTTGGATCTGAAACTCCAGGCATAGGCGGGTGAACTTATCTGTATGTGATATAGGGTTGTATTGTTTTATAGATATTTGATCGTACTTATTGAAAATATCAACAGTAACGATTAAAGGTTTTTTCTCAAGTGTGTCAATAACAACAAAATCGACATCCGTCACGAATATAATAGTAGGTTGGTTTAGTCGAAGTCTTCGCTTATAGCTTATTTTAAGTCGGCGTCAAGATAAGAATTATACAGATCAGTTCACGAGCCATGAGTGAGTAGCGACGCGCGGTCTGCTTGGGACGGATGATTCGACGCCGCTGACGGGCGAGTGACTGGTGACGGAACCCATGGACCATTAGCCCTACGGCATAAACTCAATTTGAATGAAAAACTAGTTTAGTTTTTGATTACCGCGTCAGTTATTGTGTTTTGATGACATCTCACAGCATTTGCGAGTCAATGTAAATTCTACCTTGTTTTTGGACGAATCAATTGTGTTGTATAGTCTAGGACAGGGTTTCTCAAACTTTTGGCACCACGTACCCCTGTTAAAATTTCCAGGTGACAGCGTACCCCTAACTCATTAATTGCTCCCCCCCCCCCCAAAAAAAAAAAGGAATAATAAAATAGAATTAATACTATTGAAGAAAATAGGTTTTTATTTGAAATAAAAGGTAAGAAAACATAGTGCCAAAAGAAATGTCTTTTTAATACTAATGTGATGGATGTGCTTGTTTCTTGTTGCAAAGGGATTGCCGCCATGCATGTCGGTCGTGCGCGACTTCCAGTTATCAAGCCGCCATTACGTAAATGTTGTCGCGTACCCTTGCCCTCGAATGGCGTACCCCTAGGGGTACGCGTACCCCTAGGGGTACGCGTACCCCTCTTTGGAGAAACCCTGGTCTAGGACATTGATTCTCGATTTGGGCTATATCGATCCCTACGGGTCTATGATAACCTGCAAGCGGTCTACATTAGCGAAAAAAAAATTGGGGGTCTTTGAAATGCAAATGGGGGGTCCACGATATTGGATCTCAACAAACACTGATAATATTTATTTATTATCAAGACATATACATTATTTATTAAAATACCTATCAAGGTAAAAAAGTTATTGTATGTTTAACAAAAATTTTGTAAGTTTTAGGATGTAGGCATTTAATATCAGGTAAGTACCCCCTACCCGAAATCGGAAAATATATCAAAGGGTCTACGACACAAAAAAGTTGGGAACCACTGGTTTAGGAAATAACCCAACACAGGGTTGTCAAGCTGCTTACAATACTCGTAACCCTCGTATATATTGATTTTGAATCTATACAATAACTGGCTCGCATGCTCTAAAATCTAACGAAATGTATATGGGGTAGTTTTTGTTTTAACGTTAAGCTCCCCCGGGCTCCGCTGTGTACGGACAGGATTTTACTCCCGGAGGCTTCGCGGATTTGTCGTATTGTTCTTGTCTGCTCACACAACACCAGCAATAGCATTCGATGTCATTGAATTCGGAAATTCCGACTGTAACTGAATTTTCATTCTATTGTTGTAAACGAATTCTCGTTCGTTTTATTTTATCCAATGAAAAAATTTACCAGATGATAAAAGTAGATATGTACATTCCAAAAAATATAAAGATTTTGTTTATTCTCTATTTGTCTAATTAATGAATTGGAAAGATCAATATGTATCATAGTACATTTAGTGCATAAAGCCTAATTCTTTTCGGCAAGAAGCTAGCGTTATCTTAATTGGTTCTTGTTAGTTGCCACATTGGCAATGGGTTTCCGCCACTTTATCCTACCTATATTTAAGTTAAATTGAATGCAGTGAAGGCTACTTTGAGATAAGATAAAGTTTTATGGGGTTGTATTGAAATCGTTTCTTATTTCTTACAGATGGAATTTTGGAGATGATCCGCAGTTTCAGGACTCGTTTGGGTGACGTAACATTATTAACATGTGTCGAAGTCTGAAACAATCCAACTAGGAAGACTTTCAATCGTTACCATTGGTTGAATGGTTGCAGACCTCGAAATAGCTGAGTTTGTTCGAGTTGAAACTGTACTCGCAACTTTACAATGACACAGTTAACAAAAAATATGCAAAGTCGCGATGGCAACAAATTTCTAATGAATATTCGAACATTGGGTAGAATGATATGGAAATATCTAAACATTTAAACTGTCTGTATAAACCAATCTCACTTGGGTGAAGAACCTTTTCCACTAACATACAACAGCCGAACCAAAAACTAAATATATAGTAACATTCTCCAATCATAGTTATATAGCTATCAATAAACAACTGCGATTGGGTCAATTACATTTAAACGACAATATATATGTGTTTGTTTGGGGCTTTCAGCCCTTAATTAATTAATATTACACACAATATTAAATAACTAAATTAAATTGTTCTATTTCTGTTCTGTCTCGGTTTTTCCGTCCCTAACGAAATTAGAAACTGGATGCTAAAGTTGGTTCAGTGGCATTAAGTTAATGGAAGAAATCTTTCTAACACGCGATTGCTGATTAGTTATTGATATTGCGCAGTAGCATAAGTTTATTTGTGAGTTTTGCTCGAATGGTTAGGGTCTAGGAATGGGTAGGGTCGGTCACTATAGGTGCGTCGATCAGCCACGCCAGTCAGCGCGCCGGCCCGCGCGCCGCCCGCACTCACTGCTGGTGCGCGGGCGAGGGCCCGCGCGGGGCCCGAGGTCAGTCACCCGTCGCTGACACCGTCGTCCAACTCCACGGGCCGTTATGGCCTTTTTGACTGGAAAGATGAAAAAAAAAACATTAACTATTGTACAGAAGATAGCAAACTAGAGAGATTCTTCTCCGTCGTATAGGACAGGAACAGGAAAAAAGACCTATAGGGAGTTAAAGTTCAGGGATTAATCACGCCACAGGATATGGATAAAAAATAACAAAAGACAATTAATATCATTCTTTTCCTTCCATGTAACTAAAATTAAATACACCGTAAAATACTCTGAGCTAGAACAGAGTGCTTCTACCGGAAAAGGGAGATAATGACGTCACTATTACGGTTCATACACGTCCCCATCGAAGTGGACGAGCCTACCCTTGCTACGGCAGGGTTATTAGGCCTTAGTCTACCACGCTGACCTAGGCAGTTGTATACAGTTACCCTACGATACTTAACTTCACTGTAGGAATGTCGGATAAATGTGCAGATGGCAGTACAGAGATAGTGCACCGATGTTTCCAAGAAAGATATGTTTCGCTCACAATCATTATGTTTAGTAAAAAAAAGCTACAGTACTGTTGCTAATTTGTTCTAATAAACATACGACATATTTCTAGTACGATACACTGAAACATACAGTATTTTATACGTAATATTTTATTGTGTGTGTATCTTTGTTACACAGATGTACGTGTATACACATATGAGGGAGGCTGGCTTTTGTCTCTTTGTCCTTTAATTGTCCACGTCCGGTGCTAGGCTGGCTGTGGCTAAGCTCGCAAATAAACCAAACAAAACCAAATGGAAGCGCCATCACCGGATATGTGAGACAAACGATGCGTGCCAATTGGTTGAACGTGACGGTTCGTTTTTTCGGAATCGCCCCTCTGACGGGGAGTACTTTTTAATTAAGCCTGCTCTACATGTTGACGTACTGTATAGTATTTGAATTACATTGGATTTAGTTTTTTTTTATGTAATAGTGCGGTAAATGTGCAGACGGATCACCTAA
Organism: Scirpophaga incertulas; assembly: GCA_036419045.1. Classification (NCBI taxonomy): domain Eukaryota; kingdom Metazoa; phylum Arthropoda; class Insecta; order Lepidoptera; family Crambidae; genus Scirpophaga; species Scirpophaga incertulas. The sequence goes on along the minus strand of CM071641.1, from coordinate 3,973,267 downwards.
TACAGTGGTTCTTAACCGATGGTCCGCGGACCACCGGTGGCCCCTGGAGACATTGCAAGTGGTCCGCGAAGCCGTCCTAATAATATGTGACCTGCCGTATTGAGTAGAGTCGAAACAACGCGAGCCGCGCGTACCTATGAGTCCGAAGGCGAAACTCGGTTCACAAGGGCGGGGGTGGCGGTTTCGTTCCATTCTGCATTCGTTATTTGTTAAAGCAGCGCGGGTTGCCGATGGTCACTTGTAGCGTCAACGATGTAATGAGCGGTAAGAATTTATAACGTGACCTTGAGAGAGTGAAGAGTACTGAGTACTTATAAATTGTGCTTGTTTTATTTATCAAACAACTTTTAATTTAGGTAAACTAACTGGGTGGTCCTCGGCAACATAAACATATAGTTAAATGGTCCCTCATGACTAAAAGGTTAAGAACCACTGACCTAATACGTGATTACCAAAGTCCATTTCATACAACAGCAACACCAGAAGATTCACAAGTGCCTCACCAGCCTTATAAATGGGAATATACTGTTTTGTATTATTTTAATTTCACATCGGTTCGGGAATACCGCAGGTGACAATTGTTCCACAGCTTGGTAGTGCGAGGCAGGAAATTTCTACGTCAGAGCACTGTTGTGGACTGCTAAGCGTTTAGACGACGCGAGTGAATATTTTCTCGCGTAGAGCGAGGGCGGAAAATGTTTGGGAGGGATCAAGCCGAACAATTCTTCGGAGCATTCCCCGTAATATTAGAATCAATCAATAGAACATATTAGCATAAAAATGTGGTCACATTAATAGTTCTTTTTACACATAAAAGTGATTGTGAAAAACGTATATTCAATTTAAGGAGAAAATACCTCTAAAAGTGTCTCTACATATTTACTTCATAGAAAAGCTAATGGCACCCATCAATTTCACAATATATGTTGTATTGTATCAACTCTTTTGCACAAACATTGAGTTATCAACATCAGCAATGTTTTTTTTATTGTTCTGCAATATAAATGTTAATTAATCGAATATTACTCCTAGGTTACATTGTTCGGTACAGACAGCAGTGCCTCAGATTTTATATGTTGACTTTGACACACACAACATTTTATTCATGTAATATTTTTTTTATTGTTTATATAATTTAGTTCATAATACATTAAGATGTCCTAAAGAAAGGCCGTGTCAAGAGTACTCGCAACCGACGAGCATGCATGAAGACGCTCTTGAAAGTGGAGGAAACAAGAGAAGTGTGCCAGGATCGTAGCAAGTGGAGAGAGGTGGTCTTTGCCTACCCCATTGGGAACAAGGCATGACATATATGTATGTATAATTTAGTTCAAGAAACTTTTTTCATACAAATTAATAAATATATATTTTTAATATTAAGTGTCGTCAACTACTACTACATGAGATTATGAGGAAAACTACGCAGAAATCTATTGAATGTTATTGCGTCTACTACTAGCTTTTGTATAAACACATTGGGTTGTCACTTGAAATTTTGCTTTCATTTTGCGATCGGTTAAGTCGGTAAGTATTAAGGATTTCAGGTCTTAGACTAGCATCTAGGGTTCATCTAAATTATATGCCACTTATATATTATTTCGCTGGCTTTAAAACAACCAGTACAATATGTAGAGAAAATTGATTTCACTGAGCTGAGAAGGAAGAAGTTTTATTTCCTATAACAGATTGATATTTAGAATTAGTATTATTTTTATTTCGATAATTGTTATTTTATTATCATTATTTCTTATTTTATATTTCTATTACAAATTGTTATAATTTTATTGTAATATGTGTGATACTTCAGAAATATTATTGTTAATTTATTTAACTAATTATTGAATAAGTTATTCATATTCATGTTTAGTTACAATAGTTCAATATTACCTAAAAAATAATTTAATTATAAATGAATTGAATTAAACGGCGTCGCAAAGGGCAATTAAAAAAGCGCTATGCTCCACTTTTTAATAAATAAATAGAATGTATACACTCTATTTATTGGCTTAATGAAGCTAATTTGATCAGGAAACGCGCAAATCCAATATCAAAAGGGGAAGCGGGCAGAACATCCGGCATTCCCTATTAGGCGGGCAAAAAATACATTAATTGATTACCGTACTCCCCGGGCACCGGGCTCCGGGTCTCGGGCCTCGGAACTCGGACCTCGAGCTGCTTACCAAATCAGAAAAAACGCTTTCCAGATGTACGAATCCTCTCATATATAACTTAGAGCTGTTCACATTATATTTATTGAAATAAAGACGATTACAGTTTCGCACTTAGCTTCGTACCTACATATGTTTTGGTTTACTATGATCTATAAGATCTCTAATAGAGATTTTAAATTTTAAATGTTAAAGGCTATAAGTTAATTTTACACGTAGATATATGCTATGTAAACGTTTTGCACTTTGTGCGCTTCAATATATTTCAATTGCTTTTCTTTGCAAGGTTGCCAGGTAAAAATTTGTGTTTATATCTTGTTTAGTATTGTCAACTAAATTGTTCATACATTCATTCATTAATTTCGTTATGTGATTAACTTAGTTGGTTGCAAACGAAATTTAAAGAAACACTATCTTCTAGAGTATTATTTGTGAAAACTTTTTTTGCATTTATGACATTACCTGGAAAGTAAAAAGAAATTACTTTATATGGATAATCATGACATAACATTGATTGCAGACATTTCTTTGATGTTGAAAGACAATTAATTATTATTAGCGACGTAAACAACGCTCTCTCTGGAAGAGGCTAATAAATAATTATTTATTGTCTGACGATGATGTTCCGAAACTGGTCACAATAAATATAAAATATTATATAGTAGTGGAACTAGTGAAAAGTAGTGTTTTATTAAGATCATGAGAGATTTGAGTTTAAGTTTTATTTTAGAATATGAGTCTGATGTGTAAAATTCGTATTGACGTAATAATTATATAAAGCAGGTTATTACTTAAGTAAACATAAAATTAATGATAATATTGAAATCACAAGTAAAGCCGCTTTTCCTAGGTATAACGCTGGACGAAGCTGCAATAGTTCCCTCGTGTGAAAATCTTATCCAATAGGTTTAGTTCTGCAGCATACGCTACTAAATAAAGTCGCGAATACACTGTTATAGAATCTGCTCGCCTTATCTATTTTAGTTGCTTCCACAGAATAATTTCGTGCGGAATTTTATTTTGGCCTATGCTGCTGACATAGATAGCATTTTTGTGCTTCAAAAGTGGGTTGTAAGGGCAATACACAAGATGCATTTTTCTCTGTGTGGAGTGATTTGAATTTACTGTGCTATTAAGGAATCTTTTAAATTATTTGTTTGTGACAAATCGAGTAACAGTTTTAAAAATTACGTAATAAATATACAACAAGCATTTTTAACACTACATTAGTGACGAGCTATTCGGCGACAAGTCAAACTGTGGCAATCAGTCTGTCATCACATCAGTATTAATTAACATAGTGATTGCTAATGCATTATTCATGTCTCGCTGAGTTATTACTCGCGTACGGCATTAATTAATATACTTTCACAGTGTAATTACTCTTAATTATGTTCTGTTTACTTTGTTTTAGAATATTAGTTCTGGAACCTTCCAATGTACAGGTCTTACTCTACTCTTAATTCAACATACTTTGCGAACTAGCGAACTTCTTTTCAAACCTCCGTTTGTGTAAGACAAATGGTTTTAAAAATTTAATATGACTAACAAATAAGCTAATTGTCTTTTTGGAGATGTGGTTAAATAATATTTACTCAAAAACATTGAGGTTAGGAATGGCCACCATCATCATCATCTGGGAAAGTATGCCACTATATTCCAGGCGGAAGTCTGTGCCATAATTGAATGTGTACAAGCGAACCGCCAACGAAACTACGTAAACCAAAAAATCGTAATTAATTCAGACAGCCAGGCAGCTTTACTAGCAATAAACAATAACACCCTTAAATCAAAGCTAGTAAAAGACTGTGTGAAAAAACTCAATGACCTGGGAGAAAAGAACAAAATCACTCTCAAATGGGTGCCAGGTCATTCTGGAATAACCGGCAATGAGAAGGCAGATGAACTAGCCAGGGCTGGGGCTCAAGGAATACAGTTCGGCCCAGAGCCTATCTGTGGTATCTCAAAGAACCAGGCCATGCAATACCTGAAAACTGCCTTCTTAACGAGGCGAAAGCAGACTGGCACAGTACGTCCGGGATGACACACTCAAAAGTACTAATCGAACCATACTCTCGCAAACGCACTGACGAGCTATTAAAGCTTAACAGGAGTAACTTGAGCGTGATGGTTAGGGCTTTGACCGGTCACTGCAAGTTGAACAGACACCTTCACAACATGAAACATAAGGACACTGACAGATGCAGAGTCTGCGAACAAGAGCGTGAAACACCAATACACCTCTTGTGCTACTGTGAACCGCTGATTCACAAAAGAAACAGACACCTGGGGAAACACATCCTTGACCCAGATGAAATAAAAACAATCCGAACTGGGAACATCCTATCTTTCTTGGTCAGTGCCCAGTTAAGGGAGCTACTGTAGGGCCTACATAGAACCTACATAGGAGGCTGGTCACAATAGATCTTAATAGGTCGCAGTGATGCACATCAGCCCCGACTTACATGAAATAAAATAAATAAATGGCCACCATTGAATGTTTTGTACAATTTTTTTATTATTAAATAGGTTGTTAAACATGATACTAGTCACTAAAAAAGCAATTCCCGGTAGGAGACTATATTTTTAATATATCGTAACAACGAACCAACAACAATAACCACAGATTAGGTTTTAGTTGCTCTGTACCTTCGATACAATGACCATACCACGAACCCACTACAGACTAATTAGAATACTAAGTATGAACCCACGAACGAACCCTTATGTCACGATCAGGCAGCGAAATTCAAAAGTGAAGGAAGATGTCAACATAAATATAATAAATAAACAAAGGAATCATTACTACATACAGCCAAGTCTTCAATAAAATTATTTTTTACATATTTATGTTATGCGTATATGTGTCGCTTTTCAAAGAATAAATTTCACTGCAGTAGTTTATTATTAAATTAGTTTATTAAAAATGCATAACCATTTTAAATGAAATTCATATTACACTTTCTTTCATGAAAATCAAATGTAACAACATAGTATTATTTCCGACTCATACAACTTAGAAAAATATGAAGTCGGCTTTCAGTCTTAATGAGGTGGTACTAGTTGGTGCCCGCGACTTCGTCTGTGCAGGATTAGCATTTCGAGTAGCTTATATTAGTGTGGCATATACTTATGTATCTTAATAATAATTGTAGTTGTGTACCTATGTGTTATTGTAACGTATGAACTATATTATTGTAAAATTTCATAAAAATTAGTTTTTACGTGAAAGATTAACAAACATAGATCCATACAAACTTTTGCGTTTATAAAATTAGGGAATTTATCTCCAATTGCCATGTTTAAGTCACAAATTATTTAATTAGAAACATAAAATGGCCTCCCATATTTATTAGTGTCTGCATATCAAATCAGGGGTATAGTTTGACCAGACCACTTTTCGGAGTTAACTGGTTGATTGCTATAACAAGTGCTCGTGTCTTGTGAAACAGGGGCCAATCATTGTATAATAGATCGCTCCCCTATCTCCGGTTTTTTATGACGTCGAAAACTTGACGAGTTGCTATAGTAAACCAAACGGAGATTACTGTTTTGTTTAATCGTTGTTCACTATTTTTATCTTTCATAAAGATGTTGTGAATTATACATTAATATGAATTATTTTCAAAGATTTAAATATATGCTACTTGCTACTCAATTTCTAGCCTGTAGGCCTCTGGTTATCAAAATACTGGATTACAACTGCTTTATATCATTATTAATATTATAATGTAATAAAGTTTAAATATAGATAAAAATTGTTTGTCACTCTTTCACGTGAAAAATACAGAAATTTTTTTAATGATACTTTTCAATAATATATCAGAATATTATTGAAACATATAAGCTATAATTTATAAAGATATACGCCACGCTAATATAAGCTTTTTGAAATACTATTCCTGCATAGACGAAGTCGCGGGACATAGCTAGTGTGTTATATTGTTACACATATTTATATATATTCAGTTTCTTATTAGAAAAATTCGTATGGGATAACTAGAAGTAATTTGAGTAAAGTGTAAATTCGTGCTGGTGTTTTTGACAACATATTTAAATTTCTCGTCATAATCGCCCTTATTCTCATAGACTTGCAATCCCAGCTAACACTTTGCCGTTTTCCGCGCTACGTGCTCACCGCCCAGCGAGATCAACGCACGCGCACTTGACCCACTTGTGCGTTGTGAATTATTAACTGCGCGCGCGCACGCACGCGATGTTCGCGAATTCCGCGCTTCGGGTCTGACATACAATTTTGCGCATGTCCAACTGTGCGGAAAGGAGGAAACATGTATGACGATGATTAACATTAGTTGTGGGAATATGTCCGAAGCTGAATACGATTCAATAAATTATTGGCTTCTCATGATGTCTGAATATTAGTTACGCAGGATTTATTTATTTAATAATTATTTGCACATCTAATAAGTATAACAACAAACATCATTAAAAACAAAGTGTACAAAGGTACTGCTTATTTCACAACTGAAATATCTCCCAGCTGATCTGCTAGAGGAGAAGTTTTATATAATATTTCTACGCGTATATGACGGACAAAAAAAAATACAAATTACAATCCCAACTAATATTATAAATGCGAAAGTAACTCTGTCACCTGTCTGAGACAGAACATACTACTTTTTATTTCGAAAAAAGGGATGAAGGGGTTGAAATAGAGGTTGAAAGTTTGTATGGGATTTCTCAATTTTAAAAGATAAAACCATGAAACTTTATATTTAAGCACTTGATAAGAAATCATTAAACATTTGTTTTAACATTTTTGAAATTTCGACCAGCCAGGGGGTGAAATAAGGGTTGATAGTTGGTATGCAAGTTCGTCAAATATCACGTCATTTTGTTCTAGCATTCCCACACTGGTGAAATTTTCACCAGTGTGGGGGTGAAATTGAAGATACCTAAGACCATGAATCTTGGTACCTTAGACATAAGGGACCAGAATTGACAAAAACTATATTTAACGTGGGCGAAGCCACGAAATAAAAATAATAAATATTATAAAACATAAACATACAATATACACAAATACATATAAAATATTTATAGTATAACATACCTAGCATACATTCTCAGGAATGGGACTCGGATGAGAGTCGGAGTATTCCCTTCAGCGTAAGAAAGAGATAATTTTCCGGTGGTAAAACGCTGTCCTCTCCCGAGTGTGAGTCTATCTCTATATTTATAGTAGTATTTATCTGGGCCATAGCAAATTTCATCAATGTCGAATCAGTATTACCGGAGATTATTGCTTATTTAGATTACCGTCATTATCTGAATGATGAATGAATAGGAATATGTTTAAAATTGTAAAGGAAGTTGTGTTCAGACTATTTATCTCAAGCCAGCTTCTAGTTGACAACTCTGTAAAAATACAGAGTGAAAAAATTACTCTTGTTGGTTCTTTGGTGTAGCATCATTGACGTGTAAAAGTCATTGTAAAAATCCTAGTTGAAGAATACATTTTTAATTTTGATAAACATACCTTATAAATGGTTTTATCACTTCGCCCTCGATATTCAATTACGTACGCAAGTTTTTACTTTACATAAACACCTCACTTGTACAACGAGTATGTACTTGTACAATAAGTCCAGCATATGAGATAATCTTATACAGAGATGTAGCCCCCAGTACACACGCCAAGAGTCCAAGGTTTGTTGTACCTATAGACATCGACCGCTTCGGAATACGCGATGAGTCTATTGGAGGTCCTTCGACAATGCCTAAGAGGAAACTATGATCTCCGTTGCCGACTGGTTGATAAACCGGTTTCAGGGTGTCACCACCTCTGATGTACTGGTTTGGAGTCCCGGTGGGGGCTGATGATTGTGTGAAGAATGTGGGCAATTGTACCTTCTTCAAGGATGGTAATATATTTATATATTTAATATTCTAAGACCTGTGTCTTAGAATATTAGGCCATTCAAAAAAATCTGGCCAAGTGCGAATCAGACTCGCGCACTAAGGTTTTTGTACAAAATTTTACTTAAGTAACTAACTGCAAATAGTATTATTCCTTTGCAATAAAATACTTATTTGTCTATACTAAATTTGTATTTATAGAATTTCTGGATTTTTTCCTTAACTCGTGCGTATGACATTACTTTATAGCAAACTTTATGATTCCATGAAGAACCATAGACTTTGATTCCTTTGGGAGTGTAAAGTTTGCAAGTATAAACGAACCACAAACTATATATCGTCGCTTTTAATTACGTCGACTTAGAAGTTAGATTTTTTCACTACTGCAAGGGATTGCAGACTTGAACGTGTGCTATTAAATCCCACTTAATACTTTCATACGGTAATTAGAAAAAGGTTCCGGAAACGACGAACATATAGGTTATTTTTAGTGTTTTATGGTACGGGGTGATGAATTGAAATAGATTTGCTACGTCATCCCCTCGCACCGCTAAAATAACATTGAGGTATATTATTATGCTGTACAGCAATCCCCGTAGGTGGCGCAAGGCACCCTAACTTTTGTTAGCAGCCGCTGTTGCGAAATGAAGGGTGTGTGTGCGCCGCTTATTGTTTTTTCTGTGTGAATTATATTTAGCAGAATTGAAATCACAGTGGAGAGGCAAATATACTTATTTATTTTTCAGTACTTCAATAGAGAGTTAGTGACAGAATGTAAATATGTCATGGTATAAAACAATACATTTAAAATAGGAACCAAGGGTGGGCTATTAGAATTAGACAAACCAAGGAGTATTATTTCTACAGTTTTTACTGTGTTCATCTAAATAACAGAACAATTAAATTAGGGGTGTCCATTCAAAAAATATATCGATACATTTTACCGATATAAAATATCGAAACGTGATATCGATACCTTACGATATCGTTCGTTCGTTTGAAAATATCGATATTATTTTCATATCGAATATTTTTCACTAAAATTTTTTATTGTCCTTTTCTTATCAAAAGCAGACAGTTTGTTGTTGCTTGTATCGTATATGTGAAAGTGAAATCGAAGACCAGAGTAAGATAGTTACACTAATAGTGTAAGAAGGTAACCAGGGTTTGACGATGGAGCTGGAAGATGCTCAAAGGAACTTATGAGTTGTCGATGTGAATTCTCATACCCACAGATTATGTACACAGACGATAAGTATAGCCAACATTAAGAATATTCATACAGGAATACTTAATCTATGTTAATAATAGATAAGAAAATGTGGATCGGCTATCTACTCTATGGAATGCTTTTGTTTGATAATGAAATTGATTCGAAACTGAAATCATTGAGTATTGTCATAATTTACTTCGGTTCCGTTGTCATTATGAGTTAGCTTTTTTAATTTATTCGATATTTTCATAAATATATCGATATATCGAATAAAAAAATTCTTTCAAGCAAACCTATGGATCAGGCTGAACTTAGGTCAATCCGATTGCGCCACCTCGATCGGTTTGGAGCACGAAATAATTATCGTGACACTAGGTCGAGGTTTTTGAGTGGAGAGGCTGATAATGTAATGTAATGTCAGTTCGTTGTCGGTAATTCATTAATCAAGCGCGGCGTACATATTATTTTCTGGGCATATTTTCTTATAATTAACCTATATCCATAATTATCTACGAATGTAATATTTTGAAATATAAATAATTGACTTGGTAGTAAACTGAAACTTCCAATTTATACTTCTTCATTGTCATTTAAACAAAACATACTTCACTATACTATATTTTCATGGTTATTGTACATATTAAAATGAAAAGATTATAAAATTCGAGGTCGAACACAAAACTGAAAATATACCGTTTTTCATCGAAGCGTATTAAATAAATAATATTCAATGTGCACAAATAGATACTTAGGTACTACATAAGTGATTGCGAATAATAATTTTCTCAGAAAAAGATTATTTACCAACCATTTGGACATCAAAGACCAGGAAAAATGTAATACTCTCAAAGTACTCAGAAATACGTATCTATTTATACTTATACAATACATACCTAATATCGAGAAGTGCGTATTAATATCTATAAACTTGTTGCTGGGACTGATACTTAATGATACATATTTTGTAACGGGAAATTGTACCGATATATAAGCTCTTCACAATACTTAATGATCGACGTTCGGAATAATCAAAGGAAAATGGGAAGCGAACGTTTCGCGGCCATTATTTTCCGTGAAATAAGTGCTTACTGGTAGATTATATCTTTGCTTCATGTTTTTGTGTTCAGGTGGGTACTGTCAGCAGCAAAAGTAGGTGAGATACACACGTATACACATAATTTTCTAAGAAAAATAATAAAAAATATCAAATGTTACTGAAAATAATTTGTATGGGATCTTAAACACATATTTGTTTGGAAATTGGGGAGCACTTTCACGAAAAAAACTGCGGTGAAATTAGTAATCGACATAATAAGAAATTGATGTATTTTTGTAAAAAGTGTAAAAACTAGCACTCACACACCTGTCACACCGCCATCTTGACGTTACAAATATTTGTCGTCACAATTCAAGCAGTTCGTTTTGACAGGTGTCATTCCCATAGCAGATGTGTCATAATTTTGACAGATGAACTATGACATCTGTCAAAACTGGTTTCTTAGATTGTCAAGATGTTAGACGTGTGTTTTTCGTGTAAATTAGATACCTAAATCACAGCGCTGTCATAACGTTGAGGGAGACGCTACGAACATTAGGAAATCGCCACGTATTCAAGCAACTTGGAAGGGAAAATTGATTGTTTCGGCTGTTATAATTGCATGCAAATGCAAAGGAGAAAACTTTATATATTATTATTGTTATTATCAGTCAGTAACTCGACTGAGTAGAGTCAAAAAGCCGTGCGAATCGAAGTAATGCGTCGAGTTTATAGTACAGTGGAGGGTTGGGAGGTGCAAGCAGAAGTCTGAAGTCGCTTGGTATGAAACATAGTGCGAGTCTTTGTATACTTGTTCTAAAATTGCGGAGTCTGGTACTACCTTTAAGTGTGTGGTGTTTAAATTTCTGTTGGAGGTTCGAAGGGAGAAATACGCTTACCCGTGATTTGTAATTGCTGTGGTCTAAGAAGTTGTTCCTTCGACTAATATTGGTGGATACACTTAATAGGGGTGTGGTCTATGACTTGTTTTAACCAACGGAGTGGTATTAGAAATTGTTTCTTCTCTTTTATCTAGTAGGTTGTTGAAAAGTGACAATAGAGCTACATTTGATGACAACTTCGATTGCAGTACAGATGAAACAATGTCCACTCTAGTCATACCAGGTAGGTTAAAGTAAAGTATTATTTCAGAACAACTTGTTTCGATATATCTTTGGCCGACTGTACTTGTTGTCCGGGTGATTATGCTTCCCCAAATAGATAAATTGGCCCCACGGTTGTCTCTCAAGGGCATATAGGAAAATGGACCAATTATTAGCTAATTTTTGTGTATTAACTGACGTTTAGCGACACACAGGGGCCTGATTGAGGCAAGGAAGAAAGATTACGTAATAATTTCTTACGCCGATCGGGTAATTTAACGCCATTAGTCGCTATCAGCGGCTTGTCTACGTGGAAAAATACAGACCATGAACAGAAATACAGATAATGCATTGTATTCACTGAATATGGTAATTTATATCCGGATACGTTTTCAATTAAAGATTTGAATTGATGTGAGTCATATTAATCCTTTTTTTGGGATGCGTTTTTTTTCAACTTTCAACAAGAGAACTAATTTTAATTAAAAATAAATAATTTTATAAACAGAACCCGCACTGGACCAGTGTGGTTTACTAGGGCCGAGTTTTTCCAACATTGTTTAGATTTTGATTATTAATTAATAATTAACGAGTTTAGTGTAGGTAGGTCCGTGCCCCTCGGTGGGGACGTACGATGATGATATTTATAGATAACTAATAGATTAACCTTAACCTGAAATATTTCATTTTAATCTATCTACATACATGCAAAAAGGTAGTTTGTGAGTTTGGATGTTTCTGATTTTTATGAAATTCGAGAGTTGTATTAGTTAGTGAAAAATTGCAAAAAATTTATCACTGAATGAAATTTCTTACTTTGTATAATTAAGGAGAACATGGGAGAAGTCGTGACCATCAAACTAGTTTCCTATAAATAAGGACTAAGAATTTAGACAGAAATAAGTCTTGCCTACTACTTCTACTTCCTGCGCGTGTAATCGTAATTTTAAGTAGCATTTTTAATGTGTTGTAAACGTAAGAGTAGACAAATATAATCAGAAAACTTTGAACTTGTAAGCTATCGGAAGTTACACGTGTTATGCCGTGGGATAATTTTTATATAATTTTAAGGAGAACATTTCCGTCATACATGATTTCTGTGTAGCTTTAACCTTTAAGGTTGCACACGCGACGGAAGCTTCAAAATGGAATATCTGGTGGTAATTTCTCCCATTATCCCAACATTTCCCTTCACTGCTCTGCTTCTATTGATTATATGAAAAATAATTGTACCAAGTTTCGTTGAAATCCATCGAGTAGTTTTATTTCTATAACGGTTATACAGACAGACAAAAATTTTACTGATTGCATTTTTGGCATCAGTATCTGTTAAATTAAACCTATTTTTTATACTATCTCTTTAATATACAACACCCTGGCTACATTTTATGACATTTACATTTTTACAAATGTATTCTTTTTATATGTCATATTTTTTGTTATTGTCAAAGAATTATTATACCATTTTACTGCGCAAATCAAAGTTATTTTTATTTCAATATTATTAGAAGTGTCGATCCCTAGTCACCCCCTGATAGTTATTTTGGAAATATATTTCATGTACACCCTCTCAACAGATTTATTATAAGTATAGATTATATTCGAAGCTTTAAGCACACTTGTAAATTTATCATTTTTCAGTTATAAGCTTAGTAGATAGATAGATAAACTTAAGCCATTATACTTTAGAAGGGCTGGCTGTATGTGCAACGACGCTTGGCATTTCGTTAATGCCATAATAAAGTGGCGCAGGCGCAGGTCAGGCTCCGCCATCTTGCAATGCGTTTCACAGACGCAATAATACGCTACGTGTCCACGCCATAACGGTGTTCGCACAATTAGCGTGCACATTTGTGCAGACAAATTGAGTAACTTTAAGATTTATCTGGTTTATTATATCTACAGTGTGATTGATGTAACGTATTATATTTGACTGTGGAAACAAAAATATACAGCTGATATTGTTCTGTATTATGTCAATGTGTCTGTCGAAAAATCTAATCAAATTAATCTTTATTCAACATAGACTTGGTTTTTGTACTTTAACAGTACAAAAACCTTGTACACCTAAGTAAAGAAATTTACACCTATTCAGAGCATTGGTGTGGTGAGTCGGAACGCTCCGGGACGTCGTTCCGGTCCTTTTTGGACAGGAACGCGTTCCGGAACTAAAGATGATTTCTGAATCGAAAATTTATACTATATATCTTAATTTTATATATTATATCTTGAAGAAAGAAAAGAATATTTATAATATATCTTGGTGACTCCTACCAAGGTGACCCCCTCCCTCCGTCGTGAAATTTGGGACAACACTGGTTCAGAGGCGTTTCACACTGCTATGTTAAGATGAACAAACATTTATTATAAACTGATTCAATTGATCAAGGGTATGTCAGCGATCGATGTTTATTTTACATTACAAACACTTTATCGGAAAAAGAGTCAAATATTCATTGTATTTTACCGTATATTATGCAACTGTTGCATATGGAGCGACAAAAGAAGCGAGTAGATTGCGTGCGTCGTCGTCACAAGCGTTTTTGACGTGCTTAGACAATGTTGCATACAATACCTTTTTACCCGACTGCCGAATAAAGGAGAGTAATGTTTTTTACGTGTAGTATTAAAGTAACCTTATTCATCTTTTTAAAAACAGTAATCACAAATTATATATTCCGAAACCAAAACTAATCTAAAATTGCATTGCCAGTTTGTACAGTTGTCAATGTTAAAAATGCAAATGTTGTCGGATTGTTTTTTTTTTATTTATAAAAGACTTTACTTTGCCGTCAAATCGGTAATTTTGTTTTTTTCTTGTAAGTTTTAGCGAAATCCTTAACCTAAGTGTTTAGTAATCTGTGGCAGTTAGGCAAATCGTGTTGCCAACGTTTCGACATAAGTGGTGGACTTTTCTGGCTTCATATTATATGTTACTTGTTATTAATCTGAATTCATATTATGTTGTTATAAGCAGATAAGAGTAAATATTTATTTATTTTATCTGTTAAAACTATCGGTAGGATATCTGAATGGTTTATGTAACATTGTCTTTAAGACAGATCTTTAGGCTCTTTCAATTTGAATCATAGCGGACCTTGAAACCGGTGTACTAACAATTCACTTACGTAAAATTATGTATCGAATCACTTATCTCAGGAAAATTACGACTAAACAAACAATATAATCAAATAATATCGCAAAGGAAAATTATTAAGTCTGTCATTAGTGACAACGTCAGAACAGCTTGAATGATTAGTCTCATTAAGGCTGTAATATTTGTAAATACAGCCACCTACACAGAGTTTGTCTTTGCTTCTGTGTAGAGGTGTACTGAAAACATGGCCTGAAAGCATCGCAACAATAAAAAAAGCTCAGTGTTCAACTGTTATGACAGTTTTAAGACATTTCAATCCTTACCCTTTCATTCTCGGCATATTTATCATTTTCCCATTGAAACAATATTCTTGTTGGAGGGTGATGAAAAAAAGCGTTGACAGATAAATCGTATAATCTTTTATTTTGACTACTAGTGTAGCAGCTTCAAATGATGAACGTTTAGGTAATCGTTTCGAGATCGTGTTGGTTGGGAAGTTTGGATTTTGATTCCTTTACTTTTCCTTTTTGGCAACTTTTTAATGAAAGGGGGTAAAAATAGGGGCTGAGAGTTTGTTGGAAATGGCTTACAAACTACTGATCCATTTTTGATGGATGTTGATATAGGCGTAGCTTATGGAGATCCCGGAGAAGGAGATGGGAAAATATGTTTTAAACTTGCGAGAAAATTTGATTTGTTAGTTGGATTTTGATGCAGAGGATGATAAATTTTTACCGTGGGAAAATGTACCCTTTACTTTTAGAATTACGGACGAAGAGCTAATTCACTATAAAGATCATGGACTTGGTAGATAATAGCGTCTACGAGTATTTTAAACTGCGTTTATACCATACATACTATGATATAACTGTATCCCATTTTCTACCTTCTATCCTTTATAAATTAAGTGTCAGTTACGTCACTATATCCCGGCTTACAACTAGTATCCAGATCCCGGCATAATCCAAGCTAGGCTGGAGCCCTCCCGTGCCACCGGCGCGGCGGCTTAAGTCTCGACATTGCGCGGGATTCCCGGGATTAGGAAGACATTAAACCGAAAGTCCCTTTGAGCCGCCATTTTTATTATTTTTAATTTATTTAACCATAAATCTTCGCGATGACAATGTTCATTTGACGGTTTAACGGAAAACTTTTATATAATTTTGCCTTTATTTTATCAAAATAACCTAAAAGTTATTTGCTTCAAGTTTCTCAAGACAATAAGTTGATGATTGAATATTCTGCGCCAAACGCAGCATGTGACGTGACTGTTTACTACGTTTTAAAAGAATTTAATAAACAAAAATATGTATTTGAATAAACAAGGAATAAACAACGTGGGATTGACAAGTGATATTAAAATATCACTTGTCAATCCCACGCACGCGCAAATGAAGTTTGAGCATGAATTAGATGCTCAATTGCCCAGAAACAATTCTCTCCTTCCTCAACCTAATTACAAAGTGACATTGTAACAAATACCTTGTTAACAACATTAAGTTTTACAAAATATGTGTTGCAGTCAACTGGTTGAAATAGTTGGTCAATATAAAACCCAGCTGTTTTATTGAACATCGTCATTCAATCACGTGTCAAGCTTTGTAACGCTCTCGAAACGTTTCATACCACTGATCGCAGGTAATTGTAACAATGTGTTACATTTATATTGTTTATGTTGGCGCTATTTTCTTTTCGTTTTCAAATTGGCGTCAACAGTTGGTAATTTCTGATCGCGGTGAGTTATTTATATGTCTTTATCTACGGAGCCACTTAGAAGTGATTCTTGTGAATCAAAATTTATACAAGCATTTGCAGAGAAATTATGGGGTTTCAAGTCTGTTATTGCGAATATTTTGCCATTGTCTATGATAATAAAATACAAAGCTTCATTCATTAATACTTTGTTGCCTGCTCGTCGGTTACGGGTACTCTTGACCTGATGTTTTCTCCTATTACGATGATGATCTACGTCGCCCTCTATCAACTGGTTCATTCATATTATCCTTACAATTTTTTTCGTCAGTACCTAGTCTTTCGTTCATCCTCTCTAAGTGTCCAAACCAGCTAGCATTTGTTTCTCGATTTTTTCGTCAGTACCTAGTCTTTCGTTCATCCTCTCTAAGTGTCCAAACCAGCTAGCATTTGTTTCTCGATTTTTTCGTCAGTACCTAGTCTTTCGTTCATCCTCTCTAAGTGTCCAAACCAGCTAGCATTTGTTTCTCGATTTTTTCGTCAGTACCTAGTCTTTCGTTCATCCTCTCTAAGTGTCCAAACCAGCTAGCATTTGTTTCTCGATTTTTTCGTCAGTACCTAGTCTTTCGTTCATCCTCTCTAAGTGTCCAAACCAGCTAGCATTTGTTTCTCGATTTTTGACACTACACCCTTTTTAACACAGCATATTTCCCTTATCATAACACGTAATGTATCTTTTCACCTTAGCAGCTCAAACATACTGTGTTCCCTGCTTAAAAAGAGTGAGGGAAATGCGTTTTCCCTCACTGAGTGAGGAAAATTGATTTGAATTTAGAATGCTGCGAATTATCATTATGTACGAAACACGTCATTCGAAATTCGATTTATTAAAGGTCAAAAAATAAGTCGTTCGGAAACTAAATGAAAATTATTCGGTAACGTTGTAATTAAATATATAATTAAATTATAAAATGAAATGAATACACTAAAGAAAGAAAAAAATAAAGAATATATTTTACAAAATAATACACAAATAATTTTAAACTTAAAGATACTTAGTTTTTGCAAATATATGTGGTTTCATTTTAATTCATATTGTTTCATTTATATCTCTAACTAGCTTTTGCCCGCGACTTCGTCCGCGTGGAATAGTGACTTCCGGCAGATTTTTGGTTTTTCCCACATAGATCATGTATAGAGGAATAATTCTTTCATACATATTTTTTGTGTATCTTGAACCGTTTTCGCAGCGCACGCAAAGAAAGCCTTCAAAAATGAATAATTTTCCCCGTTTTTTACACATTTACCGCTCTGTCTTTGCTCCTATTGGTCATAGCGTAATGTTATTTAGCCTATAGCCTTCCTCGATAAATGGACTATCCAACAAAAAAAGAATTATTCAAATCGCACCAGTAGTTTCGGAGATTAGCGCGTTCAAACAAACAAACAAACAAACTCTTCAGCTTTATTATATTAGTACTAGCTTTTGCCCGCGACTTCGTCCGCGTGGAATAGTGACTTCCGGCAGATTTTTGGTTAACCAACAACATATTTATATTTATATTTGAATAAAGATTAATATTATTATGTTGATACAACTTAAACAAATTATTTCGACCAAATTTGGTACCATAAAAACGGTCATTGTGACTAAACCTTAAAAGATAGACATATGCCGTCGCAGACTTTTTTTTAGATCATGTATAGAGGAATAATTCTTTCATACATATTTTTTGTGTATCTTGAACCGTTTTCGCGCAGCGCACGCAAAGAAAGCCTTCAAAAATGAATAATTTTCCCCGTTTTTTACACATTTACCGCTCTGTCTTTGCTCCTATTGGTCATAGCGTAATGTTATTTAGCCTATAGCCTTCCTCGATAAATGGACTATCCAACAAAAAAAGAATTATTCAAATCGCACCAGTAGTTTCGGAGATTAGCGCGTTCAAACAAACAAACAAACAAACAAACAAACAAACTCTTCAGCTTTATATATTAGTATAGATTTTCCCCGTTTTTTACACATTTACCGCTCTGTCTTTGCTCCTATTGGTCATAGCGTAATGTTATTTAGCCTATAGCCTTCCTCGATAAATGGACTATCCAACAAAAAAAGAATTATTCAAATCGCACCAGTAGTTTCGGAGATTAGCGCGTTCAACAAACAAACAAACAAACAAACAAACAACAAACAAACTCTTCAGCTTTATATATTAGTATAGATAGATAATGTTCTCACTGCTAAGGTGAAAAGTTGTATGTGTCACGCGAGAGAAAAGTTATTTCCATCTCGTGCCTTTGAATCCCTCGCGACGCTCAGGATTCTAACGTAGAATCACTCGCTGACGCTCGTGATTCAATTATTAGCTCGGGATTCAAAATTAGCACTCGCTTGAAATAACCAACTTTCCTCTCTAGTTGAACAAATAACTATTCATCGTCACTCCAGCCGTTCCTTTGAAGGCTCTCGTTTCCATTGCATTCTTGATTTTATCTTTCTTCTGCGACACTCAGCATTCACTCCTATATATAGCGAACAACATGCCTTCATGCACGGTCAGACTCTTGATCAGTGAAGGTGGTGTACGGCGCATGGAGGCTGTCAATGAAGCCATTTACAATTCCATTCATTTAATTCCTGCTTCATGCCTTTCCTCCTGTTTCAATATCAGACTTTTAAACGTTCCTTAACTTTTCACGTCTTTCGAATATTATCACTTTCGTTTTGTTTACATTTACTTTGTCTTTTTTTTCCTAATGCGTCACGCATATATAACCAGGTCTTGTAACTCCTTATATAAAACCTCCAATTAGTTATAGGCTGAGCAACTGTCGTCATTGAATCCGACGACTTATATAAAAAGTTTTAATTTAATTACTTCAATCCGCCGCTTGTTTCAAGTCAATATTTGAGAATCCGGTCTACTTAAGAGCTTACAGAATTTAAATTGGATTGTCACTAGTCCTATTTTGATAATTTTGATACTAGTGGCAATAGTGGGTTTGGGATGGCTTTTTGTGTAAATTTGTATGTTGTTAAGCGCAATAAAGCAATCTTTCAAGTAAATGTTAGCGTTTCGTGTTTCCTCTAAGAGTATCTTCTAAAAGAGTAAATGAACTACAATAAATCAATTAATTTATTTGCGTTAATACTATCTTGTAAATAGGCATTTAGTTTTATTTAAATGGCAACTTAAGATAATTTTTAAAACTAATAATAAATAATATTAAGAACAAAACTAAGTTATGTACAAAATGGCGCATGCCACAGTAGTAAAGATACAGAATCGAAACCTTAACTAATTTCAGATGTTTTATAGTAATATTCCTAGCTTTTTTTGTATTTGGAAGTTCGATTGATTCCTGGATATGAGTTATTTTTATATATTCGAAATAATATGTAGTTGTTTTAATACGAACTTGTATGTACTACAAAGTTTTCGTGTATAAAGCTAGCAAGCACGTAGAAAAGTAGAACTTCCTAAATATTCTACACTACCCTTAATAAGATAGATATGTATGAGCTCTTTGTTATGTTTTGAAAAATATTAATATATGTAATCTATCGTTAATCTACTAGTCATATGTTAACTTCACCAAATATCATTCGATATAATAAGTATATTAGTGATATTTTTATGTACCTTTCTCTAATTTAAAAGACTAAAATTAGAGAAAGCTTTTTACAAAATGTCTGGTTGAGCTTTGCATAAAGAAACTTAAAATCCGAAAAAGCTTATGAGAGAATGTCTGTCTATACTATACTGCTTGGATCTGATAAACAAATATATTGACATAATTACAATTTGTATGTATGACTTATGAAACTGTTCCACACTTTAAAATAATCTGTATAGTAAGAAATAAGTAGTAAGTGCTTGCAAAAGGGCTGGACGAAAAATTTTTCTTGCCTTTTTATTTTGAATTCATACACCTCCACTAACAAAAAATATTGAAACGGATTAACATATACAACCATTTCTAGTTAATGATCGTTCTCGTCAAAGTTAGGTTCGTCTATTTTCAATGCAAAATTGGTCTGTTACTTCCCGCCAATTGTAGTTCTGCAAGCTGTTTCATTTTAATGAATGAATGTCGCGTCCGCACCACCATGCACTCTGACCGGCTCGGCTGTCTAATGGACCGAATCGTGCACTGACCAACCGGACCGTTGCGGCCGCCGGACCGGAATGCGGCGTCATCACGTCGTCAAATTTAATTGACAGACGCGGGCGGATGGACACGACGCGACTTGATTTGATTTTGGTGGATGATAACCATCTGTATATGCGAAGTAGGGTTTTTTCATGACTGCTATAAATAACAGATACATCCAAAGGACTATTATAACAATAATTTATTTATGAGAACTATAATTGTTTTGTGTTTTGATACAACTTAAATTGAATCCTACTCGTATCTCATCTTTGTTACTTTTTGTTAAGCTAAAATGAAATAACTTGCAATGTTTTTTTTTTTATTTATTCTGCATTTATAAATTAGTTCATTAGCAAGTGACACTACAATAAAACTTTGAAATTTTTGCAGCAAGCAGCAATACTAAAATATTTTAAATTACATTGAAATACAGAAGGCTCGCTTATAATTTTAACTATTATTTTTATGTCTGCATAATGTATGTCAGTTTGTAAGTTAGATAAAAAAAATTGTATACTTGATTTTGCAAGTTTAGATAATAACAATTTTACGTACAGTGCTTTCTGCTGTTAAATAAGGTCGAAAATCGGATGGTGATAATGTCTTAATATGCGCAGTTGATGCGTAGTCTTTGTATATAATCTTTAGTTCTTATTCTTAAATAATACCTTCAAATTAAAAAACGAAAAACTAGCTGATTCGATGAGAAACATTCTGACATAAGCTTTTGTTTTTGTTTTTTTTTTTTATTAATTATTTTGCGACGAGTGTAATTATTTTGCAGTAAAATATATTAACAGTAAACATGAACCCTTTAGCACGAATAAATTCCTTTAGCAAAGCAAATTTAAATAGGCACTATTGTGTAAGAATGTTTAGGTTGATGTGCCGTTCATATCGGATGCGGGACTGTCAACCACAACTATGGTAGACGTGATTGGAGTGGAAACAGGCAGGAGATGGAGGAGGATGCCCTGCGGCTTAATGGCTCGATAAACGGAAAACGGGAATATGTGGGTCCAATGTTGTGCCTTGAGCGACTCCATGGCCTATAAAATAACAGTAACGATTATTTTAGCAGCTTCCTTTATATGTCACAAGATATATTATTTGCAGGCAATTTCATTCGTCAGCTACGTAAATATTGACGATACCCTGAAAGTATTTGTAAAGGAAAGTGTCGAGCGTCTGAAAGTTTTTGTTAGGTCGACGTTAGCGAGTTTTGATTGGTCGACATGTTCGGGAAGAGCTGTGTTTGGTTAGGAAAATCTGAGTATTTACTTTTTCCAAGGCGCGATTTCCGAACATCTGTGGCCTCGATTCTTGTGAAATATCGTGGCTTTTTAATCTTAGTGTAGATTTTTTATATATCCATACAGATATGTATTGTCCTGTCTTACTATATCATCATTAACGTCTTAAACTATTTTTACCAATTTAGTCTACAAATTAGTTTGAAATGTCCCCAATTTTTATTTGTTTATCTTAAGCTCTTTATCTCCTTTAAGCTTGATATTTGTTTGACCGTCAAACGTCGACGTCAAACGTTACTGACGTCAAACTTTGACGTCAGTAAGTGCCTGTAAAGATCTTTGTTGAATAAAAAGTATCTTGATTAAATTTTGATTTTTGACATTGTCAACACTGTAGAACTAGGACGATCGTCTTATTTTTTTATGTGATACGTAGACAAAAAGCGAACCCAACGGTGAGTTGTTACAGTCGCCTATAGTACCTACATGTGGTTTCTGTGAGATTCGCAGCAAATCAACACTTACAAAAAAGTGTACGTTGCCAATATGTGACGTAAGATATGATAAAAATAAAATCACTGCACCCATTTCACTGCCTATCTTCATGGAACACAGCAATGCCATCAGTGTTTGTCGTACAAACACTGGACGGCGCTGTCCTCTAAATCGAATTTTGAAAAATTATAATTGTATGTTTGTATCCGTAGATGTATTTAATTTGTCAAAACGCATATTTAAATTGGAATTGTTAAGAGTATTACTTGAAGATTCAAGCACTAACATCTAATCATATGATTGTAATTAATATTAATTAGTTAAATGTTGTTTATATATTTCATTTAATTTGTTTTGTTTTATTTTAAACATAAAAAATAAAACAAATTGAATGCTGTTCATGGTGTATGTATATATATATATGTCTGTGTGAGTATGTGTGTATGTGTGTGTGTGGGTGTGTGTGCTGTGTGGTGGCGAGGTCAAATGTAGCGCACTATTTTTGTTTTTTTAATTTGAGGATAACGTTGTTGGTTGCAGTATGCTTGGATGTTGTAAACTAAATCTATATTATATTGTAACTGTTTCTTATCTCTCAATAAATAAACGCGAACACAGCTATTTCGCGCTAGAAATAAATAGCATAACATAATTTGACGAAAAGCAGTAAAACTTATTTGAGCTTGTGGTATCCACCACTAGTAGATAAAAGGCTACGCTTGGTGATGTAATGATGTTCGAGCATTAAAATATTGAACTCTGTATATCAAGATACATTACAGAATGTTTTACTACTGAAAGGAGATAATTTTTTTTAGGTCCACTAGAAAACGGCAACGTTTATTGATATTACGAAAATATCAATTTATTATTAAAAGCAATTGCACGATATTTTGAGTAAAAATGAAACGGGAATAATAAAATCAATTAATTAAACTTAGTAATGACTTTTGACATTTGAGGTAACGTTTTTTAAATCAAAATGAAAGATGATTTAATATATATACAAATAATATATAAATATAATAATAGATAAAGGATAGTGTATTATTTCTTTTTTATTTTATTTAAAAGTATTGCACTCTCAATAATTATTTTAATACTATTTTAGATAATTTTAACTATTAGTTCGTCAGTCCAGTATCGTCGTGAAACGGAACGCATCATCATTTTTGACAGCGACAGAATGGTACCTACACTGACATCCAATTGACGTCGGTTTGTTTTCAACCGAATTCTGTGTTTACGTCACAGAACATTATTACTCCTAGCGGAGGTTTACGTTTCCAACGGCTTGATTTCGTTTTCTTTCCCGTATCCAGTATTTAGAATGCAAAAAAATAATACGATTTTGAGCGTTTGGTAGTGGCCAAAGAAAATTGTATTTTTCAAGAATAAAAAAGGTGTAAATGCTATTTACGTAAAAAACAATTTGAATACAAATCAAAATAAAGCTACTAAGAATTTTAAGGTTATTTAATCTTCATGTTTTAATTGATTTCTCAATATTCCCGTTAGATAAAAAACAAGCTAATGTTCTTTATAATATCTAGGGTTAATAAGAAATTATTTAACGTATGTCTCATTAATAAACGTTACATTTTGTAGTGGGCCTATTCTCCATACAAGAAAATATTTTCTCCTTTAAAAGTATAATCATACACAATAATCTACGTATAGTCACGGGCAAATTGGTGACGTGAGGCTGATCGCTGACCGCTGCGACCCGGGCCTCAATTGATACCAATTGTCCAGACGACCTGACGACCTGGGGGCGTACTCTTAAAAACGATATTCGATATATCGTGGACTTCGTCGTGTCTTATCCTACTCTTAATGACTATCGTTTAAAGCATTCCACCGAACGATCGAACGAACGATATCAATTTTGACATAAGAAAGCCTCAAATGACAACGATGAATTGAATTTGACAGACGAACATTCGCAAAATTTACGTCAAATTTGCGAAAAGTAATACGATATGGTTTGAGGTGTCGTTGTAATTATCGTAAATTTGACGTTTATTTTGCGAATGTTCGTCTGTCAAATTCAATTCATCGCTGTCATTTGAGGCTTTCTTTTGGCAAAATTAATATCGTTCGTTCGATCGACCGTTGAAATGTTTTAAACGATAGTAACTAAGAGTAAGATACGACACGACGAAGTCCACGATATATCGAATATCGTTTTTAAGAGTACGCCCACTGGACTCGGCGCGTCATCGAGTACTGCATTCACAGGTTTCTCACCCTTCAACGGAATATTTTCAATGTCTTCAATTGAATTGGAACAAAACGGTTTGGAATTTTCTGTCTTGTTTTGTTTTTCATGACAGCGCCAATGTGTAGAGATTTGTATACACATATAAAAAGTGACTAATTTAAGGTTACTTATTTTCAAGGATTTTTTAATCCTTTATAAGATGTCAGATCTAAAACACTAGAAGAGACAGCACCAAAATACCTTACTGTATCGTTTATCCAAAAATAAACCGAAATATAAAGGAAATAAGTTAACAAATTGGAAATGAATCAATTTTGTAGACTTAGATCAAAACAAATATAAATAATTTAAGCAATTATAAGAAAAGCGTAATATCAAATAAGCAGTGTGTGTTTCTAACAATAAAAGAAGTTCTCAAAATGTACAGTCTCAAACTGTACATATCATCTTGCCAACATACTGAGCAATATTGTACTATGTCATATAATTTTAGCTGCGTTTGCAACCTTGAGTTGTAATGCTTAACTTTATTAATATTCTTTTTGTGTAATAAGTAAGTTTAGTGTGCGATTAACAGCCACAGAGGAAGCATAACTTTACTCTTTACTTTTATAACTTTTATTATTATTATTATTCGACAATATACGTCAGTTTAACGTATGGTGATCTTTCTCTGCACACCGACCAAACTCAACCCCATCACATTCATACTAAAGCGTACACCGTACACAAAACTTATTATTTATATAATGAGTTCCATGTAATGACGACGTTTCAATTCTACAGAAAAAAAAACAATAAATATAAAAACAAACGTCCACTATTATATTAGAAAGGTGTAATTAGAGGAGAGAAATTTTATTTAGAGAAAAAATCCCCGCTCCGCTCGCGTTGGGTGTGGGGTATGGGGTGTAGGGTGGTGGGTGGGGCCCTACACCCCTGACCCAGTAACACCCCGTGCGTGCGTACGCCTACCCACAACGTAAACATTAGTCAGCAACGACGGGTTACAACGTGCATTTTATTTTATAACTAGAGATCGGATAATCGGATGCATATTTACCTAAAGTTAATTTTTGGCTCACAAATTATGGAAGCGGCTTTTTAAAATACATTTTGTTAAATAAAAATCCCGGGAAAATACGGGACTGCAAATTTAACGTAGTGATATTGTTTGAAAATTACTAAATTAGCACGTGGTATTTATTTTCAAAAGACCGAGACTCCGGGTTCATTTATACAACTATGCATACGTATTTACATGAAGTTTAGTTTCAGTTCCCCGTGCGATTTATGAATGTACGATTTATTACATGAAGAGTGTTATACGAAAGTAGTGAGCTAGTTTGACTAAAACCATAATCAATTAACGTCGTTTTTAAGCTCATATTACCGACTAGTTTTGCATTACCAAAATGTTCTACAGTACCGGAATCCCAGGATTTTTATTTATGGAAATAAAATAAAAAGACAGTTCCATAATTTTTCAAAAACTAAATTAGGTAAATAAGTAAACATCCGGCTATCCAATTCCGCAATCCCGGGATTTTTATTTAACAAAACAATAAAAATCCGTTTCCATACTTTGTCTTAAACTAACTTTAGGTAAATATGCATCCGATTATCCGATCTCTATGTACGTATAACTCATGATTGCATAAGACGAACTAGTGTCCGTTTTTTTGGTGTCATTGTCCGCTGATTATTTTTTTTTAATTTGTGAGAGTTATCGTTTCGTTTTATGTTATTGTCTGCGGGTTATTTATTTTGGGTAGAACTGATTTTTTTAATCTAGTTTATTATATTATTAATTTGCGATAAAAATATTAGTTTTTTTTTCTCTTTTACATTCTCTGTAGATTATTTTTTCAGTTTGTAAAAGTATGTAAATAAATAAATATTTGTTACACTTACACCAATTAGTCTAGCCCAAACTAAGCTCTGTAAGGCTTGTGTTATGGGATCTAGGATAACGCATAGACGACATACATGTATTATACATATATAAATATTTTTTATTGAAATATATATCAACAACCATGACTAAGGTACAAATGCTCGCATTCATCACACAAACATCTGCCCCCACCGGGATTCGAACCGGGACCTTAGAGATGGCGACACCTTAAAACCGGTGTATTATCCACTCGACTATGGAGGTTTTGAAAGATTAGTTTATAATGTGTACGTATTTTCCCTTTTTAGTCAATTATAAATTATATAGCATTATATCGAACTACATATGAGATATGTAAGTTGAATTACCTCCGTTAATACGATACACGATGTGTAAAAAAAGCTAATTAAACTAATTAGCTTTTTTTACATTTCGTGTAAATAAATACAAAACATGTTTATTTCTTAAAATTAAAATAAACATGACTTAAGTCCAAGTTTAACTTAATATGCTACATAACCATTTTCAAACTTGAATAGTTTAGTCGACGAAGATGAGTAAAAAAATCAAGACATTTTATTTTGCACAGATCTATCGCGTAATGATTTCCATGAAATGTTTATGTAACATAAAAACAAAAAATAAAGGAAAATCGACTTTACTAGTACCCAATTATACGTTGTTTATGAAACATCCGCTCGGAGTTCTTGGAAACATCGATTAATTGGTTATTTGATTGTATTTATTTAGGTAACGAGCGGCTTATCAAACAAGGGCTCAATTAGGACCAAGTGTCGCCCACGGAGTCGGCCATAGACTTAGAACACACTGTGGAGTTCGCAATTAGTGAGTGAACAGATCTTGATCAGAATTACGTAGCTTTAAACAAACTAGATCAAATAGAGCTAAGTTCTCTGTTTCCAAAGTTTCAAAGGCTTTCTTCTGTTGCAAAGACAGTTAGGACGAAGTGTCGCCTACGGAGTCGGCCATAGACTTTGAACACACTGTGGAGTTCGCAATTAGTGAGTGACCAGATTCTGATCAGAATTACGTAGTTTTAAACAATCTAGATCAAATGGAATTAAGTTTTCAATTTCCAAAGATACAAAGGGGTTCTCCTGTTGCAAAGAGAGTTAGGGATAAGTGTCGCCCACGGAGTCGGCCATAGACTTAGAACACACTATGGTATTCGCAATTAGTTTTAAACAAACTAGATTAAATGGAACTAAGTTTTCTATTTCCAAAGATTCAAAGGGCTTCTCCTGTTGCAAAGAGAGTTAGGACCAAGTATCGCCCACGGAGTCGGTCAGAGACTAGAAATATACAGTGGAGTCGGCAATTAACGTATGAACAGATTTTGATCAGAATTACGTAGTTTTAAACAAACTAGATCAAATGGAGCTAAGTTCTCTGTTTCCAAAATTAGTTCTCCTGTTCCAAAATGACTACAGTGACTCTATCACTTACAATCGTCACTGAAAATATATTAAGGTTAGGTTGGCTACTGCGGATGTTCCCCCCGACCCTAGCACGTGAGCAAATAACAACTTCCGCAACCAAATAGCCGTATCCCCATCATTACACAGCCGCGAATCAGACCTGTGGCTCTACCATGAGGTTGCTATCGTTTGCAATAGTTATTTGACGTATAGTAAACGACAAAAGTCATGTAAGTTTTGTATAAAAGAATAGTACATATACTATATACAGTAGTACAGTTACGTTCCGCTAGGGGCGCTGCACAAAGTTTCCATACAAAAAATTACGCTGTCGATATCGTTTGGAAACGAATTTAAACTCATGGTAGACTTTTAGACAATATTTTTATAGTAAACACATTGTATAATTATTGTTTTAATATATAAATAAGAGTTTTAATTATACATGAGTATGTTATTATTTCTATATATTACGTTCTTTACAATTTAGAAGCAAATTATTGTTTTTTATATATGCTATGACATATATTTTAGACTTATAAGTATTATTGTTGTAATTGGAAAGTCAGTTATTTTTTAATCTTAAAATGATAAGCAGTTTGTTTATAATTTTAACTTAAGTATTTTGTTAATAAATATTTTTCAAGAATCGATGCAACAAACAGAAACAATTTTGTATATGTATGATGGTACTTAACAAATTACTTATGATTGACTGCTGAA
Source organism: Scirpophaga incertulas (assembly GCA_036419045.1). Lineage (NCBI taxonomy): Eukaryota > Metazoa > Arthropoda > Insecta > Lepidoptera > Crambidae > Scirpophaga > Scirpophaga incertulas. Next base: position 3,944,889 of record CM071641.1, on the reverse strand, counting down.
AATCAATCACTAACATGAATTCATGTTAGAGCAAAAACACTGTTGTGTTCTATTTGCCTTAGAGCCTAAAATAAATAGTTATAATTTTTAATGCATGTGGAAACGTTTTAGATACAAACATAGATATGTGAGTTAATGATTTGTTATGATTATGGATTCATTTTATTACATCTAATTAACACACATGTCATACACAGTAAGTAATCGAATTAGAGAAATTAAAAGGACAAAGCTTTGTGTATGTAATTCTAATACGGCACTTATGCGTAACAGTATTTTTTGTATGGGTCCAACTATATACAATAAGCTGCCAATGGACATAAAAGAACTTGACTTAAATTTGTTTAAGATAAGACTTAAAAATTCCTAATTGATAAGTGTTATTATACTGTACGTGACTATGTCTTTGATGAAGATTTAGATTTATAATTTCATTAATTGACTAGGTTATATAATTATTATTTTAAAAATAGGACTTCTAATTGTGACTCTATATGTAGTTTACGAATTATTGACATTTACATCAAAATTTATTCATATATGCAAATTTGTTAACTTTACCTACTTAATTATATTACAATTAATAATTTTATTAGTCAATATTAATTGAAACATTGATTATCATTATTTAAAAAATGTAATTGGTATTATTGATTGACTTATTCGTAATGTAATTGAATTTGTTATTGAATTAAAATTGAATTTTGTATGCCCTACCAGGCCAAACATGTAAGAACAATGTAAAACCCTGACACCTGATTCTATATGTATGTATACTCATGTTTGACAAAATAAAATTATTATGAATATGTTATACATTGACTTCACTGGGTAGTAACATTAATTTTTTTTGAAAAATATGACTCACATATAAACCACACAAGGAATTCTAATCTAAGTGATATTATTTTATGAAATAAACTTTATAATATATAATAAATATTTATAAAGTTTATAAATAAATATTATAATATATAATAAACTTTTAAATATCTGCTTCGTTTTCTCTGAACTTCCCTAAGGTTGATTGGTCACTTGCTATTGTCACGGCACTTGCCCACCTTTGTACACTGTACATTATATATAAATAAATAGTATACAATTATTGAAAACTTTCGCAGAAAGGAATACGATATATTTTAAGTTTTAACAATAGAATCAAAGCTCATTGTTCGCTGTTCTGAGAGAAACTTATTTTTTTATACGAATTTCCATTGGAAATTGGAAGTCTATATTGAATTTACCAAGAAGTTTTATTATACCCATTCTCTTTTGTTCAGGTATTGTTTATTTTATGAATACTCCAGTTTCTACGTAATTTATACTGTTTTAATTTTTAGTGCTAGTACATACTAAGTTTAAAGGAAATACTAAACTTTACAAAATCATCACTTTCTCGTCTGTCTGTCAGCCGAAAGTCGGAAACGTGTAAAATAAAGCGAGGTATCAAGTTAAATACTACTATGTTATGTCTACGGTCTGTTGAAGCTGTAAAATAATCAAGATTCAAAATAGATATGATCCAAAGATACCGTAATTGACCCAGGGGTATCAAAGGTATTCCACGCCTAGATCATTTGTAAGAGGGAAGATCTTTAAACATAAATAAGGGAAACAATTCGATAAAACGTTAATTTGTTGTTTCTTCTGACAAAAAATCCTATTATAAAGTTTTTTGCAGTTAGTAAACAAACCACTTTTAAAAACGTAGTAAATAATGAATGACGTTTTGGAGACTGAATTATTGATTAAATGGAAAAATCTTCGGAACTCGACTACCGTGAAAGAACTACTCCCAAATAAATTTGTACGAATGCACAAATCTGACTTATATTTACCCGTTTTTTTTTATTTTTGTATAAAAAAACCGGGTAAGAAATATAAAAAAAAATCGGAACCAGGGATTGCCAAGCAAATGTCTTTATATAGAGAATGAAATTAGAACAGCAAAATAATTTGATTTATTTTTGATTTCCATAGAATTAATTTTGATAAATAATAGTATAAAAATTGAATGCATCAATTCAAAATCAAAATTATTTCATCAGCTCTTATAAATTTTATGTCAGCTATTAAAAACATAACATTACACACAACAAACATTAACTATTAAAAAATGCATTAAATTTAATATTGATTTGAACTCGATTGTATGGTTGTGTTATAATCGCCATTCCATCAAATAAATTTAATGCTACTTAAAATATAATATCATTTATAATGTCATAAAGAATTTAGTTTGATTTTATAGTGAAGAAACTATGTATACTGCTTTGTTGTTAATCTAAAATTATGTAAGATCGGATTGAAAATCTTAATTTTCTTGGTTACGGCTACGGCATAAGTTATAATTAAAAATAAGCAGAGAAACAGACATCGTCGTGGAATCAAAAGAACCTATAGACTTTATTTTTACTTCGGATCCCCAAGTTTCAGCGTCCTGCGGGTAAACTTCGCACGACCAACTTGTTAGTACCTATACAAGTTGTTTCAACATGTTATGGCTTCGATATTTGTGCGGCTTTGTACGCGGCTTCTTTATAAAGAAACATGTTTATAAAGTCCGCTGTTTGATTACGTAAAATAAAAAATATTTTTTTTAACGGTATATAAAATGTACCTTGGCTGAACCAGATAAAACAGGTCGACATGGTTTGTCGAAGACGCTCGCTCGATTTCTGTTTAAGCTATCTTTTATTCTGTGAAACTGGGATCTATGCAAAAATAGAATCGTCACACCTAACACATGATCTAACATAAAGACGTTTTTCCTGTGGTTATGTACTTTGTGTTCCGTTTTATTTGTTTAACAAAACAGTTTAAATTAAAAGTATTGATACTGGTATCTGAACTACTGAATAGTGATACTGCGGTATCACTTTCGCAGTACGTATAAATCTAACGACACATCTCAAGCTAAAGTCGATCGAGTCGACACTTGAAAATTATTATCATATATATATTCTTTATTGCACAAAAGACATTACAGTAAAAAAAAATGCAGTGATTGGATGTGTACATGGGTGGGCTTATCCCTAAAAGGGATCTCTTCCAGCCAACCTTACTGGGTGTCAAGTGACTTATACTGTTACGTGGGAGAGATTGAGAAAAAAAAAACAAGATACATGGGTACATAAACTATATAAAATAAATACTAATAATATATAATTATGCTTAAATATACAAATATCAAATAAAAACTAATCTAAATTAAGTACATAAGATATTATTATATACTACTTATATAAAAATATAGTTAACTAACTAGAAACTTTCAATAAATGCTCCTTTAGCCTCACTTTAAATACTGTATCGGATGAGCTCTCGCGGATATCTACCGGTAGTCTGTTCCATAGACGCACAGCCGTCACTACAAAAGACCTTGATAGAATATCATCTAGGGTATTTGGGTGAAAAGTATTAATACAAGACCCCAATTTTATGGGTGAAACCTTGTCAAATGCCGCACTACCAAACAACCTAAACACACCTCTTTAAACTTTACATATCACAGTTAACGTCTGACGTAATTATAGCATACAAATGCTATATTTGTGTAAGACGTGTAAATTATTAACTAACTGCCTTTTGACATAATAGAAGTTAATTCTAATATCTCAATAGTTAGTTTGCCAAATATTTTAACACAATGATATTATAGTTTTTTATAGATATAATGTGAACTTGTTCAAACTTGTAAAGGAAGGGTGCAGACTATCTATTTGCTTCTAATTGAGGACTGTTAAACTACAGGGAGAAAAAAAAATGCTCTTGCTTGTTCTTTCCAGTACAAAGTCTACCGTCATAGACTTGGGAACCAATGGTGTAGCATCTTGGACTTGCAAAAGTGATTCTAAAAATCCTATTTGAAGTATACATTTTTGATTTTAATCCACATTCGAAATGATTCGAATACGAAATTAAAATGATAAGTCTTGCTCATTTGTTTTAGATTTTTACTAGAACAACAACTAACCTTGACAATAGTATTGACTGCAAACCAGCAGTCAAACAATTTGATTTGATTTGACAAAAACATTCTTACATGATTTTTGTCTCAGCCAAATTGCAGTCAAAACGAATGTGAAACGTTCACCAAACTTCAACTGTTGAAATTAATGAGATTGGGTTGCTGTTTCATTCTACAATAATCTTGTGAAATATCAGAGATAAATATGTAACATACAAAGCAGTGGTAGAAAATAAAAATTGGTAAAATCCGATTGCTATCTATGTGTACGACTGTACACGACAACTAAAATAATCAATAAATATTTATAATGTCGTGTCTAACAAGTGAATTATGAGCGGCTATGTCGATGCCTTTAAATATTTCATTATTTATATTCTAGGTCTGTGTTTAGCAAGTTTGTTTTTATTGTTCCATAAAATAATTGACTTTCAATGACATTGTCTTAATTACATCAAGGCTGTGCTTTGGCATGCATAATAAATGTATTAATTAAAAGCTTACGTTAGTAAGCTTTTAAATGGAAACTTACACGGGAATAAGACAGATGTTAGAAAAACTTTTGAAGCAAGTTTATTTGGATTTCAACATTTTTACCTGGGGAAATGGGATTTTAGATATTTTTATGAAAATTACAGAGCCATGAACTTCTAGATAAATAATGTACATATAAAATTCGAAAAATGAAAAACACATTGATACATTGCAGGATACAAGTAGCAAAGTAAGCTCTATACGACTCATATATTATGGGATATACGGTAACAGATAGACATATATTTATATATGTATATCTATTTTTCATAGAAATGTATATTTTAACAACCATAATAAAGGTACAAATGCATTCATGACACAAACATCTGCCCCCACCGGGATTCGAAACCTCAGAGATAATGACACTTTGAAACCGGTGTACTATCCACTCGACTATGGAGGTCATCATATATTGAAATTATTTCCATGTCTTTCCTATTGGAAAATGCGGGCGAAGCCGCAGGAGGAGAGCTAATTTACTATATAACTAGCAGACCCGACAGACTTCGTCCTGCCAAAAAGATTTGTGAAGTGGCAGTTTTTTGTTCTTATTTTATAGGCTGTGCAAAAAATTCTGCTGTACAGAACCGCCACCCTGGTTTTTGTGAATAAAAAATAATTCATTGCAAAAAAGGTCCAAATGAACTATTACATATTGTGACTATTCAATTTTGGAACGTGACATTAAATCCTCCAACGATGTATTCTGTGCTCCAACGCACACACGCACACTGTTTTGATTGATATGATTGAATTTCAACTTTATATAGCGTTAATAAAGCGCAAATTGACTCTTTGATGTTACGAACACACCTTCATTGCTTAGACAACAGTAAGTGCACGCAATATGAACTTTATACAAAAACGGTTTTTTCCGATAATTATTCGAATTTTTCTCGCCGTAAAAACCATCATGGAACTTCAATGAACATTTAAAAAAATAATTGGCAAAATTGATACAGGCGTTGTTGAGTTATGCACTTACTAACACATTTTGCGATTCATTTTTATATATAATAATAATAATAATCTTTATTTCAGACTTCTTTTTTTTCTTTTGTCCATACAAATGTTAGTAGGTACAATACTTAAGAGCTATGTATATATATAAGATAATACAGAGGTGTTTAGTATGAAATTCGCCGGCGAGTCTGCCCCTGCCGTTACTGCGCACGACGGACGCGAGATGAGCACGACGCCTCGTAATTCAGTTATAATTAATTGCCACAAGCTCGCATCCATCGATCTTGATCCAGCAACAATGACGTATTGCTATAATTTATTTACTGGATCCAGCGTGTGGTATAAAAACGATGACTGCGTATCAGAATGTGCAGTTTTAATCGGTTAGTGGCATGTGCGCAGGTGATTGTTATAACTAGAATGCTAATAATGTACTTGCGAGAAATGATAATTGTCAAATTATGTTTTTCCAATAGTTATTTGTTGATCGCTTTAATAATCAAATGTCTCTGTTTTTAAATAATTATTGTTTATTTCCATACAAAGTATTACATGGATGTTAATATTTACGTGCATACTCCATTATCTAACTGTTGCCCTAGATCCCTTAACGCAAGCCTTACATAGCTTAATTTGAGCTAGGCTAATTGTTGTAAGTGTAAGAAATATTTATTATATATATATATAAAAGACTCTCTACTTACCTGATATTGAATGCCTACAACTTACAAATTTTGTAAGCATTTATAATATTTTTATTACTTCATAGGTACTGTTTCCCAATTGGGCGGCATTTGGAAACTACGTCGAGTCTTTACGTCGTCGATCCCACAGTGCCTAAAGACGAAAGTCTTCAATCAGTGCGTCCTACCCGTAATGACTTACGGAGCCGAAACGTGGACACTGACGGCACGACTAGTCCACAAGTTCAGAGTCGCTTAGCGGGCTATGGAAAGGGCTATGCTCGGCGTTTCTCTGAGGGATCGCATCAAAAATGAGGTGATACGTCAGAGAACCAAAGTCATCGACATAGTTCACAGGATTAGCAAACTGAAGTGGCAGTGGGCTGGCCATGTTAGCCGTAGAACCGATGGCCGTTGGGGCAAACGTGTTCTAGAGTGGATACCGCGAAACGGCAAACGTAGTGTAGGACTTCCTCAGGCAAGGTGGAGTGATGATTTGCGCAGGACGGCTGGCAGGAGCTGGATGCGAGAAGCCGAAAATAGATCTCAGTGGCGTACATTCGAAGAGGCCTATGTCCAGCAGTGGACGAAGAGGGGCTGATGATGATGATAGGTACTGTTATAAATAATGTATATATATATATATATATATATTAGAAGATAGTATAATGAAAGTAAATAGGTACTATCAGTGTATGTTGAGATTTGCAGGTTCCATTTTGGGAATCACTGCTTTAGGTCGTTTTGGATATATGTATTTGTCAACGAAAATTGCATTTAGAAGACATGTTACCAGAATATATAAATAAATAAAAGCACGTTTGCAATTGCTATTTTTCTCGCGACAATTCAATTCAAATTGAATTCTGAACTCAAACAATCAATATAGCTTTTGTAATGAATAAGTCGTGTAATCGTCTTGGTATTTCGCTTAAACAATTAAATACAACACTGTTGTTAATGTCGTTGAACTGTGTCCCAGTTTTCCATCTACGGCGACCAGAGGTTAAATTAATTAAACATTTGCTGTTGCTAAAGAATTAAAAGGAATAAAAATTTAACGTATGTACATTCTTTCATGTAAATTTTATACAGCGCCCTTAGCGGGACGTAATTGTACTATTCCCGCATATTAAACTGACATGAATTCTATAGTTTTCTATACGTCAAATTCCTATCGAAAGCAGAGAGCAAACTCATGGTAGAGCCATAGAACAATTATTAAGTATACTTATATTAAGGTATATAATATTCATTTTATATATAACAATATATATATATATATATATATATATGTGTATATATCCCAACTAATATTATAAATGCGAAAGTGTGTTTGTTTGTTTGTTTGTTTATTTGTTTGTTTGTTACCTCTTCACGCTTAAACTACTGGACCGATTTCAAAAATTCTTTCACCTTTGGAAAGCTACATTCTCCCCGAGTAACATAGGCTACTTTTTATCCCGGAAAAATCGACAGATCCCACGGGATGCGCAATAAAGGCTTCGCTCAAAAACTACTGCACAGATTTTTATGCGGTTTTCATCAATAGATAGAGTGATTCTTGAGGAGTTTTGCGGCATTTTTTATCTCGGAAAAACGGATAGTCCCACGGGAAGCGCGATAAAATCTTCGCACCATAAACCGACTTCCGCGTATATGTAGCCGTGGGCAAAAGCTATGACCCTTAACCCTCTATACACCCAATCCCGAAATCCACGCGGGCGAAGCCGCGGGCAGAAAGCTAGTATATATATAATCGCAAAATGTGTTGGTAAGCGCATAACTCAACAACGCCTAGACCAATTTGGCCAATATTTTTTAAAATGTTCGTTGATGTTCAAGGATGATTTTTACGGATGGAAAAAAATAATTATTGGAAAACCCCAAAAACAACCCTTTTTCCCATACATTCCAAAATCAATTTGAGCTGAATTGTTTTTGTATAAAGTACATATTGCAAACACTCAGTGTGGTCTAAGCAATGTAGGTGTGTTCCTAACATCAAAGACTTAGTTTGCGCTTTATTAAAGCTATATAAAGTTGAAATTCAATTATATCTATCAAAACAGTGTGCGTATGTGCGTTGAAGCATAGAATACATCGTTGGAGGATTTAATGTCACGTTACGTAGTCCTAAAATATAACATTTTGTTATTTTATTCCAGTTTCTTTCTATTTTTATATTCCTTTTACGGCCTACTACTTTTATTTACTTATTTATTTAATCGTTTTAGTACAAAAGACAGGTTTAATGCCTCAGGTGTTCAGTCAACCGGCAAAATGTCGGAGTAATTATAGACGGTGTACGATTTTATAAAAACAAATATGTATATGTAATGTTAGGACGCTGATTAATGACATAATAAATAAACAACAATAATACACTTGCAAAATAATGTTAAAGCACTAGCAAAATATTTAATGTTAAAATACGGTTGTTAAACCAATTTAAGACACATTTCAAAAAAGAGCTTCGTACTTATTTTTTCTTATGCCCAAGATTTACTAATAACAATTTAATAAAAGTAGCAGACGAATAAATAAAAAAACATACTTTTGCACTAAGAGAAGCCATAGAGAAATTTTTCTTGCAGTGATGACATATGAACGATTATTCGAAATAGTTGATTGATGGTAAATATTCTTTAATATGCGATATGAATATCATATTAAATTCAATAAATAAAAATAACGAGAGCCGCAAAAGGAACATAAATTACGATGAAGTGGAAACAAAATAATAAAAAATATATTTTGGGACGATGGATGTTGATGGATGAAACTGATTTGAACGAATAACAACTACTCTGTCCGATTAAGGAGACATACATGTTCTAGAATCATTTAGATGTACTACGGATCTATTCTAGATATAAAAAGTTCTGAAATATATCTTGCGTTTGGGTTACAAGGTTCAAAATCGATAGAGGAAAAGCTTTAGGTACAACATATCCTGTCGATAGTAGGTACTCTGTCTGAGCCGGCAAGTGTACGTGGGAATCACGTCGCTCGACCAATATTTCTCTAGATTGCAGTCTTTTAATTAATTTGTTCCCTCCGTGACTGCTTACGGGGACGTGACTGTCTTGGCGTAAACCAAGTTAGGGTAACAAAGCTTAACTTTAATTTAATCGCTCTCACCCATATTATAGAACGTGTTTCCGATTAAGTATAACTATGTATACTATATATATATATATATGTCTATGTATCTGTAGTATTACTAAATAATAAACTTTTAAATAGATTCGATGAATAGTCAATAAATAATTGTTATAATTTCGGCTGCTTAAAATCAAAACATAGTAACTCCTTCCAACAAAAATGTTCAGGAGAGCAAAAAAACGGTGATTCGTTAGCCCGACGAAACCAGAAGAGATAACGATTTGGGTGCTTCACGAAAAGTTGTGCTATATGGTTGTCATTTTACTTTGTAATATTCGTAATCTTTTTGGAGTATAGTTACACTAAAATCGCTCACACTTTATTTTTTTTTTCGTGAATTTATCCAAATATAACTATGAAAACAGTATCAAAACTTAGAAAGTCTGCTTTACTAGGTTATTTGGATATTTATTTATTTATTTTATTTGCGCCGAATTCAAAACATAGCAAGTTGGTATTTAAAATTCATAATTTAGTAAGTCGCTTGATATGCTAGGGTTTTAAATTTGTATTCTACGACTTACTAAGTTTAGAATTTGTACTTCAAAGAAATTCTCGTAATCATGGCAAATTGCTTAGACTAGCTAAGTTATATCTTAAAAATTACGTATGAAAATGGGTGTTTTAAGGTCCACATCGTTTCGGTACTACCTAGTAAGTCGAAACATGCCAAGAACCGTTTTTTTTTTAAATTAGGTGTTACTAGGTTTTGAATTTGAGCAGTCGATTTGCATATAAGTCATAGGTATTTAAGATAGTCATAAAATACTATACTGTCGCATTATGTTTAAGCATGTTCAGCAATGTAATGCATGAGCAAACCAAAAAAGCAAAATGTAAACCATGTAAATGTATAAATAAATAAATGTAGTAAATTTTAGTTTGCGTTAATAGGATTTTGCTGTTGGAAAGAGATGACTATATGTTCCTTAGTAAAACGTTTTTCCTGTGTCCTTCTTAGGGTCTGCCACAGAACTGGAAATATACTAGTGTTCTATGACATTTGTATTGTGGAGACGAATGACATGAGGTATTCAATAATATAGATTTGGAATCTCCAAAACATGCCTTCTGCTAGAGTCTTAACATAATGACGGCTTCAGTAGCACACCCCATATAAGGATTCACTGCCTCGTCCCGCAAAGAAGAAAAAAGGTGTTGAGGGAAAAATGTTCGACTTTTTACGTTATATTTACGGAAACCTGCCAATATTCCCGATATCATTTTAAAACGAGTTCAAAGAACGAAAGCTCAAAGGACGGAAGTTCAAAGGTGATTTTACAGCAGATTTAAAATATATAATTTTTAACTCGACTTCAAAGAGCGAGAATCGTAAATATTTTTGAATTGAATATTATGGGTAAACGGACATGTACTTTGATGAATAACAGTTCTTCGCCTTTTTCAGATAATATTTTGTAACAAATTGTCCTTTTATATTAGCTATATGTGATTAGTCCAAAACAGCATCATTATTTCAGCCAATAAACGCCCACTATTAGACGTAGGCCTCTCCCAAGGATCATATAAGTAATTAACAGGTATAAAAATATATCGTGAGTTACCTGGTACGTGATGTACGTACGAAACGATGACGTACCTGGTGTTATGAAGTCAAAATAAATTTCTCTTTGCAAATTTATCATGTCGTGTCGTAGATCTTAGTAAATGACTTAATATTTAACTCGCTCATTCGGAATATATTATTAGAACGAAAATGAGGTGTTTTGTGAAAACAGCCATATCAACTAAATCTATACTAATATTATAAAGAGGAAAGATTTGTTTGTTTGTTTGTTTGTTTGTTTGTAATGAATAGGCTCCGAAACTACTGGACCGATTTCAAAAATTCTTTCACCTTTGGAAAGCTAAATTATCCCTGAGTAACATAGGCTACTTTTTATCCCGGAAAAATCGACAGATCCCACGGGATGCGCAATAAAGGCTTCGCTCAAAAACTACTGCACAGATCTTCATGCGGTTTTCATCAATAGATAGAGTGATTCTTGAGCAAGGTTTTGCGGTATTTTTTATCTCGGAAAAACGGATAGTCCCACGGGAAGCGCGATGAAACCTTCGCGCCATAAACCGACTTCCGCGCATATGTAGCCGTGGGCAAAAGCTATGACCCTTATCCCTCTGTAGATCCAATCCCGAAATCCACGCAGGCGAAGCCGCGGGCAGAAAGCTAGTACATTATAAAAAGATCAGTTTCAAACAAGATTGAAACATAACACAAAAATGTGTATGTTCATATTTTTTAATCTTCTCCTTGAACTTAATAGTTTGAATCGATTCCTAGTTGAGGATCGTTCGTTAGTGGCAGGGCACTAAACTACTGTCAAGAAAGATTGTTGTTATTTATTACGTAATATACAAAATCCCCTCTGTTTATTTAATTTTAATTTAATGACACGTGCCTTTATTACATAAAATTACTACCTGCAAATGTTCTTTTTTTTTCACCTCAGGAGAAAGGCTGAGAATCCTTACAAGGAGCACGAAACGTGCCCAGGATACCCCCGCAACAGTGTCACGGAGGTTATGTCGAACTCCACGGGACCGGAGCGGTCCTGCCACGTGACCTAACGACTAAACTCAGCCTGAGCCTTAGCCATAAGGGCCCTACGGCTTGGATGGAACAATTGCCCCTGATTGACCGGACTCACGTGGTTGTAATGTATTGTATTAGGTTGTCCGATAAGTTCTTGCCGTTTTTTAAATTAAAAAATTAGCGATCGATATGAAATTTTTTGGTATAATGTTTTGTGTTATTCGAAAGAGAATTTTTCGCTCTACAGGAAAGTCTATTTGGTTTCTTTGTTTCGATTAGTTTTTGTTAATTTTTAGAGCATTTAAATGGAGTGTCAAGTCGACAAAAACGAGCATTTTCGACACCATCTACTTTTTGCGTTTAACCGAGGTGCCAAAGCCACGGAAGCTGCTAGAGAGATTTGTGCCGTATACGGAGAGGGTGCCATAGCTGAAAGAACTGCTCGATATTGGTTTGCAAAGTTCAAAAGTGGCAATTTCGACCTCAAGGACGCATCTCGTTCCGGGCGACCAAGTGAGTTTGATGAAGAGCGTTTGGATCAACTTCTGCACGAAGACGCGCGTCAAACAACCAGAGAATTGGCAGAGCGTATAGGATCCAATAAATCAACAGTAGCAGAACATCTCCACTCAATGGGAAAGGTTCAAAAACTCGGTGCTTGGGTGCCGAACGTATTGAGCGAAAACAATAAAAATCAACGATCCACCATTGCTGCCAGTTTGCTTGCTCGTCATCTCTCAACTCATGGACAAAAGCAAAGATTTCTTTATCGCATCGTCACTGGTGACAAAAAATGGTGTCTCTACGTCAACATGAAGTTGTTATTTTATGTTTAAAAATAAAGTTATAAAAAATTTAAAAAAACGGCAAGAACTTATCGATAGATTGTCGATGCTTAAGTTCCCTCTTAAGTACTCATTGTCATCAACAAAATATAGCTAGTTGAAGAGGAAAAGCGACACGCTTACGACAAAATTGCCTATTTATTATATAGCTCGAATTCGTCTTCAATGTCTGTTCCAGTTCTCAAGAGGGCAGACTTGTTTTTGAGTGTTATAATTCAAGTGTTTCTAAAGTCGTGACAGATACAAACTTTCGTCGCTTGCTTAATCATGCTTTATCTCCCTCCAACGATGTAGGAGTAACAGTGACAGATGTTCAACACTTTTTCATCAACAGATTGAAATCTTTGTATGTTTCTTTGCCGAATAATTTTTCTTTTGTGACGATTAAAAGGCATATTTTAGTAGGAAATAAGTAATGTTCTAAATGTACCAATTACATATAACTCTCTTATAGGTAATAAATAATAAATAAATATTTGTTCAACTTACACCAATTACCTTAGACCAAAGTAATTACTATTTGGCTTGTGTTATGGAATCTACGGTGACGGATAGATATACATATAGAAATATATATTTACAACCATGACTAAGGTACTAATGCTCGTATTCATCACACAAACATTTGCCCCCACTGGGCCTTGAACCCGGGACCTCAAAGATGGGGACATCTTGTAACCATTCGCCTATAGGTCTTCAGTCAGATGCTATAGTACCTAGTACTGAAAACTCCTTTATAGAATCTTCCTCCAGAAATACTTTAGTAAGTACCAAAAACTAAACTTTTTTCGTATTTATTTTTAACTTTTTTTGCAGCTGTCAGCATTTAGTACATACTCGTTATCAAAGATTTTTCTACCATTTCTTTTGTGTTCTAAAATGCGGTTGATGGTAAATTCCAGGGATTAACCGTTACACTGTATTTACGGTTATTCGAAAAAAAAACATTAATGGAAGTTAATTCGTTTGACGTTATTTTAAAATTCCTTTTTAAAACCTTAAAGTCAATCTGTTAACGTAAATGTTGACTCGGATAATAACTGTTAATGGATTAACTATACTTATTGAGTTGACGGATAGCCCCAACTTACTTAATAGTAAGTTATGAGTATAAGTTTTACTTATGAGTAACTAGTACGTGTTTAATTTGTAGGCTACCATGAGTTTGTTATTAATTTCCATAGAAAACTATAAACTATAGTCATCGTCACTCACATCAGTCAATCACTAAAATCACTACAATTTTTGGCACCAGTACAAATTTTCATACAAAAAATTACGCTGTCGATATCTACTGCAAACATATGTAAACTCGTGGTAGCTAAGTCATCTCAATCTAATAACGAAAAGCAGTACAATATTAGTTTATTACGTTGCCGCTAGGGGCGCTGTAGAAAGTTTCCATACAAAAAATTACGTTGTCGATATCTACTGCAAACTTATGTAAACTCATGGTAGCTAAGTCATCTCAATATAATAACGAAAAGCAGTACAATATTAGTTTATTACGTTGCCGCTAGGTGCGCTGTAGAAAGTTTCCATATAAATAAATACGCTGTCGATATCTACTGCAAACGTCATGTAAACTCGTGCTAGCTAAGTTATCTCAATCTAATAGCGAAAATCAGTACAACTTTAGTTCATTACGTTGCCGCTAGAGGCGCTGTAGAAAGTTTACATACAAAAAAATATCTACTGCAAACGTAAGTAAACTCGTGGTAGCTAAGACATTACAATTTAATAGCGAAAAGCAGTACAATTTTAGTTCATTACGTTGCCGCTAGAGGCGCTGTAGAAAATTTCCATACAAAAAATTATGCTGTCGATATGTACTACAAACGAATGTAAACTCATGATAACAACAGTGGAGCTAGATGCATGAACCGTGTCAGACATCGCACAGTTGCTTAAGTAAGTTACAAAGGAAGTATTTTCCAATATTCGAGCAGGAAGCTGAGAATTCCCGTTAAATCATACAAAGGTGAAACAAAGTTTACGGCTATAACTAGTATCTACAAACTATCTTGTGGATTTTATATCCTTGTTTTTGTTTTCTTATTTTTAGTGAGTGACAAACACCCAGACGTCTCGTCTGGTGTTTATGGCGCGGCGCAGCCTCTGGCTGGAGGCTGGGGTTGTGTTGGGGCTGTCTCAAAGCAGACACCCCTCCCGTAAACATTAAAAGTAAACTATTGCTCTTTGATATTTTCTTATTGTACGAGTATAAGATACCGCAATCTTTGGCACGAAAAGCGGGTTTTTCTCATATGACCAATATTTTGCCAAAATAAAATTGTCAAATTCAGTTAGAGATCAGCTTTTATGGTACTTAATATATTAAATAAAATATATTTGTAAAATTTCAATAGCGTAACAGTTACATTTTGAATTAAATAAGGGATTTGTAGATGCAACATTTTATCTTTGTAAAGTGGTTTTATATGTATACAAACTTTCATGTCTGTTACTTTGTCACGTAAAAACTACTGAATCGATTTTAATGTAATAAAAATATAAAAACTTTACAATAATAAAGCTTATAATCGTACAGCACAATAATAAGATATTCTACGTATTCTTAATACATTCGTCTACATTTATAATATTAGCAGGAATGAACTAGATTCATTAAAAAAGATTAAACATATCCATCTATATGTGTATATCCACTGGCAAAAGCTTTCAAAGGCTGTCCTTTTAATTTTTTTCAAATATGCAGCAGCATAAAACTCTGGAACATTCGCGCACAGCGCACTCCGCCAAATTACAGTCGCGCGTAAAAAAACATTTTCAGCGCTCTAAATACTGCCCTGTCGCAAATTAATCCGACCTCCATTTGTAGGTCAGAACGACACATGCCAAATTAAAACTTACGGGCTTTGCAATACGAATTACTTTTGAATATTGCCTGCGTATGTAACATTTGACGTCGTTTAATACTACAGTATATCTCCGAGATCGATAAGGCTCAGACTATAGGTTCTTTTATGGTTGTATAAAGGAAACGGATGTCATTTATATCGGATACGTATAGATATTGATGCGCCGTTTTGAGCTTTATGACCTACGTCATAGGTTGTTCGGTGGGAACGGGTGAGAGGCGTCTATACTATGTCTTTAGGATGGGTATTGTTTGTACAACAGGCTGCTTGCGACTTGATTCTCGGATATAGTGTTTGGTATCGAACTACGTATATACATTTTACGGATATTCTATATTTATCCGTTAATACGGATATTAAATGTACTAATAGTATAGAAAGTAGTTGTCTGTTTGCTGTTCGTGTAATTCTGATTTTAATGTATGTATTATGAAAAATTAATGTATGTATGAAGTGGTAAAGTTAAGAATAGAGGTCTGGGGAAGGATATAGGACAACTTTCGACTGATCCGATTCTAATGTAATTTGGCACGGATATTATGGACATTACGAACTGAAAGCGAACCGTCTGTTTTCACCTCGGCTATACGCATTTACTCATTCACTCAAGATATTATAATCATACTGTTAAAATACTGTTAAAACATCATACTGTTAAAATTCTTTATATTTACCAACATATTACAGCTTAATAATCGAAATTATTAACATATATAAATATATCTCATAGTGTGAAGAATCAGTGCATTTTTTTAATACATAAGAAATATTAAATATTATATTTATTACATTATATCAAAGTTAAATTGTCGGCTGAGAAAACTACGCTGGCTCAGTGCGGCTTAGTCGTTATAACTTTTAACGTTTAAACGAAGAAATGCATCTGTTAATTTAATAACTAGTCCTTGTAACAGTCTTGGTGGCAATTGGTTATCGTTTGTATGGTAGGTCTTAGCGACAACGCGTGATTGTCCAACGATAGAGACGTAACTGTTGAGTCAATGTCCATTCTTACTTTTATTATATACTAGCGACCCGCCCCGGCTTCGCACGGGTGCAGTGAAAAAATGGTTATGGTGGGTTATCCCTAAGAGATAGACATATACCATCGCGACTTTTTTGTGGATTTTTGTAAGTTGTACAATACTGTAGTACATTATTTTGGTCTATCTCGTAGGGTTCAGCCAGCGTTTGCAATATAAGCGCAAAAAAACGTGCTTATTTACGACATCACATTAGAAACCTTTAAATTTATCAGTGTTTCTCTACTATATTATGCATTTATTATACATACAAACCTTCCTTAAGAATCACTCTATCTATTAAAAAACCGCATCAAAATCCGTTGCGTAGTTTTAAAGATCTAAGCATACATACGGACATACAGCGAAAGCGACTTTGTTTTATACTATGTATTGATTGATAGGATTTAATACTACTCTATGATTTAGGATTGATAGGCAGAATGTGTTTGAAATAAGAGGGTTTTTTGTTTTACTGTTTTTAATGACTGAATATAATATAATGAAGATTAACATAAAAATATGGTTTTATTAAAATTCGCCATCGCCAACAGTAACGAAAATCGTAACTAAAAGCACCTACATATATACATATATACAAAATTACGTCAACGTGTGAACTAAAAATTAAAACAAATATTATGACTAAGAAACAAATATTGTGTTCTAGACTGTATTTATATATCTATACTAATATTATAAAGAGGAAAGATTTGTTTGTTTGTTTATTTGTAATGAATAGGCTCCGAAACTACTGGACCGATTTCAAAAATTCTTTCACCTTTAGAAAGCTACATTATCCCCGAGTAACATAAACTACTTTTTATCCCGGAAAAATCGACAGATCCCACGGGATGCGCAATAAAGGCTTCGCTCAAAAACTACTGCACAGATTTTCATGCGTTTTTCATTAACAGATAGAGTGATTCTTGAGCAAGGTTTGCGGTATTTTTTATCTCGGAAAAAATGGATAGTCCCACGGGAAGGCGAAATAAAACCTTCGCGGCATAAACCGACTTCCGCGCATATGTAGCCGTGGGCAAAAGCTTATGACCTATGAACCCTCTATAGACCCAATCCCGAAATCCACGCAGGCGAAGCCGCGGGCAGAAAGCTAGTAATAGATATAAAGAACAAATTAGTATCAGACAATCCAAGGATTAGTTATGTGATGAAGACGCTTCGGAATCGCGGAACAAAAAATGGTCGTTAAAAACGGTTTATCTTTAGAAAGCTCATTTCTAATGTAGAATAAAATAATAAACAAATAAAGAAAAATACCTAGATACAAAACTGGATTGAACCAGACCTCGGATAGAAGGATGGTGCCGAGACTTCAATATAGTCGTATATATGTTTGATAAAATTTATAAGCACTGCTGTTATAGAAAAATATAGAGTTTAACCATAAATTTGTGATTTAGAGAATAATTGGCTTTATCGATTTATAAACTCTTTAGTTATGTTTCATTTATACACTACGCTCATTAAAACGTTCGATCAATAATTAAAGTATCAAGGTGAGCCTTGATACTTCTTTAATTATTGAACATGTGAATTGATATTATTGGTTATAATAGCTGTACTACACAACTTCAAGGACAAACATAATAATTTTCAATTGCAGTAGAAAAACCGCCTTTATTACGAGGGCAATAAGATCTGTATATTGGTGGTTATTCTACGAGTAGAGATGACAGTTTTGTTCATTGTACTTGATACATTATAGCTTATTATAGCTGCACTACATAACTTGAAGGACAAACATTAAAATTGACATTTGTAGTAAAAAAACCATTACTATTTCAAGGGAAATAAGAGCTATATATTAGCGGTTATTCAACGAGTAGAGATGATAGATTTGACATTGTACTTATTACATTAAATATAAACTCTATCTTAGGCTCCATTTTATTTTCGATATAACAAAGTTGGCCAAAAACCCACATGTTAAAGTAACCATAATTTGTCACTATAAAAACCCATGCATTTGTTCCTCTTCATCGCATCCGAAATATCCGTCTGCGCGATATTTAAAATATCATTCGTCATTTCATATCCGAACAGATCTCTACATCCCTATATCCGACATGTTTCCGTTTGATTGCGATTGTATGATGTCTTGTTTTGTATTTATTTCTCTGAAACTGGTACTTACTTATTTTTGTTTCGAAATGAATAGCGTGGGAATCGTCTGCGAAGGGAGCTGCGAATTCGTACCAGCTGTACATGACTTGCGTCCAACGGATATTTTTAATACAGTTGAATGTGAAGGGATTTTCGGCCGGAGATAATTTCGAAGTACGTGGTTTGAACTTCAAGCGATTTTCCAGTAGATATGATATTATGCTATTTATAATATGTTTATGATAATATGTTTTAAGATTAACCCATAGCCAGAATTTAAATTTAAATTAATTCCATCGGTTTATTCGCATCGTCTATACTATCAATAACAAGTAAATTGTTATAGCATTAGCAAATAATGTGTCAATAACACTGGCCAATGTCATTATAAAGAGTAGAGGGCTTAGGAGCGATCCCTGAGGGACGCCTAATGGTTTACATAGTCAAGAAGACCACGTAACACAGTTCTTCGAATTGTAATTATATGAACGGCGGCTTCCAACAATAGGAAATCCAATAAGAAAATCATAAGGTGGGATGTAGCTAGTTACGTAGTCCGCGAAGCCGTACCAGCAACCAAAAGTTCGAACTTCATTAATTATATTCCTACGTAAAAGTTGAAAAGTTGTTAAGGGAAATTATTAGGGCATCTTCAAGCCTCTCAGTGGGATGTGAGTTGCGGGTATATGACTTTTAAATAAGTAGCATTTTAAATACAAACCGAAAAGGCACTTTAAAACTAACGAAGTAAATTTTATTTTCGGATTTATTTACTACTAGCGATCCGACCCGCCTATTACACAAGTAAATCTTGCTCTTGAATCTTACTTATTCCTATATCTTACTTATTGCTCCAAAAAGCACGATAATATGTTGAGTAACATAAAAAGTTTATATAAACATCCAGAGGAAAAGAGTTTATTTTATATCGTGTAAAGATATTCGAAGCTTTTTTTTTTGGCTGCCCTGTCACATGGCCTCGTGATTTTTTTGAATTGTTTTTTGTATTCACGAGGAATCCTTGGGCAACGTGATCACGTTGGCATTGCTAACAGCACCTTTGCCACTTACCCGGGAATATACTATTTTTTACGAAATATAAAATCTTCGGCCTTATTATGTCCAATTTTATAACTATATTATTCATTAAAAACTATTAATACTTCCTTTTAAAATCCAATTGTCAGGATGTGTCATCAATACAATGATGTCTCAAAAACTCATCACGAGACTATAATACCTATATTAAAAAAGAGCGTGATGAATATATTATTTGAGACGTGACTAATATATTGTATGTTTATGTTCTTTCACTTTAAAATTTAAGTATTATATTGTCATATGTCTGCTATATCATATAAGACAAATGTATCTATAATCGATTGTATTCCGTTCTGTGTGTCAAATAAATGAATCGCGAAGTCGTCTAGACGATAGAACATGACGATCGATATTGTACAATTAATTTCGATATTGTTTTAAGTGTGGTTGGCTCGGGAATGGCGTTAGTATGTAGATTAATTATAGAAACGAGAACTAATATCCGTACAAAATGGCGATTTCACAGCCCTGCAATTTCGCTCATTATTTATTTATGTAAGTAAAGTGCTGAGCAACTAGTTATAGTATTAAGTTTAAGAGGTGTGGAGTAGTGGCGATGCTTACTAAATATATTTTACATAATCTAGAAAATTATCTAAATGAGTAATAATAAAAAAGTATTTACTCTTTCTGACTTAAATATTTGAAATCCCGACTACTACCTCGTAATATTATAAGCGCGAATGGTTGTAGTAGGTATGTATAACATCCATCCTGTTTGTTACTCTTTCACGTAAAACCTACTGAATAGATTTTAAAGAAACTTTACAAAATTGTACATCAGAATAACACATAGGCTACAATTTAGATAGATAGATAGATATAAAGTTTATTTTGCAACAACACACACATTCATACATATTATATGGCGAATATATTACAAAGACATACAATTTTAGTAGTAATGGACGTGTGTGCAGCAGCAAGAAGGGTCAAGGCTCGGCGTAAAATTGCCTTACAACAAAGCACCGATTTTCAGCCGTCACCCAGAGATAACGCGGACATCGGCAGCCGTGCTATTGAGAACAGAACGAAAGTTTGTGTGTGTGTGTGTGCGTGTGTGTGGAATGTGCAAGTCAAATATATACATGTAGAATATTAGTATAAATATGAAATAAATACAAGTAATTTACCATTAATACCATTACCATCCACGCTGTAAGCCTTCCTTGAAGGAAATCAATATGTTAGATAATATTAATTAATAATAATAATATATATAATAACCAAAAAAAAACTCAGATCACTACTACCGCACCAGGATCCATACCGCTACCAAGTCGGAATACCCAACCTCTGCAGTGCAAGTAAGTGAGTGCGTAAACTTAGCTTGAAAGTACTTTTAGAAGTTAGGTTCCGAATGGGCGGCGGCAGGTCGTTCCAGCACTTGGTAGCTTGAAACCTAAAACTACCGCGGAATGCCACCGTGCGGTAACGATAGCTTACAAGTGGCGCCCGAAGCGGTCTAAGTTTATACCTGTCATTAGGCGTTGTGAACTTGAGTTTCTCAAATAAATATTCGGGTGTTTTGTGCTTTTTCACATCAAATACAAGGCATAAAAGGTGCATCCGCATACGCATCTCCACCTTTAACATTGACGCAGCATCAAAGAACGGAGAAACATGAGCTCGAGGTGGCACATTGAAGCAAAACCTGCAGCACGCGTTTTGAACGCGCTGGATCAATTATCGCGTTCTTGACAGCAAACGCGGGCCTATCACAATGTCCCCGTAATTAAGCTTGGAAAGTACCAACGATTCACATAGCATCACACGTGTTTTTAAGCTAAGATATTGTCGTATCTTATATACTATTAATTATGAAGATATTGCGTGAATTGTACAATATACGATGATAAATGTTTTGTGTTATAATTTGTGAACTGTCTTAGAGAATTCAACACCTAAAGGAGCGTCAGTATGTGTGGAAGTTGATCTTTTT
The DNA here is from genome assembly GCA_036419045.1 of Scirpophaga incertulas. Classification (NCBI taxonomy): domain Eukaryota; kingdom Metazoa; phylum Arthropoda; class Insecta; order Lepidoptera; family Crambidae; genus Scirpophaga; species Scirpophaga incertulas. The sequence goes on along the minus strand of CM071641.1, from coordinate 3,923,095 downwards.
TAAAATTAGAAACATGAAAATACACATCTGAATAAATTAAATGACAATTTTTAAGGTTGTACGACGCGGGTGTAAATTTAAGTTTTTGTTTTAAACTGAACTTCAATGGACAATGGATAAAAAGCCTTGATTTTGGACTGAATCATCTAACTTCTTGTTAAATACGATTAAATAAAGTACTCGTTATTAAAGTGTTTTCACAGATTTAGTATTTTAGGGTTCTGTAAGTATATGATTATTTTGCAATCCGTCTGTCGGTTAAGACTCATCAAGTTGAAATTAACATTTAATATTTAAATCTACAGACCCTCGAAGCTGTAAAAATTGAGCTTCTAAATTAAAGCAATCAAAAGACAAGGCCGTCGAGCCTCATTTTACAACTGTTCTTATGGCATATAACGTAAACCTAGAATTATGCAACTTCGTCAATATAGTACAAGTAAAACAAGTAAATCTCCGAAAATCGTCAATTTGATGTTTCATCACAAAATGTTGTGATTAGCATAAAACTTTGTAACCTAAATTAACAGGCTTTTTTATTTTGTATCAATTTTTTGCCTTCATCTACAGCGCGGACATGCATTTTATCTTTGCAAAAAAGAAATGTGGGTGCTCTGTTTAACATATTACTTCATACTGGCAGGATGTATTTTACATATTAATCATATTCTGATATTTCGCATATACATATATGCTTGAGTCATATACTCGGGGTTGTGTCGGAATGTAAATTATTTGTAAATTAAATTTAATGTATATGGAAATAGACATACATACATATATGTCACGCCTTGTTCCCAATGGGTAGGCAGAGACCATCTCTCTCCACTTGCTACGATCCTGGCACACTTCTCTTGCTTCCTCCACTTTCATGAGCGTCTTCATGCATGCTCGTCGGTTGCGAGTACTCTTGACTTGATTCGTCCTATCATTCTTACATTAGGCAATATGATCTATGAGGATTTACATAATAACACTCAGTTGTAATTTATATAATGTATAATAATACTAGCAGCCTTTCCGGCTTTGCACGGGTAAGGAATACATATTTCCTCGCGCTGAAATCTATATTACATCGTACTAGCTGGCGCCTTCCACTTCGTCTGCGTAGGATTAGTATTCACACAATATCTTTAAAAAGTATAACCTATATGTTATTCTGATATATAGGCTATATTATCGTAAAGTTTTATTAAAATACATTTAGTAGTTTTTACGTGAAAGAATAACAGAAAGAACAAAATTGCGTGTTTTATAATATTAGTAGGGATGTTAATCAGGGACAATGAAGCCTTCTAATTTAAATCAGTCTAGTGGTTACCGAATTTTCCCATAGGAAAGAAATATTTTACCGCGGTAAAAATATAATATAGCCAATGTAGTGTGTGTATGTGTCTGCATTTTGATTCGGTGTAGTGTGTGTATGTATTTTGATTCAAAATAATGTGTGTATGTGTCTGCACTTTGATACAGTGTAGTGTGTGTATGTGTATACATTTTGATTCAAAATAATGTGTGTATGTGTCTGCACTTGATACAGTGTAGTGTGTGTATGTGTATGCATTTTGATTCAGAGTAATGTGTGTATGTGTCTGCACTTTGGTACAGTGTAGTGTGTGTATGTGTATGCATTTTGATTCAGAGTAATGTGTGTATGTGTCTGCACTTTGGTACAGTGTAGTGTGTGTATGTGTATGCATTTTGATTCAGAGTAATGTGTGTATGTGTCTGCACTTTGGTACAGTGTAGTGTGTGTATGTGTATGCATTTTGATTCAGAGTAATGTGTGTATGTGTCTGCACTTTGATACAGTCTAGTGTGTGTATACACTTTGATTTTATTTTTACCCGATCTTACTAGAAGGTTATGCTGGGTGTGTTGGGTTCGTATTTACTATGAGAATGACCCTGAATAAATCGAAATAAAAAAATAGAGTAATTACAAAACTAAAAAACTTTCCGCGTCATTTAGAAGTGAAAAGAACCTAAAACAAGAAAATCATAGCAATTAGGTACCTATTTTATTTTAACTGTTATAATGATTTATGTATACTTATAATAAATCTGTAGAGAGGTCAATTCTGTACATGAAATATATTTCCAAAATAACTATCAGGGGGTGATTAGGGATCGACACTAATGCCGAAAATGCAATCAGTAAACTTTTTGTCTGTCTGTCTGTCTGTATAACCGTTATAGAAACAAAAACTATTCGACGGATTTTAACGAAGGTACAATTATTTTTCATACTCCTGAGCTGGTTATAGTCTACTTTTCATCACGCTACAATCAATAGGAGTAGAGCAGTGAAGGGAAATGTTGGGAAAACAGGAGAAGTTACTCCATTTTTTAAGCTTTCTATCGCGTAAGCAACCTTAATGGTTAAAGCTACTATGTATGACGGAAAAGTTCTCTTTAAAGTTATATAAAAATATCCTACGACAGTATATGTCTATCTTTTATGGTTGACTCACAATAACTCGTGTAACTTCCGATAGCTCAACTCTTACGTTTATAACACTTTCAGTCATTAAATGCTACCTAAAAATACGATTTCATGAGGACGAAGTCGTGGGCACAGCTAGTTTTAAATAAGAGCGCAATCTGAGCCTGAGTATGTCCCAGTCACAATCATGTCAATCGCGATGCGGGTGCGCCTCTCCCACGGGACGCGGGACGCCGCGGGCCTGGCTGGATGGAGCTGGGCCACGGCCGGTCGTAGCTCTCATTGCGTAACGTACGCTGTTAGCTATTTAACGTACGAGCTATAATAAAAGCAGAATTATAAAAAATTACCGTATCCCTATCAAATAAATCAACTATTGTTTTAATGTTTATATTTCAAATACAGACATTCTTACTTTACTTATATTATAAAAGCTAATGTAAATCTATTGCGTGGTACTGGTGGAACTCAAACTAGACAAAAGTCTGTATCTCGAGTCCCGCAGGTGTGTATAACAGTATAGTGTTATATTTTTGAATATTTTATATTGTAATAACACAAACTATTGTGTTTACTAAAGGATATTTGCCATGCCACTTACATTGCATAGCTTGGAGGAGGCTTTTACCCAAAGGGGGTCCATACAAAAAGAAAAATTTTAAATAGCAAATTATATTAATTTTTAGAGTCAAAAATTTTAGATTTATTCTAATTATAGAATTAGAATTAGAATTGCATTTTCAATTATAGAATTGAAAATGCAATTCTAATTCTAAAAATTTAATGTGAACTATAATTTTATCGAAACTATAATTATCTATTTTTTTTAATCTATACTTGTAATCTAAAAATTAACTATATTATTAATAATATTATTGTACCATATTTTTTGCATGGAATAAAAGAAGCTTTTAAAAAAAAAAAAGGATATTTCGTAAATTTAAGACTGGCAACACCTTTTCCCGCATTTGGCCGCTATTGGTTTAACTAGAATTATGACAAAATGGCGGGGTACCGAGGTTTGCTCGGGCCAAAAACAAATTCGGAGACCATTCTTATTTTAGCTACAGGCGTGTTAAGACTAGTTGTAGAATCTATGTCCAATTGTTGTCTGACTTTAAGCTAATATTATTATTGTAAGTAGGTACATGAGTTACAGTAAAAGTAATAGTTGTATATATTAAGTCATTTTTATTTGTAATAATAGTTATATTAATTAAACAAGACGATGATCTAGAACAGTGAGTTCCAAAATGGTCTATATCGACTCCTAGACAAGCAGCAAGGAGTTTACGTCAAATCAAAAAAAAAAATTTGGTGGTCCATGAAATGAAAATGGGGTTCATAATAATGGATCTCAACATACACTTATAGTATCTCTACTTATACTATCTTCTTATATAAAGACATATACATTATTTTAAAAAATATTATATATGTTTATAGATTGTTGTAAGTTCTAGGATGCAGGCATTCAATACCAGGTAAGTATGTGGTGTTCAGCACGTAGCCGTTCTCGTTGCTTAGCAACTTATTATTGTTGAACAATGTCTCAATTTTCTTTATTTCTTTAAAATAAACCTATTATTATTTACATTGGGGTTTCTGTCGAAAACAAGGGGGTCTACCCAAAAAAGTTTGGGAACCTCCGGTCTAGAGCCTGGAAAAGCTACTTTTTAATGCATATAAATTGCTGTTAGGATTTGATAAAATAGGGGAAAAAGTTGGTATAAGGTTGGTGGAAAATATGGTCATTTTTAAATCTAGAACATAAAAAAAATATTTTTTACATATTAGATATAAATAAATGCGACACTCAAAGTTTGTAAAAATTTTACCCTAAAAAGGGGTAAATATAGAGGATGAATGTTAATTTTTTTGACTAGATTCAGAGACTAATATAAGTTTGAAATTTTTACCATGGTAAATGTATTTTCACCACATTAGGTTAGCCGTGAAATGAGACAGAGACAATTTTATGAGAATCCAGCAAGAATCTTTTTGAAAAATAAATTGATTTGTCAATTTTTTCAAAATGATTTATGAAGCTGGAGTGAGTGGAGATACGGGACGAGGAAGACCTAGGCGAACATATTTATATGTTCATATATGCCGCTGACCATGGCTTGCTTTACAATGTGAAAAAGAGCGAATGCATGGTCTTTCAGGCGCGACGGAAACTTGATAATATACCACCTATCAGGCTTGGAGGGTGCGTGCTAAAGAATGTAAATCAGTTTAAGTACTTGGGACATCTCATAACGTCGAGCCTTAAGGACGATGCTGACATTGAAAGAGAACGAAGAGCATTATCCGTTCGAGCCAATATGATAGCTCGCCGATTTAGTCGGTGCTCGAATAATGTAAAAATCACACTGTTCCGGGCATTTTGTACTTCTCTTTATACTTGTAGTCTGTGGCTCGATTATACGCAGAGGCAATATGATGCCCTGCGTATACAGTATAACAATGCGTTCAGGATGCTCTTGAGGTTACCCAGATTTTGCAGCGCATCGGGCATGTTCGCCGCTGAGCGCGTAGACTGCTTCCATACAGTAATGCGTAAACGGTGTGCATCCTTGGTGGCCAGGGTGCGAACCAGTACAAACAGCGTCCTGAGAACATTTGCCGATCGTTTTGACTGTCAGTACTTGAACCACTGTAATATGGTTCACCTACTGACTAAAACTAAGATAAATTTTTGAGTTTATAATTAATTTATTTACCTATATTTTAAATTTAAATTAATTGAATGAATACGAATATATTGAATTTGACATGCTTAATTATTTTTATATACATATTATTATTATATTATTATGTTTATTTTGTAATAAAATTGTTATTAATTTAGCTGTATTGTATATAGGTATTTATTGTCATATAGGTATCATATAACTTTTAAAATTAATTTAATTGTAATCCTAATATTTAATCTAATTTTGTAATGTAATGTATTGCCGAATTTTGTATGAACTGTTTGTAAAATTTTTGTATTTAATATGGGTGTGGATTATGCCTGAAATAAAGATTATTATTATTATTATTATTATTATATTTCGAACAAATCGAAAGTGTCCTCAAAAAAGGCCAGGTCAGAAGTACCCGCAATCGTCGAGCATGTATGAGGAATGTTATGAAAGTAGATGAAGCGAAAGAGATATGTAAAGACCGTAGCAAGTGGAAAGACGTAATCTCTGCCTACCCCCGTGGGAAAAAGGCGTGAGTGTATGTATGTATGTAATTTTGCTTCTAGTATCATGGATTTTGATTATTGCCATGACTTTAGCATTTATTTGGTGCTAGCGAAGGGGTTACGCCCTGATTACGGTCCTAACAATTTTTGCAGTAAGTAATAAGTTAGCAGTTTTGTTTTAATAGCTAATTTAAGTAAACGTGTAAAATAACAGATAAATAATAACGTCAAATTATCTGTGTTTGTCATTTTGAAGTACCGAATCTAAAGAGGTATTTTTGGAAAATATAATGAGGATTTTCTAAGAAAAATACTTATGTTACATTATTTGTACTTGAATTCTTCTTATTCTGAAATGTTGTGACCAGTATAGGACAAAATTTCGTCTATCGAAATAAAAGAATCGCTAAAAATGTATCCCTTTAAATACGCGAAGGGTCTTTGGACATTAAACTTTTTCCTGTAAATTTCTGTGAAGAGAAAATGTAGCTTCAGTTTGAAGGAATCTTTTCCAAACAATTCACAGAAATACTTAATATTTCTGGCTAAAAATAGATCCTTCTTATATTAAAACTTATGCACCCGGAATATTACGTGTGTATATATTAACACCACTTTTGGTTCATATCTTCGCTTGCTTTATATACGATTTTCCCATAGGAAAGATATATTTCATAATGGTAAAAATTATGCTGTTTCGGTTTCCGCGTCTCAAATTATCCATGTTACATCAGAATTGGTTTAGTCGTTTTTATCGGAATTGCTCATAGGTAAAGGATATTTTTGATCGTAAAAATTATGCGGGTTTGAAACTATTCCGTAAAAACATGTACGTGGGCGAAGTCACGCGCGAGCAACTAGTCCTAAATATTCTCATGGCCACGTAAATATAACTAAGGTCGAATGAGAATGGATCATATCGAAATATCGGCTAGGTGATAAATCTCGTAGTCACTAACACAGGCGAAACAGCGTCAACAGTAAATGTCAACTGATGTTGATCAGATGAGGAGTGGAGTTTTGTTGACATTTATAAATGCCAGTTGTTTGCACTCTCATTATAATCAGAGTGAAGCGACGTTATGCGAGGTTGAATTTCGGATGGGTGAACTATGAAATTTCATGGGTTATTTATTTATTTATTTTCTAATTTAGCCATACAGCCTTCAAGGCTAAGTCGGCTTACAAATATTTGCCTTAATAAAATTAAAAAAAATAACTAGGTAATAATATTATTGTCTACATCACACTGTCTGAGAAACAGAATGTATAATATAACTAAGGGTTGTGTAACTTAAAGGGGCTGTAAATGCGGAACTGAAAATGTTATGTGAAGAAAAAGAATAGATTTTCCTTGGGACAGTTGGTTTCAGACATAACTTCCTCGCGTAAGGGTTCGTTCCTAGAACATTCCAACAATAAATGATAGAGATCTTCAAATTCTAATCACGGTAAATTCAATACTAGATTGAGCTGTTCAAGTTCCGCCAAATGGTGTAATTTTATTTAGTCGGATAGCAATAGAGAGAGAATGAAGACGTCGATACTCGCTTCGGTCATGTTTCACTATTAATGCAACGCTATCTCTTTCCGTCCCGTAATTTTTGTATATTATGTTTCATTCACTAATAATGTCGTAAAATATTCAAAGGTACTTAACATGCAAAGCAGGGTTAGTTTTAAACATTTAGGATATGCGTTGTCTATAGGAATATATCATTGGTTGAAACTATGTTTTCAAATTTATAATAGTAAATATTATATATATGTATATTATATATTTAAATTTATAAATAATTTTTGTTTACCATTATCATAACAAAACAACATATTTCTTTTGCTAAACTATAAAATAGAAACAATATAAGGCGCTATATTTATTTACCATTATCATAACAAAATAACATTCATTAAATAGTTCGCTGGAAATGGGTGTTATTTTCCATTTATATGATGAATGTCATTACTTTTATTATCAAGAAAATATTTTTCAACAGATAATACTTATATTGACTTCTTTTAATTTATGTATTTAATATCGACTCTAATTATGCGCACTTGTTATTTCGTCCGATATGTAGAACTAGCTGTGCCCGCGACTTCGTCCGCGTGGAATAGTTATTTTGCGCACCTCAGCTGTTACCCGATCTTGACAACGCGACATATCCAAATTTGGTACCATAAAAACGGTCATTGTGACTAAACCTTAAAAGATAGACATATGCCGTCGCGGACTTTTTTTTAGATCATGTATAGAGGAATAATTCTTTCATACATATTTTTTGTGTATCTTGAACCGTTTTCGCAGCGCACGCAAAGAAAGCCTTCAAAAATGAATAATTTTCCCCGTTTTTTACACATTTACCGCTCTGTCTTTGCTCCTATTGGTCATAGCGTAATGTTATTTAGCCTATAGCCTTCCTCGATAAATGGACTATCCAACAAAAAAAGAATTATTCAAATCGCACCAGTAGTTTCGGAGATTAGCGCGTTCAAACAAACAAACAAACAAACAAACAAACAAACAAACAAACTCTTCAGCTTTATATATTAGTATAGATAGGGTACTTCCCTCTATATTAGAAAAGATCTAAAAGCATATAACTATGATAGCTTATGCATTAAATAGTCGGAACCATCATGTTTAAGTGCATTAAATAACAAAAATAATATAAAATTAGTTTCAAAATATTCACTTTTTTAATCTATACGTAAAACAAGAGCGAAACATAGGCCGCCATGTGGTGACGTCATAAGGTACTGTAAACTTATGCGTGTCAATGTCATTATGAATCATAGTACGTATAAAGCCGCAAAACAATAAAAAAGTTTGTAGGTTGCTTTTTTAATGTAAGAGAACGTTATAAATACGTAAGTTAAATTGAAATCGCACGTGAATCACACTATGGAAAGCAGTTTTGTAAAAGGAAATAGTACGAATTTACCAAAAATAAATGCATTAATGGTCGGAAAATTCTTTGCTGCAAATCTCGACTTTTGTTTTGCCGAGTTACGGAGTATTAAAACATCGATGTCAGTATTACTCTTTTATTATTATTCCTTTATTAGTTGTTTATATATAAAAGATAATAACTCATTTTTAAATTATGAATATAATAATACATAGCATCAAACATAGAGCTTTGTTTATTATTTACATGCCGTATTGACGTCATCGCTACAGAGTAACAACTCGTGCGGCGCCTTCGTCTAATTACGCGCGAAATTTGAAAATATTAAATTTTAATGCAATTTTTATAGTACTTAACGTGCTATAGAGTGTATAAAATTTTTATATTTTTACTATATGGTTTACTGACACGCACGGATCAAATTAAGATTCTTTTCAAAAAAGAGATTAATTCCCTATTATGTTTACAGTATTTTAGGTTATGTCAACTTCATTTTACTGTCTATATTAAATGAAAGAGTTTCTACCGCAGGCAGGTTGTGTAATTACAATTAAATTATAGACATCCACATCGGATTGTCCTACATCTAACACATAGAATCGCATGCATTAAAATGTGTAATAAATTACCAGAATACATAAAGGTTCTCCCATATAACGCAATTAAAAAAAGAATTGCAATTCTGGCTCTTGCCGAGAACATTTTACTCTACGGACGAATTTTTCAAATATAAATCATAGATATTAAACGATCATGAAGTGTTGCTATTGTATAAATATTAGATGACGCGGGTAAATGTAATAAGGTAGATGACTACAAATGATTATGGCCGTTTTTATACTATAACTAGCTTTCGGCTTCGCCCGCGTTATATTCGAATTTCCCACAGGAAGGATATGTTTTAACAATACTGCCATACAACTTTCACCCCCTTTTTTTCAACCTTTCTCAACCCTTTTCTGCTTTAAAAGGCAGCCTCTGTCCTTTCTCAGCCTTTAGACTATCTGTGTACCAAATTTCAATTAAATCTGTTCAGTGGTTTTGACAATATTTTCATACAACCTATTATCCCTCCTTTCAACCTTTTACAACCCTTTATAACGTTTTTTGTATAAAAAAAAGAAGCTTGTGTCCTTTCTCGGGCTCTAGACTATCTGTGTACCAAATTTCATTTAAATCGGTTCAGTAGTTTTGGCGTGAAAGCGGAACAGACAGACAGACAGACAGACAGAGTTACTTTCGCATTTATAGTATTAGTATGGATTATCTGATTTGAGCAATTTATATCTCATGAAAGTATGTCAATGTAGAAATTTCAGTTTAATTATTAATTTATATTGTTTTTAGGTCTCTAAGAAATTAGCAATTATTATTTACGTAATTCTAATGAAACGAACACATTTCTAGCATTCTCACATTAAATGTAACATTTTTTTATATAGAAAGTATACCTATAAACGGACAAATAACAAAGTTATTTTAAAATTTGTTTATACACCCATACAAATTTGACGAGTTTACTTAGTTATGACGTCACTGAAGAGATGTAGGTGGACTGTATATAGGAAAACCGCCAGTTCAGCCAAACACAATGGTTTATTAATTTCCACAGTTCAAATTACATTACGTAATTTACTATCAACTATTTATGCAGTATGCACGATACAAATTATATTATAATTAGTTAATACAATAATAATATTGAGAGGTTAATTGACACGACCGTACAATGCGGTGTCCTAAGATGGAGAGGGGCGGGAAGCGCTATACCAATAGTGATGTGCACAACTCATAGTGTTGGGTAACATGCCAACATACTGCGGCCTCAGAAAATATGCTTGTACAATTATTTATAAGAGAAAATTACTATCTATTTTAATATACTGTACTATAACAATTAACAAATTATTATCTATTTTAATACACTGTACTATAACAATTAACAACCAAGTTGTTCTATTAGAGAATTTATACAAAGTGAGTAAGAGAAAACATTAATTGTTAGTGTGAACTTAATAATACAAACAAATAATATATTTTACTTAGCACAATATCAATGTTTTTGAAACGAAAACTTTACTTAATATTAATCTCAAGCAATAAATGAAATTCACTTAGTTACCTATTACATGTAGGACTAATCATCATATATTGGTAAAACAGATATTTTTGAAATTGAACGGACATGACATTTTCCATTAGGAGTCCTAACTTCTACGGCTCTTACGAGACCATCATGACCTGGAATTACCTTTTTTATTCTAGCCATTGGCCATGACATCGGAGGTACATTATCCTCTCTTAGAATTACAAGACTGCCAGTTTTTACATTTGGTAACAAATTTAACCATTTTGGTCGATTTTGTAGTGTGTTGAGATATTGTTTATACCACTTATTCCAAAATGATTGTTTAAGCTGAGTACATAATTGCCAATACTTAAGCCTATTTTGTGGTACATTTGTTATATTTCTTTCTGGATACATAGTAGGAGCCTTGCCAATTAAGAAATGGCCAGGAGTCAAATAACCAAAATTATTTTCATCATTTGTAGATAAAGGTAGAAGTGGTCTAGAATTTAAGATACATTCAATTTCTGTTAGTATAGTGTCAATTTGTTCATAAGTTAATGATTGACCTTGCATAATTCTTTTTAAATGATATTTGGTACTTTTCACTGCAGCCTCCCACAACCGCCAAAGGTAGGTGAATATGATGGTATAAAATGAAAATTAATGCCATGTTGAGCTGCATATTGGCAGACCTTACTTTGGTGACCGTGTGAGGATTGCAGATTATATAGTTCAGTTAATTGGTTCCGTGCTCCTTTAAAGGTACTGGCATTGTCAGAGTAGATTTCCCTGGGCAACCCCTTTCTCGCAATGAATCTTCTAAGACACGCAAGATAAGCTTCAGTAGTGAGGTCAGAAGTAAGCTCAAGGTGTATAGCCTTTGTTGCAAAAAACAAACAAAGACGCAAATGTACCCTTTTCCCTCTACGGAACGTCTCACGCGCGAAAGTTTTACTTTAATAGGGCCAGCGAAATCCACTCCCACCTTCTCGAATGGCTGGCTCATAGCAGTCACTCGATCAGTTGGCAGGGAACCCATCAACTGCTTGCTGGCTTCTGCCTTATTTCTAAAACATGTTATACATTTTTTTGTAATCTTTTTAACATACATTAAACCATTAGTAATCCAAAATCTTTGATTTAAATTCGACAGTAACAGTTTTGGACCTGCATGTAAAAGCCTTTCATGTTCAAATCTAACAATACACTGAGTAATAGGTGACTCTTTGGGTAGAATAGCCTGATGCTTTTGTGTATAAGGTATATTGGAGTGATGTAAGCGCCCAGTTAGACGTAATATACCTGAACTATCAATAAAGGGAAACAAATTCTGTAAACTACCTTTGACCTTTTTATTATTTTTTATACAAGCTATTTCTTCTTTAAAATAAATTCCTTGTTCATTTTTAACAATTAACATTAAGGCTTCATTTAATTCTAAACCAGATAAATATTTATGAGCAGGCTTATTACCTTTTAAGCTGTTTATAAATCTTAAAATATATGCTAACACACGAGTCATTTTTTGGATGCCAGAATAATTGCGTATATTATCAAATAAATCATTGGATACCTGACTGCTTGAGAATGCTGACACAGAGATCGCCTTTTTCTCGGGTATGTCCTCCGGCAAGTCTACATGGATTTTAAATTCATAGTTAGTGTCATGCAAAAACCTGGGTCCACTCCACCATGCTGAGCATTCCGCAAGCTTGCTGGGAGGAACTCCTCTGCTGACATAGTCCGCAGGGTTTTGGTCGGTTTTGACATAAAGCCAATGACAGCCAGAAGTTTTATTAACAATAGCTTTCACTCTGTTCGCCACGTAAGCATTAAGACGCATAGCTTCGGTGTGCAACCAAGCAAGTACTATTTTTGAATCCGTGAATAAATAAGTATCTTTTATATTAACTTTTAAACTTAATGTTCTTTTAACTTTAGTGACTAAAATAGATAACAGTAAAGCTGCGTTAAGTTCTAAGCGTGGCACAGTTGCATTTTTGTTTTGAAGCGGATTGATGCGTGATTTCGAACAGAGTAAATGCATTTTTACCATACCTTTGGGATCTATTACTCTCAGGTACACACAGCATCCATATGCCATAGAACTGGAGGCATCTGAGAAACCTATGAGCTCAAGAGTATCTGCATCTGATACAGATATATTTCTATTTATTAAGATTGGTTCCATTAAAGCTAGACTTGAACAAAATTGAAGCCACTCATTTTTTACATTGTAATCAGGTGTGGAATCCCAGTCTGTTTTGGAAGACCATAATTTCTGCATAATAGCTTTAGCTTGTACAATGATAGGAGATACAAGCCCCATGGGATCATAAAACTTTCCTATATATGACAGAATATCCCTCTTTGTGAAATAATCGATATTAAATGACTTTGGGCAATCAAATTTAAATTGATCACTTTTAATCAGCAATGTAAAACCTAATGCCCTAAAACTACAATCATCTTTTTGATGTTCAAAATCATTGAAGTTCTGTTCAGTTGACGGAATATCACTTAATAATCTGTTGTCATTGAAAGACCATTTGTGAGTATGAAAAGAACCCAAATGAAGCAGCTGCCGTAGTTGCAACATACACTCCTTAACATTTTGAAGGTCATTATTACTGTACAAAATATCATCAACGTATGTATGATTATTTATTATATTTGAAGCTAATGGTAGTCTTTGTTCATACTTAGTAGCCAATTCTTGGAGACATCGGGTAGCAAGAAAGGTTGAGCTCTTCAAACCATAAGTAACTGTGTCTAGTTGGATACATTTTATTGTATCATTCGGAGTATCTCTCCATAAAATATTTTGTAAAGAAGTATGTTCAGGAATCACACGGATGTTTCTAAACATTTGTTTAATATCAGTAGTGAATGTGTAGCTACCAAATCTAAACAATAACAATATGTCAAATAGATCCCGCTGAATAACAGGCCCATTAAGTAATAAGTCATTCAATGAAACCTTTTTGTTGGTTTTCATTGAACCATCAAATACAGTACGTAGTTTGGTTGTTTTACTATGAAGTTTTAAGACTGCATGATGGGGTAAGAAGTAAACAGGATCTTTATCTAATTGATACTGATTTATATCTACATAATGGCCATGTTTTAAATCTATGTACTCATGAATAAATTTACTATATTGGTCAAAAAGGTAAGGGTCTTTATGCAATTTTTTTTCTAAATTAAGGAATCTTCTCAATGCGAGATTAAAAGAATCTCCTAAGGCCTCATTTACATCACTCAAGTGCAATTTTAAAGGTAATGCTACTTCAAATCTACCTTCCTTCAACCGAACAGTACTTTTAAAAATATATTCACAAAGTTCATGCTCTGAAGATTTTTCATTGAAATCTTCAGGGACACTTTCAGTTTTCCAAAAGTTAGTTAAAATATTATTTATATCATCATCACATGTAAAACATTTTAAGGTTACTTGTTGCAGACATTTGTAGATGCTATATGCATAGGTAGTGTACCTCCAATAATGTAACCGAACTGAGTGTTGATAAGATGTGGAAACTGTACACCGCAACACGATGTAGGTTGCTGAGAATTAGGCGGCACCATCACAGACGTACATGCCGATGACTCCTGGGGAAGCAGCACCTGGAATACCACATCTGCACCCATTAGCAAATCAATTTCGGCTGGTAGATAAAATTCTGTATCTGCCAATTTTACATTATTAGGTATGAAAATTTTACTCTTATCTAGTTTTGTCTGAGGTAGGTTACATGTCACCTGTTCTACTACATGGCAGTTAACAGAAATATTATAAGGGTTAGTTAGAGAATGAATTATTAAAGGTAAGCAATGCTTTAACCTAGTTTTAGAATTTGTGATACCCAATACATTGACATTAACAAGTGTAGGTTTCATGTCAAGCAGCCGCATAGCTCTCTCTGTTATGAAAGACAGCTGGGACCCACTGTCAAGTAGGGCTCTCAAATGAATTTCAGTGCCATCTCGAGCGAGAAGTTTGACCTTTGCTGTAGGTAAAAGAACATTATTATTATAAGCTGTCATGAAGACAGAAGATGAAGTGGCTACACTGCTGGAAATATTATGCGACAGTGAAGGACTATCGGTGTGATGCAACAGTGTATTATGTGCCTTTTTGCATTCCGCACAGCGAAAATGATATTGACATTTATTTTTATGTTTACCAAGACATATATTACAAAGGCCTTTATCTTTGACAAATTGAAGTCTCTTTGAGATTGGCATAAGTTTAAAATTATTGCAAACATGTAATTTGTGATCCAACTTACATAAGATACATGATTTGACGGGCTGATTTGTAGCGCTGAAAGCAGCTAGCCCTGCATCCTTTTGCTGGCGATGCTGGCCGGAAGACTTGTAGCCGGGATCAGCATTCTCAAGCGCCAGTGCTCGCTTCTCCATATAGGCGAGGAAGGCAGCAATAGTAGGCTCCTCCTCCGTGTCTCTCTCCATTTGGAAAGCTCTTGATGTATACATATCTAGTTTACGACACAATATACACAATATAATGGCATCCCAATATTTAACATTTTCATCAAGGTTTGACAAAGCAGCAATAATTTGCTTTATGTTACAAATAAATTCTCTTAAATTATTTGCTGTAGATTTAACAATAGGCTTAAGATCAATAAGAAAATTAATATGCTCACTAATTAACCTATATTTGTTGTTATATCTACTGTTTAAAATTTCAATAGCTTTACTATAGCTTTCTGGTGTTAATGGTAAATTTTTGATTAAATTAAGAGGCTCATCTGAGAGATAACATCTCAAATAGTACAGCTTTTGTATGTTGTCCAAATTACTGTTTTGGTCTATTATGGATTTAAACAAATTAATAAAAGGTATGTATTCTGCACACTTACCATTAAATGTATTCAAAACAATATTCGGTAGATTAATTTTGCAAGACACTGGGGTTGAAGGGGTGCGTTCCTTGGTGATGTTAATAGCATTGAGTTGCTGGTCAATTTTAGATAGAACTGAAAAGTACTTGTCTTCAACATCCTCTGGATTTTCACTATTATCGGGATCTAAAGCTAAAATTTTTACATTTGTTGACTCATATTTTTGAAAAGAATCAAGTAATCTAGCCTTTCTAGCCAGTAATGACTCACTTGAAACATTTTTAAAAGACACATCTTCATTTACGAAATTGATTAAACGTGTAATGGCACCTTTTAATTGACCTCGCCAGGCTTCGATCATATATTTCTGTAGATACACAGTTACCGTCTAAAAAAGTGGCACCGGCGAAACAAGGCACAAACAGTAAATGTGCCTTGTTTCGCTCTCATTCATTCGGTGGCCGCGCGCGATTGATAACGTCAGCGATGCCGAAATGCGTAGTTTTATACTTGTAAAAATGACACACGTAAAGTGCAAAAGAAGGATGGAATGTCATACTTCCAATAAGTATATCTTTATCTTAATTTATTAGCGCATTTTTTATGAGTAAAAACACTTTTATTCATATTATGTATTACTAAAATATCAATTTAAAACGCTTGCGCACCATGCCACGATGCGCAACGCATCGCATCTATCTCTTTCTGTCTCGAGTGGCTCACTCATAGGAAAAAATAGCACAGAGCTAATGTTTCAGAAAAAGGTCAGTGGAATGATGGAGTCGCCTATACCATTTTTTGTGATTTTATTTCTTTTTTTTTTAGTTTTTCGCTTTCTTTGTTTGTAAGGCTCGGCAAAATAAAGGTTGAGAAACCCTGTCTTAATAAAGTCTGTACTTTCCTTAGCACCTAATTCTACATACTGTACACGGCACAGGGATAAATAAACGTTGCGATGTTATGTTATCAGCAGGCAGTTTAATAATGCTCTAAAAATGGCGGACACTGGCTTTTATAATTTTACACAAGCAACTTATTAATCGATTTATAACAATATTAATACAATGCAATACAACAAAGTTATTAATTGCATCAAAATTATTACTAAGCAGTATAATTATATAATTAAACATTGTATAGATGTTAAATTAAATTAAGTTCCGTAACCGAAAGTGGCATTTTCAGTATATTAGATTATGATTATAAATTTGATTACGGTTGTCAGTATTGGCTTTAGATTAGTTTTATAATTTATTAATAATTTATAATAAAATAATTATGTGATAATTGATTAATATATGGAGGAATATTGATTAATATAGATACAATTTATGATTTAGCGGGGCGGCGTGCCGGAAGCTGAACTTGTAACAATACTTCTTGGTTTATGTTTAAAATTTAAAAAGTTTCCGTACTGTTAAGATAAGTGTAAAAAAAAACTAAGCATCTCCACTGCTGTCTATGTTCAAGTAGGATGCGATAAGACGCGAGCACAATATTCGGAGTCAAATAGAACGTAGGAGCATTATTATATGAAATGAATTTGTGCTTAATTGCAACAGACTAAGGGCTTATTATCCAATATATTTGTTTTCAAATATGTATTGGTCATTTCTGATTTCACGGCATCATTATATCATCGAAACCAGAAGATAATATGTAACGACCTTAACAAGGATTTATTTTCATACTTCATTACGTTACTTAAGATTTAAATTGGCTTAAATTATATGACACTTTAGAACTTTTTTCAAAATGGTACTATAATATACATCTATTCTTCTATGTATAGACGCGGGGTCGATATTTTGTTTGATTTTCTATGGAATTGTGTATCTACAGAAATATATGATCGAAGTCGCCAGGTAATTAATTCCTTCAACTCCATTGCCATATTCGTTTCTTGAACTAACAAACAAAATACACTATAATAAACTATTATTCTTATGAAACACACAACTACGCGTTATGTAAAATAATGCTAGCGGTAGCGTCGATGCCGACAATAAAATGGCGTACTCGTTGTACTTGTACTCGGCGGCGGGCGGCGTCACGGCGCGGGCGATGAAGTTGGCTTCCGTAGTTCCGAGGACGACCGAAGTGAGGCGCAGACGTCGGTTGGTAGTTTTCGTTTCGCCAATCGGCTCTGCCGTAATGTGTTGCGGCAGAGATACGCGACCAATCACATGCGAGAAAAACAAAGTTCTCCGCCAATCAGGAACTGACTTGCTTTTTGCCCAATAGCGTTGTTCTTCCAATCTTCCCACCAAAATGAAACCGGAAGCGATGAATATAATATTCTTCTAATATTAAATACTTTTAATTATATTGCAGCTTGCAGAAAATAAATATGCTTGTCTGTGATATCGTGAGAATGCGAAAGTTATGTACTGTGGTAGTACTTCACCCTTGCGATGATGATGGCGTTCTTGTTCTTGACACGGCGAGATGGACCATGAAGAGATGTAGGTGGACTGTATATAGGAAAACCGCCAGTTCAGCCAAACACAATGGTTTATTAATTTCCACAGTTCAAATTACATTACGTAATTTACTATCAACTATTTATGCAGTATGCACGATACAAATTATATTATAATTAGTTAATACAATAATAATATTGAGAGGTTAATTGACACGACCGTACAATGCGGTGTCCTAAGATGGAGAGGGGCGGGAAGCGCTATACCAATAGTGATGTGCACAACTCATAGTGTTGGGTAACATGCCAACAGTCACGATTACAGTGTTTTTAGTATGGAGCGTTTTTGAGCGACCCGCGACGGCGCCGCAAACATGGCGATGTATCTTCAAAAGTAATAGGTGCAGGTGTACTGTTGGTTCTACAACATTTCTCACTTAAAAGAGTACTCTTATTATATATTGAATTTAAAAAATTGTCGTCTACCCAATAATGTATGTATTATGCTATGCTTCACTCGGGCTATATACGAAATGCATCACCTTATTATGCCTACTAATATTATATTATAAACGCGATAGTTTGTATGTTTGTCACTCTTTCATGTAAAAACTGCCGAATGCTTTTTAATTAAATTTATAATAATATAGTTTATATATCAGAACATAGGCCACAATTTATAAAGATATACGCCAATATAAGCTACTCCAAATACTAGTCCTACGCAGACGAAGTCGCAGGCACGAGCTAGTACATTATATAATGGAAATAAATAAATAAACTTTGTAAACAATGCTTTAAATTTAATTGCACTACAATCTAGTAGAACTAATTAATTTCATTTAATTTATGTAGAAAATTAACAAGCGGCCTGTATTAGTAAACAACTTTCAAAATAGGGCCTTCTTATTTGATTTTAATTAGTAATCCCTAAAGGGCCAGAGGTCACACCCTACGACAAGGTCGTCTTGGAGATAAAAATGAATTCCCGGTTGCCTTAAAACCTCTCGAGGCTCCTTACAATTTAACGGGAGTTTCGTCGTCAGCTGCCCGAAAGTTGTCATTTCGCGTCCTCCTATAAAAGCTTTCTTTACGACACTTTTAAAAGCTCCGTGTTAAAATAACAAATAACACTTTGAAAGCTTAACTCAGTGTACGAAGGGCGCGGATAGAATATTCTATTTTGTTTCCAAAAAAAGTTTAACGTCACATTTGCTTTTGCTCTTTAATCTAGAGATGGTTAAAAAAGAACTTCACAGAAGAAGTTACTGTGATTCGCTGACTAGAGGCAAACTCAACGTAGTGTTGAGTTTGGTATTGTGTTCGATAAGTTTATCAATATAGAAGCCCTGTCAATTCTAATATGAACGAACAAACGAACGTAGTACCTACTCACTTTTTTACCTCTCTGGAGAGAGAGGCTGAGAATTCTCACGAAACGTCATGTCGGATTCCACGCCGACCAGAACGGTCTGACCAGCATAACCTTTTTTTTTTCCCCCTGAGGAAAATGCATTAAATTGCATACCCCGGCTGTGGCGGGCCGGCGGTTATGTCGGGCTCTCCTCCCCAGAAGGGGGAGGCCTACCCACTAAAAACCTCAGGGATGGCCTTCCTCAGGCATGTAGGGAGCCCCCGGGAAAACCAAGCCACTTCCGGGAACCCCCAGCCTTCGCTCCCCCGCCGATACAGGGGAGCCCTCCTCGGGGTAGGCTCACTACCTCCCCCGGTCTCCTCCACCGACGACGCCCCCCGGCCACGGAAGGGGCGTGGTCCATCCCGGGTCGCCGTAGCGGTCGCGACTTCCTCGCGCCCGCCGGCGACCCGCGGTGACCAGCATAACCTACTGACTAAACTCAGCCTTATGCCTAAGATCTAAGAATTACACAGGCAAATCATGAAGATAGCTACTCTGGATGATCACGGCGATCTGTCAACACTTAACTACGTTTAAAAATAACGTATGTGGTGGTTCCGATTCGTTGTGGCAATAACGTAATAGGACCGCGTCGCGTGCATTTTCTGACTTTGACTAAAATACTGACTTTTCACATTTATTTTAAGTATATAAAGCGGACAATTTAATTCGACATTCTTATGATTTTTAAAGAAGGGAATAAAATGATATTGAACATTTCTTATCAGGTTATGATATAAAAATCTTTACGATGTTGAAACGAAACGCTTTTGATTAGATTATCTACGGTTGGTTTATGAACTTAATGCTAAGGTTATTTCGTTACATTTCATTTTCATAGAAGAAAGTGTGTAATGAATTTCTTGAGTAATGGTTGACTATTTTTTATTAAACCAATATAATTATTTTATAACCAACATAACGCCATTCTGTAAATATAATCTGTAAATTAATAAATGTTTTAAAAAATGTACTAATATTAGTTTTTAAGTCATTGTTACTAACATATATGGATTGAATCCGAAATAAAATTATAATTCATATATTTAATTAATAATCTTAAGTTTTTTTTATTTTAATTAATTTTTTACTATATAGATATCAATAAAATAACCATAAATACTATAAAAAACTTAAATCTAATATGTCGTCGGTAGCGAGGCAAGGCCCAAGCAAACCGGTGGTTAGGGCTGCAGACAGAAAAGTCTCCGGACAATACGTGCCGTGTCGAGATTCACTGCTTTTTGTATCCGGCCCTTGATCCATCCGTCAAGCGAGAGCCTCTTAAGATGTTGATCGAGACTCTTCGTCATAAAGCCATTCGCAGACACAACTATCGGAACAATGATTGTCGAATCAACATCCCACATGGCGGTTACCTCTTATGCCAAGTCAAGGTATTTAACTGGCTTTGTCCTTCTCGTCTTTTACGAGGATCCCATCATGAGGTATGGTAATATCGACGAGCATTGCACGGCGTTGGGAGCGGTCGACCACCACGATATCAGGTTTATTGCACGCAATAGTCCTGTCCGTGATGATAGCGCGATCCCAATAGAGCATCGCACACATTTTTTTTTTTCAAATTATTATTATTATTATAATAAACTAATGTAGTGAAACTGATTTGTTGAAAAGTATATGTGTCGCTTTATAAGGTATAACGTAAATATATAAAAATAAAACTGTATATATGTATAGATTCCAATGTTTGATATTTCCATTCACTTTAATTTTGTTATCTGTTCGCGGCTTAAGGGTTCATGGTGTCTTCGTTATTATGGTGATACGGAGTAACTGATACTTCATCTGTAGTGGTCGTTGCTTAAAATACAATTTAAAAAAACTAGTGATTAATGTTATTTTAAATAACTTATGTAATAATTTTAAACAAAATGTTTCCATTCCTAACCTTAATATTTTTATTAAGCTACATGAAGTCAACTACCACTCGGGTATAGTTCCTCCGCAATGAATTTTACTTATTAACAAATAATTAATATTTTATGTATCTGAGACTATGTTGGTACTATATATATGTAATGTAATGTTCATTTGATGAAGATTCTTACAGCAACCCAGTGAAACACGTGCGACCGAAGCTTTCGCACGAAACTTTTTGGGATTAGGTCCTTTCCTTGTAACTTATATACGAAGCACTAAGTTTTAGAAGAATTTCGTGCTAAGCTCGTAAGCTCGTTGCTCGTAGGTTTTCAGAGTTTCTATTTTGTTTAGGCTTTCTTGAAACCAAATAAAACAGTATATTTCTAGGTGCATTCTCGGGTTGTCTTGTGGGGATTTTGGGATAAAAAGTAGCAAAACTATAATATCAATAGATTTATGAAAACAATAAAAATGAGATAAAAAGCATTTAAGCACATATTTAGAACATTAGTTTTATCTAATTACGTTGACGTTGGCTCTAGGTCGATCCTGGCACACTTCAGACATTATATGTCAACCTTGAAATAGCTCTTATGTTACTCGGAATAGCAGCGATTCTTGCAGCTACTGTGAAGTTTCTCGAGAACGTGTTGCTGACTGTACCTATGCGTTTTTAGTTTCTTTTTTTTAAATTTCATGTATAAATTTAACTGACTCTTCTACAATGAATGAAAACTATAATGAAAACTACGTAAAGCTGCGAAAAAATACAAATGTGTATGTGATGCTCGCTGGGTCTAATCGCTCTAACATAGTTAAGGTAAGATCGTGCCTTATAATGGTGATGGATTTCAACTGCAATGATAAAAATTGGTGTCAAGAAATCTTTTTTGATATGTGATTATTGATCAAATTCTAACTATGTACATATACGCTTCAGATTGTACGGAAACTGGGGATGCTTTCAGTTGACGAGTTAAGATTACAACGCTGGCCAACCAAACAGTATCGGTATTCCGTCCACATATGAAAGGATTTCTAAATTATTCTATTGGCCATTCTATTCACCGTATTGACCCAGCGCTTGGCCAAATGTCAACAGCCGGCTTTACAGGAAACACTCGCTTCTGACCACTAGCAGCAGACAGAGAGGCTGTCGCAAAGGAGGAAGCCTTTATAATCGATCATGATTCTCTGACCGGAACACTTGCGGCTAGTGGAATCAATAAAGATATCCACGTTCATAAATTGAATAGACAATAGGGCTTAATACTTATCAAAGTTGAGCAATTTTAATCTCATGAACGTAGGTCAGTATAGAAATTTCACTCTAATTTTGTATTAATATTGCTTTTAAACTTCAACAACAATAATTGAAACAAATAGGTAACTTTGTAATTTCCTCACATTAAATGTTACATCTATACTAATATTATAAAGAAGTAAAGTTTGTGTGTTTGTATATTTGTTAAATTGTAAGGGGTAATCTCGGGATCTACTGAACCGATTTTAAAAATTCTTTCACCAATAGAAAGCCACATTATTGCTGAATGTCATAGATTATATAAAAAACCGAAAAATTAAAAAGGTTTTTACGTGGTAGTCCGTTTTGCAAAGTGAATCGGAGAAAAAACGGGCAGCGGACGGCGCGCGGTGGCTTCGGGTTTAATTCGGTTCGCGTTCGTGCTAGCTTCGGAAATTATTAATATTATACCCAACGAAGTGGGCACGGGTCAGCTAGTTATTTAATAAAGAAATTATATCTATAAACATACAATTAACAAAGTTATTGGCAATACAAATTAGGCGACTAGTAAACAATGACGTCACGATTGCAGTGTAGGTACTTTGTATGGAGCGTTTTGAGCGACCCGCGACAGCGCCTCAAACATGGCGCTGTATCTTCAAAAGTAATAATCGCAGATACGTCGTTGCTTCTACAATATTTATCATCTAAAAGAGAACTGTTATTATGTATAGATTAAAAAAAAATGTCATCTGCCCAATTTTCAAGGTTAACTGTACTGGCATTTGGCGCACGGAAAGCAGTTTACCAAATGGAACCAGATTACATACATACATACATACATTACTCGCGCTTCTTACCCACGGAGGTACGAGGAAATCACAGTATTCCAGTTGCTACGATCCAAATATACTTCCCTAACATCCTCCATTTTACATTAGTACTTTCATGTACGCTTGTTATAGGTAGTCTTAACCTGATATTCCTTCAGTATCACCAATTTGATTCAAGTAAGTTCGTCAAGGTCGATCCCTACTAACAGGCTCATTCATACCTTACCAACAAAATCCCTTCTTGAACGAAGCAACGATAGCTCACATTTTCGCGCTATCATTACGACTTTGTCACGCTCACGACAAACGTAGCTTAACTTGAGCAATTTTAAAGCACGTGACATTTGATAAAGGAAACCCGTAATTACCCTTATGATATTTCGTCTCGTATTTCTAATGTGACGTTACGAATTCCACATTAATGTTGGGATAAATAGGTTTGGCATTATGCGGAGGGGTACTCATGGCCAAAGTCAGGGTTGCCACCATTCTGAACGATAAAATCGGGACACATTATAACTAGAGATCGGATAATCGGATGCATATTTACCTAAAGTTACCGACTAGTTTCGCATTACCAAAATGTTCTACAGTACCGGAATTCCGGGATTTTTATTTATGGAATTAAAATAAAAAGACAGTTCCATACTTTGTCAAAAACTAAATTAGGTAAATAAATAAACATCCGGCTATCCAATTCCGCAATCCCGGGATTTTTATTTAACAAAATGTATTTTAAAAAGCCGCTTCCATAATTTGTGAGCCAAAAATTAACTTTAGGTAAATATGCATCCGATTATCCGATCTCTAATTATAACCTACAAATATTAGGGGTTAACTATGAAATTTCTGTATGGAGATACAAAAATTTGGCTTATCCCATACCTTATTTTTATATAATCAAGAGAGCAAAATTTACATTAGTGATGTGCCGGATCGTCAAAAATCTAGATCCGCGGATACAGATCTGAATACGTATATTTGGTGTCAAGATCAGCAGATACGGATACGGATCTTAACTTTCTTATACAATCGGTGTCGGTGCACGCGATCTTGAATTGAAACATATTTCGACTTGCATTGCTTTAATGTGACACTGGGCTAGATAACGCTTGGGTTTGGCATTGGTACATTATTTAAAAAAAGGTCTACAAAAAAGATTTGTAGAGTAATATGAAATTATTTTTTGATAATAAATGTTGAATGTGCAAAGTGTAAAACTTGTGATGCAAAGTATTCTCGTAAGGGTATAGGCTCAACTTCTACAAAGAAAACATCCTCAAGAATATGAATTATTCTTTAAAGAACACTGCTAAATAGATCCGTAAAAGATCCGCCAATAAGTAACGGATACGGATATCCGGCACATCACTAATTTACACACACGATAAGTTCCGTTGAAATAGCAACTAAAGTCGGGCAATTTAATAGGCCACATTTGACATTTCATTAAAATTCCTCAACTAACCTTGTAATGGCGGACATAAAATATTCAATATTTTTTTAGTTTGGAAATGCACAAATGGCCGTTGTTACAATGTTGCGTTTAGTGAAGTCTATACGTAAGTGATGTCCCTCAAAAAATCGAATGAATGCAATGATTATTTGTGAAGGGATTATTCACCATGCATTAATAGACAAATTTTTATTAAAATAAAACATGTTATTCTTTTGTTTCATAATAAAAAACAATAATAACTTAATAAACAGAGAAATAATTGATATTAAAAATTTTTAAGGCAATTAAACTCGTAAAATATATTAATACAGTACCTATAAAAAAGAGCGTATTCCCATTTAAAAGGCCGGCAACACATCTGTTTTGCGGGCAGCGATAATCACTTACCATCAAGTAATCCATTTGCTCGTTTGCCTATTACAGTTATTGTGGAAAAGTACTTTTTTTATAAGATAGGGATCTTATAAAAAAAAGTACTTTTCCAATAACTGTATTCGATTCACATATGTTTGAAGTAAATATCGATTTTTTCACCATAATCGGAGTGTTTAAGCAGGTCACCTCACTATGAACAAATGTCAAATGTGGCCTATTAAATTGACCCGACTGTAACAAACATTGATAATATTAAACTGCACTCGTTGGCGGGTAGTACACGTGACCTTGCAACAGACTTGAACCCGGGTCTGTCCCGCTGAAATCAGAACGGTTGCAGACTCAACGTAGTGCTAATATCGCTGCCGTAAATGGCACAGCACTTTCCTCCAGCCGCTCGCTCGCGGGTGGCGAGAATTCCGCCGCGCTCAGAGGCGTGCCGGGGTCGCTGACCGGACGGCACGCGTCTCCATTCCACCTCTCCAAGAGTATTAAAAGCTTTAATAATTCCTTTTTAACTTTTTCTTTTCCTAAGGGTCCAAATATGTTGCAGCCAGTTGTAGAAACTATACTCGCATCACTATATAAAACAACATAGATATAAGGAACTATTATATGTTATTGACATTAATATAACCGCTAAATTATATGTAGTGCTCGAAATAGGTAGTTCAATTTTATGTACTTGCAGAAAGAAAGTCAATGTAAGCGTAACATGGATAAACCTAAAATCAGCGTGATTTTCGGGACCTTAAGGCAATGCAATGGAACTTATGTCATTTTATTATAATCATGAAAATTACACTTATTGTTTATTTGTATTTATAGGAGTAGAAGAAAAAAAATCATGTTCAGATATTACAGATATTTATTGCAAGTTTACAATATAAATCAAATTTAAAAATAAACATATATTTATATTAACATTAAAGTAGGTACATAATGTAGTTCCGATGGTGTCGTGTAATTATTCGTCTTCGAATTAAGTCAACAATAATCCTATTATTAATAAACGCTTTATAAAACTGTTTTAGTTGCAAAAGAAGCATAGCATATTTAAAAAAAAATGCAATTTTCTGTTTTTATTTGCTATTCGTTTCTTTACGCTTTTATTGTAAAACATAACATAACATAACCCTTTATTGTATTCATAAAATATTCACACACAAAAAAAAAGAAAATAACAAATGTACAAAAGGCGGCCTTATTGCTAAACAGCAATCTCTTCCAGGCAACCTAGGACCAGGGAAATATTAAAAGGAGATTTAAATATAGGATGGGTACAGTAATTGGACAGGACAATAGGCCATAACTAGTTTAAGTTAAGGAATCTTTGACAGGAAGTGAACACGGACTTGATTCTTAAAGGACTCCAGCGTTCGCGCTCCCCTAATACCCTCAGGGAGAGAGTTCCACAACCGGACGGCATAAGCCGAAAAAGAATATGAAAAATAGTCGGTACTTCGGGTAGTTATATATGTTTACAACTTATTATTACAACAATAAGATAAAAGATGAAATACTATGTTGAAAGTTCAATATAATATTTTTACAATCTCTGAAAATAGTAAGTTCCCAGGCATATCCATACTATTGATGTCACAAAATCGCAAGTACATAAAATTAAACTACCTGTTCCGAGCAATAATTATAACACTTATTTAGTATCTATAATTTTATATACAGCTGTAGGTAACAGTAGGAATAACAAATATTTAATTCAAAAAAGGTGTGGTAATATGAAGTGACTACGTGACACTTAACATGCTCACAGTTCTGCAAATGTTTAAGTTTAGTAGGTAGGTATTTATTTATAAATAATATAACAGAAATATCTTTGTGACAGGAGATCGAAATAAATGGCTTGTGGCGTTTCGTTAGCGTAATATTAATGACTCGATCATTGGATTTAATAATTACTTACACGCTCGAAGATGTAACTAACATTTCAGAAACTATGAGACTGTGTAAGCTTTAAATACCATTCTTCATCTACATTAATATTATAAAGAAGTAAAGTTTGTGTGTTTGTATATTTGTTAAATTGTAAGGGGTAAACTGAACCGATGCAAAATTCACAAATTCACCAATAGAAAGCCAGATTATTGCTGAGTGTCATAGGTTATATAAAATACCGAAAAATAAAAAGGCTTTTACGTGATAGACCGTTTTGCAAAGTGAATCGGAGAAAACACGGGCAGCGGACGGCGCGCGATGGCTTCGGGTTTAATTCGGTTCGCGTTCATGCTCGCTTCTGGGGTTTATTAATATTATGCCCAAAGAAGTGGATTTAATAAATTGTTTTGATTTATTGCAAATTAGAAATAAATTTCTATCCATCGCATATCCCAATAAATGCTGCCAATTTGTAAACTGACGGAACTCCATATAAATCACTAAACTATGTTTCTTTCATATTTGAATTGCTTTTTGTACTCCTTTTGTTGACATTTGCCTTTGAAACGTAACTCCTTTAACCACGGCTTAACTACACCCATTATACGATAACAAACTCAATTGGAATAAAATGACGGATTGCTCTTTGTATTTATTCTTTACACTTTACATATTGTGTTCGTCGCATAAAATAGATGAAAGAAGAGGAGGATAAGAATTATTTACAACTAGCGACCCGCCCCGACTTCGCACGGGTGCAATGTAAAAATGGTTATGGTGGGTTATCCCTAAGAGATAGACATATACTATCGTTGACTTTTTTGTTGAACTTTTTAAGGTGGACAATATTGTAGTACATTATTTTGGTCTATCTCGTAGGGTTTGGTCAGCGTTTGCAATATAAGCGCAAAAAAACGTGCTTATTTACGACATCACATTAGAAACCTTTAAATTTATCAGTGTTTCTCTACTATATTATGCATTTATTATACATACAAACCTTCCTTAAGAATCATTCTATCTATTAAAAAAAACCGCGTCAAAATCCGTTGCGTAGTTTTAAAGATCTAAGCATACATACGGACATACAGCGAAAGCGACTTTGTTTTATACTGTTACGCCGGTGGCTTAGTACAACTTCAAAAGTGATTTTTTGTGACTTAGAAACGTTTTCAGCAGGCTGAAACGTCGTTTCAGGCCGTTTCAGAAGTAGCTCTTTCACATACTAAAAAAATCTAAATTACACCCAAGTTACAGTAGTTTTCAGGCGCCTGAAACATGTTTTCAGTACGTTTCAGGCTACCCTCTATCCAACGCCGCAATAACCTGAAAACCCGTTTTCAGGCGTTTTCAGGACCCCTTATGAGCCATTAAGCCTACTTCAGTAAAAGGACATAAATTTCAATAGGAGTGAAAGAGATAGCAATAGTAGAAAGAGACAGAGATAGTTAGAACATTCGAGAAGTATTAGAATGAGAAAACATCATTAGAAAGAGATAGACAAACACAGAATATTCGAGAAAGATAGTACGGGAATATTCGAGTATTGTGTATCGAGAATATTCGAGTATCGAGACAGTTATACTCGAAACGTCTCGAACGCGCGCGACGTATTGGACTACACATTCGAGTGTGTCCGCGAATGTTCTGGCAAGAGTGGCAAGTATCTTAGGGACTATATAAGGCTGTGTCCGGCCGCCGGGAAGCATTATTGTTTTGCGATACAGTGCGAAAACAAGTGATATTGGAGAACTAAGAAGCGACTTTCAGTGCTTTCAGTGAAGTTAAAGTTAGTAATTAATAAAAGTTCAGTGTTTTGGTAGACCGCCGTTTAATTTACTGACCCCAGCTCGTAACATTGGTGTCAGAAGTGGGATCAGTATGCCGGTTCTACCAAAGGAAGACACGGAAGGAAGAATCCGGACAAGAAGTCAGCGACAACAGGAAGCCGACCAGAGACGCTTCGGAGCTACTCAGCCGCCAACTGACGAGGACCAGCAGTCAGTTATGGAAGCCACTCCCTCAACGTCGGCTGCCGCACCAGATTGGGCGGCTTTCATGGCGATGATGCAGGAGCAGGCCCGCCGTCAGGAGGAGCAAGCACGTCGTCTGGAAGAGCAGTTGCAGCGTGATAAGGAGGAGCAGGCCCGCCGTCAGGAGGAGCAAGCACGCCGTCTGGAAGAGCAGTTGCAGCGTGATAAGGAGGAGCAGGCCCGCCGTCAGGAGGAGCAGGCCCGCCGTCAGGAGGAGCAGGCCCGCCGTCAGGAGGAGCAGGCACGCCGTCTGGAAGAGCAGTTGCAGCGCGATAAGGAGGAGCAGGCCCGCCGTCAGGAGGAGCAGGCACGCCGTCTGGAAGAGCAGTTGCAGCGCGATAAGGAGGAGCAGGCCCGCCGTCAGGAGGAGCAGACTCGCCTTTTGAGGGAACAACTGCAGCTCGGCCAAGATGAACAAATGGTCCTGATCAAAGATCTCCAAGCGACTTTCGGCAATAAGGTCAAAGTGATAGAAGATAAGGTTCTGCAACACGAGAACCGTCTCACCGAAGCTGAATCTGAGATTGCCGATGTCAAGAAGGCTTTGGGTAATCTGAAGGTCGGAGATGGGACAGCCACTATCGTCAGTGCCGCTCCTTCGGTGCGAGGATTCAAAGTGCCACCTTTTGATGGGAGTTCCTCGTGGTCAGCCTATAAAATACAGTTTGAGGCTGTAATGGAGGCAAATGGGTGGACTAAAGCCCAGGCCATGACCGCACTCAAGCTAGGCCTCCGAGATCAAGCCTTGACAGTCCTCGAAGCTCTTGACAAGAAGGTGAGCTACGAGGAACTATTGGAAGCGCTTGAGGCAAGATACGGCGACGCACACCTTGAACATGTGTTTCGGGCCCAGCTAAAAGATCGGGTTCAGCGTGTTGGTGAAAACCTGCAACAATGGGCCCTAGAGGTAGAAAAACTGGTACGTAAAGCGTACCAGTCCGCACCGACGTTAATTGTGGGCAACCTTGTCCAGGCTTTTGTCGACGGCATTCGGGACCTCGAAGTGAGAGCTGCTGTGAGACTCGGTCACCACGAAACTCTTAAAGACGCCCTGGCCCATGCTCTAGAAGTGGAAGCTGTGAGGCAAGACCATCGGTCTCACCGTGTCAGGGAGGTAGTTGCAACACCTGTGCGTGACTGCTTCAAGGGATACAGCCCTAGATGCTACACTTGTGGCGAAAAGGGACACCTCCGATCAAGTTGTCCTAAGCGTAGCTCAGGGATTGATAAAGATGGGCCTCGGGAGAACAGGGCAGCTAATAGCGCTGTCCAACAACAGCAGGGAAACGAGTAAACGCCAGGACTGCGGGGCGAGTGCTGGCTGGTGTTCGCAGAGCCCCAAGGATTTCGATCTCACAAGCCCACGATGGGAACAGCCTGATCATCAATGGCGAGGTTAACGGAAGGTCATGTAAGCTGACAATCGATACCGGAGCTTCTCGCACGGTTGTCAGTTCCCAACTTGCGAATCGGTTTCTGAGGGACTTCAGAAACAACAGCCTGGAGCGATTAAATTTAGTAACCGCCAACGGTCAGCACATACCCGTCCGAGGCGAACAAAAGGTGGAGTTGAAGTTGGGTAATCAAGTTTACCTGCACAACGTCATTGTGGCTGATATTGTCGATGACTGCATTCTCGGATTAGACTTTATGAGGAAGAATGGTTGTGAGATCGACGTCAAGCAAGGAATCATGAGTTGTGGACGAGAAGAATTGTTCATGGAAGGAGCCACACCGGGGAAAGTGTATAGCTTAAAGAAAACCGCTCTACCCCCAAAATCAGAAACCATTGTGCCGGTTAGTCTCCCTTACAATTCTGGGAAGATACATCGATGTGTACTCATTGAAAGATTAGATCATGACCAGCCATGGAAGATGGCACGAACTCTGGTAAGAACCACTGACTTTGCAGCAGTTCGTGTACTGAATCTTGACGATAAAGAACACGTGATCGAAAAGGGAATGTTACTTGGTACGAGTGAGGAGGTAGACTGGTTGCGTCGTTGTCAAGACACGACTCATACAAATGTCAACAAAAATGAAGGAATCAGCGTGTCAAAACTTTTGGAAGACTGTCGAGACGTTTTGTCTAAGGAACAGATAGACAAGGCTAAGAAGATGTTACTCAAGTACGCTGATGTTTTCTCTACTAACGACGAGGACATTGGGAAGACGAGTTTAGTTCAACACAGAATTAACACTGGGAACGAATTGCCTATCCGCCAGCGACCAAGAAGACTACCGATAGCACGGGAAAAGGAAGTGGAGACCATGATTGAAGGAATGGTGAAGGAAGGTGTTATAGAGCCTTCGTCCAGCCCATGGTCTTCACCGTGGTACTTGTTAGGAAAAAGGATGGCAGCATGCGTTTTTGTGTTGACTACCGCCGCCTGAACGACATCACAAAGAAGGACAGCTATCCATTACCCAGGATTGATGACACGCTGGATATGCTTACCGGAGTGAAGTGGTTCAGCACGTTAGATTTAAAAAGTGGCTACTGGCAAGTAGAAATTGACCCTAAGGACAAGGAGAAGACTGCATTTTCTACTGGAAAGGGACTATGGCAGTTCAAAGTGATGCCGTTCGGGCTGTGTAATGCGCCGGCGACTTTCGAAAGGCTGATGGAGCTGGTACTCAGCGGATTGATTGGAGAAGCCTGTCTGGTCTATTTGGATGACATCATCATCGTGGGCCGTACGTTTGAAGAACACCTTCAGAATCTAGAACGGGTGCTATCAAAAATTCGAAGCGCCAACCTAAAGTTAAGCCCTAAAAAGTGTTCCTTCTTCAAACGACAAGTAAGCTTCCTAGGATACGTGGTTTCGGAAGCGGGTGTCCAGACAGATCCGCAGAAGATCATCGCTGTAAAGGATTGGCCAGTTCCGAGAGACAAGACACAAGTAAGAGCATTTTTGGGTTTGTGTTCCTACTACCGGCGATTTGTGAAGAACTTTGCCGACATTGCCAAGCCTCTTCATAAACTCACGGAAGAAAAGAGAAGTTTTTGCTGGGATGAAAACTGTGACGTCGCATTTCAAGAACTGAAACGACATCTGTGTAACACACCTATTCTGGGGTATCCCGATAATGAAAATGAATTCATAGTGGATACAGACGCAAGTGATACTGGGCTAGGTGGTGTATTGTCGCAACGGAAAGGAGATCGCGAAGTTGTTATAGCATACTTCAGCAAATCTTTGTCCAAACCTGAGAGAAATTACTGTGTCACGAGAAGAGAATTACTGGCAGTTGTGAAAACATTGCAGCATTTCAACAAATATTTGCTTGGTCGAAAATTCCATCTGCGTACTGACCATGCTGCATTGAAGTGGCTATTACAATTCAAGAATCCCGAAGGACAAGTTGCGAGATGGATCGAATTACTTCAAGAATATGACTTCGTGATTGAACATCGCAGTGGAAGATCTCATGGTAATGCAGATGCTTTGTCAAGAAGACCTTGCTCTGAAGACTGCAAGCACTGCGTAAAACAAGAGGCAAAAGCAGACCTACCTGTGAGAATGCTAAACACGGATCTTAGCAATGAATGGAAAGAAACCTTTCAGCACGCTCAGCAGTATGATGTAGACATCAAACCGATTCTCGAATGGATCAAAGCCGGTACTCCTAAACCTGCCTGGAGTGATATTGCGTCGATGAGTTCCATCACGAAGAGCTATTGGGCTCAATGGGACAGCCTGGTTATCCAAGATGAAGTCTTGTGCCGCAAATGGGAAAACGCTCGAGGAGACCGTTGTCATCTACAAATGGTTGTACCCAAAGCCAAGATACCGGATGTTCTACAGCTGTACCATAACGGATGTTCGGGAGGTCATCTGGGAGTGACGAGAACTCTGTTGAAAATAAGAGAACGATTTTACTGGATAAATTGCCGTGACGATGTTGAAGATTGGTGCCGCAAGTGTACTAGTTGTGCTGCAGTAAAGGGACCTCATACACGCAGCAGAGGTGCATTGAAACTGTATAACGTTGGTGCACCATGGGAAAGGATTGCCATAGACGTTGCGGGACCATTTCCGGAAAGTGAATGCGGAAACAAGTACTTCATGGTTGTGATGGATTATTTCACTAAGTGGCCGGAAGTCTTCGCTATTCCTAACCAAGAGGCTTCAACAGTTGCGGATAAATTAGTCCATGAAGTCTTCTGCCGTTTTGGAGTACCCTTGGAAATTCATAGTGATCAGGGAAGAAATTTTGAGTCTCAAAATATTTCAAGAGATGTGTCGAGTTATGGGTACCCATAAAACGAGGACCACTTCTTACCATCCGCAATCTGATGGAATGGTGGAACGATTTAACCAAACATTGGAGAGGTATCTTGCAAAGGTTGTGTCAAACAGGCAAAAGGATTGGGACAAGCACATCCAACCATTCCTGATGTCATATCGAAGCGCAGTCCATGAAAGTACTTCGGTGACACCAGCATTTGCAAACTTTGGTAGGGAACTACGGTTGCCTGCGGATCTACTTACTGGATTCCACCTGACGCCCCGCGGAATATAACCGAGTACGCGAATGATTTGCGCAACAAGTTGAACGACGTACACGAGCAAGTCAGACAATCAAGCCAACAGATGTCTGAGAAGATGAAAACCCGCTACGACCGAAATGTAAACAACAAGGGCTTTGAAGAGGGTTCGTTGGTGTGGCTACATAATCCAGTCCGCAGTAAAGGGAAATCTCCGAAGCTTCAAGCCAAATGGGAAGGACCCTATCGAGTTTTGAAGAGGATCAACGACGTCACGTACCGGATACAGCGAAATGCACGTAGTCCCTGTAAGATTGTTCACGTTGACCGACTGGCGAAATACCACGGAAATAATGATGCTCGGGACGAGCATGTCTTAGGAGGGGGTAGTGTTACGCCGGTGGCTTAGTACAACTTCAAAAGTGATTTTTGTGACTTAGAAACGTTTTCAGCAGGCTGAAACGTCGTTTCAGGCCGTTTCAGAAGTAGCTCTTTCACATACTAAAAAAATCTAAATTACACCCAAGTTACAGTAGTTTTCAGGCGCCTGAAACATGTTTTCAGTACGTTTCAGGCTACCCTCTATCCAACGCCGCAATAACCTGAAAACCCGTTTTCAGGCGTTTTCAGGACCCCTTATGAGCCATTAAGCCTACTTCAGTAAAAGGACATAAATTTCAATAGGAGTGAAAGAGATAGCAATAGTAGAAAGAGACAGAGATAGTTAGAACATTCGAGAAGTATTAGAATGAGAAAACATCATTAGAAAGAGATAGACAAACACAGAATATTCGAGAAAGATAGTACGGGAATATTCGAGTATTGTGTATCGAGAATATTCGAGTATCGAGACAGTTATACTCGAAACGTCTCGAACGCGCGACGTATTGGACTACACATTCGAGTGTGTCCGCGAATGTTCTGGCAAGAGTGGCAAGTATCTTAGGGACTATATAAGGCTGTGTCCGGCCGCCGCACAGAGAGGTATTTGACCCAAAAAGCTGGCCAAAAATATACACTTTTAATGCTGCTACTAACAATGTTTTATTTGAAGGTTTTGCTTGAATAAGGTAAAAAAAAGGCATATAATAATACAATCATTATCTTCATTTTCATCTTCAAACTTACATTGAAATGTCACTTTCTACTAATAAATTTACAATCAGCTGAAAATTGTATTTTTTTATTCTTCCTCTTCCTCATGCCCGTCAGGACAGGATCAGAGGTTAAGAGGAGCCTGTTAAAAACATCTGCGTTGCAAGCTACCCGGGAAAATTTCTGGTGTAGTTGTGTCTGAACATTCTAATATGTTTGTTGCGTGCTCTGCAGCTTCTTCAGACAATTGTCCTTTGGAAGAATGGCTACCGTTATTACTTCAGCCCCATGGCGCAATATTTTATGCAAGGTCGGAGACATAGGGTAAAAGTTATATAAAGAAACGTACAATTTAGCCGTTTCTTGACAATAATTTTCAATTTCTCTATGTTTATCTTTAAACCACAGCACAATGTGTCTAAAATAATTTTAAATCTGTAAATTAAATTTAAGTCTATTCCGGTAATTGCTGCAGATATGTTATTGTTAACAAAAAAGCGTCTACTCGTGTCCCATCATTGGTGTTGCCAAAGTTTGCTTTTGGTATATCCACTAATAGACCAAGTTCCTCGCGGAACTTATCTTGGATTTCTTTTTTTCTGTTCTCGACTATTTGTTTCTCCTCAGCAGTAAGGCGCATATTCCATTTGTATCCTTTGAGCCACTCCGCATTGGTTTCAAGGAATCTGGCCTTTGTTTTGCGAGCAGCTGTCCATTTTTGTTTAAATTGATGTTTTATAACTGACAATTTTTGCTTAATATTAGCAATATTTTGATCATTTTCATCATACTGATTGATCAGTTCTTTTTCCATAAAAATTCCACTTTTCGTTAAAAATTGAGGTTTTGAGCGTTCCATTATATCGAACAAGTCATTTCGAGACAAAAACTTCACTCCAGACGAGCCTATAACAAAAATACATAAAATATAAGTAAAATTTCGTTAAGTAAAAGTTTATATGTTTACAGAAAAAAAATCACGAAAAATAGGCGGGTGTATTCGGGCGGCTGTTTTGTTTTTAATTACATCCTATAAGGTCTACTTTACAACATACAATAGAAATTTTGACTTAGAAATGATGAGAAACTTATTAAAAAGTCCTTTTAATTTCTCAAAATGTGTTTTCATACGAGTTTTTTTTTGTGGTTACATCTTATGGATATAATTAAAATAATATAATAAATTAGCTGTTGAAATTATGTACTAAATATAATACATACCTGGTTAATCAGAATCCATAGTGAAAACCAACATAAAATCGTTCAATCACGAGATAGGAGATATTTTCGAACACTAAAATCTGAGCGCATCGAACAATCACACGTACACTTTAACAGAACGGTAACTTCCGACTGAGCTTACGTCGTGTTGGGCGGCGCTAGAGCTTTGTCTTTATTGTTATTGTATGGAGGGGTTATACTAATTTAAAAAAAAAAATTGCTTTGAAGGGGTAGCACTAATTTGAAAAAAAGTGATTTTGGCCAGCTTTTTGGGTCAAATACCTCTCTGTGCGCCGGGAAGCATTATTGTTTTGCGATACAGTGCGAAAACAAGTGATATTGGAGAACTAAGAAGCGACTTTCAGTGCTTTCAGTGAAGTTAAAGTTAGTGGTAATTAATAAAAGTTCAGTGTTTTGGTAGACCGCCGTTTAATTTACTGACCCCAGCTCGTAACAATACTATGTATTGATTAACGTGTGATGTGAATTAAACTGATAAATTTGGAATTAACAGATAACTGGTAAAGGAAGAAGAACATCAACGTAGCATATAGCAATAGTAAAAGATACGACCTGAAGTATTTCCTCGTTAAAATACAAATATATGAATGTATATGTACTACACCAGTAACCAATGTTTCTTTCTGATACAGAAAATAAAATTTATCTAAATGTATAGAACTAAGTTAATAGTCGCATTTCAAAGGAAAAATTGTATATTTCTTTAAAATCCTATTAACTACACTGTGTGACTAGTTTTATTTAATATTTGAATATTAAATTCTTTGGCCTCTCAGTGTTGTATCTATAAATAAAAATGTACCATTGTTGAAGATTTATTATATTAAAGTTTACATTATGGCATTCTGTGCAAATATTTATACTATTCGCAGTCGATGGGTAAATATATTTTTCAAAAGAAAATTCTTCACGAAGCACCTGATTTTATTTTCATTGTAGGTATTTATGATAAATAGTTTAACTATTTAGATTGGAGTTACGATTACGAGATTCGAATCACCAACATTGATATACACAACGTAACCGTGAATTGATATTATTGCTGTTTGGTTCCATGTGGGGTGTTAGACAGGGCGACATCATATTGCCGATATTGTTCACATCTGCGCTATAGGATGTGTTAAGATTTTGAAATCAACAAGACAGATCAAAATTATCATCGGGGAATACATGACGCAATTGTGCTTTGCGAATGATATATCATGATGATATAATAGTCATGGCCGAGATCATAGAAGAATTCGGAACAATGCTCGAAGTTTTCACAAAATTTGCCCAACAAGACACAATATCGAATTCATGGGAATTCACTTTGATCACGGTCAGCTACACTGGAAGTTCTTGACGAATATGTTTACCTGGGACAAGTGGTCTATCTAGGCAGTTCCAGGAAGAGGTCAATCGACGGATACGACTCGGCTGCACAGCATTCGTGAAGGTATGGTATTCTGGGTCCATCACAGTGACGATTCATAAAAGTCTAATTCGTACATGTTACCGAACATGATGGAGTAAAGCAAATGGCAAATAAAAGACCTATGCTCGAAACTTCTCTGCGGGATCGACTCAGCTAACAAAATCCGTAAAATAACTAGGATCGACATTGCGTACAGAATTAACGATCGTTGGGTAGGTTTTCAAGTAAGCATATGCAGGGAATCATAGATAGGTTTACATAAAGCAGTCGACGATTTTGTAAAGATTTTATCTATCTAGCAGCGCAGAACCACGTTTCATCTTTGTATGACTGCTGAAAATCGGTGTTCTTGTCGTCAGACAATCACACACCGACCCTTCTTGCAGCAGATACACGCATATCGACTGGAAATGTTGTCTCTTCTGTGTAAAAAGAACTTCATGTATGTATGTATGAATGTGTGTGTTGTAACAAAATAAATTCATTATCTATTTCATCTATCTTACCTAGTGAAACAATAATTTGGGGGTCCATGAAATGAAAACGGGGTCCACGATAATGGATCTCAACATACACTGATAGTAGATACCTATTTACTTATATTATACTATCTTCTTATATAAAGACGTACATTTATTTATAAAATGACGTATGAAGTAAAAAAAATGTTACAA
Organism: Scirpophaga incertulas; assembly: GCA_036419045.1. Lineage (NCBI taxonomy): Eukaryota > Metazoa > Arthropoda > Insecta > Lepidoptera > Crambidae > Scirpophaga > Scirpophaga incertulas. The sequence continues at coordinate 3,885,115 of CM071641.1, read as the reverse complement.
ATGCATTTAATAATATACGCTGACGCTGCGTGGATTAATTTATCTGAGGAACTACTTGACAGTTTGGAGCGGCTGCAAAATGTAGCCATCAGGTTCATTTTTAATCTGCGTAGGTTTGACCATGTTTCTAATTGTCGCTTTCAACTCAAATGGTTACCTATTCGCCAGCGCAGAGACTTACATGTTTTATCCCTACTTTACAATATTTTGTATCTTCCAACATCTCCATCCTACCTTAAATCTTTGTTTTCTTTTCGATCCCATTCGTCATGTCGTGCCTTGCGTTCTAATTTTAATCTGACTCTGGATATACCGCCCCGAAGTACCGACTATTTTTCATATTCTTTTTCGGCTTATGCCGTCCGGTTGTGGAACTCTCTCCATGAGGGTATTAGGGGAGCGCGAACGCTGGAGTCCTTTAAGAATCAAGTCCGTGTTCACTTCCTGTCAAAGGTTCCTTAACTTAAACTAGTTATAGCCTATTGTCCTGTCCAATTACTGTACCCATCCTATATTTAAATCTCCTTTTAATATTTCCCTGGTCCTAGGTTGCCTGGAAGAGATTGCTGTTTAGCAATAAGGCCGCCTTTTGTATATTTGTTATTTTCTTTTTTTTTGTGTGTGAATATTTTATGAATACAAAAAAGGGTTATGTTATGTTATGTTAATATAAGGTTAAGTTTAAGTGGGTCTACCCAAAACCGAAAAACGTGGCAAAGGGTCTACGGTTTGGGAATCTCTGATCTAACCGATTGGTGTGGAGATTCTCGGGATAGGACTATGTTCAGGAACGGGGTCTCCCGGCAGAAATCATGGACTTTTGATGTCTGCTTTAATATATTGATTTGATGAAATGAGTGTTTCTAGACCATATTGAATGTTAATCTGTTGTACCAACTATTATTAGTAAAACGTCGATTTAACTGTATTCCAAAACGTTGATTTAATGTAGATTCCAAATCAAATAAAGTTAGCAATTCTTTTAAATGTCTGAAAATATTTTGAAATCGGAGAACGTATATTGAATGAAGAGCGTTGGTTGGTACCAACTAAAATGTGCTCAAATTTCATACTCAGAATGATAAAGCTTTAAAAGTATTTTTCATAAAAGCATACGGTATTTTACAGGCTAGTATAATATTATGTGACAAACAGCATCTCTCGAATATCAAAGCTTTACGTCGCGGCGACCTCTCTTTGAGAGAGAAGACATTTAAATTTTTTCTGAAAAGCTCACAATCTTTTTATGTTTTATGTAAATATATCAGTTTTTCTTTTACTTTTGCTATAGTAAATTTTGTTAATGTTAAGCAAACTAATTCTGTGAGTTATGTTAAGAAAATTCTGTATAGTGGGGTTTTGATAGCAAGTGACCTTGAGACGCCATATCTATCCAAGTGTGTATTTTGTTCTGAAATTATGAACAACCTTATAATTTATATGTGTTAACGTATAAAATGAAGTAAATTAATTATTATAACTATATTGACATTGAAATAAACATGTACATATATATTAAGGGCTTTACTCTAATCACAAATATTATGCTATTCTTCAATTGAATATGTCGAATATTATAATGTCAGCATTACATATAATATTTTTGGCCTCGCCAATTAGTTAATGAATAACTTATATATAACTAGCTAGTGCCCACGATTTCGCCAGTGCAGGATTAGTTCACTATTTTGGTTATAATCGAATACAATTAAGATACATATATATATATATATATATATATATAATATATATATATATATATATATATATATATATATATATATATATATATATAATGTGGTGATCTTTTTATAGGACTATTTAAGATAAACATTTCCATCATACATTACATATGTGGAACTGTAGCAGTTTTGGCAGCGCACGCTCTATAATAACTGTAGAATAACTCTCAGGTGGTAGATTTTTTCCTACTTGACATTTATCGTTATATTTTAGACAATTCGAAGAATATCTTTACAAATTGTGGCCCATGTGTTATTGTGATGTATAAACTATAATTATGAAAAGTTTTATTAAAATCCATTTAGTAGTTTTTACGTGAAAGAGTAACAAACATACTTACAAACTCTCGCATTTATAAATTAGTAGCGACAGCAGTGCATTGCTGCCGTAACGTCCGATACATTGGAAACAGTTTCAAACAGCGACCAAGCAAGGACCTTATGCGTTATGCAAGCGAGTATTATGTCTACAACTATTCCAACGACCTTATTCTATAGGCTAGTATTAGTGATACGGCACAAAACACGTAGAGAATGTAGACATTAACGTTTTTATCAAAGATATTCTATGAGCGTTTATTGGCTACAAATGGAAAGGGTTTTATTAGGAATTCTTAAGAAAATGTATGGTCGTGTTTGTCACGTATGAACTAACTGAAACCTGGAATGTTATATTGTTATAATATGTGTAATTTTAAACATATTTTTGTTATTGACAAGTGTTTAACTTTAGGTAGGTCCAACTTCTATATAGAAAGAGGTCAATCGACGGATTCAGATGTTTCGGAAATTCGCGGCTTATTATCGGCCCATCTACTGCAGTTTCTCAAGACTAAAGCAACGACAAGACTAAATACGCACGACTAGTCTTTTATTCGTGTGTTTGCTAATGACATGTGGAACATGTGGTCAATCCCAAAAGGCAATGGAGAGCGTTATCTCGGAGTTTCTCTGCGTGGTCTAATCAGACATTATACAGTCTGCACAAAAGTCAGAGTCAGAAGAATTGCGAACCTAAACTGACAACTTGCAGGAAAATTTGTTCGCAATATTGGCAGCTGTTGGTGTGGAAAGATTCTCAAGTAGTACGACATTCGTGGCATTTTTCATTATGCTTTTAGTGATTTTAAATGAATAAGGTCCATTATAAGATGCTCTAGGTCTGGTACGCATATACCAAACTTGCCCTCTAAACAATAGGGTAGACGACTACAACTGATCATGGCCGTTTTTATACTATAATTATCTGATTTGAGCAATTTATATCTCATGAAAGTATGTAAATATAGAAATTTCAGTTCAATTATTAATTTATATTGTTTTTAGTTTTCTAAAAAATGAGCAATTATTATTTACGAAATTCTAATGAAACGAACACATTTCTAACATTCTCACATTAAATGTAACATTTTTTTTTATAAAGAAAGTATACCTATAAACTTACAAATAACAAAGTTATTTTAAAATTGGTTTTTACGCTCATACAAATTTGACGAGTTCACTGAGTTATGACGTCACGATTGCAGTGTTTTTAGTATGGAGCGTTTTTGAGCGACCCGCGACAGCGCCGTAAACATGTCGATGTATCTACAAAAGTAATAGGTGCAGGTGTACTATTGGTTCTACAAGATTTCTCACTTAAAGAGTACTCTTATTATATATTGAATTTAAAAAATTGTCGTCTACCCAATTATCGCAGGGCTTTCAAGATCCCTTATACTCCCCTATCAACATAAGGCCGGAGCCATTTGGGTATACCGCGCACTTTCTAGTGAATATGCTCACTTTTATAAGGTGGTGCTGACCGCGCGTTCTCCAAAGGCTGTGGTCTTTATTATTACGTCAAGCTATAGAATAATTAGGACTAACGGCTGAGACTGAGTTTAGTTAGTAGGTTATCCTGGACGAGCCATCAGCCACTCCAGAGGAATAAAATCATATAAAATTTGACTAATTAATTTAAAAATCAATTGTCATTCACTTGTCCTTTGACTTTCTCTCGACAGTTTTAAATATCATTGGCATTAATTATTTGAAATTGTCAATAAAAAGTCAACGTCAATTAGACTCATTATTAGTGCTCGGAATAGGTATTGTATATTTTGTGACATGAATAGTATGGACATGCCTGGCAACTTACTATTTTCAGAGATTGTAAAAATATTATATTGAACTTTCAAAATAGTAGTACTTTCATCTTTTAGCTTATTGTTGTAAACATAAAATTTTACAATAAAAGCGTAAAGAAACGAATAGCAAATAAAAATAGAAAATTGAATTTTATTTGAAACTAGCTGTGCCCGCGACTTCGTCCGCGTGGAATAGTTATTTTGCGCACCTCAGCTGTTACCCGATCTTGACAACGCGACATATCCAAATTTGGTACCATAAAAACGGTCATTGTGACTAAACCTTAAAAGATAGACATATGCCGTCGCGGACTTTTTTTTAGATCATGTATAGAGGAATAATTCTTTCATACATATTTTTTGTGTATCTTGAACCGTTTTCGCAGCGCACGCAAAGAAAGCCTTCAAAAATGAATAATTTTCCCCGTTTTTTACACATTTACCGCTCTGTCTTTGCTCCTATTGGTCATAGCGTAATGTTATTTAGCCTATAGCCTTCCTCGATAAATGGACTATCCAACAAAAAAAGAATTATTCAAATCGCACCAGTAGTTTCGGAGATTAGCGCGTTCAAACAAACAAACAAACAAACTCTTCAGCTTTATATATTAAAGTATAGATATGCTATACTGCTTTTGCAACTAAAACAGTTTTATAAAGCATTTATATACATAATATTAATATTAGGATTATTGTTTACTTAAAGTTTACACCATCGGAACAAACAACACTATGTACTTTAATGTTAATATAAATATATGTTTATTTTTCAATTTGATTTATATTGTCAACTTGCAATAAATATCTGTAATATTGAACATGTTTTTTTCCTTCTACACAGAAAGAAAATAAATCTTCAATCAAATAAACTTATTTAACGCAAGATATTTCCAGTTTCCTATATAAGGAAAAAATAAATTACTTCTAATAAGATACAAAATGTTTTGAACTATCAAGAATCTCAACTCCCAGAACAAATACTTTGTTTCTTCTTTTTAAAATTCTTCGAAGTTATCTCAAGAAATAGGCGCTCTTGATTTGAACAGAAAATTTATCACGTAAGAAATAAAGTATCCTATTAGATTCAAAATTCTTTCTTTCTTAGATACAGAGTGTACAAATCTTGAATAAATATTGTTAATTCTCAGGTGCTTGAAACAACATTTCTTGAATTAAATAATTCTGTGACTCGCTCCTAAAGTTACGGAACATTGAAATAAAATCGAGGGTCTACATATTTCTTATACTAAATATTTTGAGACATTGGTTCAAATGTTACTCGTTTACTGTAAATATTAATGTTTCTTTTTGTTATACAATAATTTTTTAATTCAAGAATTATTCTATTTTTATGTAAAAGAATGCTGACTTAAAATGATATGCTTAAATTTCGAAATAAGAGGCTCATATTCCTGATTCAAGAGAATGCATTCTTTATATAAAAGAATAGGTAAGTTGGAAGAAAACCTCTAAACTACTGTTAATAAAATACATAAATAGTATAAAAATTATGTTATTTATGAAATGACAACGATAATGACAAAAACACTTTAAAATAACAATAATTGGAATCATATACAATCGTAGCACAGTCGACTTCTGTAATATGTATTATTTCAAAGGCAACAAATAATGTAAATATCGATTTTGATGTAAATCAAATGCCTTAGTTGCACTTTGTAGCTGATATTTTTTATCTTCAATCACAATATAGAGAGCTGAAAAATCTTGCAATTTTCCTTGTAGAAGTATAAATGGCTGGACAGTCTGGTGGCGGGACGCAGCTTTTTCTTTGTGTTTACTTATTACGTGTTCAATATCTCCAGCATTCTAAAAAAAAACAATAAACTTTATGTCAGTAAGAATAAGGTTACGGGTCAAACCAAAGTATCAACAATGGACCTAGACAGCAACAAAACCTTTCAGCAGTTTACACATGGTCTACGGGATATAAATACAATTATCTATTTTTGTGGAAAAGCACAAACTAAATCACAACAAACATACTATTCACTTATCTCCTACTAGTGTTCTATTTGTAGTCAAGAAAAAGCAATAATATCCATAGGAATATATTCAACGACATTGGTTACGAAATAACAAGTCCTGGGTTTGAACTAATTCAAATATTTGTGTGAAGAACAATAATAATATTTGTTGTCGGGTTATGGATGTATATATTTATTCTAATCCTATATCCAATATGGGGACATAGTTCTTTTAAATACAATGGACTTAAGTCCTTCAAGGTTTCGATGGTGATCCCATTATCTAAAAATCAAACAATTAGGTCAGAAAGTCACCTTTAGAACATATTAGATGTTAGGTGAAAGATAAATGTTAGATCTAGGATGGCAGTATCGGTGGTGCGTTGGTTTCGTCACCCGCCTCCTAATTGGGAGATTCGTAACCAGCCATGTACCACTTTGGTTTTCCAACTTTTAAATTTCATATGTAGATTTATCCGACGCTCTTACGGTGAAGGAAATATTGTGAGGAAACCTGCATACATCTGAGAAAAAAGTGGTCAGCATGGTGGACTAAGACCAAAGCACACTAATTTGTTAGAGTAAGCTCGTGTACCTCGGTGGGAACGTGTATGAGATGACGATGTGATGTTAAGTTCCGTATAGCGATTTGATTCTGGGGAGGACGTTTATTGGGTAGTCAGGAACTTCTACTGGGGTTCCACATAGCTCAAAAGTAGCACTATCCCGCTGGGAGATAGGTGAAGGCATTTTTCCTCCCCGAAAAAACAAAGTTTGTAAGTTACAAACTACTGATGAAAAAAAATCAAGACCTTTAAGATATAATTGCCTTAAGGGATGCAGGATGAAGATCTGTGAAAACTTAGCCCTAGGTGCCATATGTGCACCCTCACCTTAATGAATGGGGGTTAATACAATGGACCTAGTTCATCATACATCATCATTTCAGAAGTTTCATGCGACTAGACCGTTGGTTGGTTGGTTGGTGGACCTTGTGTGTGTTGTTCGCTTCAGGAAAAGCGGAGTTAAAATGGAAGTTTCCATTTTAACTCTGCGTTTCCTGAAGCAGCTGTCATTCGAAAACCTTTTTCCATAATTAGCCACAATCCTGAGTATCAAAAATAGTTTGCAAATCATTTCTGATACGACAACGACAACACTGGCATAGCTTTCTCCATTAGCCTGTGACCGCACTTAAATAATTATTTGATAATAACAATAAATACTCACCCGTGAAGTTCTTAATAATGTCTTGTGGCACATCCCACGACGCAAGCAAATTTTCTAGTTCCATAATTATGTAGGTATAAAATTATCCTTAAATCTGTAAACTAGCTTCAGTGTACAAATAAACCTAGGTGGGTGGGTGAGTAACAAATAAATAGAACAGTTGAAAAATTAAGTCACAAATTGATAAATCCTGTTGTGCACAGAACAGTACTCAAGAGCTGCTGTTTCAGAAAGAAAGAAAGTCGGTTGAGTCCACAAAATCCTCATAGCGTTCAAAAAGAATGTTGCCATAATGATTATTTGACTTTCTCCCAAATGGGACAATTCCATACGAGAAAAATTTATAGACATCAAACTTAAATAAAACAATATTTTTCATAATGTTGACACATTATTGCTTTAAAAAATCACGGTAAATGTAAACTTATTGTGGTATTTTGTAACACAGTTATCGATTATTAAGACTAAGTAATTACATAACTACCTACTACCTACCTAGTGATATTAGAGAATTAACCGTGTGTTCTCAAACTCTATTATAGTTTTACAGACAACAAGTGTATTTGTACAACATATCATTAGTGGCAAAGATATTACAAACAGTATAGGCACAGGTTGGAAGTGCTCAAATCGTGGCACGGAATAAAAACCAATTTGCTTGTAACCCGTAAGTATTATTTTCACCATTTATTTATTTTTAATTCATTATAGGTAATACTGAGACACGGCCGTGTGTATCATTTTTTTACGCACACACAGCCGTTTTATATCATTCTCAACAATTGTTCAAACTGCTAATATCAAATATTCCTTGTCCAATACTTAAAATGCTTTTTCATTTTTCGCAAATTTATCAAAAATGTAGTTTGGTTCACGTGCGGAATTATCATTTCCAATACGTAGAGACGTCACCACAAAAATCAACAAACCGGGACGCTTGAAGAAATCATATACCTACTTTCCGGACTTGTACTTTTTAAATTAAGTTTCTAATAGCAATATTGTAATTGTATATAGGAGCGCATTCAAATCCTCGGAAGTGTAGTTCCAGTTACAATGAGTCAAGGCTAACCTTTAGTTTTAGGCTGTAATTTAGCTCTGTAGTGCTGAACACATTGTAGGAACGATATCTTTTAACAACCTTTTACACAATTAGTTTCATATTTGTTTCTTTCTAACATATCACACAATAGATCAAGGCACCATTTAACCAGCAAATAGTTTACCACTAGTAAGCGCTACAATATTCCATGTTTATTAGGTAAGTAATTAATGTGATACGAACCGATCGTTGCACATTCATTCATTTATTTATATTTGTTTTGATGTTGATAATATTAAAGATAATAAAAGTGTAAAGAGGCATAAAACTACTTAGGTAAGGAAAGTGAAGGAGGGAAGGCAGTGAGTCGGTGGTTTTTATTTGTTGAACAATAAAGAATTTTGTTCTTATCTTATCCTAAAACTTGTTTAATATCTTCTACATATCTTGTCGAAATAAACATATTACCATACCACCCCTTGAAAGCGTAATACCTATACACATTTTAAAATAAACGCTAACTTGTCTATATACTCCATAGATTTAGTATAACATAGATGGTTATATTATTTATGTATTTTTTATTCCTGATTTATATATATTTTTTAGATATTGATGAAAATAACTACTTAAATCAACAAAAAATATATGTTATATTTACACTTGAAACGTATATTTCCGTGTGTTATCTTTCTTGGATGTGTATCCTGGTACTGCACACGTAACTCGTTGCTTTCAAAACACGGTATTCAAAAAATGTGTTTGATTATTTTTACCTATGCAAACGTCAAGAAGTGTGAGCTTGTGTGTAGGTACTTGAAGGCTGAAGGCTGGAAGGAATTCCCATCTCGCTCATTTATACGGGGAACGATAATTTGTCTCTTTCGCATTGCCTATCTATTGTACTAAATCTATGATATACTCATCTAATAACCCTGCTAATACTGTGACTAAATATTCGGGTAAATTTTTTACTGTGTGGTACTGGTGGTGTTTACACAACCGGCTTCACGATTTTGTTGGAAGTGTTAAGTCTTTAGTTTTTTATTTGGTCTGAGTATGCTCTACGCGCTATAGCTCTGAAGGCGCCTATATTTTCTACCTTACAAACAGATTTTTGTATAATGGTAATACCATTCGGTTTTCCAAGATTGATTTATGTCTATGTTATTTTTCTGGATAACTCCTGTTTCTTGGATGAACATATTTCTGATCTGTCGTTCTTAGACGAAGAATGAAACAATCTAAGGATAAAATATGTGTAGTTATTGGTGATTAAGAACTTTCTAACACAATTTAAGCATGCCGAATTTAAACGAAGAAAGAAATAAAAATAAACTTCAAGTCAAATATGCAACATTCTTGAAGTAAACATCATTTTATATTCTAAAAATAAGAATTTTTAGTTCTTGATTAAAATATGCAAAATCTTTGATAAATTTTGTTTTTTTTTGGTTTGAGTACTTAGTTCCTAGACTCTAAAACTGATAACAAAACCTGCAGTATTTTGAATTAAGGTTCTGGTTTCTAAATTAAAAATCCATATTCTTGTCCCAATAATACTACAAACTTTATAGGAGAATTATTAGTTCTTTTTTTATGATTCAGTAGGACCATAATTGAAGAGATATATTTTGTATTGAGATATTTATATTTACATTCCAAATATATTCTCCAAGACATATTTGCGTTTTGGATTAATTTATATTTTCTTTCTGTGTACTCACTCGTATAGCTACAAATAAACATAAGTGCAATTTTCATGATTATATAATTGACATAAGTTCCATTGCATTGCATTATTTAAGGTCCCGGAAATCACGCTGAGTTTAGGTTTATTCATGTTACGGTTACATTGACTTTCTTTCTGCAAGTAGGTACATAAAATTAAACTATCTATTCCAAGCACTACTCATTATATTGATTAAGTAGGAATACAAAAGCAACATGTAACTATTGAACTGTTTTGAATATTGTATATTCAGATTGGAGCTCACTAGGTCAGGGGTGAGTGTTTCTGATTAAATATTCATTGTTTGTCTACGCGTCCACGTCACTGTGTATTTGTAACAATATTGTCTTTACCACAAGGGTACACGGGTCTGTGCCCAGGGCCCTCATTTTCAGGGCCCCCGAAAGACCTACAATTTCTGTCATACATTTATTCTCAAAACATTCAAGCAAATTAGTACAACTATATAATAAGGTATTCACGTGGCATATACTACGCTATTATATGAACGAAAACAGACGGTCCAAGAAGGCTCATTTCTATCTGCAAGCTGAGGCCGAGTGACTCCTATGGATTTGTAGTTCTGCCTTCCAACTGAAATGCTAGTGTCGGAATTGCTTAATCAGTAACGTTGTTTTAGTGCAGTATTCCAACCGCGGGCGCGAGCATATCAAACTTATTTTAAGAATGTTAGAATTATGCGTCTTTTACTTTCCAAAAGGGCCTCTAATTCTTGTATGCCCAAGGGCCCCAGCTTAGTTTAAGACGGCGGTGATTAGTAAGTAAGTAGTTACGTAAATCATTTTAAATTACTCTTTTGAATTAGTTAAATAAATTAAATTAAAATTAAATTAGTCTTTGCATAAAATTTTCAGTATCACTTTTATTATTTTATCGTGATACCCAAATATCTATAGCTTTTTATTTGCACCTAATCTATATTAGGAATTGCAGGACATTTTTTATTTATAGTTTCTAGTTTTATTTTAGATATATATAATTTAGAAGTATTTTAAGATATTTATTTTTAAGGTTTAAATTATAGTTTTAATTGTATTTTTTAATTTAAATGTAAACAAAAATGTATTAAATGTACAGAGTTATTATAACATGTAATTTTTGAATATATATATTAAACTAGCTGACCCGCGCCCACTTCGTTGGGCATAATATTAATAATCCCCGAAGCGAGCACGAAAGCGAACTGAATTAAACCCGAAGCCATCGCGCGCCGTCCGCTGATGATGATGATGATGATGATGATGACACTGAGATTTAAACTATCCTATCTCTCAAGTTGGATCGAACTGCACATGGTGTGCGAATTTTATTATAATCGGTTAAGTAGTTTAGGAGTTCATTGAGCACAAACATTGTGACATGAGATTTATATATATTAGATTAGATAAATGTACGCTTCTGCGAGGCAATGACGGGTGTATGATAATAAATGCCATCTATATTAGTCTAATGCAGAGGTTCCCATACTCTTTTGTTTCATAGACCACTATTCAAATTTAGCTGGATTTAGAAGTGTCTTGTTTATTGTACTGAATATGGAATATGAAAATTTTACAATATACACAGTTGCAAGGTGTCATAAAATATTATCTGCCTTACGTTTTAGTTCTTCATTTACTTTTGTGGACCAACTATTTTGCCACGCCTAACGTACGTAAGCCCTCGTCAAGTTTCCCGTTGAACCCTCGGGTTCTACCTGGACCACTTCTGGAATTATTGGTCTAGTGTAATTAGGTTTATACCTTCAATCCCAGCTATTATGTATCGATCACGTTTGGTACAGCGGTCAAGCGATCTACGCAACGGGTTGTGGCTAGGGATTGCAATCCAGCGGCGTTTTCAATCCAGCGGAATTTTTGCTGGATTAACCTGAATCCAGCTGGATCCAGCGCGGATCCAGCAAAACGTGGAACGAAAATTAAAATACGACATTTTTAAGACTTTTTTTATTAATTTATACTTCTTACGATAATCTTTGAAATCTTCCACTCATTTGGTGATATCTTATATTAATTTGCTTTGGTTTTTTAATAATTTGAGATCAAAATAATCAACATAAAATTAAATAACAAACATATCCTTATATTCATATAACATTTAAGATAATGTTTCTAAAAGTAAGCTATGTTATTAATTACGCTTATGTTTAATGATAGGACGGCAAATCAGTAGCAATCAGTCTCACAAATTCTTTTAAAATTAACTTAATTAACATTCTTTTAAAAAAGGACCGTAACAATAACACTATTTTAATTTTCAATAGTATTTTTGTATCAAACTAAAAAAGCTTTGAAATAATCTTCTCTCCGCTCGTTAATCCTTAATAATTAAGCAGTTTAAAGTCTGACGATAAGAGACTACTTCTTTTTTTGAATTCTCTGAAAGTAAGACCTTAGAAAACAAATTTTATCTATAGTCTTATCTCCCAACCTGCTTCGCACAGAACTGCATATGTAGCCGGCTGCTGAGAATGCCCTTTCGGCCTCTACACTGGTCGGCGTTGCCTTTCCTGCGGCACGTGCTATGGACAGAACGGCAACGTTGCCGCACCGATTCGAAAATGGCGGCAACTCAAAACTAAACAATAGAAATTGATACGTTTGCGGATCCGCATCGCTGGATCAAGATGTATGCTGGATCCAGCATGTTTAAAAAGGCGCTGGATCCAGCTGGATTGCTGTATGCTGGATCCAGCAATTGCAATCCCTAGTTGTGGCTTCGACTCCTGCACGGGCTGTGAGGCGACGTTAACAAAAATGTTGAATGCTTCTAATTTTTGTTGGTGTTAAAGTTTGAAACTTATTTTTTAATCTTTTGATTAGATTAAAATGAAAATGACATTCATAGATTGTAAAAATTTTACGCTAAACGGGGTAGAAATAGGGGATAAAAATTTTTGTTTAAATAGACTCGCAAACTACTCAACTGATTTTGATGGAAATTGATGTAGGTATACTTTGAGACCCGAAGAAGTACATTTTTAGCACAGAAAAATATAATTTTCCTGTGGGAAATTCTGATAAATTAACTGGCCGGGTTTTGATGCAATTTGGTGTAAGACATGAGGAAGAACGATAGATATTAACTATTTAACGATGGGAAATATATTTTTTATTTTGGAAAGTTTAATATAAGGCAGGTGAAGCCGCGTGCGGATAGTTTGAAATAAAATAATTATTAACTATCATACATACATACACTCACGCCTTTTTCCCACGGGGGTAGGCAGAGACTACGTCCTTCCACTTGCTACGGTCCTTACATATCTCTTTCGCTTCATCTACTTTCATAACATTCCTCATACATGCTCGACGATTGCGGGTACTTCTGACCTGGCCTTTTTTGAGGACACTTTCGATTAACTATCAAATTGTCTTAAATGTAACGGAACTTATAATTTTATTACATAATAAAAAATATATCAAGCTTGTCTGTAAATATTGTATATGTATATAGTTTTTTAGTTTTATTTTATTTCATTTTCACATTTACATAATAAACTTAAATTTTAAAATGCATTGGAGAAAAATGATCGTCAAATGTACAATTAATAATTATTCTTATAATATTGAGTATATAGTTTGAACAATGTCTGTATAATAAAATATTTATGTATAAAATAAAATTGGTAATAAATTAAATAATGTCAAATATAGATGTTATAGTAGAATTCATCGAATTGTCAACATAATAAAATTAAAATGGTAATAATAATAGTAGATTGTTAACCGAGGGTGGAAAGAATCAATTCCCGAGGTATTTAGACTATAGTCCGAGAAGGAATTGATTCTTTTACCCGTGTTAAACACTCTACTTTTCACTTCGAATATATGAGGAAAATAAAACATTGGTTGTTTATTTAATCTATTTATCTATACTAATATAATAAAGCTGAAGAGTTTGTTTGTTTGTTTGTTTGAACGCGCTAATCTCCGAAACTACTGGTGCGATTTGAATAATTCTTTTTTTGTTGGATAGTCCATTTATCGAGGAAGGCTATAGGCTAAATAACATTACGCTATGACCAATAGGAGCAAAGACAGAGCGGTAAATGTGTAAAAAACGGGGAAAATTATTCATTTTTGAATTTGCTTTCTTTGCGTGCGCTGCGAAAACGGTTCAAGATACACAAAAAATATGTATGAAAGAATTATTCCTCTATACATGATCTAAAAAAAAGTCCGCGACGGCATATGTCTATCTTTTAAGGTTTAGTCACAATGACCGTTTTATGGTACCAAATTTGGATATGTCGCGTTGTCAAGATCGGGTAACAGCTGAGGTGCGCAAAATAACTATTCCACGCGGACGAAGTCGCGGGCACAGCTAGTTGATAATATATGATAATATCAGTAGACCATCAGTAGGAAGAACACAATTTGCCTCGTCTTTAATCTGGTGTCAATATTTCGGAATCGCTTGAACTCATTTTTAAAATTAAAATCTTAACTAGTATAAGAGATTATTTGAATTTTTTCAAATTCCGTCACAGATATATATAATAAATTCACATCCCGCCAATTTAGATCGACTGTTTAAATTTTAAATATGGAACTCACCGCGTGTTTGTTGCGGCTTATTCCGCTGGAAGTAGTTTGCGCTAAGTTCACACTGGCTGTTTAGAAACTCACATGGCCGCAGCATTTTTTTTTATAGTTCACAGCTGACAGTTCGTAGCTGACATTCGTAGTTCTATTTTTAAAGTTCATTCCGGCCCTTGGGTGGGAAGTAAATTGTATGAGATTTTCTCTCCCTATGTCGGGAAGCAGCATTTTCCACCCAATGATCAGATCAAAACAACATAACTTTCCGAGTATGAGAAATGAAAAATATGATTACTTATAAAATAAATCATTTAAATAGGTAATTATTTAGAAATGTCAAGAAAAACAAATTAATAATATTATTATATCAATTTATGAATTCTTTGGTCGAAAACAATTCCATATCTAACAAAAGATTTTTCAGTTTGCAAGCAAATGTTTCATTTATTTTTTGACTCCGACGGCAAGCGCTCGTAGTATGTCGGACCAATCACGCGCGGATTTTTTTGTATATCCTTATTATAATATTATAAATCGGAAAGTGAGTTTGTTTGATTGTTTGTTCCGCTTTCACGCCGTAACTACTGAACCGATTGCTTAAAAATTTTGCAGACGTAAAGATAAAAGTCCGGATTAAATAATAGGGTACTATTTATCCCGGAAAATCGACAGATCCCACGGGATGTGCAATAAAGGCTTCGCTCAAAAATTGCTGCATGGTATTGTTTCATCAATAGATGATGTGATTCTAGAGGAAAGTTTTAGGCTATTTTTATCCCAGAGAACCGACAGATCTCGTAGGATGCGCGATAAAGACTATTCAAAACTGCTGTTCGGATTTGCCTGCAGTTTTTATCAATAGACAGTGATTCTTGAAGAAGGTTCTAGGTTATGATGTATCTCGGAAAAACCGCTAAATCCCACGGGAGGCGCAATAAAGGCATCGCTCAAAAGTTACTACACAGATTTTCATGCGGTTTTCATCAATAGATAGAGTGATTCTTGAGCAAGGTTTTGCGGTATTTTTTATCTCGAAAAAACGTAAAGTTCCACGGAAAGCGCGATAAAATCTTCGTGCCATAAACCGACTTCGCCGCATATGTAGCCGTGGGCAAAAGCTATGAGCCTTAACCCTCTATAGACCCAATCCACGCGGGCGAAGCTGCGGGCAGAAAGCTAGTGTTACATAAATTAATACAAATATTTCTTACACTTACACCGATTAGCCTAACCCAAAGTAAGCTCTGTAAGGCTTATGCTATGGAATCTAGCGCGGATATACTCAATACAGCTATATTCAAAAAACATACATATATTTGATCGAAATGTGTAATTGTAATAACCATTACTAAGGTACAAATTCTCGCATTGATCACACAACACACATCTGCCCCCACCGGAATTCGAACCTGGTACCTCAGAGATGGCGACACCTTGAAACCTGTGTTCTATCCACTCAACTATGAAGGTCGTCAATCTGAATGTCCTTACTGCTTGACGATTATGGAAACACACTAAACAACTCAAACTGCACATTAGCGAGACATTTTAAAATATGGAGACATACGTACATGGCGTGAAACGATTTAAGGATACGCCCGCCGTGGTAATTTCTTAAGACGCGCTTTATTTTGCTTTTATGGCACACAATAGTGGGTAATTCCAGCTGTGTTACTTATATAAGTCCATTTACGTTGAAATATGACTTGACATAGCTTGTCTGAGATTAATCTATACTTATAATAAATCTGTAGAGGGGTCAATTCTGTAGATGAAATATATTTTCAAAATAACTATCAGGGGGTGATTAGGGATCGATACTGATGCCAGAAATGCAATCAGTAAAATTTTTGTCTGTCTTTTTTTTTTTTTTTATTCCATACGGTGGCAGACGAGCAAATGGCCCACCTGATGGTAAGTGGTAACCATCGCTCATGGATATCTACAGTGCCAGGGGCACAGCTGAGCCGCTGCCTACCTGGAGAGAAATACTCTTTTTAAGCCTCGTTTGAAGTTAGACATATCGTAGCGCTCAGGAAACATCGCAGCTGGGAGCTCATTCCAGAGTTTGCATGTACGCGGAAGGAATGAACGCTGAAACCGAACTGTACTAGACAAGATCGGTTCCAGGTGATATGGATGAACTCTACTGCGGTGGCGGGTGGTGCGATGGTAAAAAGGTGACGAAGGCACCATTGCAAATAATTCCTCAGAGCACTCTCCGTTAAAGAGCCTATAAAGAACACACAGAGTGCCAAAGTCTCTCCGCTGCTCCAAGGTCTCTGTTGAGGCCACTCATTTTCCCGATAGGGCTATGCTTTATAAAGCTTAATTTGGGCTAGGCTAATTGGTGTAAATTTAAGAAATATTTTTTTATTATTATATATTATGAACACTATTATTATTCATATATTTAATTAATAATCTTAAATTTAAGATTTTTACTATATAGATATATAAAATAAATATAAATACTATAAAAAACTTAAACCTAGTATGCCGCCGGTAGCGAGGCGAGGAGATTTAAATGGGAATATGCTCTTTTTTTGAAGGTTTGAAGAAATGGGCCAGTGATATATTGAAAGAAGGAATTGAAGGAAGGCCTCGTCAAGACTATCTGTACTTATATATTTTAGTTGATATTCAGTTATAATTGCTTCATATGCATTTATTTATTACTTACTATATTTTTACATCAACATCTTTCCATGTCCTTATTTTAAATCCTATCTATTTACGGTTATCTCGAAGGGATCGCTTTAACGATAAAGTCGCTCGTTGCCCAATTAGTTATATGGTTTCAAATACTAAGCATAGTACAATTTTATTTTTGTGTATCCCAGTGTAGTTTTATTATTCTAGTCTATTTGTCACTGATCAATCTGACTTTTCTTTATAATTTTCAGGAAAACTTACAGCAGATAGTGTAAATAGGAAATGACTAAAAAAGTCATTCACAAGTCTTCACAAATGTTCGAAAAAAATATATTTGTATGAAATATGTAAAAACACCTATAATAAGTGATATTCCCTTACTCAATAATTTAAGGATAAAAACAAATATACAATTCGCGACGCTATTCTGAGAGAATCGATCAAGTATATTTTCGACTATAAAAATTCAAAATCCACATCCAATACTGAACCAATTAAAGCAACAATGCACGTCCCACGGAACAAGCAATATGTCGGAGAGCGAGGGCTGTCTTATCAATTTAAAAAGCCAATATCAAAGGAATTTCTTTAATAAAGTCCTCTTGTACCCTTTTTAGGCGGCGTTTATTAAAAAATGTTGCTTAAACAATGTTAACGAGTTATTGTTCGTCTTTTTTGTAGTTGCCGGTCGGAGGCAGGCTGGCGGAGTTATGGAAGAACCAACATTGGGTTATTTGTTTATAGTTCACTACTTCATGTTCACGCTAATTGTACTTTTTTATTTTTCGCTTGCAATCAAATATCAACACGAGAGGGAATCCTCGTGTTCATATTTGATTGATCCTTTTACAACAAAGTACCGCAAGGTGTTACCGATTCACCTTTTTACAAATTTAAATTATTTGTAAAAATCGGATGAGGCTGTGCCGGGGCACACGGCCGTTGGTTTTAACGTGAAACGTCATGTTAGGGAATCGCTTTTAAAGTAAAAGATTGAAATAAAAAAAAACAAGATTGGCGGTGTTTTAAGTATATTAATAAAAACTCAATGTCACAACAGCGAGCTGACTATATAAGTAAAATATTCACACCACATTTTTGTTTCTAAGACTAATAGTTTTTTAATTATTAAGGTACGATGATATAGACCTTTTCATTACGGTCCACTTTTTAAACCTGGTACCCGTATGTTTCGGCGCGATTTTAAAGACGTTTCACGTTAAAAATAATTTTATGA
This sequence comes from Scirpophaga incertulas, assembly GCA_036419045.1. Classification (NCBI taxonomy): domain Eukaryota; kingdom Metazoa; phylum Arthropoda; class Insecta; order Lepidoptera; family Crambidae; genus Scirpophaga; species Scirpophaga incertulas. Next base: position 3,866,795 of record CM071641.1, on the reverse strand, counting down.
AAATACTGTTAAGGATTATTTAAATGATAACAATGCTCGGGTTTACTTTTAATCATTTCAATACTTCAATAGTTACGTTGTCAAATACTTTGACTATAGTAAATAACATAATTGAAACGATAGTGCACCGCCCCCGTTCTGGAGGGCGGGAGCGATTCTCCGCCGGCATTGATTGCGGCAATGCTGGCGGACGAGGGAGGTTGAAGGGCTGTGGCCTCCTTCTGTGAAGCAGTGATGCTCCAGAAGGAGGCCGCCGAGCGGGGTCGGGAGATGGCCGATCCCGCTCGAAGAAGGCGGCGCCGGGCTCGGTAGCACAGCTGCGGCGCCGCCGCGGGTCGCCGGCGGGCGCGAGGAAGTCGCGACTGCTACGGCGACCCGGGATGGACCACGCCCCTTCCGTGGCCGGGGGGCGTCGTCGGTGGAGGAGACCGGGGGAAGTAGTAGGCTCCCCCGAGGAGGGCTCCCCTCTAGGCAGGGGAGCGGAGGCTGGGGGTTCCTGGAAGTTGCTTGATGTTCCCGGGGGCCCCTTACATGCCTGAGGAAGGCCATCCCTGAGGTTTTTAGTGGGTAGGCCTCCCCCTTCTGGGGAGGAGAGCCCCACATAACCGCCGGCTCGCCACAGCCGGGGTATGCAATTTAATGCATTTTCCTCAGGGGGAAAAAAAAAAAAAAGGAGGGCGGGAGCGTTAGTTCAAGCCGATAGGGTCCCAGGCCTTCCGCCCGACCAAAGGCTGTAGGTAGTGTTTAGTTGGTAGGCTGGCCTTCTGCGAATCGCGAAAGCGCACCCCGCCACACGCTCCGATATGGGCTGGAAGGACACCGGGGGGTTTTTAGTGGGTAGGCCGGTCTTATATCGGAGAGCCCCACTCACGGCCGCGCCTAGCTAGCGCGGTGACAAGGTGCATAAGGGTGCATTTTGCCCCCCGCAAAAAAAAAAAAAAAAAAAAAAAAAAAAAAAAAAAAAAAAAAAAAAAAGGCTGGCCTTCTGCCAGAGTCCAACATAACCATCCGCCGTAGACCGGTTGCGGGTGGTATCCGGTGCGAGGTCGTCCAAGCACCAGGGGCGGTCATAGCGACCACTGTGGTGGCGCGCCCCCTTTTTTTTATTTTTTTTTTGTTCCGCTGAGGAAAATGCATTGAATTTCATACCCCGGCTGCGGAGAGCCGGTGGTAATGTGGGGCTCTCCTCCCCAGAAGGGGGACCCAGGACGAAAACCGGACGGGGAGCGCAATCGCGAATGCAGTTCGCCAGCCCGTCCAGGAATGCCTCGAATGCGGCGAGGCCGCAGTTCGGGGAGATATTGTTATATCTCCCCGAACTGCGGCCTGGAGTGGGGGGACTGGAGTGGGGGTCCACGGTTATGATAGGCTGTTGCCTATCATAACCGTGGACCCCCACTCCACGGCCACGTATCCCGGCCCTCTGGCGAAGGGGGTACAGTGCGGCCTGTCGCTCGCCCAATATTTTCACCAACTTTGTCTTAGCTTAGGCGACTCCTAAGAGACATGCTGTCTCACTCTTTTCAGTTAATACAAAAAGTGACAGCAGTCACTTAGGTGTCGCCTAAGCTAAGACAAGGTTGGTGAAAACGACCATTACTCCTGCAGTGTATGCAGTAAAAAAGTAAAACATCTTACTGATGTCGAAACGGCAAGGATGATTTATTTTAGTTATTTTTATAGTGTTATGTTACATGAACTATTATTGTGGAATTCTGCTGCGAATATAGAAAGTATTTTTTTACTACAAAAGAGCATTTCGTGCTATATATAATTTAAAATCAAGGGTGATTAGTATTTTGACTTTAGCAGGTCAATATATTTATGAAAATTTAATTTATGTTCATAACTGTGTGATGGATGCTTAGTGGAATGAATGAAATAATAAATATTTTTATTATTATAGCAACAAACAGAATGAAACTATAGGTTTTATAGATAAAATGTGAATTAGTTTAAACTTGTAAAGGAAGTTGGGCTTAGATTATTTATCAAAGGTCATAAATTAACCATCGCTGGTTCTTTCCATTATAATGTCCCCCGCCGTAGATTTGACCAATGGCGGGAAAAAGTGATTCTAAAAGTCCTATTTGAAGAATACATTTATGATTTTGATTTATTAATAAGAAGTATTTTACACACAATGCGATTAATCCGGCTTATGAAACTGGCTGCTTCTAGAAAGAGTCAGGATCACAAAGGGAGGTTTACGCTGCTAATCTTATTAGTGGGCAGCAGTTTAGTGCTTCTGGCGGAATGGGGTATAAGATGGCAAAGCATGAGAGAAGTCGCGTACAGAGGCTGAGGCTTAGAGTGAGCGCTACCTATATCTAAAGAGTTATAAGTATATACTTATGGACAAGCAAATACAATAAATCCGTTGTCTGGAATGTTCTATGTATACAGCATGTACGGCGAGAGAACAGCTTGCTAGCAAATTCCTCGGCTTACCTTATTTGATAAAACTTAAGGTGCATAGTTGTCCCAACCATGCACACTTCGCCTAGCATTAAACCTCTCAGCGTGTGTGAGGTCGTATGAAAGGAATTTGCAAGAAAATACTCGTGCGTGTGATTATATCTCGTGGTAATTTATAAGTTTATCATGTATATAATTATTAATATAATTATACAATTATGTATAAAATATATCAAAGAATAAATAAATGCAGGATTAATTCACCAGAGTTTTGAAAGTGTTTGTGTGTGCTTATCTATAAGTATATATAAAAATTTATACCACTTCACGTTGTAATTTTTCAACTCAAGAACGAGCTCATCTATCCAAACAAAATTTTTAGGCTTTGCTTGGATTATGTAGGAAATGTGTGTAACAAATATTTATTTATTATTTATTTATTTGGTCAAATTGAATTTTTTTCAGTGCTGACAGTACCTTCAATCATGTTGTGATATCTTTCATGCGGTCATTTCATTTTGGACGTGTTTTGATTAAAGCAAATTGTCAGAGATAATTTATTTACCCAAATGTTTTGGATTAAGTTTTAAAATAGCTAGCAATTAATAATATATTTTATTTGTTTGAATAAATGATGTTTTTTATTTAAATAAAAAAATGTAAAATTTGAATATAATAATTTTAAAAACACATTCTAAAATATTATTCACATCATCCTATTACTGCACATTTTACTAGCGATATGGAATAAGTTTCAAAATAAAGGCATGCTTAGGTGAATTACTGTAAAATTATTATTATAAAAATACAAAACCATCCCAAATTATTATGTAGAATAATAATAACATATATAATTTTAAGACTTTCTATAATAATATATCAAACGCTGGTCACATGACATACGCGAGACCGCAGGCGAACATTGGCTCGGATTGGCACAAGATAGGAATAAACGGCACATCCTGGAGGAGGCCTTCAACCGCACAGGGGTTCCTATGGAAGAACCTTAACTAATAAATACTAACAAAAAATACTTTATTTCACTATGATTACTACTCCAGAATGTTACTTACTTCATAGGAGCAAATAAAAAGGCTTTTTATTGTATTTTATTTTTTATAATAGTATATAAAGTTTATTATGTTATTGATACTTACGTATTGTTCTACATTAGAACATTTATTCCTTACTTACGAATCTAAGCTAATGACAAACGCTAGTGCTTCTTTAATGCTGTAAATAAACTTTAACTTTATAAATATTTTATAAACTAACAGCGTAAAAAGAAAAACATAAAATGACATCAATTTTTTCAACACACTTCCTCATAAAGTGGCTCTAATCCCATGGCAATTAGGCACATAATGACACCTATAATCAAACTGTGACTTTTTCATTACTATTATTCACGTTAATAATAATTAATAGTTTTTTTTAATATTATTGGTTGAGTTACGCTTACATTTGCGCTAAAAAGCTATCCGCGAAAAGCCCAAAAAAAAGAAATTTCATTTTTTAGTCTATGGCCGATGCGCGCGCATAGGAAAACTAATTATTTTTTCCCGCCATTACGAAATTTATTAGTCTATGGCCGATGCGCGCGCATAGGAAAACTGATTAATTTTTCCCGCCATTACGAAACATTTTTCACAACTCGTCACGTTTTCTCTTTTGAAGTTATTTAGTTAGTTATTAATTAAGATGTCTGCAAATACAATTGATGAAGAAAATGGTTTTTTATTTAAGTATTATTTTATTCAGAAGTGTGTTGAAAAACGTTGTATGATACACGTGTGTATTGATGATTACCGTCCTCGGCTCCTTAAGACCCTCGCCGGACGGCTCGGGCCTCAACGCGCCTCAGCGGTAATCACCATAATTACACACTTGTACCATAATGTACTATTAATAGATAGAGTGATTGAAGAGGAAGGTTTATATGTATAATAACATCCATTAAATAGTGGAGAAATACCTTAAATACATTGTTGATATAATATAAATCTATATGTCAGATTTGCTGTAGTGTATTTTAGTATCAGCATTGCATCCGTGCGAAGCCGGGGCGGGTCGCTAGTATCAAATAAAAACCAAAATGTTACGAGTAGAAACATATTTTTCACCTGGTTCCTATATTAATATTATAAAGCTGAAGGGTTTGTTTGTTTGTTTGAACGAGGTAATCGCAGAAACTACAGGTTCGAATTAAAAAATTCTACAGTCTATTTATCAAGGCTGTCTGTGGCAACATCACGCTGTGAGTAATAGAAGCGGAGCGTTCGAGTTACGTAAAAAACTATATGAGACCATCCATAAATTACGTTACACGGTTAGGGGGAGGGAGGGGGTTGACGAAGTGTAACATTGTGTGACAAGGGGGTGGGAGGGATCTTAAATTTCGTGACGTCACATTTCAAAATATATTATAAGCTAACTGTTAAAATGCAAACTTTAAATTATTACTATTAGTATGAAAAGTGCTGTAAATATTAACTTTTATTGTAAAGTCTGTATACTCTCATAAATAAATAAAGGAATAGTATCTTCTTCTATCTATTAATAGGGGTAATCCCGAAACGTACTATTTTTCTAATTGATTATAGTACGTGATTTTGAAAAATATAATAAAAAAATCATGAAATTACCATATACTTATTTAATATAAGTAATCGTTTTTTGTTTTGTTAATTGATTTGATGTTAATTTTATTGAAATGAAAATAAAACTGATTCCGAAACCGCTTTTATCATTCAATAATTTCTATAATTTCAAAATTTGTGACGTCACATTAGTGGGGGGGGAGTGTCACAAATATGACTAGCTGTGACAAAGACGGGGGGAGGGGCAAAAAATCACGAAATTCGTGTGACGTAATTTATGGATGGAACTTTTTGTTATTCTACGACAGCGTATCTTTTAAGATTGATTCACTATAGCCTTTTTATGGTAATCATATTAGTTAGATTTTTTACTAACGTGACATTAATCCTTACCTAAATAAGTACGTTATTAATTGTAAAATTTTACCTAACATCACTTGACTTCAATCAAAAGCTTAGGATATCATGTTTTTTCATAATTCTATTTCCAAGAGGGCGAATCGTTTCCACGCGGGCCCGTAGGCACAGCTAGTCTTAAGTTTAAGGAAGGCTTAAGTTTGTAAGAAACTGTTAAGAATTACGAAGTTTTGAAGATAATTCGATTACAATTGGCGAAATTAGAAACACGCCCTTCAATATTTTTTATAAGTTTTACCCCTAAGAGTATGAAAAAGAATAGAGTTATCCAATAGTAAATAACTATAAATACTATTAATTAAACTCAGTTCACGAAAGAAATATAAATTAAAAAAATATATCTATTGTATTAATTAAAAGATTACCTTTTATTGCGCATTTGAATATAATTATAAAAAAAAATTCTCGTACACGTTATTCATTAAGAAATGGTAACTCGTTGCAATTCTTTTCCGCCATTTTATCCCGTAATTTCGACGTCAAACAGCTTTTTGCGTTTGAATAAACGTCTAGTTAAAATGTTAATTAAGGAAAAAGTGCTCGTTGAGGCTACAACGCGAAACATATTTTTGTGTTCGCCTTTTTTCTCTAACCATTGTATGACATACTTCGCCGCAGAGCTACAGGGCTCTTGGCAACAAGTGTACAGCCTTGAGTGGTAGCATTGAACCGGCTCATACATAAATGTATGTAGGGTATGTATGTTGTGCGCACTGTGTGAACGGATATGTAACTGCCAAAACGAATAAAAATGGCATTATCGTGTAGGTTTTTATGCTGTGAGTGTGATTAACGGTGTTTTAAACACTAGTGTTCATCATTTTATTATTTCCTTATCACTACAGTATAAAACAAAGACGCTTTCTCTTTCCCTATATGAATTAGAATTATTAAGGTTTAAGGTACCCACTCGATCAGTGCATAATCAACAGCTGTTTTCTGTGTCATTTGCCAGCAATAATGTTGCGAAGAATAGTCCTTTGCGAAGAATGTGTTCATTTTATAATGAAATTTGCTCGAATGTAGACTTATTTAATTGTAGTTTATATAGTTTTAAAAAGGCCATATTACAAAACAAAATTAAAGTAAATTGAAATTAAATTAATTGAAATTAAAGCGATTAGGTAAGTTATTATATTAACTACTCTAACTTTCATTCACTTTTTTTGTTTTGTATAATTAAAATCTTACATTTATTAATTTCAAACACTATGTTGGCCACGAATTTAGTAATTGGTACTTTTTAAGTGTTGTGCACAATTGTAAGTTAGCATATATGTTTAGTTTATATTGTTTTCTATCTGTTGTCTGTAATTGTGCCTGATGTAAATAAATAAATAAATGTATGTAGGCTTAAATCTTTAAATTTATATATAAAATATGGAGCGTCTGTGAGTGAGCTTCTCAGCTAATATAATAAAAATCGAATTCAAACAATAATGCTTTAATACATTCAAAAACAGCTCTAAGAATTACTTCCATTAGCACAAGTTAGTTTTACAGTTGATTAACGGGGATGGATTTGAATATGAAGCCTAAACAGTTACAACCACAGCTACACTCGAGGCGACTGAGAAAATTTTAAAAACTTAAAGCCTTCACAATAGGCTACGAATTCCGCTCTTGAGCTGTTGCCTATAATAACTTAAAGATAGCCTGGTACGAACAATAACTTGATCGGAATTTGAGATAACTTCATGTACAGAGGCAGTGTGTGAGTTCTCTCCGTACAAAGAAGAGATTTTAAAGCGTATATAATATTTTTAACACTAATTTATGTCAGATCATACTAATTTATTACTATATCCAAATATTATTAAGTTGTATTTATATTATCTATGAGTTTTTTCGATTTTTCGTCTCCCTGTCACCTTGTGTTCTGCCGTCCCACTTTCGTTCGTTTTGTAATTATTATACAATTTGTTAATGCATGCCGTGGCAACCTCTAATTGAGACAGCACTTAGCCTAGCTTTGAGAGTAATAATATTTATGTCAATGTATGTTTTGTTGGTTTTCGTCATTAAATTACAAAAAAAAAAAATAAAAAAAAATACTAAAATCCTAAATACTTAATATTTTGTTATATTATATTTTATTACGCACATATAACAGGTTATAATCAACATAACATAGTACGTATTAATTAATATGTAAGGATTATGTGAATAATTTTTAAAACATTAAAATGCACACAATTAGATAACATTTATAATCATACAAAATGTGCAACTGGAAATAGCGTGAGTAAGCCAAATAATTAAAAATGCTACTTAAAGTCAATAATCAATATGGCACACAAACGATGCCGCGGGCATAGCTAGTAAACTAGTAAGTCTATACTAATATTATAAAGAAGTAAAGTTTGTGTATTTGTATATTTGTTAAATTGTAAGGGGTAATCTCAGGATCTACTGAACCGATTTTAAAAATTCTTTCAGCAATAGAAGGCCACGTTATTGCTGAGTGTCATAGGTTATATAAAAAACCGAAAAATAAAAAGGTTTTTACGTGGTAGTCCGTTTTGCAAAGTGAATCGGAGAAAAAAACAGGCAGCGGACGGCGCGCGATGGCTTCGGGTTTAATTCGGATCGCGTTCGTGCTCGCTTCGGGGATTATTAATATTATGCCCAACGAAAGTGGGCACGGGTCAGCTAGTAATAAATAAGTTTACTTTAACAAAATATATGATTATTAAAAAGTCACTCATATTCGCGTAACAACTTTTTGAATAAAATAAATATAATTAGCAAATGGGCGAAGTCCGTTAAATACATAGGTACAAAGTTAATTATCGTGGCGGTGTTAATTAGCTGAAAGGGACGTTATCAGGTATCTAGCGGTAAATACAATTTGCTGCACAAAATACTTTGATACAATCCCTTAAGAAGTTTCCGTATCCGAATTTTCGTAGCATTTCGCAAGCTAGCCAGGTCAATCAGTAAAGTTTACGAAATCAGAGGGTTCATACAACAGCGCAATAAAAATTTATACAGTTAAGAAAGAAAAGTGTTGTGCCAACTACTTGTGGTAAAATTTACAAAGCCCTTCTAAGGGTCTCAAACTATTCTTATACCACAGATGACCTTTATAAGTGTTATCATCAAAATGGACCGTGTTTGACGTAGTTTATTGTAAAAATGTAACAAACAGACAAATAACTCTCCTTTCAATTATATGAAAAATCATTGACAACTGAATATTTTCTGATAATAATCCGCCATTTTGAATTATCAAGAAATTTAAGGAAGTCTTAATTGTCGAAGTTTATGTAACCGTTGAGAAGATATAAAGTATTAAAGAAATTTACGAAAAATAAAAATAACCCACAAGTTTGCGTTGGGAGACATAAAAATACTTACATATCATGTTATTATTTTTTTAGGTGTAGAGACGTATACTTTCCTAATTATATAGTGTCAAACACAGACATTATTAAGGAGATTCGCCTATTTGACTCTTATTATATCCACGAGGTATTTATTTAGTTACTCAATAGTAGTTTCAGTTTGCTATTTAGATACTAAAAGTCGACAGTAGTTGTTACTTAGATAATGTAAGTCGACAGTAGTTGTATATAGATAATAAAAGCCGGCAGTAGTTGCTATTTAAATATTAAATGCCGGCAGTAGTTGCTATTTAGATACTAAAAGTCGACAGTAGTTGCTATTTAGATAATGCAAGTCGACAGTAGATGCTATTTAGATAATGACGACCTCCATAGTCGAGTGGATAATACACAATAATGGTTTCAAGGTGTCGCCATCTCTGAGGTCCCGGGTACGAATCCCGGTGGGGGCAGATGTTTGTGTGATGAATGCGAGCAATTTGTACCTTAGTCATGGTTGTTGATATATATTGCAATAAAAATTATTTATATATGTATAATATATGTATGTCTATCCGTTACCTTAGTTCCCATAGCACAAGCCTTACAGAGCTTAGTTTGGGCTAGGCTAATTGGTGTAAGTGTAACAAATATTTATTATTTATATTTATTTATTAATATAAGTCGACAGTAATTGCTATTTAGTTACTCAATAGTAGTTTCAGTTTGCTATTTAGATAATAAAAGCCGAGTGTAGTTGTAGTGTAGGTGTAAGATAATATAAGTCGACAGTAATTGCTATTTAGATAATAAAAGTCGGGAGTAGTTGCTATTTAGATACTAAAAGTAAGTTGACAGTAGATTTTAATAGTCGACAGTTGTTGCTATTTTGTTAAGAACAGTTGCAATTTGGATAAAATTACATATTTGTTAAATGACGAATAAGAAATCAGAATTCAAAGTATATTTAATACAAACATAAGTCTTAAAGTCCCGTAACTTAAGTCCAAACTTGCAAAAAATAAGATGCGCTTCACAAGCCAAAAAACAGAGCGACGCGGACCGTACGACGCGGCAAGACAAAAAGGAAAATAATTCAAAAAGTTCAATGTTCTTAAAGCTTTTCTCCGATGTTAAGAGCATTAAGAAGATTAAGAGTAAAAAAAAATTGCGCTCCGTCATCGGATGACTGTCGGGAAAACGAAGACGATATTTTCGACTTTAAGTCTATTTGGCGTAAAGTCGACGTGAAGTGAGGTGGGTGAGCTACAACTGATTTGTTGATTTTCGGACTGCGATAATTTAATGTAAAATAATGGAGACGATTTGATGTGGTCCACAAATGTCATAATTATTAGGTATTCACGATTTTCACTTTGCCAACTTTTCGTTGATCACTGGTAACTTGCATTCGATAAATAACGCCATCCATTTTGCGATGTCTGATCAAAAGGTAACTTAACACTGTAACAGATTAAAAATCGCCGCCCTCATTTTTTTTGTGCGTGCGCGTAAGGCTCTGGGAATTCAGCGCACTAATGCCTCTGTGAAGCTACACCAGGGATACTGAACCTTAAGGTCTTGGTGATTTAGCTCAAAATTGATGGACTCCAATAGAACTACTATTAATATCGATCAAACAAGCTTACCAATCCAAACGTAAATGTAGATAGTACTTACTCGGTCACTTCTGATGATAAAAAGAGCGTAAAATTCTATGTAACTGTAGAAGAACTTATTCATCTTTTTTGTAGACATTTTCTTTGGCTAGTGTTCGTATTTCATTAATAGCCACAATTGCGTGCAGGTGTACTTACATTAATTTTACCGCACGTACGGTCGGCCAAGAAAGTGGTCTACCACCCTAAGGTTGAAAATCATTCGCGCGCTATAAAGTAACAGAGTTGATTTTCCCGTGAAAAAATATTCTGACAAAATTGACAGATTAATAGCTGTCAGATTATTTTAGGTTTAAATGTCATCACTCTACATAATCTTAAAAAGGTAATAAGTACAGGAGATCAACCTTATCGTTATTTAACTCACATATGAAATTTTGTCAAAACTGGTAGACCACTTTCTTGGCCGACCGTACCTTTTATAAAGCCGCTGTCAGCAGTGGGTTATTACGATAGTGGTAAGACATGAGGAGGTTATGTTTGTCTAATTGAGAATTAACTTAATCGAATTCTAGGAGTATTTTAGACTTTTACATCGACAAACTTATATCGTGTTCGTTACAAAAATCAGATTTCGTATGAACGATCAAAGTTAATCCTCTTCGACAGCAGAGGATATTGTAACCAGTCGCATTATCGAGTAAATGTAACACGTCTGTAAGTAGTAATGTTATCACGAGATAAATAAATTAAATTTGGGGGGTAATGCGGAGCGCGTCCGTGGGCTTTAGCTCTAGATACCCACACGTGCCCCCTGGGTAGCGCCAAATGCTCTGCACTTTACCGGTGGTAGGTTTTGACCGTGGCTGGTAACCACCCTCCAGGCTAAGTCTAGCCGCCAAGCGATTTTCATCGTGTTCCGGCTTTAAGCCTGGTGTTGCCATTCTGGGAGGGGAGTCCGAGCAGTTGCGCTGTATAGTTGGCCGGTTTCGGTGCTGCGCGATTGCTGCACTGGGTGACTGATCGTGGAGGGTAGCGGGATCCTAAGCACGGTTTTCTCCGCTGGCCGACCGCAGGTAGTAGGGGGCCAACTAGTAGGATAGCCACCTACGAAAGGCTGCCCCGCCAACTCGCGAAAAATCCCAGGGTGCGCCATCGTGCCGGTTGGCGACCGGATGCGAGGGCCCGATGGACACCTTTGGGGGGGTTAGGGCGTCCCCGCGCGCTCCAGCTCAGTCACCCGATAGTGTGGCGTCTCAGCTGCATCGCTTGGCAGCAGCTTAGCAGTGTCTCGCTCATCTGTCCTCTTCCTGCATGTTCACTCTTCACAACTAATTTAATTGTGGTGTTATAGATCTACACATAATATCTAAGTACTATTTGTAACCTATATAAGATAGATTTTGTCAGATATTTAGTTAGTAATAAATCATACGTGAAACAATTCACTTGTTTACTTTACTGTCCCGAGCTCCCTACCTTACATGGCGACCCTGCCATCCGACGCGGGTTGCTGGAGTTCGGCCGCGCGACTTATTACTTTATATTGGATTGGTTAAAGTTTAAAATTTTAATTCATTTAAAGAAATTATAAAAATGTGCCGGTCTACTGTGGAGAAGGAAGACGTTTTCTTGAACCAAAATGCTGTTGGTTCAAATTATCAAGAATTTCACCTGAGCAATATAAGCATAGTCCTGGTGCTCATTTGCACTATGATAGCAATTGCTGGAGTTTTTGGCCTGTACATGCTATATAGAAGATGTCATCATGGATGGATCCGGAATGAAGTATTGGCGCAAACTCTGAGGCGTTCTGTTCGACGACCGATCCAGGAGGCTCGTGTGTGCTACGAGTGTCACCGCCCAGTTCCAGGTACAAGTGAGTGCAAATTGTGAAAGTTTGATAAAGCCCATAACAATAAAAATATATAGAACTGTTCAAAAGTGCAAAAACGTACACTTTGACCTAGTTTCATCGAGTCGTGTCGAGTTAATTTGTGACGTGAATTTTGTTTAATGTGTATTTTTAATAGTATTGTATAATTATTAATATGTAAATAATGTATTTTTTTAATTAAAATATCTGGTTCTATTTTCGTTGGCTGATGAAATAAAAAATATTTGTGATAAGCTTCAAATTATAAAAGATTATTTGGTAAAATTAAGTTACGCTAGACAAAGAATGTTTTGCGGGAAAAGCTGTCTGAGGCTATTCAGTTGCGTCAACATTTCGATGAATGTATGTTGATTATTTTAGAACAGATACAAACGAAGCAAATAGATGGTAAAGTTTTAGATGACTTACAGTCATTTTGCGATTTAATTAAACAATTATATGAGCAAATAGAAACTTTTTGTTCCAAAAATTATATTCCTGAGTGTACAAACGTAAATTTTCCAACAATGTCAGTCTTTGACTTTAAAACTGCGGTAGCACTAATCCCAGTCATGACTGGTGATGAAAATGTCACTAAGAACCTTATCGATTCTATAGAGTTATATAGCTCTACACTAAATAAGGAAGGTAAAAATATGCTATCGTCGTATCGCTGCCGTCAAATAATATCGGATCGAGGCACAGAGTTCGTTTCTACCGTTATGAAGGAAGTATGTAATATTCTCAAAATTAAGCAAATTACATCTACAGCATATCACCACCAGTCTATAGGTAGCTTAGAAAATAGCCACAAAAATTTAATATCATTCCTACGAATTCAAACAGATAATGAACCTCAAAATTGGAGTGTTTGGCTTCCTTATTGGTGTTTTGCTTACAACACGACTGTACACACAGAAACTAGATATACACCATATGAGCTCATTTTTGGAAAACCGTGTAACTTGCCCAGTAATTTGACATTGCAAATCGATCCGTTATATAATCATTATGATTATCCTCAACAACTTAAATATCGTCTTCAAAAATCGCAAAATGACGCAAGACAAAATTTAATTAAAAGCAAAGAGATTAGAAAAATTAGATATGATAACTATACACCCAATTAAGTATAATGTTGGTGATCTAATACTACTAAGAAACGAACAAATTGTAAACAAACTCGATCCTCTCTTTATATAGACCTTTTAGAGTGATAGAAGATTGTGAACAAATCTAAAAATAGATTATAAAGGAAAAGAAATGTTAGTACATAAAATAGGAGTAGACTTATAAGAAAATTATATAACTATGTATTTGTAATATAATTTTAAAGACCTTGTTTATTTTTAATATACCTATAATGTACTTAGATTATAAGGATGACGTCATTGTATTATTCATTTATACATATTATCCAATTTAACGTTTATTACCCAATGTATGAAAACTTTTATATTACTCGTATAATTAAAAAAAAAAATATACCCATGTGTAATTTTTTTTTCTTTTGCCGATTGGCGTGTGGTGTTATAGATCTACACATAATATCTAAGTACTATTTGTAACCTATATAAGATAGATTTTGTCAGATATTTAGTTAGTAATAAATCATACGTGAAACAATTCACTTGTTTACTTTACTGTCCCGAGCTCCCTACCTTACATAATGAAATCGAACAAAAAGAAAATAGTGAAACAGCGGATGCACTCCCTCGCACTAAAAGTGCACCTCGCTAACATCAGAGGTTTGCACTCAAATATCAATAGTGTCCATCATCATCTTGAGACCGATAAACCACATCTGCTGTTCCTCACGGAGACGCAAATCCGATGTCCGGCTGACGCTGCATACTTACATTACCCAGGCTACACCCTGGAGCACAATTTTAAATCCCGTGCTGGTACCTGTATGTATGCTCGCGATAATATCTGCTGTCGACGTCTCCGAAACCTTGAAGATTCCAGATTCTCTGCTATGTGGGTTCTGGTGGACACAGGTATGGAGCAAATACTCTACGCCAGTGTTTACCGGTCGCACACTGAGAATGTGAAGACGACCAGGTTCTTTCAGTACCTCAGTGCCTCTGCTGAAACAGCTCAGCAAAGGTACCCGAGTGCGCAGTTAGTTGTTCTGGGGGACTTTAACGCACACCACCATGAATGGTTGTTCCCGTTCCAGAACACTGACCATGCCGGGAGATGTGCGCATACGTTTGCTATGTCGCTAGGTCTCTCCCAGCTGGTGAAGAGCACTACCCGGATACCCGATATTGATGGCCACACACCTAATTGCCTGGATCTTCTGCTGACGATAGACCCGGACCGATACCAGGTGGCAGTTTCATCACCACTAGGGAATTCCGACCATTGTCTGGTAAAATCCGTGTCTGTGTACTCTCCATCAGACCCGGATCCTGTCGGGACTAGACGTGTCTGGCGATACAGTTCGGCAGACTGGGATGAGATGCGGCATTTTTTTGCATCGTATCCTTGGCTTCGCACGTGCTTCTCTTCGGACGACCCGACCTGCTGCGCAGATGCTATCACTGGCGTGTTACGTCGGGCTATGGAATACTTTATTCCATATTCCGATGTATCATGCCAGTTTGGCGCCCGCCCTTGGTTTAATGCGGAATGTGCCAAAGCCGAGGCGCTTAAGCAATCCGCTTACAACTCCTGGGCGAATGCTCGAGCCTGCAAGTCGCAGAATGTTCGGGATCTGAAGAAGGCCTATAACAGTGCCACCAAATCCTGCAAAGGTGTTTTACGTAAGGCCCGCTTCGACCACATTGGCCGTATTGGAGCCAGATTATTTCCTTTCCATCTGGGAGCAAAGCCTTCTGGTCTCTAGCCAAGTCCGTCGAGGCAAATTTTTGCCGATCATCGCTGCCGCCTTTAATTAAACCTGACGGATCACTGGCTCACTCAGCTAAAGAGAAAGCAAACTTGTTTGCTTCTATCTTCGCGAACAACTCGCAACTAGATGCTGCTGGCGTATACCCACCCAAGCTGCCTCCGTGTTCTTCTGCAATGTCGGAAGTTCACATCCACCAGAAAGAGGTGCTCAAAACTCTCAGCGCTCTAGATGTGAATAAAGCTAGTGGACCTGATGGCATTCCGGCTATTGTCCTACGGAAATGTGCACCTGAATTGTCTCCAATTCTGACTCGCCTGTACCGCTTGTCCCTTAAGACCGGTCAAGTTCCGAGATCCTGGAAGATTGCCAATGTCCAACCTGTACCTAAAAAAGGTAGTCGTGCCGACCCTACTAACTATCGCCCTATTGCAATCACGTCCATACTCTGTAAGATTATGGAGCGTGTACTGAACAACCGTCTCCTGGCTTACCTTGAAGCTAATGATCTCCTTAGTGACCGTCAATTTGGTTTCCGCCGTGGGCGGTCTGCTGGGGATCTTCTTGCGTATGCCACGCACTTGTGGAGCGAAGCCATAGAGAAACACGGTGAAGCTCTCGCCGTCTCTCTCGATATCTCTAAGGCT
Source organism: Scirpophaga incertulas (assembly GCA_036419045.1). NCBI lineage: Eukaryota > Metazoa > Arthropoda > Insecta > Lepidoptera > Crambidae > Scirpophaga > Scirpophaga incertulas. The sequence goes on along the minus strand of CM071641.1, from coordinate 3,851,035 downwards.
TTTGACAGGGTCTGGCATGCAAGTCTCATTGGCAAGCTTCCTTCATATGGAATCGCTGCTGGACTTTGCACCTGGATTGCGGATTTCCTGGGGGGTAGATCAATTCGAGTAGTCATTAATGGCTCCTCGTCGGATCTGCATGGTATAAATGCCGGTGTCCCCCAGGGGTCTGTCCTTTCCGCAACTCTATTCCTGCTGCACATCAACGATCTGCTTATAACTCCCGGTATCTTTGGGTACGCAGACGACAGCACAGTTTCGGTAAGATACATGTCTGATGCGAAGTCTGGCACAGATGTCCGAGCATTGAGGAGGACAATGTTGGGGGAAGTGAATTCAACCCTGGAAGCTGTTTCCCTCTGGGGTGAAGCTAACTTGGTTGGGTTCAATCCTCCAAAACACAGGCCTGTCTTTTCTCAGCAAAAAGGAGTCCACTTCACCTGACTCCGACTTTCCGAGATGCTTCCGTGCCGATTAACGACCACCTCGAGCTCTTAGGCGTAAATATCTCCGCCAACCTCAATTTCGGTAACTACATCGAGTCCATTGCAAAAACCGCGGCCAAAAAACTTGGCATACTTTTTAAAGTAAGACATTATTTCACATCTGAGCAGCTCCTAAGCCTTTATCGTGCGCAGGTTCGCTCCTGCTTGGAATACTGCTGTCACCTGTGGAACGGATCTGCTCAATATCAGCTAGATGCATTGGACTCGATACAGCTCCGTGCGGAGAGACTCATCAATAATGACGAACTCGTTAAAGTTAATCTCCAGAGCCTTGACCACCGAAGACGTGTAGCTAGCCTTTCAGTTTTCTATCGGTTGCATTTCGGTGAGTGTGCGGAAGTTTTACACAATTTGATCCCACCTGCTCCTTTCCGCCACCGGACGACCAGGCGCGGTGTGAGCTTTCATCCTTATGTTGTTGACATTCCTCCCATTCGCACGAAGCGATTTGCTTCCACATTCATTATGCGAACAGCTAAGGAGTGGAACTCTTTGCCGGGGTCTGTTTTCCCCGATCAGTATAGTCTGGATATCTTCAAAGCCAGAGTGAACAAGCATCTTCTAGGCGAGCGTGTTCCACCTTAGACCTCATCATCGCTTTCCATCAGGCGTGATTGAGGTCAAACGCCCAGCCTATTAAACAAAAAAAAAAAAAAAAAAAAAAAAAAAAAAAAATAGAATACCTAGTTAGAAAACTATAATTAAAGATTGATATTGTTATCCATATTTATCTTTAAGTCGCAATAAAACTAAATGTATCAATTTCCATCAATCCAGTCTTCTTCTCAGCTAAAAAATACGTCCTGAATGTGTGGTGGGGAAAAAAATTTGGACGATTCAAAAGAGCTTTCTATGAAGTCATATTTAAATAAAGTTAATATTGATTTTGACAGTTAATTTTGATTTTGATTTTTGATTTTATAAATAATACTGGTCCTAAACGCAAAGTAGTGTTTGCGCTTTTAAAAAAACTAAGTTTTTCATGCATGTTCTGCAGTTACTATTATATCGCAGTACCGTCGCAGGGTTCTATGTTAATTGAATTGCATCATTTAAAAAAAAATATTTCACCACATGAGCACAATAAATTGGGTATTTGATTTAATGTGATAGCGGGTGGGCCGCAGGCTTACCACCACTATCATAAAATATTGGTCATCTAATGGCGGACCGCGGTCCGAACACGGGTCTTGTGAAGAAAATACAAAATAATTAACTTTGTCTTATAAAAAATTGAACTTTTGTTAACAAACAAAAAAAAATGGTTGTGCTAATAAATAACCGGAATTTAAAAAAATGCCGTTAATCATCTCTATGTGGTTGAGTTGACATATGTTTGTGATGCACCAGTTTATAAGATTCACTAAAAATAAATTCCGGAACAGATTACATGATCAGCGTATGCAGAATTTAATGACAATAACTTGTACAAACTTCACTCCACACTTCGGACCTTCCAAGGCAAAAAATGTAAGTTTTCTCATTAACTGTGTAATTACCGTTAGTGTTTATTTCTTTTTGTATAAATTAAAAAATAAGTAAACAAACAATAATTTTAACAAAATAATGTACATGTTATTTAAGCAGTACAACCTTTCGGACCGCAACGGACATGGTCCTTCGAAAAAAGGACCTCCAATGGATGTAATTGTGAACATATAATACGAATTTTATTACCATTTAAGTATGGCTAAATTCAAAAATAATAGGATTATTGTTTACTTAATTCGAAGACGAATAATTTAATGAATACTTTAATGTTAATATAAATATATGTTTATTTTTCAATTTGATTTATATTGTCAACTTGCAATAAATATCTGTAATATCTGAACATATTTTTTTTTTCCTTCTACTCACTCGTATAAGCCTACAAATAAACAATAAGTGTAATTTTCATGATTATATAAATTGACATGAGTTCCATTGCATTGCATTATTTAAGGTCCCGGTAATCACGCTGAGTTTAGGTTTATTCATGTTACGTTTACATTGACTTTCTTTCTGCAAGTACATCAAATTAAACAACCTATTCCGAGCACTAATAATAACAAATCAAAACAATACCTAATGATAACACATACGGCTGCATGTTAACAAAACTGTGGCAACCTCAGTATAAGCAGCAAGCATAGCCTTTGAAAGTACGAGAAACAGCACAGAGTAAAAATGTGAACCTAAAACTATGTGAATAATCAATTAATCACACGAGGAACTTAGAATATGGACCGTAATATAAATCAATCAATCAATCAATATCTTTATTTGCTGAAAAACATGGTTACATTTGATTTAGGTGATTCATAATACAAATAGTCCAGCACATTTTGCCAATAAATAGCATGCAAACATATTTCTACAAAAAAAAAATTACTTACATTTAAAAAAATCGTTTAAGGTGTAAAAATTATTTGATTTTAACCATATAAGTAGTTGCGTCCTGAATTCAAATAATGTCAATTTTTTTAAATTAGCAGGTAAAGCATTATATATTTTAACACACATAGCAGAGCCTTGATTTTTATAAAAAGCTAATTTTGGGAAATGTTCATACACTAAACTATCTCTGTTTTGTGTGCCACGTGGGAACATATCACTGGCTTTCTTAAACAGTCTATTATTGTTCTTTACAAACCAAGCGCATTCAAGTATATATAAGTCCGTAAGCATAAGTGTCAGTGTAATCTGTGGTACATTAAAAAAAACGAAAAGAAAATGACAAAGATAACACAAATGAATATGCTAATTACGAAACAACAAAAATATTAAGGGACGAAGAGTCTTAAATAGACAAGTAGGTACATAATTCAAAGAATAGATCCGCGTCCAGGAGGGAAAGTTCCGTGCATATATCGTCAGCTTGGAAGAAGACTGTCATAACTCAAAATACACAAACTTTCAGGGGAAGCATGTAAACGTTTTACTGGATAAAATGTACTCAGATCTCGATCTTATTAAAAAATTAGAAACCATATTCTTTAGGTGGCTTTATTATTATACTAGCGACCCGCCCCGGCTTCGCACGGGTGCAGTGAAAAAATGGTTATGGTGGGTTATCCCTAAGAGATAGACATATACCATCGCGGACTTTTTTGTGGATTTTTGTAAGTTGTACAATACTGTAGTACATTATTTTGGTCTATCTCGTAGGGTTCAGCCAGCGTTTGCAATATAAGCGCAAAAAAACGTGCTTATTTACGACATCACATTAGAAACCTTTAAATTTATCAGTGTTTCTCTACTATATTATGCATTTATTATACATACAAACCTTCCTTAAGAATCACTCTATCTATTAAAAAAAACCGCGTCAAAATCCGTTGCGTAGTTTTAAAGATCTAAGCATACATACGGACATACAGCGAAAGCGACTTTGTTTTATACTATGTATTGATAGACATTTATTATTATTATAGACAAATTGAAGTTGTTTCATTGCGAAAACATAACAATGCATTTTTTTGAATTATGACATTCTTCTCCCAAGCCGAATGTTGAGCTATAGTCACACATATTATATGTTAATGGCAATAAAATGTAACGTATGCTGTAAAACCTTTATTATGTAGATGACCATGTGCCCATTCGAGAATATTACATTGAAACAAACATTACCAGTTGTAATTTTAATCACTTGCCGAGCAATTTCAGCAAAGTGCCGGATGTACGCGCAAAAAGTCCGCAATTATCGGATTCCGTCGACACTTTTAAAACTAAAAAGGCGTAGTTAGAATGAGTAACGGTGTTCACAGCGCTAGGGAACGCTTGACAGATGTACCTAGTCTAAGATACAACTAATTTTTTTCATTTTTGCCCGATAAAAATAAATAATTAAATTAAAATAAAAATAATTATGCGGGGTTTCCATCACAGACATGATTTTTATGTTGTTTTTATAGATATTGGTAAGGAACTATTCGTGCGAGAGTCCGACTCACACTTGGCCGGGTTTTTACTTAATCCTTGATTGATAGAAATCGAATAGACAAAATTAGGCATTGACTACTAGACAGAAACTCGAAGCTACAAATCGAGAAAAATTTCTATATTTCGGACTGGACCCACGACACAAAATAAAAGTAAGTATGGAGGACGTTTTTAAGAAAAATCGCAATCAGACAAGAATGAACAATAGTAATTACTCGTATCATTTTAGGTCGCCATAGTCGCAATTCAAAAACATTTTTTTAAATTACTGCGGCACGCAGATTTGTATGAAAAATATGTAGAATTCTTTCATGGCAACAAAATTCCGTATTGCGCTGAGTATTTCCGACGCGACGTTTTTGTAGGCAACAGAAACATGCGAACATTTCAACAGTTCGCCTTGGGTTTTGAATAAAACGTTGTTCCTTTTATTATTTACTACATTTTTTGATTGTACGGCCAGAGACACGTCAAGTTTTGTACTACGGAAACCGCAGCTGTTATGAGCAACATAAGAACTGACTCGAGGGTCACAAGCAAATCTGCGTTGCTTGTATAAATTTTGTATAAATTAATTGATTATCTATTATATAATATATATTTATGTATGTGTATGTATATATATGGCTATGTATATATGTATCTATTAGGTAGTTAGTTGTTATTTTAATTTGTGATGACCTTATTGTAAGTTATTATATGTATCTGCGCCACTTACACTTGGAACTACTAGCCATTCGGTTGACTGGTAGAGAATGCCTTGTTACATTAAGTCCGCCAATTGTACCCAGTTTTGTTGTGCAATAAAGTTTAAATAAATAAAATAAAATAACCTGTATTTCTCGCAAAACAGTTGACGGAGAGTGTTACATAGTTTGTTTGTTCATTGTTGTTTGTTTGTCCAAATAATTAAGTTAATTATATCTACCTCGTCCAACTGCATTTATATTTTCCGCGGGCACTTGTTTTAGTAAGCGGGGGAACCCTAAACTCGACTCTCCCTACATCAAACAATGGACGCGTATGCTTCACACCTAGAATTATTCAGCCCACCCCACTTTAACCTTTAACATCTACTAATACATCTCAAATTCCACTGTCGCATCCATCAATTAATTCACTACAGCTGATAAGCCTGGTATGCAGTACACGATCTTCTGTGAACGTCGCAAAGTTGAGAATTGATTGAGGTTGGGACAATAACATGCATTCCTTGCGGGCATCCTTGACAGGTATTTGGCGGGAGCGTGTAGGGCTGTCAGAAACACGTGTCTTGATAGCTGCGTCTTATTAAATTGGAAAAGTAAGTGAATTATTTACGTATTCCAGTTGCCGTTGCAGCAATATTCAATGTAATGTTCAACTACTTTCTCAATGCTTTTTTTTCAATGCAATTGTTAGTAATATGTATGTCTTTATAAACTTTTTTTTATAAAAACATATAACAAACTAACAGTTTTACAAACGTGTTATATAACATATATTTTGTTAACTATCCTATCGAGTGGTTGGTATACCGGTTTCAAGGTGTCGCCATCTCTGAGCTCCCGGGTTCGAGTCCCAGTAGGGGCAGATGTGTTTTATACTGGCTGAAAACTATTTAGATTAATCTAAATTCTATCTATGGTGTTATATGTCACTTTAAAATGTTTGTTTACTTGGTTACCAAATATAGTCTTATTCACACGTATTTACAAGTTTTCTTTATAAATATTTAAATACCTGTATTTACAACAAGATGTTTGCGTGATAATTGCAATTTGTACATTTGTACCTTTGTCATAATATATTTCTATCAAATTTATTTATATATGTATGTCTATCCGTTACCCTAGATACCATAACACAAGCCTTACAAAGCTTATTTTACACTAGGCGAATTGGTGTAAGTGTAAAAAATATTTATTTATTTATTTCATTGAATTTCCAGAGAAATCTTTATCTATACGGATTAAAATATTCAATATCAAGATTACATACATACATACATACACTCACACCTTTTTCCCATGGGGGTAGGCAGAGATTACGTCTTTCCACTTGCTACGGTCTTTACATATCTCTTTCGCTTCATCTACTTTCATAACATTCCTCATACATGCTCGACGATTGCGGGTACTTCTGACCTGGCCTTTTTTGAGGACACTTTCGATTTGTTCGAAATATGTTCGCCTAGGTCTTCCTCGTCCCGTATCTCCACTCACTCCAGCTTAATAAATCATTTTGGTCAGTCTACTTTCATCCATCCGTTCCACATGCCCAAACCACCCAAGCATCAAAAAATATCAAGATTAGGCTACAATATTATTATTTATTTATTTTAATCTTTATTGCACAATATAAATAAAGTAAAAAAAGGCGGAGTTAATGCTTTAAGGCAGTCTAACAGTCAACCGAGTGTCTAATTACAAAGAACTGCGATTGGCGCAAACAAACATCAAATCTATTACAAACTTACAATCTAATACATACACAAACACATATAAAATATAATATGGTGCTAACATTGCGTCAAAAGTTATGAAGTCTTCTATTTAATTGTACATTTTGCTCAGTACATAGTCTGGCATAGACCCCATTCAACTTTTGACACAGAAATTCAATTCCCCATTCAAAGCCACAAGTTGAATAGAGAGAAATTATGGCTGGAGTTTTGTGCTGAAACAATGAACGTGCAGGAAGCAGTTATTAATGTTGCTCTCTTTACCACACCTAGCAAATAGCGGATAAAACTATTCGTGAGATAAGTTATCACTAGCAACTTGTCTAGTAAATTATAAACCTTATTTAGTCTAAGTAAATAAGGTTTAATTGGAGATATCCTAGTAAGTCAGTTATTAGAATTTGTATGAACGCAATCCAACTGTTGTTTATGAACGCATTCGAAACTGTCTCACTTATGCTTAATTTTTTTCTCTCTCACTTTTATGTATAGTGTTTATTGCTTTAAGAATACATTTATATTTTACAAGAATTATCTTCTTTATTGCATTAATACAAAAACTTGGTTGTCTGTAGAACTCCGTCTACTGCCGATATTTGAACGTGACAACGTCTATTACATGGTAATTTTTTCTGGGTGCAATGAAATTATTTAAAATAAAGTAATGTATAACATGTATATTTTTATTTAATAGTTTGTTTAAATTTTTCTGCTTCTGAAGTTATACATAAATTAATTATTATGAGTAATGTGCGTGGCTCCGTGTGGCGTCAGATTCGGCCGTTACGGTGTTTTCGAGAATGACTCCACGCCGTACCAATTTAATAGACGTTGTCACGTCAAAAAATCTAATAAATCGTGTGCTGATTTTCGGTTCCTTATTTAGACGTAATGAAACCGGATTTGAAGTGGTTTATTGCCGGTGATGAAAAGTAGATGACGTACGATACAAACGTCCGAAAAAGATCGTGGTCAAAATCCGCTAACTAGTTGGACTAGGACGTTTGTTCAATCAACGTTCAGCCTAGTCATTCAATTAAATGTCGTCATTCAATGAACGCGCTAGTGGTACAATCAAATAGCAGATTCAACCAGATGACTGCGACATATCCATATATCCCTTATACTTTCAGAGTTTCGCCTATTTTTTCAAAGTAGAGTCAGATTTATGTCAAGAGAGGACTGCCAAAATTAGTTTTCGTAAAAAATACAAAGATATTTCTTCCCAAATTTAGTATGTTAATTAAATAACAATTTTTTTTTCTGGGTGCAATGAAATTATTTAAAATAAAATAATGTATAACATTTATATTTTTATTACGTTGCCGTGTGGCGTCAGATCGGCCGTTACGCCGTTCGTGGACTCCGTGTGGCGTCAGATTCGGCCGTGACGGTGTTTTCGAGAATGACTCCACGCCGTACCAATTTAATAGACGTTGTCACGTCAAAAAGTTACTACTTTTAAATGTATCGTCAGTAATAATGAGGATTATTAATATATGACATCAGCTGTCAACTGTGGAAGATGGCGGAATTCCAAAATTGATATTATAATAAACAGTTTTCACCTTTCAATTTATTCCCCTGTTTTTCTAATGTTTGAATAGTTCTTTTGTTATTCCTGATCATTTAAATTGGGTATGTAGTTTTATTTGATGTAACTAATACTAATTCCTCTCCATCAAACATAGCAAAACTTCAAATGTATTATAAAAACAGTTAATCACTGTGTGATTAAGAAAATTACATTTTATTCAATGATCACAGATTAAACTACTATCTTTAGGAATTGACATAGCACGTGTAAAAGATAAAACGAATTTTCTAAGCGAATGTTTGAAAATCATGAATATATGATAAATTTTCTTAGCAACAAAATAGTACAGACGAAACCAACTTCCAACAGTGGGTAGTGAAGGCGTTGTCTGAGTCTGATATCAAATGAATCTTCTATTTATATGCGACTCGCTTGGGAATTGGTGGTAGACGCTTCCAGAAAAATACGAGCTTTTTCCCGATCTAGTTTCTTAGTTTATGGTTCAAATTTTGCTTTCAGTTTCTGTTGAGATACGAACCTAAATAGATTTGTATTTAAAAGGTTGAAAAATTAAATATACTTACGGTTATAGGGGCGAAAATCACAGTTAATCATATATTTTCACATGCTACTGATTTTCTAGCTTCCTGGACTAAAATATGTATGACGATAAATATACCAGTTCAAATGAAAATAGGAAATGCTATCGGATAGTTAAATTTCCAAACTTGAACATCGTTCATGCTAATGATACAACATGCATCCTTTATTCACAGACACATGAATAAAAAACTATATGCTAAAAAAAGGATAGAAGTATCTATTATCTAAAGGTCTAAATTAATCTAAATTGGTAGAAAACTTTTCATTTTAGGAATAGTAATATTGATAATTTAAATCACAAATTGGTTATTTCTATCCTACACGTAGAGCAAACGGCAACGCGTCAGAATTAACATGTAGAGTTTAAAATAGCTCTTAGTTCGCTCGTAATAGCGACGGTTTATGTAGGGAAAATGTCTTCTTTCTCTTGCTGTGTTTTTAATTTTATTTAGGGTCGGCATAATACGTCTTCCTCTTCTACTCTATCACTCGCTATTTCGAAACTCTCCTTTCTTCAACATATCATTATTCAGACTTCCATTAGTAGTGCTCGGAATAGGTAGTTTAATTTTATGTACTTGCAATTTTATGAATAGTATGGACATGCCTGGGCATTTACTATTTTAGCAGAAATTGAAAAAATATTATATTGAACTTGTAATAATAAGTTGTAAACATAAAATTTTACAATAAAAGCGTAAAGAAACGAATAGCAAATAAAAACAGAAAATTGTATTTTATTTGAAATATGCTATCCTTCTTTTGCAACTAGAACATGACGATGATGTTTATGTTGGCGATCTTCAATTCGAAGACGAATAATTACATGATCGGAACAACACTATGTACTTTAAAGTTAATATAAATATATGTATATTTTTAAATTTGATTTATATTGTAAACTTGCAATAAATATCTGTAATATCTGAATATGATTTATTTCTTTCACAATAAGTGTAATTTTCATGATTATACTCGTTTAAAATGACATAAGTTCCATTGCATTGCATAAATCACGCTGATTTTCGGTTTATTCATGTTACGTTTACATTGACTTTCTTTCTGTAAATACATAAAATTAAACTATCTATTCCGAGCACTAATCATTACTTCAGTATATCTATAACTTTCTTAGTAACATGGTCGTTCTCTCTTCATAATAAGTGACCAAACCAGGAAAGTCTTTTATCTCCCAATTTTTAAACAATAGAAGCTCTTTCAAACTTCCTCTGATATCATTCATCACTCTCATACTTTCTCGTTACTCCACGCATCCATCTTAACACACATATTTCATCAACATGCAATCTTTGTTCACCCATCCGCTTGACGGGCCAAAAGTTTAAAAACATTATTTTTCACGAAGGCAATATATTTAACTAGCTTTCTGCCCGCGGCTTCGCCTGCGTGGATTTCGGGATTGGGTCTATAGGCCCACGGCTACATATGCGCGGAAGTCGGTTTATGGCGCGAAGGTTTTATCGCGCTTCCCGTGGGACTATCCGTTTTTCCGAGATAAAAAATATCGCAGAACCTTGCTCAACAATCACTCTATCTATTGATGAAAACCGCATGAAAATCTGTGCAGTAGTTTTTGAGCGAAGCCTTTATTGCGCATCCCGTGGGACCTGTCGATTTTTCCGGGATAAAAAGTAGCCTATGTTACTCGGGGATAATGTAGCTTTCCAAAAGTGAAAGAATTTTTGATATCGGTCCAGTAGTTTCGGAGCCTATTCATTACAAACAAACAAATCTTTCCTCTTTATAATATTAGTATAGATATAGATTAACACGATGAGTTCACTTATTTTCATAAAGATTTATAATTTTTGGTAATATATGACTAATAAATATGACCTAATGATTTAAATTACTTTATTAATATTAAAAATTAAACTATCTATACTAATATTAAAAAAGTTAGACATATGCTGTCGTTGACTTTTTTGTAGGCGTTTTCAAGCTCCACATCTTTTCTCTAGAACTTAAAAATATATCCTTCATAGTTAAGGCAGCGTTCGTAAGAAACGCTTTCATTCGACTTTTTTTTCCCCGATTCACTTTGCAAAACTTTTATCACGTAAAAGCCTTTTTATTTTTCGGTTTTTTATATGACACTCAACAATAATGTGGCTTTCTATTGGTGAAAGAATTTTTAAAATCGGTTCAGTAGATCCCGAGATTACCCTTTACAATTTAACAAATATACAAACACACAAACTTGACTTTATGATATTAGTATAGATTTAATACATCGCTTGTTCGTTTGACAGCCCTGAGACCTACATTTGATTAAAGCCAGGGGTGGCTGCCTAAGCGTACGACGTGGCAATTAAAGGGATATTTTTTCCAAACCGGTTGCACGTAAGCCTTGATAACCTGGTTCAGTCCACGATCTAGCGCAATGATTGATAGCGAACGAGCATTTATAGCACGAATAGCACATTTGAATTGCAATAGTTCGTATGCCTCTAACACATTGCGTCAATATAGGATAGTGAGACCCAGTTAGTTGTTCATTTAGATTATTTAAATTGATTACATATTTCGGTCGTTCATTTAATTACGGCCATTGTTGTCCGTCTGTCTGTGTTAATGTATTGATATAGCTGCGTGTTATTTGTATTTACTTTCGCTCTCACAATTTTTAGATAGAGCAATGTAGAGTTGGTAAATCTATATAAATATAATGTTGCAAGAATCTGCAATAAGTGGGAACATGTTTAAAAAATCTTTTGTTGTATTGTCATATAGTTTCGACTTTTACCTCTACAGCTGAGTGGTTAGTATACCGGTTTCCATGTGTCGCGATCTCTAAGGTTCCGGGTTCGAGTCCCGATGGGGGCAGATGTTTATGCGATGAATTCGAGCATTTGTACCTTAGTCATATTATATATATATATATATATATATATATTATATATATATATATATATATATATATATATATATATAATTTCATCAAAAATATTTATATATCTCATAACACGTGTCTTACAGTGCTAACTAATTGGTGTGAGGACAAAAAAAATATTTATTTTATTTATTTTAAATTTCTTTAATTGTAAGGAGTTTATTTCAAGTAATATTGCTTGCTAACACAGAAATTATTTTATCTGCAAATTATGCCGAATCATTTAGGGAACGCACATTTAGACTTCTTTTTCCTAATGTTAAGACAACGTTCGCCAAAGCAGTTCGGCTGCTCTAAAAGAAACATTTCTATTGAATAAATCTAATTGAATTGATGATATTGACAAACTATTTAAAAATAACAGAGCTATATATTATACAGTTTATTATACTTAATTTAAATACTGAATTTATTTCAAAAGCACACGTTGACTACGAAAGAAATCCACAGTTTGGCAGCAAGTTTAATTAAGTTCGACATTCCCACATATGTTTGTCTGGCTTTATATCACATAAGCAGACAGTGAAATTAAACCTTTGCGCCCTTTGTCGTGGTGCCGCACTGTTGGGCGCAAACCGCACGCCGCCGTCGGCGCTCGATCGCAAAGGGCTGAAGCGACAGGGCCGTAGTTATATCGTGTTTCTTATTTAAATATAGAAAAATGCAATTAAAATACCTTTTAGTCACAAAGTCGGAGCCTTTTTTTAAGTATGGATGGAAACATCCATCCATACTTACAAAAAGACTCCGGGTTACTCTTTCACTTAAAAACTACTAAATGGATTTTGAAAGAAAGAAAGAAAAGAAAGAAAATATTTTTTATTGAGACAGCAAAAACAAACTGAACGTACCAAATGCATTAAAATTGCCTCAAATGGCCCCAGCTCAGCATGTTGCTAACCTAGCGGCTAACGCTGATCTTCCGCTGGTACCGAACTTAATTCTAAATTCTAAAAAATATTCGGTAACTTATATATTTAAATCATATTAACATTTGTGTTCCTGTGCTTAGCAACATTTGACCACAGATGGCTATTGACGAATAATACATGAGTCAAAGATAAAGAAAAAAAAAATTAAAAACAAGGAAACTGTGTTGTGTGTTGTGACATTATCCAAACATACCATTATAAACATAATGCATATGAGTACAATTAAAGTAAAAAAATAATAATAAAAATGCTGACATTCCACATAGCGATCAGTTTAACACAATTATATACCAAATTAAAGGAACATTTCATAAAGGTATGTAAATATAAAAATTGGAATCATTCAACTCCCGCTATCTTGCTCCCTGAAACACATCATATAACACTTGTATCTTGTAACTGAGCCTCTTCTGCTCTTTGATGTGATATTAAAAAACTTTTTAATTTAATTTTAAAACTATCAAAGTGTTGCAGGTGGAGGGATGTTATTCCAACATTTCGAGGCTGCATATCGGAAACTACCACGAAATGCCGCCGTGAAAATTTTAATCAAACTTTACAATAATATAGCTTACACATGAGAATAACACATAGGCTACAATATATAAAGATATACGCTACGCTTATATAAGCTACAAAAATAATAAATACTAATCGGCTACCAGCTATTACATAAATATTATTTTTTTATCGGAAATACATTTTCGCTCTAAAAATAACAACATTATATGGTTATGAAAGAACATCACTATCGTATTGGATTTGGCAGTGCATTAGTGCCGCAATTCACACTAAAATCGAACTTTCTTCTTTGCCAGATTGATAATTGATTGGTTATCTGTTTATATCGTTCTATGTTGTGTGTAAACATGTTTTATTTGTAATATAGATAAAATAAATAATACGTTAAAATACCGTCGACTTTTTCTAAACTTTCAATCAATAGTTACTAAGCAGTATTAGGTAATAGAATCCATTAATGGTTTGTAAGTAAGCTATAATTGATATATTTTTAAAATAATTGTAATGCCTTATTTATGCAATTAAAATATTGTGTTTAAATTACTCTATTATTGTAGAATATTTTCTTTTTAATATACTTAAAAAAAAACAATCATTTGATTCCATAATATCTACAATTCGAAGCTTCAAATAGTCTACCTTTCCTAATGCACTTTACCATCTTTTCCTTTGAATAACGCGAAAAAACGGCAACATTACCGCGAAACTCTACTCGCATAAGCTACTTCCAATACTAATCCTGCGCAGAAGCTAGCAATTAATAAATATTTCTTACAGTCACACCAATTACCCTAGTTCTAATAAGTACTGTAATGCTTGTGTTATAGAATCTAAGATAACGGATAGACATACATAAATATTTTGATTTGAGAAATACATATCAATAAATGGTTATGCGGAATGCGAGCCTTAGTCAATTCATCATAGAAATTGCTGCATCGCCCCTCTCCTGAGGGACGGTCGCCCTCACGATTTGCCGATATGGTTCTTAGAACTTAGGCACAGGCTGAGTTTAGTCGGTAGGTCACGTGGTCAGGCCGCTCTGATCGCGTGGAGTCTGACATATGCTCCTTGTGAGGATTCTCAGCCTTCCTCTCCTGCGAAAAAAAAAGAAATATCTGGCCCCACCGAGACTCGAACCCAGAGATGATGACAGCTTCAAACCGATGTACTGATTTTATTATGGAGGTCGTATGGAAGTATATATTAAATATATTAAAAATAAATATAACTTATTAAGTTATTACAAAGGATATTGATTACGTTTGCTGATTCCGCGCAGTTGATGATGACTTGTCCAACAAGCAGACAAGGTCGACACGTGTTTCGTCTCTCAGCGAGACATCAACAGCGAGAAATCAGCAAAACACGTGTCGACCTTGTCTGCTTGTTGGACAAGTCATCATCAACTGCGCGGAATCAGCAAACGTAATCAATATCCTTTGTAATACAATGGACTTCCGCAAAATAACACCTGCTACAATAGAATAACTTATTAAGATCAACTACGACTACGTCAGAATATATCGCACTAATAATACAATAGTGTATCACTCAAAATCGATCATTTTTCAGAATCAACAAAAACCTTATTACTCACTTCATGTAATAGTTGCAAATTGAATAACTGTCACATAAGTTTTTTAATTTATCCTTATTCTGTTTTTGCACTAATCGAACGACGGTCTTGATCACGCGTGAGGAATCAAATTTTGCGTGTGTTTATAGTATTATGTCAAGTACGACGTTTTGAGTTGATACACTATTGTATTATTAGTGCGATATATAGAAAACGCAGCGCACTCGGCTGCATAAGAGAGGGTATTTCACAATCTAGATCAGAGGTTTCCAAACTTTTTTGTGTCGTAGACCCTTTGCCATGTTTTCTGGTTTTGGGTAGATCCCCTACTTACCTAATATTGATAGTATAATGTAAGTAAATAGGTATGTTGTATGTTGAGATCCATTGTCGTGGACCCCCGTTTTCATTTCATGGTCCTAACATTTTTTCGCTGACGTAGAGCCCTTGCAGGTTGCCATAGACACCTAGGGGTCGATGGCAACCTGCAAGGGACCGTGCAACCGACCGGGGATATAGACCGCTTTGCGAATCACTGATCTAGATAAAATTAAGAAAGTATGTTAATAAAAGAAAGCCCGCTCTGTAGCTGAAGCTAGTGAGCGCGGGAGTAAATATTATATTTATACATTCATAATCCATCATATTCTTAATGTACTTTTAACCTCATGCACGCTGCCGTGTTGACTTTGATTTATATAGAAAAAGATGTCAAGAAGAAAGCTGCTTTAATAAAACTAAATGAATTCACATGTATAATTTTTTACAAGCTTTTATTTAGTTTCACCTGTCCCGTTGTCTGTCGTTCTGTAATCAAATCTTGCAACTTAAATTTGATCCACTTCCCGGTTTCCGATTGAGCTGAAATTTGGTATACACGTTTAGTTCGGATGACAATGCATGATTAACTGTGTGACGTCATTCTAAATCCAACATGGCGGCGTATCCAATATGGCGGACCAATTATTTAATGTTTAGGACATTTGCACAATGCAATAAAATTTCTACATTCAGTGATTCACCTCGTAAATTCACTTTCTTACGTACAAACCGCGGCAATGTATCGCACTGGATTGCGACTGAAATAGGTAACATGTACAGAGCCTTTTTTTTTTTTTTTTTTTTTCCCTGAGGAAAATGCATTAAATTGCATACCCCGGCTGTGGCGAGCCGGGGTTATGTGGGGCTCTCCTCCCCAGAAGGGGGAGGCCTACCCACTAAAAACCTCAGGGATGGCCTTCCTCAGGCATGTAGGGAGCCCCGGGAACACAAAGGCCACTTCCGGGAACCCCCAGCCTCCGCTCCCCTCTCTAGAGGGGAGCCCTCCTCGGGGGAAGCTACCACCTCCCGGTCCCCTCCAACGACGACGCCCCCCGGCCACGGAAGGGGCGTGGTCCATCCCGGGTCGCCGTAGCGGTCGCGACTTCCTCGCGCCCGCCGGCGACCCGCGGCGGCGCCGCAGCTGTGCTACCGAGCCCGGCGCCGCCTCCTTCGAGCGGGATCGGCCATCTCCCGACCCCGCTCGGCGGCCTCCTTCTGGAGCATTACTGCTTCACAGAAGGAGGCCACAGCCCTCCAACCTCCCTCGTCCGCCAGCATTGCCGCAATCAATGCCGGCGGAGACAGATCTCGCCCGATCTCTGCGACCAAGACTCGCGCTCGGAGGCCCACGCGGGGCACTCCGCCAGCGTGTGCTGGGCCGAGTCGAGGTCGGATGCGCAGTGGTGACAATGTGTCGATCCCTCCCGTCCTATTCGACACAGATACTCACCGAAGCAGCCGTGCCCGGTGAGTATCTGAGTCAATCGGTAGGTGACCTCCTCCTTCCCGTAACATGTACAGAGCCTATACCTATAATACGGCCCTGACGATGACTTTGGAACTGAAGGAACGCGTGTACTAAAGAGAAGCAACACTAATGAAACAAAGTTTAGCAAAGTTTTTGTAAGATTCTTCTGGGGAGGTCAGCTCAGAGCGAGAGAAGTATTGTTATACTGAAAAATGTTTTAATCAGACTTATACGTAGATAAATCCTCAGACTAAGTAAATGGATGTTCTATTTATAAAATTTTAATCACTACATAGTATAAAACAAACTCGCTTTCTCTGTACTTATATATGCTTAAATCTTTAAAACTACGCAACGGAATTTGAAGCGGTTTTTTAATAGATATAGTGATTGAAGTGGAAGGTTTATATGTATTTTTTTTTATATATTTAAAATAGGTTTGCGTTTGTCCACAATCTCACCTGATGGTAAGTGACGATGAGGACTAGGATGGAACACGCTTACCTAGCAAATGCCTATTCACTCGTGACTTGAAGACCGTAAGATTATATTGTTCCGGGAACACAGACGTCGGCAAAGAGTTCCACATCTTAGCTGTTCGTATTAAAAACGAAGACTGGAACCGTTTTGTACGTGTAAGAGGATAGTCCACCATAGTATATTTAACATCCATTAAAGAGTGGAGAATTACTGTTTTTTTTTGAGGTTTCTAATGTGATGTCGTAAATAATTAAATTTTTAGACTGAATCCTACGAGATTTATCAAAATATTGTACTAAGTATTGTACACATTGAAAATGTCTACAGAAAACTCCGCGATGGCATATGTCTATCTCTTATGTTATTGCACAAAAAGCGTGGGTTTTATTTTGTAATTCAATCAATTTTAAAAGCGTGTATTTTAGTTTTTTAAACTATAATTTATTATATACCACATTTACAGTTTTTCTGTTAGTGTATTTAGTATCACCATTGCATCCATGTGAAGCCTTGTATTCAACAAAATACTATGTTCAAGTTAATTACTGAGCTTTTGAATAGAAAGTATTGTTATATTAGCAAAACAAATTCAACTTCGTGGTAGCTGTACATTTCCCCTCCTCTTTACCATTCACATAAACCAAATCACTATTAGCAACGCAGTGTATAAGCTGCTAAGTCGGAAATAGTTCACGACGTTTTCGCTAGGGACGTCATATTAGTTTCCCATAAAAAACAGTTGATATTAATTGCAAAACGAATTCAGCCTCGTGGTAGCTGTACATTTCTCCTCTCATTTAGCATTAGCACGATAAGAAGAACTGTCAAAAACGCAATGTATAAATATCTAGATCAAAAATATTTGGTGTGGTGTAGCGACACAGCGTAACATCAAAGCAGAAGTTTTAAAGTTTACAGATAAATATAGAAACAACACGACCTTTCTAGAACTTCCACTGATTTCCCGAGAGCACTCCTCGATAAGTCGCGACGTGAAATCGTTACTTTATTTTCGTTTTGAGTAGAAACAGAAGCAGATTTCGGAAATAAGGCAGGTCCCCGCGCTGTGACACTGATTGTGACTGATGGGTTGCTCCAGACGAGATGAGAAATGGTGTTACGTCGGCCGCGATATGAGGGACAGATATTTTGATGTTTCAGTTGCTTTGATTTATTGTATTGCTAGCAATACATTTTGTGTTTTCTGAGGATTCTCTTAATAATAATTTCTTTGTAAGTCGGTCAACGAATGAATGTATACGCTGTAGTTTCTTATAAATTTCATAGCTATTTGGAAAATGTAGCTTTATTTTTAGTGACAAAAGAATTGGTACAAATGTTGTAATAATTACATAAATAAATAATCCTTACACTTACACTGATTAGCCTAGACCACAGTTATATATATATCTTAATATATATAAATCTCATGTCACAATGTTTGTGCTCAATGAACTCCTAAACTACTTAACCGATTATAATAAAATTCGCACACCATGTGCAGTTCGATCCAACTTGAGAGATAGGATAGTTTAAATTGCTGAGTGTCATCATCATCATCATCATCATCATCAATTTTAAAAATTCTTTCACCAATAGAAAGCCACATTATTGCGGAGTGTCATCATCATCATCATCATCATCATCATCATCATCAGCGGACGGCGCGCGATGGCTTCGGGTTTAATTCAGTTCGCTTTCGTGCTCGCTTCGGGGATTATTAATATTATGCCCAACGAAGTGGGCGCGGGTCAGCTAGTCTAATATCTAATATATATAAATCTCATGTCACAATGTTTGTGCTCAATGAACTCCTAAACTACTTAACCGATTATAATAAAATTCGCACACCATGTGCAGTTCGATCCAACTTGAGAGATAGGATAGTTTAAATCTCAAATTGTCATCATCATCATCATCATCATCATCAATTTTAAAAATTCTTTCACCAATAGAAAGCCACATTATTGCGGAGTGTCATCATCATCATCATCATCATCATCATCATCATCATCATCAGCGGACGGCGCGCGATGGCTTCGGGTTTAATTCAGTTCGCTTTCGTGCTCGCTTCGGGGATTATTAATATTATGCCCAACGAAGTGGGCGCGGGTCAGCTAGTATATAAATAAATAAATGAGATCCACTCATTCATAGACTTGTAGTACTCATGGATTTACTTGTCTATATTTTCTGTTGAAAGACAACCAACGTCAAGGAATTTGAATTTTATTGTGAGAATTTGTATTTAGTAATTTAATACTGATTTATTTAGTAAATAATAGCTTTAATTGTTGTTTTTCTATTTCTAGGTGAATTGCATTTAGATTACTTGAGATCTCTATGTTATGTGTTATTCTTTATTGGTTGCATTAGATATTAAATTTCTTATATTTTCTATTTCTAGAACAACACAATAAATACATTTATTTCTTTAAATAATAGCATATTATAATATATATATATATATATGGTAGAAATAACACAACCATCTCATCTGACTCGAATCTGTTACCCCAGCGATAGTAACGCCTTGCAACCGGTGTACTAAACACTCGACTAGAGAGCTCGTCAATAAGATGAAATAAGAAGAATTATTGAAAATTTACATTAAAACTAACTTTCCAATTATATTATTGCATACTCAATATAAATATAACACTGGAATCGACATGTCATACCAATTTTATTGCCTGAAGTCGCGGTTTCGAGAAAACATATTTCAAATACACAAAAAGAAATGCTATAACTTTAATGCTTCGGCTACATTAGCGAGCTATGGCGAATATTCGTGTTAGCGCGATGTGGCCGGGTTCATCGTGTCATCGCGTAGTATTCGGGCGAAGACGATGTAGTATCGGGGAGCTGTCAGTAAATTGACGCGAATCAAAGGGATTTATCGCGCCAATATTCGCTTAGGTGGCTCTATCTACGTCAATTCAGTGTCGTCTAGACTTTGAAGCGAGATGGACGTGCATTTAATTTTTTACACTATGGAGTGGAGTAACGAAAAAGTGTTAGAATTCGTTCAGTTTTATGAAACTGAGAGTATTATATGGAAACTGAACAACACAATCCGGGACGATGCATCGCGTCAACTCGACACGAATCTTCGCCCGCTTTAAGGTAGAAAAGAACATCGCCTATACCCGAACACGATGTTTTTGTCGCGCCAACACGATACGAATCTTCGCCGAAGCATAAATGCCATATATTAGGTTGTAGGAAAAGTTCGTCGAAAAATTAGGAACAAAAATGTTTTGTATTAATTTCCTTTATTAAAGTTTGGTTTTAATTTAAAATATAATCGCCTTCAGAACTAATGACAGTGCTCCATCTATGAGGAAGGTGACTGATACCTCTGGCCCAAAACTCTGGAAGTTTAGAATCAATAAACTTACTTAGTCACTTCTGTTTTCAGATTATCAACATCTTTGAACTTTTTTTTATTTAAGAATGTTTTAAATGCTTGAGTACGTGGTAATCTGAAGGTGCCAAGTCGGGTGAATATAGGGGATATGGTACGGTTTCCCAAACGAGTTCCTCTAATTTTATTTGAGTTTTTTGGCGATGTGTGGTCGTGCGTTGTCTTGGAGGATTGATTGATTCTCTATAACTACGGAAAAAACGCACTGGGCGCAATGCCTCGCCTCGTTTGAAAGCACCGAGAGAGTTCTTGTATATTTTGGAATTTAGAGATTGTTCCAGGAAAGAAAAGAATCTTCGAGATTTTTTTTCGACGAACTTTTTCTACAACCTAATATATTTATGTTTCCGGTAATACTTTATTTGACAAAGGCGTCTACCACGAAATCATATCGGAAATGGCTGGGTAGTGAGCGAAACTAGAGTGCTGATGGGAAGTGCTGATGTACGGTCTGTACCTGGAGCTATTGTCAAGCATTCAAAGAAGACCATAGGACCTTATAAAAATACCATCTACCTTTGTGTGTCTGAATATGGTAATGTGGAGATACAAGAGAAGATAGAGGGAAGATAAATGAGAAATTATCATTTCAACGCTATCTATTTAGAAAAATCCTTTTTTACTCATAAACTTAGATAATGTAATCAAACTTGCTTATCTACATGCCGATCCGTCGTAAATCGAGGTTGGCCATCTTGGATTTTCTTTGAAGTTCAACATTGTGATCGCGAGTCGCCGAGATAAGAAATATTGACGGATATTATCTCCCTTCTGCCGAGGCCTTTTTAAAACTTTGTCTTTTAAAGGTTTGAAAGTTTGCAAAAAATATGCTAGCAACCTGCTTGTGCGTTTTTTCTTTAATAAACAGTTGCGTACCATTATACCATTATAGGGTTTTCATGATTTTTTTTTCTCCCCTGAGGAAAATGCATTAAATTGCATACCCCGGCTGTGGCGGGCCGGCGGTTATGTGGGGCTCTCCACCCCAGAAGGGGGAGGCCTACCCACTAAAAACCTCAGGAATGGCCTTCCTCAGGCATGTAGGGAGCCCCCGGGAACATCAAACCACTTCCAGGAACCCCCAGCCTTCGCTCCCCCGCCGATACAGGGGAGCCCTCCTTGGGGTTGGCTCGCTACCTCCCCTAAGGTAAAAAAAAAGGGTTTTCATGATGAGTTTTCTGTAAACTTGTGGAAGTGGTTCTGTGACGAAGTCGTGGGCACAGCTAATGGGGAATATAATAAAAACATTAAAAAATTGCCGACCTGTGGCTGAGTGGGTTGTTGGCTGTGTGGCTGAGTGGTCTCGGTGGCGACAGATGGTTGAGTGGTCATCAATACTTGTATATCTATCCGTTACCCAAGATCCCATAACACAAGCCTTGCAGTGTTTACTTTAAGCTATTAAAAAAATATTATTATTTTTCTTTCGAATTTCTTCTGATTTCAACCATTTAACTATAGAGGCGATTAAAAATTTTAACAAATGCTCTACTTCCGTTTTAATAATTCTGTGGATAAAAAATACCAGCGTTTATAAATACATTTCGTAGATTTCATTGTAAGCGTAAGAGTTATATAAAAATAACGAACGCTACGTTTTTGCATAAAAACAACGCAATTTTTCAAACGTAATTGCTTCATTACTCTCCATCGCTACCAACCTTTTAATGGGTTAATTTCATACGGTTTCAGATGTTTAATACAATAATATGGCGGCCGTCCGTCGTCCATTTTATGAATATTATAATTGCATCGCAGCCACTCCGCTTTAATTAATGCCTAGATACAGCTTTACGGGTAAACACTAATTAAGAACATAGTTTCATTTTCTTTAAGTCACAATTTTTTTTATCTGTGTTAGAAAAATGTATGAAAATTAATTTTCATTGGATCGACAGTTTATTTAATGGCAAATATATGCAATTATAGTTTTTCTGTTGTTTTCTTATTGGCTCATTAGTTTTTATATATTAATAATAAATAACTGTAATACTAAAAAACTACTTTTTGTAGCTTAAATATAAAAGTATGACATTATGCTGTCGTTGACTTTTTTGTAGGCATTTTCAAGCATCTTTTCTCTAGAACTCAAAAATATATATTTTATAGTTAAGGCAGCGTTCGTAAGAAACGCTTTCATTTGACCGTTTTTTCTCCGATTCACTTTGCGAAACGGACTACCACGTAAAAGCCTTTTTATTTTTCGGTTTTTTATACAACATATGACACTCAGCATTAATGTGGCTTTCTATAGGTGAAAGAATTTTTAAAATCGGTTCATTAGATCCCAAGATAACCCTTTACAATTTAACAAATTTACAAATTACCTTACCTCTTTATAATATTAGTATAGATGAAGCTGGATTTTTATTATCAAATAAATTACTTTATTAATATAACATCAAATTCTTTATTGATATAACATGTTTCAGCAGATTTTTATTGAATATATCTTGGAGCGTTCATTGTTTAAGTTTTTTCGTTTTTGCATTTTTAAGTGGCATGCGCGTGATCTGTGTGCGGTACTGGACAGACATTGGACATGGACGGTACAGACGGACTGGACTTGGACATTTCAATATTTTTTTTTCATAACTATATTTTTCTAAAATAAATCTATACTTCTTATTAGCTACCTGTCAATAAAACACCCATTAAAATCGGTCGAACCATTTCAGAGATTAGCCAGACAAACAGACGACACTCCAATTTTATTTATATGTATAGTACTACCTCAGTGCAAAGGTAACAAGCATCAAGGGGTGTACTATAATTGCATAAAGAAAGGTTTACACAATATTTAAATGGAAATAAGAACTGAAAACTGACGTAGTAATTAAAAAAAAAATACCCAACTAAAATTTATTTTACAATGTTTTAGCTTCTGAAGGAAATGATTCCCAATTACGGAATCATTCCCAATCAATCATTCATGCAAAAGCATAACAAAAGTGAATGTCATTAGTTTTCCCTTTTTTACAGGCCATGGAGTTGATAGCACACAATATTGATATGCAATTAATGATACGTATGTTAATATAGCTTAAACATGTAATAATTTATTTTTTAATATAATTTATTATAACAGTAGTCAGAAAAAAATTAATATTGAATAATCGACCATGATCGGGTTACTTAGTAACTCTGTATAATAATTTCGTTTTATTACCGAAACTAACACTTCAAAAAGAAAATTAACAAATTATAATATTTAAAACTAGCGACCCGCCCCGGCTTCGCACGGGTGCAGTGAAAAAATAGTTATGGTGGGTTATCCCTAAGAGATAGACATATACCATCGCGGACTTTTTTGTGGATTTTTGTAAGTTGTACAATACTGTAGTACATTATTTTGGTCTATCTCGTAGGGTTCAGCCAGCGTTTGCAATATAAGCGCAAAAAAACGTGCTTATTTACGACAACACATTAGAAACCTTTAAATTTATCAGTGTTTCTCTACTATATTATGCATTTATTATACATACAAACCTTCCTTAAGAATCACTCTATCTATTAAAAAAAACCGCGTCAAAATCCGTTGCGTAGTTTTAAAGATCTAAGCATACATACGGACATACAGCGAAAGCGACTTTGTTTTATACTATGTATTGATTTAAGTGAATACGACGCGTTTTAAGATTGCGAAGCAAAGAGAAAATTTAGGATAGTAACTTCACAATTAAGACCTTTTTGGCATGACATGTGCATAAATGTCGGATTCTACATGTAACTTCCCACTGAAAGCGTTTAAGAAGTGAAATCCATAATAAAATAGAGGAATAGAAAACACACGTCTATGTAATAGAAAGTCCGACAACGGTTTTCCATCAGCGAGTGGAAAGTTGTTCGGTATACTATTTTACATTCTACCTTTCGGTTGCCGGGCCTTTTTCTGTGCAAAATATTCCCTTTGCCTTTTAACAAAAAAATATGGCGGACTTTTATCAAACATTTCATAACTTACGTTGGTATTTCTTCTTTAAGTTCTTTATTTCAACGAGTTTAATTTACATTGACCTTAAATATTGGAACTTATCAGAATTTGTTTTTAGAAGACATGTATTATCATATTTTTTATTTAATAGTTAATTTGAAAAGTAAAAACATTCCAGTATAAATTATTTCTGTATTTTAATTGATCACTCTCGTTGTGTCCGAGATAATAAGGGAATGATATTTAATCATCAACAAGAAATGAATTATCAGCTCATTATTATAAACTTCATGCCCTGCCAGAGTTATTTTTACGTGCTTTCATTAAACTATTATAAACAGGGCTAACACCATACAAATAGGTAATGTCAACTAAAAATAGAACGGTTAACCTAATGTTAGAATATTATTTTAATACAATGCGTAAACCTAACCCAGCAATTTACTAGATATCATTTGGTATAATTTTTATTCATTTCAATCGATCTAGTTGTCTTCTATAAACAGAAAACCAAAGTTAGAACACCGCCATGTTTATTTCAGCCGGCGAACGCTATGATGTAATGGCGCGCGAGTTTAAAATATTTTCAAAATTGGAATAATAATTGTGCTCATGAATGGAGTAGTCGGCGGCAGTGACCTTGTGGACTACTCGACTGGGCCAGGCTATTGCACTGCGCCCCCCGCACGCAAATTATCGAACCGGGCACCGCCCCCGCTCCGCTGCACTTCCTTCCGACCAGCCTAACCTACTACAACCGCTTAACACACGTGCGAGAGAGACATCGCTATGCCATCCTAACTCGCTATCTCTCTCCAATTGACATCTGACGCGATTTATGCACACGTGGTAGCCGCACTCTCACCCGGGAATCCAGTTTCACTATAATTGAGCTAGGTTATGATTCCCTGGTGCACTTCGGTTTAAGATACAATTTTACTTTCCCTATTTTTACGGGCTTGTGCTTTTGTGGTGAAATTTTTGAACGGTTGAATTTGATTGGGAGTAAGAAGGTCAAGTTTGGTTGTCATATCATATTCATATAAAAGGCACACATCATTAGTGTTTTTAAACATTGACTGTTATATTATTAAAATGATATTCTAACAAAAACTGTTTTGTTATGCTGCAAGAAAATTTTCTGTTTTAAAGAATCGGGTATCCTTAAGGTAAAATCAACTCTATTGGAATAGAACAACAATCAATTTTTAGTGAAGCGACAGAATGATATATAAATTAACATTTAAAAAAATATGATGTGCATAATACTAGTTCGTATCAATTCTACTGAAAGAAAGAAATACCAAAACCAGTAAGTAAAGCTTTTAAAGGCTTAGTTAATTAAAAAGGGAAGATACGTTATTGTAATCGAGTATCTTTAACCGTTATCGTATTCGGTAATTATCACATAATTCACTATATTCTTAACCATCTTAAACTATTTATTCGAATGCGAATTCCAAATTTAATTATGAATTGAATGCAACTTTGTTCCAAATTTAAAATCTAGGTATACTTCATTTAAAATGTATACGTTATACCTAGGTATATTCCAAAGATGGGTCGCCGGCGGGCGCGAGGAAGTCGCGACTGCTACGGCGACCCGAGATGGCCCACGCCCCTTCCGTGGCCGGGGGGCGTCGTCGGTGGAGGAGACCGGGGGAGGCAGTAGCCTCCCCCGAGCAGGGTTCCCCTCTAGATAGGGGAGCGGAGGCTGGGGGTTCCCGGAAGGGGCTTGATGTTCCCGGGGGCTCCCTACATGCCTGAGGAAGGCCATCCCTGAGGTTTTTAGTGGGTAGGCCTCCCCCTTCTGGGGAGGAGAGCCCCACATAACCGCCGGCTCGCCACAGCCGGGGTATGCAATTTAATGCATTTTCCTCAGGGAAACAAAAAAAAAAAAAAAAAAAGGTATATTCCAAAGATATAGACTGATGTAAATCCAGAATTAAATGTTAAGTCATTGTCGTTTCCAGACGATTACTTTTATCGCGTTATTATCAGCACGCGCCATTAACACGTCCATTTCTATTGGGAACTGAACATCATTTTCTAGTACCGTGTGCAATGTGCGCGAAACGTTTGGGAATATTCATCGTTGTTTTAATTTTAAACAACGAGTTACGTTTTAATTCATCATAAAAGTTAGTTTAAACAGAAACTCCAACCTTCTATTTGTATGCTAAGGATGCTTAGGGTTTAATTAACTACGCCGGAAGTCATTTGATAACTAATCTTAGCCCCCAGGAAGAGGAGCCTTGTAACTTCGCCCTATTTAGATCTTTTGTGCTTCCCCTTTCATTAGTCTGTATAGTTTTCGACTTCGACCCAGTCAATCATGCCCATGACCTTGATTATGTGCTTGCCTCTAGTATTCCGGTCTTGGGTAACACATACCCGTAAAGTTTTATTCTGCTGCAAGTTAGAGCATAGACAGTACGTGTTTCATGCCTTCCTTCTATTCCTTGCAAGACTTATATATATCTTGGTACTCGCAAGTCCCATCATTGTTAGTTGTTAGCATTGTCTACTACTAAAATGGCCGGCTCTATTGATAATCAATAACGTTTACATTGCTTTATTGACAGCAAATTCGTTATTTTGATGTCAATCTCACACAAGTGATACTATTTTAATCTTTTATTGAGAGGGTATCTTTTATTGGAGCTCAAAAAGATTAAAAAGAAATGCTGACGGATCAATCGATCAATGACCTTCAGCGTTTCCTTAGTAGCAAAAACATTTTGAATTTAGCGATGGCGCTAGTTTAGCGATGGCGCTAGTTTAGCGATGGCGCTAGTTTAGCGATGGCGCTAGTTTAGCGATGACGCTAGTTTAACGATGACTAGCTTAATTTTTATTTTTTAATGTTCTTTTTTGTTTTAATTACTATTTAAAAGAATGTTAAGTAATTTATTTAATTATTTTGCTTTATTTGAAACGACTATCTGTCAAAACGGTTTGTGTTATGGGATCTATGGTAACAGATAGATATACATATATTATATATATATCTAAATATTTTTAATAGAAATATACATTATTAACAACCATGACTAAAGTACAAACACATTCATCACACAAACATCTGTGCCCACCGGGATTCGAACCGGGGATCTCAGAGATGATGACACCTTGAAACCGGTGTACTAACCCGCGACTACGGAGGTCGTCATATCCTGTGTATACTCCTAAAAGCGCCACAGATGTATTATCAGTTATTATTTCAGAAAAGTTAGTTAGAGGTGTGACATACATAGGGGAAACCAGAGAGTGATTGACCACTGACAATTATTGTCCGTGCTAAGAGAATACAGTTATTTTTGGCTTTTGATGGTAAAATAATAGATTAAAAATAAAACTCTGTAGGTCTTATAGTACGAAATAAATAAAAAACTGGCAACACTCGCTGAGAAAAAAAATTGTAATGGACGACATTCTGACACGAGGCGTACACGACACGTTGCGTGAAAAGGTAAGATTTTTCGCAATTTTCTTAAGGGAATCCTAATTTTAATGACTCATACCGTGTGTTTTTGTAGAAGAATTGCAACTTAATAGTATTTAATACGCAAATTAAAGTATTAAGAATGGTTTACATATGAAATTGTTGCCGGTAGCTGCTTGTATTTCTTTAACAAAGGTGGACAATCACTGAAGTAACAATCAATACTTTTCAGTTATTGTCCATACCTATTTTATTGATTGCCATATGGCAATAGCTATAGTTATTGTCCGGACAATAACTATATCGCATTTTGAAAAAACTCCCTTATTCGGCAGTTACGGAGCGATACGACAAGAATACAGGGAGCAATGACACACAGACCCTAAAGCCGTCACCGCACAGATATAAAATACACACAAATAGTTAAGGCTTTAACAATACTAAGAAAAATAAATGAAACGTAAATCAGCCCGTACCCAGTCAGCGACCTAACGAAAAACGTTTGGAGCACGCGTAATTTACCAAAAAAAGGGCGTTGTCTTATAGAGAATATTTATTATCCAAAGAGGTTTGGTACGAGTGCCGACTGCGTGGCCCATATTGTGCCGCGTCCCCGAGGAGTTCCCGCCTGTTTTGAATAGAACGGCAACAGCTGATGGCGACGTTGCCGCTCCGTGCCGCGTTGCCGCTCCGCCGCGGGGCGATCGACCGCCAACCCCCCTCTACGAGCTCAAGTAACTCAACATCCATCCGTGTACTCATTTCGCCTGAAATTGTTGGTCGAAAACCTCTTTAGAGATGTTTCTGTAGGACCTTGACGTGTTTAAATCGTAGCTTTTTAGTTTTCTCTGCTGCGTTATTGTTTTTATTCATGAGTCTTGGAATATTGCATGTTTCCTTTGCGTAAAATACTTAGAAACAGATCAAGATGGCACACCAAACTATAATTTAATTTGATTTCTTTCCAAATTCTATATAAAGTATTCGCCACGAAAAGATATTTATAAAAACGGATTCTATTATCAAAGCTTTAATTTCTGCCGTCATGTTTTGTTCGTTTTCAGAATCCTAAAGTGAACATTGGACCACACATGGCTAACGTTACCCAAATTTGAAGTCTTATTTATAAGTCTCCAAAAACTTGAATTTGATGGTTCATGATGGTTAGTTGAATAACAATCAATTGGTACTTAGGTTTTTAAATAGCTTCACTGAAGCCCCCGTACTCGTGTATTATAGAGGTAGCGAATTTATATTTGGTACCGTATTATCTACTAATTCCACAGCGAGAGATATAGATCTAGAAGTACCTAAAGTGAGTCTTAATGTATTTTGACAGTTCGTATCCAAATAACGTATGTTTCCCCCGAATCTCGTTCGCGCATGGAGTGGGTTTGGATCGATACGCAGTTCCACAGGTTCGTTTGCTCCTTGAGTCAATACGGAAGATATATTTACTCAGACCTAAGAAGGTGCCTAGGCAAACTGTTTTATGTCCATACTATACTATATATATATATGTTAGAGAAGAGAAATTTTGTAAGTATGGATGTTTCACGTAAAAACTAATGAATGGATTTTAATGAAGTTTATATAATATTACAATTATTACTATAATTGCTTATACATTAAAATAACACTTAGACTATTTATAAAGATACTAACTGGTGCCCGAGACTTCGTCTGCATAAATGGTAGATTAGTTATCATAATAATTTGGACAATTCACGCAATATCTTTAGAGTAACAAACATTCTTACAAACTTTACCTTTTATAATATTAATAGAGATTTTGTGAATTGTCCACAATATGGCGATAAGTGTCAAGTAAGTAAGAAAAAATGCATCATCTGTGCAGACAAAGTCCCGGGCGCTAGCTAGTTTATTATCATTTCAATATTCCTTTCATATAGGGGAAAACTTCGTTGCAATAGAAAATTTTCATCCCCTGTTCATTCCTTTCAAATTGAACACGGAATTTCTTTCCCTCCCTTAAAAGTTCGTTACGATTTTGTCAAGTCCACATGCATGGTAAAATGTGAGACTATGCGAGTGTAAAAAACTAAACATTTTTATATTCCGTAGCCGTGTTGAATGATTTGTCATAACAGCATAACAGCAGGGGTATGTCGAGGGGTATGACGCGAGTTACATAAAATCTATATGATGACCAAACATATAAATAAAATCGTTATGTTCAATTAGTGAAAAATGACCCCCATGACCCCCCCTGAATCCGTTACTGATTACATCATTCGATAGTGTAGCTAAAAATATAGGAATTCTGGGAACTAATAAAATGTGGTAAAATTAAGGAAAGGACTCTTGCCTTAACAACGTATTATATTGTAGTTTGTACATTTCTAATCTAATTGTATCAAAGAAACCCTTTTAGCTATACATATATTTAAATGCTGTAAGATTTGTATATCAACCTTCACCTTTATATTTCCAAATTTATTCGGGGTCGTACCAGTTAGTTTTTCTCTTTCAATCATCTATCTCTCTCGTATCTGTCACATTCTCCGCTGACAGTCGACTCTCCATTAAATCTCATGTCATCTTCTACTAATTTGTCCATCGCTTCTAAGGTCTTCCTTTATACCTCTATCCATCTGCATTCATTTTCATTCCGTGTCCACTTTTCCCTCTTTCTCAATAAGAAATTTCAGTTGTTTTTCAAAATTTTGACATAGTAACCAATATATGTTTTAAAAAGTTGTACAGAACAGTACGTTTTCAAGGTAATTTTAAGCACCTCGTTTGAAATCCAATAAAATCCGACGCTTTGGAATGCATAAGTCCAATATGGTACTTCATCGGCGACTCCCGTTGGGAATACTAAATCAATTTACCCGGAGTTCCTCCAGAACGAAATTTTATTCGAATTCTGAATGGATATCTAGAGCGATTTCCGTAATGCATAAAGTCCGTATTGCAAGAGTTTGAGACGACGATGGTTGATTTAAATAAATTTTATTTGAATGATGTTCCTGCGACATAATATAACAGCCATTACGTACTTCGTATCTATTTTTAAATCCTGACGTGAACACGGGGTGTTGTAAGTTTGACGTGTCTGTCTGTGGCATCGTAGCTCCCGAGCAGATAAACAGATTTTAATTTTCTTGGTTTTTTGTTTGAAAGTTGAAGGCGTTCTTAGCTATGTTTTATGGAAATAGGTCAAAGATGGCCCCTACAAGAAAATAACAGATTATTCCTACTAATAATAGTTGTATTTCTTTTTTATAACTATCATATCACAATCCCCTCAATATACGTATCAAATAAAAAGGTTTGAGCAGTAAAATATTATGACATTTCAAATTCAAGATGGCCGGCACCACAAAATGGCGATTATTTAATAGGTATAAGCTTGAAGGGGTGCCTATTGATAGCGTGAAGATATTTTGTCGGGAGTTAATGAAATTTCAAATATTATAGATTTGATTATTCTATTCTTTTTATGTTAAATAGAGTTGTAATAAGTATTTTGCTACTATTATTAGTAGTAATTAGTTGTTATTCAATATTTTTCTCTTATTATGTCACTTCATATATAAAAAGGGATAAAACGGGGAATAGCAAATCTAAAGAAGGATAATATGTTGTATAGCTACGGCCATAGGCCTCTAATTCGTATTCTGTGTGATTGTAAGATGATATGCTTCTAACAAACCTATTGAGTGCATTGGCCGTACTCAACACGATTATTCCATTCTACGCGCTAAGCAATAATCACCTTTATTCCACAACACACAAAGTACCATTCAAATTAAGAGGATTGCTAATTTCCTACAATGTTTTTCTCTAGCTATAATGTTTAGAATTGAGCTTGCAAGAATTAACAGTTTCCCGCCTTTTTAGTCTGTGGCTGATCTAATGTGCCCGTCTCGCTTCGCTGGCTAGAGATCTTATCGCCGTCTCGGTCACACGATGCAATGCAAATATGAGGTCTATGGTAAAATAGGCTTTAACAACTGGAAATCGTTTCTATATTTTCCTCTTTTCTGTTGTACACAAATAAGTAAGATCTGGAGGTACGTAAATAACGTCGTACAGAACAAAATATATGTTATTTTAATAAGAGTGGGTCTTAAAATGAACGTGAACACGAGCCTAAATCATGTTAAATTCCTATGCATTTCCCATCGCACCCACTCTTGGAAAGGACGACACATATATAGAGACGTATACTCGGTTCTACATTGATAGTTGTTGACGAGTACACGTGAGACAAATAGTCGTGAGAGTTTATCCTAGGGTGTGCGTATTTATATCAGGATTAACTAGTTTGGCCTAGCCTAAACTGGTTTATCCTATCACCTATAGGAAGAACTAGTTTAGCCTAGGCAAAACTGGTTTGTCCTGAAATCGGGTTTGGCCCACACTGATATTAAATACACTACACAAAAAACTGTGAACGTTGTTTTTTATCATTTACAATGTACGCGGAAGAAATTCAATTATTTACGATATCACATTAAAAATCTCAAAAATAACAGTATTTCTCCACTATTTGATGGATGTTATTATTAGAGATCGGATAATCGGATGCATATTTACCTAAAGTTAGTTTAAGACAAAGTCTGGAAACGGCTTTTTATTGTTTTGTTAAATAAAAATCCCGGGATTGCGGAATTGGATAGCCGGATGTTTATTTATTTACCTAATTTAGTTTATGACAAAGTATGGAACTGTCTTTTTATTTTATTTCCATAAATAAAAATCCCGGAATTCCGGTATTGTAGAACTGTAGAACTTACGCCCGGGCACCATTTCTGTTTTTTTATTCAATTATTTAATTGATTATTGTTTTAGTCAAACTAGCTCACTACTTTCGTATAACACTCTTCATGTAATAAATCGTACATTCATAAATCGCACGGGGAACTGAAACTAAACTTCATGTAAATACGTATGCATAGTTGTATAAATGAACCCGGAGTCTCGGTCTTTTGAAAATAAATACCACGTGCTAATTTAGTAATTTTCAAACAATATCACTACGTTAAATTTGCAGTCCCGTATTTTCCCGGGATTTTTATTTAACAAAATATATTTTAAAAAGCCGCTTCCATAATTTGTGAGCCAAAAATTAACTTTAGGTAAATATGCATCCGATTATCCGATCTCTAGTTATCTATACATATAATAAGACAGTAAAAATATTTTGTCTGTACATTTAGTATTTTTGACTGAAATGATTATTAGAAAGCAAAAAAAAATTTTTGGAATTTTTTGTCTGTCTGTCTGTCTGTATGTTTGTTCACGTTTATCTCCGAAAGTACTGAACCGATTTGCTTGAAACTTTCACTATTTGCTTTGTTTTAACTCAGAATAATATCTAAACTTTGTTTCATCAAAATCGGTTCATTAAAAAAAAGTTATCGTCATTTTAATGAACTCAAGGCATGATAATATTGCGAATTATAATGTACACCATTCTTACATAAGTTACATGGGAAATTTAAAATCTAAAGACAATTCATCATCATGATACAATACATACATAAGATAACGTCTTTATCCCCTGCGGGGTAGACAGAGCCACAGGTTATAAGACCCCAAAGGCCACGTTTAGCATGTTCGTGGGCAGTGAGATGGAACAGGGAACCAAAATACGATGAAACGAAACCAGTTTTTATCAAAATAATATGATAAATGCGAAAGTTTGTTTGTTTATTACCTCTTCACGCTTAATCTATACATATAATAGAACAGAAAAAATATTTAAGTGTAAATCAGTTTCATTACGCATGTTAGTTTTTTCATAAATCACTAGATGGCGCTGTTTCATTTAATCAATTTCTACAACGCGCTATTGTAGTTTTTTCAAATAAAGCCTAAAAAAAGGAATGTGTTTCGACATAAGGCGAAAATCTCCTTCGTATCTTTTCATGATCTTTGCGCTGAGAATCGAATAGAAAATTTTCTGTGAATTTTGCTTTAATTAATTTAATAATTTCTTCTGTGTTGATTTCGGATTTTGTTTTGCTTTGTGTTTAGGATTTGGTGTTACTGGTTGAGTTTATTTCAAGACGGACTTTTGCTGTGTTTTAGGCTTTTGTTTTGCTTTGCGTTTAGGGTTTAATTGGTGTAATTGCCAACTTCATAACGCTCTTTTGATGTATTATTGCTTTCTAATTAAGTTTCAGTGTTAATTCCATAGAATAAACTAACAAATTATCATTTGTAGGTGTTCATTTTTTGGATTATTTAAAGTAATCTATACATATAATAGAACAGAAAAAATATTTAAGTGTAAATCAGTTTCATTACGCATGTTAGTTTTTTCATAAATCACTAGATGGCGCTGTTTCATTTAATCAATTTCTACAACGCGCTATTGTAGTTTTTTCAAATCGTATATTAATATGATTTGTGTATCAATAACATTCAACTCGAAATTTACGCAGACGAAGTCGCGGGCAAATCCGTTGCGTAGTTTCAAAGATCTAAGCATACATAGGGACAGAGAGACTTTGTTTTATACTATGTAGTGATGAAGGTGCCTAGTTTTATTACACGCTTTTTATTGACTTACTCTGTCCGTTTGTTTGTTTGTTTGTCATGATCAAATCTTGTAATCGATTTTTCGACCACTTCTACTGCTCCAATCGAGCTCAAATTTTTTTTACATGTGTATTCTAGATGACAATACAATATTCAATCATTTTCGAATCATAAAAATACATAATTATGTTGTAATAAATTAAAAACTTTTTAATATGAGAATTGGTTCAATGAAGCAAACAGATAGAATTTGATATAATGCATATGTTTAATTCTAATACTACATTTTCTGAACAATTATGTACATTTCTTTATGTTTGTTATAATAATCACGAGACTAAAAAGTAGTAAATAAAAAAAAATTAAAAAAAACTTTTTAAAAAAACACGCTTTTTACGCAAAGACTAAAAAACGTTTGAAAAAACTTTTGTTTGTTATAAAGACTAAAAAACATTTGATCTAAAAAGTAGTAAATAAAAAAAAATTAAAAAAAACTTTTTAAAAAAACACGCTTTTTACGCAAAGACTAAAAAACGTTTGAAAAAACTTTTGTTTGTTATAAAGACTAAAAAACATTTGATCTAAAAAGTAGTAAATAAAAAAAAATTAAAAAAAACTTTTTAAAAAAACACGCTTTTATTAAAAAGACTAAAAACCGATCTAAAAACTTGAAAATAAAAATAAAGTCACGCTTTTAGAAAATTTGGGTACATATCAAGAAAAATTTCTGATGACAAAAAGAAATGTAACTCAAAAATTTGTCTATAAAATTTAGCAAATTAGTCCCAAGAACTCAATGACTATAAAAGCGTGGGGTGTTCAAAATTAAACATTACTCATTTAATGGTCTTAACATTTACACCCCACGCTTTTATAGTCATTGAGTTCTTGGGACTAATTTGCTAAATTTTATAGACAAATTTTTGAGTTACATTTCTTTTTGTCATCAGAAATTTTTCTTGATATGTACCCAAATTTTCTAAAAGCGTGACTTTATTTTTATTTTCAAGTTTTTAGATCGGTTTTTAGTCTTTTTAATAAAAGCGTGTTTTTTTTAAAAAGTTTTTTTTAATTTTTTTTATCAATTAGCTTTATGAAAAGCAGTCATAACTTTATTAATGAGAACAACATGATGTTATGAGTTCTGAAGTAGCTTAAGAAGACGCTTCGAACAAGAAGCTTAATTGTTAGGGAGACTAAAAGAAATGTAGCTTTGAGAATAATGGAAGGCATCGCGAGCCTGAGCGAGATGAGTTATAATGTATACGTACTAGTTATATTGAAGATATCACGAGAGCTGTCTTGCTAAGCGGATAAAAGTATTAGAACACAACAAAGGATAGGACGCTTCACTTTCCACAGCAACAATGGTTCGTTTATAGACAGACAGATCTGCATACATCTACATACAAAGACGATAACGTATTTGTGACTCGCGCCGTAGGGTTGGACAGGATTTATTTTATTTTTGCTATCAATACAAACTCGTTATTATTTTGGACGAATACACCAAAGCTGCAGGTTATGTTTTAATATTCACAAAAAAAGCATTTTCATATATTACAATATATCATCAACGATTAATTAATTCTAATTATATTATTACGATTTATTTAAGATTTACGATGTTTATTGTAGTATTTTTTTGTGACTACACCTATTAGTAGCATGGTTGTCAAATAAGTGACCTAATTATTATTTATGACAGAAAATTGTGAAAAACGATTATTCAAATGTAATTTACAGCAAAATTACTAGTTTGATTCGTAGCAAAGCTTGCTACGACGTTGTAGAGTGCTACGTGTACGTACTACGAATTACAAATTTCTATCATGTCTGTCATCTTGTCTGTTTTATTTAGTTGCTTCTTAGTTATATTAAAGTAGGTACTGAGATTTATCGTATCAGTTGTTACTTAAAAATAATCTTAGTAGAACTAAACGTAAAGTTATTTTTACTAATAGGTAAATAAATAACAGCTACTATCTCATAATCAGCATGCATTAACTGTGTACAATCTGATATGAAAATTTCATAGCCACTTTGCATATCAAGGAAATTGCATTTGGAAAACTTTCCCGAGGCTGGATAGTTTCCAATTCGCTCATGCACCATTAAAGTTGAATTCTATCATGGACTATTATTCTAAATGTGATTTTAACTTTCGAATATGAATCAATTTATACAGTTCTTGTGCTGTGCGAAAAAAGATTTTGCATAAATGAACTGAGAACTCTTAGCCAGAAACGATTCTACAGAACGAGCGGAGCAAAAAAAAAAATAAAGTTGTGTACGTATATAAGCTGAAATGATTTTTCTTAAAGTGCACTATGTCTATTTATTGCGATATTTTGCAAACTTAAACTGACAATTAATAATTAACATTTTAATTACTTCAAAGCACGAACCTTTAAGGATAATCAATAAAATAATAGATATTCAAATATCTATTGAATATTTAAATACAGATAATTTTTATAACAGTATTTTGGAGCAATAGTCCTACTGCAATCAACTAACCTTCTTGGCTAACACAGATTTCGAAAAAGTTTTTTTTTTAATGTTTTCGTTGATTTTCGTACGTAAGTACCAAACAAAATCATCAGCAAAACCAACCAACAAAAAAGCAAACAAACATACAATCTAATTGATAATCTATGTCGTTAAATGGAATATAACCTATATTGTATTACACTATGCATATTGAAATAATAAAAATGTCATTGTTTTTAAATATATTTTCCAACAACTTGAAACACTAATAATTTTCAAAACAATTAATGACAATGTATAAATATGATACTTCTTCTTCTTCTTCCTGCCCTTTTCCCACCTTAAGTAGGGTCGGCACAACATGTTTTCCCCTTCCATTCTCCTCTGTCACTCGTCAGCTCAACATCGACTTCCTTTACTCTCATATCAGAATTCACACATTCAATCCATCGCTTTCTTGGTCTACCTCTCATCCTAGGTCCATCTATATTCATATCCATCATTCTTCTTGTTATATGGCTTTCATCCCTCCTCATTACATGCCCAAACCATGCTAACCTACTGCTCCTTCCCTTCTCAGTCACTGGCGCTACTTTCAAACTTCCTCCTTATAAATATGATACTGTTATCTAGGATATTGTTCAAAAGATTTTGTAGTAATTAATTATGTAAGTCTTATGTATGTTAAAAAAATACTATTTAGACATACAACAGTTATTATATCTTTGTATTAGTATATATTTTATATTAGCATAATTGTATTTATTGAACGTACTTTGAAGATTTATTTATTCGTACCCGCTTTATTGACACTTTAATATAATTGATCTGTGCTTGTTATGATTGTTATGGCCTCATATGGCTCTATTACAATTTTATTTTCGCAATAATGGCTTTTATCTGCTCAATTAAAGCTCTACTCACTCAAAAAAGGTGATAGTCAAAAATCGGTGATTTACTTCTTTTGCTTTCAACAACATACATATATTTATAGTGTTTAAATGTATGTTTGTTTTCTCAGTCATTATCATTGTTTTACTAGCTAGATATCTCTCGTATGTGTCTTTTGCAGAAAATAATAAACGCTTTATCTATCTAAGTGTCCTTTTACATTTTTGTAGTGGAATTAGTTTAAAGTTATAGAAACAGTAATGTTAGTAGCTGTATTTATATACTTTTGTAACATCTATTAAACTTTAATTTACTTTTAATTAAATGAATTGATATGAAATCAAAATTAACTTTATTCAATTGTGACTTTACAGAAAGCTCTTTTGAATCGTCCAAATTCCTTTTTCCTACCATTAAGGACCAATTTTTTAGCTGATAAGAAGAATGGACGCAAGAAACTAAATAACTACGGCTTTATATTTTCCTCGAGTTGACAACCCTATTCGAAGTAGGTGCGCGCTTAGTACAGTCGTGTAGATATGACGGATTACTATTATTATGTTAATTTCGCGAAACGGGAGTCGCTGACGAAAAAATCCTATGAAGGTCGTTTGCATAATAACCATGTTTTGTTGTGCCGTGTTTTTATGTTCATTTGTGTTACACATTTAGGTATGTGTTACGCGCTGACATTTATTTTCGTTGCGTTTGATTTGCTCCGTTCGATTTTTAGGCGTGCCGTGTCGAATTTGATCATATTTATATAGATACTATTTTCAAAATATATATTTTCCCGCGGTAACGTCTTTGTACCTGTCTGAAACTGAACTTTCAGTAAAATTGAGAATGAGTTTCTGAGCATATGCAAACTTTTTTCCCTATCCCCTTTAGGGTATGACTTTTACAAGGGCCGTATATCTATACTAATATAATAAAGCTGAAGAGTTTGTTTGTTTGTTTGTTTGTTTGAACGCGCTAATCTCCGAAACTACTGGTGCGATTTGAATAATTCTTTTTTTGTTGGATAGTCCATTTATCGAGGAAGGCTATAGGCTAAATAACATTACGCTATGACCAATAGGAGCAAAGACAGAGCGGTAAATGTGTAAAAAACGGGGAAAATTATTCATTTTTGAAGGCTTTCTTTGCGTGCGCTGCGAAAACGGTTCAAGATACACAAAAAATATGTATGAAAGAATTATTCCTCTATACATGATCTAAAAAAAAGTCCGCGACGGCATATGTCTATCTTTTAAGGTTTAGTCACAATGACCGTTTTTATGGTACCAAATTTGGTCGAAATAATTTGTTTAAGTTGTATCAACATAATAATATTAATCTTTATTCAAATTCCGAAAATCCCGCAAGAACGGGAACTATGTGGGAAAAACCAAAAATCTGCCGGAAGTCACTATTCCACGCGGACGAAGTCGCGGGCAAAAGCTAGTTATATATAAATATTTAATCAAAAAATTTTTAAATATCGCACTTTCCATACAAACTTTCATCCCCTATTACAACCCGTCACAGCATATGTATTTTCTCAGGTGCTAGATTATCTGTGTAGCAAATTTAATTAAAGTTGTAATTTACTTATCTATTTAGGTATGACTACATTTAAATACATAATTCAATAGTATACAACAAAGTCGCTTTCTTTGCTCCTATGTCCCTATGCATGCATAAATCTTTAAAACTTCGCAACGGTTCTCAATTCGACTGGTATATATTTTTTTTATGTTTGTTCGCTGATTACTTCGCCATTTTTGAACCGATTTTGATGTTTTTTTTTTATTTAGAAAGAAGATACTCCCGGAATGGTACCATGATGAGGATATCAGGGTCTGATGATGGGATCCTGGAGAAATCGAGGGGAACCGTCAAATTTAATAGGCACATGTACCGCGTTTTACATATTTTCTAAAGTTATATTGGCATTTGCTTCTGGCAATCATAATGTTATGCTGCTGAGCTGATGATGGAAGGTATAAGTCCTCAATTACTAGGAGTTAGGAAATAGTTCTTTCAACATATATATATGGATTTATACTCCTCTTCGTAGCTTTTTTTCTTTTGTTATGAGAAAGTACCATGAGACCAGGATCTGATAATGGCATCCCAGGAAATCGAGAGGAACTGTCGAAACTCACAA
This sequence comes from Scirpophaga incertulas, assembly GCA_036419045.1. Lineage (NCBI taxonomy): Eukaryota > Metazoa > Arthropoda > Insecta > Lepidoptera > Crambidae > Scirpophaga > Scirpophaga incertulas. The sequence continues at coordinate 3,810,945 of CM071641.1, read as the reverse complement.
CTGTGACTCTATCTCTAAACCTCGTAAAATAAACAAATTTTTAACAAAAAAAAACCGACTTCAAAGTTGAAAAATCAAAAACTAAAAAACCAAAAAATGGTTAACTTAGCACAAAGTAATTCGAATTATGATTTACATGAAATATAAACAATCAAGTACTAAAAAGTAAGAAATAAGTTTTTTATTTAGATACTAGCTTTTGCCCGCGACTTCGTTCGCGTGGATGTTTTTTTTTTATGACCTCACATTAGAAACCTCAAAAATTGTAGCCTATGTGTTATTCTGATGTATAAGCTATATTGTGGTAAAGTTTCATTCAAATCCATTCAGTAGTTTTTACGTGAAAGAGTAACAAACATCCATACTTACAAACTTTCGCCTTTATAATAGTAGTAGGATGAGTACTGTGATTAACAGTTTAAGAATTTCCACCTGCGTCAGTTCAACCTACCTAAATCTTAAACTATAAACAATATTTACATGATATTTTTGTAATTTAAATGTATATTTAATTTAACGAAATTTAGCAATATACAATTATTTTAACAGTATTACTATTTAATTTTGGAGTCGTTGTCAGTCAAACAAAATTAAATTCACCCTACTATCCTATCTGGGAGTACAAGCTGGTTTAATAGGTAGAGTGATTGAAGAGAAAGTTTATATGTATAACTAGCGGACCCGACAGACTTCGTCCTGTCAAAAAGATTTGTACAGTGGCAGTTTTTTGTTCCTAATTATTTTATAGATAATATCGCATAGCCAACCAAATCGCAAAAAAAGTCTAAATGACCTATTACATTTTGTGGCTATTCAATTTTGGAACGTGACATTAAATCCTCCAACGATGTATTCTGTGCTCCAACGCACGCACGCACACTGTTTTGATAGATATGATTGAATTTCAACTATATGTAGCGTTAATAAAGCGCAAATTGACTCTTTGATGTTAGGAACACACCTTCATTGCTTAGACAACAGTGAGTGCTTGCGATATGAACTTTATACAACAACAATAAAGCTCAATTCGACTGTACGTTTTAGTTAGAAAACGTTTGCATGGGAAAATAAGAGGGCTGTTTTTAGGGTATTTCCGATAATTATTCGAATTTTCCTCATTGTAAAAACCCTCCTTGAACTTCAACGAACATTAACAAAAAAGAATTGGCCAAATTGGTCCAGGCGTTGTTGAGTTATGAGCTTACCAACACATTTTGCGATTCATTTTTATATATAAGATTACATCCATTAAATAGTGGAGAAATACTGTTATTTTTGAGGTTTCTAATGTGATGCCGTAATAATTACATTTTTTCCGCTTACATTGCAAACGCAGGCTGAAAAGTACGAGATTTATCAAAATAATGTACTAAGTATTGTACACATTGGAAAGGTCTACAAAAAAAATAGTTTATGTCTATCTCTTATTGGTATCACACAGTAACATTTTTTTGTCAGTTATGAATTACGACAAATAATGGCTGTTAAAAATACATTGTTGATTTAATTTAGATCTATCTGGCCCTTAACAGCATATGATTTAAATGAATATATAATGTATAATAAATATATACAACGTTTACAGTTCTGTAGTGTATTTAGTATTAGTAGTGCTCGGAATAAGTAGTTTAATTTTTTGTACTTGCGATTTTGTGACATCAATAGTATGGATATGCCTGGGAACTTACTATTTACAGAGATTGTAAAAATATTATATCGAACTTTCAAAATAGTATTTCATCTTTTAGCTTATTGTTGTAATAATAAGTTGTAAACATAAAATATTACAATAAAAGCGTAAAGAAACGAATAGCAAGTAAAAACAGAAAAGGTGCCGGAAATCACGCTGATTTTAGGTTTATTATATACATAAAATTAAACTATCTATTCCGAGCACTAAGTATGCACCCGTGCGATGCCGGGGCGGGTCGCTAGTACAATATAAACAATCAGAATTTTCCCAATGTACTAGGCGTTCAGATGACCACAAGAGGTTGCTAAGTGGATACAAGTATGCTTTTAGGCTGTATGTGTCACTTTTGTAGTAAGAAACACAAAGAAAGAAATTGCATTGTCGAAACACATCAACGTTTGGCTTTATGGAGATTTCACGTAACATGATAACTTAATGAAAAATGCATTATAATTTCCAGTTCTTATTTCGCGAATGTCGTATTTCAATATAATTCAAGTAATGGAAACAAGGTAAAAAGGGTAATACTTAATGATAGTTTGTATGTAAAACATTTTGATAACTGTGTTTCTGTGTTTGCTTAACTGTGTTTGATTTAATGTTTGCTAACTTACTGTTTATTTTACAACTTATCACTTGACAATTAGACATCCAAATACATAGAAAGCGTTCTGGAAATATGTATCCCATCGTCTTTCAAAATTTCGTCAGTTTATGTTAAGTATTTTTATTGAATAAAAATCTTCAGAATAAGAATCTTCTTTTTTATATTTACATTATTATTTGTACTTTATATTTTATTAAAATACTTTATACCAATACTTTAAACTGGACTACTTTTACACTAACTATTGTATTGTTAAAATGATTGCTTTTAAATATATTATCATCAAAAATTATGGAATTCGCAGAACAACCAAGTCACCAACATTTGCCAAAGAATTGTGAATCTTAAGTTGCAATGGGTAGGGCACAATGTTCGCAGATTTATCGCTCGTACATTGGGAAACATAACGTTAGTAGGTTTCCTACAAGGTACACAATTTGGCAAATGGCAAACAAAATCGCGAACTCCATCGACCAAATATATTTCTAAGAAATAGAAAACTAAGAAACAAATTTGAACAACAAAGGAAATGAGTATTAACCTGTACATACAAAGTCACTAACGGCCAACAAATTCCGAATTCAAAAACAAAGTTGGTTACAAAGTTGGGGACAAACACGGGCCTTAGTTTCCTCAATTGCGGTAAGTACAACTTGTGTAGTTGTAAACGTGACGGCGGAGCGGTGCCAATGCCTTGTGACCGCAACTATTCATACAGCCGCCGAGATGTACCGGGTCGTTGACCCCCAACATCTGATGGTACTTCGAGCCGAGGTACATGCATCGGGCGTAACGTCTGACCAATTCATTGCTTGATTTGTTAAACATGAGCGCGAACAAGTATCAAGGTTTTTTGAATTCATTGTTAATTGACACGAAATACTGCACGTGGGGTAAATTTATTGAAATTTCTTATGTTATCAATTACTCATATATCAATGTTCAGAAAATTATTTTATTTATTTACTCACTAGCAAAACTAACGAAGATCTTACGCAAGTCCCATACCAAATTGCTTCCAAACACGATTAATCGTTTTTTTTATATTATCCCGTGGATAATATTTATCACTATCCTGTGGACTCAATCGTCATGGAAAATTTCAGCATGTTTCTAGTAGTATTGAGTTATTCGTTATAAACGTACAAAATCAACAATGTTTCTTTTTATAATAATAATAATACAGAAGAGTAAGGTAAGGGAATAATAAAGGTATTATAATTAACTGGTTATAAGATTTTTTTCAACCAATTAATAAATTAATTTTGAACAAATATTTTACAGCGAACAGAAAAATGTTTTAGTAAGATGAAAACATACTAAAACGATTTAGGTGAAGATTCGAATCTTGAAAGAATTCGAAGTGTAAACATTTTTAGTTTCTTAAATACATCATAATTGATTGAAAACGTGCAAAAAAGCGCAAGAGATTTGCTTTTATAATACTTATTGTAATTAAGAATAAAAACACGTGTTTTCGCGTTTAATCAAACTCCTGTTTTTAAGCATTTGTTTTTTTTATTGTTCATGCTTCGTTAAACTGGAAACATTTAACAAAAAATGTTAAGAACAGTTACTTTTGTGTTTTTAACAGATAGCAACGTGGAGGTTTTTGACGCTAGAAATAAAGTATCTATGGGGAAATTATATGAACCATAGACAACAGAATGTTGGTTTCGAACGCAACTTTATGCCAGGTGCATATCTTCAAGATAGGAATGTAAGTTAATAATGCTAGTAAGCTAACAACCTAGTCATTCTAACTCGCACTCAGACTGGTTTGACGTAGGAATAGGTGTCAGACAAGGATGTGTAGCCTCGCCGTGGCCGTTCAATCTATTAAATGGACGACTGTTTAAAAATTAGAAAAATGATGACAGGGTTTTGGGAATGAACAAATTAACTGTTAAATGCCTCCTATATTCTGACGACTAAATAATGTCGTCTCTGTCGGAGGAGTGCAAGACATGGCGCATTAGAAAGAAAGGGAATGATGTAAACGTACGCGACAAAAAGACGATAAGATGTCAAAGTGCAAGATTAGTGGGCGTACTCTTAAAAACGATATTCGATATATCGTGGACTTCGTCGTGTCGTATCCTACTCTTAGTTACTATCGTTTAAAACATTTCAACGGACGATCGATCGATCGATATTAATTTTGACATAAGAAAGCCTCAAATGACGATGAATTGAATTTGACAGACGAACATTCGCAAAATAAACGTCAAATTTACGATGATTACAACGACACCCCAAACCGTATCGTATTACTTTTCGCAAATTTGACGTAAATTTTGCGAATATTCGTCTGTCAAATTCAATTCATCGTTGTCATTTGAGGCTTTCTTATGTCAAAATTAATATCGTTCGTTCGATCGTTCGGTGGAATGCTTTAAACGATAGTAACTAAGAGTAGGATACGACACGACGAAGTCCACGATATATCGCATATCGTTTTTAAGAGTACGCCCCTAGGATTGGAAACGAATGTTTAGGGCAAGATTTTTATATATGGTATCTATGTTTACAAGAGATGGTTAGATATAGGAGATGATTCAGACATTGAAAGAAGAGTAATGGAAACAAAGTGAATGGGATTATAGATGACTTTATTAGTAGTCAGACCTTGTCAGAAAAGGTACGTCTAGTTATGTATGGAGGTGTGCTGGTTCCTGCGCTTATGTCAGGGAGTAAATGCTAGATAATTTGGATAAAAGTACTATTTATGTAATGGACAAGAGAGATTTGACAAAAATCTAGAAAGAAACGCTTAGACGGTTTGTACACATTGGACGATTGACGAAAGAAATTTAGAAGACATATAAATGGGCAACTTAGTAGGACACGACCTAGATGAACATACTTAGGCGACCAAATAGGAGATTTCCTGAAAGAAGGCCAGCTTAAGAGTACCCGTAACCGATGAGCGAGTATTACCGAAAGCCGAGAAAGCTGGAGAAGTATTATGTTTGGATCGTATCAAATCAAATCAAAATCAAAATAATCTTTATTCAACATAGACCTTTACAGGCACTTATTGACGTCAAAACAAACAAAACAAAAAAAAAAGCTTAAAAAAACACAAAAACCTTGTCCGTACGTACGAATAAGGAAAAAAATATATTGACTCTACACCTGTTCGGAAATTGGGAGAGCCTTCTCGAGAAGAACAGGCAAGAAACTCTGAAGGTCTATTTTTTATCTCCTCTTTTCAATAAGATACAACTAATACGATTACAGTCGTATATGTTTACATACACATATAAAAATAATACAATATTATAAATAATGTTGTTACCAAACATGGCTCTATGAATAGTGTCCCTATTCCCAAATAGTGTGATCATTTAGATAGTCATAGTATCAATTGGAAAACTGTGACCTCTGTGTGTAAACACAATAATCACTAGACGTTTTAGCTTACGACACCTATTTCGTTTCCTTTGCTTAAGACGATTATTTCCTTTCGAGTATTGCGGGCGTAACGATCTACTCAAAGAAACGTATGAAAGTGATTAGTGCCGGAACCGTCACTGTCAACATATCTGGCATTGACTTTGAGTTACTCTTGCGTAAAACCATTGTGATTGCAGCTCCGAACTCAAGAGTCGTAACGAAATTAGTCTCGCACGAGCACGACACGTAAGGACAGAGGTACAGGAGGTGAGGATTTGTTTACGGTTGGCCCCACTGATAAAATGTTGGTAGGTACTCAATATTATTATATTGCACCATATCTGTTAAATTGGCTGTTATATATCAGAGCTTCAGTGCTGCCAACTTTAGTTTAATTATCTTATTTTGATAGCACTTCAAGAAAATTTGTTCTTTATATTAAAAAGACATGTCAAATTATCTTCTTTTTTGTTACTTGGGTGTTACTTGGGTGACATTAAATCCTCCAACGATGTATTCTGTGCTCCAACGCACGCACGCACACTGTTTTGATAGATATGATTGAATTTCAACTATATGTAGCGTTAATAAAGCGCAAATTGACTCTTTGATGTTAGGAACACACCTTCATTGCTTAGACAACAGTGAGTGCTTGCGATATGAACTTTATACAACAACAATAAAGCTCAATTCGACTGTACGTTTTAGTTAGAAAACGTTTGCATGGGAGAATAAAAGGGCTTGTTGGCATGTTACCCAACATTATGAGTTGTGCACATCACTATTGGTATAGCGCTTCCCGCCCCTCTCCATCTTAGGACACCGCATTGTACGGTCGTGTCAATTAACCTCTTTTAGGGTATTTCCGATAATTATTCGAATTTTCCTCATTGTAAAAACCCTCCTTGAACTTCAACGAACATTAACAAAAAAGAATTGGCCAAATTGGTCCAGGCGTTGTTGAGTTATGAGCTTACCGACACATTTTGCGATTCATTTTCATATATAAGATTTGTAATATTATTAACCACTCGGAATTGTCCATTAGAAATCCTGGAAAGTACATAAATAATTCTACCTAATTCCGACCGCTGATAATTAGAGTAACTAATTATTGACATTAATACGGCTCAATAAATATGAATTCCATATTATATTTATAACAGCTATTCTGTATCGCTAGTCTGTACCAGTAGGCGTTTATCTACAGATATATAGGTAGGTCTGCAATACAAAAGAATACAGGCTGCACAGGACACTTATAGAATTTAGTTCACACAAGATAAATAGGTAAAAAATGTCTAACATAACGTTACAAGCACTAGGGCAATGCCTTTGAAGTCGGCCGCGATGCCGCCGCAACAGGCGCTAGGGTTGCCACAAAATTAAATTGTATATGTTAATTTGTAGCATATTCCATAGGATTGGATTAATAGTGAGATTTAAAAATTCGCATCTCACCGTTATGGTAGCAGAAAAAAAATAACCGCGTGAATTGCAAATAATCTATATTAGTGATTTTTTTATGAACATATATATATTCTTCTTTACTTCTTATTTACAATGATAAGTAATTTTTACATAGAGTATAATAAAAGCTTTATTTACAAGGTCGTTGCTGCTAAGAAAGATACAGAGTGTCTGGGATTCTTTCTGCTAGAAGCCCATACTCTTTAATATATCTGACGGTTATTTGTCCCTAATTTGGGGGTTCCGAGGACTGGAAAGCTAAAGCAGACCAACAAGAGCCCGTCTGTCTGACGACTAAAATACGAAAAAAAATTTTTTTTTTGCCAGTTTGTTTAATGGATGGTTTAACCCTAGAAATACTAGTTACTGTAATCAACAGTAAATAAGATATTTACAAAAAATCTTGCAATAAACCATCGCCAACTGACTCCGTTTGCATTTTGGTCTTTGAACCATAAACCTACTGTGGTGACAAGCTCCGTCGAAAGCTCAGTCACAATCGACCCAGAGACATGTCTGGCAGCTTATGAGCAAAATGAGTTATTACGTAAGAGTTGAACGTCCTCTGTTTACTGAACCTTCGACCTCAAATTCACGCCTCGTCGATCACGACTTACGAATTTAGCTGACGCCGGAATAAAAGGAAACGAGGTCTGAGCATAGCAACTGCTTTATTAATACGGGCGCTTTAATCGTGAATCAATTGAGTTACTTTATAAAGGGGCTATTTTAAATATTTCCTTTGTTACCGGTAGCTAGACGATGACTATTGAAAATGCATCGCAATTTGTTATTGTAATGAGCAAAGCAAGATATAGTAGTTTTACTCACACACACACACACAAATAGATCAACAAAACATAAAAAAAAATATATAGAAATGATAGCCATAAATTAAAGAAATGGTTAAGTAATGGAATTGACTAGGGTTATTATATTGTCGTCCAACTTAGAAAGTTTTTGTACATATAATTAGAAGTATTAGTGCACATACATAATCATAGTATTGTGAGCACCTTTTTTTTTTTTTTTGTTCCCCTGAGGAAAATGCATTAAATTGCATACCCCGGCTGTGGCGAGCCGGCGGTTATGTGGGGCTCTCCTCCCCAGAAGGGGGAGGCCTACCCACTAAAAACCTCAAGGATGGCCTTCCTCAGGCGTGTAGGGAGCCCCCGGGAACACCAAGCCACTTCCGGGAACCCCCAGCCTCCGCTCTCCTGCCTAGAGGGGAGCCCTCCTCGGGGGGGCTACACTACCTCCCCCGGTCTCCTCCACCGACGACCCCCCTCGGCCACGGAAGGGGCGTGGTCCATCCCGGGTCGCCGTAGCAGTCGCGACTTCCTCGCGCCCGCCGGCGACCCGCGGGACTCAAGATACAGGCTTTCGTCTAGTTTGAGTTCCGCTGGTGCCTGATTTGAACGCCCATTTTTATGCATTATCAACATCAACATTATTTACTCTATGTGTCAGATTAAAATGTAACTCTATGTGTCAGGTAAAAATGCACAGCGACTGATTGACTTACTTAATAAAGGTGCTATTATTTGTTTCATCTTTTTGTTTGTCTTGTGAACAATATCAAACACCTTCTAGAAATAATGGTTTATTTATTTAAAGCAATGAAATACTAGCGTGTCTTTTAGGACTTGCACTCTTCCCGACTGACTGAATGCAGTCGCTGACCAAGTCATATCTAATCATTACACCTTATAAAATCAAATGTGCAACTGTGTTCCGCCACGTGGCTCACTGTGCTGCCATCTATTGGATAATGTCACAAACAGAAAAGAGAGTAGTCAAATCCGCAATCTATCATCATGGTATAACCTCAAGTATGAGAAGTAGAATTGCATATCGTCGTTCATATTGCAATTAGATCTATGTCAGAAATTACAAGTTTACAGGAGAGTAAAAAAACTGTGTACTGAAAAAAAAATCTATTATAACATTAAAATATTTTTAACTAACGTTTCATAACTATTGCGTTCGTCTTTCGGTCGCGCTCAGAATTATTATCTAAGCATACCTCAATAATAATAAAAAAAATACCAATTTTTGACATAGAACAAATTGCAATATGAACGACGATATTTGCATTACAATGACTGCGCATAATAATTAAGGTTTTAACAATTCGCTCATCCAAAAGAATATTGACATAATTACATTTTTGCGATTTTTCAGGAGAGCGTTTTAAAAGTTTGACATCGAAAATATTGTGTATTTCCAATCATTCTATCGATATATTTTGATAGTTATGTTGTATTACTTTATTAACAATAATATTACATAAAAAGATTGCGAGAAACCTCAAGATAACTATTAAAAAATACCAAATGAAACAAACCGGACGTACATTTATGACATTTTGTAATTTAAATATTACAATTATGACATTATACCAGGTTTGGATATGGGAATAAATCATGAATTTAAACTACATAATTCTTAATTTGTTTTATTTTTATAATACATTTTATGAACTTGAAACGTAAACTTATTCAAAAACTTAACAATTTTTTTTTTTATAAAAATCTTAACATAAGAAAACAAAAATAAACTGTTATTAAACAATTCTAAGTAAATAATAAACGACAGTGACTCTCTCTGTCGGAAACTAATGGAACAAAAATTCTGTCGTTTTTACCACAGATAAAACGTGCAAAACAGTTATGGTATCAAAAACTCATTTTCGACTTTTTGGTAATTACGAGTATGTCAATATTCTTTTGGATGAGCGATTTGTAAACGCAAAATATATTGTTGTCAAAATGAACAAAATAAGATTTGATAAAATCTATATTTAACTGAGCGTTAGAATAAAATTGAACCTGTACAAAGAACATAGTGACGGCTTATCAATACACGTGCTTGTTATCGTTAATCAATTGAAGTACTTATTAAATAACCTGCTTTGTATTCTATTTTTGTTCGGTAGACAAATCGTGGTTTCTACTAAATTAAAAAAGTCATTTATTTATCTATACTAATAATATTATAAAGAAGTAAAGTTTGTGTGTTTGTATATTTATTAAATTGTAAGGGTAATCTCGGGATCTACTGAACCGATTTTAATTTAAAATTCTTTCACCAATAGAAAGCCACATTATTGCTGAGTGTCATATGTTATATAAAAAATCGAAAAATAATAAGGCCGTGTTATATTAGTCCGTTTTGCAAAGTGAATCGGAGAAAAAACGGTCGTATGCGTTTCTTACGAACACTGCCTTAACTATAAAAGATATATTTTTGAGTTCTAGAGAAAAGATGTGGAGCTTGAAAATGCCTACAAAAAAGTCAACGACAGCATATGTCTAACTTTTATATTTAAGTTACAAAAAGTGTTTTTTTTTTAATATTTATAAAATAATTTAATTCATTAGGTCATATTTATTAGTCATATATTACCAAAAATTATGAATCTTTATGAAAATAAGTATATAATATAAGTATATAATAATAATCTTTATAGAAGCCAAAGCAGCGGACGGCGCGCGATGGCTTCGGTTTAATTCGGTTCGCGTTCGTGCTCGCTTCGGGGGTTATTAATATTATGCCCAAAGAAGTGGGTACGGGTCAGCTAGTTAACAATACGAGTATTTAGGTTTGCTAGCAAGAATTATTTATGGTGATATCCAAATTAAAATTAAACTATTAAGGGCGAATGGCGGCTAGTGTATCAATGTATAAATCAATTCGTTATCAGCAATCAATTTAACTGTAAAGTGAATTGTTTACTCCCTTTGTTCATAATTTAAATAATGTTATTGCATTATGGATTTGATTGAATTTATTTAGAATTACAAATAAACATTAATGTAGAATCGCTCTTAAGATTTTTCCATCACAGGACATCCAGCGGCCAATTGCACAGATTCAGGTTTATGCTGGTAGTATTAATTGTGAAATTTTATAGGCACTTAACACGACGACACATCGTCCTTACCACTTGAATTCATCATTTATGAGGGTTAAGACTATAAGTTACCATGTTAACATCTTATAAAATGTATGAAATCTTTATATTTATTTTTCCAGCGATATTAATAGAAGTAATACATGTCTTAGCACATATACCTCTCCGATCCCTGCACTAGGTCAACTCTGTATATAGAAATTTATAGAAAAAAAATCTAATGTTTGCTGTTATCAACAGGGTAACACCACAACACACATATCATATCGGTAAATTACAGCAACCAATATCATTATGGTTCTCAAAAAGATTAAGTATCTCAATGCGGTAATAGTAAGACGGAACGATAAGCAAGTAACTTCAACTACACCGGTCAAAACGTTCTTGTTGGTAAAAAATTGGACGTTACGTACTAGCTACGTTTAACGGGTGACTCAGTATTTTCCCCCCTTTTTTGCTTGGCAAGGCTGTAAGCGAATACAAAGGTACTTCGTTCATTAAGTGCTGGATTAAGGTTTAGTCTTAGGGTTTAATTAGGTCAATCTAGATAGCCAGGCGCCTAGTGTGTTTCTCACGAAGATTTTTTCATCTATACTGTTATGCTTTTCTACACTACAATTGTTGCAATTACTTACTTGTGTTATGCAATCCTAATGTATGAGGACTGCCATGTCAGCATTGCCCTAAACTAACACTGCAAACAGCACTAATCTGCACGAGGCGCAGACTCAGCAGAAGATGACGCAAAAGCGAGTTTTCTTTTTTTTTTCTCTTCGTTCATGGCTTCGTTTAGAGCATTTAGCCAGTGTCATGTGAGAGTTTTCTTTAATTAGTGAGTTAAAGAATAAAAAAAATATGTGCACAGATAATGAGAAATTTCGTTACATATTTTAAGTATATTTGTTTTTTTTTTTAAGTTACATTTTCCCATTAACGGAAGGCAAAGGGAATAAAACCCACACAGCCATGTCTTAAATAATCATTTTACAATTTAAGTATATTTGAAATGTCATTTGAAAGATTTTTTTTTAAAATAGGCAAAGGACTATTCAACTTATTCAGCCTAAGTCTACTAACTAACTTTGATATTTTTTGATACTATCTAAAAAATAGTTCTTTTGGAAAAATATACAAACAATGTTCTTTGTGTCAAGAATTCATAAATCTCCAAATTATATTAGAAATTTGCTATTAAAAAATGAAATGTTTAGTCTTGTCTCGATTGATCATTGAGTACTGACACAGATCTCGACGTTTCGAAGCATGGAATGGAAATACATGTTTACAAGACCGATCAAATATGTCCTTGTAACCGCCTGTATTCCCGATGCAATAAAAGCTGTTTTCGTAGTTCAACTGTTTATCTTGACGTGCTGCCAGCTGTACGTGTTTCAGACTGTATATCTTGTGACTGATGGTAGCAGAGAGTTTGGCACAGTTTTAACATCACGCAGCCGTGCTCAGCCAACTTTTTTATAGGTTATTTTTGTCATGTATACCGTTATGTCTATTATTATTATTAGGTAGAGTTATGGCCTTTTTCACCAACTTTGTCTTAGCTTAGGCGACTCCTAAGAGACATGCTGTCTCACTCTTTTCAGTTAATATAAAAAGTAACAGCATGTTACTTAGGAGTCGCCTAAGCTAAGGCAAGGTTGGTGAAAACGTACGTTTATTTATGTACTTGAATCGAAATGTTGCTATTAATGAAGACCTTCTCGGGATTTCTAATGTACAATCCCGTGTGGCCAACAACATTATAAATAAATAATAATAAAAACCTCAGAGATAGACAAATAAAACAAAGATATTAACATACAATTTTTATTAGTTTAAGCAAATTCTCATACGCATATTTCGCCTATTTGATAAATACAAAATCTAGTCCATTCCGTTAAGCCAGGAGTGCTCCGCATTTCCGCAATTGTATTCTTTTGTTCTCACAAGCTATGTCGTGCGAACTACAAATGTGGCTACATAGCGCGTATTGGAATTTTGCAACTTCGGACATCCGATGTCATTGATGTAAGTTTGGCAACGTCGCGCGTGCAGTAGTTTAATGTGTAAAGTAAATAACATTTTATTTAAATAAACAGGGGATTTTTTTCTGCTGTTTAAAATTAATCTCGGTATTTGAGGCATAGCCATTTTATTCTTTCGCTGTATGAAATCAGTGTAAGTAGATGAATAACTGAAGGTACCTAATTCCGATTCCGACCTCTGATCATCAACATCACAGCTCATATACAGCCCCGGTGAGGGGCACGATCGTATCCTATGTTCTGACGATAAGGCTTTGATCAATCACACTGGCCTAGTGAAGATTGATTGACTAGATTGAATTTCTTTGCATGTGTAAGCAGGGTACTTCGCGATATATTCTTTTACCATAGAAGCGTCAGGTACATATGAAGCGCCATCAACGCTCCTGGTCTACTGTAATCTGCCCAAATTCCTAACAGTCGGGGTATGCAATTTAAAAAATAAAAAGGTATTAGTGGTGCAACGGATCTGTTTCTGTTCCGCAAGTGCGGAAGTTCCGCGCGCTTTTCAACATCCGTTTCTGCTTCTGTTTCCGCAACTTTTATAACGGAGATATAAACGGAAGTTTACATAACCGACGGCGTTTATTTATGACGGACTACTTTTTATAAAATATAACTTGCCACTACAAAATTTTGAATATTAGTAAAATGTTCAGTTGCAAAGTTGCAATATTGTTTTCTATAGTACATGTCTAATATATCTATTTCTAATCTAGATTTGGTGTATCTATTTGATACTTAATAAAGAATTATATTTGTAATTTCTTTTTCTTTTTTCATATCATTTACACTTCCGTTTCTGTATGCGTTTCTGCTAAAATTTACTTTTAACATCTGTTTCCGTTTCTGGTTTCTAAGACACTAAAGTTGCATCACTACTAGGTATGGTGTCGCGGCTTAGATATTATGAGTAATGGTGTAGTGTATGTCACGTAATATAAAGTTACTAATTTGCAAAAAAAAGTAATGTCTAATGGGTCCGACAAAAATAAATGAGAAAAACCCCAAAGGACCTATCCTTTGGGGTCCCCCAGAGAATGGGGGCCCTAGGGCACGGGCCCCGTGTGCCCTTAGGATAAAGACGGTATTGACTGTAGCTCTTGCTATCAGCGCTGTAAGGACTATTAAAAATTGGAGTTCGCTGATGGAGTAAAATATACTTCAGGAAACCGTGAAATAAAATTATATTCATCAACTCAAAATAAATTTACAATTACATATTTTATATCCTCTGGATACAAAGAAATCTGTAAAAAGTCTTTCTTAATGTCGGCTGTAATACCTATTGCTTCTTTCCTAAATTTCACAATAAGTGTTGGTATTAAATTTATTAAATTCGGACCCCTAGATAAGGATTTGTTTAAAGATGGCTCGCCCCTCTTACTAGAAGACGCATCTAAAACTGGTCGAATTTTGGTTGTTAAGCTGGCCTCCTTAACAACAGCATGATGCGGCAAATAATAACCTTCTTGAGAATTCGCATCAGTCACCACTTCTATTATACCATCATACCAGTGCTGTCGACCACTTATTAAACTGCAGATTGAAGTATATACAAAAACTCAAGGAAGATTTCAAGAGTCGTTTTCGTAACGAATATTTAGGCTTTCTAGTGAGTTCAAAGGAAAAACATGCTGACACTGCAAATTGTATTAAAATAGGTGACATTGTATTAATTGAGAGTGATGCCAAAAGAATTCATTGGCCGCATTTTTAATAAGGACCTCGCCAAGAGCGCCAGAGGCCACCATCAACGTGGCCCACGTCATTTCCATTACAAACCAATATTAGTTATTAGTTCGTATATTAATAAAAACAATAAAGACCTTCAGAGTTTCTAGCCTGTTCTTCTCGAGGAGATTTTCAGTTTTCGATCAGGTGTAGTAATTTATTATGTTCGTCTGCATTTGCGGTGTTTTGCATTATCGCGTAACGTAAATTCGTTTTGACATCAACAAGTGTCTGTGAAGGTCAATATTCGTAATACAAATCTAGGACCTAAAATAAAGCAAAGTTAGCACTGCGAAATGAATTTCGTTGCATGAAAATCATAAGACCAGTTCCATATTTAGATCAAATGGCAAACAACAATATATATCTATCGAGTTGATTCGTATTCGAGCAGGCGTCACTCGCAATCACTTCCAATAATTACAATTTTGTTGAGTGGCTGTCAGAGCCACGTCGCTTTGAGTCGTAGCATTCGCAGCCACATCGTTAACAGTGAAATGCCACTTCTGGTTATTATTAACAAGAGAGAACACTGTCAAGTTATTTTTATTATTTTTGTTCGTTTCTTAGTAATAACCTATGAATTATATATACAAACGCGAAAGAATGGATTCTCTCATAGGATACTTATTTCCTGAAGTGAAAATGATCCTACATCTTCCCTGAGGTTTCGAATTATCTATCCCCATAAAGCTCATAAGAGGTTTTAACAAAATTGGTTCATTAGTTTATGAGTTTAAAGTTTTAAAGATCAGAGAAAGCGAGTCCGACTCGCACTTGACCGATTTTTTTACAAGATCTGACTGCAAGTGAAGCCATTTGTAATATGTAGTAGGAAACATAGTGAATGGGGCATCCACTTTGTTTCTTCTTTCAATATCAGACTTACTATCTCTTGTAAACATACATACATACATATATGTCACGCCTTGTTCCCAATGGGGTAGGCAGAGACCACCTCTCTCCACCTCTTGTAAACAGAGTAATAAAAATATGTCAAGCGTTTGTTTAATGACGCGCAAATGTAAAAAAAAATCAGAATTTTTTCAAGGTACCTTTTAGTTTTCAGCAAAAGGGAGTCGATCCTAACGGCCCGGAACTTCGCCGGGTGCGTTAGCAGGTAATACGCAGTACCTTGAATTTTCGTGCCCTCTACACACAGTCAGGTAGAGCTAGCGTTGACCAACCTTTCGAGTAGGTCGGTCGTATTTGAAACCTATAGTTCTATATTATTCTGAAAACAGAATAATATGGACTTATAGAATTCTAAAATCGTCACCATAATCGCTGTTGATGAGTCTTGTGATAAGTATTAAATGACAGAATATGTAGTGTCGTAAATACGATATTATCTGCGACGAAAATAAGCACATAAAGTCACGTAGATGCTGTATCATAAAATTAAGATCAAAGCGTTTGCTTTCGTAAAATTAGAACGTCTAGTCTATTATATCCAAAATTTTCCTCAATGCGACTTCCTAATATTTATAATAATATATTTTTTCCAGCAAATTAATTAATGAGGATGTTAATTAAAATGAATTAATTACAGCCATTTCGGCATATTAGCGTAACGACCGGTGTTTCCTGAAACTCGTGAAGAATTATGAAAGGAAAAACGCACAAAAGACGCCCATTTGAACATTCGCAATTAAGTTCGCTCAATGAAGACATAATTACGACAAATTGCTTTGCAGCACGAATTAGCTTTTAAACTCGATTGGAAACAAAAGCTAAAGAGTTACTCTCTATGTCTATAATTGGAGTTCGAGTATATAAATCGTTATACATTTCTGCGTGCTGTCTGCGTGTAGTTAGAGCTCGCGTGCTCTCACAGCGCTGTATAGAGAATTTTGTGTTCGAATTTAAATTGCGGGTTTAGAGAGTTGCCCTTCTATCCTTGGGCCGAGAACTTGGGGAGTACTAACAAGTCTGTGAAGTAACTTAATCTTTATTTAATTAAGGTTCTACAGATGTATAGACAGTTAATGCCAAACTAGTGAGTGAGAGAAGTTAGTGCCATCAGAAGAAAAATGTAACTTTTAAAATTATTATAAACGGACTTTATTTTAGTAATAATTGATTAAGTTTTTTTAATTCCCTTGTTTTTAATGAAATTTAGCTAAATAACAAAATAAACCACAAATCACCGTTTTAGGAAGAATAATTAATGTCGTGATTTTGACATTTAAAAACAGCGCAATCGCAATTGTATTTTGTACGAGTAGTCATGATTTCGTTTAATTTAAGAATTTTTAAAATCGGTTCAGTAGATCCCAAGATTACCCCTCACAATTTAACAAATTAACACACAAACTTTACTTCTTTGTAAGATTAGTATAAATACTCTGTTTGAAATAAATAATGAGTGTAAAAATATTAACAGAAATAACAATTTAAACAACTTTTCAATTTGAGAAATTTCTTATTTCGTTAAAACGATTCGGGAAATTTCCTTCAAAGCGGTGGCCGTAATATTTTTCAGCTTTTAGCAACATTTTACGTTAAATGTACGCGGCTTGTTCTGAACATTTCGGGCGCGAGCCTCGATTAATCTAGAAAGTTGCGACAAATGAATTTAGCATTTTATAAATAGGTCGTAAGGAGATTACGAATTTCGCACGAAGCGGAATTATGAGTGTTATAAAATTTATGTGCCCCAATTCAGGGATACGGGTACAGGCGGAAAGTGTGTTGTCCCGAAAATGTACGGAGGATTGTTTGACATTTAAGCAACATTATTTTCGGGGGGTAACAGGAATTAAAACATTTCTTTGTTTCGTACATATTATTTTTCATGTGACATGTAGAGCTTTCACAGATGCGTAAAAGCTCTATATGTCACATGAAAAATAATATATTTTAAATATTTTTGTTATTATATATATATATATTATATATATATATATATATAATATATATATATATATATAATATATATATATATATAATTTATATAAAAATGAATCGCAAAATGTGTTGGTAAGCGCATAACTCAACAATGCCATTACCGATTTGGCTAATTTTAGTCTTGAATTATTCGTAGAAGTCCAGAGAAGGTTTGTACGTAGAGAAAATAAAAAAATAAATTTAAAAAAGTGTAAAGTCAACATTTTTATACAAACAATTTGTATTAATACATTAATACTTAAAAGCCAATTTGAACCTTTGGCAAGACAAAAAAGTGACGTTAGTTCTGTCAAACAAATTTAATGTCATCATATGTCATATCAAGTAGGAACAAAAAACTGCCACTTTACAAATCTTTTTGACAAGACGAAGTCTGTCGGGTCCGCTAGTATATTATAATGAATAAAAAAAAATAAAGACAAGTTTCTTGCGCCCATTATTCTAATCAGATAAAAAATACATCTTGAATGGGTGGTAGGAAAAAATTTGGACGATTTCAAAGAGCTATATATTCTATAAAGTCATATTTTAATAAAGGTGATTTTGCTTTGATATCAAGAGCAACAAGCGCAGGTATTTATCTACAGCCTTGGCCACCACCATCGATCCTTAATTTGATATTTATAATTGAGAGAAAGAATTGTGTCATTATATGACACAATTTTAGTCATCACTGTCGCAATGTATCCCAACAAGCCACCTTAAATTAGCTTTATATGTTTTTGTATCAGTTTATTGTAGGTCAATATATATCTATACTAATATTATAAAGAAGTAAAGTTTGTGTGTTTGTATATTTGTTAAATTGTAAGGGGTAATCTCTGGATCTACTGAACCGATTTTAAAAATTCTTTCACCAATAGAAAGCTACATTATTAATGAGTGTCATAGGTTATATAAAAAAACGAAAAATAAAAAAGCTTTTACGTGGTAGTCCGTTTCGCAAAGTGAATCGGAGAAAAAGCGGTCGAATGAAAGCGTTTCTTACGAACGCTGCCTTAATTATGAAAGATATATATTTGAGTTCTAGAGAAAAGATATAGAGTTTGAAAATGCCTACAAAAAAGTCAACGACATTATGTGTCTAACTTTTATATTTAAGTTACAAAAAGTAGTTTTTTTTAATATTACAGTTAGAAATGAAAACATAACACTCTGTACTAAAAAAGGATTATTAATATTATGCCCAACGAAGTGGGCACGGGTCAGCTAGTTTGTTATAAATAAATAAACATTTTCATTTACAGTTCAATATAAATCGATTAACATTATATAGAACTAGCTGACCCGGCGAACTTCGTACCGCCTTAGCGTAGCTTTGATGCACTACTTTATTTTGTATAGTTGAAACGATGCTCTTTTAATATAGTCTATGGCTGTGAATGACGTTGACATTCGTATAAAAAAAAAAATTGACATTCGTAACGCGCGTTTTTTAAAATATGCAAAACTAAATGTATACTTTTCAATATTTCTGAGAGATTTTCTTAATATTTTTTTCCGTAAGAACCATCCTTGGACTTCCACAAACATTTAAAAAAAAGAATTATCGAAATCGGTTCAGCCGTTCGTCAATCGTTCAATCGTTCACACGTGATGCCGTGACAACGCGAAACGGGTTTCATTTTATATATATAGATAATTTTCGTCAACGTATTATTAAAAAATTACAGGCTATAAAAAACTGTACGTCAAAATCAGAAGATAAAACAGACGCTACCGTGGTACGGTAACGTGTAGGTAGTTTGTACCTTGCACCAAGCCCGAAGAGATAATTGCGTGGGGACATCCGTCAGCCCTGTCACGCTGTGAGATCTCACTTCCATGATCAATCGAGCGGTTCTGATTACCTGGATTGGACCGGGGAGGGCGGAGGGCAGAGGGGAGGGAGAGGAGGCTCCCGAATCCGTGTATAATTACGGTAACATATAAATTATACGTTTCAACACGTAATTTGGGGTTTGAAACCAATATTATGGGTGGTGTAATAGCATACGATCCCTTAAAATATTGGATGTGTGTAATTCTTTCACGTAAACTACTGAATGGATTTCAATAAAACTTTTTTTTTTACGTATTATGAACAGGCATTTGGCCTCGATTTCACCTGATGGTAAGTGACGATGAGGCCGAAGATGGTCCATGCCTGTCCAGATAGTGCCTATTCAGTCTTGCCTTGAAAAGGCCCAGATTGTATTTATCAGTAAAAATATCCGGCGGGAGGGAATAAACTTTACAATAATATAACTTATACATCGGAATAATACAAAGGTTACAATTTACAAAGATACTAACTGATGCCCGCGACTTCGTCTGCGCAGGATTAATATTTCTAGTACCTTTATTTATATACTAGCTGACCCGCGCCCACTTCGTTGGGCATAATATTAATAATCCCCGAAGCGAGCACGAAACTGAATTAAACCCGAAGCCATCGCGCGCCGTCCGCTGATGATGATGATGACACTCAGCAATAATGTGGCTTTCTATTGGTGAAAGAATTTTTAAAATCGATGATGATGATGATGACACTCCGCAATAATGTGGCTTTCTATTGGTGAAAGAATCGGTTCAGTAGATCCCGAGATTACCCCTTACAATTTAACAAATATACAAATATACAAACACACAAACTTTACTTCTTTATAATATTAGTATAGATTACTAGCTGTAACTGCGACTTCATCCGCGTGGAATCTAACCAAAAAGTAAAATAGGTTTAGTTTTTTTTTTTGGTTTGTGCATTTTTATTTTAAGCGGCATGCGCGTGAGTTGCGCGCTACATTAGACAATACTTAGACCCATTAATTTTCAAAAATAAAAGTAGACTAAGTTACTCCTTATTACCTACCAATAAAAGTTCCGTCAAAATCGGTCCGGCCATTTCAGAGATTAGCCTGAACAAACAAACAGACAGACAGACGACACTACAATTTTATTTATATGTATAGGTTAATATTATAATAGTGCAGACAAAGTCGCGGGTGCCCGTTAGTTAGGTTAAAATTACAAAGTAAGTAACTATTAGGGTGCCTTCATAGGAAACGGAAATTATCCCGTGCTAAAAATGTTCTTATGTTATTTTACGATTTCAAACTGTTTTTCTTATTAAATATAAAATAAATATTTGTTACACTTTTACCAATTAGCCTAGCCCAAAATAAGCTCTGTAAGGCTTGTGTTATGGGATCTAGGGTAACGGATAGATATACATATATTATACATATATATTTTGATGGAAATAAATATCAACAACCATGACTAAGGTACAAATGCTCACATTTATTACACAAACATCTGCCCCCACCGGAATTCGAACCCGGCACCTTTGCGACTCCTTGAAACCGGTGGTGTACCAACCGCTCGGCTACTTAGGCCGTCAAATTACAAAATAAAAGCTTGTATTAATTTTTTTTTACTTTTAATTTATTTTCCGACTAAAAAACCAAGCTTAGCAAACCCTTTCATTTGATACCCATATTGTAGGGGTGCATTTATAAGGGGGCTCCCTACATGCCTGAGGAAGGCCATCCCTGAGGTTTTTAGTGGGTAGGCCTCCCCCTTCTGGGGAGGAGAGCCCCACATAACCGCCGGCTCGCCACAGCCGGGGTATGCAATTTAATGCATTTTCCTCAGGGAAACAAAAAAAAAAAAAGGGGTGCATTATAAATAATTGGTGCGCTGTCTTGGTAATGCCGCCATGTTGGATTTAGAATGACGTCACACACATAACCATGCATTGTCATCCGACTTACACGTGCATGCAAAATTTCAGCACAATCGGAGACCGGGAAGTGGGTCAAATTAAGATTCCAAGACTTTCTTACATAGGTATAGTTACAAGTGCAATATAAAAGCTTGTAATAAAACTCCAACAAATATTTACTCCTTTCAAAAATTTGGATACAACCTCCGAACATAATAAGTAACATACACATTTTAACAATATACAAATACATCATAAGATATAAGTACAGATTAATTTTATAATAAATACGTTATATGAATGAAATATTAAGAAGCTTCCAAATAGAAGTTTAATTTATATTTGACATTTTAATATATAATTTGTAACTTTGCTTTAATTCGCGTGCAGTACTAATATAAAATAGTTATTTGCATATAAAATTGCTGCTTATTTCTTTCGTACTTCTAAGTAATAACTGTTATATTACATGACTTATCGCAGTTATTTTATGTTGCACAGCGTTTTAACCGTATTCCGCAAACTTTGATCACAATATGCCATGAGATTTTATTTATTAAAATAATAAAAACAACAAACACTGAAAGTTTACGTATATACTTTATATAAGTATATAAAGTATAGTATACGTCAATTTATCGTCATAAGTTCTAGAAAATATCTTCGCCAATTCAGCTTTAAAAAGCTTTAAGAAACATGTACAAGCACCGTAAAAGTATCAGAAAGCTTTTTTTAAGATTAAGGAACACATTAGTTTAAAAAAAATCTAATTCTTAAAAATATAAACCAGTAATTTTATGGGTTATGTTTTTAACTATTATTAAGTATTTTTTTTATATGCTAGGCGCTTCAGATGACCTCCTCCCGCCTGATGTTAAGCGGTGAAAGAGGCCCAAATGAGATGACAGATAGGATAGTGACTTTACTCCACTCTCCTACCTGCCCTATCACTGCCGGCCCAAAAGATGCCTTTTCACGCCTCTTTTGAAGGAACGAACCCATGTTGTAGGATGTAGGAAACACATACGCAGGCAGAGAATTCCAAGTGCGGGAAGTACGGCAGAAGAAGGAATCTTGGAATTTCTTAGTGCGGTGTGGAATAGGGGACGTAGTGTACGGATGGCTCCGAAGACCCTTACGTGTGTTCTATAAAGAAAAGGAGAGGGAGGGATAAGGCTAAAGAGTTCTTCAGAGCATTCCCCATGAAACATCCGATAGAAGGCGCTAAGACAGGCGATATCACGACGAAGTTGTAGAGGCTCGAGGGTGTTGGTTGCCTCTACATCGCCGATTATGCGGATTGCGCGCCGCTGCAATCTGTCAAGAGCTTCGAGGAGGTATTGAGCGGAGCCGACCCATAGGTGCGAGCAATATTCCACACAAGACCTGACCTGAGTTTTATAAAGCAGGCAGAGTTGGTCCGGGGTAAAATACCGTCGCACCCTGTTCAGGACACCGAGTTTCCTTGAGGCAGTGGTTATGAGGAAGTATACTAGTTTTCAAGCAATTTAAATAATAGGTATCTTTTTGTATAAAGATTTCTTATTTACTCGTAATTTATAATTTATAACGTCAATAAGAGAATAATAGGATAGATGACTATAACTGAATATGCCTATTTTTACTATATAATGATCAAAGTTGAGCAACTTCTATCACATGAACGCAAGTCAATATAGAAATTTCATTTTGATTTGTATTAATATTGCTTTTAGACTTCTAAAAATAAACAATATTTTTTTTACAAAATTCTAATGAAACGAATATCTTTCAACTTCCTCACACTAAATGTAACATTATTTGATATAGAAAGTATATAATATACTAGCTTTCTGCCCGCGGCTTCGCCCGCGTGGATTTCGGGATTGGGTGTATAGAGGGTTAAGGGTCATAGCTTTTGCCCACGGCTACATATACGCGGAAGTCGGTTTATGGTGCGAAGATTTTATCGCGCTTCCCGTGGGACTATCCGTTTTTCCGAGATAAAAAATGCCGCAAAACTCTTCAAGAATCACTCTATCTATTGATGAAAACCGCATAAAAATCTGTGCAGTAGTTTTTGAGCGAAGCCTTTATTGCGCATCCCGTGGGATCTGCCGATTTTTCCGGGATAAAAAGTAGCCTATGTTACTCGGGGAGAATGTAGCTTTCCAAAGGTGAAAGAATTTTTGAAATCGGTCCAGTAGTTTAAGCGTGAAGAGGTAACAAACAAACAAACAAACAAATAAACAAACAAACAAACAAACACACTTTCGCATTTATAATATTAGTTGGGATAAACGCAAAAATAACAAAGCTTTCGTAAATTATGACGTCACGATTGCAATGTATTTTATACGGAGCGTTTTTGAGTGACACGCGACGGCGCCGCAAACATGGCGCTTTATATTCAAAAGTAATAATCGCAGATACGTCGTTACTTCTACAATATTTTTCATATAAAAGAGAACTGATATTATGTATAGAATAAAAAAAATGTCATCTACCCAATTGTGAAAGCAAGAAAATTAATAATCACAAAGGAGATAATTTTTTCTTGTATGGAGAATAGGCCCACTATAAAATGTAACGTTTATTAATGAGACATACGTTAAATAATTTCTTACTAACCCTACATATTATAAGGAACATTAGCTTGTTTTTACCTAACGGGAATATTGAGAAATCAATTAAAACATGAAGATTAAATAACCTAAAAATTCTTAGTAGTTAGTAGCTTTATTTTGATTTGTATTCAAATTGCTTTTTACGTAAATGCTATTTAACACTTTTTTTATTCTTGAAAAATACAATCCTCTTTGGCCACTACCAAACTAAGTAAAAATACGCTAAGTAGCGTATTTCGGGCGTTTCACCAGTGCTGCAGTGCTCGCGGAGCGTCGACGCGACCTCATGCATTTACGTTAAAAAAAACAAACCCCTAAATCGTATTATTTTTTTGCATTCCAAATACGGGATACGGGAAAGAAAACGAAATCAAGCCGTTGGAAACGTAAACACATAATTCGGTTGAAAACAAACCGACGTCAATTTGATGTCAGTGTAGGTACTATTCTGTCGCTGTCAAAAATGATGACGTCCAGTGTCGTTTCACGACGATACTGGACTGACGAACTAATAGTTAAAATAACTTAAAATAGTATTAAAATAATTATTGAGAGTTCAATACTTTAAATAAAATAAAAAAGAAATAATATACTACCCTTTATCTATTATTATATTTATATATTATTTGTATAATATTAAATCATCTTTCATTTTGATTTAAAAAACGTTAGTTCCTTTACCTCAAATGTCAAAAGTCATTACTAAGTTTAATTAATTGATTTTAACATTCCCGTTTCATTTTTACTCATAATATCGTGCAATTGCTTTTAATAATAAATTGATATTTTAGAGTTCAGTAATATCAATAAACGTTGCCGTTTTCTAGTGGGCCTAAAAAAATTATCTCCTTTATAATCAATATTTCTTTTTAAGGATTATGTTGACAAACAATCGGACTGCTTAATTGATGGCAAGTGGTTGCAATCGCCAGTATTGCAATCGCTAACACTGCTATTTTGCTCCAAACATAGATTCTTATTTAGTCATTCGGAAGCATCCAGACGACACTGTTACAATCTCCCAAAGGTGGACGAAAGAAGTGCAATAAAATCGACAGCTGGCATAATTGTAAAATTAGCTGTTTATGAAAATGGCGCATGTGGTGTAAGTTAATAATTGGAAAGTATGCTGAAAGTGATTTGAATTTTTATGTCTATTTTGTGACATGTCGTTAACCCGATATTTAACTAAATTGCCTAACTAATGAACATACAGTGAGGTTTATTAACAAAAGCATAGAGTTCATGTTAGTATACAGTACATTTAAGGGAATTGTGGGAACCTTCGTATGGTATTTAACACCCTTCCCTGTCGATAACTGCACTTCCTGTATTGACAGAAATAGCTATGAAATATTTAAACGTTAAGTAATCGTTAAGTATATAATGTCTGATTTACTAATTAGCATAAACAAAGGGTATGGACACGCTAGTTATTGTAAAAAAATATGTGAGTGGCGGATTTAGCCATTTAAAAAGTGTCTATAGTTTTAATTTTTAGAGAATAGCTAAATACTTGTCTAGTGTGCACTTCAAAAACGTATAATTAAAATTACGACAGCCAACACTGATCACTGATATCATCATCATCATCATGATATAGTTTACATGTGACACCCAGTATTTTGAATTATATTAATGTATTTTTTTTCTTATACTTCTATATGATTTCAATTTGTATTTTATTTAATGGGCTTGTGTTTGATTTTATATATATTTATATACGAGAATTAGGAAAGGACGTGAGTAAAAAGGACGTGAGCAAAGAGATGGTATTCTGTATATATTTATAAACAGAATACTAGTTCTTTGCTCACGTCCTTTTGTGAGCAATTCCAATCACTGAGCGACCCTTTTACACTTCTATAGCACACACAGCTCTTGGTTTGTACTGGGATTTTTGTTTTAAGAAAATGTATTTTTAGTTTCTTTGTGTTCCTTTATTTGTGTGTGAAGAAGATGTTTCGTAATAAAAATTTTACCTATCTATCTATCATAATTTATATTAAATCATGAATTAGTTGTATTTAAATTCAAATGAATGCATGCAACGAAACATGTAATTATAATGCGTTTATTATGCAATAGTCCGCCATCTTGTTTATGCTTTCCATTTTACCAGTTCAAAGTGTCAAGCTCGTCCGCTCAGGCAACAAATTATTAATTTATTTATGCACATATAACACATATAACAAAATTTCTAGCAACACTTCTGCAATAAGAAGTCGCGAAAATGATAAAGAATATAGATGTTACTGTAAATTAATGTAATGAAAATTCTAAGATTTTCCAGTAAAACCCAAGATTTACCAATTCTTTATGGTAAATGTCCAAAAAAGTATGCGATTCGAACTTTTACCACTATTCACTTGGTAAACTTTAGGATTTACATTAAAGGCACGGTAAATGTTGAAAATAAATCATGTCATAATGTGTTCAGTGCATCGACTCGTTGTTAACTGCTAAATAGAAAATACTAATCAGTTATTAATCAACGTAATCGTTATGTTTGTGAGAAGATAATTTTACTTGTGTTATTTTTTACTACTTAGGAAGTATTTCAAAGATTTTAGAATTATTAAGGAATTAGTTAACAAAATAATATTCAAAATAAAGTTAATTTAAATATTAGCTAGGATTAAATATTAGATTTGATACCTATATAATATGTATCTAACATTTGACTAATAGTTAATTGAAATAAATGATTAAGAATTCTCATTGCTTTATTCCCAAAACCAACATCTACCAGCTGACAGCGGTAAAACCTAGCATATACTGTATTCGAATGGTAAAAGCTCGAAAAAATCATTATATTTTCTGAAATACTTACATTTACCGATTCATGTCAGTAAATCCCAAGACTTACTCAAATCTTAAGATTTCCCGTAGTTCGAGCTTTTATAGTAACATAATATATATTTTTTCTCTTTTTGAGAGGAGTGGCTGACATTCCTCATGGGTGCCAATGCAACCAAGTACATTGATTATGTCGTTTTCCAAATCGACTGAGGCCCGGATGACCTGCCGACTAAACTCACTTCTATCTTAGCCATAAGAGCCCGGACGACTTGGAAGGAAAAGATAAAATTTTAATGAAATACAAATATTCATACAACTATAAACATTATATTACACGATTATTGACAAAATACGCTTCTAATAAGTCAATTTTTTCACAATTAGAAGACATTTTAGCGAAAATCCTTAATTAGTAACTCATATTAGATGATTGACAGATTTTCTAATCAAATTCGAAATTTGAGGGTAAAAATTCTTTTTATTTACTTTACAGTCAATTCTACCCAATTCCTGGCCATAACAAAAAGTTTGGCCATCGTAGATTTTTGTTTCTGTTGCCGAAATGGTTGGGAAACGTTTTTGGCGATTTCTGTCTTTTCTAGTACTGAAAGCTAAAATGGTCCCATAGAGTTTTTTGATCCCCACATGAAATAGAATCGATTGGCATAAAAAAAATTTTTGGCCCTTTTGCATTTTTTTGCCACCTGTAAGTTTTTTACAAAATCTGTGAAAGCAGTTCAAAATATGTTAAAAAGTTAGGGAAGGTCTTCTAAGAACGGTTTGCTGTAACTGCAACGGTTAAGGTACTTGCCCTTACTGCCCCGTTTCAAAGTTTTTTCATGATAAATGTTACGCAGCGGAAGACCAGTGGCATAAATTAATCAGATGCGGCGTTGCTCTAACGCCACAAAAAACTACGCATATAGTAAACATGCCGAAGCGGGACAAGAGCAGACAGACTGGCGTCTGCGCATCATGTTATTCTTAAACGCTGCCAACATAATAATGCGTAGCAACTTCCTTTTTTGGACGTGCACTAAATTTAGATTGTGACAGCCGTTCCAACCAGAAACTTCCAATAGTTTATTACTATATTAGTTATACATTCTAACTGTGTTGCTTCGGTTTTCATTTTATTGTTTTTCAATGTCATTGTATGTTAGTGAAAAATAAAATTTTCTTTTTAAATTCGCATTCACATACTAATACTTACTTACCTAAGTAATGTGTTGTGAAAAGCCCCTAAAAACAATTATACTTTTAATCAAATGGAATACTGTAGTGTTTTGGGGAAAAATGGGATTGTATTTCGTTGTTTTCTGTAGAGATGTGTCAATCTTTACACAAACGACTCAGTGAGTCGTTTCTTCTAAGTGATTCACTGATTCAAATCTCTAACAGCGCTTCAAATGAATCATTCGCTCAATTGCATCTCGGTTTCAATCGGCACGCGGCGCTCGCACCATTGAGATAGTAAATAGTTCAGAGACGGAGCGCTTCAGAGGGGCGATCGCACTAATAAATCGCAAGCGAAACGCAACCGAACCGTTCGGCTTAACTAATCCGAACGCCACAATATCACGTCATCTGTTCGATGACGTGATATTCTAACTCTCGGATTGGTTGAGTGGAACGATTTGGTTTCGTTTCAGCTGCGATTTGTTAGTGCGATTGTCCCCCAGTTCACGTCGCTTCAGAGTCACTGATACAATGATGCAAATGAAGCACTTTACTGATTCGAATCTTTGTACTGATCCGGATGCAAATGATGCAATCTCAACAAAGATACGTTTTTCCCATCATTAGTTTTCTGACGTCCAGTAAATATGCATTTTTTTTCTCCCTGTGTTTTTACAAAGGCGTTAATTAGAAGCTGGCCTCAGATACATAGTCTGGACGCAAGTTCCTTTACAAGTTTCAACAAGTTTACATTATATCTATAAAAGCTATAGTTTTACAATGTTATATATCGCACTAATAATACAATAGTGTATCAACTCAAAACGTCGTACTTGACATAATACTATAAACACACGCAAAATTTGATTCCTCACGCGTGATCAAGACCGTCGTTCGATTAGTGCAAAAACAGAATAAGGATAAATTAAAAAACTTATGTGACAGTTATTCAATTTGCAACTATTACATGAAGTGAGTAATAAGTTTTTTGTTGATTCTGAAAAATGTTCGATTTTGAGTTGATACACTATTGTATTATTAGTGCGATATGTACATTATACGACGTGAAAGCTCCACAATGTAAATTTCTGCCCCTAGTGTTTAAGTGCCTCAAATATTTATTCTGTGCAGAATTACTACGCAGGAAGCAATTTTGTGTAACGATTGTAGATTGCGGCTGCGGGCTGCGGACTGGGAAAGTGAAGCCCTAATGACGTCACACCCGCTGAGCAGATGTAATCATTTCACAATAATAATAATCGGAGGAGCCACGTCTGATGGCTGCCAGTTGCAGGGGAGGAAATCGTTGCGGTGAAAGTGTGTTCACGACTTACTAAGACAGCGAGAAACATTTTATTAACCCGGCGTGAGTGAGGTTGGGTATGTCATACCCGAAAAGTTTCTAAACGCAGATATTTTAATGTTACTGTTGTTATGCAAGTCCTGGTGTTTCAGTAGCTGGAGGTAAAGATGCAAGGGGTGAGGTACAGTCTCGAGTTTAGTGTTGCGCCGGCGGCGACGGCAAATACACATGCGTACCCTGGCTGGGGTATGGAATTGTGTTGATTTGTAGGTGTAATTTTGGTGCTCTATTACATGATCTTACAAGACTTTTCAGTTCCTTTTTTATGTATAATAATTAGAAGACACTATTGTTATATTGATTTACCAAAGTTGGAATTTTGTTAGATTTTTATGGCAAAAGAAATTAATTGCCTGAATTTGTATTTTTCGAAAATAATTTAGATATTTTGTTAATTCAATAAAAAAAAATGGTTGCCTGTAAAGTCGGTTTTACGGGCGAAGATTTTACGTGACAACGTCTTTTTCTCGGTAGAATATTTATTGATATGAATATAATTAAAAAAAAAAATTAAAATTAAAATTCTTGCTCAACACAGTTTAAATCAAGTTTTCTTATATCTGCCACTTTTTCTTAATATTTGTAATTTTAAAGAATCAATTCGAAAATCAAAACATTTATTCAGATTGAAGGTTCAAATTTTTGCTAAATAAATTTGAAATTAATGAAAATTTGTAAAATAATAATTAATTAATTAATTAATTTTAAACTAATAATTTACTTAACACTATCAACATTTATCAATAGTATGACATAACCTATAAACTCAGTTTCTCAACTTTTGTGTCAATCTAACAATTAATCAATCAATCATAGTTTACGATAATGAAATATCAGTGTACAATTATTTACCTTTATTGTTGTAGTTGTTGTAAATGACGAATCTAAGCACTCCACATTTTCACTACAGACACAGCTGACGATACTTTAACCACACGTGTGAACTTGTATTATGACGCTTTCTTGTTTTTCCAACGCCAAGAACGTTCGAGAAAGACAAAGACAGAGACACAAGCATGCGCCGATTCAATGCGCCTAATTCTCTAGTGCTGCGCGCGCGGCAGACCGATCATAGTTGAGTGGGAGAGAGACGCAAGGCATTCGGCGGGCCTCTCTCTCGTTCGGTGACTCATCGTAACGTTACCGAGCGTTACACTTTTTCATAAGTGACTCCCAGCCGCAACCTAATTTAAGACGTTGTCACGTCAATAATGCTGCTTAACTTAATGTTGGTATTTTATTTACTCATCTTGTAGAATAGTTACTATTATTAATATATCTTAAGCATTAATGCTAATTACACAATCATAGTATCACTAATTTTACATCAAAATTTTGGGTATATCATACCCACATCATAGCTGGTGTAACAATTTCTCACCTCATTCACACCGGGTTAATACCACGTTTCTATAAGCTTTAATGTCTGTCTGTGTGTTCAGGTGGAATTTGCAGTATATAGTTGCAGTTAGTTTTAAACTAGTTCTGCATTGAGATGGAGCCATTTTTAGAACAGCTCAGAATTAGGAGAATTGAGTTAAATTTACACTCAATCCGAACAAATGTCAAGCTCACGTTGTAGGTAATGTCAAACATTACCCTCAACGTTCATAACTTGAGCCGTTAATTTTGACATCCACACAAACTACCGCGTTCATAATACTGGCAGGTATTCCAACAAATCTTGATTACCAGACGAACAAAGTGATCCTATAAAGGTCCTTTTTCTTACGATGTCTGGTACCCTAAAAATTAATATTATGGATTGGACATAGCATATTCAAAACCGTTAAAAGAAGTACAAAACCTAGTTTCTGATGCTGTTCTCGTGACTCAGCACGCATTCCTATTGGCCACGCTCGGTCGCTGGACGATGAGTAGGAAATTCGATTTACCGATAACTAGTTTTCCTCCAGCGCCAATTTCATTTGGCCACAGAGACTGTTTATCGCACCCCAAGGGACATTTTATTTATCCGGGATAGAAACCCTTTGTCCTCCTCTAGGGCATTGATGACAAGTTTCATGATTATCGGGCCAAACTCAAACATATTTATTCAAGTTAGGTCTATGTTGAATAAAAGCTTTAAGCTAAGGTATAACGGGCAAGTGAGGCTCATAGATCCGCATGTGGCTCTTTTTCTATTAATGTGTAGCTCCCGCTAAATTTATCAATTTCTGCTCTTTGTACTACTATATTTATTTTTCAGATTTAATTTTTTATAAATATTTTTATGACAAATATTTACATTAAAATAAAATCAAATACTCATAATAAAATACGAATTTATTGCACAATAAATTGCATAATGTAAAACTGACATTACTCGTCTTGTATTTGTATTATATTAATTAAGCATATTTATAGTTTTTGAAATGATTATTCTTCTTGTCAACTTTGTAAATTAAAATCATGTAATCCATACTAATATTATAAATGCGAAAGTAACTCTGTCTGTCTGTCTGTTCCGCTGCTTTCACGCCAAAACTACTGAACCGATTTAAATGAAATTTGGTACACAGATAGTCTAGAGCCTGAGAAAGGACATAGACTACTTTTTCATGCAAAAAAGGTTGTAAAGGGTTGTAAAAGGTTGAAAGGAGGGATAATAGGTTGTATGGAAATATTGTTAAAACTACTGAACCGATTTAAATGAAATTTGGTACACAGATAGTCTAGAGCCCTAGAAAGGACACAAGCTACTTTTTTATACAAAAAAGGTTGTAAAGGGTTGTAAAAGGTTGAAAGGAGGGATAATAGGTTGTATGAAAATATTGTTAAAACCACTGAACCGATTTAATTGAAATTTGGTACGCAGATAGTCTAGAGGCTGAGAAAGGACAGAGGCTACCTTTTAAAGCAGAAAAGGTTGTAAAAGGTTAAAAGGAGGGGGTGAAAGGTTGTATGGCAGTATTGTTAAAACATATCCTTCCTGTGGGAAATTCGAATATAACGCGGGCGAAGCCGCGGGCGGAAAGCTAGTTAAACATAAATATATAAACATAATGATTTGTTTATATTCGAGCGGATAAGGACCCCTCCCGTGTATCCTGTGTGACCCCTCTGTGGCTCTCATATACAATGAATAATATAATATTTGGCTCTCTTTAATTCAACCTTGCCCACCCCTGGCATATAGCCTTCAACAGAACATTTAGAAAACTATACCGAAAATACTAGGATATATAGAAAAATTACTCTGCTTACCTCTGTTGTAGTAATAGGAGCTTAAAATCCTGAATCTTAAGACTAAAATCACAGATGTACTTATAAAGTTACTAGCTGGTACTCGCGACTTCGTCTGCGCTGGGCGCTTATCATTATATTTTGAACAATTCACACAATCCCAACTAATATTATAAATGCGAAAGTAATTCTGTCTGTCTGTCTGTTATATACGCTTTCACGCTTAAACCTCGCAACCGATTTTGATGAAATTTGGTACAGACAATCTTTAGACCCTGAGACAGAACATAGGCTACTTATTTATAATAATAAATATAGGCCTTTTATTTCGAAAAAAAGGGCTGAAGGGGTTGAAATAGAGGTTGAAAGTTTGTATGCATGAAACTTTATATTAAAGCACTTAATAAGAAATCATTAAAAAATTGTTCTAGTATTTTTGAAATTTTGACCAGCTACGGGGTGAAATAAGGGTTGCAAGTTAGTATGCAAGTTTGTCAAATATCCCGGCATAAGAAACAAAACAAACAAAATATTTTTGTACACAACGCGAGGCTGGCCCCTATAAGAGTCTCTTAGACATAAAGGACCAGAATTGACAAAAACTAATTTCACGCGGGCGAAGCCGCGGGCGGAAGCTAGTACCTTTATAAATTGTAGCCTATGTGTTATTCTGATATATAATCTATTTTATTGTGATGTTTCATTTAAATCCATTCAGTAGTTTTTACATGAAGGAGTAACAAATATTCATCCATACTTACAAAAAATCGCGAATATAATGTTAGTAGTATAAAGCCTTTTATAAACCCTCTAATTATATATCAGAAAAAACAGCGCGGATTTGATATCACATGTAAAGATTTGACCTTCATAATAACACTTCTTATCTCCGATTTAGCAAAGTTCGTTCCACGCGATAATAACATGGTTGGCAATCCACAACTGAACGTTTTCCCACAATCTTTCAGCCTCGCTCTACCACTTTACTTAAACTATGACATATTAAAAAAAAAATTAAAAAATTCCATTTAAAAGACTGGCAACACATTAGTAACTCTTCTGGTGTTAAACTACTGGGAATCACGGTATGCTGATGTACAGGAAAAATTACCATCTAAACCTTGGTATCATTTAACACGAACTTTTAACCGGAAATTCATCACAGTTATTTCACGATTGAGACTTGGTCATTTTCTAATCCCATCTCATTTACATAGAATGACAATAACCAACAGCAGTGTCTGTCCACATTGCCATCACGAAAATGCAGATCTTCAACATTTTTTCTACGATTGCTCTGCATTTTATCCGCAGCGAAATATATTATTTAATGAATTACAAACTATTGCTGAAACCAATAATAGCAGAACTTCACCACGAGACAGGAATGCCATTGACAGTGTTGCAGTTGCAGATTATCCTAGTGTTCCCCGCCACATTCAGGATGTATTAAAAAAACCAATAAATTTTAAGTCTATTTTTAAGTTTGTACAAAACACTTAAGATAAGATTTAATTTTAATTTACTATGTAGTTATATTTAATATGAAATAAGTGTAGATAATGAATTGTTAAATTTTAGACATAATAATATAAAAGTAAACTTGTTAGATTAAAAAAAAATGTATGCGACTAAAGGACTTGTATCCATGTCACGAATAAATGATTATTAAAAAAAAAATCTTCTGGTGTTGATGCTGTCTATGGCCGGAGGTAATAGTACAAAATATATCGATCACAGATATCCTATTTCGTGTTTCGTCCGGCAGTGTTACTGTAACCCCAATAATTACTAAACAAGCACACATCACGCGATTATCTAACCGAGGAACAATAAAATCAATGCGTCCTTAAGGAGTGTGCGAGACAGAGACGGCAAGACCCAAGAAAGAGAGAGTCGGAGCTGCCAATTTTATTGGGCCGTTACACATTTTACTGCAGCGAAACGGCGGGTTTAATTAAAAACGAGTCATTAACGAAAGCACGTGTGGCTTAGTTTCCAAGCAAATAACTTGGTTTTTTAAATATTCGACGCCATTGAATCAAAGAGAGCAAGTGGACTAACGACCCTCGCCAAGTTAGGGGGATCCGTTTCGGAAACTTCGCCTATTGAAACTTTTTTAATTGGAATGTGGTTTGGCTTTCATGGTATTGGCATACGGTACTACGTGCGGTTTTAGTACAAAAACTCTAGAAGTAAGTTTGAATAAGTGTCAAAATGATTTGCGTTCTCAAATCATTCTTCAAAACGCCACTCCTAACAATGCTAGTTTCTCAAAAGACCAACGTTCCTAAACCCTCAGTCGCTTGAACCATGTCCTCAGGCAGGATCGAAAACATTTAATATTAAAGGGACTTTCTCGATCACAGCAGTTCAAACCCTCTGAATGGCATTAGCTATAACAATAATGTTTTATCAGTTTGGGTATTTAAATTAAGTCGGTCGTTGATAAAAGTTTGATTTGTAGCAAAGAAGTTTTAACTCTTTTTCAAAATATTAATTTACGCTTCTGTGGTCAACAAAAATGACCGTGATCCTAATTAATTTAATTACATTATATTTGTCGTAATAATAACTTATTCGAATCATATTAGAGTGTACACCGGTTTCAAGGTGTCGCGATCTCCGAGGTTCCGGGTCCGAACCCAGTGGGGGCAGATGTTTGTGTGATAATGCGAGCGTTTGTACCTTAGTCATGGTTGTTAATATAACATATTTTTATCAAAGATATTTATATATAATATATGTATGTCTATATAATTCTAATGAAACCAACACATTTGAGCTATCCGCAACAGCGCCGCAAACATGGCGCTGAATTTTCAGAAGTAATAAGCGCAGGTACTCTGTTGGTTCTACAATATTTCTCAGTTAAATGAGTACTCTTATCTACTATATAAAAATAAGTCGGGTTTTCCTTCCTTACGCTATAACTCCAGAACGCACGAACCGAACCGAACGTTGGAAAGGTCTCGGGCTCCGTGAGGTTTATAGCAAAGAAAATTCAGGAAAAAATTATTTAACTTATCTATAAAATAAGTAGATTATAAGTAGACTATAAAATAACAAAAAACTACCACTTTACAAATCTTTTTGACAGGACGAAGTCTGTCGGGTCCGCTAGTTATATATAGAATTTAAAAAAAAATCATCTACCCAATTATTAAGTCTTGGGGAGACTATGAAGTCCTCACATATACGACGGTATACGACCGTAGGCCACAAAACATCACCGACGGGCCGAGAGGGCCTGGCGTGCGCAGCTAGAGCGTGGGGGCTGCGTACGACAGCGCGCCGTCGGTGCGATTCTCCCGCACTTCGAAGCTTGGCTCTGCGGGAGGGCGGAAGTCACCTACCGCTTGACTCAGATACTCACCGGACATGGTTGTTTCGGTGAGTATCTGAGTCGAATAGGGAGGGAGGACACGACACGATACCACCATTGCGCATCTGACCTCGACTCGGCCCAGCACACGCTGGCGGAGTGCCCTGCTTGGGACTCCGAACGCCGAGTCTTGGTCGAAGAGATCGGGCAAGATCTGTCTCCGCCAGCGTTGATTGCGGCAATGCTGGCGGATGAGGGAGGTTGGAGGGCTGTGGTCTCCTTCTGTGAAGCGGTGATGCTCCAGAAGGAGGCCGCCGAGCGGGATCGGGAGATGGCCGATCCCGCTCGAAGAAGGCGGCCTCGGGCCAGATAGCCTGGCCTGATGCGCCGCCACGGGTCGCTGGCGGGCGCGACGCAGTTCGTGCCCGTGGAGGCGACCCGGGAGGACCTCACCCCCGGATGGCCGGGGGGTGACGTCGTAGGAGGTCGGAGGGGAGGAGGCGGCAAGATCACTCCTCCCCGAGAAGGGCTCCCCTAATGCACCCAGGGGTGCAAAGGCCAGGGGTCCTCAGATGCGATACTTGATCCTGAGGACCCCCTACAACGCCAGAGGATGGCCATCGCTGAGGTTTTTAGTGGGTAGGCCTCCCCCTTCTGGGGAGGAGAGCCCCACATAACCACCGGCTCTCCGCAGCCGGGGTATGCAATTCAATGCATTTTCCTCAGCGTAACAAAAAAAAAAAAAAAAAGGCCACAGAACATGAGTTATTAAAATTGTTTCCTTTATATAGTTTTCGACTGAATCTAGGCCACCAGTACAAAGGTAGTCTGTAAAAGAAACTTATGGATTCACCGTCTATCTGTATTGTAAAGTTATGTCCATAGCACGGCTTCCCATGATTAACTATTCTCTGTGATCTAATTCGCGCATCGCATAAGGTTTCTACCTAGTCAATTATTCAAGGCGTATTGTACAGTTAATGAAACTGCAGCGCCGACCATTGCTTTGTTGGGGAAATCGATACTGTTTCAGGACTAATAGATTGAGCTCTAATTACTTGATTGAATGACGTTTGATATTCAAATCAAGCAACCTTGTGGATGTCGGGTTTCTTATCAGAGGACTATTCTAGTTCTAAAGACGTTCAGATCAATTATCTCGGCACAAAGCAGGCAGTCGATTTCTAAAGCATTTTCCCAGGACCATGATATTTATATACATAGTAGATATATGTATGTCTGTGTACGTATGTAAAAACAAAAGCTCGGCTATGTATTTGCGTGACTAAAGCCAAACGCTGAAAGCTTTTGCCCAGGTAGCAAAAGGTAGCAAGGTAACAAAATCTGACTGTATGCTTATTGAGGTTAATCAAATGGTAATTAATTAGTACAAAACATTAAAAAACTCAATGTCACAACAGCGAGCCGACTAAAAAAGTGAAATATTCACACCACATTTTTGATTCTAAGACTAATAGTTTTTAATTATTAAGGTACGATGATATAGACCTTTTCGTTACGGTCCACTTTTTAACCCTGGTGTGTATAACCCGTATGTTTCGGCGCGATTTCAAAGACGTTTCACGTCAAAAATGAATTGATATTAACAAAAATGTTATATCTCTA
This sequence comes from Scirpophaga incertulas, assembly GCA_036419045.1. NCBI lineage: Eukaryota > Metazoa > Arthropoda > Insecta > Lepidoptera > Crambidae > Scirpophaga > Scirpophaga incertulas. The sequence continues at coordinate 3,773,381 of CM071641.1, read as the reverse complement.
AAATATTAAAAACTAACTCTCCGCTCTTTAAGGTAAAAATTTATGTCGCATTTATTTATCACTAATCAAAAACCTAAAAAAAAGTGTCCAACTTCTAGCTTTATAATTAAAATAGCAATTATTAAGATGATGTAATCAACTTAATGCGTACACCGAAGCAAGAGAGGGTTCGAAAGTTGATTATATATATTAAACTTATATTAATTTAAGATTTAAATGTATATTCGGCTACTAGCATCATACAGCATAGGATGAAAGTAGATAACACGTTTGTTGCAGCGATCGAGTATAGACTTCTACACAAGGGACCCCGGGTTCAAGTTTCAAGTTTCAAGTAGGGACACATTAAAAAGAACAGAAAAAAGTCATATAAATAAAAGAGGATTTGAAAAAGATAGAGAAATACTAGAAAATTGAGAAGTACCAATATAACTTATTAAAAAGACGAATGAAAGACTTCAAGAGTAGGGTGGTGATAAGATATATCCTAGAAATTGTTTAGTAGCAAATTATATATACTGTGAATTCTAATCTTCTCAACGCAGTTGAATAAAAATCAATTTGTATTCTTAGATGTTTCATAAAAAAGAAATGCTAACGGCGCTTATTCAGTCAAATCAAGACAAATCTTTATTTCCATAGAATGTTAGTGAGGAGGGATTTTAATGTACCTTACATTCTACCTTATTTGGCGTCCAAATAAATAATTCTTTCCATTCATCATAATTAAAACTGTTATTTAATCCATATTGGAATATTTCCTGATTTGGATCATTAGCGTCCTATTAACATGTATATACCTTGAACTTATGAAGAGGCAATTCAGCTACACTATGTGGAATCTCGTTATAAAAATTTATACATTTACCCATAAACGAACCTCTAGTTTTTTTGTAGCCTGTACGTTGGAACGGCAAGTTTATTTTTATTTGTTGTGTTCGCGCTTGAAAATTAGTATGACTAAATTTGTCATTGCTGTAATCAGAATCGTAAATCGTACTTACATGTTTATGCATTAAATTTAATAATGCCTTGTCTATAATAATAATAGAGAAGAAAACAATTATAAAATAAGTACTTTGTCTAGATATCGAAGTAAAATAAATACCTAATGATTCTCTCCTTCTTTTTCTTAATTTGAAAACTCATAATTCTCTTTTCATCCCACCACCTCGGAAAGTGTAATTTTGCGCTTCGAAATCTGGCTGGAAAATTCTATTTTATTCGCTTGAGCGGCAAAGTAGATTTGAATTTAGAACATCACATATAATGAGTACTCAATATAATTGTAAATTCAAAACGTCATTAAACCTATTTAATGTAACCTCTATGGTGCCAAATTTATGATTAGAACTTTTTAAATTGTGAAAAAATTTAAATTTGGAACCTTCTTGGTTTCTTTGTTTTATTTGCGTGCTTCGCGCCATTCTAGTTTTTCACGTTTTATTGCTTAATATAATTTGTCATTATAAATTGTTTTCTTTTTCATTTTGTCATTTCCTCGCTGAGGTGGGATGAAAAGTTACGTATTGCACTCGAGTGGAAAGATTTTTCACCTTGTGCTCGTTTGTTTCCCTCGCTGACGCTCAGGATTCTAATTTAGAATCCTTCGCTTGCTCGGTCATTCAAATCGAGCACGCGGTTAAAAAGGAACTTTCCACTCTTGTATAATAAATAACTATTAATTTTAAGTGCAGTTTGTAACCGGCCAAGCCTTTTTTTTAATTACCAGATTATAACGCTAACACTTACCAAGTGTTTGTAGCGAAAAAAACGACGATATAACTAAAGAGACAAAATCAATATTACATCCTTTGCAAGTTAAACATAACTATGCCATCAACTTACCCAGAAACGACACACTGACCGAGCCCCTATGCCACACGCAAATATTTAAGTGACTTCGATTTTCTCTAAAGGTCGTCGGCTGTCTGACCTGAACTGTATCAAAATAGACGATTATTTAAGGGCGATATCGGTTAACGATACTATATCAGGAACGTTTTAACTTGTCGATTTTTAAAAACAGTACATACGGGAGTCTGTCGTTGGCATCGTTAGCAAAAAGGTCGTTAGTGAAAACGTGTTTGTCACTTAAATTAAAACTATTAGTGCTTGCCATTGAGAAGTCGTAAGTCAGTCTTGTAATATTCAAACAACGTATTTCTACAGATACATGTCTGTCAACCAAAAGGAAATAACTTAAATAATGAAAATTTTAAGGTCGTAACATATTTGAAATCTTTTCGTATAGAACGAACAAATCCTTTTTTATTTTATGCAAAGGAATCGCTGTTACGTTCTGTAGCTACCATGAGTCGTTTCGTTTGCAAATGATGTTGACAGCGTAAATGTTTTTTGATTTTAACTGTACGCCGCTAGTGGAACGTAATTGTACTATTTATTCACATTAAATTGACATGAGTATCCTATGCGTCAAATATCTATTGCGAACGATAGCTAAGCTACTCGTAACTCGTGGTAGAATCACTGGTTTTTAATATGTTATTCGGTCACTAAGGTCCAAGGGTAGGAACTATTTGAATAGTTTCAGCATTGCTGGTAACAGAATGATATGATGTTTATTTTCAATGTGCAGAGCTTGCGCGAATACAAAATAATACGTCACAGTATTAACGTTATATTAATAAAACATTAAATACAATGAAGGTGCAGAATTCACAGATTTCTTTGTGTCAAATTTTAAATTGCTTAGTGATGTGTGTGATATTAATAAGAAATACATGTAGATACCGTATTATAAAAAGTTAAAATATATGAATATTTCAGAGTATTTATTCTAGATTCAAGATTAGTTTTAAGTTTATGATAGATGGTGCATTTTGTGATTTTTATATTCAATAACTTTTTTATATAAAATAACAATACAAAGATGAACGTTCTTTGAGAAAACAAGTGCAAAACGCTCAGTTTTCGTCCATTGAAATAAGTTGAATTAAGTAAACATATCATGTACTTAGATAAACTCTAGCATCCGCAATAAAATAAATATTACATGAATTTGTAATAAATCACAGGTCAGCTAAAACGTGCTGCATTCGAGCTCTTTCTTTTCCGAATTGTTTTACCGTTGCTTTTTATTGCGTATTATTATGGTTTTTGTAGTTGTTATCAACTGTTTGAAGTTATAACTATTTTAATCGCGATTTAATGTAGTTTTATAACTAATTGTGATAACGTCCGTCCAATAAAAAAATTGATCACGAATATTGCGCAGTTAACATCAAATCTATTTAATAGAAGATATAGATCAATATTTTGATCACTATTCTAAATTCTCACGTTTCACAGTGTTCAATTTAATTTCCTGTTCAGACAAATAAATGACAGTTATTAAATTTATCTTAAATTATCGTCGTAAGCCTAAATTATCATAAATCGACAAATCATAATGATATGCACACACACACAGTAAATGCTAAAAAAGATGTAATCAACAAATAAATCACTTACTTGCCAAATAACGGGTGCCACAAGTGGACCGTCGAGGGGTCGTGCGGATGTGGTGGCATCTGAGGAGGCGGTTCCCCCAGAGGAGTAGTGCTGCCAACTTCTGGCTCGTCCCGCCGTCGGCTTAACGAAGCAGATGAAGAACTTGAAGGTCGCCGCGAAGACGACGCAGCCGCCGATACCGCCGCTGCCGTGGGTTCCAAAAGATTTTGGAGAGATTTCACGCTTATTCGAGGTCTCGGCGACCCTTGGAACCAGTACTGTTACTTCTTTGATGACCGTGACCTTCGGAATGTTTTACGGACTGGAGATAATTGTTGTTTGGGTAAAAAGGCGCATTCGGACTCTTTTGTTGACCCATTCTTGAAGATCTTTGAGTCATCATATTGGGATTAAAATATGGTGGGACAGAAAACGGCATTTGCATGTTGGGCCTCATGTTTGGGTTCATGCCCGGATACATACTTTGTAAATACGGGTTGTGCGCCATTGATCTTTGGTTATTGTTATAACTAGGTGTGATCGGGCTTGTACGAGCCGACGTGTGAGATTTACTTTGGGAGTTTTTAGTGGAATGTACATAAGGATTTTGCACGTCACTCGCTTTCGACGCCATTTCTTTTAATTGAGCTTCTAATGTGCTGTTAGCTTTTTGACGTTGTGATGCTGATGTGTTGGCATTTGATTGATTCATAGCTTCCTGCCACATTGCGAGCTGTACTTGATTATCATAGTCCATTGCTGGCATCATAGGAAATCCAGCGTGACCCATAAACCTGGCAGTTTGCGCCCCAATTATTTGCGTTAGATGCTCATAATTTGCGCCCGTATAACTTGCTGCGCATTGCATAGCTTTTAGGAGCTCCATATTTTGAGAGCACGCTTTTATTGCTTCTAGCTGGTTAACGTACAACATCATTACTGGATCGAGAGCGGCTGTGGTGGCGGCATCAATGTCACACGCCAATGCATCTATTGAGGGTACACCTGCAGGTCTTGATACAGTGGTAGTAGTAGGGTTAGAGCTTGTTTGATCGGGTTGTGGCGTGTTTCTTGTCTGTTCAGTGGTGGTCAATGCTTGTGATGGAGGTGGGGGTGCCTCTTTTTCTTTATTTTTAAGAAATGGACGCATGTTAGTGCTAGTTTCATCTTCCAAAATTAATTGTAATTCTTTTACTGATATCACTAGTATATTAGGGTCATGTAAAATTTCTGGATATGCAAAAACATCAGGTATCCGTAGTTCAGGTCTTTCTAAGAGTAATGCCGGAATTTCTTTACCTGGAGCTGAAACTATTTGATTCAGTTTTTCTTTTGGTATCAATAATGGATCAGGGAGGTTGAATTCTGTACTGGCTAGTAGTGATTCGATTTGCTTTACAGGATGTACATCTTCTAGAAGTGTACCAGATTTCTTTCCCGGCTTTTTTGATTTAACATCTTCGTTGGATTTGGTGACTTTGGTATTTTCCCCTGTCGAGTCATTTCTGATCCTCTTTTCTAGTGGTTCTCCGTATTCTTTGTTTATTTTTCTAATTTCTTCTGAGCAACTAGATACAGTAGGACTAGCGGACTTCCTATGTTTACCTAAATTTAATGGTTCACATTGTTGTTTAGTTATCGTCACCTCCGACGTATACATTTTAGGAGACGGAGAAGAAAGAAGTGTTTCTAAAAATAATGTCTGCTTACTTTTTAACAGCGGCATAGAAAATAGTTCTGGCGATGATGGCACAGCGGGTATGCCACTCGGTTGTGGAGATTGCATAGCGTCCGACTCTCTCGAGGGTGCTCGCGGTATGTCTATCCTTTTCGGTGACGCATGCGGGGTAGGTAATCTACGATGCACACTCAAATCTTTAGGTTGATCGTCACTTTTATCTGACAGCCTACTATCTTCAGTATGATTGGAATTCTCTGCTGCACTGTCTAAGACTAGAGTGGTATTGTCCACATTCTTGACACTTAAATCAGTGGGTACTAATTCGTTCCTCTGACTTGATGTCAATAGTTCTTTTGAGTATGATGGCACTAGCGAAGAACTTTCATCTTCTTTATTGATTTCATTGTTTGATTTAGATGTTATTTCTTCACAATTGGTGCCAGTGATATTTTCTTCGTCATTAGATTTTGTTGATGCTGTAACCATTTCACTTTGGTCAGGTAGTAACTGAGAATGTTGTTCACTAAAAACATTTTCAAAAGCCTCACTTTTGTCAGTGGCTGATTCTGTGTATATGCCATCAGTGTTTTCTTCTTCGTCAACATGTAGCCTCTTTTCAGCATTTTCTTCATATTGCAAGCGGTGAATATTGTTCCGGTCTTGAATATCCGATTGTGAGTTTAATGTTTCGATATTGCTTTCGGTGGATGTCTGGGGATCAAAAACATCATCAGATATATAACTTTGATCATCAGATTGGTGTTCTGTCGCATTAAGGTGGTCGCCGATATGATGCAAATGAAGTAGTCCTTGAGCGGCTGTGATACTACTTCTACCTGGTGATTCTAGGGATTGTTCCAGTCTATCAATAATATCGTCGACCGGCGCTCCACCCAGAAGAATGTCTTCTTCTTCTTCGACATAATCACCGGATGCATGCACTAAGTGTGCGAATTTGTCCAGAGCTTGTCCGAGAATTTGATTATCTTCACAACCTTTTTCGACAAGCGATTCCAACAACGCCTCATCATGAGGGCCACCGAGTTCCGGTAGATAGTGCGCTTCACTTATAGTTTCAAACAGGTCCTTGTGCACAACCATATCATTCTGAAAGCTATCATCCTCTGCAGGCCGTTCCGGGGCGTGCGATTTCCGTTCATAAAACATCCCGTCAGCCTTGGCTCCACCTAGTTCGAAAGACATCACGTCACGAGCTACTTCCTCGTCCGGTAAGAAAGCGTACTGAGCGCCGGCGGTCGCCTGCAACTCCAGCTCGAGCTCCTCGCCGCGCTGCTGGTTGAACTCGAGCTCGGCCACTGCCAACAGGTTGTCGAGCGGCGTGGGCTCGGCGTGCGAGGGCGCGTGCGGCGGCGATCGCTCGACTGGCTCGGCGCGCGGCACCGCGATAGTATGCGATGGGATGTGCGACTCCAGGTCGGGCGTAAGCCACGCGGCGGGCGGCGGCAGCGGCTCCTGCTCCGAGACCTCGCGCCGCGGCTGTCGCTGACGGCTGGGACGCCCGCGCCGGCGGCGTTCCTTACGCTCCGGCGGCGGCGGCGGAGGCGGCAGCCGGATAGAATTGTAGATCTCGGTGCGTGGGATCACACGCCAGCCGTTGGCGGTACGCGCTATTCGTATACGGTTACGGGGATCGTAGTCCTCGCAGCGGACTTCCTGAACGGTACCCTCGTGCTGACGGGCCCAGAGGAAGACGGGTCGCAGTTTTGGGCGCTCGGGCGCCGCAGACCGGAGGTGTGCAGCCAGGCTGCGCGCGCGGCGCCGGGGGCGGGGCGGGGGCGGGCGCGAGGGCGCGCTGGCGCTGCGGGCGGGGGCATGGGCGCGGGGGCGGGCGGCGCGAGGCTCGCCGCCGCCGCCGGGCGCCCGCGGACGCGGAGACACTCCGGCGCGCCGCACCGCGGACAGGCGACAGGCGACGACCGCGCGGACGCGGCCCCGAGGCGGACTGAGCCGGAGCGCGCGGCCCGCCCCCCCGGCCGCGCCCCGCCCAGCATCGATCGCCGCCCGCTGCACCGCCGCCGCCGCCGCCGCGCCGCCTGCACCCGCATGTAAACACGCGCCCCCCCGGCCCCGGCCCCCGCCCGCTTCCCGCATACCGCGCCCTCGTTAATCTCCGACGAGATATTGATAAGCACAGAAGGGTAGTTTGTTTATGTTTTCAGTTCGACCGATTGCTGAACTAAATCAACCGTGCGGATGTTTCATTTTGCACTCTCGTAAATGCATATGTTGAATTTTGCATGAATCAGGTCCGAGATTGAATAGAACATGTCGGTCAATCGGGCACACAGAGCCACATGTCTTGTGCGCGAAGCGGAGGAGAGCGGGTCCCGGCATGCCCTGCCTGGCGCGGTTCATCGCTCGGCCAGGATCGCGCGCACTCAGTCCGCCGGCCGGCGAGCCTCTACTACACTAATGGCTTCGACACAACACAACTAATGAGCTATCGCCTTCCGGCTGTACGTTAGATGGTACTTCATCCATAGCCGTTATGGCCTGGCAATGTTTCGAGCTCATAAACAATATACCTTAGTATTAAATTCTTTTCGATTAATTTTTTACATCTATTTTTTTTACTAAAATATCAGTTGCGCTAGGGAAAGTTAGGACATCGGTTTCACTAGATGACATCTAGTGATATCAATGTCATATTATTACGACATGCAAAGCAAACAGCAATAACAAACGAATGAGTATAAAGTTCCGTCTCCGAAAACTAGATGGCGTTATATGATCTTTATATTAAGGCTACTCTTAAATTTCGGTATGTTCTAGTCTAGATGTAATATCAAATTTTGGTGTTGACGTCAGACGCCCGTTACCCCGTTTTGGGATTCTGGGAAAATTAAAATTTTTAACAGCATTATTTGTTCCAAAAAGAAACTACTAATAATAACAAGAAAAAATTTCACCAAAAGGAAATGAAACAGCTGCAAATATGTAGGTACTTAGGCGTCATGCTTCTGGCTGAAAATTGCGAAAACTTATTTTGTTTGTATGTTATTATTATTTGTGTGTTTTGAAGAAATTGTGACATGGAGTTTGGACGCAGGTGAATAGGTACATAAGGTAATTTTACCAGGAAATAAAACTTTTTCCTTTATATAAATAATTATATGTCACGAGTCAAATAGCTCTCAGTTTCTACTCATGCATTTTATATCACATTGTCGGATTTTTAGTAGAAAAGAGATATACTCATACATCAGAAAAGTTATCTTATGTCCTTCTCCGAATCTCAAACTGTCCCTATATAAACATTCTTTAAAATCATATGAGTAGTTTGTGAACCTATTGAAATAAAAACATTCATCTTCCCCTATTTATAGTTAAGGGCAATTTTTACCGACTTTGAATGTCGAAGATATTTATTTACATATATCCAAATAAATTGATTAGTCAAAAGGCTGAAAAATAACATAGTTTCCATAGAAACCCCAATTTCATCTCTTATTTCAACCACCTACGACCGTTATTTGCCCTAAAAAGCCTATATCTCTTTATATTTATTAGTTCTCTAGTTTTATTAGTTTTAGCGTGAATGCACGACAGACAGAATTGCAATCACATGTATAATATTAGTAATCGATTTTATTTTATTTACTAGCTGTTGCCCGCGACTTCGTCTGCATTAATTTCGAGTTGAATGTTATTGATACACAAATCATATTAATATACGATTTTACCGATTAAAATATTTTTGGTATAAAGCAATTCCTTGAGGTAAACTCAAAGAATTTCTTTATATACCACATTATTCGTTTTGATTAAATGAAACTGCGCCATCTAGTGATTTATGAAAAAACTAACATGCGTAATGAAACTGATTTACACTTAAATATTTTTTCTGTTCTATTATTATGTATAGATTAAGTGTGAAGAGGTAATAAACAAACAAACTTTCGCATTTATCATATTATTTTGATAAAAACTGGTTTCGTTTCATCGTATTTTGGTTCCCTGTTCCATCTCACTGCCCACGAACATGCTAAACGTGGCCTTTGGGGTCTTATAACCTGTGGCTCTGTCTACCCCGCAGGGGATAAAGACGTTATCTTATGTATGTATTGTATCATGATGATGAATTGTCTTTAGATTTTAAATTTCCCATGTAACTTATGTAAGAATGGTGTACATTATAATTCGCAATATTATCATGCCTTGAGTTCATTAAAATGACGATAACTTTTTTTTAATGAACCGATTTTGATGAAACAAAGTTTAGATATTATTCTGAGTTAAAACAAAGCAAATAGTGAAAGTTTCAAGCAAATCGGTTCAGTACTTTCGGAGATAAACGTGAACAAACATACAGACAGACAGACAGACAAAAAATTCCAAAACATTTTTTTTCCTTTCTAATAATCTATTTAAGTGCCCCTCTATCCATTTCAGTCAAAAATACTAAATGTACAGACAAAATATTTTTACTGTCTTATTATATGTATAGATTATTCATATATGGATTGGTGACGATTGCGAACACTTTTTTTTAATCCCATCCATTCACACAGGCCACTATGTGCCTTTTCAAGTGCATATGTCCTCCTCGGAGGAGGGCAACGCTAACCGTACCTTCTCCTGAGGGTGCGGCAAACCATCCTTCATTCAAACCATAGGGCCCTTATGGCCAAAGCCAAGGCTGAGTTTAGTTGGTAGGTCAGAGGGTCGGACCGCTGTGCCATGTGGAGTCCAACATAATATCTGTGACACTTGCCGTTGCGGGGGTATCCTGGGTACATTTCGTGCTCCTTAGTTAGCAAGGTTTCTTAGCCTCTATCTCAGAGAAAATTGAACCACAGCAAACAGTTTCTTGTAACACCAGGGGTGTAATTCGCGGTTTGTCGACCCTTTAAAAACCTATTTACTTCCCTTTTGAAGAACCCTGAATAGAATCGAAAAGAAATCGAATTGTATTGTAAATGCTATTTAACACTTTTTTATTCTTGAAAAATACAATCTTCTTTGGCCACTACCAAACGCCCGAAACTGTATTACTTTTTTGCATTCTAAATACTGGATACGGGAAAGAAAACGAAATCAAGCCGTTGGAAACGTAAAGACAGAATTCGGTTGAAAACAAACCGACGTCAATTGGATGTCAGTGTAGGTACCATTCTGTCGCTATCAAAAATGATGACGCGTTCCGTTTCACGACGATACTGGACTGACGAACTAATAGTTAAAATAATCTAAAATAGTATTTAAATAATTATTGAGATTTCAATACTTTTAAATAAAATAAATAAGAAATCTATACACTACTTTATCTATTATTATATTTATATATTATTTGTATATATATTAAATCATCTTTCATTTTGACTTAAAAAACGTTAGTTCCTTTACCTCAAATGTCAAAAGTCATTACTAAGTTTAATTGATTTTATTATTCCCGTTTCATTTTTACTCATAATATTGTGCAATTGCTTTTAATAATAAATTGATATTTTAGAGTTCAGTAATATCAATAAACGTTGCCGTTTTCTAGTGGGCCTAAAAAAATTATCTCCTTTACTCTGGTTAATGTAAACCTTGTAAATAGGTACATAATAATAAGTATTGTTTGAGTACATATACATATTTTAATTTTTGTTGTTGTGATATTGATTTTTTCTGCGTGAAACGGAATCTAATTAAGAATTTGTTTTTAATGGCAACACTCAATTCAGTAGAGAATAAATTCGCGCACGATTTGTATTCGTATTCGAATTCCAAATTCACGTCTAATGATTCAAAAATACATCTAATGTTCCTGTGTTGTTCCGGATCGCTCTAATCCGCTCCATAATAAAATAAATTGCTTTCTGATTTCACGAGGTAGTCGCCCGATTTGTGTGAGCGTTTTAAACAAAACTCAAACTCCATGAACTTTGTTATTTGTATATTTATAAGAAAAGTTACATTTAACGTGAGTAATCTTAAAATATCCGTTTTATTTGAATTAAGTAAAAAAAAATCTTAATTTATTTAACAATTCAATTGGAAAGATTTATTTTAACATACAATTATGAGATCAAAATGACTTAAACTAGGCATTTTATATAATACTTTATTTGTAAGAAAATACTAAAAAGAAGATAATACTAATAATAATAATAACAAGACCGTTGCTATCTACTTTTGATTGAAACTGATATGTAGTTACATTGCCGCGTTCCTAATAAGCAGTGTGATATTTTATATTGGTAATGCAGCAATGTAATTGCATTGTCAGTTTATATCAAAATGAGATAGCAACAGATATTTATAATCGGTTCATGAGAAAAAAAAACCCTTGCTGATTTTCTTGGTCGTTCTTTCCAGTACAAGATCTCCCGCCATAGACTTGGAGACTTGTGAACCAATGACATAACATCTTTGACGAGCAAGAGTCATTGTATAAATCCTATTTGTAGAATAAATTTTTGATTTTTATATAAAAGGATAAGTAATAAATAAATAAATATTTGTTATTAACCTAACCCAAACTAAGCTCTGTAAGGCTTGTGTTATGGGATCTAGGGTAACAGACAGACATACATATATAAATATGTTTTATAGAAATACTAGCGGACCCGACAGACTTCGTCCTGTCAAAAAGATTTGTACAGTGGCAGTTTTTTGTTCCTAATTATTTTATAGATAATGTCACATTGCCAACCAAATTGCAAAAAAAGTCTAAATGACCTATTACATTTTGTGGCTATTCAATTTTGGAACGTGACATTAAATCCTCCAACGATGTATTCTGTGCTCCAACGCACGCACGCACACTGTTTTGATAGATATGATTGAATTTCAACTATATGTAGCGTTAATAAAGCGCAAATTGACTCTTTGATGTTAGGAACACACCTTCATTGCTTAGACAACAGTGAGTGCTTGCAATATGAACTTTATACAATAACAATAAAGCTCAATTCGCCTGTACGTTTTAGTTAGAAAACGTTTGCATGGGAAAATAAAAGGGCTGTTTTTAGAGTATTTCCGATAATTATTCGAATTTTCCTCATTGTAAAAACCCTCCTTGAACTTCAACGAACATTATCAAAAAAGAATTGGCCAAATTGGTCCAGGCGTTGTTGAGTTATGAGCTTACCAACACATTTTGCGATTCATTTTTATATATAAGATATATATTAACAACCATGACTAAGGTATAAATAATGCTCTCATTCATCACACAAACATCTGCCCCCGCCGGGATTCGAACCCGGGACCTCAGAGATGAGGACACCTTGAAACTAGTGATGTGCCGAGTCGCTGTTTTGGTGGATCGAGTCAATTCGAGTCAGTTTATACGGTATTCGAATCCGAACTCGATTCCCTGATTCGAGCCCAGTACTCGAATTCTATGTTTGGTATTCGAATATTTCTGAAATTTGAGTCTGAAAATTCTAGTCCAGTCCAGAACTAGAGTCCGATTTTAGAACATAATCAAAACAAAAAGTTGCAGGTTGAAACTTGTTTGTAATATTAGGCCCGCGCCACTTGATTGCTTATGTAAACAGTTTGCGAGTACAAGCAAGTTAACCAAACTCGAATACTAGACTCGAGTCAGTAGAACTGGTGTAAATAGAATCGAGTTGGCGAGTACGAAAAATTATTCCTGACTCGAGTACCGGAATCGAGTCCAGCGTACTCGAATCAAAATAAATCGGTATTCGAGTAGCTGAGTCCAAAACAGGAAAAGAGTCTAAATCGAGTCAAACCGTACTCGGCACATTGCTACTTGAAACCGGTTTACTATCCACTCGACTATGGAGGTCGTCAAAGGATGTTTATGATTTCAAATATAGTGAATCAATATTTTAGTAAAATCATCATTCACAGTTTAATTAATATATGAACATAAATAGTGTCTAATTATCACAGTTTCTTTTCCTTGCTGCTTCTGATCTTGTATTCGTGGAGCGCTTTCAATAGATACAGGGATCCTGTAACGATGACACCAGCTGTCCCCGCGGCTACGAAGTAATAGTGGTTCAAGTTCCCGACAGGCACGTCCCAGATCAAGGAGTCTGTCGTCTGAATTGAGGAACAAAATAGTGATACTTGAATATTTTTATCATCATCATACAGCAAAATTTACCGTGTCCTTAACACTACTATACGAATACGATAAAACCGAAAATCATAATCAAAATAATCTTTATTCAACATAGACAAAAAAAAGGAAACTTTTAAAAAAAAACAAAAAAAACCTTGTGCGTACGTACAAACAAGGAAATAAAAAATATTGACTTTATTGACTTTACACCTGTTCGGAAATTGGGAGAGCCTTCTAGAGAAGAACAGGCAAGAAACTCTGAAGGTCTATTTATTTTTAATCTCCTCTTTTCAATTTTAATAATTATAATAATATAATAATACAAAATTAAGATACAATCATACCTAATACGATGTAGCTTACCTCGTAAACTAGAGGTTCGTTTATGAGCAAATGTATAAATTTTTATAACAAGATTCCACATAGTGTAGCTGAATTGCCTTTTCATAAGTTCAAGGTACATGTTAAAAAGACTAATGAGTAAGGGCTATTACAGTTGAATAGACACCTTCACAACATGAAACTTAAGGACACTGACACATGCAGATTCTGCGAACAAGAGCGTGAAACACCAATACACCTCTTGTGCTACTGTGAACCGCTGATTCACAAAAGAAACAGACACCTGGGGAAACACGTCCTTGACCCAGATGAAATAAAAACAATCCGAACTGGGAACATCCTATCTTTCTTGGTCAGTGCCCAGTTAAGGGAGCTACTGTAGGGCCTACATAGAACCTACATAGGAGGCTGGTCACAATAGATCTCAATAGGTCGCAGTGATGCACATCAGCCCCGACTTACATGAAATAATAAAATGAATAAATAAGGGCTATTACAAAGTCATTGATTATTTAAATGATGCCAATGCTTGTGTTGATTTGAAGATATTACGAGTACATTCTAAAATGTAAGTATTTGTTTTTCCGTATAAATTGTAAACACATGTACATTGTACGATAAATTTATTTTAAATGTTCTTATTACTTTTGATAAAGCTGATAAGTTTCTCGCGCCCATTTTTTATCTGATAAGAAGGTAAGAAAAAAATTTGGACGATTCAAAAGAGCTTTTTATAAAGTCATATTTGAATGTAGTTAATTTTGATTTTGATTTATGTCGCAGTCAACTGGTTAAAATAGCCGTTCAATCAAACATTTTCATCTAAAACAATCAAAAACTTTTGGTCACCTCTTAAACTTAATCCAAGAATAACCTTCCAAGAAACTACAAAACGTTTTCCTATTTTTTCAAATTACATACTAAACTAACGGTCACCTTAGTTAATTTGCCATTTAACCAGTTGGCTAAGCGTTCTCTAGCTGTAATGTTGAACGTTGCAATCAACAAGTCGGCTAAACGACGTATAGCCGTGTGATTGAATGGCGTTGTTCAGCCAAAGGGCTAGTTGTTTAGATTGAAAGCTATTAACCAGTTGGCTGCGATATATATATATATGTATATACTAGCTGGCCCAACAGACGTTGTCCTGTCAAATGTCTCAAATGTCACGTTGTCTCAAATGTTTTTAAATAAATAATTTAGCTGAAAAACAATATCTATATGACCGTATTGTGAATCTAAACCATTCTCAAGCCCCCTGGAATACACACAAAAAATTTCATCAAAATTGGTCCAGTCGTTTAGGAGGAGTTCAGTCACATACACACGCACACAAGAAATATATATATTAAGATATATGTGTGTATGCGCGTGTGTGTGTATTTATGTATCTGAATTTTTCCTATCTTTTGTTTTTAATTTCAGTTTTTGACGTGAAACGTCTTTAAAATCGCGCCGAAACATACGGGTACCAGGTTTAAAAAGTGGACCGTAACGAAAAGGTCTATATCATCGTACCTTAATAATTAAAAAACTATTAGTCTTAGAAACAAAAATGTGGTGTGAATATTTCACTTATATAGTCAGCTCGCTGTTGTGACATTGAGTTTTTTATTAAAATACTTATAACACCGTCAATCTTGTTTTTTTTTATTTCAATCTTCTACTTTTATAGCGATTCCCTCACATAGACGTTTCACGTTAAAACCAACGGCCGTGTACCCCGGCACAGCTCCATCCGTTTTTTTGTACTACTTAATCACTCCCACAAGCTGGTGAAGACAGTAGGAACGCGCTGGACCGATCCCTGTGGAGATCCAAACGCTTACGTCTAGCAATCGGCGTCTATCAGTCGAAATGAAACAACACTATACCCACCATAGTATAAGTTATTTCCTTCCAGCCACATTTTTCTCTTCCCCCGTTACAGAGAAATGTCACGAATGGAGTAATCTTCGAGCCACATGCATCTAGATTAAGGTCGGGACAGCGGAGGTATATTTTTGGTGGGCCAATTCGATTCCTTGCATATCTGAAACATTGTAAGAAATTTATTTCATTATAATTCCTCACGGACATTAATAATGTTTTCGGTTACAGCAATTATAAGGTTAGACACACAGCTAATTATTTGACTGGTCCAATTGAAGCTAGCTTCCATCTTCAGCTATATAATTACCAACAGGTTGAAATAAAGAACGGAAACACTTAATTAGTGAAGGTAATTACATACATTTATGCAACAGTAATTGTTACATTACCTCCTCGAATGTAATACTTTTCGGGATTCATAATAAATATCAGACTTTTATGAACCAACATAAAAATAGATTTATTGTTTTCTTTTAGTAAAGAGGCTGAGAGGAGATAGAACAAGAACCGTGCCCATAATACTCCCCTAGCGAAGTGCCGTAGGGATTACTTTTGGACTTAATGCAGGCGCCTAGGCCTGCATTCGTTCGACTAGTCTACAAAAATATACAATACATCAGTAGCGACCTCTTTGAAATTTATAGTAGTTGCGAATATCTTTTTCCTCGGGAGAGGAGGCAGGATTCCTCACTTACGAACAGGAAGCCCGCCAGAATATCTCCCAGCCAAGTGCCACTGAGATTATGTGAGACTCGATATTAACGTAAAGACTTTATTGCTTTGAGAGAATAGAAAGGCGCGGTGCAAAGGTGCAGTTTAATACAAAATCAGTTAGAAAAAAGTCTATGGTCATACAAAACAACGTTAAAATTACTTAAATCATTCATTAGTCATAAAATCTTCACAAAGAATTACTTTCTGCGTGGTGTAAATAACATAAACTGGACCGAAATAGTAAATAACATAATAAACGGCAGTAATTGGGTAGACGAAATTTTTTTAAATTCTATATATGTATAATAAGAGTCCTCCTTTAACTGAGAAATATTGTAGAACCAACAGTATACCTGCGCCTATTACCTTTGAAAAACGCTCCATACTAAAAGCACTGTAATCGTGACGTCATAATTAAGTAAACTCGCCTAATTTGTATGAGAGCGAATAAATAAATATCAAAATAACTTTGTTATTTGTACGTTTATATGTATACTTTCTATATAAAAAAATGTCACACGTAAATAATAATTGTTCATTTTTTAGAAATCTCAAAACAATATACATTAAACTGAAATTTCTATATTGACATATGTACTATCATGAGATATAAATTGATCAAATTAATATAAATCGACTAAATTCATAGTCGTCTGCCCTAATTATCCAATTTCGGTTCAGAATTGCGTTCATTTCTTTGGCCACTAAAGGCCGCTCAAAAATTGCCATAGCGGACGGTATTTCACGTCCACAAGGCGGGGTATTGGTAAAGTTTTCAACTAGCAATAATCGCACCTCGGATTAACCTCATTGGTTACGATATTGCCTCTGCGCAAAGTTAACAAAACGGGGAAAATCACAGTATATATACCATCACATATACTTTAACGTTACCGCGTTATAAGTACCATAGTGTGATGCAGTAGAACGCCATCTAGTTATGAATTTAGGAACTATAATGTACTGAGAGCGGGTGATGCTTTGTTGTGCTTTGAAAAAAGTACAAGGCAGCACAGTGACACAGAACCATATTTTGATGTGCTTTGATTATAAATTATTTGAAAATACCAAAATGTTAATGCTTTGTTTTTTTTTTAAATTTGTTTAGCATCAATAAATAGTCCACTCAAGAAAAGTTCTCCTTTTGTTCTTTATTTTCTTTTTGCAATGCACATTGAAATAAAATAAAATTGAAATAAATTAAATTATATTTGCAATAAAATACATATATCTTACCTTATCACAAATTCTTTGCGGACTTTTTCTTTAAAATTTACTTAATATATATTAAATTTGTATGAACTTTAAATGCCTTTTTCAGTATGTACATCTAATCAGAAACCAAAGAAAAAAGTTTCATCTAGCTTCAAAAATGACAAATTATCATATTCATACCATCAATTTTCAAAAATGATAAATATAGAGGATAAAAGTTTATGTATATTTCATAAACTTTTATACTCCATATTTGCTTTACTCTCTTAAAAGTAAAAATTTTAACACACTTTGGATGTTATATTTATTTATATATAATCAACAATCAAAAAATAAGCATCAAGCTTCTAACTTTAAAAAATAACAATATTTCCATACAATTTTTCATCCATCTTTTTAACCCCTTTTTGAGAGTTAAAATATAGCTTAGAAATTAAATATGGTTCAGTAGTTATGGCGTAAAAGCAGAACGGACTCACAGAATTACTTCGAATTTATAATATTAGTAATGTTTTGACATAGTGTAGTTTATTTTGATAAAAAAATAAACTTTATTGGCATATTACACTGTTACCTATTCTATGTTTGTATTGAGTAGATTTTAGAATGTCAAGTATTGCTTTTCAAGTAAAGATTTTTTATCACTAACAGTTAAAATTTTTTGATTGAGTCTTTGTTCTTGAAAGATACAGGGCTAGACTTTGGAGTGCAAGCCAAAATACCCTGACCAAGTCCTGTACTGTAATATGTGCATATAACATATAAACTAACTGGTTATTCATATTTAACTTTGTTTTTCCACATCACTTAATATGTGAATAGTATTATATATTAGCTTCTTAAGTTATAGATGAAACAAATATATGAAACCTACCCTCCACCTCGTACTGCTTGGTGGTATCTTGAATGAACTGGAAGCCACAAGTTTACTTTGTCTTCGGAAACCATATTAATTATGTATACACTGGACTCGTCTGATTGCTCGGCTGGTAATTCTACATTAATTCTATTTTTTGGTATCGCATTCAACTGCAAAAATAAATGGAAGCAAGCTGTTCATAAAATTTTTAGTGCTATGTTAGTCAAATTTTAAAGAAAACTAATGAACTGTCTATAGTAAATTTTAAATTGTTGTATACTTTGCAAATCTGAATTAAGCTGACTCTTCTATTTCGCAGTATCTCGACAAGGAAGAAAATATTGTTTAATTCTTTGTTTCATGTATTTAATTAATACATTCTGTATATATTTTATTGATAACTATTTTAGAGATGATTTGGAAATGTAAGTTTGAAAGCAATCAAAAATAGTATTTATGTGCTTTCCTAAATGATGAAGCTTATATTATTTGGTACGGAAGACACACATGTATATTTCCAATAGAAAATATATGATTTCTTTGTAAGGAATCAACCATATATTTTTTAAAATGATGACAGTATATAAAATCATATTTGATCAAATACTTGCAAAACTGGAACTGTCTTTAAAGTTTTAGTATATTTATAGTGAGAAGATAACCATAATTTCTACAAAAAAATTATAGAAATAAGTGTATTAAAATTCTATTGATCCACGTGGGATGCTCAGTAATGACTGTGAATGGTTTTCCAATGGCTGACTTGCATGCTACAGCTACTGAATTAAATCTTATAATAATTATGTTTACAAAAATGGGAATATAATTTTAGAATTTTTTATTCTTGGTTGAACACATACAAGTTTTATCATCTTGTTGGTGTAAAATCCTCACCTTTGTGTTATAACCAGCTCTGCTCTAAGACCCATAAAGTTTATTGCATGTTGGAGTGTGCTTGAAACTCTTAAACTAAGAAAAAGACTAAGTTGTTTGCAGTAGTAGCTACTAGACATTAAATCTATAAGCTAATATATGATTGTGATCATGATTATTACTAAGAGCCTGACTTCTTCACCAAAGCCTCCTCAAAAATTATAGATAAAAAATTAATAACCTTATTACTTCGTCTAAAATCACTCAGCTCATCAGGGTTAGCATAGACACCAGCTGGTAAAGTTTGGTCTAATGCAATAAGACAGTCATGTTTTATCCAGTCATTAACTTCATCAGAATCAAAGACGATTTCATATGTGATATTTCTGTAACACAAGAGTATTATCATTACATTTAAGATGGAGTTGGCCCACTGCATCACTTGGTAGATGGGTTGGTTTATCATCAATTCACAAAAGTGAAAACTACCCACACAGCCCTTATGACTTCCAAGAGAAGTTTTTTTTAAGTATGTATAAAAATTTATAGTTATTTTTAAATGTTTCTCTGAATGTTTATCTCATTTTACCTCTGTGTCAACTAAAGGTTGTAAAATATGGCTGAGCGATATGTGTGACAATATTTAAAATAAAAATTAAATAAAAAATTAATTAAAAGAAGTAAAAACACATATATATTACTGAAATCTGATACTGATGGATTAAATTATGCACAAACGTTATAATTAAAAGATATGCTTAGTTTACATTGAGGTATACATTTTACTAAAAATATTATACAAAACCTGTCTCTGAATAATAATAAAGCAGGGCGGCCTATACAAGTGCTATGCTCAAAATCCATATGAAGTAGCAACATGCTTAATAGAACAATATTTCGGTACCGAATAGTCGTATACTTTCCATGTTAGTTTATATTTATTAACATGGTATAATAAAGAAATTTGTGAGACATTACTTTTATACCGATTTTCTCACCGATGAAATCCTTCATTGTGAAGTATTTGGCTTAAATGTACAGTAAAACTGCAGGCAGATTCAATAGCTTCTGTCCTGAGGAGCAAGCACAACATAATTGCCGAGTATTCTATAATAAAGTTTGCCATTTTGCCTGTACTGGAATGTTCAATTAAATAAGATTATTGTGATAATAAAGTCGGATAATCACATTTTTAATTGAAATTGGAATAGTGAATTGGATTAACCTAGTCTTGAAAATATACTTTTTTCTTTATAAAGAACTCAATTAATTGTCACAGTCAGCTGTGCGCCCCTAGTTCCGACTAATGGCTATACAGACCACAAAGCCTTATTTCTGTCAACGGAATTTCATATGTTGCTTAAATGTATTTTCTTAGACAAAAATGGTGAAACATAGGAGTGGTTTGACATGTATGAAAAAAGATGATTTATTTTCAAACAAAAACCTTAAGAGATAATTTTAGATAAAATACTTTTTAATCTTGTTCAGGAAAAATAACAGTAAAAAGTGTATGTCAATTTTTGAATCGTCGTCGAATAAAATAACTTAGATATTAATTGCTTGTGTTTGATAGACATGGTTTGAAGAATTGGTCCCAATTTAAGAAAATCCACGAATACAAAATGGATTTAAATGACGACAATAAAATTACTTATATAATCAAGCTATAATGAAAGGTTCTACTGCAAAGGAATTGGTCAAGCGTTTTCTACCTTGTGGTGAGAACTACATTAAAGTAATTGAACGTTTGAAGAACCATTTTGCTAAGACGAGGTTATAATCTAGGGGCGTACTCTTAAAAACGATATTCGATATATCGTGGACTTGGTCGTGTCGTATCCTACTCTTAGTTACTACCGTTTAAAGCATTCCACCGAACGATCGAACGAACGATATCAATTTTGACATAAGAAAGCCTCAAATAATAACGATGAATTGAATTCGACAGACGAACACTCGCAATATTTACGCCAGGTTCATTTTAGGCTTTCAGTCAGATGTTTAATATATATGGCAGATGAAATATACAGGGCAGCATCACTTTTAAGACATTTTGTGTCGTGACTTAGGTACAGGTTCTCTTCAGTTAAATGATCTCAATGTGTTCGATACGTTTGTGAACTCTCCGATAAGAATGTCTCTATAGTCGAACTGTAGTTCAAACTAATTGTCACTGACATTATTAGCTGTCAACAAAACGTCACATGCAATTGACTTTGACAGTTGCGGTGCTATAATTACGCTATCTATGATTTCATCCAAGAAACACGAGATTGGCATTTAAATGGTAGCGGAAAGTTATCAGTTATCATTATCATATAAACATTGTTTTTTTTACATCGAAATGGAGAAGTTGGTTTCACGTGCCACGGCTCACGGTGGCGAGGATGGTGAAACTTATTTCCAATTATTATTCTTTTTTATTATGTGATTTTTTTATATTACTTGATCTGCTTTAGTATGAATAAAAAATTGTTTTTATTTAGTTTTGTGGAGTAATTATAATTCTCTCATTTCTCCCGAAGCTAAATGAGATATTATAAGACTTGTAGAACACAAAACGCATCATCGAGGTGACCTCGCCAGCTTATGTTGAGCGTAGGAGAATCATTCAATGTAAATTCAGCTCCCAACTGTACTCGTACTGCTTGGGTGTACAAAAATGTCAATAAGCTTTTTTCCTTCTGGAGAGGAGAACTTTAGCGATATCTTAGTTGTTGTTAGATAGTAGAAAAAGATATGTATATAATACACTAGCTGACACAGCAAACGTTGTCTAGCTATATAAATTATTCTATTAAAAATAAGGGTAGGCAATAGATGGTTAAAAATTTAGGGCTAAGCAAGTTAGGTTGAGTTAAAAAAATTACCAACATTTTAGTGATGAGCAATTGAATATGCATATGAAGGATAATGACAAGAATAGGCCTGATCATCAACAGATTTTTCATAATTATGATAATTCGTATCAAAAAACATTAAGAATTATACAATATAATTAAAATCTGTAGAAGTACACCGTTGAAAAGTAATTTTAAATAGTAATTTAATTTATCAACACATTTCACAACAATTTCACTACTTTGAAATTGCAATTGCCAATCGATTACAGTAATATCATTACGAAGATACGCAACTGAATTTATTACTTCATGTGTAAATCGTAACTCGTAATCCCTATTTTAATAAATTGTGATAAGTTATATTTCTGAATATGATCATATTTTTTATTGATGTAATTATATAACGTTCGATTATCGATACCGTTAATCTAATAATGTTATAGTGCTGGCAACACTAAATAAAACTTTTTGACAGTCAAGTCACTCTCCCGTGAAGTAATTCCGTTTTCTTATTTGATGAATAATAAATTGTTAAAAAGTATAACATGTGGTTTTATTCATACATTTTAAAATAACGTATGTAGGCTTCGATCATATATTTCTCAGAAATATATGATCGAAGTATGTAGGTATTGTTGTGTATTGTGTATATTTTAACTATAAAAAAATTGGTTGTCTGTAGAACTCCGTCTACTGCCGATATTTGAACGTGACAACGTCTATTACATGGTATTTTTTTCTGGGTGCAATGAAATTATTTAAAATAAAGCAATGTATAACATTTATATTTTTATTTAATAGTTTGTTTAAATTTTCTGCTTCTGAAGTTATACATAAATTAATTATTATGAGTAATGTGCGTGGCTCCGTGTGGCGTCAGATTCGGCCGTTACGGTGTTTCCTAGAATGACTCCACGCCGTACCAATTTAATAGACGTTGTCACGCCAAAAAATCTAATAAATCGTGTGCTGATTTTCGGTTCCTTATTTAGACGTAATGAAACCGGGTTTGAAGTGGTTTATTGCCGGTGATGAAAAGTAGATGACGTACGATACAAACGTCCGAAAAAGATCGGTCAAAATCCGTAACTAGTTGGACTAGGACGTTTGTTCAATCAACGTTCAGCCTAGTCATTCAATTAAATGTCGTCATTCAATGAACGCGCTAGTGGTACAATCAAATAGCAGATTCAACCAGATGACTGCGACATATCGACGGCGAAGTGCCAATACCTCCTAACTAACAAAAACAAAGTTTTACAGGAAGTGAAAAAAACATTTAAAATCTTGTGAACTTTTAAATCATGAAATCAATGCATACAGATAATATTTAAACATACAAAGCTAATGTTTGAATGAAATATTGATTTGATTATGAATAGCTTACTGGATATGTGGTTAGATAGGAGGTAATGGTTAAACATTTCCAGTGATTTTACTAAATTAAATATACGATAGGAGATATTGATGTTAATTAAAAGAATAATTATAAACAAATTTTGTTTATTTTAGGTAGAAATCTTTACAACAACACAAAAATAAGTAGTTCTGTTTATTGTTAATCAATGACAACTAATTGGTGCAAGAAAAAGAAAACTAATCAAAATGTAACTCCGACGCGGCCGCCCGGTAAACTCAGTCGGCGATGTTATGCGTTGAGGTATAGTCGCGTTGTATGTAGATAGTAGCTATTGCCATGAAAAATATACGCTAATTCACTTAGAAGTTATTGCCACATTAAATTTTCTGCAGTTGTGGTTAAAAATACGAATAGGTGGTTTCATCAATACACGCAGAAATATACCTTAACAACAATAGCATTAAAATGTCATTTTGCCGAAAAATGTTAGATAGGAGGTATTGGCACTTCGCCGTCGATATCCATATATCCCTTATACTTTCAGAGTTTCGCCTATTTTTTCAAAGTAGAGTCAGATTTATGTCAAGAGAGGACAGCCAAAATTAGTTTTCGTAAAAAATACAACGATATTTCTTCCTAAATTTAGTATGTTAATTAAATAACAAAAATTTTTTCTGGGTGCAATGAAATTATTTAAAATAAAGTAATGTATAACATTTATATTTTTATTACGTTGCCGTGTGGCGTCAGATCGGCCGTTATGCCGTTCGTGGACTCCGTGTGGCGTCAGATTCGGCCGTGACGGTGTTTTCGAGAATGACTCCACGCCGTACCAATTTAATAGACGTTGTCACGTCAAAAAACATGTTTGCAAGGATAATTTAACAAGTCATTAATTTAATAAATCAATGATTAATTAAATTAATGACTTGTTAAATTATCCTTGCATACATGTTTGGAGGAGCATTGTGACACGATAATTTTATATTCAAGATTAAACATGAGCAAGTGATTTAACAAAGTGTGTAAAAAGGACCCCCGAATTCGCATTAGTAACCGCAGACGGTCGCGCGGCGAGGTGACCTCTACGTGCACCGGTCTCGGACACCGCGACTCATTGATGACCAACGCGCGTATGGGAGACCACGCATTCGGAATGCCGTAGGAATAATACTTCTAAGACTTTTGGATTATAACAATTATTATTTTATTTCCTCATATACGAACGATGGTAAATTGTTACATAGCAAAATATCCAGACCGGAACAAATTTTTGTAGGTCATACATAATATCTGTCCCGGGCGGGAATTGAACCCGCGACCCGTTGTGTAGAAGCCGATTACTCGACCACAGCGCTAAACGTGCCATCATTTTGTTTCTTTTTGAAGTCTTTTGATCACAATACATATAATTTATACTGACGTTAAAATACTAAAGGACACTGACACATGCAGAGTCTGCGAACAAGAGCGTGAAATACCAATACACCTCTTGTGCTACTGTGAACCGCTGATTCACAAAAGAAACAGACACCTGGGGAAACACACCCTTGACCCAGATGAAATAAAACAATCCGAACTGGGAACATCCTATCTTTCTTGGTCAGTGGTATTTTCAAGGAATAAGGAATCGTATATATTAAATAAAATATTTTTTTTATTCTAACACCGACATAAACGTATGTAAGATATATATATACCTAACATACTTTATAACTACATGCGCTTTGTGTTGTCACAATGTGTCCTTACCCACTTTTTATTATATAATAATAATAATCTCTATATAAAGCATGACTTGTATGTTGATCTTTAACTTTTCAATAGAAAGTTTTTCAAGAACACTTTTATCAAGAAAAATTTTAAAGAAATTGTAATTGTACCAATATATTGTTTACTTATTGCTAAAAAAATAAATATTTGTTGATTTTAATTAATTACTTTTTTTTTCGTATAACATTCAAACAGAGGCCTAATGGCCGTTTTCACCAACTTTGTCTTAGCTTAGGCGACTCCTAAGAGACATGCTGTCTCACTCTTTTCAGTTAACATAAAAAGTGGCATAAATTATGCAATTTTAATGCTTAAAGTATTTTAATATGACAAGTATTTTTGAATTACGTTACGAATTTTCCGAATAATTTCATGGCAGTTGGTCATAATAGCTTAATGGTATCCGACCTGTTGCGCTACTACAATATACCACTCGCAAATAACTCGACGCATGCCCTCTCTTTCTATTCATATGTGTTGGACAGAGATAACCCGTTTGATTCATGCGAGTATTAAGTGACTAAAAAGCTTAGTAGCTCCGTTGATCAGAAAGGCAACGGAGCCGGTTACCTACCTCAGTTTACGCGTGTCTGTGCGACTTGATACAAGTGTGTTTACGTCACATAACAAAACAACTGTACAAAGAGTTCCTCTATCTGTCTAGAAACAGTGAAAACCTTCAAGGGGCTAATTAAAAAGTAAGTGTTCGTTTATTGTTAAAAATTTATGATCTGTGGCGGTTTCGCGGTAATGTTGCCGTTTTTTTCGCGTTATTCAAAGGAAAAGGTGGTAAAGTGCATTAGGAAAGGTAGACTATTTGAAGCTTCGAATTGTAGATATTATGGAATCAAATGATTGTTTTTTTTTAAGTATATTAAATAGAAAATATTCTACAATAATAGAGTAATTTACACACAATATTTTAATTGTATAAATAAGGAATTACAATTATTTTAAAAATATATCAATTATAGCTTACTTACAAACCATTAATGGATTCTATTACCTAATACTGCTTAGTAACTATTGATTGAAAATTTAGAAAAAGTCGACGGTATTTTAACGTATTATTTATTTTATCTATATTACAAATAAAACATGTTTACACACAACATAGAACGATATAAACAGATAACCAATCAATTATCAATCTGGCAAAGAAGAAAGTTCGATTTTAGTGTGAATTGCGGCACTAATGCACTGCCAAATCCAATACGATAGTGATGTTCTTTCATAACCATATAATGTTGTTATTTTTACAGCGAAAAAGTATTTCCGATAAAAAAATAATATTTATGTAGCTGGTAGCCGATTAGTATTTATTATTTTTGTAGCTTATATAAGCGTAGCGTATATCTTTATATATTGTAGCTTATGTGTTATTCTGATGAATAAGCTATATTATTGAAAAGTTTGATTGCAATCTATTTAGTAGTTTTTACGTGAAACAGTTACAAACATGCACCCATACAAACTTTCGCATCCATACTAATATACTAATATTATAAATGGGAAAGTGTGTCTGTCTGTTTGTCCGTCTTTCACGGCAAAACGGAGCGACGAATTGGATTTTTTACGTGGAGATAGTTCAATGGATGAAGAGTAACATAGGCTACTTTTTATCCCGGAAAAATCGTCAGATCCCACGGGATGCGCAATAAAGGCTTCGCTCAAAAACTACTGCAGTTTTTATGCGATTTTTATGCGGTTTTCATCAATAGATACAGTGATTCTTGGGCAAGGTTTTGCGGTATTTTTTATCTCGGAAAAACGGATACCTTAAAACTGGTGTACTAATCACTAGGCTACGGAGGTCGTCACACTATGATTATTATTATAATAAAGATATACATATGTATTAAACTGTCACAGAGTTATAAATGTCACATACGCGGAGTTCAGTTTTTAGTAAAAAAAAATAATTTTTCTCCATCGTGTTTCAAACAGACTTGTTTCGACAGATCAGTCGATCTCCAGGAGAGAATTCACACATCAAGAAAATTTGGTAGCACTAAGATTTGAAGGAAATTTGCTAAAACTAGTGGTAAAACTTGTAATCAATATATAACAGTAAATATATAACAAAATAAAATATTGCCAACATTTGTATTATTTCCATTAACAACAGTACGACAAATATGTTATCTTAATATAACGTATGTAAATTTAATTACTAAGCATTCAACTTGGCCCCATTAGCACTCCTTGCGACATCCTTGCTACTTAAAATTACAGGGAACGGATAGTTACAGGCTATATAATAACTGTTTAAATTGGATACGACCTGTAGGTTCGTCAACAAACATAAAACATTATTAAACTTTAAAATTAATATATATATATATTATATAGTCTAGCTAACATTTACCTATAACGCATTATTTAACTATGCTTAACATAAAATTGTGGCCCCATTAAAACTCCTTGCAGAATCCTTGCTACGTAAAATATTATACGGCTAAAACATGAAAATTGCAGTTTTTAAGCTTCCATTTTATACCATCGTCAAATTTAAGCGCCATAGACAAAATATATTCTTGCATTACTTTCAAAGTTCAAGTTTTGTTTACAATAAAATCTCCGAGTTAGAATATTTCAAACTAGAAAAATCTAGAAAAGTATCTGCTATTGTTTTACGTCAGAATTTTGAACATAATTAAAAGGCATAAATTTTATGACAACAAATTTTCTTGCCTTCAAAACTATTTTACTATTTAGTTTATTGTCTATTGATGTGTGTGTAAAAATTGCGTAAAGTTTGCTCTGTTGGTTATTAAATAAATAAGGAAAACATTAATATGGAATAAGCCAAATTCTTTGTAATCTCCATACAATACAACAATTATACAACATACTTTGCATTTGTATTTAGTTAATGCATATGGCGAATTTATATTACATTAAAATATTAAATAAATTCCAATGTTACCTAACAGTTTTAGGGAGACTGTGCCACCCTGATACTCTTCTGATAATATTCTGAGTAGAAATGCTATTCCCTTCTGCATATCAATTGGCAGAACTTGGTAGTGTTCATATCTTACGAGATAATTATTAAAAAATCTACGACATTAGTATTGTAAAATATTTTTTTTAACTTTATTATCAATGTAAAGTATGTAAGTAGGTAAGGTGTTCCTATGTCTAGAAAGAGACAGGCTATTGTTGTTTGAATGTCTAGATATTTTAATAACACTTACCTACGAAGACAATGGTATATATTCGTATATTATATCATTATTCTACGTACGTAATTCTCCCTGTAAGGCTGATGAAGATCTTAGACCACCGTCTTCATATTGAGGCCAACCTCAACTGAGTTTAAATTTGATCTTAGAATACAAATATTCTAAAGTCAAAACTCAATTCACTGCTAGAGTACAGTTAGAAAAGGATCATGGACGCCTCTTTTGAATGTTATACGAAGAAGTGTAATGAATTCATTATAAACAGTATTTACTGTTCTTTTTAACAACGAGAAAACAATATGCTAGATTTTTTTTTATAGAAATGTACGTTTTATACAGTGATTATAAAAAGTGTAGAAGGATACACAATAAAAAGCACAATGTTGTATATTGGATACAATATTCCTTTGTAATTTCTAATAACTATGTCGGTGTAAAATTAAAAAAAAATCAACATATGCGACTTTATTCATTAAAAATACTTTTCTGTTTTAATAAGGAAAATACTTAGAATAGATTCTGGTTGGATGGTAAATTTTCCAAGGTCGCCTGCATAGCTACCACCGATAAAACCTGGTATCGTCACCATAATAACAATTTCAACAATAATATATATAAAAGAAATGTATTTAATCAAGGAGTAACGTCAAAATTTTACATTTAAAAAAGGATAGAACTACATAGCGCTATCCCTTTCTAACTGTACTCAAACAGATATTTGAGTATAATTTTAATTTTAGAATACGGCCCTACATTTGATTTGATAAGAACTCGACGTATAAACTGCAGTAACTTTCCTACTAGGTAGTGGCCAAGATACCAATGGACCACTTTTGCTATCATTCCAAGTGATAACAGTTTTATTACGATTGCTATGTAGACCGACGCGAAGTCTGAGGCACGTTAAGGCAGCAATTAAATTAATTGTATATATATAAGATCTATTATTGAGGATTTTTTAAAATAAACCATAAAACCATAAATTGTTTCTCTGAAAATACAAAGAGATTGTTTATTTAACACACTTTTACAATATTGCAACTTAAATCTTAACCACACTTAAATCTTCTTACCTGAAAATACAAAGAAACGACATTTAACGCTGACTAATATCGTCTGATTAATTATAAATTTTACGATTAATTTATATCTCTAGAAGAATACAAGTTTTCTTATTGTTTTTTATAACTTCCACAGATAACCTATGAATACGCGAACTAGCGCAAAGCGCGGCAAATTTAAATTAATGAATTGTCATTTCTTTACATATATATTAATTATGTTTTTATTAATATATATATCTTATATGTAGAGAAGTAGTGAGAGATCCCAAAGTCACCTGTATAATTTTCTAAATAAAACATATTGGTATACTGATCCTTGGGGAGACCTATTTTCAGTAGTGGACCTCTTTTGGCTGAGATGATGATGAGGACGATGATAATGATTATGATGAAGATGATGATTCTAAGGAGTTATTTTACATTTAAATTCATAGTCGCCATTATTACATCGTTAGTTTAAAATAAATATTTTAATACATTTTAATTTATGTTGTTAATGTGACCATTAGATAAAATTAATCGAAGAGTATCCTTAACTAATTAAAGCAATTTCGATTTTCATAGCCAATTAACCAATTCCTTTACGATTGGCGATTATTTAGTTACAAAATAACTTGACCATAAGCATTAAAACGTGATAGGATCTATAAGTGATAACAAAGCCTCATATTCAGACAGACTATACCCACTTAATGGTAAGTTACAGTCACCAATAGTGCACGTGACTAATATAGCTTACAGTCTCAAAAATACGGTAGGTTTGAATCAAAACTCTTTAAAACAAAAGTTACATAAAAATAAAGTAATATAAATGATAGATTGTATTGTTTGAAATTGTAATTAACGAAAAAGGTAGTTTTTACATTTTTATTAAGAGTGACAAGACCTAAGCCAGGATCAACATGTAAATTTTGCAGGGTTATTTATCTGACTCTCCTACCGTCAGGCTAAATGATAAAATGTATTGTTTGAAATTGTAATGAACAAAAAAAAGGTGTTTTCATATTGGTATTAAGAGTGACATGAAACGTAAGCCAGGGTCAACATGTAAATTTTGCAGGGTTATTTATCTGACTCTCCTGCTGTCAGGCAAAATGATAAAGTGTATTGTTTGAAATTGTAATGAACAAAAAAAAGGTGTTTTCATATTGGTATTAAGAGTGACATAAAACCTAAGCCAGGGTCAACATGTAAATTTTGCAGGGTTATTTATCTGACTCTCCTGCTGTCAGGCAAAATGATAAAGTTTATTGTTTGAAATTGTAATGAACATAACAAGGTGTTTTCATATAGGTATTAAGATTGACATAACAACTAAGCCAGGGTCACCATATAAATTTTGCAGGGTTATTTATCTGACTCTCTTACTGTCAGGCAATCTGCATACATCGTGCCTGTACCTGCATATTTCTGCTACAAAATAGCAGTGTTCGCATTGCTATGTTCCGGTGTGAAAGGTAAGATACGCAGTGAAATTACTGGGTACTGTGACTTGACACCTTATGTCACATTTTGGCAACGTGCATTGGGCAGACGGCTTGTTCCACAATATATCCTTAATAATGTGTGGGCAGTTGATTCATGCACACCGAGCCAGTGCGGTTGGCTAACCCTAACTTCTTCTTCTTAGTCGTTCACTCTTGGCAGAGTGGTCGTGGTCATGTCTCGGTCTTGCACTGTCTCAGTGATGCGACGCCATGCATCCCTGTGTTCGGCGATGTGGGAGCTATCGTTTATTGTAGAGTGGGTTGCAGATCTAATGAGGTCAGTCCATCGTGTCGGTGAGCGTCCACGAGATCTTTTGCCTTCGACTTTCCCTTGCACGACTAATCGTTCCATGGAGTCCTTGTTACGTGTGATGTGCCCGAAGAACTTGAGGATTCGTTTTTGTACATAACATGACAATCTCTCTGACATGGCTAACCCTAACACTCCTTTTATTTTCTTTTTTTTTTGAGGAGACATGCTCCTTGTGTACCGTGACACCGCGCTGGCTAGGCCCGGCGGTGTGTCTCTCCGGTCTGCGAGGACCGGCCTACCCACTAAAACTCCCCGGTTTTCTCTGGGCCATCGGGGCGCGTGTGGCGGGGTGCGCTTTCGATTCTACCGCCACAAACTCTGATCCCTCTAATATAACTAGTTAGAGTACGCTGGTGCTTTCGAGAAGTATATGAGTTATCATAAGCTTAGTAAAAAGCTAGGTTGGTTTAATAATTAACCTTAACATTAGAGGTTAAAGTATAAAATTGTTGTTTTGTATGGAAATTTGGGTTATTTTATACTAACATTTTCCTTATTTATTTAATAACTAAGAGTGCAAACTTTAGCTAATTTTTACACTCACGTCAATAGAGATGACATGAAAATTAGTTTTTATAAAGTTACTTTTTTAAAATTGTTTTTTAGTCTAAAATATCCTAATTCGGAGATTAAATTGTAATCAAAACTTGCATTTTAGGGTTAAAAAGTAGTGCAAAAATATATATTTTCAAAATTTTCAAAAATTTGTAAAGAATTAAATGCAAGCGAAAAATCTGCAATTTTATAGTTAAGGACTTATTGTTTTGTTCTAGTTACCACTTCAGTTAGGTGGAAATAAAAGGAGTAAGTTAGTAATTAAAGCTAGTTATAAAAAAGTTACTTCATCATTATGTCGATAGTTTTGACAAAATGTCATAAATAGTATTGAAAAGAATATTAACCTTTATATAGGGTTTATCCAAACACTAGACAACTATTATCAAAGGAGATACAAATGTATATATATAGATCGATACGATAATCGAACTATAGACTTAATGCCTATGGCATTTTCAAACAGTTAACCTTTAGGTGGTGCAGAAAGCAGTGGTAGATGTACCCATGACACAAATGAATATATATATAATAACAGTAATTATTTTAAATCCTAATATATAGTTATAATTAATAATAATATACTAATACATATGACGATATCATAAATAGATAAAATATAATGATAATAAACTAAGAAATATGCCACATCATAATAAACTGTTCTGATATATATATTTCCGCAATTTATTTTTCAAACTCAATCTGCTACTTAACAGCTTTTGTACAGGAAATCTGTTAAAACATCAGTTAGTCTACAGTTACAATTCATTTGATTAATGTAAAGCAAAATAACTAAAAACGGGGAATCATTTAGAAATGAAGTCCGCCATTACTATTACGTATTAACAAAATACAAAGTGGATAGGACAATATACCAATTTACTAATATATTCGAACTCATAGCCTAATTGAGTGGATATAATTAAATTCTAATAATAATTTTCTGCAACAGTTACTGAAGTTTACATAATGTTGTGATAAATTGAGTTTTAATTGGTTCACTTAACGCAGCGGTTCTCTTTCGACAAATTTATGTAATAAGTTTGTTCTTACAAACGTTAATTTAATGCTTCTTTGCATCATAAATAAACGAATAGGCATTGTACTGTTGATATTAATTATATGAAGTGTTAAATATATTTATAACTAGCGGACTCGACATACTTCGTCCTGTTAAAAAGATTTATGAAGTGGCAGTTTTTTATTCCTACTTATTTTATAGTCAGGGCAAAAAATTCTCCTGTACAGAACCGTCACCATGGTGGTAGGGAGTTGTGAATAAAAAATAATTAAATCAAACACATATAAGCATTTGAAATTATTCAACTTTGGTACGTGACATTAAATCCTCCAACGATGTATTCTGTGCTGCAACGCACACACGCACACTGTTTGGATAGATATGATTGAATTTCAACTTTATACAGCGTTAATAAAGCGCAAATTGACTCTTTGATTTTGATACACCTACATTGCTTAGACAACAGTGAGTGCTTACAATATGAACTTTATACAATAACTAGCTGTGCCAGCGACTTCGTCCGCGTGGAATAGTTATTTTGAGCATCATATTTATTTTTGCAAATAACCACCTCAGCGGTTACCCGATCTTGACAACGCGACATATCCAAATTTGATTACCATAGAAACGATTCTAGTGAGTTAAGGCGGCTCCCTTAGTCAATGACCTTGAGCAACTCGGCTCGCTGTTCCCCGCATGCCCCCGCTACCCTCTACAATACATCGATAGTAATCAAGTAACGACATCTATGAAAAAGCAACGAAACTACGTTCGATCATCTTAGCACAGCATAGTCATGTCACTTGTTAGCCAGAGACCATAGTATACTATCAGACACGGCATGGTAGTTACTAATTATGGGTGTCAATTAAATGGTTAGCATAGTATTGTTATTTCTGTGAGCAGAAAAATATAATCGGTGAGCAGAAATAGCTAATTGGTCAGCAACTCATGGTCAGCAAACATTTCAAAATCAATCAGCAATTTATGTCATTCTGGATGGCTGTAATTATTTTTGTACAGCATATTAATTATATAAGCTGCAATCAGCTGCTCATGTTTAATAAAATTTTGGTAAGCACTCAGAGTGTAAGCAAAAAAATGCATTTTGTGCTGCATATAAGAGTAGCAAAAATACTTTATTTGTCATGCCTAACCTAACCTAACCTAAAATGATCATAACTTCAATTGTAAAAAAAAAAAAAAAAAACCTAACCTAACCTAACCTAACATACCAATCAAATATACTGCTTATAGACATGTTTTTCTGCCGCTCAATCATGAAATCTTGCCGCTCAAGTAGTTATTTTGCGGACTGAATGTTTATTATGCAGACTCATGTTATTGTTGGCTGCCTATGTATGATTTAATTTTTGACCATTATCAAAATTAGTTGCGGAACAAGAATTGCTGCCTGTTTTTTTTTTATTGCAAACAAAATCTTTGTATGCTGACCAAATTATTTAAATGCTGCTTTTGGGTGGCTCGCCAAATTTTATAATTGCTGACCAATGTAATTACTTCTCGTTAATTATAATTAATACTTGGATATTTTTTGTGCTTATTGAATTAAATAAAATAAAAATACTACCTGGTCGGCATATACTCGTAAAGCCACGGTAGCCTATAGACGTAAGTGTTGCCTGTTGTTTTGTGTTGCAGTTCTGTTGTTGTTTTTACAATAGGTACTTTTAGAAAATTATTATTATACAAATACTTTGTACTATTGCACTTTGCTCACTATAGCATTGTACACTTTATTCCTTTTAGTTAGTTATGCCGTGCGTGAAAGTGTAACTAAAAATATGTCAATAAATTGTAATACTTTTAGAAAATTATTATTATACTGCTACTTTATACTATTGCAATTTGCTCACTATAGTATTGTAGGTACACTTATATTATACCTGAAGTATAGTCAAATGCGTGAAGATTGACAATATTCCTGGCAATTATAATATCACTAGTGAAATTATTATATCACGGTTTTGTCACTCTATAAGACTCGAATAAGGTACTGATATTTTCAGTAATTTCTGGACATTCTGTGTCCAGTGTAATAATAAAATAATTATATGGTAATTGGTTTTTAATATATCTTTACTACTTTGAATATGAATTACCTGTAAATTGATTGTGATAAAAGTAGAAATAAAACAGTGTAAATTTTATCATGAAATTATTCATTGTAATCCATACAATCTATCTATACAAATAAATAAAATTGGAATGTCTGTTTGTAATATTAAAATAACCGCTTTCTACTACATGTATATTTTTAAAAATATTTTTTTCAAAATATAACATATATATATATATATACGGTACACATACCAAAATACATATTTTTAAAATTTTTGTCTGTCTGTTTGTTCCGATTAATCTCTAGAACGGCTGGACAGATTTGGACGGGACTTTCACTGACAGATAGCTTATGTAATAAGGAGTAAATTAGACTACTTTTATTTTAGAAAAATGTCAAAAAAAAAAAAAATAAACAATTTTCTTTTTATTACATTTCACGCAGATGAAGTCACGGGCACAGCTAGTTATATATAAAGCTGCAATACCACTTATCATTCACTCACTGATCAGGGTAATTTTTAGGATATTTGCTGTCGCTTTCCATCAGTGTTACAATTTTATTGAGAATTTATAGATTTTTATTGCAAGAGAGGATATTAGATTGCTAAATTTTACACAATTATTGAACCGGATTTTCTCAAGATGGCGGAATCGGAGTAAGGCAAAATTGTAGGCCAGAGGTGTCAAACTCAATTTTGCAGAGAGCCACATATTAAATTTAGAATGTGTAGGCGGGCCAGATTCAAATAAAAAAAAATACTTAATTATTATAACATTTTATTTATACATATAACTATATAGCATATGAAATAAACGGTTGTCAAAAATCATATTAAAGTTATAAAAGAGGGTAATTATTTTGAGCTGGAGGATCCAGATACCTGACTTCTCTTGTTTTGGACAAGCTCATTAATGTCAGGTATCATGTTTGTTGTAATTATTTTAAGAACAGATTGGAGATGTTTATTGGTAAGTTTTGTGCGATGTTTGTTCTTATTTATTTTCATGACGGAAAACATCTGCTCACATAAATAGGTGCTACCAAACATGCATAGAATGCGTGCTGCATGCTTTTTTAATTCCGGGTAGTTATCCAAACTCTTGAAATATTGTGTATAAACCGTAAGAGCGTTAACCTCTTTAAATTTTTCTTTCAAAATGCTGTCCGACTGAAGATCTATCAACTCCATTTGCAAATGAACTGGTGCCTGTAAAGCTTCAAAATTGAATGGATTGTTGAAAATTGGGACTTCCATTTAAAAATCTTGACTGGCTTCATCTGCCGTAAACTTCTTGTTTCTTTGTAAACTGCAAAAGAAATATAACTGTTATAATTAACGGAGGTGATGTTTAAGACCCAGGGAAAGAAATAAGAGCAATTTTACTAAGGGAAAACATCGCTTTCCTTTGGGAAATTCGAATAAAACGCGGACGGGCGAAGCCGCGGGCGGAAAGCTAGTATATTATATAATTGATGTTATTTTAATTATTTTAGTAGTCAAAATTTTATAAATTTTATGTAGGTAAAAAATAGAACAGTTACAAAAAAGTTAGCTAATAAAAATTACATTGACTACTTACTCATTATTGCTTATTTCCATCGGTGGAACATTAGAAGATTCCTTCGGAAGTGGTCCTTCATTGACTTGCTTGTCTCTTATCCTATAACATAAATATTACTTATTTCAAAATAATAATATATATTAAATTGGAAACAAATACTACACACAATAATCAATACGAGAAAACTGCTGAACTACTTTGGTTTCATTAAACCAAATCAATGTGAATGTTCAGCTGTATAATTTTATAACTCTATGGCGCATATACACGAACGAGCGAATAAAATTGTACCTATAAGATTTATTTTTTTATAAATAAAGACTAAAAGGTTGGTATTACTTCCCTTCCCTTATCAGGATAATTTTGTTGTGGAGATGTAGATGTTATTGATTGTCCGACACTATTCTGCTTATTCCGACCCCATCTACAAACAATAATAAGATAATATAATTAAATTGCTAAGTTTTATTTATGTAAACAATAATAAAAATATGCAATAATTACGAGCCTACCGAACTTCGTTCAATTTAGCTGCCCTTGCACGTCCTTCTCGTACAGCTTTTTTACACTTTGGCATTTTGAAATTTATTATTACTATTATATATACACACACAAAACGTCTTCACGTAGTAAACAAACAGTATAACCTAATCTAAACTAACACAAAACGTCTTCGCGCAGTAATCAAACACAACAAAATACTTAATTAACAAAAAAAAATATAATTAACTAAACTATTATATACGTGTGGTAAGCAAGGATGTTCGTAAGCCGACGCGGTAACAAACGACACAAGTTTCACTCACAGGGACTGCCGTCCGCAGTGCTGCAAACTCCAACCTGCGAAAAAAAAGGAGATGATAAACAAAAAAATCAGGAGATAGTAAAAACAAACAGGAGAAAAATTAAAGACCTTTTTTCCCAAAACATGCAAATAATTGTAGTGAGTATATGTTAGTGAAGTTTGATAAAACCAAAAACCATGCATTTTAATATACAAACATTCAATCAATTACTTCTTATAACACATCTGCTCATAGTC
Organism: Scirpophaga incertulas; assembly: GCA_036419045.1. NCBI lineage: Eukaryota > Metazoa > Arthropoda > Insecta > Lepidoptera > Crambidae > Scirpophaga > Scirpophaga incertulas. The sequence goes on along the minus strand of CM071641.1, from coordinate 3,736,022 downwards.
AACTAAGACTGATTGCAAGATTAAACAATAAAAAAAAAAATCTCCATGTCACAACAGCGAGCTGACTATATAAGTGAAATATTCACACCACATTTTTGTTTCTAAGAGTAATAGTTTTTTAATTATTAAGGTACGATGATATAGACCTTTTCGTTACGGTCCACTTTTTAAACCTGGTACGCGTATGTTTCGGCGCGATTTTAAAGACGTTTCACGTCAAAAAAAATATACAAACATTAAACACAAATTAATATTTATAAAAGTTGAAATTGTGCAATTTGCTAAGCCAGTAGGTTAGCTATGAGCTGGCATTGCCCTATCTTCATCTTCTTCTTCATCTTCATACATATTTTTGTTAAAAAGAGACAGCATATTCCTATTAATTTCATGACTGAAACAAGCAGTTCTGTTAAATAATCTTTTGGTGTGCATTATGCCACACAATGTCTTTGTGCTTAGTGCGTTTCTCTGTTTAGTTTTATTTAAATTTATAGTCGAGAAGACGCGTTCTACTGCTGCACTAGAGTGCGGCAATACCATCAGGCAACTCATAAAATTAGTCAAAGTGGCAAATGCATAATGATCTCCAATTCTCTCCTTAGCCACTTCTCTCCAAAATTTTGAGAGATTCGTCTCATCAAAGTCAATTGGCGAGTTCCTTAGTAATCGCCACTGGTCATCCAGTTCTTGTAATTTATTTTCTGCTATTATATTTGGAAAATGAATAGCTAATAATGCTAGACTATTGTATTTTTTTTCTTTAATTATTTTAGGATCTAGTACTTCTATTTGTTTTAGAACAGGGCTTGAAAAAGAAAATCTTTTGTAGATTTGGCTCACACCTTCAATATAGAATTTTAATATCTTTAGCTTAAGTGTTTTTATATCATTTGGTGGATACTGATTAATCACAGCAGCCACTTTTGCTCCCATGTATATATTGTCAAGCTCTAGAAAATTATTTGGGTTTTTGTAATTCACTGACTCTATATCTGTTGCTGATAAGTAATCAGGTTTCATGTAGAATTCCAATATGGTTCTTAACAGTCTGACCAACTGTTTTCTTAAATTGTGAATTTGCAAATTTTCTGCCTGCATTAGTTTATTTAGGTTATTAAAATAAGGCAATATAAAGTCCAGAAACAGCAAGTATATCTTGATATATGGATTGTTAAGATTTGTGAGTATATTTCTGGCACTTGCTGAAGATCCCTCATTTGATACTGCATCTATAAAAAAAAGTTTAAGGGCTTCATACTGTTCCAGTATTCTAGTCACAGCAGCATGTAATGAGAGCCATCTTGTTTGGCTTGGGTGCAGAATTTTGTGAGGCTTTAATTGTAGAAACACTTGAAACTTTTTTAACTCTCCGATCCTCTTAGGGCTACAATGTATATAGTTGTAAACATCCTTAACTAAATCTTCTACCATCTGTGGCAATTGAGCACAAGCATAAGAGGCACAGAGGGCGAAGGAATGGCAAATGCATTTCAATATAAATATACCAGGTATTTCATCTTTAAGTAGAGTGCTCACTGAGTGATTTATGCCCATTAAATTATTGGCACCATCCGATGCAAATCCAATTAAATTTGTCCGCCAAGGAATTCCATCCTTGTCAAAAGACTTGACTACAGCATTATAAATTTCAATTGTTGAAGCCCCTTCAATAGGTATCAAATCATAGAAGTAGTCACATACTTCATAGTCTATCATAAGCCTGACCACTAGGCATAGATGTTTAATTACTCCTTTGTCGGTGGACTCGTCAATCATGACTGAAAATTTTTGATGCTTCATATTGTCAACTAACATTTCTTTACTATATTTTCCGAGCACATTTTTGGCAATGCAGGTTGCTTTTGTGCGGCTCAGGGAAATATTTTTCACCACCTCTGAGTCTGGACATATGGTGGCCATCAATTTAGGCAGATGTTCAACGCACGTGAATGGCAAATTATGCTCAATCACATATGAAACCATGTGTATTTCCGCTTCTTTTATTTTAGTAGTTAATGGCGTCGTTGAACTAGACGCGCCGAAAACATCCCGTAGCGTCCTTTGGGAAGACAAGGAATTTGCATTATCTATATGTTTTTTCGTGTTTTTATGGCGGTCTAATTCGGGCTTGCCGGAGTTAGCGACCGATATATCGGACCTGCACCATTTGCAATATGCGAAGGTATTACCTTTGTTGCTTGTTGAAAGCCAAGATTTAAAGCCTTCCAGCTGAAGCCATTCGTCTTTGAATTTCTGCATGTATTTCTTTTTTTTTTCTGCACTAGCCATTTTGTTAAAGTAACAACTGAAAAGCGCCCAAACAGAAAAAACACCAACCCATGCAAACAGAAATAAAGCCAAACAAAAATTATGTCAATTGTTTCGACACACACAACACACCACACAATCACTTACTGTGTTGTTTTTACATATATATTATTGTTTCCAGTACTGTAATTAGATATGAAATATGTGAATTATAACCATATAATTAGTACAACGTAACTCAAATTAAAGTCTCTCAACTCTCAACTCTCAACCACAGATCAGATCTCAACAAGTCAACAGATTAGAGAGAGCAGACACTATCCATACTACGTGAAAACGTATCTCGCACCACAGATACGAAACTTAATTTATGGTATGGAATGAATAATTCAAACTTACCACTCACAGTCACCTCACTTGACACTAAAAATAAAAGTTGCCAACAAAACCAAACACAAATTCCCAAAAATCCAGGAGATTTTTTCTATTTGGAAAAAAAAAGCAGTATACAAGGAGATTAAGCCTAAAATCATGTAATCTCCTGAAAAATCAGGAGAGTTTGCAGCACTGCTCCCGCTACCCCGCGGTGGGGAGACGCATGAGTTTTAGTTGTGAATTCTCGCGGATTTTAAAATAATTAAGTTATAAAATCTAATAATGAGCTTTTCAAAAATTTTTTTCATGCAAAATGTTCATTATTAAATTACCTATCGATTGGTAGTAGACGCATATCGAAATAATGGTTACTTTACGAGGAGATGCACAATATCGTAGAAGTATTGATTATTTCTGTGGGTTCTTTGTAAGGAGAGATTAGATCAATTTAAATGCGTCTTTAGAAAAAAATGATCATACAATTTAAAGTTAAGACTACTATGAAATTTTATTTGTTTTTTATTTCTAAATACCTCTTATAAATAACAAGCAGATAGCTTCTGAAATGTGCGTAAAAAACGGCTAACACGGCGTTTTGCTCGGTGATGCCCCTTAACATTAAAAGATAGACATTATACTGTCCGCGGACATTTTTTTAGATCATTTTAAGAGGAATAATTCTTTCATACATATTTTTTTGGTATCTAGAACCGTTTTCGCAGCGCACGCAACGAAAGCCCTCAAAGATGAATAATTTTTACCGTTTTTTTCCATATTTTCCATTATTTCTTCGCTCCTATTAGTCGCAGCGTGATGTTATGTAGCCTAAAGCCTTCCTCGATTAATGGGCTATTCAATAAAAAAAGAATTTTTCAATTCGAACCAGGGATTCCAGAGATTAGCACGTTCAAAACAAACAAACAAACCTCTTCAGCTTTATAATATTAGTAAGTATAGATAATAAAGCTCAAATTGACTGTACGTTTTAGTTAAAAAACGTTTGTAAGGGAAAAAGGACTGTTTTTAGGGTTTTTCCGATAATTATTAGAATTTTTCTCGCCGTAAAAACCATCCTTGAAATAGAAGAATTAGCCAAATTGGTCCAAGCGTTGTTGAGTTATGCGCTTATCAACACATTTTGCCATTCATTTTTATATATAAGAAGATTATGTTTCATTAGTGTTTGACTTTGCATATTATTTACAAATCATAAATATATTAAAATATTAGAAATAATAATAAGTCGAAATATCCAGTTGAATTACACAACATGCAAATTATATCAATATAGTTGCATAATGTAAATCTTATATATAAAATGTACGTGTCACAGTGTCAGTTACTATACTCCTCAGAAAACGGCTTTGATCGATTTTATGAAATTTATATTATATATGCATAATCAGTACGTCTCACAATCGGCTATTGTCTTTATTTCATACCCCCCATAACTGATAAGAACCCTTTTTTTTGTAACGATGAGGGAAATGCATTGAATTGCATACTCTCCTCCCCAGGTAGACCTACCCGCTAAAAACCTCACCGATCCCCCCCCCGATAGCGCCTGGCCGCGAGCGCTAATCCCCAAGGAGAGCTGCATCACGCCGGGGCCGAGCGCTAATCCCGAAGGAGAGCAGCACCGCACCCCGATACGAGCACATCATCCCTAAGTAGAGCAGCATAGCGCCCTGACAAAGCCATGGGAACCCTTGCGGACAACCACCACGACCCCGCCGGCGTATGGCGACTAGTGCCCACTCCGCGCCGTCACAAGGCGGCCGCCGGACATCTACCGCTGTCCACCGACCCAAAATGGGTCCCCTGGACGACAACTACCCCCTCTTAAAATTAAAAATGAAATTCTTTCCTCGGACTGTCATCTTAATTCGATCACCGAATGTTGAGAATTGTGTTGGCTTTTATACTTATATATTTTTTTTAATTTGGGCACATTTTTCTTTAATAAGAAAAACCGAACTCTCTAGAATCGCTTTGCCATTTATCCGTTTATAAATCAAAAACGTTTATCCAGTGTACGCGTGGGGTTATCAAATTGAAATTAACATAAGAAAAAAACTTATATCTGCCTGGAAAATGTCAAAATTCTAAATCGAAGCAATTTAAAGAGAAGAACATTTAATTCTTACATTTCGTAATTAAATCAGAACCTATACGGTACTTCTCTAATGCCTAGAATCTTTAAATTTGGCAAGAAGGACAACATTATAGCAAAAGTAAAATGCAAAACTGAACAAAGTTAATGTGTTCTTTCTTTCTCAATTATTTTTAACAGTCTTCAAAAAAAGGAGGTTATCAATTCGACCTGTATGTATGTAATATTTCCAGAACTGCCCAGTTTTCGTATATGTTAGTCTATATCAGTGTCTGAACAAATCTGGCAAATTTGGAAAGTGTATTTATGTATGTATCTATCTATCTTAGGGGCCGGGGTGGCTACCGTGAGGTGCCAACGCACTTCGACCCATTATGGGTCTTTTGTGCTACCCCATTAGTTCCTACTCCTTAATGTCGTTAGACAGTTACTTGAACCACCGTCAGTCCAATCAATCGTGCTCAAGAGCCTGATTATATCCCTTGGTGGCATTACCCTTAAGTCGTTGGGTTTTGGGTATCCAATCCCTATCAACCTTTGCCTACTGCCGGCCAGAGCATCGCAGTTGCACAATAGATGTGTCATGCTCTCTCTCCTCGGTCTTGCAGGCCCTGCATAGAGTGGTCTCAGTGAGGCCCATCTTGTGCAGCATAGTTCTAGTCTCTATTTATGTATGTATGTTTTTTTATGTTTGCAGGCACGGACTTCAAAAAATACCTAGTTGGTATGTCAAAGTTATCTAAGACAGAAGTTATCGTATTTATTTTTTACTTTTTAGTTCTTTTATATTCTTTCTAAACGTGCACGTATGTAAGTTAGTTGAGTACAATTTTGAAGTCGGTTTTTTTTAATATTTGTTTGTGACGTATATATACCACAAAAATTTAAGGCAGTCTAATGACTCCATTGAATATTTAAATTTAACAAAGCAGCAGAACCTCTCGATAATATTGTAGTATTTTTTTGATTATTAAGTTCTATTAGTTTTATTTTACAAAGATGTGACATTCAGTCACGATTAACAACATGCACATGATAATCGTCCAAATTGAACGTACATGTCCTCACAAGAGACCGGAGTCGTGACACATCCATTCCTCAAATACAAACATCCTTTGTATTGTTTATGACAACATTCGATTTACAGGAAAATTTTTTGATGACGAAACGCATAGCACAAATATAACACGTTATTTGGACAGTACAGTCATATCACTAAAAAAAAGGTAATTATACTGTTAAGAATTACTTAAATGATATCAATGCTTGGGCTTATTAATTGTTATGACATAATAGTTGCCAGATATTTTCACTATAGCAAGTGATATAATGAAACTATAGCTTTTATAGATATAATGTAAACTTGTTTAAACTTGTAAAGGAAGTTGGGTTCAGACTATTTATCTGAGGCCAGTTAATTGACGACGCTGTAAAAATACAGGGGGAGAAAAAAGCAGCCCATGCTGGTTTTCATAAATAATTGTATTCTATTTGCAGAATAAAATGAATGATGATTTGGAATTAACCGCTATAATTACACATTTTGATTTAACAATGTCTTTTGACAACGGCGCCAGATAAAATAAATACGTGCTTAAGTATTGTACACATAAAACAGAGCATTAATATAATGTTATAAATATTGTGAGCAAAGGCGGTCTTATCGCTAAGAGCGATATCTTCCAGGCAACCACTGTTTGTGTAATTATAATATAAATGGCAGTGTGCTGTCAACTTAAGTCATAAACTTTAATTATCTTTATCAATATGACAATGCAATTGAATGCCGGGTTAAGTCAACATACTGTTGTAATTTTTTTTAAGATATCCTAATTCGGAGATTTAATTGTAACCAAAAATTGCACTTTAGGGTTAAAAAATATGTTCTCTATGGCGCTTGAATAAAAAAAGTTGCAAAGTTCGAAATACATGCGAAGTAACCTCAAATACATAATTAAGGACCTATAATTTATCAGGAAAGACATTTAAGATTTGACACTGAAATATTTTAATTTGCCTTCCGTTTTACGCATGGTTACTGATTAATCACCAGTTTTATTGATTAATAGTTTTTTTTGCATACTGGTTTCAATTTTTTCTGTCTTATACGGTATTTGTTTCTAACTAGTACCCGCGACTTTCAGAATTTAAAAAAAAAGTTTATTTATTTATTTTTGGTTTTTGCTATTTAAAGTGTTTTTAAGTACTTAAACATTACAATTTTGTTTTTCTAAAATAAAAGTGTCTAAGTTTCTCCCTATTAAAGTTCGATTTTTAATTCGAGTCAGTAAAATGACATTTCCAGTGTCATGTGTCACTAATTCATATTATTTAATATGGTATGTATTACATATTTACAATAAAAAAACGCTTTGATACCTATAAAATAAAGCATGACTAAATGTCTAAATCTATTGATTGCCGAACATCACTATTGTAGTGGGTTGTAGTGGGTCACCCTTTTTTGTATCAGTGACAGTTGCACTTGTCATTTTACTGACTCGAATTAAAAATCGTAGTTTACATCAACTACCTGTCAATAATAGTCCCGTCAAAATCGGTGCAGTCATTTCAGATATTACCTGAAATAAACAGACAGATAGATAGACGCCATGATAACACTAAATTCGAGTGATTCAAAAATGGTTAAAATTATGAGCTGAGATGATGAAAAATAAATACAGACGTGGTTTGTATTCGTATTCGAATTACAGATTCATCAATCAATACATAGTATAAAACAGTCGCTTTCTCTGTATGTCCGTATGTATGCTTAGATCTTTAAAACTACGTAACGGATTTTGACGCGGTTTTTTTTAATAGATAGAGTGATTCTTAAGGAAGGTTTGTATGTATAATAAATGCATAATATAGTAGAGAAACACTGATAAATTTAAAGGTTTCTAATGTGATGTCGTAAATAAGCACGTTTTTTTGCGCTTATATTGCAAACGCTGGCTGAACCCTACGAGATAGACCAAAATAATGTACTACAGTATTGTACAACTTACAAAAATCCACAAAAAAGTCCGCGATGGTATATGTCTATCTCTTAGGGATAACCCACCATAACCATTTTTTTCACTGCACCCGTGCGAAGCCGGGGCGGGTCGCTAGTTTCTAATAATTTAAAAATACAACTCCTGTGTACATTCGGTTCGTTCATTCGCTCATTTGCAAACGATATTGACTCCTCGCTATGTTCTTCTCACCGCTTTCGCGATGGGGAAACCGATCTGAGCTATTGCTCACTGCGGTAACGGCACTCGCCGCCCGTGACGACGGGCGGGGCGTTGGGGTGGCTACATGGCCTATGGTTTCTTCTGATCTTCTGGGAGCATTGTCAGGAGAATGCTGCAGAGCTCAAGCAAACTGGTAATGACGGTAAACACCGGGTTTACCTTCCTCTGGATTTTGAGTAGGGTGGCTCTGAGGATACCTTCGCATTTCTCGCGTTGGTCGCTCGGCCACTCCTCTCTACTCTCATTAGTCACTCCGTGCTTCTGTTCACATTCTGTGAAAGCTTCGGTCTCGGTGTTTTTACCTCGCTCACTATCGCTAAGTGAGGCTTCGTGGGGCTTGTCGCGCATTTCTTGTGCGGGCTGCTGGCGTAGGGACGGCGTTTCAGCCCTAGAGGGGTTGGCTCGCTGGGTCCCTTGCTGTAGTTCTGGCGTGCGTTTCCGTTTGGCCTTCTTTTTCCTTGGCCTCTTCTTCTTGTCTAGATGTTCACTAGAGGCTTCGTCTGAGCTACGCCTCTGCCTGCGTGGGCGAGGCGCCGGCATAAACCTGGTGCCGGAGTTTGCAGCGGCCATCAATGAGTGAGGTGCTGTCGGCTCGCTGTCTTCGACCATTGTGGTCTGAGGCAGGATTGTAGTGGCCTTGTTTGTGTGTGCCATGGTTGTCGCGTGGCCTGTTCCGGGCCTCCCTGCGGTATGCCGGGCACCTGGCCAGATTGTTGGCGGTGTGTGGGCCTCCGCAATTGGCACATGTGGGTGGCTCGGAGATGGGTCTCGGGCAGTCCTTGGCGGCATGTTGTTCGCCGCAGCGGACGCAGGCGATTGGTCGGTGGCAGTGCACGGAGGTGTGGCGGAAGCCCTGGCAACGGTGACATTGGGCCGGGCCCTTTTCCCTCGCCATGCCTCCACCGTGACTCCTGTCATCCCCAGGATCTCTTCTAGATGGTAGACCCTGAGTATGTTCGGCGTCTTGGTCAGTCGAACATAGAACACCTTCTTGTGTCGACCGTGTGTTGAGTCGAATCCCTTGACCCATTCGGGAGTAAAGCCCTTACGTTCGAGGTCATCGCTCAGGTCTTCTGATGTTGTAGTCTTCGGGAGTCCTTTGACTGCTAGCTTCAGGCTTCGATTGTTGGCGGGTGAGTAGCTGAACCAAGAGATTTGCTGCTCATCCCCGGCCTTTGTCAGGTACTCCCTGACGGTATCATACTCCCTTTCCGATTTCGGGAGCAATCGGATGCCCTTCTTGAAGGCTTGGGCATTGACGGGGTGGCCCAAGCGTTTCATCAGCTCCTTGAAGTGACGGGGCCAGTCGGATAGTTCCTCCACTATAATTGGAGGAAATTTCCCGTCTACCCTCGTCTGCGGATTTTTGGTATCGGCGGCCGTCGTTGTGCTCTTAGGTTGCGGAGAGCGTAGATGCCGTCGCGGCGGCGTGGCGTCGAGTGTCGCCTTCGCCGGTGATTGCGGGATCGTCGTGCGTATCGGCGATCCGTCGGGCGTCGTTTTTTCCGAAGCCTTTGGCTCCTGTGCCGGCGTCGTCGGTGTCGTTGGTGGTGTCGGCGAAGTGGAGAGCTCCTTCGCCGAGTCGGACTGCGGCGTCTCTTCGGATACAGGCGTCAGTTCTGGTTGATCGCGTGCAACCGTCAAATGGGTCTTCAGTGTCGGCGGGGCGCTTGGCTGCTGCTCCGAACGCCGAGTGTGAGGTGGCCAGACGATGTTAATATCGTTCTTGGTCAGGTAATCCCACAAGACTTCGAACTCTTGTACTGTCGCAGGCGTAAATTTGGTCTGGCATCCTTTGTTCAGGGTGGAGGCCGGGACGTCACCGCCCAGCATCTCCCCCATCGCATGTAGGTGTTCATACCAGTATGGTATCGGCTGAGAGACTATTATTTCTTGAATAGCCCTCTTATTTGTCTTCTTTTCAGATTTCGGTGGTTCTTGGGGCGGCGTCGTGTGTTGTTTGTGGAAGCGGAAGGTCTTCCAGGTCTCGGATGGGCTCGGCGACTTGTCGGCGAACAGTGTCGGCCTGTCGGCCATCTTGTTCTCCGTGTCGGCGAGAGGTGTCGGCGGTGTCGGGAATGTGGGTAGTTCCACATTTTCTCCATCCGGGGTTTTCTCGGCGGGCTGGTCTTCCTGAGTCCAATCCAGGAATCGGGGTGTCGAGGGAGACGGTGTGGCCATCACCGATCGCCTCTCCTCCTCGATCTGGGAACTTCTTTTGGCCATCGTGCGTCGATGAGCCGGTATCGGTGTCGGCGTAGGCGTTTCCGCCTGCAGGCCGGTCTTCGATGGGCGCTTCTTGGGAGGCATTGGATGCCTTCTACCAAGAAGCGGGTTGCGAATGTGAAAGGCAATTCGCGGTCTCGGCTGCCTCGGAAATCGACGGCCACTCCCCGCAGATACACTCCCGAATGGCTTGCGCCACTCAAGGGAATGCACCACAGGTCGCAGGCGTCGAACGTCGAGAGCAAGCTCGAGACGGGGCGGCTGTCGGAGGCACTCTTAGGGCAGCAACGTGGTGTGAGCGCGACCTCTAAGGCGACAGTCGGACAGTCCCGATATTGACAGCGGAAATTTTTTGTATAAATACTTTGTACAGCGCCCCTAGCGGAACGTTATTGTACTATTCTTTCATATTAAACTGACATGAGTTCTGTAGTTTACAATACGGCAAATATAAAAATCGATAGCAAACTCATGGTCTCACCACTAGTCAAATCAAATCAAAATCAACTTTATTCAAATATGACTTTTATAGAAAGCTCTTTTGTATCGTCCAATTTTTTCTTTCCTACCACCCAATCAGGACGTATTTTTTAGCTGATAAGAAGAATGGGCGCAAGAAACTTATCAGCTTTATCAAAAGTAATAACAACATTTACAATAAATTATGTCGTTATCATACAATGTACATATGTTTTAACAATTTATAAGGGAAAACAAATATTTACACGTTAGAATGTATCCTCAAATCAACACCAAGCATTGGCATCATTTAAATAATCATTGACTTTGTAACAGCCCTTACTCATTAGCGTCTTTTTAACATGTACCTTGAACATAAATGAAAAGGCAATTCAACTACACTATGTGGAATATTGTTATAAAATTTATATAACCATAAACGAGCCTCTAGTTTTTTTGTAGCCTGTACGTTGGAACGGCATCCGTACACTACGTCCCCCATTCCACACCGCACTAAGAAATTCCAAGATTCCTTCCTTCTGCCGTACTTCCGCGCACTTGGAATTCTCTGCCTGCGTATGTGTTTCCTACATCCTACAACATGGGTTCCTTCAAAGAGGCGTGAAAAGGCATCTTTTGGGCCGGCAGGGATAGGGCAGGTAGGAGAGTGGAGTAAAGTCACTATCCTATCTGTCATCTCATTTGGCCTCTTTCACCGCTTAACATCAGGCGGGAGGAGGTCATCTGACGCGCCTAGCATATAAAAAAAAAAAAAACAAAAAAAAAGTTTATTTTTATTTCTTGTGTTTAAATTATGCATTTGAAAATTAGTATGCAATGTGTTACAATTTTTGGACACATAAATCAAATTTTCATAAATATGTCGTAATGTCTAAGAGATTCCCTTCTCGTATTTATAAATAGCGCGGACTGCTCTTTTTTGACTTTTGACACAAACTTTCTACACTAGCAGCCGACCCCCATAACAGTAAACCATAGGACATAACCTAGTGTTGTAGGTGTCTATGAACGGTGATAATCGCTTTCCATTAAGTGGCGTAAAAGACATAACAAACAATTTAATCAGCAACTGTATCACCAAGCAATAAAGCAGCCATGCTTATGTATATTTCCAGGGACACCATAAATCTTGAACGTGTGCAGACTATGACATGCTTAATGACTCGACCTCATCCACCAGGTGTAAGCTCCATTGACCCAGGTCAAATCTCGTTTGGACTTAATGTATGCCTATTGCGTGCTGATTTCGCAAGGCAGTCGCGGCGCATGCGCATGCATACTAAACCAGTTACCACCGTCTTTAATTGCAGCCTCCTTTTTCTGAAACTGCTAATTTTTAGCATAGGAATTAATTTAATTAATTTCCGCGAATCGTTATGACGCAAAAATTGCTTTTAGAATGACAAATAATACTGTCGTAAGATATAATCTGTATACTGTAGAAATATATATGTTTCATGTGTCTCTACTCATTTGTTATAGTTATAAGAGGGGAGTAAGCGAACTTAATGCAATTTATGGCAGTTACTAGAGGCCCGCTATCTGTTACCTACGCTAGAATTTATAAAATAAAGATTAATTTGAGGATTGTATTTATGTATGTCTGAATTAGAACTATTAGAAACTTTATAAAAATAAAGAACTCTTTAGCCTTATCCCTCCCTCTCCTTTCCTTTATAAAAACACACGTAAGGGTCTTCGGAGCCATCCGTACACTATGTCCCCCATTCCACACCGCACTAAGAAATTCCAAGATTCCTTCTTCTGCCGTACTTCCCGCACTTGGAATTCTCTGCCTGCGTATGTGTTTCCTACATCCTACAACATGGGTTCCTTCAAAAGAGGCGTGAAAAGGCATCTTTTGGGCCGGCAGGTATAGGGCAAGTGGGAGAGTGGAGTAAAGTCACTATCCTATCTGTCATCTCATTTGGGCCTCTTTCACCGCTTAACATCAGGCGGGAGGAGGTCATCTGCCGCGCCTAGCATATAAAAAAAAAAAATAGAGTTGGATAGACATTTTACATGTTTATTCAATTTTTGACGTCTCTGTGTGGTACCATCTTGTACGAGGTGGTGGAGTATGTAGCTGATTCCTAGATCCTAGACCATTTAGTCTTATTGCCTTTTTAATGAGTCAGCTTAAATTAGTTTCAGAGTGTACCGATAATTCGACAGAAAGAAGTGAAATCTTCAATTGGCGGTTACAAAGTAACTCTTCAAAATCGCAAACATTCACACAGATCGTTTGTGTGGTATTTTAATTATTTGCCAAACGCCTAAAGACGGGCAGACCGTGACGGGAGCAGTACATCTTAACTATGCGTACAGTCAACAAAAACAGACGTATAGTCATAATGAAGTACACAAGACAGTTCATCTTTCTTTCATTTGCTTATCATTTGTATGTTTATCTCAACAATAGGACGTTTGTATTTAGGAATGAAATAAAGCTTAGCATCGACCTATTTTAGTTTATTATTTTAGTTTGGAAAACGATTTGAGTTAGTAACCAACTGAAAAATTTTTACATTTATTGCGTAGAAAATTTATATTATTTCATTGCACTGGATAATTGCTCTGGCTTTATCTAATTGAGAATAACGTCTTTCATGAATATGAAGAGTTTTAGATGAGATGGGACGACCTAATTTGGAAAATGAATATTGATTTGAGTTAAAGTTAACATTGAGTGAGTTAATAATATTGATTTGAGTTAGCAACCGACAGTAAAATTTATACATTATAATATAATTTATACATGAATGAAATATTTATATTATGTCAAATTATAACTGTCAGTAGCCAAAATTAATCTTAATTAATCATAAAATTGACAAAAATATTAGTTTTGTATCTGCCAGTTCATCCGGTATTTTAAAATAAAGTTTATTAGTTTATTTAGATTTTTTTGGTTTCTGCATTTTTATTTTAAGTGGCATGCGCGTGAGCTGTACTGGACAGTACTCAGACATTGCAACATTACTTAATTATTCTACAATAAAAGTAGCCTAAGTTACTCCTTATTGCATCAGCTACTTGACAATAAAAGTCCTGTCGAAGTCGGTCCAACCATTTCAGAGATTAGCCGAAACTAACAGACAGATAGACAGACTTTGATAGATTATAGTAAAATTGAGGGACAGGGACATCAAACTATATTGCTTGAAATTTTGGTTCGTATTACAGAATGAGACCCATAACAAAATTTTTGCTTGAATTTTTGTTAGAAAAGGATATCGCTGTGTGGAACTCAAGTAGCGATTAGAGCGTTTAATTTTACAATATGAATAACGTTAATAAGTCTAAAGATGGGCATATTATGGACAGTACTACAATTTTTGGAACGGAAAGGAGTGATCACATTTATATGATTTTAAGGAAAACGTTACATGTTTCTCGTTTAAATCTTTTTGCGAACCGTACCAACAACTGATCTTGACCTTGGGACGGCATGATTTTGACCGCCTTATTGCTAGCGTCATAATCTCCTGCCTGGGTTTAAGAGGCCGCGGGCCCATAATAGGGTCTTGTTATATTCTATTTTTATAAGCCAGAATATAGAAGATTAGATAAGATAATATAGAAGAACGGAGTAAGATACATCTAATATTCAAATTTATCAAACAAGCATCTATCATTTTTTTTCAAAAAGCATAGTTTTTATTTTTAAACGGCTAACCTGATAAGTTTTTCGAATTTATTTGAATTGATGATTGATTGATTCCTTTACATTCAGAATCAGAAATCCTCTTTATTCTATCTTCGTTAATAAATACAGCTTCATGCACAATTTGTATGGTTTTTATAATCAATAGTAAGGTCACGAATACATTTTGTAACGAGACTATATACAAAAATTAAATATTTTTTACCTCTCACGCCATCAACAATGAAGATCTTAAGACTTCCTGGACCGAATTTTCGCATTACGTCGAAAATGGTTTTATAATCCTGACTAACCGGTTTTCGGGACCATGTCAGACTAACAAAGCATTAGCAATTTAACCCACCAGACACAATAAGCGACCTCGCTCGATGGGCAAAAAATTGTTTTATAAGTGAAACACCATCTTTAATTTTTTTTTATAAAAATATTTAACTGAGCAACATTATAAAACACACTTCTTCTGTTTCATTTTTGCTGAGAGACGCGCAGTTTTGGACAGAGGTTGATTTGAAGGAGGAGAGAAGAGTAATCACGAGAGAAGAGGCTGGGAATCCTCATGGATGACGGCAAGCAAATGTGATTTTGTCGGAGTCCAGACTGATCGAAGTGGCTCTACCGATGGGATCTCATGGTCTCGTGTTGGTTATCTCATGTGGTTATATCATATGGTGTTCTCATGGTTCGGATAGTGCTAGCATCCAGTACCTTCATGGGATCTTTAGGAGATCAATCCGCCTTGGGAGTCCTACCATCGCTGCTCAAGGTTAGCGATTCATTGAACTATGGGGCTTTCGGCTTTTTTTAGGTAGGTCTAGCTAACATACAATGTATAGGTCCATTAACTATTTGACGACCGCGATAGTCGAATGGATAGTACACCGGTTTGAAGGTGTCGCCATCTCAGAGGTCCCGGGTTCGAATCCCGGTGAGGACAGATGTTTGTGTGATGAATGCGACCATTTGTATCTTAGTCATGGTTGTTAAAAACATACATTTCTATCAAATATATATATATATATATATGTATGTATGTCTATCCGTTACCCTAGATCACACATAACACGAGCCTTACAGAGCTTACTTTGGGCTAGGCTAATTGGTGCAAGTGTAACAAATATTTCTTTATTTATTTATTAAACGTCAAATAACAAAGTTAATAGTGGGTCATACAAATAAGCGACTTTATCATATTGCGACGTCTCTGTATTTACGGAGCATGTATCAGCTATAAATAATAAAATTTATATTTTTTACATTTACACCAATTAATCTTATGGCCGAAGAAAGATCTATAAGTTTTGTGTTACAGGATCTAAGGTAACGGATGGACATACATATAAATAAATATTAGCAATCATGACTAAGGTAGGCTAGGAGGTAGACTCTGTACCAGGGTCGTCTGCATGGGTACCTCCGTCTTACCTATTTCCGCCGCCAAACAGCAGGGTTCGCTTTGCTGTGTTCCGGCGTGAAAGGTAAGATAGGCAGTGAAATTACTGGGTACTGTGACTTTACATCTTATGTCACAAGTTGGCAACGTACACTGTGGTTCATATGAGGTTTGCAGATTTGCTGCGAATCTCGTGGGAACCACATGTACTATAGGCGACTGTTACCACTTACCATTAGGTGGGCAGCCTGCTTGTTTGTCAACTTTAGCAATAAATAAAAAAAATAAAGGTACAAATAGTCGTATTCATCACACATACATCTGCCCCCAACGGGATTCGTATCCAGAAACTCAAGATGGCGGCACCTTGAAACCGAAGAAGAACCGAAAAAGTACAGAAGTGGTCAATTCATGGTTACATCTATAATATTTCTCAGCTAAATAATATACTGTTTGTATATATGGATTAAAAATGTAAAATATACAACTATTGTATATTGTACAATATACTTTTAAAACACATTTATATCAAAATAATAATTTGATATATCATACCAAATAATTAGCTGTTAGGTGTAATATGTTTGGGGTACGGGTGTCCACTCAAAAAATATATCGTTACATTTTATCGATATAAAATATCGAAACGTGACATCGATACCTTTCGATATATCGTTTGAAAATATCGATATTTTTTTAATATCGAATATATTTCACAAAATTTTTATATTGTCCTTTCCTTTTCAAAAGTAGTCAGTTTGTTGTTGTTTGTATCGTATATGTGAAAGTATCAAAATCAAAATAATCTTTATTCAACATAGACCTTTACAGGCACTTATTGACGTCAACAAACAAAAAACAAAAAAAAAGCTTAAAAAAAAACAAAAACCTTGTCCGTACGTACGAATAAGGAAAAAAAAAGGAAAATTATATATTGACTCGGCACCTGTTCGAAATTTGGAAGAGCCTTCTCGAGAAGAACAGGCAAGAAACTTTGAGATCAAATCTCTGAATATAATCAAAGACCAGAGTAAGATAGTTATACTAATAGGGTAATAAGGTAACCAGGGTCTGACGATGGAGCTGGCAGATGCCAAAGAAGCTTATGCAGTTCGGTGTAAATCCACACACCACAGATTATGTACACGGACGATAAGTTGCAGCCAACATTAAGAATATAATCATTAAGTAATGTCATAATTTACTTGGGTTCCGTTGTTATTATGAGTCAGCTTAGCTATCTATCGAACAGAAAAAATTCTTTGTCAAAATATCGATTTAGTTCGATATATCGTATGGCAACTAAAACAACATGGATATTAAATGAATATCCCTAGTTTGGGGTCGATCAAACAAGCACAGTTCGCTTTCAACGTCTACTTCTAACTCTTACTACAGGTACATATGTCTTGAGTAAGGTTTCAGTTTGCTGTATAAAATAATTTAGTTTTTGTATATAGAAACTATAATAAATTCAATAAAAACAGTGATCTACATAATGTGAATACTAGAAAACAAAAATAAACTTGCCGTTCAATGTTCAGACTCCATAAAACTAGCTGTTCGTTCTTGGGGAAATGTATATCTATGTTTAACAAACTTCCGCAAAGTGTCATTGATTTGCCTTTATATAAATTTAAAAATCCATATCAAAAAGACACTCATGAGTAAAGGTTATTATAAAGTAAGTGACTATCTAAATGATCACACTATTTGGGAATAGGGACACTATTCATAGAGCCATGTTTGGTAACAACATTATTTATAATATTGTATTATTTATTATGTGTATGTAAACAATACATACGACTGTAATCGTATTAGGTATGATTGTATCTTATACTATATTGTATTTTTATATTATATTATTATAATTATTAACATTGAAAAGAGGAGATAAAAAATAGACCTTCAGAGTTTCTTGCCTGTTCTTCTCGAGAAGGCTGTCCCAATTTCCGAACAGGTGTAGAGTCAAATATTTTTTTTTCCTTATTCGTACATACGGACAAGGTTTTTGTTTTTTTTTTAAGCTTTTTTTTGTTTTGTCTGTTGACGTCAATAAGTGCCTGTAAAGGTCTATGTTGAATAAAGATTATTTTGATTTTTTAATTTTGATTTTTGTATTACTGAAACCATACAATATGTCTGATTGTAATCCAGACTCAACAGGAAAGCTTCTATTCATGTAGGTAGTGGTTGGACTGTGTTATTGGCATTCCATACGTCTCATAGCGATGTTTACCATCGAGTACTTTTTTTTCCCCTGAGGAAAATGCATTAAAATTACATACCCCGGCTGTGGCGAGCCGGCGCGGTTATGTGGGCTTTCCTCTCCAGAAGGGGGAGGCCTACCACTAAAAACCTCAGGGATGGCCTTCCTCAGGCCCCCAGCCTCCGCTCCCCATCAGCTGATACAGGGAGCCCTCCTCGGGAGAGGCTACAATACCTCCCCCGATCTCCACCACCGATGACGCCCCCCGGTCACGGAAGGGGCGTGTCGCCGTATCCGCGGGCGCTTCACAAAAGGAGGCCACAGCCCTCCAACCTCCCCCGTCCGCCAACCATCGAGTACTTACCTTCAAATGGGCTACTTGTTCGTCTACCTCCATCAAAAGGAACAGCAATAAAAGTATTAAAAAATCACATGCTTTATTACACACATAGATTGCTATCTGTTTCTCTAGAATAGGTTGGTTAGTGTTGCGATTCCAATCTTACTTAGTATAACAAAATGGCAGCTGATTCGTAGAAAACAATCTACGAGATTTATATGCAGAAGTTACTGTTAGCAATTTCAAATTCTGCGCAGATTTGTGCGCAGCCCATTAAATGTTTCGTTATTTGATATGGGACTGTAGGTGAAATGGATTCGTTAAATCTGAATCAAATCTATATTTGGTAATTTTGAATGTTGGCGTGTTTGCTATAGTTCTCAATGACCTTCAGCATTTCCTCGTTAGTAAAAATATCCTGACGTTAGCGGTCAGTGCCGGTTTTAGCACTACCAGCGCCCTGGCGAGATAAGTACGACAGCACCGAACCCCCTCCCCCCTCCTCCCCCGTTAGGAGTTAGATTTTCTTACAACTTTTATTAGACCCCCAAAATTAGGGAACATATAAAATACTTTACTGCGGCGCCCCTTTGTGGCCGGCGCCCTGGGGGCGCCCAACGCGCCCTACCCTAACGCCGCTACTGTTAGCGGCGGTCCTAGCTTGATTTTTCTTTATTTAATCAAACATACACACATAGATAAGCATTCACACACATAAGAAACGTTATTATAATTATTATTTTATAAATAATGTGAGAGTAATCAAAGAAAATGAATAATGTAAATTGTAAAACTATTTCTTGCAAAACTCATATCTTACTATAGAGCTAAGAATAAAGAAAGAACATTATTTTTAAATTACGTATGTATATAGTTTAATATGCTTTTAAACAATACAATTTATTTTTTCATTTTAAACAGTTCTACGCATGTCACTTACCGTCACATTTCGGACAATTCACACAATATATTAATTAATTAATTAACTATACTCTATATCCCTATGTGAGTGTGGTTTGGACGAAGGTTCGGCTGACCATTATTTTTTCGATTGTACAAAATATTCATATTCTTTGTATGATGTCATTCCCCCTTATATCCCTAAGCCGTGTCAATTTAACTCTCTTCTTTCTTATGTTAATTCACCCTTCATCAATATTCTTTGTCATTATTTATTCTACAATCGTATTAAACTTTAATTGGTATCTTTTTATTCTCTGATTTGGTTCCGCTCTTTAACTTTTTTATATATTTCTTTATATACAGCGAACAGGGTATATTATTTTTTATTTGTCTTGTTTAATTTTAATTTTGCATTCACTTGTACTTTCACGGCCTGGATAATAACATGAGTCGCGCATACTTTAATTAAAAAAAGTATTCTAAGCAAAAAACTCGAGGTTGGCGAAATCCTATGGGCACCGCCATCAAACCCAAAAGAAGAAGAAGAAGTATACTCGTATATAATATTAGTGTGGATTTACATTTATTATTTAAATATATATCACGAATACTTGTACCGTATTGCGGTAAACTTTTAATTAAATTCATTGACTTTTAATTGTAACAATTTTTATTGAAGCATCAAAACTCTCGCTGCCCCCTTGTGCAGTATTTTGCTACACCCAATTAGTCACGACCCATATATTTAAAAATACTGGTTACAGCTATATGAATAAATAATTGGTATTCACGTCACAGTCATTATTCAATATTTTCACGGTTCCTCGCAGCCCGGGAGTGAAACAAAAGCCGTTTGTACAACTGTCGCAGTGAGTCAGTATTTGTTTTTAATTAACAATTTATTGCCATAACTGATTACTGCACTGCTTAAAATAAACTCGCGCTGAAACCTTCTGTCTTCAAGTTGCTGTAGGTACGGCTTATTACTATTTAAACGTTATTCACAACTTAAATAAAAGCAATAGCTTCGTTCGATTAGAATTTAATTACACAAGCTTTATATTAGCTTTCACTTGTAAACTATGTAAGAAAATCTTGGAATCCTAATTCGACCCACTTCCCGCTCTCCGATTGAGCTGAAATTTTGCAAGTCATTCTAAATCAAAACATGGCGGCATTACCAAGATGGCGGATCATTTATTTTTAATGCACCCCTACAATATGGGTATCAAATGAAAAGGGCTTGCAAAGAACACCTCGATAAATAATGTGACTTCACTCTCAATCCAATATGGCGGACTTTCCCAAGATGGCGGACCAGTTATTTATAATGCACCCCTACAACATGGGTATCATATGACAGGGTTTGCTAAGCTTGGTTTTTAGTCGGAAAATAATATTACAAGTATTTAAGAAAAAAACATCTGTAATCAATACATAGTATAAAACAAAGTCGCTTTCGCTGTATGTCCGTATGTATGCTTAGATCTTTAAAACTACGCAACGGATTTTGACGTGGTTTTTTTAAATTAGATAGAGTGATTCTTAAGGAAGGTTGTGTATGTATAATAAATGCATAATATAGTAGAGAAACACTGATAAATTTAAAGGTTCTCTAATGTGATGTCGTAAATAAGCACGTTTTTTTGCGCTTATATTGCAAACGCTGGCTGAACCCTACGAGATAGACCAAAATAATGTACTACAGTATTGTTACAACTACAAAAATCCACAAAAAAAGTCCGCGATGGTATATGTCTATCTCTTAGGGATAACCCACCATAACCATTTTTTCACTGCACCCGTGCGAAGCCGGGCGGGTCGCTAGTACATAATAAATACAAGCCTTTTATTAAATGCCCTAAAAAGAACAAAAAAACTTTACATTATAAAGCTTGTTCTTAAAAGTATTCTGTAAGTAAGTAAATGTCGGCGACCAACTTTTATATGTAAAGTATTTACTTTTGTTCTTTTTAGCGCATTTAATAAAAGCTTGTATATAAAAAAAAAATACTTGTAATCAATACATAGTATAAACAAAAGTTAGTCGCTTTCGCTGTATCGTCCGTATGTATGCTTAGATCTTTAAAACTACGCAACGGATTTTGACGTGGTTTTTTTAAATAGATAGAGTGATTCTTAAGGAAGGTTTGTATGTATAATAAATGCATAATATAGTAGAGAAACACTGATAAATTTAAAGGTTTCTAATGTGATGTCGTAAATAAGCACGTTTTTTTGCGCTTATATTGCAAACGCGGCTGAACCCTACGAGATAGACCAAAATAATGTACTACAGTATTGTACAACTTACAAAAATCCACAAAAAAAGTCCGCGATGGTATATGTCTATCTCTTAGGGATAACCCACCATAACCATTTTTTCACTGCACCCGTGCGAAGCCGGGCGGGTCGCTAGTACATAATAAATACAAGCTTTTTTATTAAATGCCCTAAAAAGAACAAAATAACCTTTTACATATAAAGCTTGTTCTTAAAAGTATTCTGTAAGTAAGTAAATGTCGCGACCAACTTTTATATGTAAAAGTTTACTTTGTTCTTTTTAGCGCATTTAATAAAAGCTTGTATATAAAAAAATACTTTTAATTTTATGTTAATTTAGTCTGTGCTTTGTAAATCCTATATGAGCACGATAATAAAAAAATTTGCCTGTGAAGAATATAAAGACATCACTGTCCTTATTCCACTCAGGTTTGATCAAGGTAACATCATCTCTGTACTGATATTGTTCGCTTACATATCTTTTTTTTTTCTATTTTTATTTCCATCCACATTCCTATTCATAAATCTTCTGGTATCATAATTCATTTTGCTCTTTATTTTATTTATTTATTTAATATTTAATACACAGCAGTTAATATTACCCGCCACTGGTACTGTAGGTACGCCAGACGTCTGCTAATAATAACATTGAAATATACATTTGCAACAGACAGATTTTACTTATAAATCTGAAGCAATTATTATGAATTGAAAAGCTCACATCATCTTACAAATGTGAAAGGAATTCTGTTTGTCTGTTACGTTATCACATCAACACGTCTGAACCTATTTTTATGAAAATTGATATTCTTCAAGTATATTAGGCATTTTAACACGAACAATATCTTTTTCCTTCGAGACAATATTTTATGACGCAGAAAGTTTATAATAAATAAGAGATATATAACTTTGCACCTAATAATACACCTGATTATAATCTACTAGCATTCTGCCCGCGGCTTCGCCTGCGTGGATTTCGGGATTGGGTCTATAGAGGATTAAGGGTCATAGCTTTTGCCCACGGCTACATATGCGCGGAAGTCGGTTTATGGCGCCGAAGGTTTTATCTCGCTTGCCGTGGGACTATCCGTTTTTCCGAGATAAAAAATACCGCAAAACCTTGCTCAAGAATTACTCTATCTATTGATGAAAACCGCATGAAAATCTGTGCAGTAGTTTTTGAGCGAAGCCTTTATTGCGCATCCCGTGGGATCTGTCGATTTTTCCGGGATGAAAAGTAGCCTATGTTACTCGGGGATAATGTAGCTTTCCAAAGGTGAAAGAATTTTTGAAATCGATCCAGTAGTTTCGGAGCCTATTCATTACAAACAAACAAACAAACAAACAAATCTTTCCTCTTTATAATATTATAGTATAGATATATACAAAACATATATTATCACCAGAGATAATCCATATCGTTTATATACAGATACAGGACAACGAATCAATAATTCCAGTTAAAATATGTACATCTAAGACAGGTAAATAGTCAGAGTAAATAAAATGCCGACTCCAATTTCTGTGTCAGGGCAGGCGAGTCGAGCGACACCGCGCCTGCGCCCGCGCAGGGAAATGTTATTAACGAATTCACATCGATAAGACCTTGTGGTTATTAGTACAGTAACGACAGTTCACCTTCGTAAATTAGGTACGTTATAAATAAACTTGACAGAGAAAACGCCTTGTGTTAATCGAAAACAGAAAAACATATTTTATGGTTTTTCTATATCAAAAATATTACGAAAATATCAAAGTGATTATAGATATAAGTCGAAAATTGTTGCAGAGTAGAGCCAAAAGCCTGGCACTTGGGATCTAGATGTAAGGACTCAAATCACCACCATGATTCGTCTCTCTACTTAGGTATATCCGATACGATTCCACAGTACACGCCTTTATTGCGTGTTCCAGTAGAGAATTAACGGATACTTGGCTATTCGAGATCTTTTGACAATGTAGAGCTGCCTCATTGCGTACAAACCTACAATTTACCCTTACCTTGTTAGTTGGTTGGTTCATTTAAAGTATTGGGGATATTTGTCTCCCTAAGTACAGTCACCTCGACCAACTACACA
The DNA here is from genome assembly GCA_036419045.1 of Scirpophaga incertulas. NCBI lineage: Eukaryota > Metazoa > Arthropoda > Insecta > Lepidoptera > Crambidae > Scirpophaga > Scirpophaga incertulas. The sequence goes on along the minus strand of CM071641.1, from coordinate 3,712,445 downwards.
TCGCTCATCCAAAAGAATATTGACGTAATTACGTTTTTGCGATTTTTCAGGAGAGCGTTTTAAAAGTTTGACATCGAAAATATTGTGTATTTCCAATCATTCTATATTAATAGTTATGTTGAATTACTTTATTATCAATAATATTACATAAAAAGTTTGCGAGAAACTTCAAGATAACTATTAAAAAATACCCAATGAAACAACATATACAACAACCGGAAGTACATTTATGACATTTTGTAATTTAAATATAACAATTATGACATTATACCAGGTTTGGATATGGGAATAAATCATGAATTTAAACTACATAATTCTTAATTTGTTTTATTTTTATAAATTTATGAACTTGAAACGTAAACTTTTTCAAAAGCTTAACTAATTTTTTTTATAAAAATCTTAACATAAGAAAACAAAAATAACTGTTATTAAACAATTCTAAGTAAATCTAATACGAGCACAAAAATGTCCAGGCCGAGAGCAACCCAAATAAATCACTTAAAAACAACAACTATGAAGAAGGATTCAACGAACATCACAGAAGACCTGATGGAAGTAGTTACCTCAGATATTAACCTAAGCGAAAAATATAGAAAAATAGAAAAAGCTCTTAAAAACCAGACAATGACACAAATAGACAAAACCAAGGAAACCTACTTAAGTGATAAAACTTTAAAATTAATGGAAGATAGAAGAAAACTCATTGCAAACCAGACTAAGAAGGAAAACCAAAAAGAAATATCCAATCTTTGTAAACAGATTCGCGAAAATATGAGAAAGGACAGGACGAACAGAAGGAACAAAATCCTAGAGAATCACATAAACAAAACAGGAGGCATAGTAAAAGCGCTCAAAGAACTTCGAGAAAAAGAGAAAGAATGGATACCAAAAATGAAAGATAAAGAACGGACAACAACATCTCGCACCGAAATTCAAAATATCGCTACTAACTATTATCGCTCATTATACCAAAACCTAGCCCCGGTCAACTAATATTACACTCACCTGAAAGAGAATATACAATGGAAACGCAGGAAAGCCTTTATAACGAAGATATACCAGAGATACTGCAATGTGAAGTAGAAAAAGCTATAAAAAGCCAAAAATTGGAAAAAGCTCCCGGACCGGATAGAATTACAAATGAACTAATGAAAGGAACAACTGAAGAACTAAGCCCAATTTTAACAAATGTATTTAACGACACACTACGCACAGGCATTATCCCAAAAACTGGGCAGAGTCACATATAATACTTATACACAAAAAAGGTCCAAGAGATGAGATGGGAAATTACAGGCCCATATCTCTCATATCAAATGTTTATAAAGTTTTTGCCAAAGTAATTCTAAACAGAATAACAACCAGGCTTGACGAAAACCAACCAGTGGAACAGGCGGGATTTAGGAAAGATTTCAGCACAATAGATCATATACACACAATAAAACAGATCATACAAAAATACAATGAATATAACAAGCCAATCTATCTGGCCTTTATAGACTACTCCCAAGCCTTTGATAGCCTCATCCACAAGTATGTATGGCTAAGTCTAAAAGAGCAGGGGATTGAAAACACCTACATAAAAATAATAAAAAATATCTATGCAGAAAGCAAGGCTAATCCATAAGGCTAATCCATAAGGCTAATCCATAAGGCTGGAATCCACGGGAGATGTTTTCCCCATAGAAAGAGGTGTCAGACAGGGTGACCCACTATCACCAAAGCTGTTTACAGCAGTGCTTGAACAAATGTTCAGAAAACTAGAATGGGAACATCTGGGGCTGAACATAAATGGAGTAAGACTGAGTCACCTAAGATTTGCAGATGATCTTGTTCTATTGGAGGAAGACCCAAAAAAGCTGGAGTACATGGTACAGACCTTAGTCAGTGTAAGTAGGGAAGTGGGTTTGGAAATTAACTTAGCAAAGACTAAAATGATGACAAACTCCACCCAGGTAGAAATAACAAACAGTGAACAAAAATTCGAATATGTAAATGAATATGTTTATCTAGGCCAGATAATATCACCAGATGACCAAATGTCAAAAGAAATAGACAAAAGAATTGCGACTGGGTGGAGGAAGTACTGGGCTCTGAAAGAAGTGATGAAAAGCAAGGTACTGAGCATTAAGATCAAAAAGAAGACTTTCGATACATGTATCTTACCCTGCATCACATATGGATGCGAAACATGGGCCCTGACGAAACAACACAGGGACAAACTTGCAAGATGCCAGAAAGGTATGGAAAGAAGCATGCTAGGACTAAAACTAAAAGATCGGGTCAGAAGTGCAGATATAAGACAAAAAACCAATTTAACAGACATACTAGCACGTATCGATCAACTCAAATGGAGGTGGACTGGTCATATGCTTCGATGTAAAAAAGAGAAATGGAGCACACAGGTGACAGTTTGGTACCCAAGAGACCGCATCAGGACAAGAGGACGCAAAGTCAGAAGATGGGAGGATGACCTGAAACTCACTGTAGGAGTTCACTGGATAAGAGTTTCTGCGGATAGAAAACACTGGAAAGAGTTGGAGGAGGCCTTTGCCGTAAGGCACACCGAAACCAGAGACATTCTGTAACAGCATGCATGTAAACAAGTGTTAAAAATTTATTTGTAAATCTACATCTTCGGAAATAAAAGGCTATATTATTATTATTATTATTATTAAGTAAATCTAATATTTTATGCTTTGTGCTGTAACTTCTTGATGGAACTCCATATTATGATCTTAATAAACCACTACTTTTCACTAGTTCCACTACTAGTACTAGATAGTAGTGGAACTAGTGAAAACGACAGTGACTCTCTCTGTCGGAAACTAATGGAACAAAAATTCTGTCGTTTTTACCACAGATAAAACGTGCAAAACACGAAGTTATGGTATCAAAAACTCATTTTCGACTTTTTGGTAATTATGTCAATATTCTTTTGGATGAGCGACATGTAGAAAAAAATGTATGTTCGATCTGGGAACCACTTCCATATTTTACTGGTGAAGAATCACCGTAAAGGAGCGTTCCGTATCGTGCTCTCTCTTAAGAAGCGGTCGCACTCCATACAAATAAATCAGTAGGATCACGGCTCTAGGCAGAGTTTAGATAACGTTCTGAGACCAATATAAACCCCGCGATACTTAGCTGCTATCCTTCTTAGTTCTTGTGAGGATTCTTTGCTTTTTTTGGAGATTTTATTTTTGCCATCAGGAGTTATGGCAAAGAGAAAATAATAGTACTAAAGACATCGTCCTTGGCGCTGTGGTACTACCACTGCTTCTCAGGGTCCACATTGAAAAATGTAATATGGGGTGGAAGTAATCGTGGAATAATTTCTTTCTTTCTTCTTTATTCAAATCATCTATTTCGATTACGTTAGTCGAGATACGTTACAAAATAGGTATTCTGATCGGGAGGTCGATCCCGATACGCACTGGTGTGTTTTTCATATACACGGCTGCAAGCCAGATTATACAAGTTGACCTTATAACCGTCTTTATTCTTTACGTAATAGAAACTCGAAAAGTGTATGAGAAGTTGACGAACTCGTACAGAAGGACTATTGATAAATGTTCACTCGACGCTGTGACATCGTTGAGGCGAGTTGAGGAAAAAGACGCTTACACAGTCACAGCTTAGGTTGCTATTTGTCCAAATTTATCCGAACATGCCCGAGTATTTGCGGTCGTGTCCGATAAATTTTTCACGTGTCTGGCTTGTTCGACATTTCATAGGCTTTTTATCGAGCGAGTTACAATCACAACGACTATCAGACTGAGAAGGTTGTGACTACCCTCCATCCGTTTGCTTTTGACTAAAAATACCATTTTAGTTCCACTTGTTATTTTTATAATGATCTTTGTATTTTCAAGATGGCAACCCTTTATTTTTTTTTTCTTTTTTTGTTCCCCTGAGGAAAATGCATTAAATTGCATACCCCGGCTGTGGCGAGCCGGCGGTTATGTGGGGCTCTCCTCCCCAGAAGGGGGAGGCCTACCCACTAAAAACCTCAGGGATGGCCTTCTTCAGGCATGTAGGGAGCCCCCGGGAACACAAAGGCCACTTCCGGGAACCCCCAGCCTCCGGCCACGGAAGGGGCGTGGTCCATCCCGGGTCGCCGTAGCAGTCGCGACTTCCTCGCGCCCGCCGGCGACCCGCGGCGGCGCCGCAGCTGTGCTACCGAGCCCGGCGCCGCCTTCTTCGAGCGGGATCGGCCATCTCCCGACCTCGCTCGGCGGCCTCCTTCTGGAGCATCACTGCTTCACAGAAAGAGGCCACAGCCCTCCAACCTCCCTCGTCCGCCAGCATTGCCGCAATCAATGCCGGCGGAGACAGATCTCGCCCGATCTCTGCGACCAAGACTCGGCGCTCGGAGGCCCACGCGGGGCACTCCGCCAGCGTGTGCTGGGCCGAGTCGAGGTCGGATGCGCAGAAGATGGCAACCCTATCATAGAACTGTCGTTAACTATGGGAAAAACGTATCTTTGTTGAGATTGGATCTTTTGTATCTAGATCAGTACAAAGATTCGAATCAGTAAAGTGAACCGATTAAATCGGTTCAGAGTCAGATACAAATATTCTGATATATGATACAAATACACTGATATAAATATTGATTCAATATCAATATTCATTTGTATCAGTGAAACCGACTCTGAACTATTTAACTATAAATCGAGATACAATTGAGCGAATGATTCATTTGAAGGGCTGTTAGAGATTTGAATCAGTGAATCACTTGGAAGAAACGACTCACTGAGTCGCTTCTGTAAAGATGGAGACATATCTATAAACAGTCATATCAATGAAGGTGATATAAGTATGTCGACCTCTGTAGTCGATATATCGAACATATTTATATATGTATAATATAATATCCAAATATTTAACGAACATCCATCCATAAAAACAGTTGCGTTTATAATACGTTAATAAAGGTTAGAAAGGCAGCATGATTAGTTCTTTATCACGGCCATAGCAACCTACTGGGCTATTGCAATGTGGAGAAGTGTGACAAAGTTGTCGGTATGTAAATTCTATTAGTCGGAGCAAACATTTTAATACTAATTTAATGTGTGTGAACAGATGTGAATTATACCTAACACAGGAATAATTCACATCTGTTCATACGCACTAAATTAGTATTAAAATGTTTGTCTCTCATGTCCTCGGATTTTACAATAAAATATATATATATATGCTGTAAGTAATATCCTTTCTTTAATAAAATATCTTTTAGGTGTGTATGCATAGTGCCATTGTTTTATAACCGTACTCAAACAGAAATTTGAAACAGGTTTCGAATACGATCCTTAGAATTGGATCCGGATCCAATTAAAAAGAATCTCGTGAACAGAACATCTCGTGTTTAAGCTTAATCACGCGACATTAACGTTCTCGCTAAGAACAATTACTATTACACTATTATGCTGCGTGACTCCAATGGCGATGAGCTAATTAAGACAACAATAGCAAATTAGCATCAGTGTAATTGCATTCGCAAGTTGTTACTGCCATGGGTGAAAAGGGTCGATTTCTCCGAAACTTGCATTCATGAGGATCGTCGTCTCCTGTTCGCTATTTTTGACGTTCTGGGTTCGAGTCCCAGTAGTCCCATAGTCGACATATATTATTTTTTTGATAAGGCACAAATGTTCGTATTCATCACACAAACATTTACCCCCACCGGGACTCGAACCCAGAACGTCAAAAATAGCGACACCTTCAAACAGGTATAATGCTCATTAAAAAATATTAAAAATACATATAAATAAAATGGAGTGTCGATTGTCTATATGCGCCCCCCAAAACACGGCTAAAGCTAGAGAGAAGTGACTCTCATCGAAGGAGAGGCTCGAGAATTACGTGACGCTAATACAAGCTAAGCGAAATACAAATCCTGCGCAGACGAAGTTACGGGCACTGAATAAATCAATTGAAAATTACCGTTCAATTGCATTAAATCAGTATCGAACTTGATGTAACGACAGCTTGTATGCCACTTTAAAAACAATCAAAAATAAACCATAAATGTCACAGTTGAAAACAGGTTTCTGTGTGAAGCCGCGTAATTCCACTGAGGTTTATGGATTGTTTGGGTTTTTTATGTGCGATTATGTCATCGAATCGAGATTGTGCGATTGTATTTATATCGTTATGCAATTTTAAAGAATATAGCCTTGAATTTGCATAACTATATATAAATAATATAATAATGCTATAGAAATCGATTGATGCGGGCGAAGTCAGTGAATGGGGGGGGGGGGGGGAGGTTATCATTAAAAAATAATACAATCGCAAGCATGTCAAGTTTTACCTTTAATTACGATCGACACAACTCCAAAAACTTAAATTTTTATAGAAACATTTTTTCACATTACGTGCTACCTAACTTAGAATTTAAAGACAAGAACTGAAGACTCTGAAGGAGACAAAAAATGGACCTCATCGTTGCAAAATGACTTGAGGTCAGTTGTCAACTGTTTCAGAGTCAGAAGAAATACAAGGGGTGATCCAAAAGTAATGAGAATAGGTATATTAAAATAACTATATACTTAAAAATCAAATTTATTTTTCTACATTATCTCCTAACAGTCCATCTCTTTTCTAAACCAACAATACCTTTAAAAAAAATTCATTATCTTGACTCTTCCAAAATGCATCTACAGCGGCCATCACTGCGTCATTATCTTCAAATTTCTTGCCCCGGAGGTGTTCCTTGAGCCGAGGAAACAAATAAAAGTCGCTGGGGGCTAGATCTGGAGAATAGGGTGGGTGCTCCACCAGCTGGAAGCCGGCTTCTTGAATGGCAGCCATTGCAACTTCAGCTTTGTGTGCAGGTGCATTGTCTTGATGAAACAGCACTTTTTCGCGCAGTTTACCCCGTCTTTTTTCTTTGATGGCCTCTCGCAATCTTTTAATTTGTTCAGCATGGTAGGAGCCTGTTATTTTAGCTCCCTTATCAAGGTATTCAACCATAATTATTCCATATATTCTGTATTGAGTTGATTGTTGGCTCTTGGTGGAACTTATTGAATAAAACTCTTGTACTGTTCCACTAATTTTAATTATTATCGACCTGACCGGTTTCGCTTTACAGCATTTTCAAAGGTGTTAAAGTACACAGCTGTTCGTGTTTACGCTTCTATCTCATTGAGATAGAAGCTACAGTACAGCACACAGAACAGCACACAGAACACAGTACAGAACAGTACAAGAGTTTTATTCAACATGAAACATAATTATTCCCTCAGCATCCCAGAAATCAGATGCCATAACCTTGCCAGCAGAGCTTGAAACTTTGAATTTCTTCGGTGTCGGTGAGGATGGCCTTTTCCATGTCATTGACTGTTGTTTTGTTTCGGGATCAAAATGATGAATCCACGTTTCATCCATAGTTACAAATCGAGCCAAAAAAATTTCTTGATCAGCCTGGAACATTTCAAGATTGGTCCTTGAAATGTCAAGTCGTTTTTTCTTTTGTTCGTCGGTTAACATTCTCGGGACCCAACGCGCGGAGACCTTTCTCATGTTCATCTCGGTAGTTAAGATCCTTTGAATGCTACCAAATGAGATGCCTGTGTTCTCAGCTAAATGTCGAATGGTCACTCTTCGGTCTGCCAAAACCAGATCTTCAACTTTTTTGACGTTTTCCTCAGTGAGGGAACAGGATGGGCGGCCTTCGCGGTGTTCGTCTTCCGTGGATGTTCTTCCCATCTTAAACTCCTTGCACCAGCGTGCAGTTGTAGAATATGGAGGCGCAGAGTCTCCTAATGTTTCCACCAAGTCTGTATGAATGTCTTTGGTGGACATTTTTTTCAAGCAGAAGTATTTGATGACGCTAAGTACTTCTTGTTTCTCCATTTTGATGTTATCACTCCGACTGCTCGTATTCTAATGAATGTAACTTTTAAAAATGACGTCCTATTTATACCATTTTTTGTCCGGGAACTTGGACAGGACTAGGGAGTTGAACAAATATTTTTTCAGAATTTTATTATATTTAGAAATATCCGTTTATCATTACTTTTTGATCACCCCTCGTATATCGTTGTTTATGGTCGCGTACCTTCAGCTCCTGTGTCAGTTAAATTTTGTATAAATGCAAGCTCAAATCACAACGCAACTAGAAAGCTGTTTTTTTTCGCGCATTATTTGAGTAAAGTGCAAGCCATGTCCAGAGCTGACATTTATGGAAGAGAAGCCTATACATACACAAGAGGTATGTGTGTTTAGATTTCGCTTCAGCTCACGTTTACATGTCTGTCCATCAGACATTTTCTGGCTGAACGAAAAAATATAGGTTGTCATCATCCGATCCTATCTACTTTTTAAGGCTGTAGATCTTAAGGCTGATGTAGACAGTGCACGATAATGCTAAAACCTTGCAATACCTTCTAAGGTCTGATGTACAACACCAATTTAAAAAATCATCTGCTATTTCCAGGCCACCCAGAATGGGGGGAACGAGGACCCTCGCATTCCTACTCCAGCTGGTTTATCTAACCAGTTGCATGGATCAGCTACACATTATCTACGAGTGGAAGCAGCTCGATTTCCAGTTCCCGAGCCCTGAGGCAAGACAGCAGGCCTTGGACACCAAGGCTTTCGTTCCCGAGAACAATTTACCGATGGGCCTCGAGGTGTACGGGGATCGCCTATTTGTAACTATACCCAGATGGAAGAACGGAATTCCTTCTAGTCTCAATTATGTCAATTTGAAAGGTCAGTATGGTATTCTTTTTTTAATCATTGTGTTAAAAGTTCCTAAAGACTTCATTTTGTTATGCTATCCTATTGCTAGTCTTGACTAACAATAGGAAGACCTTGGCCTTCTTCAAGTTTATCCACATGTATATGTCCCATGTTACCTCGAACTAACCCTCAGGACATTAGACAACCACTACTTCCCTCTACCGCTTCTTGAGTTGGCTTCGATGACATCGTTCATTTTCAGGTTCCCATTCCGTTGATGTCTTTGTCCAGCGATCCCTACGTAGTTAAACATGCACTACTCTATGCACTACTCCTTTTAAGATCGGCAGCCTTAATCCCAACGACTATAATTCTCGTTTGGCGTACGGTTTGGTCTTTCTTATTCTCTCAGTTCTTTTAACACCTTTTTTTTTTCCCCTGAGGAAAATGCATTAAATTGCATACCCCGGCTGTGGCGAGCCGGCGGTTATGTGGGGCTCTCCTCCCCAGAAGGGGGAGGCCTACACACTAAAGCCTCAGGGATGGCCTTCCTCAGGCATGTAGGGAGCCCCCGGGAACATCAAGCCACTTCCGGGAACCCGCAGCCTTCGCTCCCCCGCCGATACAGGGGAGCCCTCCTCGGGGGAGGCTCACTACCTCCCCCGGTCTCCTCCACCGACGACGCCCCCCGGCCACGGAAAGGGCGTGGTCCATCCCGGGACCCGCGGCGGCGCCGCAGCTGTGCTACCGAGGCCGGCGCCGCCTTCTTCGAGCGGGATCGGCCATCTCCCGACCCCGCACGGCAGCCTCCTTCTGGAGCATCACTGCTTCACAGAAGGAGGCCACAGCCCTCCAACCTCCCTCGTCCGCCAGCATTGCCGCAATCAACGCCGGCGTAGACAGATCTCGCCCGATCTCTGCGACCAAGACTCGGCGCTCGGAGGCCCACGCGGGGCACTCCGCCAGCGTATGCTGGGCCGAGTCGAGGTCGGATGCGCAGTGATGGCAATGTGTCAGTTCTTTTAACACCTAGTAAGTTGCGCTCATAGATTTTTGGCAAACTCCAAGGTCTTTGCGCTTCGGTAATATACCAAGTTTAAGCATTTTAGGTTGGGTTTTATATATGCAGGAGTTTTCGCTTTAGATTGTTTTATAGATTTCCTTTCATCAGTGTCGTTTAGGTGTTTTATTCTGTTGCCGGTTTTGAAAAGAGAGTAATTGGCCTAAGTAAAATGCCAATCCGACGCCTACTGCTATGCAGTACTTTTGTTTTTGATCGATTAATCGAAATATCCACTTTAGACTTACTTAGTGTCTGAACACATAATATAAAGCAGATAACATTTTTGTACTACGATATGAATTGTGTGGATTATTTACAAAATAACCATGGAACCATTTTCCATAACCAAGGAATCTTTTAATACAAAACTATCTATAATCTAACAATGTGGCTTGACATAGGAAGTAAAAATTCTGAACAGGAAAATTTCAAATGAGAAAACTTCAAATTTAATGCCAATGATTTGACTTCTTGAAGTAATTGCATATTTTATTGAGTGTTTCATACAAAATACCATTCGGCTATGTCATAATTAAATACCTCTGACAAAATTATATTGTTTATCGGCAATACTAGATTAACTTGTGTCTTTTATTACTAAAATAACACAAAAGTTCAATAAAAACAATTAACAATTAACGCATCAGGATATAGTGTCTCTATAATAAAAAAAAACGCGCTGTTCGCGCCATGCCATTCCAATAACAAATTCATGGTCGCAGTTCCAATATACGAGTATGTTCCTTCCGCTCACAACTGCGTGTACGTGGCCCATTCGAAGGTCCCAAGTTCAATGCCGGCGGGCTCGGCCGGTGCAGGGAAAGGCACGCAGTTACTAGTCATTACATAAGCATTATCTATATCGTAAGGTCAAACACTATATACTTGATTGCACAATAATAGTAATCTCAAAGTCAAAAATAGGCCTACAATTAATAGCAAAATTATGTTAGACAGAAAAATGGTCTACAGTTTAAAGTTATTTTGTATAGGCTTTTACAACAAAGTTTCACAAACTATTACCGATGTGGCTTTTCACAAAAATACTCTTATGAAAAAAGGTATACGGATAGCCATAAGGATAGCCATAAGGATTACTTAAATGATAACAACGCTTATGTTTAATTTTAATAACTCAATAGTTACGTTAAAAACTTAAAAAAACACAATAAAACTATGGCTTTTATAAATATAATGTGAACTTGTTTAAACTTGTAAAGAAGGTTCGATTCAAACATTTATCTGAGGCCAGCTTCTGTTTGACTACTCTGTAAAAATACAGAGAAAAAAAATTGCCTTTGCTGGTTTTCTTGCTAGTTCTTTCCCATACAAGATCACATTAAATTAAATATTTATTGGACGTGCCAATGTTTTTTCAAACTAACAGAATCTGTCATTGACGTGAATTAACTGACGTTATTATTTTAACTGTTGTTAACATGTCAAGATTAAGTATGATAACTTTATATGTAGTCTACTTAGGAATTATCAAAATGTACAAGTTTTTATGACTTGATAAAAAAAACAATTGAAATACCAAGCACCAACAATAAAAAAACGTTTATATTAAATGGAGTTCCGGTGCACAGTTAAGACTTAAATTTCTTAAAGAATGAGTAACAAAAACTTTAAAAAATGACAAGTCTACTCAGTTATTGACTTAAAAGAAATACTAGCTGTAAACGCATTGCTGTTTAATAGATTGTTGCATGATGTTATGATATACGTTGATTTCGGTTGTCGACACTTACCTGTTTGCACAGCGGCGGGGAAACCAGCAGATCATCGCCTTCGGGGCAAGACATGCTCTTTCCTCAATTCTAATGTGAGCAGGAGACGACAGAGGCGGGCTATAAGACCCGAGACCTCCGAAGAAATGGCGATGGTTACCGATGGCTCCAACGCCCAAGAGACGGCCGCGGGTGGAGAGGAAACACGCCCTCCCCATGTAATAAAAATTGTGCAGGCCCGTAACACGTAATGTCGAAGAATTGCGGTGACGAGAGCCGTGCATGAACATCTACGTCGCTCGCCACAAGAAGCTCAGGGAAAATGGGAGGGGCTTGCTACGGCGAGGAAGCACCGACGGGGCCGCGCTGTACTATGGGTTTCGGTAGCCCCGTCACTTTTTGGTGCAGATGCGAGGTCCGTAGGGATCTAGTCGGTAGGCCGCATTGACCATCTAACGGAGAGTCCGACATAACCTCGTGCTGCTCTCGAGCACGAGAGCAGCACTTCTATACGCTAAAAAAAAGGGTTGGCGATACTTAAAAATTAAATAAGAAAAGCAAAAATTTACATCAAAAAATATTTAATTAATTTTCTAAGGGGGTAACCAGCAGCTTGATTAGCGTTGACATTTTTCCTAGACGCTTAATGCGGATTTTTCAACTTCAGATTCATTTAAGGTTTCATTTGTATGCAGATTAGTTTACTTTGCTCACTTTACCGTAGGAAGGTCAGGTAAATGTTTAAATTCGTAGACGTAGAAGTGTTCTACATGTTATGATCGACCCTGGACCTCCTGATTCGACTAGTGCTATACTCAGTTATTCTATACTCAGTCACCACAACAGGACGGTTGTGCATCACCGGGCACGGCTGCTTCGGTGAGTATCTGTGTCGAATAGGACGGGAGGGATCGACACATTGCCACCACTCCGACCTCGACTCAGCCCAGCACACGCTGGCGGAGTGCCCCGCGTGGGCCGCCGAGCGCCGAATCTTGGTCGCAGAGATCGGGCGAGATCTGTCTCTGCCGGACGAGGGAGGTTGGAGGGCTGTGGCCTCCTTCTGTGAAGCAGTGATGCTCCAGAAGGAGGCCGCCGAGCGGGTTCGGGAGATGACCGATTCCGCTCGAAGGAGGCGACACCGGGCTCGGTAGCACAGCTGCGGCGCCGCCATATCCGCGGACGCGATTCCTCGCGCCCGCCGGCGACCCGGGAGGGACCACGCCCCTTCCGTGGTCGGGAGGCGTCGTCGGTGGCGGAGATCGGAGGAGGTATTGAGCCTCCCCCGAGAAGGGCTCCCCCTTCTGAGGAGGAGAGCCCCACCAACCGCCGACTCGCCACAGCCAGGGTATGCAATGCAAAGAGGAAAATGCATTAAGCATTTTCCTCAGGGAAACAAAAAAAAAAAGGACGAATGTGCATAATATATATATAGACTAGACGTCGAATAAAAATATATGACTGACAAAACGATAAACATTAGAAGTCAATAATGTCGCCTACTGTATTGTTTTCAAAAATATATCTTATCCAAATATCACACACTCCTTTCTAAATATATTTCGTCTATAGCGTAGTTAAACAACTCTTCTTCAGATATGGTTAGTAAAGACACACTAGTATCAAGACGATTCAACTTGGAGAAACGTTTAGTGAGAACATGACGAGGAATTTCTCATGGCGTACGCACACTATTGACCTTAAGCACTCACTTTCACAATGTCATGTGAATTGTTGTGTCGAGACAAATGGCACTTCAATCTCTCTAAGCATTTCGTGTAAACAAATTTGTGCCTTGTTGAGGCAAACAGTTTAAATGAGTCCGCTGTGAATTGGAGAGTGTTACGAAACTGTTGAATTTTCATTTAATCTTGTAACATCTATTTCAATACATATTCAAGGGCGGATCCAGCTTTGGTGCAAGGGGGTCACATAATCGTGGTCAAGTCAAGAACTTATAATTTGATTCTGATATCAATAAAAGATACAAATAAAAATTAGGTATTTTATTAATGTACGTAAGTACTGTACTTAAGAATATTTATTCATTATTATACACTTGAAAAACTTAACACATAATACACGTACATACTGCCATCTTCTCTTGAAGACATCCAGAGAAGCACTGTCACGCACGGAATAAGGCAGCCTATTTATATTCCATAGCCGTGGTGAATGATTTGTCATTACAGCTGTATGTCGAGGGGTATGACGCGAGTTACATAAAATCTGTATGATGACAAAATATATAAATAAAATCATTATGTTCAATTAGTGCTCCACCTAAGTCCTGGTGACCGTGACCCCCCCCCCCCGGATCCGCCTCTGTATATATTAAGCAATTTAGTATTAGCTACAATAATAATTCAAGAACGACAAAATCGAATTAAATGATTACCTGCTTATTGCATTCGTGTCCGTAAAAAATAGCAGGATAACTATACGAATATTTGAAAAAGCAGAGAAAAGAAATTAAGAAGAAAACTATTAGTTATTATTATATTAGTTTCCGATTCCACCGTCATCTGCAGTTGACAGCTCACGTCTATTTTGTATACCGCCACCTTCTGGAGTTGAATACTCACGTTTATTTTCGATTCCGCCATCTTTCGCCTTTGATAGCTCACGTCTATTCATTGTTATGAATTAAGTTTTTTATAATGAGACAATATTAAATTAATTTAGACATAGCAAATTTGTATTTAATGCGGATACTAAATTAGAGCCGTAGTTGAATGCAGTTGCTCCGACGCCAAGACAATATATGCTGGCGTTCGCTATCTCCAACTCAGTTTCTGCTGCATATCAATGGTATGCTATCAGTGCTATATTGCTATGCAGATCATAGCACTGAAGATGCACTCTACATGGATCGTGAAGGAAAGTCTTGAACAACTTGTGTCTCAAAGCACTCGATCCAGTCTCCGATAGGACGCGGGATAGTTTAGTCCGATTTAACCCCTCTGAGACACATTTTAAAGAAGTTAATCAAGTGGCACTCTCTACAGATGACGTTTCATATCCACTTAGATTTAAAAAGAAGTCTCGTCGGCTTACTCTAGGATTTTTATCCTGTGTCGCGGAAGCAGTTACAAATCCAGAATATCACATGCACATACCGCCATATCGGAATAAATTTTTGTAGGTCATATAAAATAATTGTCCCGTTCGGAAATCGAACCTGCGACCCGTTTCGAAGTAGCCAATCAATTTAGATTCAAGCCACATTTCATAGATTAAAAATAGCGTCCGCCACTGCAATATTTATACTTAATTAGGTATGTCGAACGAACGACTGACAAGTGGTATTCAAGTGTGATCAGTTGTTTTAATTATATTTTACCTATGGGCACAAGGTCTCTGCGTGTTCTCTCGAAATACGCATTGGGAAATTAATATGCGTCAGTTAGTGTCAAAAGAAATATAACAAAATGTTTTCGTCCCGTTAATATTTACTTTCTAAAACCCTACTAATTTTATTAATTTAAAATTTGCAAATATTGATGGGTATTGGTTACTCATTTACGTAAAAACAACTAAATGAATTTTAATGAAACTTTACAATAATATAGCTTATACATCAGATATTATAATTTGTTTTTATAGGATAGGGTAGCAAACGAGCAAACGGATCACCTGATGGTAATTCAAAATCAAAATAATCTTTATTCAACATAGGCACTTATTGACGTCAATAAAACAAAACAAAAAAAAAAGGTTAAAAAAAAACAAAAACCTTGTCCGTACGTACGAATAAGGAAAAAAAAATATATTGACTCGACACCTGTTCGGAAATTGGGAGAGCCTTCTCGAGAAGAACAGGCCAAGAAACTCTGAGGGTATATTTTTTATCTCCTCTTTTCAATGTTAATAAATATAATAATATAATATAAAAAATACAATATAGTATAAGATACAATCAAACCTAATAAGATTAAAATTCGTATAAATAATAATAAATAAATAAATAAATATTTGTTACACTTACACCAATTAGCCTAGCCCAAACTAAGCTCTATAAGGCTTGTGCAATGGGATCTAGGGTAACGGATAGACATACATATATAAATAATTTTTATTGAAATATATATCAACAGCCATGACTAAGGTACAAATGCTCGCATTCATCACACAAACATCTGCCCCCACCGGGGATTCGAACCCGGGAACATTACATTCCCCAAGAACGAACAGCTAGTTTTATGGAGTCCTGAACATGGAACGGCAAGTTTATTTTTGTTTCTAGTATTCACATTATATATCTGTTTTTTATTGAATTATTATAGTTTCTATATACAAAAACTAAATTATCATATATTATTGACTAGCTAAAGTTAAAAATATTAATTTTCTTTGAACAATTCTTTTAGGGATTCTCTAGCCCGTAAACAGTAAATAGCACGAATCGCTCTTTTTTGTAAAAGGAAAATACTTTCAATGTTAGCCGCTGATCCCCATAGCAGCAGTCCATAGGACATAACACTATGAAAGTAGCTGAAATAAACAATTCTTGCCGTTTCAACATTAGTTAAAAGTCTAATCTTTTTTACTGCGTACGCCGCTAAACTAAGTTTCGATTGCCAAAAGTTTCAATATGTGGATCCCACTGTAGTCGTGAATCTAACGTAATGCCTAAGAATTTAGTAATTATTTACCAAGTCAATGACATCACCATTCATATTTAAACGAGTATCAACCTGCCTTACATTGGGCAAAGAGAATTTTGATACATTTTGTTTTCTTAGAATTCAAAGACAAATTATTAGTTGTGAACCAATACAGAACTCTCGAGAGAGCACTATTTACATCATTGATATTTACATCATTCAATTGATAACCTCTGCCCATGGACACCCGCAACACCAGAGGAGTCACAGATGCGTTGCCGGCCTTTTAAATAGGAATATGCTCTTTTTTTGAAGGTTTCGATATCACATCGGTTCGGAAATACTGCAGTAACACATATATACCATAACAAAATAACACATAGGCTTACAATTTATAAAGTTAATATTGTGAGTTGTCCAAAGTATGACGAAAAGAGTAGAGCGTAGTCGTTGCAGGCGCCAGCTAGTAACAAATATAAATAATATTTTTAATATTGCTACATTCTTTTTTAAATAAATCAAAATACACTTGATTATTTTTTATAGGATAGCTAAAAGCAATAATAACAAGTATAAGTAACTAAAGTAATTGATTACATACCAATAATGAACTATCAATAATAGCAACAACTTTATCGGTACGCACAACCGTTGCCTATTTATCAATCATCAATATCAATACATAGTATAAAACAAAGTCGCTTTCGCTGTATGTCCGTATGTATGCTTAGATCTTTAAAACTACGCAACGGATGTTGACGCGGTTTTTTTTTAATAGATAGAGTGATTCTTAAGGAAGGTTGTATGTATAATAAATGCATAATATAGTAGAGAAACAATGATAAATTTAAAGGTTTCTAATGTGATGTCGTAAATAAGCACGTTTTTTTGCGCTTATATTGCAAACGCTGGCTGAACCCTACGAGATAGACCAAAATAATGTACTACAGTATTGTACAACTTACAAAAATCCACAGAAAAGTCCGCGATGGTATATGTCTATCTCTTAGGGATTAACCCACCATAACCATTTTTTCACTGCACCCGTGCGAAGCCGGGGCGGGTCGCTAGTATCCTATAAGAAAACAAGTTTAGTATGAACAATATCATGAAAAGAATGCAACAATATACGCATAAAAACTCAAAATCATAAATTGAAGCGTGCTTAAGCTGTTTCTATAAGAAAATAATCCAACAGAACAATCTGATAGGATGCTATATTCACCTTGCCATCAAGATACAGCAAATTACCAGCTCCAATCTTAAGACTGTTTTGTCTGTCGTTTATTACGAGGTACACGCTTAGGTACCCTAATATACGAGTATGTCTCAAGAATGTAATTAAAGATTGGTGAAATATATTAACTTATTAAAACTAAAGAAACATTGTAAGTCGTATACTGGATCATGAAATATTTTTTAATTACGCTGTATTCTAAAGAATTCTCCACTTTGAATAGTTCCGCAAAACTGTGCAACGATTTTTCAATAGAACTTAGTTAGATATGTGGAAGGAGGTTATAATATATTCTTAAATATTAATTAACTCATAAACTTCTTTTACTTTTTCAGATAACACCACTTCACCGAAGCTGATCCCTTACCCTAACTGGGCGGCTCACACCACGGGGCTCAATGGAATGCCTTCTGAAATCATTTCCCCTTTTCGCGTCCGGGCAGACCGCTGCGGCCGCCTTTGGGTTTTAGACAACGGGAAGATCGGCAGCTTAGAGAATACTACGATAATTTTTAAGCCTTCCATCATCATCTACGACTTGAAAACTGATACTCTTATCCGGAAATATGTCTTTCCAGACGACCAAGTCAAACAGAACTCTGGTTTTGCGAACATTGCAGTAGAGGATTCTGACTGCACGAAGACTTATGCTTACGCTGGAGACCTTGGGAAACCAGGGATCATAGTTTACTCCTTTGATAAAAATGAGTCCTGGAGAATAATGCACCACTACTTCCACCCCGATCCTCTCGCTTGTGACTTCAGCGTTAAAGGTCACAATTTCACTTTGACTGACGGCATCTTTGGCATGGGCATCTCAGCTCCGAACGCTGACAACTACAGCACTCTTTACTTCCATCCAATGGCTAGTTATAACGAATTTGCCGTCTCTACGGAATACTTGAGAAACCAATCTATTGCTGACGATAACTTCGAGGCGTTCAAAGTGCTGGGAAGTAGAGGACCAAACGCCCAATCCAGTGTTTCATTCTTGGACCCTAAAACTGGAGTCCTGTTCTATGCCCTTGTCAACCTTAACGCTGTCGCTTGCTGGCGGACCACAAACAAGGAGTATATAATGAAGAACCAAGGCAGAATATATATGAACGAAGTGACTATGATCTACCCCGCCGATATCAAGGTAGATTACGAAGACAACCTGTGGATTCTTTCAAATCGTATGCCAATTTGGAGGTACGGGAAACTCGACCTAAACGAAGTGAATTTCAGAGTGTTTTCAGCTCCTGTCGTGGACGCTATTAGTCACACTGCCTGTGATATCACTCCAAGATCTGACATATTGGACAAGTATAAGAACAAATTCCTTAATATTACCAATAAAATTTCTTCGAAGTTTAAACCAAATTCTGGCGTGGCCTTAGCCCCCGTGTCTTTATTTGTCTTTCTAAGCAGTTGGCTGTAATCATCTGTGTTTAAAAGAACCCAGTGTCTTTCTAAGTGCATGTAGACGTTACCGCTTTATTTATTGTGATGAAAGCAAAGCGATGGATTTTGTACTTATCATATGTTTGTGCCTTTATAAAAGTGATAATGTATTTTTAAGCTACTTATTAACGCGTGTTATTTTGTAAATAATGTAAGTTTTTAGTAGTAATTAAAGGCTTTAAGCTTTAATTGTGTCTTGTTTTAATCTATATTTAAAATAACAATGGCGGATCTACTTACAAAATATTATTGGTTCGACATATTTTGGACAATTATACAATATCTTTATAAATTGCAGCTTATATATTCTGATGCTTAAGCTATAATATTATAAAGTTTCATTAAAATCTATTTAGTAGTTTTTATGTAACTCTTTCTTTTGTAACTCTTTCAACTCTGAAAGAGTTGAAAGAGTTGAAAGAGTTGAAAGAGTTACAAACATCTATGCTTATTGACATATTTATGATATTATTTGGGAACTAGGGATTTTCAATGGGTATCAATACATAGTATAAAACAAAGTCGCTTTCGCTGTATGTCCGTATGTATGCTTAGATCTTTAAAACTACGCAACGGATTTTGACGCGGTTTTTTTTAATAGATAGAGTGATTCTTAAGGAAGGTTTGTATGTATAATAAATGCAAAATATAGTAGAGAAACACTGATAAATTTAAAGGTTTCTAATGTGATGTCGTAAATAAGCACGTTTTTTTGCGCTTATATTGCAAACGCTGGCTGAACCCTACGAGATAGACCAAAATAATGTACTACAGTATTGTACAACATACAAAAATCCACAAAAAAGTCCGCGATGGTATACTCATATGTCTATCTCTTAGGGATAACCCACCATAACCATTTTTTCACTGCACCCGTGCGAAGTCGGGGCGGGTCGCTAGTAGTATATAATTATTACTAAATTTCTCAGTGATTGGGGTAAGTATATAATTGTGGTAAATCTAGAAATAAAGATATCCCAGTTTGAAGGTAATTTCTAATCTGATTAGGCATTATTATATTAAAACTAGCGGACCCGACAAACTTCGTCCTGTCAAAAAGATTTATAAAGTGGCAGTTTTTTTTATTCCTACTTATTTTATAGTCAGGGTAAAAAAAAATTCTGTACCGAACTGTCACCCTGGTGGTAGGGCGTTGTGAATAAAAAATAATTCATTGCAAAAAAGGTCCAAATGAACTATTAGATTTTGTGACTATTCAAGTTTGGAACGTGACATTAAATCCTCTGTTCCGTAGTCGGACTTTTTAGTTTGCTGGCCGTCAGCTGCATTTTGTTTTGTTTGACATTTGACATTTTAGAACTGAAATTATTATCGACATGATTTTATATAGAGTTTGTAAAACACATTATAATTCATAATATAAAGAAGAATCAGTGAGAAATACAGTGTTTTATTTATATATACATAATCAACAACATCCTCCAAAGATGTATTTTGTGCACTCACACATTGTTTGGATAGATTTGAATGAGTTTCATACTTCATATAGCGTTAATAAAGCGCAAATTGACTCTTTGATGTTAGGAACACACCTACATTGCTTAGACAACAGTGAGTGCTTACAATAAGAACTTCAATACAATAACAATAAAGCTCTAGATAATTGGGGTGATATAGAGAATTGGAGGTGATATAGAGAACGTTATCGCTGTGATTTTATTACACAAAGTCGGTGTAGAGCAGCGATTCCCAAAGTAGTCTAAATCGACCCCTGGGGGTCTATGATAACCTGCAAGGGATTAACGCCAGCGAAAAAGAAAATTGGGGGTCCATGAAATGAAAATGGGAGTCCACGATAATGGATTTCAACAAACACTGATAATACCTATTTATTTGCATCTTCTAATATAAAGACTCGTACAACCTAATTGAAGTAAAAAGTTATATATATATATATATATATATATATATTATATATATATATATAATATATATATATATATAATTATATATATATATATATATATATATATATATAATATATATATATATATTATATATATATATATACTAGCGACCCGCCCCGACTTCGCACGGGTACAATGCAGATACTAAATACACTGCAAAAAACCTGTAAACGTTTTATAATATTTTTATAATATTAAGATTTATCATAGCAGCGCCATCTATTGATTACTTACTCAACCCAGTCGAAAGGTATCGACATCTGTTAGAATCATTTGGAGTTAACAGATAATTGTGACTGTCAAATAATAACAGCTAAATAATTAGCAATAAATTAAAATTGCAACGATAATTTGAGATTTAAACTATCCTATCTCTCAAGTTGGATCGAACTGCACATGGTGTGCGAATTTTATTATAATCGGTTAAGTAGTTTAGGAGTTCATTGAGCACAAACATTGTGACATGAGATTTATATATATTAGACTAGCTGACCCGCGCCCACTTCGTTGGGCATAATATTAATAATCCCCGAAGCGAGCACGAAAGCGAACTGAATTAAACCCGAAGCCATCGCGCGCCGTCCGCTGATGATGATGATGATGATGATGATGATGACACTCCGCAATAATGTGGCTTTCTATTGGTGAAAGAATTTTTAAAATTGATGATGATGATGATTTAAACTATCCTATCTCTCAAGTTGGATCGAACTGCACATGGTGTGCGAATTTTATTATAATCGGTTAAGTAGTTTAGGAGTTCATTGAGCACAAACATTGTGACATGAGATTTATATATATTAGATATGTTTATAAAATTTCGTAAGTTGTAGGATGTAGGCATTCAATATCAGGTAAGTAGGGGGTCTACCCAAAACCGACACAAAAAAGTTTGGGAACCTCTGATGTAGAGCGATATACAAGTTTTGCTTGATATTAGTTTAATATAATGTGTACCGGGCCATTGATTGGCGCTATGAAACTTCTTTCTTTGTATTACGAAAACATCTGCCCTTCGTGTTCGTAAGAAAGGCGATAAAAGCAGTACCTAAGAGAAAGAAATCGAAGAAGTCTTGTCAGAATGCAAAAGATTTTATCTTGCAAGATGACAATAGCCTAAAACTGCAGCCTATAAGAGACGTACTGGTTATACATTTAATTGATAATTTAAAATAGGATGGAAAGACAATAAACAATACAAAAGAAGGGACACAGAATAAACTTTGTTTACTCAAGACAAAATATTTACAATTGAGCAATATTTTAAGCTCAAAGCTCTATAGAGGCTTCCCAATATTCACGACTTTATCCGTCTTCACTGATGGTTTGGTGGGTTATTAAGTTTGAAGGAAGAAAAGTGACTAGCCTTATTTTTTGTGAAAAAGGTATGAAAACGTTGGCAGAAGTGTGTCAAGAAGAAGGTGGTTTGATACATGTCATATAATTTTTTTTCTTAGAATATTTGATTATATTCACTTATACTTTCAACCACATTAACCCAGTGCGAATTGGCCGATTGGTCTATGAAGGTTGCTTCACGATGCTTTTTCCACCACAAGAGCGTCAGAATTTAAAAATGAAAAAAACAGTGGTACAAGGCAGAATCGACCTCAGGTCCCCCTTCTCTCCCCCTCCTATCTTTCAATTCGAGCGAACCAGTACCGTAACTAAAGCGCCACCGACGTGCCCTAAGTTTTTTTTTTTTTTCTTCTGAAATTTATATAATACTATTAGCTTGTGCCCTACTTCGTCTGCACAGGAGTAGTAATTCGTGTAGCTTATATTAGTGTGCACACAGACTCCAAGTTATCGTTAACCGATGTCTTCGCAAGAAAAAAATCCCAACGAGCATCTTTGGGAACGTTGTGATGAAGTCCGGGTGGACCAGCAGATCAAACGCCGCAAATGGAGTTGGATTGGCCACACTCTCCGAAGGGATCCAAACCACATACCGAGACAAGCCCTAGACTGGAATCCCCAAGGAAAGCGCAAACGTGGTCGGCGGACTGTTATTGGCGAAGCGAAGGCCATATAGCAGCTTTAAGTACTGCCACTACGGGTACGCTGACTTCGCGTATACCTTTGAATGTATACAGCTTATCTCGCGATGTTTCACTTCATCATAGTTGCATCGGAAAAATGTACAATATGAATTCGAAAAGAAAATTGTTGATACTTGGTTGGTTGGTACTCCCAATTAGAAGTAAAGACCAAAGCTCCTCCAGGGTTTTACTGATATGATTCCGCGGTAGCCGCCTTACTCTTCTCTCTTCTTTACTAAATAAAATAAATATTACATACACTTACACACATTAACCTAACCTGAAATCTCCAAATCTCTGAGGTCCTGGGTTCGAGTACCGGTGGGGACATGTTTGCGTGATGGATGCGAACATACAAATGTTTCCTTAGTTACTGTAGGTTGTTATAACATTTGTCTATCAAATTTATTTATATATGTATAATACATGTATGTCTATCCGTCACCCTAGATCCCATAACACAAGCCTTACAGAGCTTACTTTAGGCCAGGCTAATTGATGAGAATGTAGGAAAAAATAGGGTGTAAAAATATTGGCATGAGTGTAAGAAATAAGAGGGAAGTTGTTTAAGGCAGAGCTTTTAGGTAGAATCATGTCAAATTTATTCGCCTTGTCTCAAACCCGCACTAACCTTCTGCGGGAGGCACCTACGCACAATTTGGTTATTGTTACTTTTCTATTAACGAATTCACAATATTATCACTATAACACAAAGAAACTATAGCTTTTATAGATAATATGTGAACTTGTTTAAGCTTGTAAAGAAAGGGTTCAGGCTATTTATTTGCGGTCAGCTTTTAATTCAAGACTCTGTAAAAATACAGCGCGTTACCCGTTACCGTAACCCTTTTTTTTTGTTCCTCTGAGGAAAATGCATTAAATTGCATACCCCGGCTGTGGCGAGCCGACTGTTATGTGGGGCTCTCCTCCCCAGAAGGGGGAGGCCTACCCACTGAAAACCTCAGGGATGGCCTTCCTCAGGTATGAAGGGAGCCCCCGGGAACTTACCAAGCTACTTCCGGGAACCTCCAGCCTCCGCTCCCCCGTCGATACAGGGGAGCCCTCCTCGGGGGTGGCTACACTACCTCCCCCGGTCTCCTCCACCGACGACGCCCCCCGGCCACGGAAGGGGCGTGGTCCATTTCAGGTCGCCGTAGCGGTCGCGACTTCCTCGCGCCCGCCGGCGACCCGCGGCGGCGGCGCCGCAGCTGTGCTACCGAGCCGAGCATTACTGCTTCACAGAAGGAGGCCACAGCCCTCCAACCTCCCTCGTCCGCCAGCATTGCCGCAATCAATGCCGGCGGAGACAGATCTCGCCCGATCTCTGCGACCAAGACTCGGCGCTCGGAGGCCCACGCGGGGCACTCCGCCAGCGTGTGCTGGGCCGAGTCGAGGTCGGACGCGCAGTGGTGACAATGTGTCGATCCCTCCCGTCCTATTCGACACAGATACTCACCGAAGCAGCCGTGCCCGGTGAGTATCTGAGTCAATCGGTAGGTGACCTCCTCCTTCCCGTGGAGCCAAGCTTCGAGGTGCGGGAGTACGGCACCGACGGCCCGCTCTGGCGCGCGCAGATCCGTAATTTGAGCTGCGCACGCCAGGCCGCCACAATCCGTCGGTGCCACTCCCGCCTAAGCACTTCGCGCGCGGGTTCCAGGTCGATCCCCCGGTCGACACGCCGCGACGCATACGTCGCCGCGTACATGTCGGCCAGGATACCCGTTACCGTAACCCTAGACCCCATAACATAAGCCTTAAGCCTTACAGTGCTTACTTTGGGCTAGGCTAATTGGTGTAAGTAATATTTATTTATTATTATTATTAAATATCGCGCTATTGCCAGATTACGATTTAGGGTAATCTTGATAATTGTTAGCTGTATTGATTTACCTGAGCGACGTGTGGGTTCGAACAGTGCAGTTGCTATTCGCCTTTCTGATCAACGACGCAGTTAATTCATTTAGATTCGAGTTATATACGGCCAATATTTCGCAGCAATATATCACTGATGTCGCCGTTAATACCTGATAAACTAATTTCATTATCGTTAGTCAAATAATTGACCAAAACATGGCTGACAACGAAACGTTTATGGTTATTATCAAAACGTATGCGCTTACCTAATACATATATACCAAGAAGTAAATAAAATCTCACCAAAATATATTATTTCCAATTGTCTATATTACTGTCTGTTTTTACGATTTTTCTTATTCTATTTTCGTGATCTATTCTTATTTATTTATTTAAATTAATTTACTACACAGAGTATAATACAAAATAGCTTTTTCTGTGCCTGTATCCCTATGTAGTATGCATAAATCTTTAAAACTAAGCAATAGATGCGGAATGATATATACGAATGATGCGTTTTTTTTAATATATCAATACATAGTATAAAACAAAGTCGCTTTCGCTGTATGTCCGTATGTATGCTTAGATCTTTAAAACTACGCAACGGATTTTGACGCGGTTTTTTTTAAATAGATAGAGTGATTCTTAAGGAAGGTTTGTATGTATAATAAATGCATAATATAGTAGAGAAACACTGATAAATTTAAAGGTTTCTAATGTGATGTCGTAAATAAGCACGTTTTTTTGCGCTTATATTGCAAACGCTGGCTGAACCCTACGAGATAGACCAAAATAATGTACTACAGTATTGTACAACTTACAAAAATCCACAAAAAAGTCCGCGATGGTATATGTCTATCTCTTAGGGATAACCCACCATAACCATTTTTTCACTGCACCCGTGGGAAGCCGGGGCGGGTCGCTAGTAGGTTTATATATATGGTATGGTGTCTGTCCGCTTACATTGCAAAGGCAGGCTGAACCCTACGAGATTTATCAAAATAATATACTAAGCAACGTACACAGTTTTTCTGTAGTGTGTTTAGTATCAGCTTTGCACCCGTGCGAAGCCGGGGCGGGTCGCTAGTATTAATATAAATAAAGAACAAAAGACGGATTTAATGCAACAATGTATTCTCTACCACTCAACCGAGTGACTCAAACTATTATATACCTTTTAAAGATGTAAAATCTATTGTGACAGTGTATAGTTCATATGTCCGCAGCATTTTGGAATATGCGGCTCAGGCGTGGTGTCCTAGATATTATTATACGATATATAAGAATCAAATAGAGCGAATACAAAAAATATTTGTAAATCATTTTAATTATAGACGTCGTTTAATCACTACCAAATACGAAGAAAATTGCTATAGAATTAATCTATTGACCCTCGAACAGAGGCGTTTGTTCTTGAATGTAAGTTTTTTATATGATATAGTGCATTCTCATGTGGACTGTCCAGAGCTTGTGAGATGTAGGTATTGCTTACAATACTCCATTACGACGAACTCGCCACACCAACTTAATAGCCGTGTCTCGACATGCGGCGAACTATGCTTGTAACGCCCCACTCACAAGACTGCCTCAAAACTATAACGTTTTGTTTGGAGAAGTTGACATATTTGCCTGCTCCAAGTCCAACTTTAAAGTCCGTGTCTTAAATATATTAAAATCTCAAAACGAACCAGACAAACATTAACACTCGATATGAAGATTTGTTTATTTGTGTGTATCTGTTTATGTATATATATATATGTGTGTATATATTGTTACGCCGGTGGCTTAGTACAACTTCAAAAGTGATTTTCTGTGACTTAGAAACGTTTTCAGCAGGAAACGTCGTTTCAGGCCGTTTCAGAAGTAGCTCTTTCACATACTAAAAAATCTAAATTACACCCAAGTTACAGTAGTTTTCAGGCGCCTGAAACATGTTTTCAGTACGTTTCAGGCTACCCTCTATCCAATGCCACAATAACCTGAAAACCCGTTTTCAGGCGTTTTCAGGACCCCTTATGAGCCATTAAGCCTACTTCAGTAAAAGGACATAAATTTCAATAGGAGTGAAAGAGATAGCAATAGTAGAAAGAGACAGAGATAGTTAGAACATTCGAGAAGTATTAGAATGAGAAACATCATTAGAAAGAGATAGACAAACACAGAATATTCGAGAAAGATAGTACGGGAATATTCGAGTATTGTGTATCGAGAATATTCGAGTATCGAGACAGTTATACTCGAAACGTCTCGAACGCGCGACGTATTGGACTACACATTCGAGTGTGTCCGCGAATGTTCTGGCAAGAGTGGCAAGTATCTTAGGGGACTATATAAGGCTGTGTCCGGCCGCCGGGAGGCATTATTGTTTTGCGATACAGTGCGAAAACATCTAAGTGATATTGGAGAACTAAGAAGCGACTTTCAGTGCTTTCAGTGAAGTTAGTGAACTTAGTGTACTAATTAATAAAAGTTCAGTGTTTTGGTAGACCGCCGTTTAATTTACTGACCCCAGCTCGTAACATTTGGTGTCAGAAGTGGGATCAGTATGCCGGTTCTACCAAAGGAAGACACGGAAGGAAGAATCCGGACAAGAAGCCAGCGACAACAGGAAGCCGACCAGAGACGCTTCGGAGCTACTCAGCCGCCAACTGACGAGGACCAGCAGTCAGTTATGGAAGCCACTCTCTCAACGTCGGCTGCCGCACCAGATTGGGCGGCTTTCATGGCGATGATGCAGGAGCAGGCCCGCCGTCAGGAGGAGCAAGCACGCCGTCTGGAAGAGCAGTTGCAGCGTGATAAGGAGGAGCAGGCCCGCCGTCAGGAGGAGCAAGCACGCCGTCTGGAAGAGCAGTTGCAGCGTGATAAGGAGGAGCAGGCCCGCCGTCAGGAGGAGCAGGCACGCCGTCTGGAAGAGCAGGCCCGCCGTCAGGAGGAGCAGACTCGCCTTTTGAGGGAACAACTGCAGCTCGGCCAAGATGAACAAATGGTCCTGATCAAAGATCTCCAAGCGACTTTCGGCAATAAGGTCAAAGTGATAGAAGATAAGGTTCTGCAACATGAGAACCGTCTCACCGAAGCTGAATCTGAGATTGCCGATGTCAAGAAGGCTTTGGGTAATCTGAAGGTCGGAGATGGGACAGCCACTATCGTCAGTGCCACTCCTTCGGGGCGAGGATTCAAAGTGCCACCTTTTGATGGGAGTTCCTCGTGGTCAGCCTATAAAATACAGTTTGAGGCTGTAATGGAGGCAAATGGGTGGACTAAAGCCCAGGCCTTGACCGCACTCAAACTAGGCCTCCGAGATCAAGCCTTGACAGTCCTCGAAGCTCTTGACAAGAAGGTGAGCTACGAGGAACTATTAGAAGCGCTTGAGGCAAGATACGGCGACGCACACCTTGAACATGTGTTTCGGGCCCAGCTAAAAGATCGGGTTCAGCGTGTTGGTGAAAACCTGCAACAATGGGCCCTAGAGGTAGAAAAACTGGTACGTAAAGCGTACCAGTCCACACCGACGTTAATTGTGGGCAACCTTGTACAGGCTTTTGTCGACGGCATTCGGGACCTCGAAGTGAGAGCTGCTGTGAGACTCGGGCACCACGAAACCCTTAAAGACGCCCTGGCCCATGCTCTAGAAGTGGAAGCTGTGAGGCAAGACCATCGGTCTCACCGTGTCAGGGAGGTAGTTGCAACACCTGTGCATGACCGCTTCAAAGGATACAGCCCTAGATGCTACACTTGTGGCGAAAAGGGACACCTCCGATCAAGTTGTCCTAAGCGTAGCTCAGGGAATGATGAAGATGGGCCTCAGGAGAACAGGGCAGCTAATAGCGCTGTCCAACAACAGCAGGGAAAACGAGTAAACGCCAGGACTGCGGGGCGAGTGCTGGCTGGTGTTCGCAGAGCCCCAAGGATTTCGATCTCACAAGCCCACGATGGAACAGCCTGATCATCAATGGCAAGGTTAACGGAAGGTCATGTAAGCTGACAATCGATACCGGAGCTTCTCGCACGGTTGTCGGTTCCCAACTTGCGAATCGGTCTCTGAGGGACTTCAGAAACAACAGCCTGGAGCGATTAAATTTAGTAACCGCCACCGGTCAGTACATACCCGTCCGAGGCGAACAGAAGGTGGAGTTGAAGTTGGGTAATCAAGTTTACCTGCACAACGTCATTGTGGCTGATATTGTCGATGACTGCATTCTCGGATTAGACTTTATGAGGAAGAATGGTTGTGAGATCGACATCAAGCAAGGAATTATGAGTTGTGGACGAGAAGAATTGTTCATGGAAGGAGCCACACCGGGGAAAGTGTATAGCTTAAAGAAAACCGGTCTACCCCCAAAATCAGAAACCATTGTGCCGGTTAGTCTCCCTTACAATTCTGGAAGATCTCATGGTAATGCAGATGCTTTGTCAAGAAGACCTTGCCCTGAAGACTGCAAGCACTGCGTAAAACAAGAGGCAAAAGCAGACCTACCTGTGAGAATGCTAAACACGGATCTTAGCAATGAATGGAAAGAAACCTTTCAGCACGCTCAGCAGTATGATGTAGACATCAAACCAATTCTCGAATGGATCAAAGCCGGTACTCCTAAACCTGCCTGGAGTGATATTGCGTCGATGAGTTCCATCACGAAGAGCTATTGGGCTCAATGGGACAGCCTGGTTATCCAAGATGAAGTCTTGTGCCGCAAATGGGAAAACGCTCGGGGAGACCGTTGTCATCTACAAATGGTTGTACCCAAAGCCAAGATACCGGATGTTCTACAGCTGTACCATAACGGATGTTCGGGAGGTCATATGGGAGTGACGAGAACTCTGTTGAAAATAAGAGAACGATTTTACTGGATAAATTGCCGTGACGATGTTGAAGATTGGTGCCGCAAGTGTACTAGTTGTGCTGCAGTAAAGGGACCTCATACACGCAGCAGAGGTGCATTGCAACTGTATAACGTTGGTGCACCATGGGAAAGGATTGCCATAGACGTTGCGGGACCATTTCCGGAAAGTGAATGCGGAAACAAGTACTTCATGGTTGTGATGGATTACTTCACTAAGTGGCCGGAAGTCTTCGCTATTCCTAACCAAGAGGCTTCAACAGTTGCGGATAAATTAGTCCATGAAGTCTTCTGCCGTTTTGGAGTACCCTTGGAAATTCATAGTGATCAGGGAAGAAATTTTGAGTCTCAAATATTTCAAGAGATGTGTCGAGTTATGGGTACCCATAAAACGAGGACCACTTCTTACCATCCGCAATCATGGAACGATTTAACTAAACATTGGAGAGGTATCTTGCAAAAGTTGTGTCAAACAGGCAAAAGGATTGGGACAAGCACATCCAACCATTCCTGATGTCATATCGAAGCGCAGTCCATGAAAGTACTTCGGTGACACCAGCATTTGCAAACTTTGGTAGGGAACTACGGTTGCCTGCGGATCTACTTACTGGAATTCCACCTGATGCCCCGCGGAATATAACCGAGTACGCGAATGATTTGCGCAACAAGTTGAACGACGTTACACGAGCAAGTCAGACAATCAAGCCAACAGATGTCTGAGAAGATGAAAACCCGCTACGACCGAAATGTAAACAACAAGGGCTTTGAAGAGGGTCGTTGGTGTGGCTACATAATCCAGTCCGCAGTAAAGGGAAATCTCCGAAGCTTCAAGCCAAATGGGGACCCTATCGAGTTTTGAAGAGGATCAACGACGTCACGTACCGGATACAGCGAAATGCACGTAGTCCCTGTAAGATTGTTCACGTTGACCGACTGGCGAAATACCACGGAAATAATGATGCTCGGGACGAGCATGTCTTAGGAGGGGGTAGTGTTACGCCGGTGGCTTAGTACAACTTCAAAAGTGATTTTCTGTGACTTAGAAACGTTTTCAGCAGGAAACGTCGTTTCAGGCCGTTTCAGAAGTAGCTCTTTCACATACTAAAAAATCTAAATTACACCCAAGTTACAGTAGTTTTCAGGCGCCTGAAACATGTTTTCAGTACGTTTCAGGCTACCCTCTATCCAATGCCACAATAACCTGAAAACCCGTTTTCAGGCGTTTTCAGGACCCCTTATGAGCCATTAAGCCTACTTCAGTAAAAGGACATAAATTTCAATAGGAGTGAAAGAGATAGCAATAGTAGAAAGAGACAGAGATAGTTAGAACATTCGAGAAGTATTAGAATGAGAAAACATCATTAGAAAGAGATAGACAAACACAGAATATTCGAGAAAGATAGTACGGGAATATTCGAGTATTGTGTATCGAGAATATTCGAGTATCGAGACAGTTATACTCGAAACGTCTCGAACGCGCGACGTATTGGACTACACATTCGAGTGTGTCCGCGAATGTTCTGGCAAGAGTGGCAAGTATCTTAGGGGACTATATAAGGCTGTGTCCGGCCGCCGGGAGGCATTATTGTTTGCGATACAGTGCGAAAACATCTAAGTGATATTGGAGAACTAAGAAGCGACTTTCAGTGCTTTCAGTGAAGTTAGTGAACTTAGTGTACTAATTAATAAAAGTTCAGTGTTTTGGTAGACCGCCGTTTAATTTACTGACCCCAGCTCGTAACAATATGTATTGTATTTGTATTGTATTTTATATAGTATCTTTGCTGTGTGTTTGAAGGAGTGTGTCTGTGTAATTTATTTTCTAAAATGAATGTGTTACTTTAATTTATGTATAACTTTAATTTAACTGTAATAGGCAGAGACTGTTCTTACCAAGTTATTTTAAATTCAAACATCCGTTGTTGCTACTTACGAATGGTTTTGTCTAAGGAAACCTTTAATTGGCCTTGGTATTGGCACATACTGTAGAAAATATAGTCTGTATATCGCTGTATGGTTTCTTAGAAAAATAAAATAAAATAAAATTACAAACTTACTATAGACTTTTAAAATGTTGCAAAAACATGCAGAAACATTTCAACTTAAGAGCTTTCATTGCGTGCACTGTATGTGTATAAACAGTCAAGTTACATAGAAACTAATTGTTGCACGTTAAAAGTTCTAAAAAAAGTGCGTTGTTGTTTCTCATCTACCTATCTAATCCTTATCTACCTTATCCTTGGGGGTAGTTGTAGGGTGCTAAGAATTTTCTTTTGGCGAGAAATGTGTGTTATCGCGCTGTACCCGTCTGTTGGCTAGGCGGTGAGGGTGCGGTGCTCCAAGCAAGAGGTCTATCACCAGGCCTATTTACTAAGCAGTAGCTATCAAACCGAACAATTCCTCAGAACACTTCTTATAATATATACGATAGAGGATACTAACGAGGTCACATCTCCATGTAACGCCAAGGGGTCCAGATGACATATCGAGTCATTCTATGATGAACTATACTAGAAAGTACACAAACAAAAAACTCACTTACATATACATTTTTACAATAAATCATAGTATTTGTTACTTTCATTTTTGTTTGCGATTTTAATGTATTTTTGTTATAACAATAATTTACTTCGTAACCTGCAAATGTGACAAACCTTTTTATTGGCTGTGTATGTTTTTTGATTGAGTATTATAAACAATTGAATATATTGCTTGATTAATAAAAAATCAAGAATGCGGTCCGAAGGAAGAAGTTAAATAAAACTGCAGAGGCTCTGCGCAAAGATTAGAACAGGAACAATGTATGGTCAAACCTTACAAAGTGGCAGGTAATAAGCCGGTGCAAAATATCGCCTCCATCTATCAGGCATATTAAGATTCTTTGAGGCTAATTTAGTCTCACAGAGGTTGCCAAACTTGTTTCGAGTACCTTTGTGTACTCGAATCAGTTTCAAGTTGAGATCCATTATCATTTCATAGACTTTTCATTTCCCCCGTTTTCATTTCATAGACCCCCAAATTTTTGTTTCGCTGAAGTAGACCCCCTTTTTTTATACCACAATGGTAGCAAACAGGCCTACGGACCGCCTGATGGTAAGCGGTTACCCCTTGCTAGGGATGTCGGAAATGCAATAAAGTATCGATATATATTGTATCGATAATTTTTGAATATATCAATATCGATATTGATATTTTTATTTAAAAATATCGATATATCGATATATCGGTGTGATAGGAAAAAAAAATATTTGTCCTAATCTACTTCAATCATCTTACATTACTAGATAAATACTAATCAATAGACATAATTTTTAATTTTTTTAAATCAAGGACAACAATAAAAAATATTAATTATTTATTAATCAAACCAATATTTATCTGATACAGACATAACAGACGGACGGATAGTTGAAGCACAGACACTGACACTGAAATGACATTGACAGACAGAGTTGCCAACTTAAGTATCAAATTAAAACGCAATAAATCAAGTCGACCAAAGACAAAAAAAATGTAATTTGTTAAAAAATGTTAGTATAAAAAAAGTATTCTTTTTTAGGATTTTTTTATTATAAAAAATATCGATTTTTATACCTTTTCAATACTTGTAATTTTATATCGATACCTCGATACATCGAAACATTAAATATCGCTCAAAAATATCGAAACATTGAAAAAATAATATCGATATAACGATGTATCGATATTTTTTCGACGAGCCTACCCCTTGCAGGTTGTCGTAGACCCCCAGGGGTCGATATGGTTCACCTTGGGAGTCACTGTTCTAAATGGTAACAGAACAGTATTTAACTCGACATGTCGACACCGAAAGTTCCAATACTGGTTGAGACAGCTAAGAGAGTGCTCTTAAACAGAGTTCAGCTATTCCAGTGGAATTGCGTTGTTTTATATTTAATTTATAGAACTCGTGTTGTTATATGTTGCACACGTAATTTGACAGATAAAATAATGTGGCATACTCAACAGTATCAGATAGCCGTGTGAAGTATTTATGAATGTAATAACGAGGGTTAGACGTGCCGGCTCGCATCAGACGCTAGAGACGCTATGGAAGTTTCGGTCGCAGCTTCGGTTTGGCCTCAAAATGAGTGAGAAATCGAACAGTCAGGTAAATATTATTATTATTATTTAATTATTGCTAACACAGGTAATTATTATTATTTATTAACAGTCAGGTAAATATTATTATTATTATTTTATATAACTAAAAATTACCCGTATTATCATCTTGGAGAAGATAACTTGGAAAATTGTGTAGTCATTTTCTTTTTATCAGGTTATATCATTCTTAAACTCTTTGTGTCCTAAAGAGACAAATTTTAAACAAATGCCCTCGTTAATAAATACCTGTAAAGCCTATGTTGAATAATTATTATTTCGAATTTAAAACTCAAAACAAGCAGTATCTGAACTGCCCATTAAATATGATTGTACATAGAACTTTTTAATAAAAACTAATCATTTGCAGACATTAATTAATTTAACTATTTAAACTTTATGTAGGTACAATGACGGACTTAATCTTTACAGTATAGGACTTAATCTTTACGCTGGCTAGAAGCATACAGAACTGATTGGTCTTTCTTCACCTGTGGGCTTCGATCATATATTTCTGTAGATACACAATTCCATAGAAAATCAAACAAAATATCGACCCCGCGTCTATACATAGAAGAATAGATGTATATTATAGTACCAATTTTGAAAAAAGTTCTAAAGTGTCATATAATTTAAGCCAATTTAAATCTTAAGTAACGTAATGAAGTATGAAAATAAATCCTTGTTAAGGTCGTTACATATTATCTTCTGGTTTCGATGATATAATGATGCCGTGAAATCAGAAATGACCAATACATATTTGAAAACAAATATATTGGATAATAAGCCCTTAGTCTGTTGCAATTAAGCACAAATTCATTTCATATAATAATGCTCCTACGTTCTATTTGACTCCGAATATTGTGCTCGCGTCTTATCGCATCCTACTTGAACATAGACAGCAGTGGAGATGCTTAGTTTTTTTTTACACTTATCTTAACAGTACGGAAACTTTTTAAATTTTAAACATAAACCAAGAAGTATTGTTACAAGTTCAGCTTCCGGCACGCCGCCCCGCTAAATCATAAATTGTATCTATATTAATCAATATTCCTCCATATATTAATCAATTATCACATAATTATTTTATTATAATTATTAATAAATTATAAAACTAATCTAAAGCCAATACTGACAACCGTAATCAAATTTATAATCATAATCTAATATACTGAAAATGCCACTTTCGGTTTACGGAACTTAATTTAATTTAAACATCTATACAATGTTTAATTATATAATTATACTGCTTAGTAATAATTTTGATGCAAATTAATAACTATTGTTGTATTGCATTGTATTAATATTGTTATAAATCGATTAATAAGTTGCTTGTGTAAAATTATAAAAGCCAGTGTCCGCCATTTTTAGAGCATTATTAAACTGCCTGCTGATAACATAACATCGCAACGTTTATTTATCCCTGTGCCGTGTACAGTATGTAGAATTAGGTGCTAAGGAAAGTACAGACTTTATTAAGACAGGGTTTCTCAACCTTTATTTTGCCGAGCCTTACAAACAAAGAAAGCGAAAAACTAAAAAAAAAAGAAATAAAATCACAAAAAATGGTATAGGCGACTCCATCATTCCACTGACCTTTTTCTGAAACATTAGCTCTGTGCTATTTTTTCCTATGAGTGAGCCACTCGAGACAGAAAGAGATAGATGCGATGCGTTGCGCATCGTGGCATGGTGCGCAAGCGTTTTAAATTGATATTTTAGTAATACATAATATGAATAAAAGTGTTTTACTCATAAAAAATGCGCTAATAAATTAAGATAAAGATATACTTATTGGAAGTATGACATTCCATCCTTCTTTTGCACTTTACGTGTGTCATTTTTACAAGTATAAACTACGCATTTCGGCATCGCTGACGTTATCAATCGCGCGCGGCCACCGAATGAATGAGAGCGAAACAAGGCACATTTACTGTTTGTGCCTTGTTTCGCCGGTGCCACTTTTTAGACGGTAACTGTGTATCTACAGAAATATATGATCGAAGCCTGTGGGTGTATCTCAGCGGAATGATGATCATGGCTGGTGCTAGAATCCCACGACAAAAGCTAGCGTTTTCCATGTCGCTTTATCTTATTTCTTATATCGCTTATTTACTTGCTAGGCTTTTCTACGAAAGCAAGCACAATATGGATTATAAAGACATAATTTACAGTAAACTCACTCTTATGTCTTCTACAGATTGAATAAGTATTCGAAGAGTAATGGAATGAAAGCCTGTTGTTTGATATAGACCTACCCAAGGATTTCTACATAGGCCATCTTTTGTGTAGGATCTACCAACATTATTAAGCGCAGTTGATAATTTAATTACAGATATTCTGTGGTAAAATATATTTTCCGTTACTGATTGCCTTCTAGGTAGAAGATCAAACGCCGAGCTTTAAAGAGAAGTGCGTGAGTTGCATCAAGGGACATAACTTGATAAAAACTGTGATAGTGCTTGCGTGCACAGGTGTTCTAGTGCAGCAGGTAAGCAATCCTTCCATAAATATATAATTTAGTAAGCAAAAGCTTAGAGCTTCAATGATCGCGGGTCACGGTGTCATGTAGCGGAAGGCTACGAAGCAAAAAATAGGTGGAGGAAACAAAATTATAGCATTAAAAGTGATGAGTGAAAAAATGATATCAAGACTAGACTAAATAAAAAGACTTAAAAAATAAACTGCTAGTGGTAGCGGCAAGCAATTATAGTAGCAGCAATAGCAGTAACAGAGTGTGTTTCCATTAGTAGTAGTGCGGCAGCAGCACAGTAGCGAGAAGAGTCAATCTACATGCACCTGCGATGAGGTTCATAAATGTATGTGAATGCAACCAGTTCGTT
The DNA here is from genome assembly GCA_036419045.1 of Scirpophaga incertulas. Lineage (NCBI taxonomy): Eukaryota > Metazoa > Arthropoda > Insecta > Lepidoptera > Crambidae > Scirpophaga > Scirpophaga incertulas. Next base: position 3,676,041 of record CM071641.1, on the reverse strand, counting down.
CTTTTTGTTGTAAAGTTCTACAGTCTACGTTATAGCGCTTAGATTACTTAAACGAGAGGGATGTGGCCTGTGGGGTCGAGAGATGGCCGATCCCGCTCGAAGGAGGTGGCGCCGGGCGCGGTAGCACAGTTGCGGCACCGCCGCGGGTCGCCGGCGGGCGCGAATAAGTCGTGCTCCGGATACGGCGACTCGGCAGGGGGCACGCCCCTCCCATGGCCATGGGGCGTTAGTGTAGGAGACCGGGAGAGGTAGTTGTCTCCCCCGAGGAGAACTTCCCTAAAGCATCGCAGGGGAGCGGAGGCTGGGGGTTCCCGGAAGTCGCTTAGCATTCCCGGGGGCTCCTTGCATGCCCGAGGAAGGCCAACGCTGAGGTTTTTAGAGAAAAGAAAGAAAAAAAAATGGAGGAGAGCCCCACATAACCGCCAGCTCTCCGCAGCCGTAGTATGCAATTCAATGCATGTTCCTCAAAAAAAAAACAGGTCACTTAAACGAATACAGTATTTTATATTGCTGAAAATTATGAATGAGATTTCTTGAATCATGTCAGTTTTGATTAGTGCATTAGTTGTTAATATATGTATATTTCTATAAAAATATTTATATATTTATCCGTTACCCTAGATCCTATAACACAAGCCTTTACTATGCTTTTAAAATATCTTTTCAGATATCAGCGTGTATAGGAAAGCTAGTAAATCGACCGATCACCACGTACACTCACTTCGACTTCAACAGGACTCTTTTGTATCCCAGCATCACCTTCTGTAGAGAACCAGCGTACAAGTACAATAAAATGCATGTAAGAGACTTTATTTGAAAATTATTTTTACTTGTTTTATGGTATGTATGCATTTTGCTATACGAAAATGGAAACATAGCTTATTATAGCGTATTCTGACTAACCTTTTTTCAATTTATTCGTTTTTGATACTTTCCTTCTCCACGAGGTGGAATGCTCGTACTGTATGCGACAAATACTCTAGTAGAGACCCATTAAACCAAAATGATAACCCTAACTGGTCAACTACGAGTTACGTAAGACACTTATGGGAAGATTACCATGGATTTAATCCCTTGATCCAGTGGTCTTTATTTGCAAGCATAAAGACTCATTTTTGTTCATAAATCACACCTAAGATGGTGGGCTGTATAGCTTCAACTTCTGCCCAGGTGTATGCTTTGATACTTTCCGAATATTTTTAAATGAAGCAAAGGTATTCTACATACTGCTCGGTTCATATTTGTCTAAACTGTTTTTGCTTTTTAACATGCTTTCAGGAGTATGGACTATACGCACATCCCCGTTATACATCTACCTGGCGTAAATACAACTTTTCCTTCTCTTTATCGGACTTATGGAGGAATATAACGTACGAGCCAGAAGAGTTTTTTGCACAGTACGGATTGGAGGGGATGAAAGATAGTGAGACATTTTATTTTATAATTTATGTTTTTGCAAGAAACAAAAAAGGGCTCTGCTAATTGTAAAGTCAATGTGGTAGGGTATTATCTAAAAATTCATGGCGGAAATTATTAAATTATTGATTAAAGTACATATCTAATATTAAAGTATTGATTTAAAATCCAAGATGTGGAGATCAAGACCACGATTGGGTTCCTCAATGGTCGCTGCTACACGCTCTCCCCGAGGATCCGGAGCAGGAAGGCCACCAGGAAGAGTGGGTATTCCGTGACGCTGCAGTACAACTTCAATGACATAGTCGAGACCACTAGTACCCATCTTCCGGGGTACCATGTCTACGTACATTACACCAGAGAGCCATACACTGGTGAGTATTCTAGGTTCAATCTCTAAAGTAAAGTATCACTATACATCTAAATAAATGTTTTTCTTAATTCTTTATTATATTGGAGTTGATTGAATGAAAGGTAAAATGCGGTTTACGATTTAAAATGTATTAAAAAAAACTAATTATTTTATCTCTTTCAAATCAATTTTCGGTGGACGTTTGCATGGTAATGTACATCATATATTACTTTTACATTTATCATTCCCTTATTTTAGAAGTTACGGGGGAGAGGGGAGCGACACACATTTTTTCACTTTGGAAGCGTCTCTCGCGCAAACTATTTAGTTTAGAAAAAATATATTATTAGAAACCTTAATATCATTTTTGAAGATCATTATCATTTATCTCATTATCATTTATCCATAGATACCCCAAATGTATGGGTTTGGTGAAAAAAAAATTGAGTTTCAGTTCTAAGTATGGGGAACCCCAAAAATAAGAATCCATAAAGTTTCCGTTTTTTGCCATTCGGCTACGGAACCCTAAAAAGGAGGATGTAGTGACAAAAATTGAGAAACGAATGCTTAGATGCCCACCTAGTATGTGGTTATAGATGCATATAGTACATATGGTTTCTGTGAGATTCGCAGCATATCTGAAACCCCCGCAGAAACCACACTGCACGTTGCCGACATGAGATTTAAGATGTAAAGATAAAGTACCCAGTAATTTCGTTTCCTATTCTGCCGACCCTTAACTAAAAGGACGTCAAGTGGTTAAATTTGATTTTTTTGACTTGAATGAGCAGAAGATTTTCTTTAATTTCGTGTAAGAATCATTTTATAATATTAAATAATTCGTGAGTTATAGATACTTTTTTAAGCGTTAAGTTTTTAAAATTTCAATAATTCCCTACCTTGAAAGCGACTAACCCACACTTATAATAATAATAATTTATTTATTGTGTCAAACATGAGTATACATAAAAATGTGGAAGTCAGGTTTTTGATTGTCCTTTCATGTTTGGCCTGGTGAGGCATACAAAATTTAATCAATGTAAAAAAAAGACAATAAATAATCATATTTGAAGATTAAACAAACTAATTAAACAAAAACTATACATTGATAAAATAAATGTTGAAGAATTACAATTCAACTTCAACTTCTACGCTACAAATACGTTAAATTATCTTAACTGCTTGATGTATTAATTATATTCTAGATTTCTTCTTCAATAAAGGTACGTTTTATGATTATTCTTAAACCACGGCTCTAACCATCATACCTTTTAAGCAATGACATTCCCCGCGTTTTTAGGCCGTTTTCTCTAGAACATTGATTTTGGATTAGCGTCCTTTTAGTTAGAGGGCGGCAGTATGGCAGTAGACATAGGAAACATGGAGGACTTAAGCAGACAACTCTGATTAAGAGTTTCCTTCCGGTAGACACTATATCGCACTAATAATACAATAGTGTATCAACTCAAAATCGATCATTTTTCAGAATCAACAATAAACTTATTACTCACTTCATGTAATAGTTGCAAATTGAATAACTGTCACATAAGTTTTTTAATTTATCCTTATTCTGTTTTTACACTAATCGAACGACGGTCTTGATCACGCGTGAGGAATCAAATTTTGCGTGTGTTTATAGTATTATGTCAAGTACGACGTTTTGAGTTGATACACTATTTAATTGTATTATTAGTGCGATATGATTGACTCCATCTGCATTTGTATTGTTTTCTTCTCCTCCGAGAGGCCGTGTCTTAAGTCGTAGCAGAAAATTTATCGTAGAAAAATTGGCTACGTGCCGTAGCAAGACACTGCTACGACGAGAGGCCAATATTTCCATTAATTTTAATTTGTTCTTTTGTTAATAGTATTGTGTATATCTATAAAGACACATCTTATATCTTTATTTTGTATATTTTTTTTGTCAAGTGTACTAATTGGCAATGGTATCCCGTACGTAACGTATCTTTTTAATAAGAAATAAATTTGTTTATATGAATTGTTTGGCTTTGTTAGGAATTCTATCTCTATATAATACTAACCTACTCTGGCATACCCTCCCTATAAAGAGGTCGCTGTCTATAATGGTGGGTTGGTGGACTACCTGTACTGCAACGTGGGAGAGACAATCGACGTGAAACTAACCGTCAACCAGTACATGAAGATTAGCCAAAATGAAGACGTCTGTGTTACTGACGACGGCTATAGCGCTAACACTGTAAGTGGTTTTTCTTAAAAGAAAATTACCTCATTAGATAGACCTTGCTCGCCTAAATGGTACTTGTAGAAAGAAGGAAATATATAAAGTAAGTAAGTAAAAAATAACACTGAGTTGTACGAATAAGGCCTTTGGGAGAGCTGGAGTCTGTACTAGGTATAAAACCTGTATCACAGAATCTCCAGGCTCTCAACCTCAAAGATTTACAAACTAGATTCTCAGCTTGAATGTATACAAAAATATCTTATGAACTAAACAGTAGGAAATAACAATAAAATCTGTTATAATACATTATAAAAGGCGTCAAATATTAATAATAAACATGTATGAGAAAGTATGAGTGTGTTAGAATTTTGAGTAGAGAGGTAAGATAATAAAATAAAACCAGAACGTCTCATTTGAAAATTTATAAATCAAATATTGTAGCAGAAGTGCTGTCATATTATTGCTGTTCATGCATATACTATCTATTTCTATCTAATATAATTACACAAACATCAGCTACAGATTTGTAAGCTATTCAGGTATAATATACCCAGATTATTATTATATTAATTAAACTCAGTATACATAGCTACATAATACAACATCTAACATGATCTCACGAATAACTATAAATTTATATAATATTCGGGTATATACACGGGTATTTATATAAATTGACCTAGTAGATTTAATACATTCTCTGTATCAATACATAGCTTAACCTATGTACATGATCCACAAATAATAACTATAGATTATACAATATTCCGGCCAAAAAACACAGGTATTATATAATCGAGTGTACTAAAGCATATTTCAATACGGACTCCGTATAATAAAATATCAGTAAATTACAATAGCCATTGATCCACAAATAATAACTATAGATATAGATATACAAATTCCGGCCAAAAAACCAGGTATATATAATCGAGTGTACTAAAGCATATTTCAATACGGCTCCGATATAATAAAACATCGCTTAGGTACACAACACAACAATAAAATAACAGTAAATTACAATGGCCATAACAAACAGAATAATAGACAATTTATCATACCTGGGTGTGTACTGCTAGTATTTCTCCTCTGACTATTTGAACTGAACTACCTCGACTACAAATGTGGCGGTCTTTTTATAGACCGATTGTGCAACAAACACTATCGCGTTGTGGAAATTTAGCAGCGCCATCTCTTGACATGCTTTTTTAATTAAACAAGAACATAGTTTTCTAAAACTAGGTAAGTTTCAGATGGCGGTAATTACTGGTTAAACTTTTATAATTGTTCTTGCTTAAACACAGGTATAAAAAATACTAGACAGTAATTAAGGAAATTAGAAGAAAACTACAAATATCTATCAAGTGCATGCGTGTGTGTGTGTGTGTTGTCAATGGCAGCCTTATTTTACTCATGTGAAGAAACTCAAAGGATTGTGTGAAGTGTTATGTAGTAGGCTCGTGCACATTGTTGCGAACGGATATCAGCTGTGTTAATGATTTAAGCTGAAAGTAATATGGTCTTGGTTGATTCCAGTGCACCACCCGCTACGTGTGGGACAGAGTGGGCAGGATGGCTGGCTGCTCTGGCCCCTGGATGGAGAACAGTTCGTTACCGCAGTGCTCCAACTTCACGGCGATGCGAAAACTGATAGCTGCATATACGTTGTATGTCATATGTTATTCATTTCTTAACTTTCGTAAAAATATCTATAAACATATCTGTTGCGTTTTCCCGAACGCCCGTTATTTGCTTATATTATTTAATTATATAATAATATTGCTTACCGGTCCGTAGTTCTGGCTTGGCTTGAACTGTGTTTTGTGTGTACTAATGTGCCCTACCGTATGTGGTTATAATATATATAATATATTACAATACTTGTAGTATGTAAATAGGAGAACGCGTGGCCGACCACTTTTCCAATCCATGGTACACGTAACTAAATGACACGTAAATGATCAATTATTAATCCGCCGAAAATAAACTCAATAAAAATGCCGTGAAAAAATCCGAAGTGACAGTCAAGTACCGAAACCGTAATGTCAAAATCTTTTTTTTTATTACTTTTTTAAATTTCCTTTTCCGCGGTCCGAAACTCATAAGTCCTAAACAATCCCCCACCCGAGATGAGCAACCTCATCTCGCTAGTCTACCGGTAGACGGGACAGGGTTGCCACCGCACGGCGCATCACAGAGTCGCCGATCGAGACCTCTGCGAACCGAGGTACACCGTCAGAGCCTGGATAAAGCTTCAAAATGCGTCCTCTACGCCAACGTAGAGGAGAAAGATTTGAATCCTTAATCAGGACAAGATCCCCTACCCGTGCAGGAGCCGTTTTATCTGTCCATTTCAGCCGCTGCTGCAACATGTGCAAATACTCCGAATAAAACCGTTTATTAAAATTTTGTGACATCTGTTGCAGCATTTGAAAGCGAGAAAGTCGACTCAGTGGTACATTCTCAAAGGGATACTCAGGGAGAGCTGCAAGGGCTGGCCGATGAGGAAATGACCCGGTGTCAAAACCTCCATATCGTTGGGATCCGAAGAGAGTGGGCATAAAGGCCGTGAATTTAAAGTTGCTTCCACTCTGTAAAAGACCGTAGTAAGTTCCTCGAACGTAAGAACCGTTTCCCCAATAACACGTCTCAAATGTGTCTTAGCCACCTTCACGACAGCCTCAAAGATGCCTCCCCAATGAGGACATCCAGGAGGATCAAACTTCCACGTAATGCCCTGAGTAGCCATTGCTTGTCCCAAGTCCGTACTATGTTTCGTTAAAAAATCATGGACCTCCTTAAGATACCTGTCAGCACCCTGATAATTTGTGCCGCAGTCCGACCGTACCAAACTCGGTAAACCCCTCCGTGAAACAAAACGTCCGAACGCCGCGATAAACGCTTCCGTACTAAGCGAAGATACTATTTCTAAATGTACTGCCTTCGTTGACAGACAAACAAATACACATAAATAAACTTTGTAAGTCTTAGAGGTCCGCAAGTGAGAAGCCCTGACAATAAAAGGACCAGCGAAATCCGTACCGACACCGTGAAAAGGTCTGGTGACACTAACCCGATCGCTAGGTAGGTCACCCATCATAGGCTGCATGGTGTTAGCCTTTAACCGATAGCAAGGTATACACTTAAATATAACCGATCGGACGCACCGTCGCGCCGATAGTATCCAAAATTCCCGCTGAAGAATAGCAAGCAGTGCCGTACAACCTGCATGCGAGTTAGTAATGTGCCGATCACTTACTATCAACTGCGTCAAGGGTCCGTCCTTGGGCAGCAAAAGGGGATGCCTAGCCGAATACGGCAGCTTCGAGTTGCGCAGCCGTCCGCCAACACGAAGTAATCCCTCGCCATCAATGAATAAGTTAAGTTTCTGTACGGCACCCTTTAACCGACCCGTCGTCCGTAACGATTTAAGCTCGTCAGAAAACCGTTCCGATTGTACCCGTCGTACCCAAAACATGAGAGCAGCACGCCGTTCGCCTGCCGTCAGAAACAAAGATGTATTTCTTACAACCGGTTTGCGAGTATTCGTTATAAACCGACGCATCCATCCCGTAACGGCCAGTAATTTATTAAGAGAGCTAAACCGCAGTAAAAGAGGGTTTGTGACGATTTCTTTCTCCACAGCCATGACACGCACACAGGGCAGCGGATCCGATCCGATTAAAACCGTAGGGGGCCATGACGACTCCGGTGCCGTCAACCAAGCAGGTCCCCACCAAAGGTTATGACTCACCAACGAGGAGGCATAACAGCCGCGAGAGGCCACGTCGGCGGGGTTCAACTCGCCGGGTACGTGCCGCCAATTCAGATTCACTGACGAGTTTTGAATTTGCGAAACCCGATTCGCAACAAATGTTTCCAGCCTATGTACCGAGGTCTGGAGCCACGCCAAAACAATTTGGCTGTCAGTCCACGCATAAACGTTGCCTATGTTAATGTGCTTCCCGAGTGTATCACAAACATGATTCAATAACCGAGTAAGTAACGCAGCTCCCGAGAGCTCCAATTTGGGTATGGTTTGGCGGTTGCGTATAGGAGCCACCTTGCTCTTCACCGTGATTAGATGTAACGCTACTGAACCATCTGGCTGTATCGTCCGAAGATATACGACTGCCGCGAAACCCGATTCCGAGGCGTCACAGAAACCGTGAAGTGACGCATGATACTTCCCCGGTGGAAGTATTTTACGAGGTATAACAACCCTTCCGATAGTGGGTAACTGATCAATAAATGCGAGCCAGTCCGTTAAGAGTTCAGTAGGTAGGGTCTCATCCCACTTAAGCTCAGCCAACCATAACCGTTGTAGAAAACATTTAGCCAAAATATTATAGGAGCGATCCACCCGTTAGGATCATAGATACGAGCAACCGTAGACAGGACTAGCCGCTTAGTCCATATCTTTTCCGTTATTGTTAAAACCCGAAAGGAAAAGATGTCAGGAACCGGTAAATACTGAACACCTAAAACCGATGTTGAACGAGGAGAGTCCGGATTCTCAAATAACAATGGATCTTGAACGTGATCCGCTGGTAGTCCTTCTAAGAGACGTGGACTGTTCGAAATCCATTTCCGTAGTTCATAGCCAGCCGTTGCCAATAACGCTATGAGCTCGTTACGTAAAATTAAAGCCTCCTGTTCCGAAGATCCACCCGTGATAACGTCATCGACAAAAATTTCCGACTCTAAGACGTCCGCCGCACGAGGGAATCGAACGCGTTCCCGTTGAGCGAGTTCCAACAAGCACCGCATAGCCATCCAGGGGCTAGATTTCAAACCGTACGTGTTTGTGTTCAGTTCGTAGACGCGTAATGGGTGAGACGGGTCCTCGCGCCAAAGAATCAGCTGATACCGTCTATCAGCCTCATCAATCACCGTTTGCCGGAACATCATGCGTATATCCGTCGCGAAGACCACCTGGTGTCTACGAAAGGCCGAAATAAGATCCGAAATATCTTTATGTAGTTTAGCACCCGAGTGCAGGATTTGGTTCAATGAAACACCGTTAGAGGAAGGGGCCGACCCGTCAAACACGACCCGTATCTTACCGCTATCCGATTTAAAAACCGCGTGATGTGGTATGAAATAGTGTTCTTCCGATGAGTAGTCCCTCCGTGCCAGGGACATGTGACCTAATTGTACATATTCCCGCATGAACTCAATGTATTTGTCGCGAAAACTCTGTATCTCGCTTCATGCGACGTTCCATAGAAAGCAGGCGTTTCTCAGCAGTGAGGTAGGACTGCCCCAGCGGTTTGCGAATGCTCACAAAGGGCAACCGAGTAACGAAACGACCGTTCGGTAACCGATAAACATTTTCGATAAAATGGCGCTCGCATTCTTCGTCGAGCGGGTCCTTCCGTGAAACCGTGGGTACCTCTTCTGTCTCCCAAAAACGCTGTACTAAATCCGAAAGAGAAACGCCCGTAAAAACCGTATCAGAAACCGTATCATATGCTGGGCCCATAATCATATATCCGTAGTGCGATGGTATAGCAACCAAGCCATTATTATTTAAATTTATAGTGCGTCCGGTGCACAATAATTGACCAAGCACATCAGTACCAAGCAACAAATCAATTTTTCCAATATTAAAAATTTTCTGTCAGCCAAAGACAGGTGAGAAGCCGAGTTCAAAATTTCCGAAGGTAATTCCACCTGTGGATGTTCTCCTAAAATATCATGCAACACTAGTGCTGTAACTGTAATAACAGGTTGAGAGACCGATTCTCCAACAATGTTAAAGGTACATTGACCATAAACATGTGACACGAGCACATCACCTATGCCACGAACCGAAATATTATTATTAAATATGTATAGGCCTAACCGTCTCGCCAAATTAACTGTTATCATGCAACCTTGCGAACCCGTGTCCGCTAGAGCCCGTGCTCTAACATAAAAACCGTTAATATCACAAATCCTTACCGCAACGGTAGGCAATAAAATAGTATTTAAAAAGGTTGCATTTGGCGAGGCGGCGGCGACTACCTATTCTTGAACGTCACTATGAAATGAAGCATTCACCCGATTAAAAACCTGGGCTGCCGACAGCGCCAGAGGGTTATATGTAGGGGGTCTCGAGCGCCCCAATGGTGCCCGAGTCAGGTGCCAACTGGCATCCGGTGTCCGGTAACCAACCGGATGACCGAAAGATGGCGGCGTGTTCCTCAATCGCGGCCGTTCCGCGAGTGGTGGTGAGAAACCCCTCGCTCTCGCTGCATACGAAGCCGCAGACGCATACTGTTCCGCAGTGACGTCACGGATTCGTCCGCTTGAATATGCCCTATGCCCGCTGCATAGGGTGCTTGTACCATAGGCCCGGTGCCTCCCCCACCCGTATGTGGAGATGCCTGTGAAGTAGGCCTAAAGCCACCCCACCCGTATATGGAGGTGTCGCGCGCACGTCCACCCGTCGAGGCGACGCTCGTCCAGAATGAGGAGGTGAAGTCCGTACTTGTCCGCTTTGACCCCCTCCTGAAGGAGAACCAATCCGTGCCGCTGCAGGCCTAACTCCACCATTCCTATTCAGGCATAACATCCCGTGATGTTTGCCGTTACAATGAATACATGGCCGTGCCACTGCACAACTATTAACAAGATGATCCCCTAAACAAAAATAACAAAACTTGTGATTTTGCACAAAACGCCTCCGCTGTTGAGGGGAACAATTTATAAAATGTTGGCATTTAGATATAAAATGGCCTATGATGCCACAAAAGGTGCAACCAACCCGCTTGGATTGCAACCTATTATTAATAGTATGGTCCGATGTAGCCATACCTACCCTAGTCCCCCGAGTGGGTGGCCTAATCCTACCCTGACTGAATACAGGTCTTCCCTGACTGGACACAGGCCTCCCAGATGGCCCTGAGGTAGCCGTTGCAGGAGGTGAGCCTACATTGTCAACAATCCGTGCTTCTTCCTCCAAGAAGGTCAAAAGGTCAATAAATTTAGGCAACGGGCTTGCCTCATCTCCGCTTCCATATTTTTGTTCAAATCTTAATTTTAAATCAGAGGGTAACTTATTCAATACAATATGGAGCAACAAGAATGACCACTCCGTTACTGGTAAATTTAATTTCTCCAAACAATTATAGGCCACCTTTAATGGATTTAAAAAATCATCCCTTATAAACATGATATTCCTTAAATAAGGCAAATTTAATATCTTTGCCACATGGGCATCCGCAATTAACCTAATATTTTGATATCTGCCCATCAATAGCGCCCTTGCAGTCTCATAATTGTTATCTGTTATGGTTAAATGTGAAATAACCTGGTGAGCGTCGCCGATAGACAACTCAACAGATAACTTAATTTTTGTGAGAGTGATATATCCATCCGACAATGTACCAAAGAATCAAAAATGTTAATAAATGACATCCAAGTTTCATACCCACCAGAATACTTGGGCAAATTTAAATCCGGCAATCTAGTATAAATTGAGGCATTACTACTTGACTGACCCTTAACCGTGGGACTACTGGCCAGATCCAGTGTCCTTACCGCCTGAATAATGCTGTCATAATATTCTAAGCATTGCTTGTAGTCTGCCTGAGCTTGAATCAACCTTGCCTGCAAAGTTTCATTGTCTGGATTCATGTCAGCCCTATCATAACACATTTGTAAAGCTTGATCCAGATCCGCCATGTATCTGTTCGCATTTGAAGCCCGCTCTTTCAAGGCCTCAACCCTGTCTGGTCTACTCACCAGAGAAAATGCGCTTACCAACCATTGCAAAATGCGACGAATTTCGTTGTAACCGTCCGACATTTTAATAATTAAAGTAAATACAAAACAAAAATTTACAAAATAACAGGTCCGTAACCGAAAAGTAAACCACGCTCTGCTACCAAAAAATGTTGCGTTTTCCCGAACGCCCGTTATTTGCTTATATTATTTAATATATATAATAATATTGCTTACCGTTCCGTAGTTCTGGCTTTGCTTAAACTGTGTTTTGTGTGTACTAATGTGCCCTACCGTATGTGGTTATAAATATATATAATATATTACAATACTTGTAGTATGTAAATTGGAGAACGCGTGGCCGACCACTTTTCCAATCCAATGGTACACGTAACTAAATGACACGTAAATGATCAATTATTAATCCGCCGAAAATAAACTCAATAAAAATGCCGTGAAAAAATCCGAAGTGACAGTCAAGTACCGAAACCGTAATGTCAAAATCTTTTTTTTTATTACTTTTTTAAATTTCCTTTTCCGCGGTCCGAAACTCATAAGTCCTAAACAATATCCAATTGAAAAAATTTCTTTACCTATAAAATGATCGTCCGGTATGGATTTTGCTTTTTCAATACTTTTTATAATAATAAAAATATTAAAAGTAAAAAAATCCTTTTTTAAAAACAAGCTTTTATTAAATGCGCTAAAAAGAACAAAATTAACTTTTAATACATATAAAAGCTTATAGAATATTTTTAACGACAAGCTTTTATATGTATTAAAAGTTTATTTTGTTCTTTTTAGCGCATTTTAAAAAAAACCTTGTTTTTAAAAAGGATTTTTTTACTTTTAATTTATTTTCCGACTAAAAAACCAAGCTTAGTATAAACCCTTTCATTTGATACCCATATTGTAGGAGTGCATTAAAAATAATTGGTCCGCCATATTGGATACGCCGCCATGTTGGATTTAGAATGACGTCACACAGTTAGTCATGCATTGTCATCCAAACTCAACGTGTATACCAAATTTCAGCTCAATCGGAAACCGGGAAGTGGATCAAATTTAAGTTGCAAGATTTGATTACAGAACGACAGACAACGGGACAGGTGAAACTAAATAAAAGCTTGTAATAAATTGGATTCTCTGCGGACTTTGGGAACGAAGTGCCAACTATGTCTCACGGCTTACCAACTAAAGCTCATTGTTGTCTTGGCACGAGTACGTCCATCTCAGCTAGGAGTTACCAATTTACATGACCGCTTGCAAATATCTACGCAGAAAGGGTTATCTAAAGAAAGAAAGAAGAAAGAAAACACATTTATTGACTCGCACAGACATACAACATTACAAATAATAAAATACAATAAATAGTTTAAAATAAAATATAGACATGTGCCAAGCCAAAAGGTTCCTACCTCAGCATATGCTTTGCGCCATATATGATACCGCAAAGCGCTGATATTCTGGCAGGGCCTTTCCATTTGTGACGTACGGGAAACATTAATTGTAAATAATGCACAATTATATATTAATTGATAAATATACATTATTCATATTATACATAACTTAAAATAGACATACATAACTTATAATCACATTATACTCGTATCTTCTCACTTCACCTATATTATCTCATCACTTATATTATCTCGCTGTTTGTTTTTATATTATCCGTATGATTAACTTCTATTTAATGCTTGGTTGCTCGTTTTTTATTATCAGCATTTGTTGCATTTGAGATAATATTTTGTTTTTAAAAGAGCTTCACTAAATTTGAGACAGAAGGTGGCAATTGCGGAATATTATGGAAGTCCAACAAACTAATATAGTTAAGAGAAATTCGAAATATTCAAGTCATGAATAGCATATTAAATTTAGGTGTAACATTTAATTGATTTTCATCGTATACTGACGTTATGTATTCACACTTAAGACAGTTACCGCGGAGAAACTTTTAACGGGTCTTTTAAGGGGACTTTAATACTATAAGTATGAAGAAATTTCTAAATAAATAAATTTTCTTACACTCAAGCTAATTAACCCAGCCCAAAGTAAACTGTGTAAGAATTGTTTGATCTAGGGTAACAGAACAGATATACGTACATAAATATTTTTGATAGTAATATATATTAACAACCATAACTAAGATACAAATGCTCGCATTCATCATAGAAACATTTGCCCCAACCGGGACTCGAACTCGGAGCATCTGAGATAGCGACACCTTGAAACCGGTGTACTAACCACTCGACTACGATGCTCGTTAAAGAAGAACTCTAAAATTATAAATTACACCATAGTTCATAAAAATATAAATTGTCTTTTTAATTAAATATTTTTATATTTATAAATTCTCCTTAAAACGGAGTACTTATTAGTAAGAAATCATTTTTGCGAGTACTAAAAGGATATCTTTTACAATTTGTATTATTAGTTTATTTTTAATTATAATTTTTTTTATATATTTTTAACATAAAATCAAACTAACGCCATCGCTATCTATCCGTATAATTTTTATCAATAGTATTGTAACGGGGGTTGATTTTGGTAGTAAATAAAGATATCTTCCCTTCTTTACAAACACATATTATTAATAACAATATGAAAATATATAATATATTTAGGCTTTAACTTTCTTGAAATTTATTTGCGTTTTTATAGTGTATTTTTTTAGCTTCGATGGAGAGATTTATCCCTCCATAATTAAGGCTATTCTCAGAGACCAAATGACTCACAACTTACAAAAGGTAGACTTCATTTTATGGATAAGCTTGTTTTCTCTTCTGACGTCGTCCATATCCTTGTCTTATCCCATAGGAAAAAAATTCGTGACAAGATTATCAAATGTCCTTCCCCAGATTTCAAACTAGCCTCATATTCAGATGAATAAATGCTATTGTAGACTGCAGGAGCATCACAACAGCACCGTTTGCCCGCGTTTCTGCCGCTCCTTCCTGTACCAGGCGTTTGTTAACGAACGCAGCACCTTCATGTGGAACCCAGCGACGCAGATGTGGGCCGCGAAGCCGGCCGAGGCGGCGCTGCAGACCCAGGTGTGTAGCACTCACTACTCCTTCAGACTACAGACAGAAGAATCAGAATTGCGTGGGCTATTTGTCCATTTTGTGGGTAGTTGAAATATGAACCCTTATAATGATGGCTCGAAGCTTGATGGGTAGCTATATTGATAGGTCGAGTGTGGTTGCTAATGATGATAAAAAAATTTTACTCACTGGACACGAAGCTGTATATTCCTCCAAACATTTAACCACTAGATACATATAAAAGCATAGTATTTATACAGTTAGGAAGAAGGAAAAGCAATATATATTTATAGAAACACAGAAACAGAAATACTACACAAAGACATAATTACTAAATTAGCATATATAAGATTAGCGTACTAGTTTATAATTTGCGTTAGCCAACTAACTACTAAACCACATTGTCTTGACCTCTCTTACCTATCTAATTAGTGGGCAAGGCTTGTCGATATTGACCTATGGATAAAGGTATCGACAAGTCGATATGCATCGATCACTAGAAGTTGTGAAAATATATATAATATAAAAATGTAAATAATTATAAATATATGTATATTTTAATAATAATACCATCCTTGTCATAAAAACCAGCCGATTGTTGGACGGTGGTTGCGGAGCGTATGAAAAAGTCCACACGAAACATAGACAAATTAAATGCGCTAAAAAGAACAAAATAAACTTTTACATATAGAATACTTTTAACGACATACTTTTATTTTGTTCTTTTTAGCGCATATAATAAAATCTTGAATTAAAATATTTCTTTTTTACTTTTAATTTATTTTCCGATTAAAAATCCAAGCTTAGCAAACCCTTTCATTTGATACCCATATTGTAGGGGTGCATTAAAAATAATTGATCCGCCATCTTGGTCATGTTAGAATGACGTCACACACATAACCATGCATTGTCATCCGGCTTACACGTGCATGCAAAATTTCAGCTCAATCGGAGACCGGGAAGTGGGTCAAATTAAGATTCCAAGATTTTCTTACATAGTTACAAGTGAAGCGAATATAAAAGCTTGTAAAAAGAAAGAGATAGACTCTGCTAAACAAAATATGTAGTATAGAACAGAGGTTCCGTTTTTGTGTCGTAGACCCTTTACCATCCCCTTCCGTGGCCGGGGGGCGTCGTCGGTGGAGGAGACCGGGGGAGGTAGTAGCCTCCCCCGAGGAGGGCTCCCCTCTAGGCAGGGGAGCGGAGGCTGGGGGTTCCCGGAAGTGGCTTGATGTTCCCGGGGGCTCCCTACATGCCTGAGGAAGGCCATCCCTGAGGTTTTTAGTGGGTAGTCCCCTTCTGGGGAGGAGAGCCACACATAATCGCCGGCTCGCCACAGCCGGGGTATGCAATTTAATGCATTTTCCTCAGGGGAACAAAAAAAAAAAAAACAAGATTGACGGTGTTTTAAGTATTTTAATAAAAACTCAATATCACAACAGCGAGCTGACTATATAAGTGAAATATTCACACCACATTTTTGTTTCTAAGACTAATGGCCGTTTTCACCAACCTTGTCTTAGCTTAGGTGACTCCTAAGAGACATGCTGTCTCACTCTTTTCAGTTAATATAAAAAGTGACAGCATGTCACTCAGGAGTCACCTAAGCTAAGACAAGGTTGGTGTTCACGGGCATAATAGTTTTTTAATTATTAAGGTACGATGATTTAGACCTTTTCGTTACGGTCCACTTTTTAAACCTGGTACCCGTATGTTTCGGCGCGATTTTAAAGACGTTTCACGTCAAAAAGACCCTTTACCATGTTTAGCAAACGCCTGATACTGATGCCTACATCATACAACTTACAAAATTTTATAAACATATAATACATTTTTAACTTAATAGGTACTTTAAATTGGGAAAGAGGAGGTCACCTACCGATTGACTCAGATACTCACCGGGCACGGCTGTTTCGGTGAGTATCTGTGTCTAATAGGACGGGAGGGATCGACACATTGGCACCACTGCGCATCCGACCTCGACTCGGCCCAGCACACGCTGGCGGAGTGCCCCGCGTGGGTCCGAGCTCCGAGCCTTGATCGCAGAGATCGGGCGAGATCTGTCTCCGCCGGCATTGATTGCGGCAATGCTGGCGGACGAGGGAGGTTGGAGGGCTGTGGCCTCCTTCTGTGAAGCAGTGATGCTCCAGAAGGAGGCTGCCGAGCGGGGTCGGGAGATGGCCGATCCCGCTCGAAGGAGGCGGCGCCGGGCTCGGTAGCACAGCTGCGGCGCCGCCGCGGTCGCCGCTGGGCGCGAGGAAGTCGCGACCGCTACGGCGACCCGGGACCGGATGGGTTCATGTCATGGACCCCCAAATTTTATTTTCACTGACTTAGACCTCTTTTTGGTTGTCCAGACCAGACCAGTGGAATCACTGATGTAGAATTTCAAACCTAGAATAATTCGCGACGCTCGAATAGCAAGGAACACTTCAAGTTTACTGTAAGATATTAATAAACAAAGACGTTATTGTGTAACATTGCTATGTCAATTATGTAGGCGCTACCGACATTGAGAATTTTGTGAAAAGCTTAGTAAACTACGATTTTTAATTCGAGTCAGTAAAATGACAAGTGCAACTGTCACTGATACAAAAAAGGGTGACCCACTACAACCCACTACAATAGCGATGTTCGGCAATCAATAGATTTAGACATTTAGTCATGCTTTATTTTATTAGGTGTCAAAGCGTTTTTTTATTGTAAATATGTAATACATACCATATTAAATTATATGATTTGTGACACATGACACTGGAAATGTCATTTCACTGACTCGAATTAAAAATCGAACTTTAGTTGGCAGTTATATAGAGAGACGACATAAATTTTTACGATATATCTGAGGCCAGCTTCTATTTGACGACTCTTTGAATACAGAGAAAAAAAGACCCCTGCTAGTTTTCATTCTGGTTTTTCCAACATAAATAATTACAATGTATTTAAGGTCTCCCGCCGTACTCTTGTGAACTAATAAATAAATAAATATTTGTTACACTTACACCAATTAGCCTAGCCCAAACTAAGCTCTGTAAGGCTTGTGCTATGGGATCTAGGGTAACGGATAGACATACATATATTATACATATATAAATATGTTGTTGATATATGACTAAGGTACAAATGCTCGCATTCATCACACAAACATCTGCCCCCACCGGGACTCGAACCCGGGACCTCAGAGATGGCGACACCTTGAAACCGGTGTACTATCCACTCGACTATGGAGGTCGCCAAAAAATAATGGCGTAGCATCCTTGACATGCATAAGTCTATGATATTTGAAGAATACATTTTTGATTTTGATTTTTATAGTGGTTTAAGTAAACCCCCAAAAGTTCACAGGAGGCTCGATGAGGGTCGATGTTGGGCGCGAAAAAATGGGGGAACGCAATATATTATAATTTTTTTCTTGCAAAACTTGCATAATACATATTCCATATTCAGTACAACGCGACCAGATTTGTGAACTTATATTAGATCTAATCTTTTTTTAGAGATCTAGTAATTGGAAGTAATGTAAAGAATTTGGAAGCCTCTGTATTAGACAAAGTGTATGTAATATATTTAACTTTTATCGAAATTCAGACCACCTGATCAATAATCAAACTCAAGACGATGGACGGTCCAGTCATTACTTACTCTATTAACGTAATCATATTATATAAATAACACAGATTTTACAAAATGTCGGCAAGATGTGTGATTAATAATCTCATTAGTGCTGGAAATCTCATAATGAAACTAACGCTATTTCAGCAGTCGTGTCGTCGTGTTCAATGACTCATGGCAAGATGTACATCTAATTACAAAATAAATGTACTACCTAGGTAACCGGAACATGAAATACTTTCAGCATGATTTGTACCGTTCTCGACTAATAAACTAAGACGAATGTGACAGAATTACATCCTGAATTAAATTTGATTCTGATGTTGGCTTATGTCTAATATTCACAGATACAAAATTGTTGCTATATATTAGATTAAATATAAATTAAAAATATGACATTATTATTTCACCAAATCCTAATTTCACCAAACTTAAACTAATCGTCTGTTGTGTAATGGCTTGTTAAAATTAACAGAGTTGTTAAGTTATTCTAGATCCTACATTGTAAAATTAACAAGCCATTACTAAATCAACCGTTAACTGAATGAATTGCGAAACGTTCATTCAATTTGTAATACAACCAAATAATAGTGTCGTCGTGCATCACTCTTACTATACGGAAATGCGTCTAATTTCTACTGGTCGTATAATGTGTCAAGTAGCAATACAATGTGAACAAATTAAATTGTCGTTCTCTCTATTAGTTTCTAAAGCAAGCGCTTAATATTTGGTTTTGCCAGGTTATTTCTCTACTGTTTGTGTAGGTCATGGAATTATAAAAAAAATATTATTATTATTATTATTTATTAAATAATTCCATGGTGTATGTATTTGATTGACGTTTCGTGGTGTTTTCGTTCGTGGTCGGTATTTTCTTTGATTTGTAAAATACCTAGGTAGTGATTTTACTTAGCTTTTTATCTTTCTTTTTAAAATAAAAAAATGTCGAAGAAAACGAGAGGTCCAAATTTATCAAACACTTTAAAAATCCTCGGACGTCGTACTATGCTGTCTAAAGTATCTAAATTTGTTAAAAAATCTTCGTCATCCATAATAAAATTGTACGCCGTATCCATCTTGACAGTAAAATAATCGTCTGTTACAGATTAACGAACCACTAGAGCAGTCATTAAATTTAACAGTCCATCAAGCTAACTAATCTCTTGTTTGCACATGGTGGGACACTTGCTAACTCCAACAAGCTGTTAACGGTTTAACAAGACGTTATTTTAACAAACAGAGTATGGTGAAATTAGGTCTTAAACAAAAGCCTAAAAAAATCCTGTATTGTTTCCAGCTGTTTTTATACTTCAATAGCATGATGGTGTCAGTCTACGAGGAGCGGTATAATTACGACTGGAACCTGTTCATCTCGGACCTCGGCGGGAGTGTGGTGAGTCAGTGTTGCCACTGTGTCGATTGGAACCTGTTCATTTCAGACCTCGGCGGGAATACGGTGAGTCAGTGCTGCAACTGGAACCTGTTCATCGTAGATCTCGGCGGGAGTGTGGTGAGTAAGTGTTCCAACTGTGTCGACTGGAACCCGTTCATCTCAGACCTCGGCGGGAGAGTGGTCAGTCAGTGTTGCGTCTGTGCGGGGAGTGTGATGAGTCAGTGTTTTGACTGTGTCGACTGGAATTTGTCTTGGATCTTGGCGGGAATGTGGTGAGCCAATGGTCGCGGAGCTCAGCTCTCAGATCAAAACAATTCACATAAGACTAAACTAAAAATCTACAATGTTTTTCAATATAACTTCTCCAGCATTAGGATCAAGTAAATTATCGAATCAAAAACATTATACAAACTCGTATATTTTCAAATAAAACACACATTTATGGCATTTTCACGAAGAGGTTGGCAGAGATCACTGTTTTCCAATTGCTAGGATTTAAACTAGGTGGCTTGAGTTTAATTAATGTAATTAATTAATTTATACACACTTTTAAGGATAATCTCAACCTAGATTTTCCTCAGGATATCTTTCTTCTATTTGATTCAGATAAATTCTTTTAGATATAGCAAAGGCTAAACCCTTTAAGCGGTTCCTTCTTTATTCCAGGGCTTCCTTTTAGGACTCTCCGTCATCGGCCTTATGTCAATCGTCGGCAAGATCTGGGCCACCTTCATCAAGCCTTATAAGAAACAAGCACAGGTGGAACAGAATGAGAAAGAAAATCCTTTTAACACTGAAAAATGCAACCAGGGAATCGAAGCCTGTCACAAGATAAAATTCAACATAAGTTATCATTAGATTGTATAATTATCTCTTAGAAATTTATCCCAGCCATTTTACTATTCAGTGTTATGTCTTTTATACCTATATGTTACAATTTCGTATGAATATTCATTTGTTTTGGCTTAAATCGATTGTGAGGTTGAAGTTCCAGAGCCTGTAGACAAAGCTTTCGTTTCGTTAGAACGAAATATATGGAAATGGTTCTATGGATCGGAATTACTTATCAAAAATTTATTCTTCAAATAGGATTACAATCATCTTTTGCACGTTAAAAAACCAGCAAGAAAATCAGCAAGGGCAATTTTTTTCTCTCGGTATTTTTATAGTTGTCAATGAGAAGCTGGTTTTAGACAGATAGGCTGAACTCAACTTTCTTTAGACGTTTAAACCAGTTCACAATCTTATATATAAAAATGAATCGCATAATGTGTTGGTAAGCGCATAATTCAACAACGCCTGGACCAATTTGGCCAATTCTTTATTAAAATATTCGTAGTTCAAGGATGGTTTTTAAGGGAAAAATTCGAATAATTATCGGAAATACTCTAAAAACAGCCCTTTTATTTTCCCATGCAAACGTTTTCTAACTAAAACGTACAGTCGAATTGAGCTTTATTGTTATTGTATAAAGTTCATATTGCAAGCACTCACTGTTGTCTAAGCAATGAAGGTGTGTTCCTAATATCAAAGAGTCAATTTGCACTTTATTAACGCTACATATAGTTGAAATTCAATCATATCTATCAAAACAGTGTGCGTGCGTGCGTTGGAGCACAGAATACATCGTTGGAGGATTTAATGTCACGTTCCAAAATTGAATAGCCACAAAATGTAATAGGTCATTTAGACTTTTTTTGCGATTTGGTTGGCTATGCGACATTATCTATAAAATAATTAGGAACAAAAAACTGCCACTGTACAAATCTTTTTGACAGGACGAAGTCTGTCGGGTCCGCTAGTATATCTATAAAGGCTACAGTTTCATTGTGTTATTTATTATTGTCAAAATATTTCTTAATGCAACTATTGAGTCATTGAAATTAAACGCAACTATTGTTATCATGTTATTTCCATATATTGTCGTTAGTTACCGAAACGATTTCAATAACAATCCGAACATCAATGGTACTTTGTCTACGGGTCCTATTTTGGTTTCAGCTGAATAATCTGTTTCGTTCAGTCACTAATAATAATAAAAAATTCAGCAAACCTAGCCGTTACAGAAACACTGTCCTTCAGTAATGTCCTAAAGCATATCTTAAAAACTAACCGTAAATTAAGCGGGTTAAGGTGTGTTGTCAAATAACCTCAAGTAAGGGGATTGATAATGTGACAATTAACATAGGCAATATAATTTATATAACAAGAAAGCATTAGTTATGATATTTTTAAAAACATATACGAGGAACATAGACGACCTCCATAGTCGAGTGGATAATACACCGGTTTCAAGGTGTCGCCATCTCTGAGGTCCCAGGTTCAAATCCCGGTGGGGGCAGATGTTTGTGTGATGAATGCGAGCATTTGTACCTTAGTCATGGTTGTTGATATATATTTCAATAAAAATTATTTATATATGTATAATATATGTATGTCTATCCGTTACCCTAGATCCCATTGCACAAGCCTTATAGAGCTTAGTTTGGGCTAGGCTAATTGGTGTAAGTGACCCAAATATTTATTTATATTTATATAGATATTAAATTAAGTAACACATAATTATCCGAATAAGTAAGCATACTATATAATAATAATATACTAACATACTATAGGATTATGATATGGTTGTTTCGAATTTTCAAACAAACGTAAGTTTGAATCATCTTAAGAGAAAAGCGCCATTTATTATGCCAACAAATCAACGTTATTATCTATATCTATACTAATATTATAAAGAAGTAAAGTTTGTATGTTTGTTAAATTGTAAGGGGGTAATCTCGGGATTTACTGAATCGATTTTAAAAATTCTTTCACCAATAGAAAGCCACATTATTGTTGAGTGTCATAGGTTATATAAAAAATCGAAAAATAAAACGTGGTGGTCCGTTTTGCAAAATGAATCGGAGAAAAACCTTCGGGTTTGATTCGGTTCGCGTTCGTGCTCCGTTCTGGTATTATTAATATTATGTCCAACGAAGTGGGCACAGGTCAGCTAGTTATTTATATTCAGCTGTCAGGAAATCATACACAGAAAGATTTTATTTTTCAATAGTTAGTGTATATAAAAAGAACACATGTAATGGAATTGAAAGCTTCCTAATAATATTAATATAAACCAAAATTACGCAGATCATGTTTCAAGGTCGAGGTAATAGTAAATAGCGCATCAAAACACCAATTAGTGACTCCTCATTTCAATTAAGATCATAATTATCTCAGATTCTATCTATTTACGTTCGAATCTCTTGGCATTAACTACAGAAATGCATTCATGTATAGCGTACACATTGCTTTGGCTTAGCGTTGAGCGGAAGCGATAGAGGAGGCGGATATCGGAATCAAAGCAATTATAATTATTTCACTATCGCAATATTAACTAGCACAGTTAAATCCTTAGAAATGACAATTCAGTCTTATTGTTAAGCATACGTTAACAAAGACAAAGGCTTTTGCTTTCTAAGCTGTAAGCTTCATTCTTTGAATTTTCAGAAACGTCTCTATAATGATCTAATAGAATAAAATACTAGATTTATTAGTTCAGTAAAATATATTTCTTAGTATTGTATCTTCATTTATTTGTTCACATTGGAATGTTCACATTTGTTCACATATGGAAGGGTTTCATAATACTTTTTTTGACTGAAAAATATTTTTTTATTAATTATGAATTTCATTACTTAAGCTCGAAGCTGACCTTGGCAAATTTGTTAGTTCAATAAGTTGAGCTAATTTCGGTCGTCTCATTTGCGATCGCCGATTTCCTTACAACATTTTCCATCTGTATGGATAAATAAGAATTTCAGTATAAAATCGAATATATTAAGGACATTATATCGTATAAATATAAAAATAATGCGGGTTTGAAGAAATTTGTAGAGGAAACATTTTATGCAAAGTTATGTAAATAAGAGATAAATTGTATTGATCAAAGAGACGATTTCAACTGTTGTTTAAGAAATCAAAGTTCTTCTTGAAAATCCGTTTATATACAAAAGTATAATGTTAAAAGATGAATTTGTGAGATATTCTTGACAAATTACAACTACAATAACTAACATTTTTGCTGATGAGACATTGTATACCATGAGCCTAAGCTTACATTATAAACACGTTCAAAGAACGCTCTGACTATACCGTACAAGTAAGCGCCATGCATCGCGTTCCCGTCAATATAAGCCAGTAGGGTCTCTAGGACCAAAGGCTCAGGCTGAGTTTAGTCGGTAGGTCTGTTGGGTCGAGCCGCCTCGATTCACCAGGAGTCCGACATAATCAACGCATCCCTGCTTGCCTGTTGCGTTGGTATCCATGAGGATTCTCAGCATCCTCTCCTGAGGAAAAAGAAAAAAAAAAGCATCGCGTTCCTAAATGATTCCTGGAATTAAAATGTATTCTTTTAATAGCAACATTTCTTTTAACAGGTAAGCAAGATTAATTTTAAAGTTCACCTTTTTAAATAAAATTTGTAATTTACATAAAAAAGAACTCGGATTTTTAATGGTTTCGGTATTTTCGTGGTCTTTTCTAGAGCCGATTCAAAATTTTTTGTAGATTACTTCTCAATTTTATAAAGATGTCAGAATAAAAAATATTTTTTGTTACTACATAGTTGTATTTTAATTCGCATCGCTTATGCGTTGTGGGTACACCCAACAAGATATACATGTCGATAGCCTAAATATCATCAGCCCGTTCAGCCGACAATAACAATCAATCTCTAGTCGCGAAACTAGACTATTAAGGGGACTACATCGTTTAAGTCTCCAAAAATACAGGGGGCTTGAAGAAGTTTCAAGAACAATTCTTACGTTATATAAATAGTAGATTGTTAACCGAGGGTGGAAAGAATCAACTCCCGAGGTATTTAGACTATAGTCCGAGAAGGAATTGATTCTTTTACCCGTGCTAAACACTCTACTTTTCACTTCGAATATATGAGGAAAAATAAAACATTGGTTGTTTATTTAATCTATTTATTGATAATATATGATAATATCAGTAGACCAGAATCAGTAGGCAGAACACAATTTGCCTCGTCTTTAATTGAATCTGGTGTCAATATTTCGGAATCGCTTGAACTCATTTTTGAAATTAAAATCTTAACTAGTATAAGAGAGATTTGAATGTTTTCAAATTCCGTCACAGATATATATATAATAAATTCACATCCCGCCAATTTATGCCGACTGTTTAAATTTTAAATATGGAACTCACCGCGTGTTTGTTGCGGCTTATTCCGCTGGAAGTAGTTTGCGCTAAGTTCACACTGTCTGTTTAGAAACTCACATGGCCGCTGCATTTTTTTTTATAATTCACAGCTGACAGTTCGTAGCTGACATTCGTAGTTCTATTTTTAAAGTTCATTCCGGCCCTTGGGTGGGAAGTAAATTGTATGAGTTTTTCCCTCCCTATGTCGGGAAGCAGCATTTTCCACCCAATAATCAGATCAAAACAACATAACTTTCCGAGTATGAGAAATGAAATAGTAGATTGTTAACCAAGGGTGGAAAGAATCAATTCCCGAGGTATTTAAACTATTTAGGTATTTAGGCTATAGTCCGAGAAGGAATTGATTCTTTTACTCGTGTTAAACACTCTACTTTTCACTTCGAATATATGAGGAAAATAAAACATTGGTTGTTTATTTAATCTATTTATTGATAGTATATGATAATATCAGTAGACCATCAGTAGGCAGAACACAATTTGCCTCGTCTTTAATTGAATCTGGTGTCAATATTTCGGAATCGCTTGAACTCATTTTTGAAATTAAAATCTTAACTAGTATAAGAGAGATTTGAATGTTTTCAAATTCCGTCACAGATATATATATAATAAATTCACATCCCGCCAATTTATGTCGACTGTTTAAATTTTAAATATGGAACTCACCGCGTGTTTGTTGCGGCTTATTCCGCTGGAAGTAGTTTGCGCTAAGTTCACACTGTCTGTT
The DNA here is from genome assembly GCA_036419045.1 of Scirpophaga incertulas. Taxonomy (NCBI): domain Eukaryota; kingdom Metazoa; phylum Arthropoda; class Insecta; order Lepidoptera; family Crambidae; genus Scirpophaga; species Scirpophaga incertulas. The sequence continues at coordinate 3,650,355 of CM071641.1, read as the reverse complement.
TAGAAACTCACATGGCCGCTGCATTTTTTTTTATAATTCACAGCTGACAGTTCGTAGCTGACATTCGTAGTTCTATTTTTAAAGTTCATTCCGGCCCTTGGGTGGGAAGTAAATTGTATGAGTTTTTCCCTCCCTATGTCGGGAAGCATCATTTTCCACCCAATAATCAGATCAAAACAACACAACTTTCCGAGTATGAGAAATGAAAAATATATTTCACTATAAGTTAATTGTATAGTTTAATGTTATAACAAATTAAATGTACAAGATGTAAAACAATGTTTAAAAGCAACATATACAACAACAAATTCTATATGAAACGGCTTTTTTACTTACGGCTTAATAAATCTGTAGATAGGTCAAGTCTGTACATGAATATATATTTATAAAATAACTAACAGGGGGTGATTAGGGATCGATACTGGTGCTGGTGGTAAAATGCAATCAGCAAAATTTTTGTCTGTCTGTACAACCGTTATAGAAACAAAAACTACTCGACGGATTTTAACGAAACTTGGTACAATTATTTTTCATACTCCTGAGTGTGTGCAACCTTAATTGTTAAAGCTACACAGAAATCATGTATGACGGAAATGTTCTCATTAAAATTTTATGAAAAATGTCCCACGACAGCATATGTCTATCTTTTATGGTTGACTCACAATAACATGTGTAATTGAAAATGGTACCTAAAATTACGATTCCACGCGGTTCGTCCGCGTCTTAGGCACAGCTAGTTCCTTTAAATAATAAAAACCTTCAAAGAATTAAAACGCGTAGTTTCCAGTATTAAGGAAATGCTGTGAAGTCATCGAGTGATGTTTTTTTGTATACATTTATGTTAGGTAATTTAATCCAGTCTTTGTTAGATTGACAAACTAATATGCTATTTTTTATCAGATTATTTTAGATTAAGAATTCGTAAGTTTCAAAAATATGGTGATATTTTCCCCCCTATCTTTATACTTTCTTATGAGTTCATTTAGAAACAGATCTCACATGCACATACGTCCAAAACGGAACAAAAATTTGACGGTCATACAAAATATTTGTCCCGTACAGGAATCGAACACGCAAACCCATACACATATCACATAATAGCATGGTGGAATGGCGCGACCGCTGTATCAATCGTGACATCAAAATATTGTAAACTACTTCGTAATCTGGTACCAACTAATTCCTTGGTTCTTGGTACTTGTACTAATTCAATTACTTTGATTTCGTTTGATTTGATTACTTTGATATCATTGGAAAGTCGACGTACGGAGAGGGAATTTTTATTCTTATTTAAATTAATAAACAATTATTTGGATTCTCCATTTTTGCTAAGTCAAGTTTCATTTAAATGCCCTCGACTGAACTGTAGGAGTATGTCGTTGCTTCACCTCCCACTCAGACGAACAAATTATTCTATGAACACTGTCTTTGATCGTTCATGTTCTTTAATAACAATAGCTTTGGGTCTGTCGATTTTTTGTTAAATATTGATAAGTTCAAGAGTTAATTCGTGTTATTATCCGTGACCCATAGCGCTTGTTGCTTTAAATACTATTTTATTCCTTGAAATGTTCAGCGATCTACTTTAAACATGTTGTAGTAACTAAGAAGAAACTACACTGGTGTTTGATAATTAATTTTATGTATAGCTTTTAAAGTAAAATGTTTACTTATTACTAGAGATCGGATAATCGGATGCATATTTACCTAAAGTTAGTTTAAGACAAAGTATGGAAACGGCTTTTTATTGTTTTGTTAAATAAAATTTTTCACCATTTCTGTTTTTTTATTCAATTATTTAATTGATTATTGTTTTAGTCAAACTAGCTCACTACTTTCATATAACACTCTTCATGTAATAAATCGTACATTCATAAATCGCACGGGGAACTGAAACTAAACTTCATGTAAATACATATGCATAGTTGTATAAATGAACCCGGAGTCTCGGTCTTTTGAAAATAAATACCACGTGCTAATTTAGTAATTTTCAAACAATATCACTACGTTAAATTTGCAGTCTCGTATTTTCCCGGGATATTTATTTAACAAAATGTATTTTAAAAAGCCGCTTCCATAATTTGTGACCCAAAAATTAACTTTAGGTAAATATGCATCCGATTATCCGATCTCTACTTATTACTTTTCCTAAATATATATAAATTAAATTTAAATTAAACTGACAACAGTAACTCTTTGTGACATAACCAGAAATCTTGTGATTTATGTCAAAAAGAGAACCTAAACTATAAGTCTTATACTTACGTCGAGCAATTCTTTGTAAAATGTATAGAAAAATTGTAATTTTATTATAATGACGCCTACACAATGACATCGCACAGACGTATCGTTACCTAATTCAGAACACTGACCTATATTTAGCTGGACTGGGGAAGGACATAAAGCTTTGCCCAGATCAGTGATTACGTCTTGATGCCGTCAATGATCGCTCCGTCTCTGTCTTGACGCCACTGAAAGACAAAGAGGCACAATGTTCTCTGAAACGCTCAATAATATATTTTCTGGGATATTAATAGAGTATTTATTGGGATGCATCCGACTTTGTACATTTTAATAATTGAAAAATAGTCCAATGCTTCACGTGGCGATTTTTGGTTAGATTATGTAATTTTTCTAAAGAGATATGATTGGAAATCTTTATTAAACATAGCAAGACTATTCAAAACTGGTTTCACATTTTCTTCTTTCTCTTGCGCTGTTCCCAATTTTATTTGGGGTGTCCGTAATATGTCTTTCTCTCCACTCTCCTCTATCACTTGCTATTTCGATACTACTTGACCTAGTACCTTGTAGTAACCCTATAAAACTGGAGTTTCATATAATTAATAAAAAAAACCGGCCAAGTGCGAGTCGGACTCGCGCACCGAGGGTTCCGTACAAACCTGCAAGGTTTACAATGTTCGTCTTAGAATTTTTTTTTCACGGGTTAAAGGCAATTAGATCTAAGTATTTGATATGAATTTCAACTTGATAGCTCTACGCGTTCATGAGGAAAAAAGTAATAAGTTTATATTGATTAAAAAATATATATTTTATAATGTAACTAAAAATTTAAGGTTTTCGGAATTTCAACGGAAAAACGTTGCTCCATGCCAAATTTCAAGATTCTAGGTCGACTGGAAGTACCCTTTAGGTTTTGATTCCCTTGCGAGTTCTTGCGAGTTTCAAAATATGCAGCTTAAATTGCTGTTTCTTTTGATTGCGTTGACATAGAAGTTTGATTTTGTTACAGCTTAAAGGTATTATAGACCTGAGTATTTGGTATGAATTTCAATTTAATACCTCTACGCGTTTATGAGGAAATGGGTAGTAAGTATAAAAATTATTAAAAAAATATATATTATGTGATGTAAGTAACTAAAAATTTATGGATTTCGTAATTTTTCCTTTATCTATGCTATAAGACGTTGCTTCGTACCAAATTTCAAGATTCTGAGTTCACGGGAAGCACCCTGTAGGTTTTGATTCCCTTGGAAGTGTCGAAAATTTGCGGCATAAACGGCTGTATCTTTTGTAACACTTTTTTTCACTGATTTTAAGTACTATTAAAGACACTTTTTTTTTTTATTCATATTGATTAAATTCACATTTACAATTGTATCTTGCATTGGTTATGTTTTCGTCGAATTGTTACTTTGACATTGACAGTTCTATAGTGTGGGCCGCTTATCATGATCCTAACACCATTATCTATGGGCAAATTAGGCAACCAAATCTAGCCAAGCGTCGTCTACAAAGATAGGTTCTTTATCAATAATACTGAAACATCACTCCGGAATTCATAGATTAAAAACAGTTTCGTAGATTAATAACTGCCCACAGATTATATACCGGATACTAATTAACAACAAATTATTTGCACTGCCGGTTACAAAAATATAATTTAGGATTAAACTTAAATTTAGGAAGATCAATTCTTCCTTTCCTTTATTTGTGGCGGATCGACATAGTTTCCACATCATCCTAGTTCCATTTAATAACAAACATCACATACTATACATCGTCTATATAGTCTTTGCCTCATCGGTGGTAAGCCATCTGTAACGGTATACTAATCTGTGACTTGGAGATCTGAAATCTGGGAATTGGGAATCGATCTATTGTAAAAATCTCACGCATATTTCGGTATATAACTACGTATATAAGTTACTGAAAGTGGTGTCAGGATCACAAATTTCAGGAGTATTTTATTTCCCATAAAATTATCCATATCTCTTGGAACCAACATAATTTAACCTAGTTGCCACCGGCACTTAGGAAAAAATAATAAACTAAAATATTTACATATTGAAAGCCCGATAAAAAGGTCAGTAATAGTTGCATTTATCTCTTTAATTCTTTAATCTCTTTAATTTCAATTTGTTCCCAATAGTAATGATTTTCACAAATAATTATTGATATTTGTTTTGAGCGGGTAGGCTTAACCACCCATACCAAATCATGCTGAAATTAGTTGTTCAGTTGCTAATCTCATGTATTTGAGGTAATTGGTGTTTGTATTTAATCATAATAATATAAATAATGTAAATTCTTGTTCTTTTAAAATGTAAATGTACCATAATTTGATGAATGTTCAATAGATCATGTTTGATATTTTTCTTTGTAACCTAGTTGTCAGATTTAATTGTATGAAGAACAATAATGTATATGGGTTCCTTCTGAACCGCATAGACCACCCACAGTGAGTCCATGACTATGATAATGTAGCATTTTATGATATGTAACAGGGCAAAAAGGTACCGGGAGGTATTTATACCTGAAAGGCCCGGCCCTACAAACTTATGTAAGAAAAACATACCTATATAAATTACAATATCCTTGAAGAAAATTATATAAACCTGAAGAAGAATAATTGCAATTTATTAAAAGAAGAGTTAAAATCGAGTGTCTGGACCCAGTCTCAAGGAAGGTATTCAGTACTAACCACCGGGGATGGGAATCTAGCTTAAGAATTCACGTTTTAGATTTAGAATTACCATTTAATTATAATTTTATTTCAAGACCCTGATCAACCATTGTTGCTAAATATCCTTGCCGAGATTGATCAAACAGCACCAGAACCAACCTGCCCTTGTGTCTACTCATTAAAATTTGTTATGTTAAGTACACAATAAAGTTATTTATTTTAATTGGTTATTTTAATTTTTTAATTTAGTTGTTATAAAAAATAAATATACATGTAAAGTGTTAAAGTTGATAATTAAATCAGTAATTTTGTTATTCTGTATTATTTGTGTTTTCTTTATAACTTTAGTTGGTGAGTAGGAGAAATATTACATTACATTTGGCGCCCGAACAGGGACATCTTTGTAGACGACGCTTGGCTAGATTTGGTTGCCTAATTTGCCCATAGATAATGGTGTTAGGATCATGATAAGCGGCCCACACTATAGAACTGTCAATGTCAAAGTAACAATTCGACGTAAACATAACCAATGCAAGATACAATTGTAAATGTGAATTTAATCAATATGAATAAAAAAAAAAAGTGTCTTTAATAGTACTTAAAATCAGTGAAAAAAAAGTGTTACACTTTTGATTGCGTTGGCTTAGAAGTTTGATTTTTTCACAGCTTCAAGGGACAGTAGACCTGAGTAATTGATATAAATTAGCTTAAATCAGCTTCATACCGCCACGCGTTCCTGAGAAAAAGGGTCTTGACAGACGGACGGACGGACGGACAGACGGACAACAAAGTGATCCTATAAGGGTTCCGATTTTTCCTTTTGAGGTACGGAACCCTAAAAATAAATATTTTGTTTTAAACTATATTATCATAACATGTATTTCAAAAAAGAAATTACGATATACATTTAAAATGAATTATCTTTCTTTTTAGTTCAAAAATTCTCTTTTTCAGTTGTTGAAAGAATTATCACTAAAACATTACAAGAAATAAGAAATACATTTCTTGATGGACCACACAACCGATACGAACAACAACAACACAACAAAACAATACAGCAAAGATATGTACCGCTGCATGATACCATAACTGTGGCAAGCTCAGTATAATGAGCTGCACTGGTACTCTGCTTGCCAGTTTCTCGTCAATAAAGCCAGTAGGGTCAATAGGACCAAAGGCTAGGCTGAGTTTAGTCGGTAAGAGGTCTGTGTAGTCGAGCCGTCTCGACAGTACCAGGAGTCCGACATAATCAACGCATCCCTGCTTGCCTGTTGCGTTGGTATCCAAGATGGATTCTCAGCCTCCTCTCCTGAGGAAAAAAAAAATCTGCTTGCCACAGTAGTGACATCAGGCACGAAAACAACTCAACAAGAAAACAACAAAGACAATATGGACCGTAGTACAAACCCACCAATAACACAAAATGACAAACACAGTATTAAAAAGACAAGTAAATACATAATATCAGTCCAACCCTTGCAACTGCAACTAATGCAAGTGTGTAAATTATCGCATCACTACGAGTACATAGTACTCGTATAAAACAAAGTCGCTATCCGCCGTCAGTCTGTCCCTATGCATGCTTCGATCTTTAAAACTACGCAACGGATTTTGATGACGTTTGTTTTCAATAGATAGAGTGATTCTTAAGTAATGTTTATATGTATAACTAGAGGACCCGACAGACTTCGTCCTGTCAAAAAGATTTGTACAGTGGCAGTTTTTTGTTCCTAATTATTTTATAGATAATGTCGCATAGCCAACCAAATCGCAAAAAAAGTCTAAATGACCTATTACATTTTGTGGCTATTCAATTTTGGAACGTGATATTAATCCTCCAACGATGTATTCTGTGCTCCAACGCACGCACGCACACTGTTTTGATAGATATGATTGAATTTCAACTATATGTAGCGTTAATAAAGCGCAAATTGACTCTTTCATGTTAGGAACACACCTACATTGCTTAGACAACAGTGAGTGCTTGCAATATGAACTTTATACAATAACAGTAAAGCTCAATTCGACTGTACGTTTTAGTTAGAAAACGTTTGCATGGGAAAATAAAAGGGCTGTTTTTAGGGTATTTCCGATAATTATTCGAATTTTCCTCATTGTAAAAACCCTCCTTGAACTTCAACGAACATTAACAAAAAAGAATTGGCCAAATTGGTCCAGGCGTTGTTGAGTTATGAGCTTACCAACACATTTTGCGATTCATTTTTATATATAAGATACATGCATAATATAGTAGAGAAACACTGATAAATGTAGAGGTTTCTAATGTGATGTCGTAAATAAGCACGTTTTATTGCGCTTATATTGCAAAAACGCTGGCTGAACTCTACGAGATAAACCAAAATAATGTACTACAGTATTGTCCGCCTTAAAAAGTTCAACAAAAAGTCCGCGATGGTATATGTCTATCTCTTAGGGATAACCCACCATAACCATTTTTTATCCTTTACTAGAAAATGGTTATTTACGAAGTGATTTTTAACAATACAACATTAATCCTTATCCAATTAAGTAGTTAAATAAATTGTGCATTTATTATAGATCAATATGCTTTTTACAGCATGTAATTTAAGTGAATATTTCCGAAGATATTACAAATTTAAAACTAAGCAAAACATGTTTGTATTGTCTAACTAGCGGTCCCGACAGACTTCGTCCTGTCAAAAAAAATGTAGTGGCAGTTTTTTGTTCCTACTTATTTTATAGATAATATCGCTTAGCCAATCAAATTGCAAAAAAGGTCCAAATGAACTATTACATTTTGTGACTATTCAAGTTTGGAACGTGATATTAAATCTTCCAACGATGTATTCTGTGCTCCAACGCACACACGCACACTATTTTGACAGATATGATTGAATTTAAACTTTATATATAAATCAAATCGACTCGTTGATGTTAGGAAGACATCTACATTGCTTAGACAACAGTGAGTGCTTGCAATATGAACTTTATGTAATAACAATGAAGCTCAAATTGACTGTACATTTTAGTTAGAGAACGTTTGTATGGGAATGAAGGGCTATTTTAGGATTTTTTTGATAATTATTCGAATTTTTCTCGCATTAAAAACCATCCTTGAACTTCAACGAACATTTTAAAAAAATAATTGGCCTAATTGGTCCAGGCGTTGCTGAGTTATGCGCTTACCAACACATTTTGCGATTCATTTTTATATATAAGATGACAAAAAGCTGTGAAAGTTGTGTAAACGGTCATTTTGTAATAAGGTATATTTACATAAGCACTGCACCTGTGCGAAGCTGGGGCGGGTCGCTAGTAAATACTAATCCTGACTAGACGAAGTTGTGGGCATCAGCTAGTATAAAAATATATTTTTTAAAGTATGATATAATAAAAGGAGATAAAAATTATACAGATAAATGTTGAGCGATGAGAATATATTACTTCACCAATTACTATTGGACAGCGGACGCGCTCCCGCAAGTTTCTTACTGAACACTGCACAGGATATCTTTAATTAGAATTTCTCAAATTACAACTGATTGACTGAAGGATTGTGATCTTAACAGGCGAGCTTCTGAAACATTGTTTTGTACCTGGATGTCTATGGAATATATATAAAATTGTTGTTGGCTTTTTTAAATCTCAACTTATGTCTGTATGTTTATAAATATACATATGTATATAGGTGAGTGTATGTGTATTCATGACACTGCAATAAAAAATAGAGTTTTATTATATTAGCTGTAAAATTATTTGTACAACCCAGACGTTTTCCGTGTCCCGACACAGTTTCCTAAAATAGACTTCTGAGTAATTGCAAGGGCTAAGATAATGGGTACGCTCGCACCAAATTAGCTTGGATTTGTACATTCCTGGCGCTGTAAAAATAGAAGTGTGACTGTACAAAATGGAAGCCAACTGGAGAGTCTCCAGCGTATTTACCTCAGCATACTCATTCATAAACAATGTCTATAGTAAATGATCAATGATAAATGTAATGAGTTTCATTTATCGGAAGGGTTTCGCCAGAATTACAGCGCTTCGAGCTATGTGGAGCACTATACACAAGCGCGACTTGTTTGTTGCCGAGGCACATAACATGGAAAATAAAATATGTCTGTAATAATTGTATTTGTGTGTCATGGTGTAACGGTGCTATTTTTCTAAAACTAAATACTTAAAACTAAATAAAAAAATAAACTCAGCAAGCAAACTGTTACATTGCTTGGAACGAACGAGTTTGGTATGCACGGCTCTCGGTCCGACCAGCCGTTCAATTCACTCCATCCATTTTTGATCTGTGATCAATCTGAGACGATTCATTCGGGCAGACACTAACTTACGTTGAGTATATACCCTACTTATGTAACGCTAATAAAATTTCATTAATCTTATCAAATATTTACATATTTGTTTATTATTTTGTGAGTGCATTTTCCCCGAAATCGGTGTCCACTTCTCCGGTACCGGATATCTTAGTGGCTTCCCACTGTCTACTGAATCAATCATCCTGACAATATCTTAGAGGCTGCCTACTACCTATTGCGCTTTCAGAAGACTACGGCTGACCGACGAGCTAAGGGCTTGTTGATATTTATAGAGAATACAACTTACACTAGCGGTTGTGAATACTAGCTAGACCCACACCTTTTACTGTTCTATTTTGTGATTGTCATAACCTAGTCTTGTATTTATTCTATTCTATTTTTAATTAATATACTGATTATTTCATTTCTATTTGTATTTATTTTTATTAGCTATAAACGAGCAGAAGTGTTACTGGTTGCTAATAAAGTTACGTCTATGTCTAATGACAATTTATATTTATGGGTTAAGTAAATTCTATCTATTACCTATTTTAAAATTAACGCAATTCAACTTACTCGAAGCTATTCTTCTGTCTAGTTTTAAAGACCTGGAGATTCTACGAAGCCACGAAACACTTCCAGGTAAACCCTCACCGACGTAAATCCATATTGTCTGCAAGGTTTAAATATCCAATTAAGATCTCGCATTATGAAAAGGTAAAAAGCAAAAGAGGTTAAACAGCGCAGCAGGTTTTACAGTTTTCCATTTGCTACGATTCAAACATACTTACTTCCCTAGCTTCTTTGAATTTCATGAAAATTTCAGGCACGCTCGTCGGTTACGGGTACTCTTGACCAGCGCAGCAAGTTCATCTAAAAATCTTCCGATTTTAGAGGTCCCTGCTCTGTATAAAACTGAACCTTAAAAGATTGCTTCGTTGTCTATCTGTTCATCTGTTAAGACTCTTTTTTACAGGAACGCGTAAAGTTATCAACAATTTATAATTATATACGTCACGCTACAATAAGCTACTCGAAATACAAATCCTGCGCAGATGAAGTTGCGCATACCAACTTATAAAACATATTTATACTCTGAGAGAGTTATACAACTTTCGTTCGATGTAATCAGACGTTTTGCTCTTTAAAATCGGACGCGACTAAGCTTGTAGAAAGAGTATTTAATCATAAAATAATATATGTGTAATTTATGTGAATGGATTACGAAGTCTCGCCCACCAGCTCAGCTCTATTAATCGTCCTATGACATGTGTCGTCTCCTTGGCAATTGGTTTGGAAATACTTATGGCAAATAAATTACTTCAGTGCTATTTGAAGAGGTAGAATTTGCACTAAATGTATACTGTAAATATTTCCAATAGATTTTCACTCGCGTCTTCTATCGTCTTTTATCGGATTTTTTTTTCATAATTACAGATATATTTACTCCCTTCAGCCAGTTACGTGGCTGGTTACAAGAACACACACATAGGCAAGCCGAAAGCTGGTGGACCTCAGCGCCTGGCAATCCAAAGAGGCTATGCCAAACCTGAGCAACAGACTAACAAAGCGTTTATTGCGACTGAACAAAAAGAACCTAAGAACAGTAGTAGGAACCATTACGGGTCACTGCTCGCTTAACAAACACCTATACTCTCTAGGTATAACCGATAGCCCTCTGTGCAGGGCATGCATGAAGACGATTGCACATGTGCTACTGGAGTGCACAGGCGTCGCCCAAATCCGGAAAGAAACCGTGGGATCACCCAAAACAATCGAGGAAATCCTGAACAACATGGGGAACTTAATCTGCTTCTGGAGGGAGGTGGGATGGCTGGAATGAGCAACCTCCACCTTGTACTCACGCACAATGGTCCATACAGGACTAAGTGCGGAAAACACACCCTCTGGATGTCAGAGGGTGACCTATGATGATGATGACGATATATTTACTACCGATAAAAATTATCTTATGTTCTTCCTCGCGTCTCCAAGTATCCCCAAACCAAATTACATCAAAATGTTTGTATCAAGTTTTCCCGTAGGTTTTCTTCCCGTAGGGTTTCTTCTCGCGTTCCCCATATCCTTCTCCATGTCTCAAACTACATATATATATATATATATTATATATATATATATATATATATTATATATATATATATATATATTACAACTACATATAGTAGTTACTTTGCCTATTCAAATAAATACTTCTTCTACTTTTACCCCCTTTACGGGTTTTTTCATCCATCCACTTATTTCTTTGTTAATGTAGGTACAGTTGTGTTTTAGTCGGGTTAAGCTCAGACATACCTTATTGGTATACGAAAATATAAAAAATAGTTTTTTAATTATTAAGGTACGATGATATAGACCTTTTCGTTAAGGTCCACTTTTTAAACCTGGTACCCGTATGTTTCGGCGCGATTTTAAAGACGTTTCACGTCAAAAATTACTAAGTTCTTTAATTGAAATTACATTATTATAGCAAAAATGTAAATTAAACATCAATAGGAAACGACTGTCTTGTATTTATGTGTAATCAAAAGCCTCAATAAGAAGTTTTTTTAATTGTACTTTTCATATACATTTTTGCCCCTCTTTTTTTTTTTTTTTTAGCGAGGGAAATCCAGGTCCCTTGGGTAGGGACAAGGGTGTGTGGGACTCCATGGCAGAAGACCGCCACTACCGACACTAAAACCCTCGGGAACACCTCCACCATGCGCAGTGCACCGCCCTCGTGTAAGCCCTTCGGCTCAGCACCGCTCCAAAGTGGAACGGCGCGGGCTTCCGTCTTCGTTCGAGGCATGGAGGTGGCTAGTGTTCTCCATAGCTATCCCCACCATCGCAGGGATCGTGTGCAATGGAGTAGATGCGGCACGGTATAGTAACGAACCGCGCCCGGCTGCGACATTTTTGTCCCCTATTTCAACCCATCACAGCCCATTTTATCGCATTAAAAAGTAGCGAATCTCCTTTGTCAGGATTTAGTATATTGAACTAAATGTCATTTAAATCTTAGTAAAGAAAGATGTCTTCATCGTCACTGCTCATAGACGTTTTCTCGATTTGCTTATATGGTTCTTAGAAATTAGGCACACCCTACATGCCTGAGGAGGGCCATTCCTGAGGAGGAGGAGAGCCCCATATAACCGCCGGCTCGCCACAGCCGGGGTATGCAATTTAATGCATTTTCCTCAGGGGAACAAAAAAAAAAGGCACAGGCTGAGTTTAGTCGGTAGGTCACTTGGTCAGAATGCTCTGGCTGCGTGGATTCCAACATAACCTCTGTGACACTTGCCTTTGCGGGTATCCTAGTGATGGATTCTCAGCTTTTCTCCCCTGAGGAAAAAAAAGACGTTTTCCACCCAAGGGTACGAGCCCTAAATATGTTTGGATAACTACATACATCTTTGAATTACTTTGCAAGTGTATACAGGCTGGTTCACTATGTTTTCTTTCACGTTGTAGAAGCATCAGATAAATGTACATATATATGTTTTTTTTTATGTTTCTCGAGTGTATACTTTTGAAATATAGGTTATGTACCTATATTACTTATTATTAAACTACGATTTTTAATTCGAGTCAGTAAAATGACAAGTGCAACTGTCACTGATACAAAAAAGGGTGACCCACTACAACCCACTACAATAGTGATGTTCGGCAATCAATAGATTTAGACATTTAGTCATGCTTTATTTTATTAGGTATCAAAGCGTTTTTTTATTGTAAATATGTAATACATACCATATTAAATAATATGATTTGTGACACATGACACACAACAAATGTTATTGCAATCATGATAGGTATTTTGATTTTTTATTCTTCTTTTCTTAGTCTCAATCTTGTAGAATGCTATTTGTAACTTCGTAGCCCTCTACTCTCCTCATAGGGTGATGGCTGAAAATCAGTGTTTTGCCGTTCTAAGGTAGAAATCCCACTGAGCCTTGGCCCTTTCAGGCACTGCAACACACATGCACATCTAATTCTTACCGTTTTTTTTAGATTTTTATTTATGTATATAAGTGTGTTTCTCACTTATATATTAGTACATTAAAAAAACATGTGCGTTGCTCTGAAAATGAGAGTTTTTTATTGATAATATAATACAAATTTAATTAAAAAAGAAAAACAGTATTAAATTTAAATTAATTATCTCACCTGAAAATGAGAGAAACGACACTTAATGTTTTTATATTGTTTTAAAATTAATAAAGGTATTGTAATATAATATAGTTTTTAAATCTTTTGACTTATCTCGATTGACGTGCCGTCAACTACTGCTCTAACATTTTAACTAGTATCAACATGAAGGTTATATATAATACAGTAAACTTATAACTAAAATTAATGAAAGTTACTTTCATTATATCTCCCACCCTGAGACAAAATTTAGAATAAATTTAGTAAAATACATTGAGCTAGTCTTAGATATCGTTCTCTAGCATCTGAATTGGTACAAGTTTTGTTATATGGAACAAATTTGATTCCATTTTCTTGTGTGATGTGTTTATTCTGTATATGGAGTTTGAAATTTTTTCAATTATTTGATATGGACCTATTTTTAATTCACTCAATTTTTTCCGATTTAACTTATTTCCGTTTTCCACGTATACCATATCTCCGACATTAAAATTATATTCTTTCCTATTCTTATCAAATATAGATTTATTGTAGTTATGAGATTTTATTGTATTCTCAAGAGCTATCTTTCTGTCTGTCAACCAATCACTCGCCACCTTTTTCTGTTTCAATTCAGTTGGTAAAATCGTCATATCCGTACCAAATAGCAGATAACTTGGGGAAAAACCTGTGACAGAATGGACAGTTTCATTATATTTATTTACACACTCTTGAGTTACTGTGGTCCAAGCTCTATTGTTTTCTTTTTCATTTATTTTACATCTGATTTTGTTTACTAACGTCTGATTTAATCTTTCATTTAGGCCGTTTGAGAAAGGTGCGTTTACTGCTGTAAATACTATTGTTATACATTTTTCATCCAAAAAACTTTTGAGTTCGGTTGAATTTATTCCGGGGTATTGGTCGCTAAGAAGTATATGAATTTTCTCAGAATCTGGTATCTTCTGAATAAGCTTAATAAAATCATGTGCTGTTTGAGTTTTTGATGTAGTCACAAATGCATATCTAGTAAAATGATCTACTAAAAGATGTAGATATTTTTTTGTAGATCTTGAGCCACCAAAGCTCCAATGGTGTCTATAGAGACAATTTCAAAAGGTCTTGTTGCTGGACCTAAGTACGACATTAATCCGAATTTGCTATTAGCTCTTGACTTATTTTTAATACAAATTTCACAACTTTTACATATTTTCTTTATATTAACCATTAAATTTTTGGCTGAATAGATTGGACTAATAGTTTTATGCATCTGTCCAATTCCAATGTGACAAAAGTTTTTATGTACATCTGTCATGAACTTCTTACTAAATTCTTCAGTTAAAATTATTTTTATATTGTTTCTCACTTTTTTGTAGTATACACCAGATTTTTCAATAAACTTTTGTCTATATTTTTCTATTTCTTCATTTTTATTTTGATCTGTTATAATATCATTTAATTGAATTAAATTTACAATTTTTAAAACTTCATCCTTGTTTTCACATGATTCCAAAACTGGATTTCTACTGAGACAATCTGCTTCTAGATTATTTTTTCCTGGAGCATACTTTATTGTGAAATTCATACTGAGATAGGTAATATGCCAATTTACCCAAATCTTCATCTGGTCTGGATCTTATGTTCAAGTTTTCTAATGGTTTATGATCGGTGTAAACTGTAAATGATTTCCCTATTAACCAATATTGCCAATATTTCACCGCTTCTTTGATAGCTAGACATTCCAGGTATACAGCTTTTTTTTTCTTTTGGGCTTCATTGAGTTTCTTCGAAAAATAGGCAACAGGTTTCTCTTGTCCATCATGCTGTGTTTGTTTTAAAATTGCACCCAATACCTTCCAAAGACGCATCTGTATAGATGTTTATCGGTAACTCTTGGTCAAATATTTCAAGGACTGGCTGGGAACATAGCAAGTTTTTTATAGTATCAAATGATTTTTGGCATTCTTCAGTCCATTCAAATTTTTTATTTTTGCGAAGTAATTTATGTAACGGATCAAGTATTATTGTCCTTCTCGGTATGTATTCGTGATAAAAGTTTATTTTTCCTAGAAACTGTCTTATATTCTTTTGTGTTCTGGGTATAGGAAATTTTTTTATAGATATTAGGTTATCTTTTACAGGTTTAATAGAGTTATTTTGTATAATATGGCCCAGATATTTTACAGAATTTGATGCAAATGTACATTTTGAAAATTTTAATCTAAACCCTTCTGTTTTAATTGCTTCTAGTAAATGCGTTAAATGTTGAATGTGCAGATCAAAAGTTCTAGAAAATATAAGAATATCGTCAATAAAGTTTACGGCCACATCATTTAGTTTATACTTGCGTAATATATTGCTCAATATCCTTTGAAATATTGCCGGAGACGTCTTTAAACCAAAAGGTAAGCAAGTCCATTGAAAATGTCCTTCTTGTGTTACAAACCCTGTTTTCATTCTATCTTCTATACGTAAAGGTATAGACCAAAATGCAGAATTTATGTCCAAAGTTGTATAAAAAAAACAATTTCTAGTTTTTATTATTAAATCTTCAATTAATGGGAAAGGTTGAGCTTGCGGTACCACTAATTTATTTAAATCTCTAAAGTCTATACACAGTCTAGATTTCTTATTTTCTTCTTTCTTAAAAGCCAAGGTAACAGGGGCAGCAAATGGACTGTATGATTCTTCTATTAAATTATTATTTAGTAACATTCCTATTTGTTCTTCAATTTCCTTTTTGTCTTCAATAGAACACCTATAAGGCCTTTTACTGCAATATTTATCAACAAATAAGTCTATTCTAGCCTCGTATCCATCTACAGTACCAATGTCATATTTATTTTTTGCAAAAACTGATTTATATTTATCAATTAACGTATCGATTTTAAGTTTTTGGTCTTCATTTAAATTGTTTGTTTGTATGTTGAAATTTTCTTCTTTAACATGTTCATTAAAATTAATTTGATATTCCCCGATTGTTTTATAATTATTTATTTGCTTTTCTTCAGGTATATTATTTTTATGTTCGTCAATATCGGTATTTCTTAGGTTTTGTGATATTTTTAAGTTTTCATCTTGTATCAGATTAAATGTTTTTATTAAGTCCAATCCAATTAAAAACTCATATTGAAAGTTTTTTTTATCTATAATAAAAACATCGACATTCTTCTCCATTTCAAAGATTTTTATTTTCAATTTTGTCAAACCATTCGCTTTTTGAACACCATTAATAGTTACTAAATTTAAATCTTTTATTTTATTTCCAGTTCCCTTTAATTTTAGTAATTTAGAGTTGATTAGTGATATATTTGAACCGGAATCATAAATTCCATTTAAATCCAATTTATCATTTATTCGCAGTTTGACATATATTAATGGTGTTTCTACTCGTTTTTTTCATAAGTTTCATTTAACTCGGCTTCAATCACAGCATTATTAACATGTTTAATGATTTTTTTCTTTTCCTTATAATTCTCATTTGTTTTAAACCAGCATGTAGCTTCAGAATGATAGCGAGCCCCTTTATTTAAACTTTCACAAATTGAGCATGGATTTTTGAAATCAGTTTTACTACTAGTGTATTTAGTATTTACAAATTGTCTTCTTCTAAAGTTAACTTTCTTGTCTACCATGTGTTCATATCTGTTTACTTCATTAAACAAGTCGACTGTGTCTTTTAATGCTTCTCTGTCAATCTTATTTAATATAAATTCGGGTAAACCAGCTGCTATAAGATCGATTAAAGTACCATTATCCATGGATCTTCTCATATCAAGTAACAGTTTTTCCTTTCTTATTGCATAATCTAATAATGAACCATCCCTGTATCGAAACAATAAAGCATATGTTACTGGATTCCATCCTTTGTTTGCAAAAGATTCACAAAATTTATATTTCCAAGTCGTCCATTCTGAGTTAATTGTGAATTTAATAATCATGGAACTATACCAATCAATACACGATTTGTCCATGAACAGTCTAAGTAATTCTATTTTTTTTCATCAGCTGTCACATCAAACCGTGCACACTCTTTTTCAAAAGTATCAATCCACTGGTCAGCATTGGAATTTTTGGTTGTAAATTTTTCAATCACAAATTTGTCTGCAATGTTCTTTAAATTCAGTTGTTTGTATTCCTGAGGATTTATCAACATATTCTCCAATAACTTTCCTACAACATCTTTTTCCGTTTTATGAGCTGTAGCTAAATCTTCTTGATTTAATTCCTCCAAAAACTGTTCTCCGAATTGTACATTTCCATCATCATCGATGTACGTCTCTCTGAGTGGATCAGTCAACGATATCCACACTTTTCTTGATTGATACCTTTTTTTTTAAACTATTTTTCACCTTGACAAAAGCAGTTGTTTTTGATTAATTCTTTATGATAATACACAGACTGATATTCTTCTGGTATTGCATACACTTTTTCATCACATGTTGCTATCGAGGTTATACAACATATATTCGATTTTCCGTCACTTCCAGGTAAAATAGTAAAATCAAATCGCAATTTCTCCATCTTCAATATGTGCAAACAGTAGTGTCGTTTTATAAGTGTGTTTCTCACTTATATATTAGTACATTAAAAAAACATGTGCGTTGCTCTGAAAATGAGAGTTTTATTGATAATATAATACAAATTTAATTAAAAAAGAAAAAGTATTAAATTTAATTAATTATCTCACCTGAAAATGAGAGAAACGACACTTAATGTTTTTATATTGTTTTAAAATTAATAAAGTATTGTAATATAATATAGTTTTTAAATCTTTTGACTTATCTCGATTGACGTGCCGTCAACTACTGCTCTGACATTTTAACTAGTATCAACATGAAGGTTATATATAATACAGTAAACTTATAACTAAAATTAATGAAAGTTACTTTCATTATATGTATATTACATTGTGTTTTAGTGTGTTTTTACCTGAATAAACGTTTTATCTGTCTATCTATTAAATTCGAAAAAATAGACCTCAGGCGCCGTAAATCATCCGATTCGTAGACCACAGCGCTACTGACGCTTCCAAGATGTCTTTATTCTCTCGTAACTACTATGTAACTGAATGAAATTACACCGAACACCATCCATCCCCATCCACCTCTGAATAATACTGACCAGATATTGTGTGAATAATAAGAAAAGACATGTCTGCACAGATGGTAGATTTTTTCCTACTTACTTTGCACTTATCGTGTTATTTTTGATAATTCACACAATATCCTTATAAAGTGGCCTATGTGCTGCCTATATATTTGTAGCCTGATGTATCTATACTATTATTATAAAGAGGAAAGATTTGTTTGTTTATTTGTAATGAATAGGCTCCGAAACTACTGGACCCGGAAAAATCGTCAGATCCCACGGGATGCGCTCTTAATCAACTTCACATTAACTTGCAAAAAACTAAAATAATGCAATGTCTTTCTTATAATGCAAAACCATTAGATATCCAAGTAACACTCAATAATGTTTCCATAGAAGTAGTAGAATTTTTTAAGTATTTAGGCTTGAATATCGACAAAAACTTAAACTGGAAAAGCCATATTGATATGGTAGTTGCGAAAATTGATAGGTTCGTGTACGCATTAAAAAGGCTGAGACAAACAGTTTCCACAGATGCTGCAGTAATGGCATACCATGGCTATGTGGCATCCAATCTCAGCTATGGAATATTAATGTGGGGTAACTCTACTGATATCGACAGAGCCTTTAAAATGCAGAAAAAGTGTCTTCGCATGCTAGAAAATGCCTGGTATGATGATAGTTGTAAAGCCACTGTTTGAGAAGTTTGACATGCTTACTCTGCCCTGTATTTACATAAAAGAAGCCGCGTATTTTTGAAGAATAACCCGCAGTATTTTCAAAAGCGAGCGGAAGTTAATGTTAGACATACAAGGAATCAATATAAACATTTGATTTCTCTCAGCCTCCTTGTCATTCTTACTTGTATAAAGATAATGTATATAACATGATTATTTGTATATATAACAAGTTACCAAATGACATTAAGATAATTGAAAATATTAATAGTTTTAAGAAAAAGTTGACTACATGGCTTAAAGCAAAATGTTATTAACACCATTAGGGAATATTTAAATGACATATCATAAATATTGACATTTTGAAGTTTCTTTTTATTGACATTTTATTGATTGACATTAAATAATCTATTGAAAGTTTTGTTATTATATAATTTAGATGACATATATTGACTTTAAATAGTATTGTAATTAAATTAATAACAATAATAATATTAATGATATGGTGTTTTAACAAGATTATAATTAATATGTTACAATTATGCAGTTCTAGATAATACTGAGTAGTCATTGTAAATAATAATAATATGTACCTACGTTAAATTGAAATATTTGCACGCCAGCCTGCTGGCAGAATACACTGGAAAACCTTACATAACCAACAATATGAATACTGTGTTCTTGCAAATAAAGGATTGATTTGATTTGATTTGATTGATTTGCGCAATAAAGGCTTCGCTCAAAAAACTACTACACACAGATTTCATACGGTTTTCATCAATAGATAGAGTGATTCCTGAGCAAGGTTTTGCGGTATTTTTTATCTCGGAAAAACGGATAGTCCCACGGGAAACGCGATAAAACCTTCGCGCCATAAACCGACTTCCGCGCATATGTAGCCGTGGGTAAAAGTTATGACCCTAAATCCTCTATAGACCCAATCCCTAAATCCACGCAGGCGAAGCCGCGGGCAGAAAGCTAGTAAGGTTTCATTATAATGCATTTAGCAGTTTTTATGTGAAACAGTAACAAACATCCATCCATATTTACGAACGTTCATAATATTAGTTGGTATGAAATACCACAAAATAATTATTAAGTAAAACACATTTGAAAGCTATTTTAATTTCAAACTTAATATTAACAAGTACAAGCGTAGTGCGTAACAAGTGGTAATAATGCAGAGTGATACAAATATTAGTTTAACAAATTCTTTCTCTAAACTATTTTCTACGACAACTACTTTTTTTAAATACATTGGAAATATATGTTTTGTTTTTTTTTATACTCATTGAATTAGTCATATAAAGTTATTAAGCAATATTTTTTTATAATTTTATTTTACTTGTGAAGCTAAATAATGTGAAGCTTTACAGCTAAAACAAAATATAGAAAATAGCAAAATACTAAATAAGAGTCATATGCATGTCTTCGCAAATGTTTTATTACAGCAACAATATTTATTTAAATTTTGTAAGTATAATGTCAATTATAAAGTTACTAAAGACAATTCCATGTAAAATCCTCAGACGAGGAATCTTGGCACTAACCCCATTGCCTTACAGTTTGTGAATCTTAAAAGGGTGTGGCTTTAATTTATGAATCTGCAACAGCTTGGAGTTGCAAGGGAGTTATTTTGAGAAGGCCATATAAAAGTCGAGATAAATATCTATCGATCCCAGTGTAGTTAACTGACCTGTCAAATACATGAGTCACAGCGACTGGTCGACGTCAGGAACCAAATCCACCTCACGACTCGGCTTGCCAAATCTATTCTTACTAGCACTTAACCATGCAAGCGATTATCACCTTTAGCTCGTCGATTTCTTGATTCATTTTATTTTTCCATTTGAAATCTGAATCTTTTAAGCAATTCTGTGTTTTGGGCAGTTGATGCAGCTGTTGTTTTTGAGTGCAAACGTTTAGATTGAGGTAACTATCGCCAAACGTCAAATTATAATAGCCTATCGGATGTAATCGAATGTCGCGGTGTCTGGAATGTTCTCATTTACCTGTGCTGGCACCTGGTCGCCATCTTTCGTGTGCATAGCAAATTGAGAAGTAATTATCGCGAGAGATTAAAATCAAAAAGATAATCCATTTTATTTCGATATTATGACAGTATACATTCAAAAATAAATATATTATCAGGTCACGATGGCAAAGTTTCCTTTGCCTCGACTATGTTTAGAGCTATCCAAGAAAGTTCGGCTCTCGCTCCAAGGCTTAGAACGGGTCGATTGTTATTTTTTTATTCGTTTGTTATTCCCTGATTCTGATAAAGTAAGAAACCAATAAGGTTTCTATTGGATGAATGAAGGCAAGGGAAGAAGAGAACTCGTTTAATACTCTTCCAATAAAGTTGTACATTTATGGAAAGCACCACCATAATGATAATGGCCAATTACTCCCAGAGGGCGGATAGGATAAATCAACCCTCTATTGCAAGTAATTAACAAGAAAATACAATCTGTGGATTATCTATCCACTCTATATATCTCTATTTAGTTTTATAGTTACAGTTCTGTTTTTTTATCAATAAAAATATTCATTCATTTTGTTTAATCGGTTTTTTTAATCTACGGCAGGAGACTGTGTGTTAGAAATAATCAGCAATAAAACCATAACATCTTTTTCATTCCACTGTATTTTCGCAGGGTCGTTGATTAGAAGCTGCCCTCAGTTAAATAGTCAGAACCCAAATTCACTCGTTTACTCAACAATTCAGCTGTTGTTCATGTTATAATCCACCGTTAATATAGGTGTAGTTGATATAGTATTATATATTATCTCATTAATTTACATGTTCATTTAGTTTTCTTCCTGCCCTCATCCTCTGGGCTGTAGCAGAATACCAGTGCTTTGCTCTTGAAGCAAAATCAGTCGCTGAGCTATCGCCTTTTTGTATCTCTGCAGCACGCTTGTATTGTATCATTATTTAGTAATAAGTATGTAGTAACATGGACTGAGGTGAGTTGGTTGCTGGTTCTACGTATACGTATTTAACTCGTCAGAAGTTAGCAATCCATCCTTTCCTCATTCAATTTGTTAGTTATTAAGTTTGATTTGTTTTATTTTATGTCAGTTTTTGTGTGTTGTAAAATGATGCAAATAAAGTATTCATTCATTCATTCATTCAACTTCCTTTACAAGTTTAAACAAGTTCACGTTATATATAAAAGTTATACTTAGATTATGGTATTTACTATAGTCAAAATATTTGGCAACGTGACTATTGAGTTATTAAAATTAAACCCAAGCATTCTTATCATTTAAGTACTACATACTTGACAGTATAATTACCGTTTTATAATAGTATATTAGACAAATGATTTAAACTGTGAAAAGGCAAATCGCTATCATTTTGTGGAACTTTGTTGCAAAAGGCTATCATTTACCCATAAAAGAGTCTCTAGTTTTATGCAGCCTGTATGTTGTCACTCATGAGTTATCTAAATTATCACATTACATCCGGGACACAAGGCGGTCGAATCGCGAAAGCGCACCCCGTCATGTGCCCCGTATGGGCCTAGAGAACTCGGGTTTTAGTGGGTAGGCCGGTCCTCTATGACCGGAGAGCCCCGCACACGGCCGCGCCTTGCCAGCGCAGTGTGTCATAATGCATAAGGTCGCATTTCCCCCCTCAAAAAATAAAAAAAAAAAAAAATCACATTACATGGAACTAGAGACAGTATACATAGAGCCATATCTGGTAACTATTATCATCATGCAAAATGTTCAAAAATCAGCAAGCTCTTATACAAGTATACATTGCTTTGGTACGGAGTGGTCTTGAGTACTGTGCTAGTGTTTGGAACTCTCACTACCAATGTCATATTGATAAGATCGAGAGAGTTCAGAAACAGTTTATGTTCTTTTTAACAACTCATTCTAAAATGCTTCACTCCCTTTCTTCCTATCACGATAGACTAAAATATTTCAAATTTTCATCACTCGAGGACCGTCGATGGATAGCTGATCAATTTTGTTATACAGGATCTTAAGGGATCACTTTGACTGCCCTCAACTTCTTGAGCGAATACGTTTCACTGTTCCAGTTCGTCCTTCTAGGCACGAAAATTTTAGGCCATTTGTAGTTATATATATATAATATATATATATATATATATATATATATATATATATATATATATATATATATATAATATAATCAAGACTAATGTGGGAGTCACAGTGTGATTCCGAGATTGTGTAGGTTACATAATGCCTTTTATAATACCAGTAAGTTTGACTTATTGTGTACTTCTTTGCATTAGTTTAAAATTGAACATGTATTATTTTTAACGCCCAGAAACAAATGATAATGTAAACGTTTATTATAAAATTATAAAATTAAAAATATAACTGTAATATACTATTAGGGACTAAAGAAAATAGTTTTGGTTTTGTTATCTTGCTCTATCTACTACACTAGTTTTTGTATTAGTAAGTGCTAGTGATTAATTAGTAATTAACTAAATAAAAAATTCATCATCATCATCATCATTTCAGCCAATAGACGCCCACTGTTGGACATAGGCCTCCCCCAAGGATCTCCACGCAGATGCGCCTGCGCTGCAACCATCCAGCGCCTTCCCGCGATCTTCATCAAATCGTCGGTCCACCTTGTGGGAGGCCTACCAACGTTGCGGTGTCCAGCATATGCCTGCCACTCCAGGACCTTTCCGCCCCAACGGCCGTCAGTCCTGCGAGCAATGTGCCTCGCCCATTGCCACTTAAGGTTCGCAATTCTTCGGGCTATGTCGGTGACCCTGGTTCTTCTGCGGATTTCATCATTTCTGATTCGATCACGCAGAGAAACTCCGAGCATAGCCCTCTCCATTGCCCTCTGGGTGACTTTGAGCCGCCTTATAAGGCCCATTGTGAGTGGCCAGGTTTCTGCTCCATATGTCATCACTGGCACCACGCACGAATCGAAGACTTTCGTCTTGAGGCACTGCGGTAGATGGGCCGAGAATATGCCGCGTAGCTTCCCAAACGCTGCCCAGCCGAGTCGGATCCGCCGATTTACCTCTTTCTGGAAATTGGACCTACCTAGTATTAGAATAAAAAATTAATTTAAATTAATATTAAGCACACCTGGTAAATGTTTTATGAATGTTGAGTTTACCTGTAATTGGGTTTGCACTCTAATAATGTATTAAGGCATTCTATATGATTTCATATTAATAGTGTAAAACCTGTTGGTAAACCTTGAATAAATAAATCATTTCAGCCAAAAAAAACCCATTGCTGGACATAGGCCTTCCCCAAGGATCTCCTCTCCTCTCCACACCCGTCATTCCTTTTTTTTGTTACGCTTAGAAAAATGCATGAAATTACATACCTCGAGAACCGGTGGTTATGTAAGGCACTCGTCCCCAGAAGGGAGTGGTCTACCCACTAAAAACCTCAGCGATGGCTATCCTCAGACGTTTTAGGGGGACTTTGTTTAGGGGGAATTTGTGACTTATCTAGTACTAAAACCTCAGTTGGTCCCATAGAACTTTTTGATCAGCATACGAAACAGAATCGATTAGCATCAAAAAAAGTTTTTGGGAAAAATGCAAATTTTCTTGCTAACCGTACATTTGAAAATCTGTGAATGGGAATGATTTTTTTTTTAAAATTATGGATAGTCTCCTAAGACCAATTTCATGTAGCTGCAACGATTGAGGTACCCCTTGGCTGGCCCATTGAAACTTTCCATCCTGTATACGTATGTTCACACAGTATCTGTATTCTTCTGTTTTATTATGTTTATATTATAAATGCGAAAGTAGCACTGTCTGTCTGACTGTTGTACTTTCACTCAAATCACCATTTGTAATAAAATTTGTTACACAGATAGTTAATATAGAACCTGAGAAAGGACATAAGCTACTTTTTAATAGGAAAACGGACTGTTCCAAATTGGGTTAAAAATTTGGTATGGAAAGTATGTCATTTTTACAGCCAAGTTTTTTAAGGTAACAAATGGGGTGATGAGGTAATGGGGTAAAGCTGGAAGCTTAAAAAAATTTTTTAGGCTTTTGATTAAATATAAATAAATAGAACATTCCAAGTTTGTAAAAAAACATTTTCAATGGATTGAAAATATGTGATGAAAGTTTAATATTCTTACTGGAAAATTTGCAAATAATAACTCACCAACTTTTGATGGTTGAAATGTGGTTTAGTGGACAGTACAACGGTTTCAAGGTGTCGCCATCTCTGAGGTCCTGGACTCGAATCCCGTTGGGGGCAGATCATCATTAATTCATATTGTAAAAAATGTATATAGGTCTATGCGTTACCCTAGATCCCATAAGACAAGCCTCATAGAGCTTACTTTGAGGTAGGTCAATGGGTGTAAGTATAAGAAATATTTATTTATTTAACAATTATTATTTATTTTCTCTATGTAAAGCAAGTAATGGATGTTTCCATTCATGCTGTAGGATCTAACAGCCAAGGTTCAGGCTGAGTTTATTTATGGCTGGAATCCGACTTAATCACCGCTTGGTTGAGAATTCTCAACCTCCCTCTCCAAAGGGAAAAATATTATTACTATGTACATTTATTTCGTGTGTAAGTCGGGGCTGATATGCATCACTGCGACCTATTAAGATCTATTGTGATCAGCCTCCTATGTAGGTTCTATGTGGGCCCTACAGTAGCTCCCTTAACTGGGCACTGACCAAGAAAGATAGGATGTTCCCAGTTCGGATTGTTTTTATTTCATCTGGGTTAAGAATGTGTTTCCCCAGGTGTCTGTTTCTTTTGTGAATCAGCGGTTCACAGTAGCACAAAAGGTGTATTGGTGTTTCACGCTCTTGTTCGCAGATTCTGCATGTGTCAGTGTCCTTAAGTTTCATGT
This sequence comes from Scirpophaga incertulas, assembly GCA_036419045.1. NCBI lineage: Eukaryota > Metazoa > Arthropoda > Insecta > Lepidoptera > Crambidae > Scirpophaga > Scirpophaga incertulas. The sequence goes on along the minus strand of CM071641.1, from coordinate 3,624,381 downwards.
TGTGAAGGTGTCTATTCAACTCGCAGTGACCGGTCAAAGCCTCCTGTTAAGCTTTAATAGCTCGTCAGTGCGTTTGCGAGAGTATGCTTTATTATTATTATGTACAACTGTGCTTAATTAATAATTGTGTATAATTGATTAGATTAACACATTTAAGGCTTATAATCTGCTGGCGTGTTTTGCCCTCAAGTTTATGTCGGAATATTAACACAACAAAAAAACACCTGAAATCAATATTACACAAAGCTGTCGGTGTCCGTAGCTACGCAAATACGCACGTGTGGACATTGTACACAAGCAAAAGGAATCTCGACCCACATCGCTTCGGTGGCGATCTTTTGGTATAAATAGCGCTTGAAGAAATAGTCGGCAGGGCGCGCGACCGATTTAGATCGCTTTGTGCGCTCGTGGCGCTAGCGACAACGTGTAACGGAACACCGACCAATCATTCATCATTTGCCATCATTTTTCTGTAAGAAAATTTGAAAGGTAATGCATAGACCACAAGTAAATTAGAAATCGCCCAATCGACGATGACCCAATTTGTTTAACAAAGGCCTAAACTCAGAACTTTTGACGAAACAATATGGATTCCTGGCTTCTTTGTGTTAAATAGTAGAAGGATGCTGTCAAGTTTATAAAAGATGAAAGTTCTGATCTCTCGATGTGATGGAATTACGAAATGCATTACTCGCAACTTGATATAGGGTCGTAGCATGCATATGCATTAACTTTGACGATATTTTGTCCCAAACGACAGCGTACAGGTTTTTGACTTTAGCTAGTCAATACATTTATGACTATTTGTTGTATATTTAAATAAAAACAGGCATTCAATCTGAGAGAATAAAAATAAACTTGCCATTCCAATGTGCATGTGATTTAAAATGCATTTTAATGTTATGAGAAAAGAGTTCTATCTCCTATGAATTGTTGTCATGAAAATCAGCGGCTAATATTGAAAAAGAAATCCACTGAGAGAAGAGAGAGAAAGAGATTAGAAGAGAATTGTCTAAAAAAACTAATATCTTAGTCTTAGTCCAATATATTTATAAAAATTTAGTTTTTATACGTAATAATTATCACACTTATTTGCTTAATCTGAATACAAGAAATTAATACAAACTTGCTTTTGCAATGTACAAGCTCCACAAAATAAGCAGCTCGATCTTGGGGAAATGTATATCCATTTTTAACAAACTTCTAAAAAATGTCATTGAGCTGCCTTTGTATAAATTTAAAAATCACATCAAAAATACACTCATGAGTAAACGCTTATTATAAGATCAAAATAATCTTTCATCATAGGTGTTGTAAAATCTCTTTGTATAGATACCTACTTTTGAATAGACGTACTACTTACTTTTTTTTTATTAATGTCATTGTCATAAGAACATGCTGTATGTCACTCTTTTATTGTGATTTTTTCTAAACACAATCTGCTGCAACTGCTAGTATGCAGAGGAGGATTTAAATCATATATTTTTTTCATGTCCAAATTATGATCGTTCTTCTTTCATTAACTCACTTTTAGAACATTCCTATCCATTTCCGTCTCATATTGATATCTTACTCTCATCATTGAATTCATTCTTAGTTAGTATTATTGGTGATTTTATTGTTAAAAATAATATTAAATTGTAGGTTACTATGTATATATATTGAATATTTTTAGTTTAGTTGTATATATTGCTGTAAGTATTTTGTAGTTAGATAATAGTGGCAATCTCATTTTGTTTCAGATTGCATTAACAGTCATCAGTTTCATCAGTCATCATTGGTGAACAACTCTTTCAAAATTCAAAATTACTTTTTGCGTATCTATCTTTCACTTGACGCTGGCATAATTAATATTTGCCATAAGGGAAAAAAAACTGCTAGTATAGGCACTTGACGTCAAACAAACATAACATTTAAGGCCACAAAGAGCTACATAACGTTCACGGATGCAAGTGAAAAAATAGTTAACTTTAGGAAAGAACAGGCAAGAACATCTGAAGGTCTACTCCTCCCCGATATAGTCCCTCTCCGAAGATCCCTCACATTGTAAACAATGCATAAAGTAGACAATATCTAAAATATTTCAGTTTGGAAATAAAGGTAGTATTCATTAAGCTATGCTTGGTAACAACACAATTACGCTCATATTATTAACGCGAAATTTCGTATGTTTGTTCCTCTTTCACGTAAAAATTACGTTTTTTTACGTGATTTTAATAAAACTTTGCAATAATATAGCTTATTCATTAGAATAACACAGGCTACAAATTATAAGATAATATAAGCTACTAGAAATACTAATCCTGCGCAAACGAACTCACGAGCACCATTTAGGTTGTTTATAATACTGTATTTCATTTTGACATATAAAGGGTATGTAAACATATACAGGGTTACAGGAAAAGTCGTGCTAGATCCGTTAAAGGCGTGGAGTACCCATCATTTGTGACTTATTTCACTATGAAACACCCTATGTCTACAGCGAGCCAAATCCAGTTTCGTCTGTGTTAGAACTAAGAGAAAGGATAGTGGATGCAGCAAATCAAATGCGGACAACTTTGACAACTGGAGTAGTGAAGACTGGTCTCCGTAGAAGGATGAACAACAACATGAAACTGTAGAGTAAGAAAAACTTGTGTCAAAACCTGATTAAATAAATGACATTTCATGCTAACCTATTGTTTTATTTTACTTTTTAGGGCTAAGTATTAATTTTCTTCGCCACTGTCGCCTAATAAGCAAAGTTTTTTAAATGCATTTAATTAAAACCCTAGATTGTTATAGCTCGTTGGATAGCTGATGAAACGTAGATATTTTTAAATACATCTGCCGAACAACTACCATACTATATTTTTGTAATATCCCTTAGAGAAATATGAACTTTCTAATATTTGTTTTCATTTCTTAACTTTAACTTGTCTACTATATGTGCAGTAGTTTTTGAGCGAAGCCTTTATTGCGCATCCCATGGGATCTGTCGATTTTTCCGGGATAAAAAGTAGCTTATTATTTAATCCGGATTTTATCTTTACGTCTTCAAAATTTCAAAGCAATCGGTTTAGTAGTTACGGCGTGAAAGTGGAACAAACAAACAAACTCACTTTCAGATTTAAAATATTAGTAAGGTTTATTATTTATTTATAAAAAAGTTAGAGACAAAATGTTATCCTTTAATTATTAACTACTTAAAGTAAGCTTATTACAAGAACGTGATGCTGTCTCCCATGTATCACATAAGGAGATTATATAACTAACTAGGACTCAACCTTATTTAACACTAGCTCGTGCCCGCGACTTCGTCTGTTTATGCATCATATGCCTAATTTCTGGCACTTATTGATAAATATAAAATTTAAGGACACAAAGAGTTACATAATCTTGTACGCGCATATATATACGGAGTGATTATATAACTAACTGAGACTTAATATTATTTAACACTAGCTAGCCCGCGACTTCGTCTGCGCAAGACTTTTATCGTCATATTTTAAATAATTCAAACAATATCTTTATAAATTACTAGCTGACCCGCGCCCACTTCGTTGGGCATAATATTAATAATCCCCGAAGCGAGCACGAAAGCGAACTGAATTAAACCCGAAGCCATCGCGCGCCGTCCGCTGATGATGATGATGATGATGATGATTGATGATGATGATGATGACACTCAACAATAATGTGGCTTTCTATTGGTGAAAGAATTTTTAAAATCGATGATGATGGTGATGATGATGATGATGATGATGATGACACTCCGCAATAATGTAGCTTTCTATTGGTGAAAGAATTTTTAAAATCGGTTCAGTAGATCCCGAGATTTACCCCTTACAATTTACAAAACACACAAAGGAGAATGCCCATTGTAGTATGGACTTTAGTATCGCCAAAAATGATTTTGTACCATAATGATTTTTTATGATATATTGTAGATTTTTAACTATATATTCAATTATTAAAAACTATTTGACTCTATTTCGATGGGTAAAATAGAAATTAAACACCAAAGACTTTCAAGTTACGAATTTCTCCTATCATCATTTTTGATAATACCTATTTAATTGTAGAAGATTAAAACTATAAAATGATTAATGGCCGTTTTCACCAACCTTGTCTTAGCTTAGGTGACTCCTAAGTGACATGCTGTCACTTTTTATATTAACTGAAAAGAGTGAGACAGCATGTCTCTTAGGAGTCGCCTAAGCTAAGACAAGGTTGGTGGAAAACGGCCATCAGTCTATCTTATCCAATAAATATTACAACTATCCAATAATTCATATAAAATAATTAATTAATTTAAAAATAATTGTTTTAGCAACATTGATATTAGCTATCTGTATAAAGAAACTCTTAAAGCAGAATAATGACTAAAATATTAGAGAAAGCAGAAAAAAGACTAAAGAAAATTAATTGTTTTTGGTATTCCTTTTACCCTTTCAGAGAGGACAGTGGAATGTATCGAATATATTTTTGACCAATCGATCCGATCGTTAATATATGGCAATACCGAGGAGACTATTTATCAATGAAACTAGAATATTCATCAATAAAAATACACGGCGAATGAAACGGAAGTGAAATAATTACTAATTATTATGTGGATTTATCTCCGGCGAAGTTTCGGCTTGGTATATTGCAGAGTTTTGTTAAAAATTGTTACTTATTTTTTGGTATTAGTTTGGTTAAGGCACAAGGACGAGTAAAGGTGATACTACGAATGGGCATACTCTTTTACTTCTTTATAATATTAGTATAGATTATCTTACGCCGCCGCCGGTATGTATTTTTATTTTAATGTCATGATATCTTTTGAGTGGAATGTCCTATTTCAATAATTCAAAAAGTAATCATCAAGGTATTGAGATAGGTTTGAATATTACATTATTTATTTGGATAAAAATTAATAAATGCATGCATAACACGGTCTGATTTTAATCGGCATTTCTATCAATTTGTTAAACGTAAAAAAATAGTTATTGTGACGTAGCTACACTAGTTAGACATATGGTCTCGCAAAGTTTTTTGTAGATATTGATATATTCTACAATATTGTCGAACATTTTTTGTCTATCATTAATACTCTTCGCATAGTATGCGATGAACGACATTTTATGCCTAATTTTTTTACACCTTCGGTTGGTTTTAATAAGAATTTCCAAAGATTTCTATAGTAATCTAGTCCTAAATATAGCCTATGTTACTCAGTGATAATGAAGCTTTCTAATGAAAAAAGAATTATTAAAATCGGTCCCGTACTCTCTGAGTTTATTCGTTACATACAAAAATACAAATCATTTCTCTTTATAATATTAGTGTAGATAACTTATATGTTATTCTAATATATAATATATATATATATATATATATTATATTATATATAATATATATATATATATATATTAATATATATATATATATATATATATATATTATATATATATATATATATTATATATATATATATATAAACTACATTATTTTTAAGGTTTTATTAAAACTATACTTATAAACTTTGGCGTTTATAATTATGAAAGCTCGGATTTTTCTATTCGGGTGAATGTCAAAAATGTCTTGTAGTCTGGATGATTGATGGATGATGATTGATGAAATAAACATGTGTAGGTCACACATGTTTATTTTCAACAGTGAAAACAAAAGCTTTGTTCAAGTTTCTAAACGATTTCATTGAATCTCATTCAAATTTGTTTATTGCAACCATAATGTTAACAAAAGGTGTTTACAATAATTTATGTGTGCCTACAGATTATGGACCCTGTCGGGTATCGCAATTTTATAGAGAGGACGGCGTTTTACACCAATTAAATTGAATAAGTATTTTATATATTTTATTATATATTATTATTATTATACATTATTCATTTATTTTTTAATTTATTAAATTGAATCATTGTTATATTTTATCATTAATATATTCGTGTACAATATAGTAGCATTTATTTATTAAAATTTTTTTCAACAGTTTTATGATTGTATATTATTTTTTTCAAGTTTTAAGTTTTCAGGGAGTTTATTATAAATCTTTACAGATGCGTTATGTATGCTAGCTGAACATAAATTAAGGCGTACAGTAGGGATTTTTAAATTCGTCCTAGGTCTTAGTGAATATTTTAATTGTAGATCGTTTGATTTGTGTAAAACTCAGCATATTTCCGGACAAACTTACATATCTCCAAAATGTATATACATGGAAGAGAAAGTACTTCTTGTTTTTGAAAAAATGGTTTACAACTCTCTGTCTGTTTTAAGTTAGCAATAATACGAACTTTCTTTTTTTAAAGGATAAATAAAGAAAGAGCGTCTGAGCGTCTGAGCTCATGAAAAAGAAATTGTATGATATTAAATTTAAACCATCAAGAGAACTAAAAAATGTTTTGCGAAAAATGAGTGTCCTGGCCTTTGACTTCTTATCTAAAATCTGAGCCTTTAATAAAAAGTACCATCAAATGATGAAAGTGAGTCTAAAATGATATGATTATTGTAAATGTATTCAAAAACAAATAGAGAAATGAAATTGGTATTATTGAAGCTGGACATTTTGTTATTTATTAAATATGTATATATATGTATGTGTATGCTTGTGGTTTGTCTGTGTATGTATATGTGTATATTTTAGCATAAGTGTATAGCCCTATTTAAGAGTTAGATTTACCTAGTAAAAGAAGGCATGTCTTGCACTCACTTCAGCTTTGAACTTTTTAATGTAATTCGCGCTGGTTGTGACACCCACGATACAGATTTCATGTCTAGTGTGGGAATCACTGTTATTATCAAACTGATGTTTTTTATTTTAGTAAAATTATTTGTATCTGTATATTTGTATTTGAATCTTAGTAAATTGTTGCTACGTGCCTTAAGAAAATATATAGAATTGGTATTTATAGTATTTTTTGTAAGTTGTTAATCGCATCAAATCAAAAATGTGTTCTTCAAATATAATTTTTCTTCTAAATTTTCTTGTACTGGTAAGGACCAGCAAGAAAACCAGCAAAGTATACTTTTCTTTCTCCCTGTATTTTTAAAGAGCCAACAATTAGAAACTGGCCTCAAATAAATAGTCTGAACTGAACTATTTACAAGTTTAAACAAGTTCACATTATATCTATATATAAGGCTATCAAATCATTTGGCAACGTAACAACTGAGTCATTCAATGATTGTTATCTTAAGTATTATGCAGTATAACAATCTTTTTTATAAAAGATTTTTAGTCAATTAATTTAAATCTATGAAAAGACAACACTCTGGAACTTGTAAATATCTATGCACTCTCCATAAAAGAGCCACAAATTTTTAACAGAATGCATGTTAGAATGCAAGCTATTTTTTAGTTTTTGTTAATTAGCTAATCTGTAATAAGTGAAATATTTTAAGAATCATTGAGGCGTTTTTTATTAAATTAGTAATCGGCTTTTTTTATATTTTTAAACCTTAACCGTAATTGGTTATTAAAGCGGCGAAAATCTCTTCTAAAATACGTTTATCTTTAGAAACCACAGCACAGTGGAGTAGATCAATTATTATACAATAATTATTTATATTCGATATTTTAAAAATACATTATTAACTGAAAAATATTGTAGACGCAACGTTGTACCCGCTATTAATTAATACTTTTAAAGATACAGCGACATGTTTGCGGCGTTGTCGCGTTATAATTTTGTAACGTTATTTGTATGAGCATATAAAAGAAGTGCAAATAACATTGATATTTGCGTACTTTTGAATTAAAAGTAAAAATGCTTAATTCAATATGTTTAAACATCACTTTAATTAAAAAAGTGTACATATATTTCCAGATTTTCACACAATTATGAGTTCAACATATTTAATGTAATATTTAATTAATAAATAATTTATTTCAACAATACATTTCAATTTTTATCTGTATTGAATTAAGTCGATAAATTAAATTTTCTTGTGTGGTCGAGTTGCCTTGAGCAGTTTGGAGTCAGACATAATCAGCTAGTTGTGGTAGTATCCATGGGGATTCTCAGCCTCTTCTCTCTCTCTCGAGAGAAAAAAAAATCTTGAGCGTCGATGAGGCTCGCTTTACCATTTGTTTTGTGTATTTCATTAGTTTTTCTTATTTCATACGTACTATTTAGACTCCTACAGCGAAGAAAAACATCATGAGGCACCCCATATTCTCTTGCGAAGAAATTCGACTAGATTGGGTCAGATTTTACCAGTACTAGTTCGTCCCGACCTTACATATTCGACAGAGAAAGTATTAGTAACTTTATCAATAATACCATATAATATAAAAGTTTTTCAAGTGTTTTGAAAATTACCATACTTCCCACATTGTGCAAGTTAACAACTGCAATCTTGTTTTCTTTAACACGCCATTTCATCTAATTTAATATTTATAACAAGACACGAGCGTGTAAAATAGCGGGAATCGAATGAAGTTTTGACATACTGACATTTCAACTCGTTCCAAATTCAAAACTACAAAAAGTTGAAACAACAAAAGTTTTTATGTAACAGCAGTTATGGCCAGTCTAAATAAACATAACACCACGAATGAATTCTGGAGACCTCAATGACGCAAAACGACAACTGACGTTATTTGCGGGCATCTGTCGGTCCCGTAAGCGTCAGCGCTAGGCCGACCTAGTTCTCAATAAAACTGTCATTCTAGTGCACTAAATGTCGGCTTAGCCTTTTGACTCAGAGACGTCCTGTAGACAGTGAAAGAGTAGACTTGTATATTAAAATACCATAAAATGTTTATGTATATCGTAAGATGCTGACACCATTCAAGCACGACTGATTGCATTAAAACGTCATTTTTTAAAATAACTTTCCCATTTTGGGAAGACAAAGGGTACGATGCCCATACTGCCAACTCTTTGCTTAATTTTTCATAACTTACTTCTATGTTATGTTTTGTATGGGCTGTCGCCAAGTCGTCAAAACGTCGATGTAACTAAAATATATATATGTTTTTTAACTCGAAAATGGCATAGTTGAAACAAAACAGACACGTTTTCCGAACCTTTTTTTCCCATTGTTATACCGCCGGAACTATTTTCACTGTCCAGGCACATCGCAAAGATCCTTAGTCGGCTCTTACGACTTAATAAAAAAAAGGATGACACGTGTATTTTTAACTTACATAGATAATGTATGCCTAACAAATGTATGTTTTAGCATTAAAAAACAAATTCTCAGTGGATATGTCGCCAAACTAATTCAGTGTAACTGCAATTTATGTGCGTGTTACGTTAGCACAAACAAAAGACGGACAGAGCTAATGTGAAGTAACAACGTTTTATTCCCACTAACAAAAATAGCCCGCCGCGAGGTAAACTCGACGATCAGGCATTCTTGGCATCGAGCGGGCGTATATTGGGATTTTCGCATTATTCCCCGGCCAAGAGGAGAGAAGACAAATAGATTTTAGCCGATAGATCGAAATCGGGGCTTCGTTTGGACACTCAATGGATCAATGATTCACTTGAATGTTATAAATTGCATTGGTTTAAATTTAGAGTTGCTGGTTTAGTTTAACACCCTGTAAACAGATTCAGTTAAATTTACAAATGAAACTCCGCCGTCTTTAAGACTGTGAATCTGTGAATAGTAGCCACGCATTTTTAGGAGACAGCAATGAGCTACAATTTGGGTGTGCCTAGTTTTTCCATAGACTTGAGTTGAACCTCGATTTCTGCTTAAACCATAGTTAGAACTCGTTTCGTAATGGTATCATTTTTTTCTAAGAACTGACAAAATCTCCAGATTTTCGTTAATAAAGTAATTCACTTAAACCAAGTCATGTATAAGATGGAATATGTCCAACTTTTTTTTTTCAAGTTAGTTAAATATAATTATTATCGAATTTGTGAAAGGCTACGCGCAATCCTAGCCAAAATGTACACAGTAAATAATCGTATCCCGTTTAAAACTAAATTATTGTTATACAATGCATTCTTCGATTCGGTGGTGTCCTACGGTTTAATCTAGCTATGGAAGAACTTACAAAACGTACTTGGATTCTGTCTACAATTTACAGCTCAGAATTTTAAAATTAATAATTCCACACAAATATAAAAAACAGTTAAGTGAATCAGAAATATTCAGATATTGCCAACACTTCCTATACATGATAAAGTAAAATACAACGTATTAAGGAACAATTTTTTAATAAAAATATTCAGTTTGAAGTGGAACATTCTGTATATACGCGGAGAATGGCTCAAAACAAACTTGTTACAAAAAAGGCAAGGAATTGCTATGGCGAACGAACGAATGCATTCCTTGTTCCTCGGCTTATCAATTCTTTGCCTACCTCCATCCGCAATATTATTAGTAACAAAAACATAAAAGTTCAAATAAAAAAGTATTATCTGTCTGAGTTGTGATTGTAACGTTATTGTATCGTATGGATATCTAAGTAGTTAAAATTTGTGTATATTATGTTTACTTGCTGTTATGTTTTAATAATATAATAATGAGCGTTCATTACCTACCTAAATTGAGAACAGAATTGTCATTAAGGGTATCACATTCAAGCTTTAGTGGCTTAAGTGATATTTACTATATCAAAATGTTAATACTATTTTATGTAACTGATAATAAATAAAAATAAATAAATATATATGTTTTAAATTGGCAAATGTTTATATGTAGTATGTAATAATAATAGTATGTTACAATAAATCTTTATAATATATCTCCTACATAAAATAGATACTCAAAGGTTACACTAATTTTAAATCGCTTACCATCAAGTGATCCCTTTGCTAGCTTGCCTAAATATTACATAAAAAAATCGGGTGGGCCTGTTCCGGGGCACACGGCCGTTGGTTTTGTCTGAAACGTCTATGTTAGGGAATCGCTTTTAAAGTAAAAGATTGAAATAAAAACAAGATTGACGGTGTTTTAATAAAAGACTCAATGTCACAACAGCGAGCTGACTATATAAGTGAAATATTCACACCACATGTTTGTTTCTAAGACTAATAGTTTTTTAATTATTAAGGTACGATGATATAGACCTTTTCGTTACGGTCCACTTTTTGACGTGAAACGTCTTTAAAATCGCGCAGAAACATACGAGTACCAGGTTTAAAAAGTGGACCGTAACGAAAAGGTCTATATCATCGTACCTTAATAATTAAAAAACTATTAGTCTCAGAAACAAAAATGTGGTGTGAATATATCTCCTATATAGTCAGCTTACTATTGTGACATTGAGTTTTTTTTATTAAAATACTTAAAACACCATCAATCTTGTTTTTATTTCAATGTTTTACTTTAAAAGCGATTCCCTAACATAGACGTTTCACGTTGAAACCAACGGCCGTGTGCCCCGGCACAGTCCCACCCGATTTTTAAACCTAGTACCCGTATGTTTCGGCGCGATTTTAAAGACGTTTCACGTCAAAAATACATATTTTATTATACCAAAGCACATCGTATACATAAATAATTACTACATGTAATTTTAAATAGTTCATTTAATGGTTATCCTTTTATTTTAATATAATAATTAAATTATGCAAAACAAAATAATAACTGTTGATAGATATTAGAATGAATAATAAAAATATTCAAGAGCCTAGACTATAAGAAAATATACATATTCAGTAATAGTTACTGTATTGTTAATTTATGCAGCGACTGGTCAAGAGTTCTGACCGCCCTAGGCTAATTGTAAGAACGCGCCCCCGCCAGGTGTGTTACGGTCGGCCTTAAAAGAAGCGATTAGGGTCAAGTCAGGCCCCCCGATCTACGCGCCCTAGGCTGCAGCCTAATTAGCCTAAGGGTTAATCAGGCACTGAATTTATGAACTAGTAGAGTTAATTATATGAACTATAATTAACTATTTTGAGTAATTTTGTTGTATTTGGGTATAGAATAGAAAATTCAGCTTATTTTTTAAATACCTATATGAAAGTTCGTTAGCATTTATTTTAACTAATTGACTTCCGGGAACCCCCAGCCTCCGCTCCCCTGCCGATACTGGGGAGCCCTCCTCGGGGGAGGCTACACTACCTCCCCCGATCTCCTCCACCGACGACGCCCCCCGGCCACGGAAGGGGCGTGGTCCATCTCGGGTCGCCGTATCCTCGCGCCCGCCGGCAACTCGCGGCGGCGCCGCAGCTGTGCTACCGAGCCCGGCGCCGCCTTCAACTAACCTAATTATAATTCCTCAAAGCTCGCATCTCCTCAACTCCATGAGTTTATAATTTTTAACCCTCGACGCAAAAACGACGGGGTGTTATAAGTTTGACATGTCTCTGTGTGTGTGTATGTGTCTGTCTGAGGCAACGTAGCTCCCAAACGGATGATCCGATTATTTTGCGGTTTTTTTTTCGATAGCAACTTACGTATAGTAAACTACAGTGTAGCTAACTTGAGTTTACATTTGCAAACGATATCGACAGTGTTAGTTTTTGTATGAAAACTTTGTACAGCGCCCCTAGCGGAGTCTAATTGTACTATTCTTCACTTACATGACTTACTATACGTCAAAAACCTATTCAGAACGATAGCTAACTCATGGTACAGCCATGGGAGTCATGCCAATCTATTGACTACAATCAGTACAATGTTAGTTTATTACGTTTCCGCTAGAGACGCTGTTTTCCTTACAAAAAATATACAATCGATATGAAACGCAAACGAAAGTAAACTCACGGTAGCTAAATCATGTGGATCTAATAACGAAAATAAGTACAAGTTTAGTTCATTACGTTGTTGTTAGGGCAAGACATCCATACCAAAAAAAGAATTGCGGGCAGTAACCCAACGCAAGTCAGCAGAAAAGTAATAGATGGCGAACATTGATTAAAAACAGTATATTGCGCGCGTTCTCTGAGCGGTGGGACTCTCCGTTGCTGATGCGATGCTTGAGTCTACATACTTATAGCCACTAAATGTATAAATTATATTGTTGTTATTATTATGTAGCTTAAATCACGTATCTTTATAAGACACGGTCCTTTATAAGGCTTGCGCGGGGATACAGATCCAACGCGTAGAGGCCATTTAAGCGAAATTTAATGAAAGTGTGCGTGGAGTGTACCAACTGGGTCTAATCTCTATCTGCACCATGAAAAATGCAGCCAAAGACTATACCTAGTTAGATGCACAGAAACTATTGTCATTAGTGATCAAAACGTTTGTGGCCTATTGCATTTCGATTTAGGTGGTAATGAAAACCGGGCTATGGAAGAGACTCCAGTCACCTGCCTTCTCAAAGCCTCCTAATTGATTTAAATATGGCAGGTGGTGACTCGCCGCTCACTAAATGGGCCCTCCAAAAAAGCAGACCAATATTGGTGCGAAGAGAGCAACATTGGTGTGAACGGCTAAGGGTGTAGAGAGGTGTGTCTGCGACAGCGATCGAGACGCCGTCGGCGTTATGACATTATTACACTTCCACCCTTCGAGCATTTGCTCTTGCGACTCCACTCTGTCCGGCTGGTTAAGACAAGACAGAGGCGGGTGGCATACGCCCCCCTGAAGCACATCGGTACCCCCGGTGACGCAACTCACCGACAGCTCGCCACAAGCTGCCCTGAGGGAGACTGACTGCACTGATGGGGCATTTATGGCAGTCAAGGGGCATTAAATGCCCCACCAGCGGGCGATGGGGTCGTCACTTCCCTACGCCATTATTATTATTATTGTTATTATTATTATTAATTTGAAAAGCCTCAGTTCTTCGCTCGTACAGAGCTATTATTATACTATGTTCGACGCCTCTAATATGTTCGCGGAAACAAGAGTCGAGGGCTTTGCAGCCATAATGAGGAAAAGGTGTGACCTAGCACTAATGCTCTTACGCCGCCGTAGCTCGAACAGTATTCTGAGAGTATTTTATCGATCGGCGGGAGATGCCGTTGTTACAAACGTGGATACAGATCCACACAATGGCATAGTCATGTACGAGTATTGTAATTTTGATCGTAATTTTAATTGTAATTTTGATAGTAATTTTAATTGTAATTTTGATCGTAATAATAATTGTAATTTTGATTGTAATTTTTATTATAATTTTAATTGTAATTGTGATCGTGATTTTGATCGTAATTTTAATTGTAATTTTGATCGTAATAATAATTGTAATTTTGATCGTAATAATAATTGTAATTTTGATGGTAATTTTTATTATAATTTTAATTGTAATTGTGATCGTAATTTTTATTGTAATTTTGATTGTAATTTTAATTGATAGATAATGTCGAATTTATAATTTTAATTTTACTAACCATATGCAATAAGGTCATTGTTACTAATCAAATATGGGCTTGCCCGAAATAAATGAATATTATTAAAAACCACACACACACTTTCTTGTATCCTAGATTTTATATCAAGAAGTATTTAATATAATTAACTAGAGCTAATTAAGAAAGTATACGGGTAATTTATGAGTTGTGAGAGGAAATTATCAAGAGTATCTTAGTAGAGGGATCTCGCATGATGCTTCTGCAGTGAAGTTGGCTTCATGCCAATCAAGACAACTTCACTGTAGTCATTTATCGCTCTAACATAACCTATATATTTCCGATACCAGTTTGTTGAACATTCCCGTCAATACCGCCTTCAGCGAGCCTATCTCTAGGCAACAGTCAATATCGGCAGAGGATACGTAGACCGCGACATGTCCTTAGTGACCCCCCCAATCAACTCACGCAGGACCTTCTAGACCTGCAAGCGGCGTTTTGTCTCCCCCTAATCGACAGCCTTCTGCTTAGCCACGTGTAGGTTCCCTGTCAATACAGGCTGGTCCCACTTTGGTGAACCGCGCCTCTTTTAGTGCTTATGCCCTCCCCATGGGGCAGCGCTATCCGTCCCTCTCCTGAGGTGCGGCTCTCTATCACTTCAAGCCAGTAGGGTCATCAGGACCAAATACTTATGCTGAGTTTAGTCGGTAGGTGAGGTCTGTTGGGTCGAGCCGCCTCGATTCACCAGGAGTCCGACATAATCAACGCATCCCTGCTTGCCTGTTGCGTTGGTATCCTTTATGGATTCTCAGCAGGAAAAAAAAATGTTGAACATTTGGTAAATAGGCAGGTGGGCGGTACGGCTATCATGATCGGAGATGTATGCTTCTCAGTACCACCTTCAAATAGTTTCATTTAGTTCGAATTTCTTTGTGAGTGAGGGTACTATGTAGTCGAGCATCGATGGCACTCAAATCGGAGGCCGATACTGCTATGTACCAATATATTTTTCACCTTAGCAGCTCAAACATACTGTGTTCCCTGCTTAAAAAGAGTGAGGGAATGCGTTTTCCCTCACAGAGTGAGGAAAATTGTGTTGAATTTAGAATGCTGCGAATTATCATTATGTACGAAACACGTCATTCGAAATTTGATTTATTAAATGTCAAAAAATAAGTCGTTCGGAAACTAATAAACCTTTAAAATGAAAATTATTCGGAAACGTTCTAATTAAATATATAATTAAATTATAAAATGAAATGAATACACTAAAGTAAAGAAAAAATAATTGTTTTAGTCAGAATGTTTTTGCAAATATATGTGGTTTCATTTTAATTCATATTGTTTCATTTATATCTCTAAATGTTCTCACTGCTAAGGTGAAAAGTTGTATGTGTCACGCGAGAGAAAAGTTATTTCCATCTCGTGCCTTTGAATCCTTCGCTTACTCGGGATTCAAAATTAGCACTCGCTTGAAAAAACCAACTTTCCTCTCTAGTTGAACAAATAACTATTTTCATATTTTATTTAACTTTCGTTTTAATATTTTTCTTATTTATTTATTTCACAAAATGTTTGTGAAATGTTTCACAAAAAGTTTTCCATAAAATGGGTAAATTATTATGTTTTGAAGACGTTCACGTCTGCAGTCGAAAAATCGACGTCTTATTCAACGAGTACAAAATGCATGTTGTCGCTCTCGCTCGAGAGAGGCAGCAAAGTACCGTGCTAGAAGTCTTATTTAAATGTCGCTTCTATGCTGATTATGAGCTCTAGAAGACATCTAGGAGACACCTTGCTTGCTTGGTGTTTGATGTCTTGAACAGACTCTTTTCGAAACTTAAAATATATTCTTTTCATGATAGTATGGTACCAGAGTTTGTAGATATCTCTTGGAAAGTCTTTCTCGTAAAACTGTGGCTTTTACTGGCAGTTTGCGCTACCTTGCAACAAAATGTTGGAACAGCATACCTCCTCCTTTGCGACAATTGACATCTATTTTCATTTTATCAATTTTCCTTTAAATAACACTTTAAATTATTTCTTCTTCAAAAATAACGTATAGGGATTCCAAAGGAGTACTCTCTGGCGGATTTTGCCATTTAAACAGTATCTATAATTTTAAGTTCTAGTTTTTTTAATGCTTTTCTAATATGCACTTCAAATGTAATTAAAATTACGGCAACCAACATTGATCACTGAATGATGCGACACACAGTATTTGAAAATTACGAGTATTTATGTATTTATTTTCTTATACTTCTGTGTGAATGAACACAAATAGACTAAAATTAAATTTTAGTTTAATTTAATCTCTTTGTGTTCCTGTGTGTGTGATGAATATGTTTTTCAAATAAAGATTTTATCTATCTATCTATAGCTGTGGGCTCAATAGCACCATCTTTTTCTATTTGTACTCAAGCAGAGACTTGAGTTTAAGTTTTTTTTACCAAAGTAACGAACATTTTCCAAATAAGTTATGACTTAAAGGTCTATGTTACCAGGTCATAAAATTTAAAAAAAAGAGGTTAAGTTTCCTCCATTCAAGCCGTAGGGCCTTTATGGCCAAGGCTAGGCTGAGTTTAGTCGGTAGGTCTGTTGGGTCGAGCCGCCTTGATTCACCAGGAGTCCGACATTATCACCGCATCCCTGCTTGCCTGATGCGGTGGTATCCATGAGGATTCTCAGCCTCCTCTCCTAAGGAAAAAAAAAGGTTAAGTTTGAATTTAGATTACCTACGTGCATTTAATTTAATAATTATTCTAATCTATAGTCAACGAATAATGAGACGACGTTGCACATATAAATAATTTATATTTTATTTACTTTAATATAAAAGCCATAGAATGACGAAAACCTTTCAGAAGATCACTAGTCTAACGATAGTATCGCCGTTCAGTATCCTGGTGTTGCGCTCAAGGATCAAACTTACTAGCTATTGAGGTTGACTTAGAATCTAACCCGGTCGCAGGAGATGGCTGCATGAGCTGCAGAGTGCTAGGGGTTGAAGTGGTGCATCGTCATCCCTTGGCAGTGGAGTCGCGAAGCGGATCCTGCCATGGGAGAGAACAACGGGGGGTTTTAGTGGGTCCTCTCAGAGCATGGTGCATAAGGAGCATTTCCCGTCGCAAAAAAGGGCATAAAACACAAACTAGGAAGTGTGTATCGCAAATATTTTTCGACGACTCTTATATTCTGTATTGACGTATGTCAAAGATTGCCAAGTGGTAAGTCTTGCTTGTAGTAAGTAAATCTTCTATAAAAAGGGGATTCCCACATAACTTTGGCTTCACCGCACCCTGACGCAAGCATTTTCCAATAAAAAGAAAACAGCACAGGATTCTTGAAGTCACATACACCATCAAGTGACATGTATACATAAAGGTTAGCTACTTAAAAAAAGGCATCACAAAATTCTGTAATCTCAGAGCCTTGAGAACATTTCGGTGTCAAGTTTGTGAGTCATCAGGACAATTTTAGCGTCCGGAGCCCGCAGACGTAACACATGTTTACCGAGCGTTCCTTGGTCGTCACGGCGCGCATCTGCGTATATTACGGCGCTGTCGGCGCAGCATAGCTACTTATTATTGTACCTGACTTGCTGATTCCATGCCAATAATGCCGCATGACAAAGAAACTGGAGATTTCAAAGAGATTAACATTTACGGTGGTGTGAGGCGTATTGTGTCGAGGTGAAGTTAGGATCTGTACAAATAAACTTAAGCATAAGTATAAACCTTAAGTTTATTGATGAATATAGGCCGGCTGATGTCTATAGTGTTCGTACATTTACCGACCAGCCTGGAATCGAGCTAATAAAATAATCCATTTTGCTGTGGAGAAATTATTGTTATCATTAATGTGTTTTTGTGCGGCAGAAGAGGAGAAATATTTGACCAATTTTATAGCCCTTAAATAAGACATTTTATGAACAACAAATTTCAATTAAATGAATATTATAAGTTACTTATATTATTTATATGTTAGTAAATATAATTGTTTTCAAAAAAGCCGTAACATTAACTTGTTTCGTAAATAAAAAAGCATATAACTAATTGTACCAGGCTCTAGAAAATACATAAATGTTTTAGAATATAACATACGTTTCTACAACAAAATCTCAAGTAACCCAGGGAGTTTGCGATTTGTTTAAACAAATTTGAGGCTATAGGCATAGATTTAGAGTTTCACCGTGCAACATGGAAGAGATTATGAAATCAAATCAAATCATATTTATTCGCAAATACAGGTGATTCAGAGGTGTTTCTAAATTTATTAAAACCGGTAATTATACTTGTATATTTATCCTCGTGGCATGCAAATTTATATTAACACTAGCCTAACTTTCCTTTAACCGTTGATTGCATAGACAAAAAAAAACATTATAAAATATATAAAAGTACATTATTAAATATGTCATATCCATGTCAACTAAATATAAATTGTAATTCATTATCATTAAAATATTTATTTATATTACAAGCTTTTATATTAGCTTCACTTGTAACTATGAAAGAACATCTTGGAATCTTAATTTTATCCACTTCCCCGTCTCCGATTGAGTTGAAATTTTGCATGCACGTATAAGTCGGATAATAATGCATGGTGTGTGACGTCATTTTAAATCCACCATGGCGGCATTACCAAGATGGCGGATCAATTATTTATAATGCACCCCTACAATATGAGTATCAAATGAAAGGGTTTGCTAAACTTGGTGTTATAGTCGGAAAATAAATTAAAAGTAAAAAAAAATAATACAAGCTTTTATTAAATGCGCTAAAAAGAACAAAATAAACTTTTACATATAAAAGCTTGTCGTTAAAAGTATTCTGTAAGTAAGTAAACCTCGCGACAAGCTTTTATATGTAAAAGTTTATTTTGTTATTTTTAGCGCATTTAATAAAAGCTTGTATTAAAAAAAATACTTTTTATTTTTATAAGAGGTCTGTGCTAATAATATTTCCTGTAATTTGCGCCGGTATACGACGAAGCTTTCTATTTGCAAAATATGCAAAGCTATTTTATTATACATATATCCGTGGTGCCATGCAGGGTACACTATTATTACTTATGAAATAAACTTTTTATAAATTGTACGATGGTCTGGTAGACAAGACATAGATTTGTTAATCGTAACAATTCGGCATTTATATTTGTAGTTATACTAGGTGACATGTAGACCCATCGACGCTAATTGTACCGATAGATCTGCAATCCTCGTCAAATTGATTAATAATATGTTCAACTAACATATTCAAATTCAAATACAAAATCATTTATTCAGTCTAGGCTGTTACAAGCACTTGTGAAAGTCGAAAAGCTACGCCATCGGTTCGCAAATCTACGGCGGGAGACCTTGTACTGAGAAGAACCGGCAAGAAACTCAGCAAGGGCTGTTATTTTCCCTGTATTAAATAGATACAGAGTCGCCAATTTGGAAAATGACTTCAATAATGATAATTCATGAAGTCACTTTCCATTACATAATATAATTAATAAAAATATAATTTGAAAACATGCCTATATTAGGAATGCCGTGTCATACAGTTATAAAAGAATATATTAAAGTTGAATTAAAATTATAATAAATACGAGTCGAACCCAGTATAGCAAAGAGCAGAATCATCTCCGCTGGCAGCACCCGTTCACGAGCATGACGCATGAACCAGCCATCGCTTCGCTCAACCATGTTTTAGGGAATGTAACGACCCGCCTCACACGACACTGTCGAAGAGATTTTAATGAGAGTATGACTACCCCTAAGCCACAAAAGGATACAAATTACCAAAACAACAAACAAAAACACAACAAAACAACAACAAAACACAAAAACAAACATACGTATCACTTTACATAATAATCCTTTTTTATTTTTAATATAATAATAATGTATAATAATAGTGTGTAGGGAAATGACGACCCCATCGCCCGTTAGTGGGGCATTGCCTCTTAACTGCAATAAATCCTCCATTTGTGCCCCAGTCAATCCGCGTAACACAGAACATCGTCGACCCAGACACGTCCTTTCTGACCCTCCCGACTCATTGACGCTGGCTCTTCAAGCCTTGCGAGAGGCGGCATCTGCGCCGCCATCCCTTAGTTAGTCCATACTTCGCAGCTTGCTGCACATGTACGAGTAGGCCCCATCATTTCAAGGCCGGACCCACTTTGGCGTACCGAGCCTTCTTTCGCGCATATGTCCTCTTCGGAGGGCAGCGCTGACGTGCCCTCTCCTGAGGGTGCACCAACCATACCATTCAAGCCGTAGGGCCATTAGGGCCAAGGCTAGGCTGAGTTTAGTCGGTAGGTCTGTTGGGTCGAGCCGCCTCGATTCAAAAGGAGTCCGACATAATCAACGCATCCCTGCTTGCCTGTTGCGTTGGTATCCATGAGGATTCTCAGCCTCGTCTCCTGAGGAAAAAAAAATCCATCAGTGCAGTCAGTCTCCTGCAGGGCAGCTTGTGGCGAGCTAGCGGTGAGTGGTGAGTGGCGAGGGTACCGATGTGCTTCAGGGGGGCGTATGCTACCCGCCTCTGTCTGGCCTTATACGGCCGGATAGAGTAGAGTCGCAAGAGCAGATGCTTGAATGGTGGAAGTATAATAATGTATTAAGGCCGACGGCCTCCGATCGCTGTCTCAGACACACCTTTCTACACCCTTAGCCGTTCATACGATTGTTGCTCTCTTTGCATTAGAATTGGTCTGCTTTTTGGGGGCCCATTTTGTAAGCGATGAGCCTGCCATATTGAAATCAATTAGGAGGTTTTGAGAAGGCAGGTGACCGGAGTCTCTTCAATAGCCCGATTTTCATTACCACCTAAATTGAAATGCAATAGTCCACAAATATTTTGACCTGTAATGACCATAGTTTCTGTGCATCTAACTGAGAATATATAGTATTTAGCTGAATTTCTCATTGTGCAGATAGAGATTCGACCCAGTTGGGGGCCATCCATAAATTACGTCACACGGTTAGGTTGGGGAGGGGGTTGACGAAGTGTGACATTGTGTGACAAGGGGGTGGAAGGGATCTTAAATTTCGTGACGTCACATTACAAAATCTATTAAATCAAATAAGCTAACTGTTAAAACACAAACTTTAAATTATTACTATTAGTATGAAAAGTGCTGTAAATATTAACTTTTATTGTAAAGTCTGTATACTCTCATAAATAAAGAAAAGAATAGTATCTTCTTCTATCTATTAATAGGGGTACTCCCGTAACGTACTATTTTTCTAATTGATTGTAGTACGTGATTTTGAAAAATATAATAAGAAAATCATGAAATGACCATATACTTATTTAATATAAGTAAACGTTTTTTGTTTTGTTAATTGATTTGATGTTAATTTTATTAAAATCTAAATAAAACTGATCTCGAAACCGCTTTTATCATTCAATAATTTCTATAATTTCAAAAGTTGTGACGTCACACTAGGGGGAGGGGAATCTCACAAATGTGACTAGCTGTGACAAGGACGGGGGGAGGGGCAAAAAATCACGAAATTCGTGTGACGTAATTTATGGATGACTCCTTGGTACACTTTACGCACACTTTCATTTTATTTCCCTTAAATGGCCTCGAATAATAACGAATTTTTGAAACAATAGAAAACCAATTCGCATTCGAAATCGTGAGATTCGTATACGAATTACCGAATTCACTATTTCTGAATTTTCATTTCGTGCGTTGTGCAACGAGCGGTTCAACCCATTCGTTTTTGAGTTCTACTAGTAGAATATCCAACGCTGAAGTGACGTTGACAGTGATAAATGTACTCTGGTAAATGTAAAGCTTGTAAATAGGTACATAATAATAAGTAAATATTGTTTGAGTACATATATTAAAATTTTTGTTGTTGTGATTTTTAATTGTTTCTGCGTGAAACGGAATCTAATTAAGAATTTGTTTTCAATGACAACACTGAATTCGAGTGATTCAAATATCTATAAAATTGTAAGCAGTAGATAATAATTTCGCGCACGATTTGTATTCGTATTCGAATTCTCGTTTAATGATTGAAAAATACGTCTCCTGTATCCCCGCGCCGCGCACGCCTTATAAAGGACCGTGTTATAAGCGACATAAAACCACGTGATATAAGCGACAGTAAAAATAATAATAAACTCTTTTATTCGGCACTGACACAATGTACTCGTACACGATTTATATAACGATGTTACTATAAAATAATTGCGGTAAGCGTGCCCGAGCTGAAAGGTTCACCATGTCAGCATCTGCAGGATGTCAGACACCGAGCGTTAGGTTTCAGCTGGCATAGTGAAAGCTAGCATAGTGGCTCACGGGCGTGGGTAAGGAATATATATATATATATATATATATATATATATATATATATATAATATATGTGGGAATAAAGGCTTGTGATTATAATCAAACCAAGATTGGCACCGGTAACAGCGTTTATTTTTCAATCTAATCAAACTAATTAAACAAAACTTCGAGAGAACATCGTAACTACTTAGCATCTTAACATCGTATGATCGTATATCTCACTCCTTATCCATCTTAGACTAAGTGACCGTCTTTTCATAACCTTCATTCTTCACACTCATTCATCTCTTTCTGTCCCTTTCACACACACATCCTAACATATTTCACTAGCTCGTTCTACTTTAACTTCCTGTCGTGCATCATTCTTTCGATCTAACAATTTTATCGTTCACTCTCATAGATTCAAAATACAACACATAGATTACACACAACATTTATGCGTTCCGAAACTTGCATCTTACAATCATAACTCAATCAAATCATCCTCCCACACTCGGTCATCCTGCCCTTGGTCTGTCCCCAGACCATACAAAACATTCACATAGTTGCTAATAAAACTACTACTAATGTTACTTTAATAACTAAAACACATCTATACAAAACTAAAACTTTCTGCTAGCTAACCGATGCCTTATACAATATCAAAATCTTTATTTTACTACAAAATCATCACTTAAACTATTCTAACTATATTAATCTATTTTTATGTTTATATTTTTAAAACAAACAAGCATTAACAACTATAGAAATTGAACTTAAAAGAAATCATTTTTACTACAAAATCCTCACTTAAACTATTCTAACTATATTAATCTATTTTTATGTTTATATTTTTAAATGGTAATAAACAAGCATTAACAACTATAGAAATTGAACTTAAAAGAAATCATATTTACTACAAAATCATCACTTAAACTATTCTAACAATATTAATCTATTTTTATGTTTATATTTTTAAATGGTAATAAACAAGCATTAACAACTATAGAAATTGAACTTAAAAGAAATCATTTCAAAATATGTATTAACATGTTGTAAGTCTACAATTACTTAATCTTAATTTATGACTATAATTTCATGTGAACCTCTTTTTCTCAATCAATGGTAAATACAATTTATTTCAGATACAATATTTTATCATTTTCTTTTTTACCAGTGTTATATTTTACTTTATAATGAATTGCATTAATTAATGAAGTTTTCTTGTTACTACAGATAATACAGATAAAGTGATTAAGGTTTACATCTTTGTGTTTATTTACACATTTTTTCCTACTCGTGATTCATAACAATGCAATAGCTCACAGTTTTCAATTGATAGCCACATGTTTGAATATATAATATACAAACAAAATCCCCTTTTTACTAATTAGTTAATTGATAGCCAAAACTATGACCATGGTCTCATATGATCCACACCTGTAACTGTTTTTTTTGGGTCCCTCTTTGCTGTTATCAACTTTTTCAACCTCATATCTGTCTATGCCACAACTCTTCAAAACTCTGTAGGGCCCATAATACTTTGGTCTTAATTTCAGAGCACTTCCATATTGTGTTCTTAGTACGGCTACAAGGTCTCCTGCCTTATATATCCGCCCTGGTTTCCTCTTCTTATTGTAATTTTTCTTATTCTCTTCTTGTATCTTAAGTATTTGCTTCTTCGCCTCTTCTCTTAGTTTCTCTCGTCTCTCCATAAATTGACTTTTATTTTCTTCTTCCAACATTTCAAATATTTTCACATCTTCTTTCTGTTTTAGCTTCGTGCCAGTTAACAACTCAAATGGAGAAAGGTTTATTGATCTCTGAAAGGTACAATTGATAGCACGTTGAACTCTTCCAACATGTTTATACCAATGGGTTGGATCTTCTACACACAGCTTGGTTAAAACTGATATAATGATGCGGTTCATTCTTTCAACTTGCCCATTCCCACGTGGCATGCCTGTTGTAATTTTAATATGTTCAATTCCTTCTTCTTTGCAGTACTCTTCAAATTCACTACCCGTAAAAGCAGTTCCTCTATCTGTAATAATGCGTGTAGGGTTGCCAAAATCTTTTTGATGAAGTCTCATCTTTTCCACTGTCTCTTTTGCAGTTACATTTTTTGTTGGATAAATCCACACGAACTTCGTATAGGCATCCATCACCGTAAGTATGTAGTTGTACATCTTTTTTGTGACATCTAGTGGACCTAAATGATCACAGTGTAATGTCTCAAATGGCATTTCTCCCTTGTCGATAGGATTTAATAATCCATCCTGTCGTCCTCCTTTCTTTTGTGCTAAAATACATGGTATGCAACTTGCAATAACCTTGTCAATCTTTTTATCTAAATTTTTAATAAAGTAATTTCTTTCAATGTATTCAAATGTCTTTTTCTTCCCAAAGTGTCCAACCTCATGAGATTTTCTTATAATTTCCAAGTCTAATTCATCAGGTATAACTAATTTTCTATCACTTCCTTTGTAAATCAAGTCATTCACCAAACTGAAATCTTGATAATCCTTTTCTTTCAGAATTTCTCTGATACTATTTAAATAATCATCATTAATTTGTGCTCTTTTAATTCTGGCTTGCAATTCTGTTTGTATCACATTAATACATGGATTGCGGCTCAACGAATCAGTGTGTCGCATTCTGGATCCTGAACGATGTTCAATGGTGTATTCAAAATCTTGCAAAAACAAAACCCACCGAGCCACTTTTGCTGACACTTCCCTTTTATGCAATGTTTTCTGAAATGCTGAACAATCAGTAACTATTTTGAATGGATTTCCAAACAAATACTTCCTAAATTTTCTAACAGCTTCTATGACAGCTAAAGCTTCAAGTTCATAACTGGTGTAATTCCTTTGTTGCACTTCATTCGTTTTTCTACTCATGTAATATACCGGATGCATCTTTTTGGTATTAGGATCCCTTTGCATCAAAATAGCTGCATAGCCCCACTTTGAGGCATCTGTATGCACCTCTGTCTCTAAGCCAAGTTCAAATATTTTCAAAATAGGTTTACTACACAATTTCTTCTTTAAAGTAAGAAAAGCTTCTTGTTGCTCAGGGCCAAAACTAAAATGAATATCTTTTTTCAATAAATCTGTTAGTGGTTTTGCTATAAATGCATAATTTTCAATGTACTTTCGAAAATATGAAGTTAATCCTACAAAACTGTGCACCTGTTTCACATTCTTTGGTTCAGGAAATTTCATTACAGCAGCAGTTTTCTCTGGCGAAGGTGTGACAGTGCCATCTTGAATGACATGGCCGAGATATTCAACACTTCTTTGCAGCAATTGAGTCTTCTTCCAATTTATCTCCAAGCCATATTCAGATGCAACATTCAACACTCTTCTTAATTTTTCGACAGCTTCATTTTCATCGCTTGCCGGAATGATCACATCGTCAACGAAAATAAGCATAATTCCAGCAGCAACCAGATCACAGAATATAATATTTATATAACGCATAAAATACTTAGGGCTAATAGAAAGTCCAAATGGGGCACGAGTAAACTCCCATTGTCCTGCGGGATTACTAGTTACAAAAGCTGTGTACTTAATAGACTCTTCTTCAATTGGCAGATGAAAATAAGCATTCTTCAAATCCAAAGTAGTGAATATTTTTCCTTTGCATAACTTGTCAATATGATCTTCTATAACTGGCAGTGGATATTCATCTTGTACAATTTTCTGATTAATCTTCCGATAATCTACACAAACTCTTGTGTTCCCATCTTTCTTCTTCACAAGTACCAGTGGGCTGGCGTATTCAGAATAACTAGGTCTTATGATTGCATCATGATGCCATTCTTCTATTTGCTTTCTTACAACCTCTTCTTCTTTAAGGGCAAGTCTTCGGGGACGCTGAACTACAGGTAAGTCATCTTTAAGAATTATTTTCATTTTAATTGGTGCTTCTTTAATTTTCTGAGGATGGTAATCCTTGATCATCTTCTGAACAGCAGGAACAATGCACTCAGGCAACTCACAGTTGTTTACATTTGATAACAGACATTGTAGGTATGAATCATCATAATAACACGGCCTAATCTCAACTGATCCCTGTTCAATGGTAGTAATAGTGTTAATCAAGAAAGGTTGCCCCAATATAGCCTCATAAGGAATAGTTACCCGTGGAACCACATAAAAACATGTATCATAACAATGGCTATCAACTTGTAATTGTGTAATTAACTTACCCAAAACTCGAACTTTACTACATGCAAGACCTGATAACGTCATTTCCACACTACATAATGGCAATTTTAATTTTAAAAACAAACTTTCACTTATTAAATTTACTTCACTACCGGTGTCCACTAAACTTTGTACACATATGTTATTTATCTTTACACTTTTTACGTATTTACTGGCACTGTTAATTATGTTGTCATCGTTGACGTTCAGCAGTCGCGGTTCCTTCATTCGTTGCGTTCGTTCCTCGTTGTCTCCTTCACTCATGACAATTGTTGAGACCGTAGCGCCATCTAGCGTTGAATGGACAATCTTTGTTAGTGAACGACGATCGGCATGATCGATCTCGTTCCGCTCGTTCAATGAGGTCGAAACGACTGCGCCATCTAGCGTTGAATGGATAAACATGGATTTTCCTGAATTTGAACAAGCTTTTCCAATATGGCCGTACTCATTACATTTAAAACACTTGATGCCCCTTACGCATACATTTGCCAAATGACCCTTTTCTCCACATTTGAAACAGCGAGCTACCGTTGAAGGCGCGATGATTTTCGTTTTAGATGCTGATGCAGTCTGCACATCCTGCTTAACTGGCATAAGACGCGTCGTTCTTTGTTTGGCTTTCATGTGCTCGTAAATAGCAATTTTTTCTTTTAGGGCCGAGTAGGTTGTTGAGCCATATAGAACCGACTTTTGTATTTCACTATCTTGTATGCCGTCGATAACATATTGTATGGACACATAATCAGGAAACTTCGCTCGTTTTCCCAGCTCTTTCATAACTAACATATATTGGTAACATGATTCGTCACGTCGCTTTTTCCGAGAACTCATTAACTCGTGCATTTCCTTAATGTTGAGTACTTCGGGAAACTCTTTCTGTAAAGCCATTCTAAGTTCTTCATATGTCTTAAACGTTTTCTCCGACCTTAGCCACAACTCTGCCGTATCAACAAGCGATCTTCGGGCTATGATCAGTTTTTGTTGTGCTGTCCACCCGAAAATTGTAGCATTGTCTTCAATGTCTTGTGCCCATTTCGCCGAGGAATACGTTTTGTCATCGCCACTAAACTTGGTGATTATGTCCGCCATGTTATGTGCATTAATAGGTTGATAACTGTCTCCGTTTTTTGATTCTACACTTTGATCTTCGTGTCTCATGATAATCGTGCTTGAGTATAATCTCACGTCTTATTTTTCCTTCTCTTAAGTGTATTTTTTCGTCTTTTCTTCGTACTTTGTCGTAAATCACCATGTGGTACCAAAATGGCGTGCACTTGATAATAATCCAAACCAATCCCGGACGAGCCCCCAAAATTGTGGGAATAAAGGCTTGTGATTATAATCAAACCAAGATTGGCACCGGCAACAGCGTTTATTTTTCAATCTAATCAAACTAATTAAACAAAACTTCGAGAGAACATCGTAACTACTTAGCATCTTAACATCGTATGACTTGGGGAATGTCTTCGTCCCTGATGTAGGGGCGGTTACTGTTCAGGTGTGGTACCTCCTCAGTGGTCTCAATTCGCCAGCCGTGACCACGGCTGGGGCATTGGGTCGGCGGGCATGTTAATGCCTCCACCTTGGCTTCTCTCTTTGCTCGACTATTTGAGCAGGAGCGGTTGCTCTACTGCTCTCCTAGGAGCTCCCTTCTTCTTCCTCCTCTTCTTCATCCTCAGTGGTGTCTACGAGGCTCCTTGGGAACTGCCTCCTCACGTCAGGTGGTCGGGCGTGATAAGGAGCGATGTCGGCGATCATCTCGTGACTAGATGTGGCTGCTCTTCTGAAGAGGTTGGTCGCTAATCTCCTCACATATTCATCCAGCGACTCAACCTTGAGATCACGTGCGATCACCACATTACGCACGTATCTTGGGGCGCCCGTGATATGCCTGAGCGCTAGTGCCTGCTGCGCATTCATTTTTCGGCGCGAGCCTTTGCCTATCAGGGCATACCAGGCGGGCGCCGCGTAACATAGCCTCGTCCTTATGTACTTTTTGTAAATGGCTATCTTTATTCTATACGGCAGCCTCGGCGCAGTAAGTACGGGCTTCAATCTCGCCCTTGCCGCTCTCGTGAGATTGACTGTGTTCGTTACGTGCGGCCCCATTGTGATTCTCCTGTCCAGGGTTACCCCTAGATACTTAACCTGTGGGGACCAGGGTATCGTATGACCCATGAGCCGGAGGTTAGGTGGTGTCTTGACAGCTTTGGTCAGCAAGATGGCTTGCGTTTTCGCGGGGTTCGCGACAAGTCTCCATCTGCTGAACCACTCTGGTAACTGGTCTAACTGACGCTGCATTTTCACGGCTGCATGGGTCAGCCTAATCGAGGTGGTGATGTAGGCGACGTCGTCTGCGTATAACGCGATCATGGCATCCTGGTCCCTAGGGATATCATTGGTGTATAGGGAGTAGCAGGATGGGGACAGGCACCCCCCCTGCGGCACACCTGCTAGGACCGGTCTTGGTGTTGAAGTGTGTCCCTCTACTGTAACCACAATGCGGCGCTCCTGGAGGTAAGATCTTAGCACTCTCACAGTTCTTCGTGGCAGAGTGGTGGCTGCTAGTTTGTGGAGAAGGCCCTCGTGCCAGACACGATCAAAGGCCTTCTCCATGTCGAGGAACACAGCGATTGTGTGCTCCCTCTTATTATAGGCGGCAGCTGTTGTGTGGAGGAGCCTCATCACCTGGTGGGTCGTCGAGTGCCCCTCTCTAAACCCAAACTGCTCATGGCGTAGCGCGAGGTGTGGGGTGATGGTGGTGTGGAGCAGTTTCTCCCACACCTTCGCGATGGTGGGCAGCAACGTTATCGGCCGATAGCTGGCTGGGCTGGTCAAATCTTTGCCTGCTTTTGGTATCATGATGACCTTGCCGAGCTTCCATGTGGTGGGGAAGTGGCTGGTCCTCATGATACCATTATAGAGCCGGGTTATGGCAGCAATGGTTTTCTGGGGGAGTCTCTTTAGGACCTCATTACTAATGAGGTCTATCCCTGGGGCTTTCTTCCGTGGGAGGCGCTCAATGTGTCTTCGGACCTGACCCGGTGTGAAGACAATTGGATCTTCATCTGGGGGTATGTCTGCAGCAAAGTAAGTTGTTAAGTGGTCCTCAACAGACCGCTCATGCTGGTAATCGGTGGTGGGGTTTGGACGGAACACCTGCTCCAGGTGGTCGGCGAGCAGCTGCGCCCGATCTTTGGCGTCGTAGGTTAGTGTTCCGTCCGGGGCCCTCAGTGGTCTCACAGCTGGCGGTCTGTTGTTCAGTCTTCTGCACAGTTTGTGCATACTCTCCCAGCTGTCCTCAGCGTCCTCGATCGCGCGCTCCCAGGACTCTGTCCGTTGCTGCTGGAGTCTTCCCGCAATCTCCTCCACCAGCCGGTTCAGCTGCGCCTTTTGTGTGGGGCATCTAGTTACCTGCCATGTTCGGCGGAGTCTCCTCTTTCTCTCTATGAGCTCCCTCACCCCAGCTGGTAGTGGGCGAGAGTGCGCGTAGGGCTTCCTGGTATCGGGTGGCAGCAGGGATGCAGCTAGAGCGTCCTGTATGCTGTGTGTTAACTCACCCGCTAGGTTATCGACATCGGAGGGGGTGGTGATGGGGAAGCTCGGTGTGGAGCCCTCCATGGCCTCTGTGAAGGCCACCCAGTCCTGCCTGTGCCTCGGTGGTCGTGGTGGACATCTTGTTGGTGGTACCAGCTGTACCAAGATCATCTGGTGGTCAGAGCTTACATGGTCAGGCAGGACCTGCTGCTCGATCTCGACAGCCTCCAGCCTGTGTGCCACGACGATATCCAGGACGTCTGGGAGTTGGGCAGCCTGATGTGGGAAGTGGGTCGGGGTATCCGGGCCCATGACCACATATCCACGCTGTTCGGCATCATTAAAAAGTTTTATCCCGTCTTCGTTGTCTATGTTGGATCCCCACGACGAGTGCTTGCAGTTGAAATCACCGCATATCAGGGTGGGCAGGGGCGAGTCCAGCAGCTGGTGGACATCAGCCACCTGCACTCTCGTCGCTGGTGATGATCTCGTGGTTGGTGGTCTGTAGAATGCAAACACTCGCGCGGGTCCAACCGACTGTAGGGCAATCTCTATCCCCAGGGCATATGATGCTTTCAAATGACAGGATGGCAGGGTGTGGTGTATAATATTCTTTCTCACCAGTACGGCTAGCCCCCGGTATGCTCGGCCTTGTGGTGTGACTTCATCCTGTCTGTATGCGTGGAATCCTGCGATTTGCAACCTGTCGGATGGTCTCAGGTGCGTCTCGCTTACCAGGGCGATGTCGACCCTGTGTTCTGCAAGTTTCAGTTGTAATATATGTACCTTCGATGGTGTAAGGCTGCAGGCGTTCCAATGCATGATGGTTAATTGCCTTTCCATGCTGATGTTAATTGGAATAGCCCTCTTAATATAATCGAGATGATGCTAGTGATGTTTATGCCTCGCTGCAGGTCCTGGATGAGATCCTGCAGCGTCTGCACTAGCACGTCCCTGATGGTGTCATTGACTGGTTCCTCCGACGCCGGCTTCGCCTTCGTCCCTTGTAGTAGGGCGGCGACCACCGGTTCGTTGGTCAGTACTGTAGATGTTGTGGTAGGTCTGGCCGCCTCTCCCGCTTCCACTTCCGCCGATGTTGTCGCGGTTGTGGTTGCGGTGGGCGCTGCTGTACTTACTCTGGGCTCCCGCCTTTTACTTGGCCTGGGCCTCTGAGGCAGGGGTTCGGTTGTATGGCTTATAGCCACCGTGGATGGTATGGTGGCTATAGCGGCTGCAGGTGTGTGGATGATAGCAGTGGTGGTGGTGGCGGTAGTAGTGGCTGTGGCTGTGGCCGTGGTTGCAGCAGCGCGGGTGGCGTCGCTCGCTTGCGGCTGTGTGTTAGCATTCGCCGCGGTGCGCGTCGCTTTGGGGCCTCTGCCCCTGCCTCCGCGTCTCTTCTTGGGCTTGGTGGTAGGTGCTCCCGGGGTGTTTGCTGCAGCCATCAGCGACTGTGCCGCTGTGGGCTCATCCTCCCCCACTACGGTTCGCTCTGGTGCGCGGGTGGCCTGATAGGTGCGCGCGACCGTACCGGCCTTACGGTTGCGCGCCTCCTTAAGGAACACGGGGCAGCTCTTGCTGTTAGCGGGGTGCGGGCCGTCGCAGTTCGCACATGTCGCGGGTTGGTCACGCGGGCGTGGGCAGTCCTTCGCCGGATGCTCGCCGCCGCAGATAACACAGGCTTGCCGCCTGTGGCAGTTCGCGGACGAGTGGCGGAAGGACTGGCACCTGTGACACTGTGCCGGCCCTTTCTTCCCCCTCCAGGCTTCAATTGTGATGCCAGGCATACCACAGAGGCGTTGTACCCCATAGATAGCCGGTGTTGTTTGTGGCGTCTTCTTCAGCTCTGCGAAATAAACGCATCCCGGTTTGCCTTGCCTGGCGCTGATCTTTTTAACATACACGGGCTGAAAGTTTAGTGCCTCCAACCCCTGTTTGATGTGCTCGGTGATGTTGGGAGCGTTCGCTAGGCCTCTTATAGCGACTTTTACGTTGCGCTCCTCCTGGATTGTATAGCAGTACCATGGCACTGTTTCTGATTTTTCGAGATCGAGTAGGTAGCGCTGCACCTCCCGATACTCGGTATCCGATTTAGGCATAAATCTTATACCGTTTTGGAACGGCCTCGCGTTAAGTGGCCCCCCGATTTTCTCTTCTAATTTTTTAAAATGCACCGGCCAGTTGTCCATTCTTTCTACAACAATCGGGGGGTACTTCTGGGCTTCTACTTTATTATTTTGCTGGTGTTGGGTGGCATCGATTTTTGTTGTTTTTCCTTCGACGGTAGTCCCATTTTTTCTTTCCGTCGGGTGGGTAGTCTTAGTTCGATCCGCGTAACTGGTGGAGGGTAGCGGATCGATACTTGCTTCCGTGTCCATCTTCATTTGCGAAGCTGGAGAGGGGTCCGTCTTCGGTCTGATCACGGGCTTCATGTGGTCCGATTTGTCCGAGTCACCCTCCTCTCGGGCACGCTTCTGGGTCCTCGGAGTTTCCGGTATGGATGTAGTGCTACCGGAAAATGGCGTCGGGGCGCTCGGGCCGAAACCGGGGGGCGGTGTCGAGACCAGTGCGCGCAGTTCTGATATCGACGGTCCCAATGATGGGTGGGAACCGTACCTTTCGGGGGTGGCGTCTGTGGAACGGTCCGATCTCGCCGAACCCTCCGATTGCCGGCTCCTAGGTCGGCGTGTCTGCGGCGTGGGTGGCGGCAGCATATCCGTTTGCGAGCGGGATGCAGGTAGATCCCTCGCAGGTAGGATAATAATTCTTGCCGGCGTTGTTGGCGTGTTCTGTGGCGCCTTCGGAAGCGTTGGTGTTCGTTTCGGAACTACCACCTTTTTCGTTGCGGGTGTTATTGTGGTAGTTCCCCACTTGGTCACTAGGTGGGGTGTTACCAGCTTTTTGGCAGTCGTCGCCGTTGTTGTTGTTTGAGGCGTCTTCCGAAAGGATTCGCGGCCGCTGGGTTTAGAGGGCCCAGCTTTTCCTCCGCTGCCTCGGGGCGCGGGCGTGCCGGTGCCGTCTCGGGACGCATCCGCGGCACCTGCGCTGCCTCGGGGCGCGCTAGCGGCGGCGGCGCTGCCAAGGGGCGCGCGAGTGGCGCCGAGGGGCGCGTCACTGACCACTGCGCAGCCGCGGGGCGCGCTGGCGTCGGCGGCGCGTGCGGTCGCGCGTTCGCGAGAGGCGTCTCGGGACGCAGCATCGCGGGCGCTGCCAGCGGGGCGCGCGATGGCGGCGG
The DNA here is from genome assembly GCA_036419045.1 of Scirpophaga incertulas. NCBI lineage: Eukaryota > Metazoa > Arthropoda > Insecta > Lepidoptera > Crambidae > Scirpophaga > Scirpophaga incertulas. The sequence goes on along the minus strand of CM071641.1, from coordinate 3,590,914 downwards.
TCGCGGTCTCGACCTCGCGGGTCGGAGTTCGGGTCGGGGTCTGAAACTCGTCCTCGTCGTCCGGACTAGCGGGCGACTCCGACGGCATCTTGACCGCCCTCGGTGCGGGTTTCTCGGGCTTCATATGGACTGGTGTCTGCATCAGCTCCCTAGTGGTCTTCGGTGGGGCTATCTGGATGTCCTCCAGGATGGATATCTTGGACGACGTTCCGCAGCACGGAGGGGCTGGAGATTCACCTCCGCCTTCAATGACATAATCCCTCGCCGAACTCGAGGGCCTATCTAGCGATAGGCTTGTCAGTACGGGAGGGTGGGGAGGGTTGATGGTCTCCTCCTTTTCCATTTCCTCAGCAGGGTTTTAAACTCCTCCTACTGGTATCGGAAGATGTCGATGACATCTTCGGTGGCGGCATCTAGTTTTCGCCCTAAGGCTCTTCTTAGACTTCGCGAGGTGGGCGTGAAAAAAGTTTTTCACAGCCACCCCCGGCCTCGGTTCCCGCGAGTCGCGCGCCTTCGCACGCTGTCCGCGGTAGACGAGGTGGGGGAAACAATTGGACGCAGTGGGGGTAGAACGCGGAGCGACTATAATGGCATTCGAAGGTAGGTAGTCCGTACTCCACTCGCGTCGCGGCACTCCTTGACATCGTATGATCGTATATCTCACTCCTTATCCATCTTAGACTAAGTGACCGTCTTTTCATAACCTTCATTCTTCACACTCATTCATCTCTTTCTGTCCCTTTCACACACACATCCTAACATATTTCACTAGCTCGTTCTACTTTAACTTCCTGTCGTGCATCATTCTTTCGATCTAACAATTTTATCGTTCACTCTCATAGATTCAAAATACAACACATAGATTACACACAACATTTATGCGTTCCGAAACTTGCATCTTACAATCATAACTCAATCAAATCATCCTCCCAATATATATATATATACTAGCTGGCCCAACAGACGTTGTCCTGTCAAATGTCTCAAATGTCACGTTGTCTCACGTTGTCTCAAATGTTTTTAAATAAATAATTTAGCTGAAAAACAATATCTATATGACCGTATTGTGAATCTAAACCATTCTCAAGCCCCCTGGAATACACACAAAAAAATTTCATCAAAATTGGTCCAGTCGTTTAGGAGGAGTTCAGTCACATACACACGCACACAAGAAATATATATATTAAGATATATATATATATATATATATATATATATATATAATATATAATATATATATATATATATATTATATATATACACACTAGCTTCCGCCCGCGGCTTTGCCCGCGTGAAATTAGTTTTTGTCAATCCTGGTTCCTTACGTCTAAGGTACCAAGATTCATGGTCTTATCTTCAATTCAACCCATATTTCACCCCCACACTGGTAAAAATGCTCAAATGCTCAAAATGCTAGAACAAACGATTTTTTGTTTCTTATGACGTGATATTTGACGAACTTGCATACTAACTTTCAACCTTTATTTCACCCCCTAGCTGGTCGAAATTTCAAAAATGCTAGAACAAATGCTTAATGATTTCTTATCAAGTTCTTAACCATAAAGTTTCATGATTTTATCTTTTAAAATTAAGTAATCCCATACAAACATTCAACCTCTATTTCAACCCCTTCATCCCTTTTATTCGAAATAAAAAGTAGCCTATGTTCTATCTCAGAGTCTAAAGATTGTCTGTACCAAATTTCATCAAAATCGGTTGCGAGGTTTAAGCGGGAAAGCGTAACAGACAGACTGACAGAGTTACTTTCGCATTTATAATATTAGTTGGAATATATATATAATAATATAACAATATTATAATTATAATATAACAATAATAATAGGAAAATACCAAAAATATTTGCACAATCTCAAAATGATTTTAAAATTCATAGGGGGGCTATATTATATTTAGTTAGTTTAGGTAAATCCTATCCAAGATTAAAGGAAAAAAATTACACCAAATATAATTGTTAGCAAACGAATATGCAAAACGTTACACCATTAATTTCATACATTCCATACTGGCTGAAATCTCAGATATGAATCTCGGAGATACAGTGTTTCATATTTATAGCGTCGGAAATCTATAAATATCTTTGTATTCAGCATTCACGAATCGCCATATGGGATGAGCGGGATCGCAAACTCGCTACGCTGGGAAATTAATGAATCTGTCTCATTTTTAGCTCCATACATAAATAAATATAGTTCAACAAGCTCTTATCTTCCCAATATTAGATGCCGATGTATATAATTTAGATGTCACAGAGAATCATTTAAACAAACTTCAGCGTTTACAAAATGTGTGTATTAGATTCATTTTCGATTTGAAGAATTGGACCACATTTGCGAGTTTTGTAGTCGATTTTCGTCTCCGTTGGAATACTTGAAAATTCTGTTTCCTCTTTAACGTCATATTCAAAACCACGTTCTTACCTAGAAAGCGATCTTTGTTAACTCAACAAAGGCTTTATAGATCCCACCTTAAGTCCTACTTAGTATTTCTGCCCATAATTCTGATTCCCTTGCCTATTCTTTTATTCCTCATGCAGTCAGACTTTGGAATTCGCTTCCACCGTATATTCGGGACTGCCAAAGTATTAACTCGCTTAGGGCTATCTATCTGAGTTGCATTCTTGAGAATGTGTGCTAAGAATATAATATTATAAATATTTATAATAGTGTATTTGTGTATACTTTTAAGTATATATTTTGTATGTTTTTGTGTATTAAAATAAATATTTATTATTTTAAAATTCTATCATTAGATTTTTTTGTCAGTCCTACACGCGTACAAATATTTTTTTTTTAAATAAATAAATAATAAATAAATAAATATTTGTTACACTTACACCAATTAGCCTAGCCCAAACTAAGCTCTATAAGGCTTGTGCTATGGGATCTAGGGTAACGGATAGACATACATATATTATACATATATAAATAATTTTTATTGAAATATATATCAACAACCATGACTAAGATACAAATGCTCGCATTCATCACACAAACATCTGCCCCCACCGGGACTCGAACCCGGGACCTCAGAGATGGCGACACCTTGAAACCGGTGTACTATCCACTCGACTATGGAGGTCGTCAACGTCAAATATTATATCGTCAAATATTATATAAGACTTTCCTTCTCGCAGGACTGTTGGAAGAAAATTCAGATGTGAAATAAGCAGTACTTTTGTAAACTTTGTTTTCAATAATTGTTGTTATATTAACTACATGTGCAAAAATAATTAAATAATAAAAAAAATATTTTAAAAAATTGAAACCAACTTCAAAATTACTTTGACATACCAACTAGGTATTTTTTGAAGTCGGTGTTCGGGGACATTTAACGTGTTTGATTAGATAAATGTGTATGCTTTATTTGTATATTTACTAGGTATTTTTTGATGTCGGCGCCTGTCCGAATTACAGGACAGTAAGAGTGATTAATAAAAAAAACCCTATCTCAAAAAGCACGCAACCGATTTCGATGATACTTGTAGTATCCCTAAGTTGAACAATACGTAGTAAAACAAAAAAAAAATTACTTAGATCGGACTTGTTGTTCCGGAGATATGCGAACACAAACATAAAAATCATACATCCACTTTTGAAATTTGGCAGATTCGTTCAGACGCTGATATAGACTAACATATACGAAAACTGGGCAGTTCTGGAAATATTATATACATACGGATCGAATTGATGAACTCTTTTTTTTTGAAGTCGGTTAATAAATAGTTCATTAAAGTCGCAAAGTTTACCATCTGTTATAAATATGTCATAAGATAATTATATTACTTTCTATTTTCTACTATAATTGTTCTATTCTACTAATGTTATAAACAGGGAAGCTTATATATGTATGGATATTTCATACTCTTTCACGTAAAAACTACTACATCGATTATATGTATGGATATTTCATACTCTTTCACGTAAAAACTACTACATCGATTATATGTATGGATATTTCATACTCTTTCACGTAAAAACTACTACATCGATTATATGTATGGATATTTCATACTCTTTCACGTAAAAACTACTACATCGATTATATGTATGGATATTTCATACTCTTTCACGTAAAAACTACTACATCGATTATATGTATGGATATTTCATACTCTTTCACGTAAAACTACTACATCGATTATATGTATGGATATTTCATACTCTTTCACGTAAAAACTACTACATCGATTATATGTATGGATATTTCATACTCTTTCACGTAAAAACTACTATATCGATTATATGTATGGATATTTCATACTCTTTCACGTAAAAACTACTACATCGATTATATGTATGGATATTTCATACTCTTTCACGTAAAAACTACTACATCGATTATATGTATGGATATTTCATACTCTTTCACGTAAAAACTACTACATCGATTATATGTATGGATATTTCATACTATTTCACGTAAAAACTACTACATCGATTATATGTATGGATATTTCATACGCTTTCACGTAAAAACTACTACATCGATTATATGTATGGATATTTCATACTCTTTCACGTAAAACTACTACATCGATTATATGTAATGGATATTTCATACTCTTTCACGTAAAAACTACTACATCGATTATATGTATGGATATTTCATACTCTTTCACGTAAAAACTACTACATCGATTATATGTATGGATATTTCATACGCTTTCACGTAAAAACTACTACATCGATTATATGTGTGGATATTTCATACTCTTTCACGTAAAACTACTACATCGATTATATGTATGGATATTTCATACTCTTTCACGTAAAAACTACTACATCGATTTTGATAAAACTTTACAATGAAACGGATTATACATTAGAATAGCACATAGGCTACAATTTATAAAGATACTAGCTTTCTGCCCGTGGCTTCGCCTGCGTGGATTTCGGGATTGGGTCTATAGAGGGTTAAGGGTCATAGCTTTTGCCCACGGCTACATATGCGCGGAAGTCGGTTTATACCACGAAGGTTTTATCGCGCTTCCCGTGGGACTATCAGTTTTTCCGAGAAAAAAAATACCGCAAAACATTACTCAAGAATCAATCTATATATTGATGAAAACCGCATGAAAATCTGTGCAGTAGTTTTAGAGCGAAGCCTTTATTGCGAATCCCGTGGGATCTGTCGATTATTCCGGAATAAAAATATAGCCTATTATTTAATCCGGACTTTTATCTTTACGCCTGCAAAATTTCAAAGCAATCGGTTCAGTAGTTACGGCGTGAAAGCGGAACAAACAAACAAACAAACTCACTTTCCGATTTATAATATTAGTAAGAATACGCCACGCTACAAGCTACTCGAAATATTATGTTGTAGGAAAAATTCGTCGAAAAGAAATTCGAACATTCTTTTCTTTCCTGGAACAATCTCGAAATTCCAAAATATACAGTAACATTGTAAACTCTCTCGGAGATTTCATACGAGGCCTATATATATTGCGCCCAGTGCATTTTTTTCGTAGTTATGGAGAATCAATCAATCCTCCAAGACAACGCACGACCACACATCGCCAAAAAGGAGGAGCTTCACTGTTTCTAGGTGCATCCTCTGGGAATATTTTTATTGGGAGTCGTCTAGTGTGCGACTTTTCCAAATATCTTATTTTGGTTTTTCTTATTCTTCTATTTCTTCATCTTCAGTTTATTCTTGAAGGAAGAGGCTTCTAGAGACAGACAGACAGAGTTACTTTCTCATATATAATATTAGTTGGGATTGTTATTCTTTGCACTATACACAATATTAATATTGGCTATAATTGTCTTAAACAATGAAATTTATTTTATTTATATGGGCACATTTTGTATTGTGCCCAAAATACTGGTAGTATTACATCCTTCAATAGCAATACTTCAATAATTCTTTGACCAACGAAAGGACGAGCTGAAATCTTCTCAGATTCAGTATTTGTACCAGCCTTTTATTTCTTGTGTTTTAAGAAAATAAACCGGGGATACAGTAGGAGGGATAAGGATACGAAAGGCCGTCCCAACGTATCCTAGATTTTCTAATTTACTAGATGGTATTGAAAAAATGTGCTAAAAATATATTATATATAAATACATCTCCGTTTTTATATATATATACATAAATGTATTATAACATAACATAACCCTTTATTGTATTCATAAAATACACACACAAAAAAAAAGAAAATAACAAATGTACAAAAGGCGGCCTTATTGCTAAACAGCAATCTCTTCCAGGCAACCTAGGACCAGGGAAACATTAAACGGAGATTTAAATATAGGATGGGTACAGTAATTGGACAGGACAATAGGCTATAACTATTTTAAGTTAAGGAACCTTTGACAGGAAGTGAACACGGACTTGATTCTTAAAGGACTCCAGCGTTCGCGCTCCCCTAATACCCTCAGGGAAAGAGTTCCACAACCGGACGGCATAAGCCGAAAAAGAATATGAAAAATAGTCGGTACTTCGGGGCGGTATATCCAGAGTCAGATTAAAATTAGAACGCAAGGCACGACATGACGAATGGGATCGAAAAGAGAACAAAGATTAAGGTAGGATGGAGATGTTGGAAGATACAAAATATTGTAAAGTAGGGATTAAACATGTAAGTCTCTGCGCTGGCGAATAGGTAACCATTTCAGTTGAAAGCGACAATTAGAAACATGGTCAAACCTATGCAGATTAAAAATGAACCTGATGGCTACATTTTGCAGCCGCTCCAAACTGTCAAGTAGTTCCTCAGATAAATTAATCCACGCAGCGTCAGCGTAGTCAATCAAGGAAAGCAAGAGTGACTGAGCTAACACTGTCTTTGTAGCTATAGGGAGAAAGCTTCTTAATCTATTTAGAGATTAGATGCTATATAAAAGTGAGATTAGATGCAAGTTTTAGTTCTAAAGTCAATCATATTAGCTTATTATTAATTTTATATTCCCGAGAGCGTTGATCGTATAAAAAGTATGACTGAAAACAAGTCGTAAGACATAAACGTTGTCATTAAATCCATATCGTACGCTATATTCATAATATCAATGAACTAACATAAATCGGTTCCTGTTATTAATAATAATATATCAGCCGATCTTTTCCCTCTGGACTCCGACCTTGTTAATGACCATTAACTTTTTGCCACTATTTATGTTTTAGGACTTTTTATAACAGTCAATAATGAAGTGTATAAATTGAATCTGGAAAGTGTTATCAAACTCTAGTGTAAGCTAGTGTATATAAGAATGAATAACATTAACAAAACAATCGCATACGACCTTATACGAGATACTTTTATTGGTAACCCAGATTGTAACAAAATTAAGCGATTTGTGATAAAGAAATCAATATTTTTTTTTTTTGCAAATGGATAATGATAGCAGAATTTCTGATAGTAACGGACCAAATAACTTTCTAATAATATTGAATATAAATATTAAATCTATATCAAAAAACTAATATACATTATTTGTTCATATAAAAAGTTAAATTGTCGATAAAAATATCCAATCACCAAATAAATGGTAATAAACCTGCCAATTACTTGTTTTTACACCTGCTCTAGCTGAAAGAAGATGAGCATACAAATATAATTTCATTGCTTACGCTTAAACCAGCCTATAATCGTAACCGTTAAGCGATCAGTTATTACAACAGATTCCCTGATTTGTAAACATACACGGAAATATGTGGTGGTAGACTGCTGGATTTCCCCGTGAGCCGCGGCTTTTAAACTGATCGCTTCGGAAACGCAGCGAACACTGCCGGCGAAGTGAAAGCTAAGCTTGTCTGAAAGAGTAGCTGTGTCCCAGGCTGGCATCCGCCTAAAATGGGGTGATCACGCGTGATGGTATCGTGTTGCGAGTATAAAAAGCATTGGAGCGCCCCGCCGCCGGTCAGAACGGCTTACAACGTGAGTAGTCCCGCACGTACCCCGTGCGTTCAGTGCAGTGCTAGTGGCTTCGCGAGTGCATACACCTTCAACACCGAAAGTGACCTCAAGGACGCGTCAACAGATTTATTGGATTTGATTTGTGCAAGTGCTCTTCGCGGTGGTGGTTCATGGATTACATTGCGGACGCGAGTTGCAGTCAATCAAGTGCATTCTAGTTCGTTAAATCAACTTTGATTGTAGGAGACGTTGCGATCAGTGATAGCTCAAAGTACCAAGTACGAATTTGTTGAGAATAAGAAACCGTTTGTGATAGTACAAGTGATCGTAGTATGTTTGAAGAAAGACTTCAATCATGAATTTAATTTGATGAAAGTTAATATTTCACTTTGTACAGAATCAGTTGTTGATTTAGAAGCACTTGAAGTAGTAATTGAACGACATAGCAATCAAACGATTCAGTGAATTGAATAATTAAATGTTTCAAAGAAATCGAGTAGAAATGTAATCGATTAATCCATAGACCATCACCATAAAAGATATACAACAATAATCCTAAGGATAAATCGACTGTCCTCCAGTTCACATTCCGTGTGACGTAACATCCGCGAAGGGCCGTTGGGGGATTCTAATAAAAACGCGCTCGCACAAAACACTGTATTACGCAAACCGCGAGCTGGCACCCGTCCCAAAGCGGCACTGCTCGAGTTACAGCCACAAATAGCCGCACGCGCTGAGCGTCCGATCTTGCGCCCCTAATATTCGATTAACGTGTGTGTGTTTCGCAGGAAGGCTCCAGGGCTGTGTTCTCGTGTCTCGACTAGCCCAAAAGTCTCGTTAGCCCTCCGAAAATGCCGAAGCCTGTCGTACAGGAGGGCGATGATCCCGATCCGACCCCATACCTGTTCGTTTCTCTCGAACAGAAGCGTATTGACCAAAGCAAACCCTACGATGGCAAGAAGGCTTGCTGGGTTCCGGACGAAAAGGAGGGCTTCGTGCAGGGCGAGATCAAGGCTACCAAGGGCGACCTGGTGACCGTCAATCTTCCCGGAGGCGAGGTAAAGAACTAGAACAATCCAAGGTTTTTGATATACGAAGATTTATAGTAAATATTAAATAAAAATTGGAATCTATGACTGACTATAGCAAACTATCACGAAATGAAATAAAAAATACCATAACAATAAAATTAAATTAATTTGCATTAAAAATATTCCATAAAGGTTTTTTTTTATGATGCACATTACATACGAAAATGCAAGACAGTCGATAAAAACTCTCTTTAAAATGGATTATGTAAAGATTTCATTAATTTCGACCTATGTTATCAGCAAGTTTATGTATTTTAAACATTACGGCCCTTATGTTTTAATTAGCAGGATTCACAATTATATCCATCAATAAACTTGAGGCTTGAAATCTTTTAATGTTGGAATATTCAAAATAAAGATCTTGACCTTTATCTCACCTGTTGGTAAGTGATGATAAGGTCAAAGTTGGAAGCGAGCTTCACCTGATTACTTTATTAATTTAAAACTAAACTGATTTCTTAAATGAGCAGGAAAAGACATTAAAAAAGGAACTCATCTCACAAGTCAACCCGCCGAAATTCGAAAAAGTTGAGGATATGGCTGACTTGACATACCTTAACGACGCAGCTGTACTCCACAATCTGCGACAACGATACTATGCGAAACTCATCTACGTAAGTAGGCGCGCCATGCGCCTTTACTTTTTCTCTAAAACTAATTGAAAAATCTCTCCCACAGACGAAAGACTTCAAGAAGGATCTTGTAGGCCAAGTCAACCCACCTAAGTACGAGAAATGCGAGGATATGTCTAACTTGACTTACCTCAACGACGCTTCAGTTTTGTACAACTTGAAGCAGAGATATTATCATAAACTTATCTACGTAAGTCGGGACCCAGGCCAGGAGTTGCAGCCTTGCAGTGTGCATGCACCTCACCTCTCCGATCTCTCAACGCCGTAGACACATTTCTATTTGGACTGAAACCAAACAAATTCATAGTGCATTAACTGCCTTTGAGTGTCGCAATTCATCTTGGATCGATGTTTAGTTTAAGAACTAAAATTAGTACCATTGAAACATATGATGAATCTATTTTCAGTGGCAATTTAAAATCTATTTCTGGCACGTTCGAGAACTTTGGCATAATTTGAGTTCAATCAGTATTATTTTTTTAATTGAATTTAATACAATATTTAATACTAACTGGTTCCCGCGACTGCGTCTGCGCAGGCTACTTATTGTCATATTTTAGAAAATTCACACAATATATTTATAAATTGTAGCCTATTTATTCTGATGTATAGGCTATATTATTATAAAAATTTGTTATTTCTTTATACTTACAAACTTCCGCGGTTATAATATTAATAGTGATGTCATTGAAAATGTGTCTACACATCCATGTTTCCGTATCCTTGCCTAGTCTGAATCTTCTCCAACCGCACTTGAACCCTAGTGACTCAGGACAAGTCGGTACCAGAGCTCCGGGAGGATTCTGCGCCATTATCTTCAATTTTGCATAAGTTAGAATAGTGTTTACTTTGTCTAGAATAGTTCTTAGTGTTGTGTTCTCAAACTTTCCAAATTTTCTATCATAAAGAAAACAAGAAAGATCTATTCATTTCTCCTTCTTTACTAGTTGGAGCAAAAAGGTATCGTTACAATACCCTTGCTCTTTGTATCATTTTTTCCAGTACAATAAGACTTTTGACGTCTTAATATTTACAGCAGTGCTGTTTTTATATGTAAGAAGAGTTTTCTAACAAAAGTCTAGATACTTTTTTTTCTCATATAATATATCACTACAACAAATCCGAAAACATACAAAATAATGTTAGAAAATTCTTTTTAAACGTCTCGAGCACAGAGAGATAAAGTATCAATACAGTACTATCTCTGCGCGTGTGTGCTTTGATTGGTATTTGTTTGATAAGTGAACATTATATGTTTGGCTTAACGTATGGTATTCACATTCAAAAAAGGTATTTACAAAATACACCACTACAGTATATCTATTAAATTCAGCTTCAATATAGTCTAACAGAGAATAAATGATACTTTATTTAAATTTCAAAGCATCTAAAGATTCTATTAATTTGTCAAAGAAGTTATTGTAAATCATCTTGCTATTCATATTAATTTTCACAACAATGGCCCATGTATAATGCTCGTTTCTTAATATACAGACGTACTCGGGTCTCTTCTGCGTGGCTATCAACCCTTACAAGAGATTCCCCGTATACACGTTCCGATGCGCCAAGCTGTACAGAGGCAAGCGTCGGTCGGAAGTACCGCCTCACATTTTCGCCATTTCCGACGGCGCTTACGTCAATATGTTAACCAACCACGAAAATCAATCTATGTTGATTACGTAAGTATTTTATCTGTCTTTGTTTTTTTTTATAGGATAGGGCAGAAAACGAGCAAACGGATCACCTGATGGTAAGCGATAACCGCTGCCCATGGACACCCGCAACACCAGAGGAGTCACAGATGCGTTGCCGGCCTTTTAAATGGGAATATGTTTTTTTTTAAGGTTTCGATATCGCATTGGTTCTGAAATACTATGTAGTTCAATATACATTCTGTATAGGAAGTACAGGTGCGACAAGAAACCAGCGCTATATCGTTATGATGCAGCGTCATAGCTGAGTCGTAACCTTTTTACTGTATTCAATTGTTCAATAAGTACCTATTTCAATGTGCAGTAAATAAATGATATTCTTCTTTATTTAAAATAATATGTTTTAAATCATATATTTAAACAATAGCTTATAATAAGTTAGAACGTGAACAGGCTGTTAGTAATTAAGTAAATTTTCTAACTAAATGTAAAATATATTTACAACTGAAATTATGTAATTTAAATGAAAAAAATTAACAAACAATATTGATGATTGACAAACAATATCTAATGTCATATCTCTTGTATTATAAAGCGGTGAGTCTGGTGCCGGAAAAACTGAAAACACGAAGAAAGTAATTGCGTATTTCGCTACCGTGGGTGCCTCGCAGAAGAAGGACCCTAACGCTGAGAAGAAGGGCTCGCTGGAAGATCAGGTCGTACAAACTAACCCTGTACTTGAAGCCTTCGGTAACGCTAAGACTGTGCGTAACGACAACTCCTCCCGTTTCGTAAGTATTTACTATCCATCGATGTCGCATTAATATTTAAATGTACATTTTACTTTAAACATCCTTTTCTTCGTTGTTCAGGGTAAATTCATCCGTATCCACTTCGGTCCCTCTGGCAAACTGGCTGGTGCTGATATTGAGACCTGTAAGTTTGTATTCTTGTCATGTGATTTCACAGGTTCAGTCCAAGTAAATCATCACCTTATCACATTTTTTTACATTCAGATCTACTCGAGAAGGCTCGTGTCATCTCCCAACAAGCTCTTGAGCGATCCTACCACATCTTCTACCAGATGATGTCCGGCTCCGTCAATGGACTCAAGGGTACGTATAGACATACAGCAACAGATAATAACATATTTAATATTACTTTATATAATATTTTAAATTTACTTTTACTCCACAGAATTATAAATAAATATTTACTTAAATAATTCTTCTTCAATCGTTTATTGGTTTGACTATAAATAGTTTAATTGAGACAAATTTATGATCTACCAGTTTTATGATTAACGTTTGTAATTTTAAAATGATGTTTATAATTTACATGTTAATTGTGATAAGTTAAATAAGTATATAAATTATACATAATATATACACTATACACGACCTGTTACAACCTCAATAATAACATACCTTCCACCATTTAGAGATGTGTATGCTGTCAAACGACGTTTATGACTATAACATCGTATCACAAGGAAAAACCACCATCCCCAACGTAGATGACGGCGAAGAATGTGTTTTGACCGACGTAAGTCCAGCCTTCCTTGAGCCGAAGGCACGGTCGGGTACCCTATGTTTGTGTTCTGTGATCACACCCTAAGTAACAGGGAGGCCACAGACGTATGTAAATCTCGCCCTAGAACCGGCATGAGATAGGATTGACTTGAACCTGTTCCTGAAGAACCATTTTTTATTTGTGTTTGTTCCTTCGTAGTTTAAGCTAGTTAGTAGAATGCACCAATTATCAAATGTGACAGTGATTGGTGTCCTTTTATAGCCCAGTGCTTTTTATCGAACGACGTCATGGACTACAACATCGTGTCGCAAGGCAAGACGGTCATTCCCGGCGTCGATGACGGCGAGGAAATGAGACTTACGGATGTGAGTCCAGAATACGACCACTGGCTCATCTCATTATCTGTTCTCGTTCATACTTGGCTTAGAGCGCTTGCTTCGCTTGCAGCTGAACTGCAATTCTATTATGCATGTGTATGTCAGTTCGTGGTTAATGTTTACAGAGATGTTGATGCTAAGCAACCGGATCTCGGACTATCCCCTCATAAGTCAGGGCAAGACGCGTATACCTGGAGTCAACGACACAGAAGAGTTTGATTTGACGGTCGTAAGTCACGAACTGCGCATGGAGCGTGCAGTTGATTCAGTTATACGTCTATTGGTCCAATTTACTTATCAAAATTACCTGACATACACATGTCCGCTCCTTGCTAGAGTTCAACAGTTTTCAGCACAGGTTTTATTTTTGCCATAATTAGATAGTTACCTTGACCCTGCACAAACACCCCTGCATAAATACAATTTACACGGCACTCACTCTTACATGACTTCGACAGCATTAGAAAAATTGAGGGGAAACATTGATTATTATTAATTATTATATGTTTATTGTTATTTGATTAACAGATATGTGTTTGTTGTCCAACGACATACACGATTACTATAACGTCGCCCAGGGTAAGATTACCATCCCCAACGTTGATGATGGTGAAGAATGTCTGTTAACTGATGTAAGTCAATGAAATAAGAAACCCGAGGAAAAGTTGCTAGTGATCCCTCAAAATTGTCATGAGAGACAAACATCTTGTTATACTTGTGTCCTACAGGACAAGAATCCTGAAGTTTCCGACCACTAAAAGTGACTGTGATGGAAGGAAATATACTATTTGAATTAGTAGATACCTCTTGTCATGACTTTTCGTCTTAGTTACGATAGCCTGAGAAGTCGAATTCGTAGCTAACTTAGCGACCCTGATAGATATGATCACTGAATTAATTAAGAGGTTTTACCTTTTACCCCTTACTGTGCACTATTAGGATGAACCAGCATAAGCCTAATTATCTAATGCCAATTTCAATTTACTAATCAAATTACCTTTATCATAAAATTCTTGTCACGTTTCTTAGCATGAATGAAACCAATATGTTATAAAATACTATTTTCCAAATTAGTAAGCATGAAATACAATATTTAATGATTTCATATTTTAATTAATATACATATATGTAAATTCTAAAATTTTAATGAATGTACATAAATACGTTTTTGTAATTATTATAAAATATTGAGTTGTCATTGTCACTAAGCCACTCATTTTCGTAACCAAACATTCATCTAAAGTTACCAATAACTTTATTGGTTTCGATATTAATATGTTTTTTGCGTTATAGCAAGCCTTCGACATCCTGGGTTTCACCCAAGAAGAGAAGGACAATGTCTACAAGATCACTGCCGCTGTCATGCACATGGGTTGTATGAAGTTCAAGCAGAGGGGTCGCGAGGAACAGGCTGAGGCTGATGGCACTGAGGTTAATATTCACATAATAAATATTGAATTAAATTTTATTTTGTTCCTTAAGTTTAACCTAAATAAGTTGGATCAAATGTTAAAAATATTTTAAAATTTTGGTCTCTTTTACTTCAGGACGGTGAGAAGGTTGCCAAGCTCCTCGGTGTTGACTGCCAGGACTTGTACAAGAACTTGTTGAAGCCCCGCATCAAGGTCGGCAACGAGTTCGTCACCCAGGGTCGTAACAAGGACCAGGTCACCAACTCCGTGGGTGCTCTTTGCAAGGGCATGTTTGATCGTCTCTTCAAGTGGCTCGTCAAGAAGTGTAACGAGACTCTAGACACCAAGCAGAAGAGGCAGCACTTCATCGGTGTACTGGATATTGCTGGTTTTGAGATCTTCGACGTGAGTATAAAAAGATGAAGCTAATTAGGGATATCAGTGGTATTCATTACTATTTATATACTTCAATTTGAAACAACTTCGATTTATGACACTAACTATATAGGCACATGTCTGAGAAGGATGTGCTTTTCATTAACTAAATCGACATATTTTGTTATTGAGTTTCCTTAGCGGAAACTTAATTTCGTATTAAGTTTTACCACATTTAGTAACAACGATGAAACTTATTTTTTTTTCATGTTAAGCTAGATTTTTTATAATATTGTAAGAATAATAAAGCTCCGAGATTTAGAGATAAATTAGAAAAATAGACTAGATAAAAGTTACTTAGAACAGTATTTATCTTTGATACTAATATCAGTTACTTTCTTAGTACAATGGGTTTGAACAACTTTGCATTAACTTCACCAATGAGAAACTTCAACAATTCTTCAATCATCACATGTTTGTGTTGGAACAAGAGGAGTACACCAAGGAAGGCATTCATTGGGAATTTATTGACTTTGGGATGGACTTGTTGGCCTGCATAGATCTGATTGAAAAGGTACACCGAGTGAACAGCATCCTCGGTTGAAAGAACATCTAGAACCCTACCTATAGTTCCGCAATATAGCTATAGTTTAAGCAACCCCGCTGACTAAAAGTTTTTGGTTATCTTAGATTAGTTTTACGAGTTTCTAACCGTGTTTACCTGTCATTTTATGGGTTTCCTATTTTCCTGTTATTATAAAAGTACAACGGTTTCGAGCAACTCTGCATTAACTTCACCAATGAGAAGCTGCAGCAATTCTTTAACCACCACATGTTCGTACTCGAACAAGAAGAATACAAGAGGGAGGGCATCAACTGGACCTTCATCGATTTTGGAATGGACTTGCTCGCTTGTATCGATCTCATCGAGAAGGTAATAGTCGACTAGGATTTCTGGGCAATGCACCCGTCGACACTGGGGCTAGACGAGACGGGATAACATCATTTCAATTTCCGCCATGCGAGGAGAGACTAGTATGGCCTCATTTTCAGGTCTAATAATAGGGAACTGAACTCCGGAACGCAATCCGTAGCCAGTTTTACCTTTCCCTTTAACATAACCTTCCACATTACTTATCTCCCTGCAGTTCAACGGTTTTGAGCAACTCTGCATTAACTTCACCAACGAGAAACTGCAGCAGTTCTTTAACCATCACATGTTCGTACTGGAGCAAGAAGAGTACCAGCGCGAAGGCATCGAATGGACTTTCATTGATTTTGGCATGGATCTCCAACATTGCATTGACCTTATTGAAAAGGTAGTTGGCGGCGCAACGCAACAATGAACGCTTGCATCACGCCGCTTGAGCCTTCGAATAACGTCACTGATTTTTAATTGATGGCTTTTGCCCTAAATTTTAAATGCATAACAGTTTCAAACGTTATTCGATTGGCTCTATCAATGCTCCCTGCGTGTGTTTTTGTCTGTGTGTTTTCTTTTACTTTCTATTTCTTATAATCTTTTACACAGCACCATTCAACGTTCACAACGACAGTGACTACTTTTCACTAACAGACATTTTCGTTTATTGTTTGTCATTCAGATGAACGGGTTTAATCAACTGTGTGTTAACTTTACCAACGAAAAATTGCAACAGTACTTTAATCATTTTATGTTCGTGCTAGAACAAGAAGAGTATGAGAGGGAAGGGATCCAATGGACCTTTATAGATTTTGGTATGGATCTCCAAGCGACTATAGATTTGATAGAAAAGGTATTAGATGTAATCATTTACAGCTCGAAGGCATCGGGCCGCGATTAGAAGAAGCTTTCAGGCTGGTCATCTAAGCGAACGCCTGCAATTGCAAAATCTTGCTGGCTGTCTACCCTCGCTCGCGGTTTTAAGATCCTTGTAAAAATTTAAGATTAATCGCTTATAAAAATCACACACGCAACATTCCAAGAAGCAAGCGAAGCTATTGCAACAGCTGATGTAGAACTTACAAGCTGTCGCGCGTCAATAAATACATCTAAAAACACGTACAAATAGGATTGCACAAAGTAGCTTCTATAAATAAATAATTAACTCTGGTATAGTTAATATGATTAATTCAAAACATGCGATTGATTGTAATTGTAATTATTTAACAGCTTCATGTGATTACAGTAGGTACAATATAGTAACAAATTTACTCATAATAACAATAACACTTCTATACACAATTTTTCTTTTAGCATGATTTCTGCTTATTTTGTTATCTCATTATTACTACTAAAATCAAATGTAACTCTTAATTATCTAACACAAAATATTATATTTTAATGTTTGATGTTAATTTAAGAAATATTCAAGGAGAATTTTTCATACTTTTGATATATATAACGTACATAATAAAATGTTAAATTTCAGTAATAGCAACTTTAATACTTAATCTGTTGTATTTAAAGAAGATTTCTTCATTTCTTTTCAATGTAATAAGTTTTGAGACCACATAAGAAATTAAAAATAAAGGTACAATATAATTTTTTTATATGTGTACTAATCTCGTTGGTCCGATTCCAGCCTATGGGTATCCTCTCTATCCTTGAGGAAGAGTCTATGTTCCCGAAAGCCACCGATCAGACCTTCGTTGAAAAGTTGAACAACAACCACTTGGGCAAGTCTGCTCCTTACTTGAAACCAAAGCCCCCCAAGCCCGGTTGCCAAGCTGCCCACTTCGCTATTGGTCATTATGCCGGTAACGTAAGTATCATGAATTTTAAATTATTATCATAAAATTTAAAACGCCATTCAGAGATAAATTATAAATTGCCCTCAAGAATAAGTATTTCAAATAAGGCAAACTTTCAAGAAATATGCCTTCACCTCACTTTATGATAAGGGACGAAAATCAAGCCAATCCTGAATATCATGATAACTGAGGAATTTCAATTTTTTATGATGAAACACAAAAAAAAAGAAAACTTTTTATTACTTTAGGTCATTATTAACATTGCTAACACGAAAAGCAACTTCGATAAGATTATTTAAGATGGTGCTAACTAGCTTGATGGGTACAGAATCCCTATCACTAACCAAATCAAATAGAACTTCTGCTTTTTTTTTATGTGATAGGGGGCAAACGAGCAGACGGATCACCTGATGGTAAGCAATTACCGCCGCCCATGAACGCCCGCAACACCAGAGGAGTCACAAGCGCGTTGCCGGCCTTTTAAATGGGAGTACGCTCTTTTCTTGAAAGTTTGGATATCGTAACGGTTCGGAAACACCGCAGGCGACAATTCATTCCACAGTTTAACTGTGCGAGGAACTTTTGCTCCTACATATTATCATTCTCGAGTCTGAAGATCACATCACGACGCCACAGAGACAGTTAAAGCATTTAAGCTAAGCCTTTAAAATTATTTTCACTCATGAATACATCTTTATTTTACCACAGGTCGGTTACAACATCACTGGCTGGCTTGAAAAGAACAAGGATCCCCTCAACGACACTGTCGTTGATCAGTTCAAGAAGGGCCAGAACAAATTGTTGGTGGAGATCTTCGCTGACCATCCTGGCCAGTCTGGTGATGCTAGTGGTGGTGGTGGCAAGGGTATGTTAAGACTTCAAAATTTGTTGGAAATTATTTGAATTATCAAAATTTTATTTTTCATTGGACTTATTAATATTGTTTATTGAATTCTCAGTAATCTTATTTATTTTACTTAATAATATTTTTATAATTAAGTATCCCAGGTGTTAACGCTAAACGATGATGCACAACAGGTATCTGAGCTGGAAACAATACAAAAGTGAACATACACTATCAGTGACATGAAATATACTTCAAAAAACATGCAACTCACATTGGAACACAAAAATTCATCATTGAACCTGAAACAAGAGCATAACGATACTTCTATGCTCATACCATTTTCATTAATGTCACAAATTGACTAATGTTACGGCTGATTTGATACGAATATCAGCCTACATCAATCATCAACATTTTATTGTTATTATTTTCTCATACATTTTTAACAAAATAGGCGCTGGTGGCAAGCGTGCCAAGGGTTCAGCCTTCCAGACTGTATCATCACTCTACAGGGTAACCGGAAACATAACCAAAATTTGCTTCTCTGCCTTATTCGTGGCTTCACTGTCTTTGTCTCGCTTAAGATTGGTTCCTGTGATGAAACATTGACGTTTATTACATTCAATACAAAAACATTCTTATTGTGTCGCATTAGGAACCAATCTTCCACGCTCTTCACTTAACATTCGTCTTCGTCAGTGTATGTTTTACAGCTCAGCTCTTGCCGGCGTGTATGTTTTGCAGGCGTATTGTTCAAGATGTCTAGTTATTTTCTGTGTCACCGCTATATAATATTATGCTTGATAATGTACGTTCCTAGGCGCTCGCGGTAAGAAGGGCGGTGGTTTCGCTACTGTGTCCTCCTCTTATAAGGTACCTATAACGAATTTATCGTGTAGATTATTGTTTTCGTTTTCACCTTAGTCAATATCGACAACTACTTGGATGTAGATCTGCATTGACTCAATGAACATTGTATTATAATACAGTTGTTGAATTAAGGTGTTTGACAAACAATACTTAATTTAATAATGACGCACTCATTACCCCTGTAATTACCAATATTTTCACTAAGTACACGGTGTTCCATCCCTTATAGACGCACGGGACTTGCGTTGTAACGTGTAGATTTACCATAATTAGCAAATACTTTTGGTAAGGTACATGCGACTGTTTCCTGTATTCACCGCTAAACTCCTGTGTTGTGTGTTTTATGTTTAACAGTGTTTAATTTCGTAGTGTTACGCTAATTTCACATTTCCCATTAATTTCATTAAAAATCACCTCATCTTTATTGTGCTTTATTTTGTGTCTTATGTTTTGTGTTCGCATAATTATTTCTATGGAGCAGAAATAATCATGTTATATACCTATATATTTTGTTACTTTAAGTGATATATAATGTTTTGTTATTTTGTTCAAAATTAGTATTGTTTATATTATACCATTCTCTATGTCTACAGGAGCAACTTAATAACTTGATGACAACGCTGAGGTCTACCCAGCCTCATTTCGTGCGTTGTATCATTCCCAATGAGTTGAAACAGCCTGGTGAGTTCCAATTTTGAATTTAGTTCTGGTTTCTTTTGATTTGTCGTTAATAGGTATCACATTGTGTATTTTATTTGTACCATAGGTCTCATCGACTCCCATCTTGTAATGCACCAGCTCACCTGTAACGGTGTATTGGAAGGCATTCGTATTTGCCGTAAAGGTTTCCCCAACAGAATGGTCTACCCCGACTTCAAGCTCCGGTAAGATATCAGCTTGTTTACTAAAATTATGTTTGAATTTAAAATACATGCATAAGATACGGAATTCTAAATATTTATAACGCTAGCATACCTGCTCTAGGTAATTTAATACTGCAATATCTTTGAGTGCTGACTCAATTGGAAATTCTTTTATTTCTGGAATATCTGGAACGGCGTTATTCTTAGTGGAGCAGCTGATGCCGTTGACGTCATTGGGGCTTAAGTTCGCGAAGTGTTTGCGATATGAGTAACGCTTTCTAAATTTATACTGGATTATTCATGCCTGAAGCTATTAGTTTTGCAAATAAGGACGTTTTTGCACATTTTTAAATAATAATGTAGTACTTGATAAACAGTTACATGATTCTTGCACCGGCCATCATGACTGCTGAGAAAGATCCTAAGGAAGCTGCTAGGAAGTGTCTGGAGTCTGTTCAACTTGATCCCGAAAGCTATCGTATAGGTCATACAAAGGCAAGACTAAGGAACTGATACCATCCCAGAATGGTGTTAGCATGATAGAAATTATTTCTCGAATAATCTCTAAAGGAATAGAGATAGTATTTTACCCCCCAAGTAATATCCGTTTAGTATAATTTGTAATCAGTTGTTAATATTTTATATGTCCCTGCAGCTCCTTGATAAATTAGCCATTTCACTAGAATTATTAGGAGAATGCTATTATTTAGTGAATGAATCGACCTAGTTGAATTCCCAAAGATTCGATAACAGTTTGCATCAAATAGTTATTACATTTGAAGTATAACTTAACCATACACTGTTTGATTTTAGAATACCTGTACCCATCCATACATATGTTATGCTCGTAAGAAATTCATTCATTTTGCAACAAAGCCCTTATTGTGTGCCCGTAATTTTGATAATGTAGCTACAAGATCCTGGCCCCTCAAGCGGTGGACAAGGAATCCGATCCTAAGAAAATCGCCCAAGTCATCCTGGACGCCACCGGTTTGGATGTGGAGTCTTACCGTCTCGGTCACACCAAGGCATGTTTAGACCCCATCTCGGTAGTTAGAAATTGAGCTGCTGAGCAATCCCACGTACCTGGTAGATTGCAAGGCTTCCGAACGCTTAGTCGAATTATTATATCACCAAGAGACTGGTGACATAATTTGAATTAAAACCTGCTTATCCTCAGAGCCCTAACTACTTAGGCTCCTGTTTGTTTTTCCCTCGCCCTGAACTCAACATATACACTGTCATTTTATTGTGTGTGTTCCCAAACGCAGATACAAAATTCTGTGCCCGAACCAGATCAAAGAACCGATCACGCCTGAAAAAGCCTCTGAGAAAATTCTCGAACATACCGGCTTGGACGCCGAGTCATTCAGGCTAGGCAAAACCAAGGTATACAGCATGCCTCACACTGCACACCGAGTCTTCTGTGCTGTCTTTGCATGAAAATCTTCTCTGTCTTGATTCCTATTTAGTGTTCGTAATGTTTCCTGCTCTTCGTTATTTACTAACAATTCTATTGAACTATCTTTGCTTTTATTTATTGAATATGACTTGTTTATATTTTATATATGATTATTATGTTAAAAAATCTTTATATATTTATCGCACTTTTATATGCTTTTGTCTAGATGCTACAAAATCACCATACTGCATCTAATTAAAGATAGAGTGAAAGCATGTGAAATTTCTCAATCGGATTTTTCGTGTCTGTTAACACTTATTGTTACGAGCAGGTGTTCTTCCGCGCCGGTGTTCTGGGTCAGATGGAAGAGTTGCGTGACGACAGGTTATCCAAGATCGTGTCCTGGCTCCAGGCCTACATCCGCGGTTACTTGTCCCGCAAAGAGTACAAGAAGCTGCAGGAACAGAGGTACATAACCGTACGAGTAACAGTTATAAATTAAGTTACGACATAGAACGTTGTTGATTTTTAACAAAAATATTATTTCAAGGGTGGCTCTCCAAGTTGTGCAACGCAACTTGCGCAAGTACCTGCAGCTCCGCACCTGGCCCTGGTGGAAGTTGTGGCAGAAGGTCAAGCCCCTCCTCAACGTCACCCGCATCGAGGATGAGATCGCGGTAAGTGTCTTTCACCATTGGCTACCTGATTAAAATGATTAAGTGGCTGATTCGAGCGAGAATGTAGCGCGCATGATTCAGTACACCACAAATAGATCTGGCCGCGCCCACCTGTCGGTTACGTGACACCGTAGCACCTGGCGCAGCCATTTCTGGATTCCGCGCCTCGCACGCTACGTTTTTCCATAATGTTGATGCGGGGGCGCCTGCGCTGCGCTGGAAAACTCCAGCAAGGCTCAGTTGCGGAGCGGTCGGCGGCGCGCGCACCCTTCCAGCGCTCACGAACGAATCGAATTGCATTCCTTAGTGTTGATATTTGTTTTAATTAATGATTGAATATTAATTAATAAACGATGGCTACGTTTCACGTTTCCGAATGGGATAGTAAGGTGAATAAAGGAAGTGATATTTTGCAGAAATTGGAGGAGAAAGCACAGAAGGCCCAGGAAGCTTTCGAAAAGGAAGAAAAACTGCGCAAGGAGCTTGAGGTCCTTAACGCTAAGCTCCTCGAGGAGAAGACCTCTCTGTTGGCCAACCTCGAGGGCGAGAAAGGCTCTCTGTCCGAGACCCAGGAGCGTGCCGCCAAGCTCCAGGCGCAGAAGGCTGACCTCGAGTCCCAACTTAGGGTAAGTTTACAAAAAATATATATTACAATTTATATTTTAACGTCAATGAGTTGAAGTTTTAATTCAATTTGCGATATTGTATTAGATATCCCTATCAGAATAGGGAAACTAGAATATAGGTCATGCGCACTTATCGCCGACGATTATCTAGGCTAATTAATTAAACGGGTCGTCATAATATAATTAATTAACTTGAGTTGGCAGCTCCTGCTGGTGTTAGAAAACATTTACTTCCTTATATTACAACCCAAATCGGATTAAAGAGCTTAGAAACGTTAAGAGTTGCGAAATACGAATTAGTCAGATTTACTAAGCGTGACTCCTTAAATAAACATGTTTGTTTAGACGGGAAATTGTACGAAGCTAAATATATACTCCACGGACTCTACATCTTGTACATTTTTATTGCAATTTGTAATGACTGGGCAGTATTATGTGCCGAAAGATATAGAGCAGACATATGATAAACAAGTTTACTGATTTTATACAATGCTGGCTTTTTAAAGTCTTTAACTAGTTATTTAATTTTTATAGGACACCCAAGACCGCCTCACCCAAGAAGAAGATGCTCGCAACCAGCTCTTCCAAGCCAAGAAGAAGTTGGAACAGGAAGTTTCTGGTCTGAAGAAAGATGTTGAAGACCTCGAACTGTCCGTTCAAAAGTCTGAGCAAGACAAGGCCACCAAGGATCACCAGATCCGCAACTTGAACGACGAGATCGCCCACCAGGATGAGCTCATCAACAAGTTGAACAAGGAGAAGAAGATGCAGGGTGAAAGCAGCCAAAAGACCTCCGAGGAGCTCCAGGCGGCCGAAGACAAGGTCAACCACCTTAACAAGGTTAAGCAGAAGCTCGAGCAGACCCTTGATGAGCTTGAAGACTCCTTGGAACGCGAGAAGAAACTGCGCGCTGATGTGGAGAAGCAGAGGAGGAAGGTTGAGGGCGACCTCAAACTGACACAGGAAGCGGTCTCCGACCTCGAGCGCAACAAGAAGGAGTTGGAGCAGACCATCCAGCGCAAGGATAAGGAGATCTCATCCCTCACAGCCAAGCTGGAGGATGAACAGTCCCTTGTCAGCAAGCTGCAGAAACAGATCAAGGAGCTGCAGGCCCGCATCGAAGAGTTGGAGGAGGAAGTGGAGTCTGAGCGCCAAGCTCGCGCTAAGGCTGAGAAGCAGCGTGCTGACCTCGCTCGAGAACTTGAGGAGTTGGGTGAGCGTCTTGAGGAGGCTGGTGGTGCTACCTCTGCCCAGATCGAGCTGAACAAAAAGCGTGAAGCTGAGTTGAGCAAGCTCCGCCGCGATCTCGAAGAGGCCAACATCCAGCACGAGTCCACGCTTGCCAACCTCCGCAAGAAGCACAACGATGCTGTTGCTGAGATGGGCGAGCAGCTCGACCAACTCAACAAGCTCAAGGCCAAGTGAGTATATTTCTATGCAGAAAAACTAAGTAATGAAATCTATTCAATATTTCAGCAACCTTTTATCAACATTAGAAATAATAATACTATTTTTTTTATTCGTATATTTGGACTATTTTAGTCATGAGGTTTCATATGCTAATAATCCAGGGCTGAACATGACCGTGCGTCTTGCTACAACGAGCTTAACAACACGCGCGCAGCCGTTGACCAAGTCGCGAGGGAGAAGGTAACATGTCACCCAAATGGCATGTACCGCCTTGGGTGGACCTTGCATGGAACCTGTTAGAACCTCCCGGAGACTTACAACACAAACTGTACACGTTCAGACACAACCTCCTGTCGATTGTTTTATTCAATCGCACTTTGTATTAATATTATGGCGACATATTAAATTTTTTTGTGGTCTATTCATTCAGGGCTGAGAAAGAGCGCTCTCAGTACTTTAGCGAAGTCAATGACCTTCGTGCCGGTCTCGACCACGTTTCCAACGAAAAGGTACAAATGCTGAGCTGTATTGTAATTAAATGTTTTGACTTCAGCCATTGCAGGATGAAAATCGCTTAGCAGCTTTCGCCAATTAGACAAAAAGACACGCAACACATTAGACAAATAACTCATACTTCATTATAAATAATTACATACAAACTAATGATATCGAAACTTAGCATGGTGAGTTGTATATTAATACTTATAAATCGAAAAAAGCATGAATTTTATATCAGTAACCTGACAAATAAAATTGTCTTATGTGTGATTTTAACATTAACAACTGTACAAGTATCTTAAATTTTTTATCATCTTATCTTAAAAAGGCGATAAATAAAACACAATTTTTGTAAAAAAAATACCAACATCCACCAAGCTAACTCATTGAAATAATCAACCTAATATAGTTTGAATGAAGATTAATAAATACGATTTTTTGTATTTGTGCGTGATTAGATCTCGATGTGGCATAATCAATAGTGTATTATCAATTTATCATTAACCATGAGTATTACGAAAACATGTTTCTGCAAATAAATACATTAGTGTACTAAATTCCAGTCCAAATCAAATTTACAAAATTATTTTTCATACAGGACTTTTACTTTTGCACGCCATTGACACTACTACGGCGGGCGACCTTGTACTGGAAACAACCTGAAAGAAAACCAGCAAGGGAGATTTTTTTTCTTCCTGTATTTTTACAAATTCGTAAATTCGAAGTTCAAATAAAGAGTGTGAACCTAACTTCTTTTACAAGTTTAAACAAGTTCACCATATCTATAAAAGCTATAGTTTTATTATTTTATTTACTATAGTCAAAATATTTGGCCACGTAACTATTGACTGATTAAAATTAAACCCAAGCATTGTTATCATCTACTCGTAAGTTATCTTTAAAAGTGTATTAACCTTTTTTCAAATCGATCGGTTCCGTTCGACCAATCGAAATCGGTCAGGTAAGTCTCTTAGTATACCTGAAAAGATAAAAAATCTTTTCAAACCTCCTTCTATATTATCAAAAATTATATGCGTATATGTAAAAGAAATTATTTACAATGGCACTCCCAAAGATATGCTACCTTTATTTATCCTTATTAATACAACGAAACATCATCATTTATTAACCTTTATTAACTTAAGACAGCTGTTAGAACATTTCGTCAGATATTGATCAGTCGATAATTTTTATATATCTGATACCAGGCTGCCCAGGAGAAGATCGTTAAACAACTGCAACACCAGCTCAATGAAGTTCAGAGCAAGGCTGACGAAGCCAACCGCACCCTCAATGACCTGGATGCTGCCAAGAAGAAGATGTCCATTGAGAACTCTGACCTCCTACGCCAGCTGGAGGAGGCCGAGTCTCAAGTGTCGCAGCTTTCCAAGATCAAGGTGTCCCTCACTACCCAACTCGAGGACACCAAGAGGCTCGCTGACGAAGAGGCCAGGGTAAGTTCAGCTGCAACATATTTTGACGAAGCTTATTATAAAATTATTGATGAAATAAAGATAAGTAAATATTTTTTACACCTGCTCCAGTTAGTCAAAGTAAACATTGTAAGGTTTGTGTTGTGATATCTAGAGTAACGAATAGATATACATATATTAATAGTACATATATAGACGTACATAGATATTTAATAGAAATTAAATATAACAGGCATGACAAAAGCACAAAAGCTCGGATTCACCTCACCGATATTCGAACTTAGAGTCTCAGATGGCGGCGTAATAAAACAAACCAAGTTGTCATCATTAATTTTTCACCATTTTTAGTCAAAATCTCTGTTTATATGATAATACAAAGCATAATGTCAAGTAAAAATATAATTTCATACACTCTAATCTACATATTTTTTGGAAATGGATCCCTCGATAAGTAACATATTCATATTACTGTTTTACAAGAAATAATATAAATAATTTCTATAATTAACCATTTCTAATGATTACCAACAGGAACGCGCTACACTTCTTGGCAAGTTCCGCAACCTCGAGCACGACCTGGACAACATTCGCGAACAGGTCGAGGAGGAGGCCGAAGGCAAAGCTGACTTACAACGCCAGCTGTCCAAGGCTAACGCCGAATCGCAATTATGGCGCTCCAAGTACGAATCTGAGGGTGTCGCGCGCTCTGAGGAGCTCGAAGAGGCCAAACGCAAGCTCCAGGCCCGCTTGGCTGAAGCCGAAGAGACCATTGAATCTCTCAACCAGAAAGTCGTCGCTCTCGAGAAGACCAAGCAGCGCCTCGCCACTGAGGTTGAGGACCTGCAACTCGAGGTCGATCGTGCTACTGCCATCGCCAACGCTGCTGAGAAGAAACAAAAGGCCTTCGACAAAATTATCGGCGAATGGAAACTCAAGGTTGACGACCTCGCCGCTGAACTCGATGCCAGCCAGAAGGAATGCCGCAACTACTCCACCGAATTGTTCCGCCTTAAGGGTGCCTACGAAGAAGGTCAAGAGCAGCTGGAGGCTGTCCGCCGTGAGAACAAGAACCTCGCTGATGAAGTCAAGGACTTACTCGACCAGATCGGTGAAGGAGGCCGCAACATACATGAGATTGAGAAGGCCAGGAAACGCCTCGAGGCCGAGAAGGACGAGCTCCAGGCTGCCCTCGAGGAAGCCGAGGCTGCCCTCGAACAGGAGGAGAACAAGGTCCTACGCGCTCAACTTGAGCTCTCCCAGGTCAGACAGGAGATTGACAGGCGTATCCAGGAGAAGGAGGAAGAGTTCGAGAACACACGTAAGAACCACCAACGCGCTCTCGACTCCATGCAAGCTTCCCTCGAAGCTGAGGCTAAGGGCAAGGCTGAGGCCCTCCGCATGAAGAAGAAGCTCGAAGCTGACATCAATGAGCTTGAAATCGCCCTCGACCACGCCAACAAGGCTAACGCCGAGGCACAAAAGAACATCAAGCGTTACCAAGCACAGATCAAGGATCTTCAAACCGCCCTCGAAGAAGAACAGCGCGCTCGCGATGACGCCCGCGAACAGCTTGGTATCTCTGAGCGCCGCGCCAATGCTCTCCAGAATGAACTCGAAGAGTCCCGCACACTCTTGGAACAGGCCGACCGTGCCCGCCGCCAAGCCGAAGCCGAACTTGGTGACGCTCACGAACAGCTTAACGAACTGTCCGCCCAGAACGCTTCCCTATCCGCAGCCAAGAGGAAACTCGAATCTGAACTCCAGACCCTGCACTCCGACCTTGATGAACTGCTCAACGAGGCCAAGAACTCAGAGGAGAAGGCGAAGAAGGCTATGGTTGATGCCGCCCGTCTCGCCGACGAACTCCGCGCTGAACAAGAACACGCACAGACGCAAGAAAAACTGCGCAAGGCCCTTGAGCAACAGATCAAGGAATTGCAGGTCAGATTGGACGAAGCCGAGGCTAACGCACTCAAGGGAGGCAAGAAGGCCATTCAGAAGCTCGAACAGAGGGTACGAGAACTTGAGAATGAACTCGACGGTGAACAGAGGAGGCATGCCGATGCACAGAAGAACTTGCGCAAGTCCGAGAGGCGCATCAAGGAGCTTACCTTCCAGGCCGAGGAGGACCGCAAGAACCACGAGCGCATGCAGGACCTCGTCGACAAACTGCAACAGAAGATCAAGACCTACAAGAGGCAGATCGAAGAGGCAGAAGAGATCGCCGCCCTCAATTTGGCTAAGTTCCGCAAGGCACAGCAGGAGTTGGAGGAGGCTGAGGAGAGGGCAGACCTTGCCGAACAGGCTATCAGCAAATTCCGTGGAAAGGGACGCGCAGGATCCGCCGCGAGAGGAGTCAGTCCGGCGGTAAGTTGAACTTAAATTGTCGCATATTATTATAAATTTGATGATAATTTACTAAACTATATTATTCCATTTAGGCGTCCGTTAAAGGGCGTCCATAAGTCAGCACTGGAGTTTTAAGTAAGTTGGCAACATTTAGTTGCACGCTCCCCACCAGCACATGTGACGGTGCTGAATCCTTTGTGACTTGACTCATTTAGTACCCGCGGTCAGCTACCATTTTCTGTATGAATAATGTATATCACCTACTTCCCTTTCCCAAACGCGGGGATTCACCACCACTATTCACATACCACCCACCAATATAAGTTTTGGCATATGTTGCCGTTGCAAGACCAAACGACATTACATGTGTAACTACCTCAGTGTGCTCGTTAATAGAATGCAATAGCAGAAAAAATCGCATCATTGTAGTTTACTAGAATCCGGCATGTATCCTGCATGTCTTGGATCACTGACGTGCGATGTGTGACATTATTTTAATACTTTTCTTTCCTTCGCAGCCCCAGCGTTCGCGCCCCGCCCTGGCTGATGCCTTCGGCACCTTCCCACCAAGGTTCGATCTGGCGCCCGAAAACGATTTCTAAACGTTCCACTACACAAAAAACGGACTGTACAGATTTTTCGTTGATATGTAACTTAATTTTTTTATACATAGCTGTTGAATAAGTGTTACGAAAGCGTGAAACGAGAAACTGTAAATTTTTTGTACACCAAAAAAATATACACTCTTAGTGATCTAATTCTTTTTACGAAAGGCTATTTTGTAACTTGTTGATATTTATTTATATTATTTATTACCGTGAAGTATGTATGGGGGGTGCGTGCGGGGCCGCGCGCAGGCCGCTAGTTCACAGAGACACACTCCCCAGCCCCCCACCGGCAGCTGCGGGGCCCCGCACGCGCTCTGACGTATAATAAAGCGATATCGTTGTCATAAAATACTTATAAACTGTGTTTTCTTTTCTAACCAATATAACCTCCCTTTAACAATAAACGTTTCTGCACATTGTACCTACAAAGGGGTTAATCGACGGTAAATTCGTCGGAGACGTACTTGAGGATCGTCCAAAATATCGAGCTAAACTTACAAACCCAACCTTGATATCTACCTTGTCTGTCGGGACAATTTGATCTAGGAAAATATTGTTTACATAATTCCCCAATTAAATTAGACAGTCAGCTAGCAAACAACCCGGTTGTAAACGCCGATACAGTTAGAGGCAATAAATACTATATCACTTACTGAGTTACATCTAACATTTTGTATTACTCGTCATACCGAAATCATAGCCAGAATATCAAGTCTATTAATATTGCCTGCGTAGCTTATACAATGGATTAGTAGATCATATAATTTCTAAATAAATCAGTTATAGAATTGGATGTGAGTAGTGAGGATAGAAATTAGAACCACCAATTGGGTGAAAATGTTTATATTAGCACTAGAATATACAAAAACAACTCAAATCAATTGACACCGTAACTCTTTTCATTTTGTCTATATCTTTCTTTCACCGTTCTTTCGTGTTGTCATTCAATATGTAAAATAAACCATAGCTACAAATAGACTAAATACATCCTACACACATGTGCACTTATGTACATGACCCAAAAAAACAAACTATAGATCAACCAACTACGTACGATAAAGTACGACTCTGGTGTTTGACTGATTACCGATCTTTAATATAGGTTTAAACTGAAACGATCAACGGGTGATCTTAAGTCGTACGTGACGCAAAACGGATCGCAAAACAAATCTATTGACAAAGGCCGTGAATCACTGACCTCAACATCGCCAAACATTCAAGGTCAGGTATAAAAGTATCTACAAAGCTTAATATGTTCAGTGGACTTTCTGCATGAGCTTTTCCGATGAATACAATTCGCTTTTTGTGAAAGTTTGTGTCGATGAATGCAAAAGTTCCTTGCGATTGCGGCGATTTAAATCCTACACTCTTTATGTGCAGTCAAGTCAAACGCTGCGAGATAATTTGGGCAAGCAGCAATTGGACCTGTGAAAAACGAAGAAAGAATCCTATCGTCGAGCAAATTGCGATTTTGAAATTCATATCCAAATTAGACACTGAGAACTTGGATGAATTCAATGCCAAGAAACTTCAGATGTTTGCGTTCACGGCAAAAATTCTAGGCCATTCATCTTCCTTCCCTCCCTGCAACACTGGCGCTACAGAGCGCACTATCAGCGAACTTGGTATTTCGAGGACTTAGATTTGAAGGATTACATCGAGAGCGTCACTAAGCAGGAAGTAAGGTCCTAAGTAGAATACTACTCGTACCTTTGACTCCACCAATTACTAACTCGATGGATTGTTTGCAATGACATGCGATACACATCAGTACCGATATATCGATATGATCGCAAACCTTAAATTCCTATAATGATAACCAGACGTTGCGTCATCATTCTATTGTTTGTACTACGATGAGAATTTTTGCCTGCCTCTCACTTTATTTTAAAACGCCGCGTGCTGGCCTGCGGTGTCAATCGCAGACAAACTGTGGATTTCAAATGCGAAATAATACATTTTACATGACACTATCTAAAAATTGGGTCTATTTATTTACGAGCATCCATGTACCAATATGTTTTTGTTTTTCGAATTTGATATAAAATTCATCTGACGCTCCTACATTTAAAGAACATAGTGAGACAACCTGCGTGCACCTCCAAAGAAATTCAAAGATGTAAGTAGTCAATCAATCCGCACTGGGCGTGCGTGCTTGAATAAAGCCTCATTGCCCAAACATAGGGTAGGTTCGTGCCCATCAGTGGGGACGTGTGTTTTAAAATCCTAGGTCCTTAAAAGAGTCGTGAAAAAACAGCTTGTAGGTCGGCAAGTAGAAATCGGCTGCGGCGTGTAACTCCCTTGCATTTAAGTTACCTTAGTATTTGACTATTTCCACTCACCACAAACATTATTTTCATAGATGAACAACAATATTAATTGTTAAACTGCTGTTCTTGACGAAATAAAATCCAACAAATTTTTTTAGTTCAGCAATTTTTTTTTTATTAATTAAATTATCTCTGCCGCCGCGTACATTTTCACCTTGAGGATTGTTTTGGGACGGCGAGAATTCTAGTGGGTCATCGACGTGGCGGACAGATCTATCTATCAGTAAAATATCATCACACTGTTCTCCATCACCGAGCAAGTTTAGTACTCAATTTATAAATAATACACCGATAGCTTTTTTGACAGACTATAATGAAACCAAACATATGACAATATTTAAATCTATGACAGATATTCAAAAATATAAAATACATATAAAGGCTATAAAAAGGCTGTATACATTGGTCGTGAACACAATTATAGGGACATTTAAGACTTGTCGTATAGGTTTTTTTTTATTCCTTACGGTGGCAGATGAGCAAATGGCCCACCTGATGGTAAGTGGTAACCATCGCTCATGGACATCTGCAGTGCCAGGGGACAGCTGAGCTGCTGCCTACCTGGAGAGAAATACTAAAATATATAGTATAAAAGTAGTAGTATAAAATAGGTAGTGTAGGACGATTATGAACTCAACGTAAAACGAACAATATCGTATAACAAACAATAATTCAACAACAGAATACACGTTTGTATTTTTATTTTATTAAGTATTGTGCTTAAAAAAATTATCAATGGATTTGCATATCATAGATCTACAGTGAAAAGTTAATCTTGCGTAATAACCATTTCTTTAGTGATAATTACTAAATTTATTGTTACACAATTCTAGATAATTGGTGATTAACATGAAATAATCTACCCGCCCTCGCAATATTTTAGAATGAACAGTGATATATTTTCACTCATTTTAAGATGGGCGTCCCACAGGGCTCAATTCTTGGTCCCTTTTTATTTTTAATATATATAAATGACCTTCCCTTTTATGTTAATAATAAACACGAAATTGTACTCTTTGCAGATGATACATCACTTATATTCAAAATTAAACGGAGACAAAAATATTAATGACACTGTGAACGATGCAATCTCTAAAGTAGTCCACTGGTTTAACGTTAATAACTTGCTTCTAAATGAAAGTAAAACTAAATGTATCAAATTTGTATTGCCAAATGTAAAACAGGTGAAAACCGAAGTAATTATAAAGGATAGAAATGTGGACCTCGTGGACACCACAGTATTTTTAGGAATTACTCTCGATTCCAAACTTCAGTGGGGCCCACATATTGATAAACTATCAAAACGGCTCAGCACTGCAGCATTTGCAGTTTTGAGAATACGCCAATTAACTGACGTAGAAACAGCTAGATTGGTGTACTTTAGTTACTTTCATAGTGTAATGTCGTATGGTATTTTGCTGTGGGGAAATGCTGCCGACATTCAAACTATATTTGTGCTGCAGAAGAGGGCCATTCGAGCAATTTATAATCTAAAAATGCAAGACTCTTTAAGAGATAAATTTAAAGACACTGGTATATATGACAGTTGTGTCTCAATATATTTATGAAAATCTAATATATACCCATAAATTCATTTATTTAGTAAAAACAGTGATGTCCATAGCTTCAATACTAGAAATAAGAATAAATTACATTTGCCTCACACTAGACTCCATAAAATAATAATTCATTCAGAGGTAACTGTGTGCGTTTTTACAACAAAGTTCCAAGCAATATTGTACAATTAAGCCTAAATAAATTTAAAATCATTGTTAAAAGTGTACTTATTAGCAAAGCCTATTATACGGTTACTGATTATATAAAAGACATGAATGCTTGGACTTAATGTTTCTTAGTTCCACCAGGCATTGCCATGAACCTTTGTAATTATACTTGTACCTATAAGTTGACTTTTGTATGACTTGGTAACGATATATATTTTTGTAAATGTCGTTGCTTCTGTAAAAGTTATAGAGTTTCTTGCGCCCGTTCTTCTCTATAACTAAAAGAAGTCCGAATGGGTAGTAGGGAAAAAAAAATTTGGACTATTCAAAAGAGCATATCTAATTGCCTACTTGAAATAAATATTTTGACTTTGACTTTGACTTTGACTGATAGTTGATAGGCAATAGGTAAGTATTTATGTTCACTACAAAATCAATGAGATAATTATGGCATTATCTTTATACGAAAATAATAAAGAAGGAAATGATATCTTGCACGTGAATTGGAAAAACATATGGAGAGACGTTAATTAGGTATTTCTTGTAGTGAAAATAACTATGCCCTTTTCTCTTTTAATTACCAACTGAGGACAATCCTTGCTAAAATTTGGGAACAATGTGACACCAGTAGAAACTAATTATCTCGTTATTTATATTGAATGTTGGCCTCTCTACATTCATTTTAATCTAAAGTCTAATCATTAATTCACTGGAGTAAACTGACGTTTACGGTGTTACCACTTTATGATGAACAGAAAATAGTGTTGTGACTAGAATATTGAAATCAAACTCATTTTATCATCACATTACTCATTTTATTTACTTTGTTAAGAAATCTTAATCCAATTTTGTTTAATCGATGTAATAATATTAGCATGGTACCTTTAGGGCAAATAGGTGATAACTTTGAAATGGCGTAATTACTCGAATAATATATATGAAATGAAACAAAAATATTCAATGGATAGATTTTTATTCGTCATCGTCAGACATAATTTTATCACTATCGTCGTCGCTGTCAGTGACACTTATTATAAAACGGTCCGTAATATTGTCCATCATATGGTCGAGATTAAACATTTTATTTTCTAAGTTTATTACATGATCCACACAGCTTCTCCATCTTGTACCAGTAACCAGTAATAACCAGCAATAAATAAAAAAAAACTTGACGTAAAATTGTCGTGGTTATATCCATTACAACGATAAATAATTTACAGAATTATGTTTTGTCTAAAATGAAATACAATAACTACTATTACACAGTGGTTAAATCTGTATTTTTCTTTTAAAAAGATTGCAATAATTTAAGTACTTCCAAATGTTCGAATAATTACAGCTCAAAAAATTGATTTACTGATTAACTGAACGCATAGTTCGGGAACGCTAGCAAGTGAGTGAATTTCATTTTTTGTATCTGATAGAATTCATGTACCTATATTATAATTAATTGAGTACTTTTTTTTAATAAACGTTGTTACTGACTTTGTGTGAGTGATCTGAATAACAACGAAGGGTGAAGTCCTTATCGATTTATTCAATTTATCCAATTATATTTGCAGGTCACCTCACTAGTACGATAAATATGGCAGCATAATTTTACAATGTGACATTAGCATCTGTCAGTTTACTCCAGTGAATTAATAATCAGACTATAGATGCATATCCGATCCCACAGACTTAAGACTAATCCATGATACTTCTCGATGTAAACTAATAATCCGCATAAAATCACCTTAAAAACAATGGTGATTCGGAAGGAGCTGTCTACTTCATACAACTAAATCTATCGGATAGTCAACAGAAAGTGATATATAGTTCATACGATACAGTATCGAACCCTAATCACAGTATATAAAAATACATCGAAAAACAGTATAAGCCCTACCCTATAAACAGTATAACCCTATAGGTGCGGTAGAATACGACCGCACCTATTTCGATAGCGTTACCCCAAGGATCAGTATTGCCCCCCCTTCTTTTCTATACATTTTAATGAACTTCCTTATTTGCTTATTACCTATAATCTTCACAGCCCATATGCCGATGCCCATAGCAGAGCCTACCCTAACTATGTTAAGACGATCAGGCCTTAGTCAACCACGCAAAATCTGGGTTGGACATATTATCTTCGAAAAATGAAAAACACATTGGTACATGGCAGGATCGACTCCAGGCATCCGAATCATCCGATCCTAAGACCAGTGCCGAGACCACACCACCACTGATGCTCAATTTACATGTAATATCAAGATGACATTTCTTTTCTGTCCAAAGTTACATAAAACAACATTAAGATGATGTAAATAGCGTTAATTCAAGAGTTGTATAAGATTTACAAAAAACATTTTCATATAGACTTGTACGAGAAAACAAGTGACATCCGCAGTGTCTTGTCGAATGCTCGACGGTAAATTATTCATTCGACATGTCCATATCAATTTTGGTACCTAAATCTTTATTATTACACAGTTTCTTAGCTGTTATTCTCTAAAAATTTATCTCCCAATATCTACGTTGAATAAAAATTATTTATTGACTTTGACTTGGCCATTATCACTGCAAACGTGAATGGATTAATCAATGTATCTCGATCGATAAACTTTGTCAAAACTGTTTTTTAACATGCATCATAATATTTGTCCTTGAGTAGTTTCCACATTAGTAAAGATATCAGCACTGATCATATTTATTCAGGATCAAATGTTTTTCTAATACATCGATTTCATAGGTGTTAATTATTTGACACAAAGGTTCATGCTTACTTATATTATGAGATGAGAAATAAATCGCAAATCGTTTCTTAAACAGTCGGATTCAAGCGTATACGAATGAAAAACAGTATAGACTAAAAATATGCATATTCAACAAAGACACCAATTCACACACGCTTTAACAGACAAAAAGGTATAGCTAATCGTAAAATTACTATCTTGATAAGCTGTACCGCAATCTCCACAGAAGCGTATAAATTGAAGACGTACCGCCAGTCCGTCGCTCTCATTTGAACAATCATGTTTAGGCTATGTGTGTTCGCTGCATGCGTGCTGGCTGTGACCAGCCAGAACTGCTACTGGAACGCCAAGTGCAACAGTAAGGACCACTTCGGCAGCAAGACCATGTACGATGACGTTAGGGGTGACGTGAGGGACTCGCCTGATGTGATCGGTATGATATTATTTTGTACTTGTACAATAATAGAATTACACTTACGACTTACGTTTATTTCTTATTTATTATCTTATAACAAGAACCATTCGTTCTAATTTCTCCACCTTCTTTCGAATACCCGTCTATAATTACATCAATCATACATTATACCTTATTCATTCTTCATACCTTATCTACACAACTTGTTACGTAGTTCGTTTGTTGAAAATTCTCTCCTGAATCCTTGATGCTAAAACCAGATACTTAGTTTATATTATACTAGTCTAGTAATAAGTAAGAAATACGGTAACTAAGCACTGCAGAGCCCTTATCATAGGCCTATAGGTAGCTACTGCAGTATGCTCCTATAAACAGACACAACAGACAATTTGCAATGTAAGCGCCAAAAATGTGTTTTTTTTACGAGCTCACATTAGAAACCTCGAAAATTGTAGCCTATGTGTTATTCTGATGTATAAGCCATATTGTGGTAAAGTTTTATTCAAATCCATTCAGTAGTTTTTACGTGAAAGAGTAACAAACATCCATACATCCATACTTACAAACTTTCGCCTTTATAATAGTAGTAGGATTTTTATATTTGATTTAAATTCTCTCTTATCTCATCTTAATTATTAAATAATACAAAGAATTTAAATAGGTACGTATAATAAAATAATGTATATATATATATATATATAAATGGAGCAAAAAAACTAAACCTATCTTAAACAGATACTGCGAATTACAACACTTAAGTTGTTTTATTTATAACCGCATTTTCTTTATTAGCACGTTTAAAGAAAATTAATATATTTTCAAAACATATACATTTTGAAAATATATTAATTAAAGGAACAGTATGTTATTGAATGGGATTTGTACTTGCTTCTTGAAAAGTAAACGCTACATCTAATAAGATCACCGATTAGATATGGCAGATGAACAATGAAGTTGTCGAGCGGATCTGACAAGGATCCGAGACTTCCTGAGGTAGGAAGAAAACGATAACTGCATTGATTTCTCTCATCTTCCATTTGTTCATTCAGTTGAGACTGATCAGTCACTGTTGTATTTTGATGTTTGCACTTGAAGGTCGGTTAACCTTTCGTTTGATTTTGTTTGTTACTCTAATAAATCTCTCACTTCTCTTAGGTATCCTCCATTTGTTCATACACCCTTTTTTACACGTTTAGTCTTTGTGGCTGTTGCAGTCTCTTCATTATCATTCACATGAGACGGATCATTCACTGACTTATTTTAACGCTTTACACTTAAAGTGCGGTTTAGTTTGATTTTGGTTCTTTCTCTAACAAATCCTTCTACGGCAGATTAAATGATATCCGATTCTTCTTAAATTAGCAGCAAAATAACCGCTGTTTAGTTGAGGACATTTCCTACAAGAGTAAGATAACCAAACACTTGTTCAATGTCGATAGTACATCATAAAAAATAGGGTACAATTTCCAAGAAGCTTACAGATCGCACGACTGATATGTAGGTAGAAGCGACATATCAACCCGCAAAGTTTCTGTGCCAGCATAGATGTCACCGCTATCCCGAATGTTATACGTTGATACACAAACTCTCAGGATTAACGACGACGTGATCAACGATTTCCTCTCGGACAATGGCCTAGACATATGTGGTACGAAATGGGTCTTGCCGCCACATCATCCGTTACTAGTCATTGTCAAATTCAAAGATACTACTTGTATCAAAGATAGTAATTGTTACGGCTTTGACTAACTAAGTCAAAGCCGTAACAATTACAACTGAAGACTTTTTTTTGCAAGCTTTCTTTTACATGGAAGAAACTTCTATGTAAATTGGGAAAATTCTACTGAAATCACCTAAGATTTCGCTTAAAATAGTATTTAGTATTGAGAAGGTTTTATTATGGTCGATCATTTAAGGGTGGATCGACAATTTGGTGATGACATTAATACCCAAATTTTTATTAAAATTTTAAAATTAACAGGCTTTTATAAAAACTTTTTTTGTACCTACTTTACGGGTAAATTATCAAAATTATTTTCTTAGTGCACACCATATGTGTTGCATGTCATATGGCTAACTTTACACCTTAGCGTACTTTGAAAATTATCTATATTTATCTATATAAATAAAAATGAATTGTTGTTCGTTAGTCTGCTTAAAACTCGAGAACGGCTGGGCCGATTGAGCTGATTTTGGTTTTAAAATGTTTGTCGTAGTCCAGGGTAGGTCTAAACGGTGAGCAAATAAGGAAAAATTGCGAGTAAGATAGAGTAAGACGACAATTTCATTTTCCCATATAAAAGTTGATCACTTACTTTCTGTCAAACATTTGGCGGTATTACAAATACCGTCAAATGTTCCACTCGAATTGAAGAACGCATTAAAACAAGACTTTTGAATCGACAACATAATATCAACTTTGCTTATAACATCGTGTATTTAAATTTCAAAATATAAAAATAATTAATGTGTTGACATATTTGATGGGTGCCAACCTATTGTCTATGGTAAAATGTCACTTGAAATGTAAACGCCTCTTTGCTGTGCACCTATACTATAATTCTTTAATATTCCTAAAAATCTAAAAGCAACAAATTTCAATAAAATTAAAAAAGTATTGTGTCGTGTGTTTGTGACTTACTAAATATGCCTCCAATAATTAGGCGGTACGAAGTTCACCGGATCAGCTAGTGTGTAATAAAAATGAACATATATTATTTACACTGAAGGTTCGAGCCTTTTTTTATAGGATAGGGCAGCAAACGAGCAAACGGATCACCTGATGGTAAGCGATAACCGCTGCCCATGGACACCCGCAACACCAGAGGAGCCACAAGATGCGTTGCCGGAATTTTAAATGGAATATGCTCTTTTTTGAAGGTTTCGATATCGCATCGGTTCGGAAATACTGCAGGCAACAATTCATTCCACAGTTTACTAGTGCGTGGCAGAAAATTCCTGGAAAAACGCACTGTGGTGGACTACCAAGCGTCTAGATGATGAGGATGAATGTTTTTGAGTCTACCTTTGTTACGTTATTGTGATAAAGCTATAGTTAATCACACATAACAGGCCAAGCGGATTGGTCGACTTCCCATACTTCTTTGAATTTTTATGCATTATTTAGGGCCAGCTTAACGTTTTCTTTAGCCGAGGAATTTTTATTTATATGTACTAATAAACTGTGTAGTACATAGGTATTTGCCTCGTTCCGATCCTGAACCTGTCAAATAGAAACCCAGACCACGGCTATAGGTTCCACTTCACCATAGGTTCCTTCACCAGTTTCCTTTGTTAAGTAATTGAGATTAGAGGCCTTCTTTCATTATAACCTTCTACTCTTAATATTCATATTCGAAAACGCTTTTCACTTACTTCAAATGCGTTGTCAAACACTTTTCTCTTACTT
This sequence comes from Scirpophaga incertulas, assembly GCA_036419045.1. Taxonomy (NCBI): domain Eukaryota; kingdom Metazoa; phylum Arthropoda; class Insecta; order Lepidoptera; family Crambidae; genus Scirpophaga; species Scirpophaga incertulas. The sequence goes on along the minus strand of CM071641.1, from coordinate 3,551,034 downwards.
CAAATGCGCTATCAAACGCTTTTCACTTACTTCAAATGCGCTATCAAACGCTTTTCACTTACTCCAAATGCGTTGTCAAATGCTTTTCACTTACTCCAAATGCGCAGTAATTCAAATAATATATATTCTCAGACTAATATAATTAATTGCATTTGTTATCCTTAATAATCTTCTTATATATAAAAATGAATCGCAAAATGTGTTGGTAAGCGCATAACTCAACAATGCCTTTACCGATTTGGCTAATTTTGATCTTGAATTATTCGTAGAAGTCCAGAGAAGGTTTGTACATAGAGATAATAAAAAAAATAAATTTGAAAAAGTGTAAAGTCAACATTTTTATACAAACAATTTGTATTAATACTTAAAAGCCAATTTGAACCTTTGGCAAGACAAAAAAGTGACGTTAGTTCTGTCAAACAAATTTAATGAAATCATATGTCATTTCAAGTAGGAACAAAAAACTGCCACTTTACAAATGTTTTTGACAGGACGAAGTCTGTCGGGACCGCTAGTAGTTTATAAAAGCAATTGATTCACGTACCTATAAAAGCGATTGTTTTCAATTTGTTTCATGTTTGCTTATCATAATTCAAGATGCAATATGTTAACATAACATTTCTATCAATTTAACTGACAATAAAAAATGTTCAGAATAATAAAATTCAGTAAATTAGTTATGAAAAGTTAAAAATTACATTTAATATAATTAACCTAATAAAAAAAGCAAAACTATATTATAATATATAACTAAAAGTAGATAAAATCAAACAATCTGACAGTTCGTCGCCATTTCAGACTTTTCAAATTCCAAATACAAATTGTTAAATGTATATATCAATGTGAAACATTGTTTTATCGTTATTCAATTTCGTTATCTTTCACAAATCATTTTCTTTGGCATTCTTGTGTAATATTCTTGGATACTATCGCATTTTGTCAGCGTCCATGTTATGGATGATGTCGGAAAATCACTATCCACTTTAAACGGCGAAGTCAGGTATTCAGTCCATTTGTACTGCTAATAGTCAAGTTTACCAATTTGAATGTTTTGTGATTTATATGTGTGTTTATGTACAAACAAAATTATCTACCACTCCAATAAAGAGATATCTTTCTAGAGTCATAAAGGAATAATTACAAAACAATAATAAACTAAACTATTATATAATATTTAATCTCTATACCTCTTTTATCGTTTCTTTAACTTATCAATCAGTATTTAAGGTATCAATTTGATAAAACACAACCGATCTGATTTTAATTATATTTTTATGACTTTTTTTATTGCTTTATGATAATGTAAAATAACAGTGTTATATTATTGCGCATTGTGTATGTAAAGGACACAAAATAGCGTTGGTGTATAAGATGGACATATTTAAGCCTTAGAATTAAGATACTTGGATCATGAGGACCACGAGCACACCGAATATTTCAAAAACTTGTCAGCTCGCTGAGCTAAGTGTCTCCCAAAAGCTTGTAATTTCTATGTTGACCAAATTATTGTTATAAATAGAGATCGGATAATCGGATGCATATTTACCTAAAGTTAGTTTAAGACAAAGTATGGAAACGGCTTTTTATTGTTTTGTTAAATAAAATTTTTCACAATTTCTGTTTTTTTATTCAATTATTTAATTGATTATTGTTTTAGTCAAATTAGCTCACTACTCTCGTATAACACTCTTCATGTAATAAATCGTACATTCATAAATCGCACGGCGAACTGAAACTAAACTTCATGTAAATACGTATGCATAGTTGTATAAATGAACCCGGAGTCTCGGTCTTTTGAAAATAAATACCACGTGCTAATTTAGTAATTTTCAAACAATATCACTACGTTAAATTTGCAGTCCCGTATTTTCCCGGGATTTTTATTTAACAAAATGTATTTTAAAAAGCCGCTTTCATAATTTGTGAGCCAAAAATTAACTTTAGGTAAATATGCATCCGATTATCCGAGCTCTAGTTATAAAGCATGGTTATTTTTGCATTTTGGGCACATTAATTATAAAAATCATACAAAATTGGCGATGTGTTCTTGTATATATACTTTTGTATTTTTTAGTGTTTTTAGATTAGTAGTTCTTATTTATTTATTTAATAAACCATTTTATTTAGTAATTAATTTCAGAAAACAGGTTGTCTAATGTAATAAGAATAAAGTAATAAAATAGCAAATATCTCAAAATCCGCCACCTTATTCTAACAGTGTATTTCACATATAAATATTTGTGGTTTTGGTACTCCTAAAAAGATATAAGACGACGTCACTGAAGACTGAAAACCTTAAAGAAGTTAAAGTTAAATGAACTAAAATTCTCCACGTGTATAGGATTATCTCGCCCTTTATGCCGTGGCATTGTAACTATTTCATGAAGTAAGGTCCACAATCTTTATTGCAAATCTCAATTATTTTATTATAATTTCACAGCATCCACAAATTTTTAACTTCTCTTTCTGTCTCTTGCCCTGTTCCCAATTTTATTTGGGAAAGGCGCAACATTTCTTCCACTTCCGCTCTCCTTTATAACTTGTTATTCCTACACTCACTCCCTTGTTCGATATATTCACACAATCCATCACTCTTTTCTTCGGTCTTCCTCTCATGATCATGATCATTTTCTCTTCTTAACGTGACCATTCCATTAAAGTCTCTTTTCTCTCAATATTAATGAACATTTCTCAATTAATGCTTAGAATATTCCTGAACTTCATACAGAGGTTTCAAATTGTCTACAACCTTATGTTTTTCTTGATTAATTTAAGGTTGCAGCGCCGTCGGCATCTGGACCGCCATAAGACATGGAACTCGCTACCCCGGCCCGAAAAACGCCGCAGGCATGAAGGCAGCGGCCCAGGCCTACTCTAAATATATTTACCAAGGTGGAGGTGAAATTTGCGCACAGGTAACATCAGGATTATATATGTATGTATGTTTATATTCATAAGTATGCAACAAGTAAGCTGAGACATCCGGGTATTCAGCTAATACGTTTGTGAATACGTAGATAGTACCTAAATATACTTTTTGTTTTTTTCGAGGGGAAAATTTTTTCAATGTGTATAAGGTGACCTTTTTTTTTTTTTTTTTTTTTGTTCCCCTGAGGAAAATGCATTAAATTGCCCCACATAACCCCGGCTGTGACGAGCCGGGGTTATGTGGGGCTCTCCTCCCCAGAAGGGGGAGGCCTACCCACTAAAAACCTCAGGGATGGCCTTCCTCAGGCATGTAGGGAGCCCCCGGGAACAGCAAGCCACCTCCGGGAACCCCCAGCCTCCGCTCCCCTGCCTAGAGGGGAGCCCTCCTCGGGGGAGGCTACTACCTCCCCCGGTCTCCTCCGCCGACGACGCCCCCCGGCCACGGAAGGGGCTTGGTCCATCCCGGGTCGCCGTAGCAGTCGCGACTTCCTCGCGCCCGCCGGCGACCCGCGGCGGCGCCGCAGCTGTGCTACCGAGCCCGGCGCCGCCTTCTTCGAGCGGGATCGGCCATCTCCCGACCCCGCTCGGCGGCCCCCTTCTGGAGCATTACTGCTTCACAGAAGGAGGCCACAGCCCTCCAACCTCCCTCGTCCGCCAGCATTGCCGCAATCAATGCCGGCGGAGACAGATCTCGCCCGATCTCTGCGACCAAGACTCGGCGCTCGGAGGCCCACGCGGGGCACTCCGCCAGCGTGTGCTGGGCCGAATCGAGGTCGGATGCGCAGTGGTGAAAATGTGTCGATCCCTCCCGTCCTATTCGACACAGATACTCACCGAAGCAGCCGTGCCCGGTGAGTATCTGAGTCAATCGGTAGGTGAGCTCCTCCTTCCCGTGGAGCCAAGCTTCGAGGTGCGGGAGTACGGCACCGACGGCCCGCTGGCGCGCGCAGTGTATAAGGTGACCTAGACACCACGCTAGCGAGGCGCGGCCGTGTGTGTGGCTCTCCGGTCTGAGAGGACTGGCCTACCCACTAAAAGCCCCCGGTGTCGTCCAATCCCAATATTGGGGCGCGTGGCGGGTTGCGCTTACGCGATTCTACCACCACACGCTATACCTAACATATACTTACCAATTTGTATCAAGGTATAGGTGTATAGTGTTGTTTAGGATTGTTTTTGTCGTAGTCCCAAAAGGAGTTGAAACACAAGATCTCTATCCTCGCGCAGACATAATTTAACTATCAATCCCGCCTTTCACTACGCCGCAAGTGTTCCTGGTGATATTTTTTTTTTTTTTTTTATATGCTAGGCGCGGCAGATGACCTCCTCCCGCCTGATGTTAAGCGGTGAAAGAGGCCCAAATGAGATGACAGATAGGATAGTGACTTTACTCCACTCTCCTACCTGCCCTATCCCTGCCGGCCCAAAAGATGCCTTTTCACGCCTCTTTTGAAGGAACCCATGTTGTAGGATGTAGGAAACACATACGCAGGCAGAGAATTCCAAGTGCGGGAAGTACGGCAGAAGAAGGAATCTTGGAATTTCTTAGTGCGGTGTGGAATGGAGGACGTAGTGTACGGATGGCTCCGAAGACCCTTAAGTGTGTTTCTATAAAGGAAAGGAGAGGGAGGGATAAGGCTAAAGAGTTCTTTTTCGTTTAAAGAGTTACCTCGTCTATCATTTATTTTCTTGCTTTTAATTAAAAAGGAACCTCCGAATTATATTTAGAACATATTCTAACGCATTCTTTGAATACTTATAATGCAGTCTAACAGATTCTAACGCATTCTAATACTAATGTATTTTAAAGCATTCTAGAGTATTGTTTTAGGACATGCAATAATTTTTCAGGATTTAACCAACCTCTTAACATTCATTTGGAACGACAACATGGACTTTAGGCCAAATGATTTGGCCTTTGAAGGCAGCGAGGAACATTACAACCTCGGATTCCGGTTTCATCAGAAGTTCCAGTACCTGCTCCCCCAATTGACGCGTTACCAGTTCAGGCCAACCAAGGAAGAAAGAACCGAAAAGAGCGCAGCTGCATACGTCAGAGGGCTGGGTCTAGGCTTATGGAATTTTAAAGTCCATGAAGGCACGAATGACAACAATGTTCTGAGGGTAAGAACAAGTTCATACTTTTCTCTTCTGTGTCACTACTAGTGATGCAACGGAAGTGTATTAGCGGAACCAGAAATGGAAACAGATTTCAAAAGTAAACTTTAGCAGAAACGGAAACGGAAACGGATGCAGAAACGGAAGTGTAAATAATATAAAAAAAAATTACTTCTTAAAGTATCAAATACACCAAATCTAGATTAGAAATAGATATATTAGAAATATACTAAAGAAAACAATATTGCAACATTGCAACTGAACATTTTATTAATATTTAAAATTTTGTAGTGGCAAGTTATATTTTATAAAAAGTAATTTGGCCGCTTTTGCACCTAACAATCTGTCCAGCGATTCGCATGCGCCTCGCGCCGCGTAACTCTCAGACGTCAGCTGTAACTTCCGTTTAAATCTCCGTTATAAAAGTTGCGGAAACAGAAGCAGAAACGGATGTTGAAACGCGCGCGGAACTTCCGCACTTCCGCAAACATAAACAGAGATCCGGTGCATCACTAGTCATTACAGCTTAATAACAGCTACCCATCAAGGGACTAGAGACCTTAAGTTAGGGCAATTAGGTCTCAATTAATGTATTCAAGGTCGCCATAAGATACACCTTCGATTTCATACTCAAGTGCCTTTTGCCTCATGTTTTCTTTCTCCATAGGGGTGTCTAATATATATCTGTGGAGCTCCAGATTACACTACGTTGCGACGTGTTAGTACATACATACTCGTACATATACACGCCTCTTTCCCATGAGGGTAGGCAGAGTTTTCCACTTCTCCAGCTACCTCGACTTGTTTTAATACATTCATGCACGTTCCTCGGTTACGGGTACTCTTCACCTTCCTTCACTATATCACCTATTTGGTCCAACTGCATGTGGATTGAAACTTTTAAATAGCGAGCGTGTATGAACTCCCCACAAATATGGGTCCCATTTTAAACATGTTCTTAGTTCGAAGCACTTTGGGTATGGGATTGGGGATGGGATTGGTCGAATATTCAACTTCCGCACGGGACAGATATTTTGTATGACCTACAAAAATTTGTTCCGGTCTGGTTGCTTATGCATGTGATATTTCTATATTTGTGACTGCACCCACGACACAGGATAAAAATCCTAGGGTGTGGGGCGACGTTTAAAAAAAGCATGAGGGGCACATAATCGCATACTTTAGCTTCTATGGTGACGACATTTCTAATCTTTATGGAGCCAAATAATATATATTTTGTATTATTATCATATCCATACTATAATTATATAAATGGGTAAGTGTGTCTGTCTGTTTGTCCGTCTTTCACGGCAAAGCGGAGCGACGATCGGCGAATGGATTGACGTGATTTTTTACGTGGAGATAGTTGATGGGATGAAGAGTGACATAGGCTACTTTTTATCCCGGATAAATCGACAGATCCCACAGGATGCGCAATAAAGGCTTCGCTCAAAAACTACTGCACAGATTTTCATGCGGTTTTCATCAATAGATAGAGTGATTCTTGAGCAAGGTTTTGCGGTATTTCTTATCTCGGAAAAACGGATAGTCCCACGGGAAGCGCGATAAAACCTTCGCGCCATAAACCGAATTCCGCGCATATGTAACCATGGGCAAAAGCTATGACCCTTAACCCTCTATAGACCCAATCCCGAAATCCACGCGGGCGATGCCGCGGGCAGGAAGCTATTTATATTACAAATATGTTAATTTATGTAATTTTCTTTCAGCCATACTACAATTGCAATCGTTTCGACCCTTCTGCTATATTAGAAGAGTACTACAAGACAGACGAATTCCAGGCGGTAATATTTTTCTCATTATATATATTTACTAGTTAACATTTTTCTAAAGAGTTTCCACATATAAACCATTCAATGCAGTTAAGACACTGACTATATATTATTTCATACATTTCCATCAGGTGTATTGTAACATTAAAACAGACAGTCTTTAAACTTTTTAAATTCCTAGGACTTAGGATTGTACTGTGAATATTGAGGCCATAGCTTTTCACCGTGATTTATAATACTAGATGTTTCAGGGCTGGCGAACTTTTATTTAACGGTGGATATATCCGAAGTATAGATTCTGTAAAAATATTAGCCCTAATGAAGCTACTTATATATCTTACAAAATAAATAGATTAGTGATTTTTTGTTATATTAAATAAATGAATCGACAGCCCTACCTCAGCTGTATCTTGAGCGTCATCGCGTCTACTTCACATAATATACATACAGCTTTTGTGTTAACTGCCTAGGGTTGCCATTTGAAAGTATTGGCTTTCAAATACACATTTGAATCTATTGCATTAATGCTGATATTGTCTATTGGCACAACTATTTGAAAAAAAAAAAACATAACCTTCATGATTGTTCTATAGATGCTTCTGGATGTATCGAACCACCTCGGCTTGGACCACGTCATATCGCCAACCAACGCGACATACCTGTATGACTTGTGTCGCTTCTACCGAGCCATTTCTCAAGGGCCGAAAATCTCTCCCTGGTGCGCGGTCTTCTCTGAGGAAGACTTGGAGGTGCTGGAGTATATCAATGACTTGAATCACTACTACAAGTACGTTTTATTACGATTTCTTGCTTCACCAATTTGGAATCATATGTATAATATTTACTTAAAACGCTTAGAGCACATTTAAATCTAATATTTACTTTTCCATTTATTCTAAACGTTGCCTAAAATTTCACATTCTCCCTCTGTAAATGCGTTCCTTCACATTACTTCGCAGCGTATGTGATGAAAGACATTTTATGGCAATTTTTTTTACACAACCTTCGTTTGAAGAAGAATTTCCAAAGATTTCTATAGTAATTTTGTACTAATTATAGCCTATGTTACTCAGTGATAATGTAGCTTTCTAATGAAAAAAGAATCATCAAAATCGTCAAATTTACGAGAATTACAACGACACCTCAAACGGTATCGTATTACTTTTCACAAATTTGACGTTTATTTTGCGAATGTTCGTCTGTCAAATTCAATTCATCGTTCTCATTTGAGGCTTTCTTATGTCAAAATTGATATCGTTCGTTCGATCGTTCGGTGAAATGCTTTAAACGATAGTAACTAAAAGTAGGATACGACACGACGAAGTCCACGATATATCGAATATCGTTTTTAAGTACTTTTTGAGTTTATTCGTTACATACAAAAATACAAATCTTTCCTCTTTATAATATTAGTGTAGATGTGTTAATACTTATATTTCCTCTTCCATCCCTTTTAAAGACCTTTGGAGAAAATTCTGATTGCAACCGTTTTGCTAAGAACATTTAGAAAGTTACGTGGATATTTCGGTATTTAATACTTGTCTTTGTTTCAGAAATGGATACGGTTCCTCAGTGAACGTCAAGCTCGGCAGCCCAGCGTTGAAGGACTTGTTCTCAGAATTCGAGATGGTAGTCTCTGGTACCGAGACAGCAAGTTATAGCGCTTACTTCACCCACGACACCCTTATGCAAATGCTGTACAGTGCATTAGGATTATTCAAAGATGCTGAAGACCTATCTCCGACACAGAGAAACCCAAGCAGGCAATGGAGGACGAGCTACGTAACCCCGTTTGCCGCTAATTTCGCAGCTGTTTTGTATAAGTAAGTCCCGTTTTCATATTCAACTTTTTACAGTATATGGTTCCTACCTGATGGTACATTAGCTATAACTCCCACAAGTCAAAATCAAAATCAAAATAATATTTATTCAACATAGACCTTTACAGGCACTTATTGACGTCAACAAACAAAACAAAAAAAAAGCTTAAATAAAAAAAAAACAAAAACCTTGTCCGTACGTACGAATAAGGAAAAAAAAAAGAAAAAATATATTGACTCGACACCTGTTCGGAAATTGGGAGAGCCTTCTCGAGAAGAACAGGTAAGAAACTCTGAAGGTCTATTTTTTATCTCCTCTTTTCAATGTTAACAATCACAATAATACAATACAAAAATACAATATAGTACAAGATACAATCACACCTAACACGATTACAGTCGTATGTATGTTTACATACACATATAAATTAATACAATATTATAAATAATGTTGTTACCAAACATGGCTCTATGAATAGTGTCCCTATTCCCAAACAGTGTGATCATTAAGATAGTTACTTACTTTATAATAACCTTTACTCATGAGTGTCTTTTTGATATGGTTTTTAAATTTATATAAAGGCAAATCAATGACACCTTGCGGAAGTTTGTTAAACATAGATATACATTTCCCCAAGAACGAACAGCTAGTTTTATGGAGTCTGAACATTGGAACGGCAAGTTTATTTTTGTTTCTAGTATTCACATTATGTAGATCACTGTTTTTATTGAATTTATTATAGTTTCTATATACAAAAACTAAATTATCATATATATATTGACTAGCTAAAGTTAAAATATTAATTTCTTTGAACAATTTTTTTAGGGATTCTCTAGCCCGTAAACAGTAAATAGCACGAATCGCTCTTTTTTGTAAAAGGAAAATACTTTCAATGTTAGCCGCTGATCCCCATAGCAGCAGTCCATAGGACATAACACTATGAAAGTAGCTGAAATAAACAATTATTGCCGTTTCAACATTAGTTAAAAGTCTAATCTTTTTTACTGCGTACGCCGCTGAACTAAGTTTGATTGCCAAAGTTTCAATATGTGGATCCCACTGTAGTCGTGAATCTAACGTAATGCCTCAGCCTCAGCAAGACTCAGCAAGACAAGCAAAGATTAGAGTTTGAGTCTCATACTGTAAGGGTTTTAGTGTCTCAGGTAGGTGTTGATCGGAAGGTCCGAGTTCTAATTACCCTTGAGCAAATATGGTTTACTAATCAGTTGGATAGGGTGTGAAACTTCTGAGGTTGTCTGGTTGTCTACCACTGGCTGACTGACATACAGTTTGTCGCCATGGCAACGATGTTCATAGTATTGTGTTCTGACAATTAGAGATAAGATCAGACAGATAGAGTTTCCTCTGTACTAAAAAGCATCGTGATGTGAGCGATGGCGCTAGTTTTTTGAGGTAAAAAAAGATAGATCTTTTTACTTTTTGAATCATTTGTGTGTTTACAATACAATTTATCCTAAACAAGTGCACGGGGGTCCACAGATGCGACACTCGATCCTGAGGGCCCCCTACAACGCCAGAGGATGACCATCGCTGAGGTTTTTAGTGGGTAGGTCTCCCCCTTCTGGGGAGGAGAGCCACACATAACCACTAACACAGGTGGAGAACCCTGATGGATGACCACTGCAACCAAGTGCCACGGGGATTATGTCGGACTTCAAACAGCTCTAGGCGGCGACCGGAATTACCTACCGATTAAAGTCAGCCTAAGCCCTTTTTTGGGAGAAAATGCTCTATATGCACCGTGACACCGCGCTTGTATGGTGCGGCCGTGTGTGGGGCTCTCCGGTCTGAAGGACCGTCCTTCTTACTAAAACCCCCGGTGTCCTCGAAGCCCATACCGGGGCGCCTGGCGGGTTGCGCTTTCGCGATTTTACCGCCACAAAAGTCAGCCTCAGCCCTGGCCATAAGGGCCCTAAGGCTTGAATGGGTTTATATAACTCTTGCTTAAAACAGTTCTTCTGGATACTTCTTCAAATCCACAGTGTATTTGAGACATAAGCGTTGACGTCGCTTAATCGAATTACATGTCCCCTACATCAACTTATCCTGTTTTTGTATTCTAAGCTCTGTCCAGAACAGAAGTTTTATAGCAAAAATAAATATAGAGACAGACTCACTCCGTGACTTCTAGATACCTGTAAAATTTGGTAAATCAACAACTTCTACGAAAAACACAATTTATTATCGTTCAATTAAATAAATAATAGTTATTTATTATACAAGAGTGGAAAGTTCCTTTTTAACCGCGTGCTCGATTTGGATGACCGAGCAAGCGAAGGATTCTAAATTAGAATCCTGAGCGTCAGCGAGGGAAACAAACGAGCACAAGGTGAAAAATCTTTCCACTCGAGTGCAATACGTAACTTTTCATCCCACCTCAGCGAGGAAATGACACAATGAAAAAGAAAACAATTTATAATGACAAATTATATTAAGCAATAAAACGTGAAAAACTAGAATGGCGCGAAGCACGCAAAAACAAAGAAACCAAGAAGGTTCCAAATTTAAATTTTTTCACAATTTAAAAAGTTCTAATCATAAATTTGGCACCATAGAGGTTACATTAAATAGGTTTAATGACGTTTTGAATTTACAATTATATTGAGTACTCATTATATGTGATGTTCTAAATTCAAATCTACTTTGCCGCTCAAGCGAATAAAATAGAATTTTCCAGCCAGATTTCGAAGCGCAAAATTACACTTTCCGAGGTGGTGGGATGAAAATATTATAATTACTCGTATGTTTCTACAGGTGCCCAGCCCATGAGCCATCTGAGCAGTACAAAGTGCAGTTCTTCGTCAATGAAGTCGAGACGCGTATCTGTGCCGACAGGACCTGCAGCTGGGCGGAGTTTCAGGACATCTTCGAGTCGTACAGCAGTGACATAGAAGACTGTAATGTCTAAACTCTATTCTTGACACTTGACATTGCGAAACTAGAACTGTATTAATCTGGATCTGTTGTTTCCTATAGTATACGAGTATAAAAATAATAGGTAATGTATTATACTATTTGTATTTCAAATTGGAAATAAACAAAATAAATGTTTACAATTATTTATTTTATGAACATACAGATACCAATATAAAATTCACTTATAGATATAGACTTTAGACGCAGAATTCGCGTCCTTATCATATTCTGATTTAAATTTATTTATAAAAATATATTTATTGTACATTTCGATTGATCGTCAGTCTTGACGTGGTCTTCAATTCAGACAATGACTGAAACCAATCGATTAGATGCAGCCATTGTATATCATTCACATATTATCATTTAGCAATAACCAATTTTGTATTAAGTCTTTTAGAGGGCGTCATAAGACACATATTATTTTTGTGGCTAACTTTTTCTACGTTACCACTATAATGGAGCTGCTATTAAACAGTGTATTTATAAAGAAACACAACAAAATCAGATTTAGTAAATCAATGAAAAAATAAGTGCAATTAAAAAAATTAAAAATCTTTATAAGATTGTATTTTTTTATAGTCTAGCTTCCCAATAGTGTAAGGCAAAGGGATCTGTCTCAATAATCTATTACATTTATAGTCATATTTTTTTTCATCTTCTTATATATAAAAATGAATCGCAAAATGTGTTGGTAAGCTCATAACTCAACAACACCTGGACCAATTTGGCCAAATCTTTTTTTAAAATGTTCTTTGAAGTTCAAGGATGGTTTTTACGAGAAAAATTAGAATTATTGCTGGAAAAACCCTAAAAATAGCCCTTTTCTTTTTCCCATGCAAACGTTTTCTAACTAAAACGTACAGTCGAATTGAGCTTAATTGTTATTGTATAAAGTTCATATTGCAAGCACTCACTGTTGTCTAAGCAATGAAGGTGTGTTCCTAACATCAAAGAGGCAATTTGCGCTTTATTAACGCTACATATAGTTGAAATTCAATCATATCTATCCAAACAGTGTGCGTGCGTGCGTTGGAGCACAGAATACATCGTTGGAGGATTTAATGTCACGTTCCGAAATTGAATAGCCACAAAATGTAATAGGTCATTTAGGCTTTTTTTGCGATTTGGTTGGCTATGCGACATTATCTATAAAATAATTAGGAACAAAAAACTGCCACTGTACAAATCTTTTTGACAGGACGAAGTCTGTCGGGTCCGCTAGTTATATATAAAAATAGTTGTTAATTTTATTAACATTGTTACTTTTTTATTTTACTCCACTTAGAACCGATCAAAATACTATTACTACCACAAAATTGAGGTCGGCCATTGTCCGGCATCTGTCTTGTACTTACCGTAGTTTGTGATCAATAAATATTGTCTATTCTATTCTATTAAATAGATGTTGTATATCCTCGATATCTTGTATTGACATATACTAAGGTGCAAAAAGCGAACATACAATATATCCTATAGGACCTATGCTTATGCAAAGAACTGAAGGTTAACTAAAAAGGTAGTCGACGCAATCTTTCTCTCCCCATGAAAATATATGAAACTCATTTATAACAAAAATTACAGATATATACAGACAGAAATTTCCTTAGGCAACACAAGCTCTACATATGCACTACGTAAATTGCAGTTATTAGAAGCGACATAAAAGTCTGACAGCTTTTTTGTACGTTATGTAAACCTTATATATACATATATATTGATAGCGAGGTTATGTAAGAAGTTTTTGACATTGACATTGAAAACAATGAACTTTTTTATGTAATAAAGAACGTAGAAATCGAAATAAAGTTTAATAATGGAAGACTAAATTCAGTATTTTAAAATTACATCGCAGTCGATTTTTTGCATCTCAGCTTATAAAACAATGAGAACAACCTAATTCTAAGTTTGCAGCGTGTTACTAATTTTTTTGACAATGTTATTAACAAAAATCTCTTTTCACCCCTTTCAACCCTTTCCGTACACCCCAGAGCACTGCAAAATCACACGGTAAGGTATTTCACCTTCCTTAATGACCCCTCAAAATTTTAGCGAGTCAAAATTAGTCGGTGACCCTGGTTCTTCTGCGGGTTTCATCATTTCTGATTCGATCACGCAGAGAAACTCCGAGCATAGCCCTCTCCATTGCCCTCTGGGTGACTTTGAGCCGCCTTATAAGGCCCATTGTGAGTTTATTTTCTTTAAATTCTTAGAATTAGCTACAAATGTGGCAGGAGCCTCCTTTTAAGTTTTATGCACCTGTGTTAGGAGACTCCGCTCTTCATAATTACAATCTTAATGATATATTTCACAACGTAAAATTAAATTAAAAATAAACGTCGCACATAACCAAACATAATAACACATTTGTTAATAATAATGATCTATAGCTTGTCTAGACTAACAATCTCTCAACCTCTAGGTAGTCTTTAGATTCTATCCACTTCTGTACTATTTTCCTGCACTCTATGAACTTTGCCATATATATCTAGAGCATAAGGTCCCCTTAACGGGGTCATGTCGTCTAAACTAGCGCTAATAATTATTTCACATGATTTTCTATGAAGAAACAAGGCAACCTTTCTTTATTGTATACCAAAAATAACACAATAACCAGTACAAAGGCCATGGTTTTCAGGCCTATATTTGCAGCACTACCTGGTGTCTGAAAATGTTCCTGGGTGTTGCAAAAGGACAGATTTGCTGAGGCGAAGTTCTGGAAGAGCTCGGTGAACTCTTGCCACGTACACCCTTGCAAAGGACACAGGTCTGTCGGTTTCTCGTTCTGGAAGATCTGCACGTGATGGGTCTCAACACCAAAATTTTTGCATCTGGAATCAATCAACAATAAGAATTAAAGCTTCGCTGCGGTATCGGCATTCGTCTTCAAATCGCGAGACTCGGAGAGTCCAGGGTATATGCCGTGTACCACTGTTTCTTTTTTCGAATTTCATATATTATTTGATGCTCCAGCAATATCTAATCTTAAAGATATAAGAGATGTATACGCAGGCAACAAATCTAAGGCCTAATCGCCTTAACATAGTTAGGGTAAGCTCCTGTCCCTCGGTGGGGATTGATATGATTAATAGCAAATTTTTACAGCGAACTGAACTGGCAAAAAAAAAAATCATCACTCAATAGGATAGGTTAGGTTAATTTTTCAAAGAAATTCGTCACGTGATTAAATATGATCACAGTAGACGCTAGCCGGCAAGGCGTATGCGGGGTGGGTGTAGTGCTCAGACTACTTAGAGAAACTACGTTTGTGTAGTGCGTGTGCGGGATGAACGCGGGGTTAGTGCGAGCTGAGTTGTGAGGTTTGATTATATATATAATCAAATAGTCAATAAAATGAGACTAATAAGACAACTTCCATAGATATTAGATTCTGTACATTAATTGCTATTGAATATTTTAGCGGAATATGGGAGATACTACTTTTGCAATTAACAATAATATACATTGTAAATCGAACCCGAAGTGCCTCGTAACTGACAATTTTGGAAAAAAATAATTTAAATATATAATTAAGTGTATCTCATAGAACCTTTTTTATTTCAATCACGTCAAATTTTATAATAATCGTAAGAGTGAGCTCGTAGTGTTCAAGAGGGGCAATAAAAAGCTCACTTTTGTCCCGCCTGTATTATTAAACGGTGTTTCTCTCAAGCGAGTGAATGAGTTTAAGTATCTCGGCCATGTGGTCACTGAGGACTTAAATGATGACCATGATATGGAAAGAGAACGGAGGGCACTGGCTGTCCGTTGTAATATGCTGGCCCGCAGGTTTGCACGCTGTTCGGCAGATGTAAAAATTACGTTGTTTAAGGCCTATTGTCAAACACTGTACACGTGCGCCTTGTGGGTAAGATATACGCGACGGGCATATAATGCCCTCCGTATCCAGTATAATAATGCTTTTAGGATGCTACTGGGGCTCCCACGTTACTGCAGTGCATCAGGTATGTTTGCCGATACCCACATTGCTGGGTTTGACTCTATAATACGTAAAAGGTCTGCGTCACTGATGCACAGGGTTCGTGGGAGCGCCAATAGCATTCTGAAAGCAACAGTAAACATAAAGGCTGAATGTTCCTTTTTGAGGCACTGGGTAAAGGTGCACACACTGGTTCCTGGTCCCTCAGAAAGGTACATGAACTGAAATTTTAATTATTAGATTTTCGCTTTAGATTTTTTTTAATAACATAGCTCTTAAGTATTGTACCTACTAACATTTGTATGGACAAAAGAAAAAAAAAAGTCTGAAATAAAGATTATTATTATTATTATTATTATTAAATTACATAAAGGCTCCACCATCAGGGTAAACCATCCAATTAAATTATCTTATGAAAGGACTTTTAATTGATTTAAACGACTTTTGACTTTGATAGATATTTTTGACACTTCACTGTCATAATAATATTTGTTAGCAAACCAAATTATATCACTGACATAGAATTTTATTTAAAAAATTTACCAGCATACTTTCAAAATAATACCACTATGAAAAGGAGCCAAATGGCAAAGAAAATTAGGAAAAAGTCACTAATTATCATAGATAGACACGAGAGTCTTACCGCAGCAGTACCGCTATTATGTTGGATGAGGAGCAACTGATTTCACTGCTTCTCCACAATCTGTTAGGCTTCATCTCACTTCCCTCCAGCTTGATTTTGTCCTTAAATAGACCTATTGCGCTGACTACCATCTCTGTCAGGGTTTTGTGGCTGAAGTACGCGACAAGTTTCTTGCCTTCACCTTTAGATGAAGCGACCATCTTTTCGTACAAATCTCTCAAGGGTAGGCTGCCAAGACCCACACTTTCCTGTAATAAAAATGTTTTTATAAAATTTAAAAACGACCTCCCTCTGATCTCTAATCAATAAAATTGATCTCTACATCTATGCAGTCTCTGATCGGTAAAAATGTAAGAAACAAAATAACAATTTAAGTAATTGTCAACAAACTGCCACAACGATGGTATTTTAACAAAATGTACCATTTAAAATATATGTTCCAGGTCTCCAATACGACAGGACTAACGTGCGAAAATGATGAAGAAAATACTGCGATAAGATTATGAATACAATGAAAAGTACTAAGGGTTACGAAAAAAAATTATAACACTCCAATCCCAGTCCAAAGCGCCCTTTAGAAATAGTTAGTCTAAGAAACACTGCAGCTAAAACACTCGTAGTTAATATAAAAGTCTGAAAACGTACCTCCAATCCGTATCCGTTCTTGTAATACCGTTTTATATCGTCCTTGAACTCCATGACTTGCAGGTCTTGGTCGCTGAACATTGCACACCACGGAGACCTAAAATCCAATGAATCTAAAATTCATAGTTTTTCATTTAATTACCTAATAAAGAAGTCACTTGAGGTAATTCCTCAAAGAGCGATGGCGCTGTAATAGGCACTGACTTGTCTTGAGCTCCTGCAAATTCAGCTGTTTCAATATGTTTTCCGATTTTCGGGCTGCATATACATTTATCTGATACTCCTGCATTCAAGCAAATCATCGCGATATAAATGCATAAGTGAAATTTCGAGAAATAAAATTTGAGTGTCGTCTGTCTGTCTGTTTGTTCCGGATAATCTCTGAAATGGCTGGACCCCTTTGACGGAACTTTTATTGGCAAGTAGCGGATGTAATAAGGAGTAACATAGGCTACTTTTATTTTAGAATAATTAAGTAATGTTGCAATGTCCAAGTACTGTTCAGTACAGCTCATGCGCATGCCACTTAAAATAAAAATGCATCTACCAAAAAAAATTAAATAAACTAATAAACTTTCTTATTAAATACCGGACGAACTCGCGGGTACAGCTAGTAACTAATGTTTTCGTCAATTTTATGATTAATGCCAAGTTACTATATTCATAAGCGATTCGTTTTGGCTACTGATTGTTATAGTATGACATAATATAAATATTCTATGCAATAAATACGAGGGTGGATTGAAAAGTACTCGGCCTAACACAGATCCATGCAATTCTAAAAATCAAATCTACCCACATTCTTTAGTTCAATTCAGACTAGTTCATTGTGTGAAGTTCGAAACGTGTGCGATAATTAGTTGTGATTTTATAAATTTATTAACAAAGTAATCGGACATAATTTCCGCGAATGGAGCAAATCGAGCAGCGTGCCGTCATTAAGTACCTCCATAAGAAGGGGCTATCATCAAAAGCCATCCATGATGACATGGTCAGTACATTAGGCGATTGTGCTCTGTCATATTCATCCGTCAAAAAATGGATAGCAGAATTTAAGCGTGGTAGAGAGAGTGTGAAAGATGAACCCCGCTCTGGAAGGCCTTCGACGTCAACTACTGACGAAAATATTAAAAAAGTACTTGATTTAATAATGGGAGACCGCAGATTGAAAATTAGAGAGATAGCCGAGATTATAGGCATCTCTTATGAACGAACTCAGAACATCATTGTCAACGAGTTGGGTTTCCACAAAGTGGACACGAAAAGGACACGATTGACTATTTCACGCCCCTGTTTGGAGTTATTTGAAGTCGATGCAGATGATTGTTTTAATCGTTTTATTACTATGGACGAAACATAGGTTCATTACTGTACACCGGAAACAAAACAACAATCAAAACAGTGGAGAAGACCTGGTTCACCACCCCCTAAAAAGGCTAAGTCGATTTTGTCGGTAAATAAGGTTAAAAAAGTAATCGGACTTCGGCTTCAGTATTCTGGGACTCGAAAGGTGTGATTATGATTGATTATCTTGAAAGGGGTCAGACTATAAACTCTGATTACTACTGCACCGTCGTTTACGAGAGGAAATAAAAGAAAAACGTCGAGGAATGCTCAGAAGAAAAGTCCTGTTTCATCAAGATAACACCCGTGTTCACACGTCATCAGTACAGTCAATGGCTGAAATTCACAACTGTGGCTTTGAACTGTTACCGCATCCGCCGTATTCACCTGATCTGGCACCATCAGACTTCTTTCTGTTCCCTAACCTAAAAAAGCACTTTTAGGTCAAAGATTTTCAACAAACGACGAGGTCAAAGCAGCTGTAGACGGATATTTTGACTCTAAGGAAGAATCATTTTTTTTCAACGGTCTAAATGCTTGGAAGGGGAGGTGGCAAAAGTATATTGAACTTGATGGTGATTATGTAGAAAAATAAAAATATAATTGATTTAGTATGTGTTTATTTTCTTGGTTAGGCTGAGTACTTTTCAATCCACCCTTATATAAATTATACTGTTGGTTTACCAACACTTGCCGTTGCGGGTATCCTGGGCACGTTTCGTGCTCCTTGTGATGTATTCTCAGCCTTCCTTTCCTGACGAAAAAAAAAACAAATATGTATTAGTAACATAGCATTATTACTAAACCTTACCTCAAGACAGACCCATAATTCCAGAGTCTGGAGGAGCGGCAAAGTTCGTATAAATTATAGACATCGTCGGCGGTCAGCTGATGAGCTATCCCAAGGCGACGCTGGACATTCGCCATCACCTTAAAATTACAATCAGTCAATTAAAAATTACAATACAAGTAAAGATTACAATACGTCAACTAAAAGTTATTAATAGAAATAATCAAAAACTAACACCGGTTTCAAGGTGTCGCCATCTCTGAGATCCCAGGTTCTAGACCTGATGGGGGCAGATCTTTGTCATCACACATCACACACATCAAAAATATGTATATGTCACCGGAAAATAACAAGATCCGTAAATTCTTCAATCTACTAGGAAGTTTATAAACTTTCGTAGGATTCTAAACGGGAGATAAATTGTAATATTTTACGTCCACATTTTCGTAAATATACTGAACTCACTCGTAAAATAATAAGTAAGCAATAACTAAACGCTACGCGCGATCTGATTGGTTGACTGTCACGTGTCACTTTAAATAGAGCAAAGTAGTGTTCATTAGTGTGTTTTGTAAGATTATTCCTGTATTTTAGCTATACCTACTCCGTTTGTTTAGGTAATTAACTAAAGGTAAACAATAAAAATGGCGGCGTTCAGGATTTTCAACCTTTTATTACAATGTTTATTTGTACGTTTTTCCTTAGAAGATGGAAACGTAATCAATGAGCTTGTACGACTAGTACCCGGCTAGGAATCACCCATTATAACAATTAAAATATTACAACAACAAAATACAAACAATAACAAAATAAGAAAACAGTAAAGAAACTCAAAAATGCGACGAAAGTAAAGCGTTAAGCGAACCGTGAAATGACAATGACACGAAACGAATGGCGTCTGGTAACCCGGATAATTGAAATTACAGTTAAACGTGTTGCCGCTCTATCGTGCAGGTTTACTTTTAATTTAGTAGGGTTATTTTAACTATGAATTTACAAGAAATGTTTTGAACACCAGTCTTTTTAGGTTCTTTACAGTAGCCACACCTTGCAATACTTGTGTGAAACTATTATAATCTAAGTTATTTATTATTTTTAAACTAAATAAATAATATTTACTGTTTAAAATTAAACGAGGTAGTTATATATAGAAAGATATAATAGTAATTATTATGTTTAAATGAACCAATAATTTGTTTTGGTTACATTTTATCTCGGAATAAAAAGTGGACCTATAAAAGAAACCTTTTTATGATTTGTTTACATTTAGTTAATTACCTAAACAAACGGAGTATAGTAACTTAAATAGCTTATTGAAACTGATAATAGCAATCTCAACTCACTACACGCATTGCTCCTATGAACATTGACCAATCAGAGAGCAGTGTGTTATTTTACGTATTTCAAAGATGCGTATATTTAAAAGAGTTTCTGTGATTGGTCGAACCAAATAAAATCTTACGAATAGATATCCGTTAGTTTATAAATGTTCCGTGTGACGTCGTAAATTGATAAAGGACATTGTTCCGGCTCCATACATGTTCTGCCTAAGAACCGTTCGAATCGAAAGTGACTTATATAAACTCTTAAAATTATATGGAATCTTATGAAATAAGTTTTCACGAACGGACACTTTAGGAAACTAAAATAATTACGAAAAAAGTTAATATTTTGAGGTTATAAATAAGAGATAACCAACCTTGCGTGTATTATCAGAGTAGTAATATCAAAGTAATGTTAACAATACTATGTACAGCTATATATGTCCTCTTCTAGAACTAGGAAAGGACTACTCTACTAGATACTAGGAAAAGAGATAGTACCTAGTCAAGTTAAAGATAATTCTTTGACAATCATCATTTTACAAAATCCAGTCCTTTACACACATCCGAGTCTACCAAGTACCTACGCAATGCAATCGCAGTCCGTAATCAAGCCAAAGTTGTTAGAATAAAACCATGAAACGCATAGAAAATCACAAAAGAATCAAAAATTAAATGAAACGGACACAGATAAGGTATGAAGTACACCAGTGTTGCCAATTACGAAAACTATAATACTAGAATGCCAAGCTAGAAATTCGCGATTTCGCTTAAAAAAATATATAATACTAGTTTTTTTTTTCTAGCTAGTCAATTTAGGTATTTAAATGAATAAAGTGTTATCAACTAATTTTAATAACGGACTTCAAAAAGGAGGAGGCTTTCAATTAGATCCGTATTTACCGAAATCGCGAAAACTTCCGAAACTGGCAGCACTGGCTGACGGAAAACATTTTATACGGCATCAATAATTGTGACCCAACTTTTTATTTGGAATTTATTTATTTGAAGTGTCCGTGGAATACTAAAATATGTTTCAAATAATATAAAAATAAATGAGAATTATAGTATAATTTATATTAACATCGGTTCTTAGGCCAAAATTGAACAATGTCCTTTACGAAAATGTGGACGTAACATATTACAATTTATCTTCTGTTTAGAATCCTACGAAAATTTATAAACTTCCTAGTAAATTGATAAACTTACGGATCTTGTTATGTTCCGGTGACATATATATGTATAACATATCTACGTATATCTGTTACCCTAGATCCCATGATATAAGCATTACAGAGCTTACTTTCAGCTAGGCTAATTGGTGTGAGTGTAAGAAATATTTATTTATTTCATTTTATCACCATCACGTCTTTTCTATTCATCGTTTCTGATAATGTTGGAAAAACATGTAAATTTCTGTTCACAAAAGAGGCGTTATTAAAGTTTAAAGTCCTAGCAATAAATACTCACAGCTTTATATTTCCCGGAGTTGTCGCAAGCATTCACTTGGTCAGTCATGGTTGTAGGGTTTTGTAAAATATCTAAATACCGTTGACAGTATTCATAGGGCTGAAAATGGTATTGGAAGGTACATAAAAACATACAGAACATAAAAATACATAGCGTTTTAACATTAGTTACATTGGAAAATGAATCGAATTCTTATTTAAGTTTGGGTGCATTATGGTATTTTGGTATATGTGGTTATGTTATAGAATTGATTATCCGTATTAAATCATTCGTATAAATGTATATATACTTCAAAAAGTTATAGTAATGGCAGACAAAAAAAATACTAAAAAGAAAAAAATAATATCTATAAAAAAACAATTATTTAGCAATAAATATGAAATGAAATGCTGTAATATAAGGAAATTAAAATATTACACAAATATAAGTTTAACATATTTATTAACGGCATTTGTGTATAATTATAACTAATAATAATAATGGTTGTTCTGTCCAGGATTATCCAGGATCATCCATCAACAGCTTGCCCTTCAATACGACCTTGTTGAGCATGAGACACCGTACTTATAAGTACGCACCAGCGCCAGTTCTTGAAAATGGCTGTGCGTTGCTCTATTGGGATCGCGCTATCATCACGGACAGGACTATTGCGTGCAATAAACCTGATATCGTGGTGGTCGACCGCTCCCAACGCCGTGCAATGCTCGTCGATATTACCATCCCTCATGATGAGAACCTCGTAAAAGCCGAGAAGGACAAAGCCAGTAAGTACCTTGACTTGGCATACGAGGTACCCGCCATAGGAGATGAATTCGACGATCATTGTTCTGATAGTTGTGTCTGAAAATGGCCTGATAGCAAAGAGTTTCAAACAACATCTTCAGAGGCTATCGCTCGACGGATGGATCAAGTGCCGGATACAAAAAGCAGTGATTCTCGACACGGCACGTATTATCTGGAGATTTCTCTGTCTGCAACTCTTATCTAACCAGCGGTTTGCTTGGGCCTTGCCTCGCTGCCGGCGACATACTAGAGTTAAGTTTATAACTCGCGACAGAGGGGTGTTATAAATTTGACGTGTCTGTTTGTCTGTAGCATCATAGCTCCCGAACTAATGAACCGATTTCAAATTAGTTTTTTTTTATTATAGGTGTGTTACGGGCGAGTGTTCTTAGACATGTTTCATGAAAATCGATTGAGCCGTTTAAAAGTTATGGGGGGTTAAAGTGGGGAAGAAAAACCCCAGGTGGGGGACCGCTAAGTTTTTTTTTAATATTAATACATACTTATACATATAAGTACTTTAGGATTAATTTTCTTTTATTATTTTTTACTTTTTAAAGGTAGCTTATGTTTTTTGTGTCGGGGGTTTTTTAAATTTTTAGTTAAATTTTTAATAGTATTTACTTATTGTACTAGTGTACAATAAGTAAATTGTACTAGTATTACTTATTGTATTATATATTATACTACATTGTACGTATATTATACTATATTGTAAGAAAATTAAATTTAAGATTATTAATTAAATATACGAATAATAATAATGTTTTATTTCGGATTCAATCCATATACGTGTATGTTAGTATCTATGACTTAAAAACTAATGTTAGCTATATATTTTTTAAAACATTTATTAATTTATAGATTATATGTACAGAATGGCTATATGTATTTTTATATAACACATTTTTTATTATTATTATTAATTATGATTATAAATAAAAGCTTGGGCGCTCTTACATAATAAGAAGAGTGAACCTGCACTTCTCGTGCCTTCCACATACACAATCAAGGCAGACATAGTTCCTTAAAAAAAAATTACCTGAATGACATCATCTTTATCCAGGGGTTGGTCTATAGTAACTGACAACGTGGTTTTCTCGGTCAAACCCGTCACGAAGGCTTTAGCACTGGACTCGGTACGAACTCTATTTGTAGCTCTAATGTAAACGTCATCTGGACTGCCATCCAATAACTGAGGGTACTTTTCCTGCATCCTTCGCCCGAGGCTCACCAGCTCTGCATACCCGATACCGCTCAATGTGGAAGACTGGAAGTTGTCGAGCCACTTCCAGTTCTCCAAGTCTTCGATGTCCTACAAGAAAAAAAAACATGTCAACATCTAGAGACACTCTTGCACATTGATGTTTGAGCTCGACTAGCGGTTGCTTAAAGTAAGCAACGTTTTATTTCACGCAATCGTTAGTCCGCGAAGTTACTTAGCAAGTTAAAGTTAATCAATGGTGATCAAAATACTTTGAAATATCACAAGCTTCTCTGTGCTTGGTAAGGCATTAATATCAGTACCACATTCGCTGAGGGTCTATTGTAGTAAAACTTTGGAACTACTTTTAAATCACATCAAAATAATCTTCGTTAATATAAAATCACTTTTTATTGCTGTGTCAAGATATGAATATCCATTTTTCCATATTCGTACGTACGGACAAGGTTTTTGTTTTTTTAAGCTGTGTTTAAGTAAAATAAGCACATTCAAAAATATCTCAAGATAAAAGTATAAAGTTCTGAACAGCATCAATAGATGTCGCTACGTACCTACATTTTACAACGCGCTAATGTTAGTTACAAGCCTACATTTTGTTCTGTATAATTTTCCAATAGATGGCGCTCTTTAATTTCTACAACGCAGGAACGTTATGTTTAATGTTTAGTATATAAGAGGTCAAAATTTTAAATTAAATTAGTACGGTTCAAGAAGAAAGTGTTTCAATTAACCATAGTGGTCCTTCAAAGTCGGATAAAAGTGCAGTCAGTAAAAGTGAAGTGAAGTAAACCCAGTGCAGTCAGTCAGTAAAGTAAACTCAGTGCAGTCAGTGAAGTGAAGTAAACTCAGTGCAGTCAGTAAAGTGAAGTAAACTCAGTGCAGTCAGTATGTAAAGTGAAGTAAACTTAGTGCAGTTAGTAAAGTGAAGTAAACTCAGTGCAGTGAAAGTGACCACAGATATATTCTGTGATAGTGAACGATCCTTGGAGTACATTGTGTTCTGTGATCGTGTCTCTGTGTGAACATAGTGCAAAAAGTGCCCTGGATTGGACTTAGCGTAATTCGTCGTGTCGTGAGTAACAAGCAAAAACACTTAGAAAAATTTCGTTAAATAATTACAAAGACTTAGAAAAATCTGATTTGTTTCTCAGTGACTTTGAATAATTTCGTCTTTCCAACACTTAGAAAAATTGCATCTCAGTAACTTGGAATAATTTAGTAACAAATCTTACAGACACTTAGAAAATTTTCTTAGATTGTTTGATTTGGACATTGAAAATTTTAAGAAACAAAGAGATTAGACTTAGAATATTTTCATAGACTGTTTGAATTGGACTTCAAAAATTTTAGAAACAGTTTAAAAAGATTTGACTTAAAAAATATTTATAATTGGAACAACACAATTGATTACAAATTATAAGAATTATTTACATTAAACAAGATGACTGAAATTAAAACTCATATTGTAATAACCTTGCAGCATGCAAATAAAATTACAAAATTACTAACAAACACAAAGAAAAGTAGTAAATCTCGAATGACTAGAGGTTATTTGGAAACAAGATCGGAAACATTAAATGAATATTGGAACAATTACAGTAAACAGTATACATTTATGTTGGAAACTTATTCAAACGAAGAGTTACAAACACAAAAATTTGATTTAGAACAAAATTATTTTCTAACTGAAGAAGCTTATTTAGATTTGAAGTGCTTAATAAAAGATTGTTTGTTTGAATTAAATTCTACTTCGACAGAAAGTCATAGAAATACCTCTGATATTGATATAATGCAAAAAATTAAACCAAGGTTACCTCCAATATCGATACCAAAATTCAATGGAGATTATAATTTATGGACAAGTTTTCGAGATTTATATTTATCACTTATACATAATGATACCACTTTATCTAAAATTGAGAAATATCATTACTTAAAATCTTGTTTGGCTGGAGAAGCAGAACTATTCTTAAGTAACTTTTCACTGACCGAAGCAAACTATGATGATGCATGGAAACGATTAGTAGAAAGATATAACAACACACGTATGATAGTTAACAATATCCTTAACAGATTGCTGAATCAAAAGAAACTCACAACAGAATCTTCATTAGGAATAAAATTGTTACTTGATACCACTAGTCAATGTTTGGATTCTCTACAAAATATAAACATAGATACATCCACTTGGGATGCCATCATAGTTCACATCACGGTTGGAAAATTAGATAATGAATCACACAAACTTTGGGAACAATCTTTGGAAAATTCTATAGACATTTCTAGCTATAAAGAATTAGCTTTGTTTATGGAGAAAAGATTCAGAACTATGGAATTAATTGGAAAGTCACAAGCGCTGCACACTGGAAGGAAACAAATAATTACACAAAAGATCACAAACTTGAAATCATATGCAACTGAAGTAAATAGTTCATGTTCATACTGCTCACAGAACCACTACATTTATCACTGTAAAGAATTTGTAAATTTAACAGTCTCTGATAGACATTCATTCGTTAAGAAAAATAATATATGCTTTAATTGCCTCGTTAAGGGTCACAGTGTTAATCATTGCCGCCAGAGTACAAACTGTAAGAAATGTGGAAAACGCCATCACACTCTGCTGCATTACACAACTGAAAAAACAAAGACAACAAATAATGAGAACTGTAATTTATCACAAGAGAAAAATGATGATACTTCCTGTAATGCTATTTGTATGAAAACTGAAATTCAGTATAGCCAAACTATCTTAGCTACTGCTCAGATTACTGTGAAGTCAAAGAATAACACTACATACATATTGAGAGCTCTTATAGACCCTGGCTCACAAGCATCATTTATTACTGAAGGTGCAACACAACTCTTACTTCTGGACCGTATTCCTGTGAATGGTAAAGTTACTGGTGTGTCTAACTCATCAGTTGTAACAACAAAGTCAATGGTACATTTTACAATTCAACCAAGAAAGAAAGCAATACAACAAATAAATGTAAAGGCATATGTACTAAAGAAACTCACCTCATTATTGCCTACTACAGAAGTTTCACAAGTGGCCTGGACTTCCACTTTAAAGCTTGATCTTGCTGATCCAGACTATCACAAACCAGGTCACATTGATGTAATTTTGGGTGCAGACGTGCATGCTGAAATAATACAAGAAGGATTACACAAACGCGAGTCTCTCGTCGCTCTCAACTCTTCACTAGGCTGGTTAATCTCAGGGAAGAGCTCACAAACTGAAACACAAAAACATGAAGTTATTGTTACACACACAAAGGTTGAAGTGGATCAGTTACTTAGAAAGTTTTGGGAGATAGAAGAATATTTACCTAACGAGAAACCGTTGTCGAAGTTAGAAATACAATGTGAAGAACATTATAAGAAGACTCATTCAAGAAAATCAGATGGTCGGTATATAGTTGATCTACCTTTTAAAGAAATACCTCCAATTGATCTGGGTGACTCTCGGTCACTAGCTCTACGACGTTTGTTACACATGGAGAAGCAATTTGCACATTCACCTGACCTAAAAGAACACTATCAACAATTTATGAATGAGTACTTGTCACAAGGGCATATGGAAGTTGTACCTGAAAAGGAACTTAACTCTAATAAACAAAAATACTACCTACCTCATCACGCTGTACTACGACCTAGTAGTTTAAGTACTAAACTCCGGGTAGTGTTTGATGGAAGCGCTGCACCAGCAAAGGGAAAGTCATTAAACGAAAATCTTTTAGTTGGCCCACCTATCTTACAAGATATTCGTAATCTGATCACAAGATGGAGACAACACAAAATATGTCTCATAGCAGATATACAAAAGATGTACAGACAAATACAAATTTCAGAAAAGGATGCAGACTATCAACGAATCCTGTGGCGCGAATCGCCGCAAGATCCTGTGCAAGAATATAGATTACTTACTGTTACTTATGGAACGACTTCTGCTCCCTATCTAGCAATTAGAACGATATATCAGTTAGCTGAAGATCACCATGCAGACTTTCCTAAGGAATGTAAGATCATAAAATCAGATCTGTACATGGACGACCTCATGACCGGTACATCTTTGGAAGAAGATGCTGTCCTACTACAATCTCGTCTAACAGAATTACTTAATCGTGGTGGTTTCAGTTTTCACAAATGGTCATCTAATAGTGAATCAGTGTTGTCAAAAATCCCCAGTGAAAGTAAAGAGTCCCAAAGTGCTGTGCATATTAAGGTGGAAGGCACAATAAAGGCCTTAGGTATAGTGTGGAACTCAAAAACAGACAATTTTGAACTTAAAGTGCATTTAGATTCTGTAAATGATGTATTCACTAAGCGAAATATTTTATCTGCTATTGCTAAAACGTATGATCCCCTAGGTTGGCTAGCACCTGTTATTGTTTCACTAAAAATATTCATGCAAAAGTTGTGGCTTGCCGGTCTAGATTGGGATGATGAATTAACCGCAGAACTGAAAAATGAATGGTGCACTCTTTTAGACAATTTTAATACTATGCCAACCATTCATTTTCCACGCTGGCTTTTTGTTTCAAACAAATCTGATAAAGTTGAACTTCACGGTTTTTGTGACGCTTCATGTCTTGCCTATGCTTGTATTGTGTACCTCAGAGTTTGGGAAAATGATGAAGTTAAAGTAAGATTGATTGCAGCTAAAACTAGAGTTGCTCCTGTTAAACAAGTGTCATTACCCCGTCTTGAACTCTGCGGTGCAGTACTACTTACTAGAATGTTGAATTTACTTTGTCAAGAATTAAACATTGATAAGAATTGTGTATATGCTTGGACAGATTCCACTATTGTTTTAGCTTGGTTAAGGAAAACGCCTAATAGTTGGACCACATTTGTTGCCAATCGAACAGCTGAAATTTTAACTACAACCAGTAGTAGTCAGTGGCACCATATTGATTCATTAAATAATGCAGCTGATCCTGCTTCACGTGGACTTAATCCTAATGAGTTACAATCATGCGAACTGTGGTGGAATGGCCCAACATTTTTAAGAGAAAATAATAAAATGGAATACTTTATTTCCTCAAATTGTATACCTGAAACTCAATTAGAACACAAAATCAAATTGAAAACACATGTTTGTCTTAATGAAGATAGTTTTGTTAGTACTCACCTTAACAAATATTCTAGCTTGTCAAGATTGATACGTGTGACTGCTTACTGTTTGAGATTTATATACAATTGTAAACAAAAGGTAAAGGGTGATAACCCAAATTTAAATTTATCTTCCTATTTAACTGCCTTAGAAATTAGTAACTCTCTAAAAGTTTGTATACGATTATCACAATTTAAATATTTTTCTGAAGAAATAGAATTGTTATTACAAAACAAATGTGTTCACAAAAAAAGTAAATTGTACACTCTCAATCCATTTATTGACTGTGATAAAATTATTAGAGTTGGTAGTCGACTAGTTAATGCAACAGCTTCTTTTGATGTAAAATCACCCATTATTTTGCATAATATGTGTAATTTATCAAAGTTGATTGTAATTAATGCTCATCACAAAACTTTACATGGTGGTCACCAACTTACCTTGAATTGTATCCGACAAAATTATTTTATATTGCGAGTAAAAAATTTAACAAAAACTGTAATTCACAAATGCATACCATGTTTTAAACAACATGCTAAGCCACATGTTCCGTTTATGGGAAATCTACCCCCATATAGAGTTCAACCTAATCGTGCATTTAAAACAAGTGGTGTAGATTTCGCTGGACCATTTACTCTGAAACTGTATCCAGGTAGATGCAAAAGAATGTGTAAAGCTTATATTTGTCTTTTTGTGTGTACAGTAACGAAGGCTCTTCACTTGGAGGTTGTCAGTAGTTTAACTTCTTCTGCTTTTTTAGCAGCCTTTAAAAGATTTACTGCTCGACGAGGTCACTGTAAAGACATTTGGAGTGACTGTGGAACTAACTTCGTTGGTGCCTCACGTGAATTAGTATTGTCATTTAAAAATGCCAAGTCCCAAGTTGTTTCAGAAATAGCTGAATTACTTGCCAATGATCAGACAAACTGGCACTTCGTCCCCCCACATTCTCCTCACTTTGGCGGGCTTTGGGAATCCGGAGTAAAAACTGTAAAACATCACATCAAACGTGTTATTGGTACCACCCCCCTCACATTTGAGGAATTTACTACCTTTCTTGCTGAAGTTGAAGCCTGTGTAAATTCTCGTCCTTATACATTAATAAATTCTACACTCGATGAACCCCCTCTTACACCAGGTCATTTTTTGATTAAAGAAACACCTGTATTAGTCCCTGAAGAAAATATTACTAATGTTAAACTAAGTTCCTTAGATAGATGGAAATTGTTGCAAAGAATGGTACAATGTCTTTGGAAACGTTGGCAATCAGAATATTTAACTACTCTACAAAATAGATACAAATGGAACAAATCCTGTGCTGATATTGGTTTAGGTACAATAGTTATAGTCAAGGATGATAGACTACCTCCTGGTAAATGGCTTTTGGGACAAGTAATCGAGAAACATCCAAGAGCAGATGGTACAACCAGAGTTGTTACATTGCAATATAAAAATAAAACTTTTAAAAGACCAGTTGCTAAATTATGCCCTCTGCCTTTGGATGACTAATTGTTTTCTTTTCTATACTTATAAGTTTTATTCTAAGTTTTTGAACTTTGTTAAGGACTTTAGTCGTCCTTAGGGTGGCGAGATGTTTAAGTAAAATAAGCACATTCAAAAATATCTCAAGATAAAAGTATAAAGTTCTGAACAGCATCAATAGATGTCGCTACGTACCTACATTTTACAACGCGCTAATGTTTGTTACAAGCCTACATTTTGTTCTGTATAATTTTCCAATAGATGGCGCTCTTTAATTTCTACAACGCAGGAACGTTATGTTTAATGTTTAGTATATAAGAGGTCAAAATTTTAAATTAAATTAGTACGGTTCAAGAAGAAAGTGTTTCAATTAACCAAGCTGTTTTTTTTTAAGCTTTTTTTTTGTTTTGTTTGTTGACGTCAATAAGTGCCTGTAAAGGTCTATGTTGAATAAAGATTATTTTGATTTGATTTTGATTTCATATATTTTTGATTACATAATTATTTCATTCGTGCTTCTTTCTGTTTAATGTAGATGTTGTTGTTTTATTTATATTTGTATCCGTTTCACACATTTGCACTGCCTTATCAATAACCTTTCTGCACGCTTTATTGGTTGACTAGGAGAAAATGCCCTTGGCAGTTCGTCCGCCATTTGTAAATTATTTTTAATGTTATGCAATAAAGTTTAAAATAAATGAATACACATATACATACAAATTCCAATATACCTGATAGAATGAAGCAGTGAAAATATGATTTATTGAAATAAAGCTATCATTGGTATCAAACGAGAAAACGATGTACAACAAAATCAATGAGCGAGAGTACGTCACAGAGTCGATAAACCAAAAAGATAAAGTTGCCCGAAGGCGCGAAATTTAAGTTATGTACAGATTAAATAACTACCTTGTATTTGTCTAATAATTCGTCAGCCATCTTTTCCTTATGCAGACATCATCTAACTTCTTGACTTTTGTCATTCTTTCTTATCCCTCTGTTACATAACTGCAGCCATTCCTCTCATTTATCCCACTTCATTCTTCACTTCCATACTTTTGCAAAGGATGTGGCATGACTAAATGTATGTACGCTCCGATTGTGGAACGAGCTCCCTGCTGAGGCTTTCCCGGGGGATTACAGTATGGGGTTCTTCAAAAAGGGAGTAAATAGGTTTTTAAGAAGGTCGGCAAAGCGTTTGTGATGCCCCTGGTGTTGCAAGCGTCCATAGGCGACGGTGACTGCTTACCATCAGGCAGCCCGTAAGCCTTTTTGCTACCGTTGTAGTATAAAAAAAAAAAAAATGTGTGAGGTGACTTTTTTGACAAAGTGCTGATGAAGCCTTTCGCCCTGTCCTCAGGAGCGGTCATCCTCCCAAAGTGCATTTCAGAGTCCCCATGATGTCATATACAAATAATGTAATTGCGAAGGACAGCATGCTATGTATATAAAAATCTGAGTAGATATATCCATTTTTCATCTGATAATCGTTCTATATTTTTCTAGTCTCAGATAAATGGTTATGCACAGGAACTTCTTTGCTTATATACATCGTGCTTCCGGATCGTTTAAAGTTACGATAATAGACTAACTTGACCCACATTCTTAAGTTTAAGTGATAAAAGTGTTTTGGTATTCTTATCTTATCCTTGACTTTTATATCGGCCTTTACTGTTGTTAGCCACAGATAAGTATTAAAACGACCTTGACCTATTTGAGAAAGGCAAAAACTGTGGTAGTTTCTGCAACCTTAAAGGGGAATCCCTGGGAAGTTATCTTCATGACTGAATCGAACCACCAGACTATTGACACCGGTTATGGATCGACGCAACACAAGCATACGAACGCTTATATCCCAGTGTGGGCTAAACCTTACATGAGAAAAAGAGACAGTGCATATCATGTTGTCTCTCGCACGGACATTGTTTATAGGTGACCTCACGGAAACATAGATGTGCGTTGTTTGGTTGTCTATATGATTATCAACATCAATGTCTGCTTGATATATGTTTGAAGTAGTTTATTTTTAACTAGCGACCTGCCCCGGCTTTGCACGGGTGCAATGCTGATGACACTACAGAAAAACTGTGAACGTTATCCTTACTAATATTATAAAGTGAGTTTGTTTGTTTGTTTGTTCCGCTTTCACGCCGTAACTACTGAACCGATTGCTTTGAAATTTTGCAGACGTAAAGATATAAATCCTGATTAAATAATAGGCTACTTTTTATCCCGGAGAAATCGATAGATCCCCGGGATGCGCAATAAAGGCTTCGCTCAAAAACTACTGCACAGATTTTAAAGCGGGTTTTCATCAATAGATAGAGTGATTCTTGAGCTAGGTTTTGCGGTATTTTTTATCTCGGAAAAACGGATAGTCCCACGGGAAGCGCGATAAAACCTTCGCGCCATAAACCGACTTCCGCGCATATGTAGTCGTGGGCAAAAGCTATAATGACCCTTAACCCTCTAGACCCAATCCGCGGGCGAAGTCGCGGGCAGAAAGCTAGTAGTTAATAAATTAAACTTTACAAAACAAAAAAAAACACGCTTTCAATTGATTGAATTAAAAATAAAACTGTAGTAATCAATTGAAAAATTAATATTATTGAACAAAACACGTGGGGTGCTTATGTTATTATTGTATGTATGTTATGTAATTATACATATAAACCTTCCTCTTCAATCACTATATATATCTGTTTAAAAAAACTGCATCAAAATCCGTTGCGTAGCTTTAAAGATTTAAGTATACACAGCGACTAAGCGAATAAGCGACTTTGTTTTAAACTATGTAGTGATTTTTATAATATTAACAGTTTTACATTCGCGTATATATGCGCATGCAAGCATTTTGTTCCGCGCAACATCCGGGTATGCTGCGTGCGTCTACACACAAATACCAAGACCAATCACCTGGGCATGTCTTGCCCTGTACGGCTTAGTTACCGTACATCGAACTCTTATATGTAGGTTAACGACGCATCAGCGAGTTACGCCATCGAGTCGCGCGTCTAATATACATGATTTAAATATTTCCTGAGTGTTATTTGTTTCATTTAGTTAGTGTTTATCCGATCACTGTACCAATCGCGCAGAGGCACTCGTACCATTTACCATTTCTCTACCATAGTTGATCTAGCATAGTTTTATAACCATAGTATAGTATATAATATATTATTAAATAAATAAAGTATGCTCGTAAAACAAAGATTAAAAAAACTACTAGTGACTTGTATCTATCATTCACTTTAATTCTATAAGTGTACACCTGTACACTTTCGAATATAAATAATCAATCAATACATAGTATAAAACAAAGTCGCTTTCGCTGTATGTCCGTATGTATGCTTAGATCTTTAAAACTACGCAACGGATTTTGACGCGGTTGTTTTTAATAGATAGAGTGATTCTTAAGGAAGGTTTGTATGTATAATAAATGCATAATATCGAAGAGAAACACTGATAAATTTAAAGGTTTCTAATGTGATGTCGTAAATAAGCACGTGTTTTTGCGCTTATATTGCAAACGCTGGCTGAACCCTACGAGATAGACCAAAATAATGTACTACAGTATTGTACAACTTACAAAAATCCACAAAAAAGTCCGCGATGGTATATGTCTATCTCTTAGGGATAACCCACCATAACCATTTTTTCACTGCACCCGTGCGAAGCCGGGGCGGGTCGCTAGTTATCTATAAAATAATTAGGAACAAAAAACTGCCACTGTACAAATCTTTTTGACAGGACGAAGTCTGTCGGGTCCGCTAGTATAAAATGAAACAAATAATTTACCAGATTTTTGGTCGACTTAACCATGTTTAACTATGTTTACCAGTGACTTAAATTTACCATTCACTTTAATTCTATAAGTTCTTTCTACGAATATTATCCTAAGTTATATAGCTTCGCAGAATGTAGTTATAACCTTAGCGGGCCATTGAACTGTACTAGACTTTTTAATCTAACCAAGGTTTGGTCGTTAGGTCAATCCAGTCAACCTGCCTCGATCGGTCTGGAATCAGACTGAATCACTGTGGCACTTGGCTACGATGATACTACGATATGAGGATTCTCGACGTCTCCTCTTCAGAGAGAAAAAAAAAACTAGGGCAAATTCTAACATATCTCAAAGTCAAGCTCTAAGCGTATCGTACACAGAATATTGCAAACGCCTTTGAGACAGTCTGATAAGTACCAGCTGGTTCTCTCCAAGTCAATAGCGCACTGACCTTTGAGGATTATTTATGAAGGCGTTTTTGGAACTTTCACGGTCTAGGACATCATCGTAAACTGGTTTGCTTATCAGATTTTTAATGAGTGCAGATTGAAGGGATTTGTTAATAGCTTTTAACACAGCCGTTTCGCAGACTTTGAGGATAACACTAAATATCTAAGGCACTAGTTATATTACTGCAATAAAACACATAATTTACCTGACGGCAGAGCTGGCTGGTTCCAGAATGGTAGCTAGCAATGATGTCTTTCTTCAGCTCCGCGACAGCCTTCATGCTGGTCACTTCTATCTCCTTGGCGTACCGATGCCCATGACGAATGAGGGCCCAGATGCTGACAGCCTCGCAATCTTAACAATGTCAATTTAATAGTTAAAAATCTTATTAAGCTAAGCGTTGTAATTAGACAGTCACTGTAACCTTACTAATATCGATACTAGGTCGATGTTTTCCGTTCAATGCTCATCGGTTACAAGATGGCCGTCTATAGCCCTTATTAAATAGATTCTATGACTTATATTCTTAAATCAAACAAACTTAAATTGCTGCTTTTGTACAGTTAGAATGAGATGGTGCTATTAAAGTCCACATAGCGCCTATCCTTTTGTAATTGTACTCAAACACAGCTAAAAAGTTTTAATATCGATTAGAATCCTTCGTCTGTAATCGTGTTTTGTATTGTAATGAATGAGTTTTAATTTCATTATTAAATAATATTAACAATTTATTTTTATTCGTTTCGATATTAAACAATTCTTTAGAGTGTATTAATAAAGTGTAAGTAATTATTAGTTTGAATTATGAATTGGACCCTATTGTGTACCCTGTTCTGAAAAATGTTCGATTTTGAGTTGATACACTATTGTATTATTAGTGCGATACGTTTTGGGCTGTAGTCTGGTCTTAAATGTCAATTCTCTATACATAGATAAATAAATATTACTCACACCAATTAACCTAGCTCAAAGTAAGCTCTGTAAGGCTTGTGTTATGGGATCTAGGGCAACGGATACACATACATATATTAAACATATATATAAATATTAACAACTATATATATATATATATATATATACGAATAAGGTACAAATTCTGGCTTTCATCACACAAACATCTGCTCCCACCGGGATTTGAACCTGGGACGATTCGACTACGGGGATCGTCATATGTACGTTATATTGATTATAACCTATAAATGTGATTATAAATAAAATAATAAAAAGATTTATCAGTTTTTAATTCCGCCATTTTTGTAGTTGGCTCACGCAGTCACTGATTGGTTGTTCACCAATACAGTGCATCAGGTTGATTAGAATTATGGATACATATATATATATATTATATATATATATATATATATATATATATATATATACTCTCGAAACTCAATTATGCTGACACTGTATTTCATGGTTGTTTACTTGTATGTACAAAAAAGACAATACAACGAATTCAGAATGCATGTGTGCGTTTTTGCTTTGGGGTTCCTCGTCGTTCTCATATAACACCTTATTTGAATAATAATAAATTACTAAATATGGCAGGCAGACGAGAATTGCATTTTGCAACACTGCTTTTTGGAGTATTGAAGGAGAAAAAGCCATCATACTTGTATAATAAATTACATTTCTCACCGCTTGGGGTACGTCATGCTGTAAGATTAATATGTCCTGCTTTTAGAACAGCAGCGTTTCATGGAAGCTTTAGATATGCAACGAAGTGCTGGAATAATCTACCCCCACCTATCAGGAATGCTACTTCGATCTATTCCTTCAAGAACAATTATCGGAAGTATTTGTTAAATGCCCAAAATAAAATTAGTTACTTAAATATCTGGCTCGTATTAATTCTTAAGCAGGTGTCCAAATTATTCTGTGCCCGTTGTATATGTTATTATATAGTTGTATAATGTTCCTATTGTTGGGGTTTGTAATATTCTTGTACTAGTTTTAAGTAATATCTGATGAGTAGTGTAAGTTGTGTCATGCTTTGGAGGACGTCAGAGGTCTGCGCATATTCACGGCGATGGAAACCCCGCTGTCGTTCTAGCGGCTTCACTGAAAATCAGCGTCACAGTGTTCTGTGACTTAAAGCTGAGTGGAGTCGGTTTTGGTCGCTTATATTATTATTATAATTAATATTTTGTTCCTTTTAAGTAGTTAGTTATATCGTAGTTCCTTGTAACTAGTAAACACTACTAAGCGCCAAATAAATAATTTTTCTTTCTTTCTAATTTTTCTTTCTTTCTTTCTTTCAACTCTACGAGTGTTGCCATGCTATTCTCCAAAATTATCCTGATCACTTTCGCTTCAATGCTAATGACATATATGTGTATGCTATAATACATTCAATATAATAAATTCACCTATTAGCCTATTTCTATATTATACGATCAAAATCAAGGTGAAGTGTAATAAGATATGATATCTAGCTAATCTTGAATCTTTCGACATGTAATCTTTATAAGTTAGTGCAGATTTCCCTTGCATATAGAATGCGAAATAGAAATATTACCGCGGGTTTAAATGTAAAAATATATTTTATATTACAAAATTTACTACATTTATTTGTGTATCAAATTGAAAAGATAGAGTTGATCCTTGTTTTGACCTAAATATGCGGGAGGCAAGTTAAATAAAATGTCATCTTAAACGTTAGATAGAGGAAATCTTGTATGAAAATCCATTTCTGAAGCTGTCTCAAATGTGAAAGAATTAATATAAATCTTACGAACAACAAAAAGAATATGTAATATAAATTTTTGATTTATTATTCGATGCTCCTACGGTGAATGAAAACATTTTGAAGCTAGCACTAACTGCTATCCACGGGAAGGAGGAGGTCACCTACCGATTGACTCAGATACTCACCGGGCACGGCTGCTTCGGTGAGTATCTGTGTCGAATAGGACGGGAGGGATCGACACATTGCCACCATTGCGCATCAGACCTCGACTCGGCCCAGCACACGCTGGCGGAGTGCCCCGCGTGGGCCTCCGAGCGCCGAGTCTTGGTTGCAGAGATCGGGCGAGATCTGTCTCCGCCGGCATTGATTGCGGCAATGCTGGCGGACGAGGGAGGTTGGAGGCTGTGGCCTCCTTCTGTGAAGCAGTTAATGCTCCAGAAGGAGGCCGCCGAACGGGGTCGGGAGATGCCGATCCCGCTCGAAGGAGGCGGCGCCGGGCTCGGTAGCACAGCTGCGGCGCCGCCGCGGGTCGCCGGCGGGCGCGAGGAAGTCGCGACTGCTACGGCGACCCGGGATGGACCACGCCCCTTCCGTGGCCGGGGGGCGTCGTCGGTGGAGGAGACCGGGGGAAGGTAGTAGCCTCCCCCGAGGAGGGCTCCCCTCTAGGCAGGGGAGCGGAGGCTGGGGGTTCCCGGAAGTGGCTTGATGTTCCCGGGGGCTCCCTACATGCCTAAGGAAGGCCATCCCTGAGGTTTTTAGTTAGTAGGCCTCCCCTTCTGGGGAGGAGAGCCCCACATAACCCCGGCTCGCCACAGCCGGGGTATGCAATTTAATGCATTTTCCTCAGGGGAACAAAAAAAAAAAAAGCACTAACTGCTAACAAACTCAAAAGGAGTGCATGTGAAAATGGTTTATGCTTAATCAAAACAATATCATTTAGTATCTATATAAATTGTAACATAATCTTAATTTAATCATAACTTACTCTAAATCTCTTTATAATTTAATTAAACTGATTATTTTAATTAACCAGATTTTGCTATCTTTCTTATTTAATGGTTGTACTTTTGATAAAATTCTATTCATAATATATTTATTTTCATATACTGTTTATTTATTTAATGTGTCCGTTAGACACTACTGGTCATTTACGTCACAAAAGCATACTGTATTGTTAAGGGTTAAACAAGTCGGAATCTGTGTAACACAGGCGTAGTATAAATCATTATCTAGCACTCGTAAGAGTTCGATTCGCAATTCGGGAGTATTGTGTTCCTCTGTTAGTAGGTTAGTAATTTATCACTATCTTGTCACTACTGAATGGCACTACGAACTAACACTGCCAATCCTTTGGTTTAATTCTAATAATTTATTTCAAATAGATGTACAATTTGTGGTCCTGTGGGAGCACTCACAATTTTGTTTAAAGGGAATGCGGTGCCTACGGGCTCAAAGAATACAAAAGGAAAATAAAGAATAATTAAAAGAACCATTGCGCTACAACAAATAAAAAGAAAAAATAATAATTCAAAAGGAAAACTAAACAATAAAAATATAATAAAATAAAAAACCAATCTTTTTCAATTTCTATCCATAGACTAGAATGTTAAAAGTAATTTGCTCAAAACAGTATGATTTCCGTTTTTTCTCGATGTACAATTTGAAATAATCCATGCTCCTATGGTGAATGAAAACATTCTGATGCCAGCATTACCTGCGAATAAACTTTAATGGGATGTATGCCATTAAATGGAATTGCATAATCCCCTAAAACTTCTTTTGAATACTTAAATGGAAACTTAGTGTGTGTAAAAATCGTCTTGACAACTGTGTCCAAGTATTATATCCTTATAAGATATCCAGCCCGTGAGAAAAATCTCTGCACAGCTCTGTTTTCATTATCTCTAAGTCTACGGCGGATACGAGATGTGTTACAAACAATAACTGTGCTAAAATATGTCATTTTATTATCTCTTTTTCTCTTCCAAATAGCTTTAATGTGAAAATGTAATGAAAGCTTCAGTTTCCTTTATTTACAGTTACAATACAATACAGTTTGCGCCATTTTACATCATAACTCGCAGAGTATTAATGTATATAATACGTTTTGTACTTACTTTCTGGTACTGGATATTCCCTGATATCTCCCCTAACAACATCGTAAGGGGTTTTAGTTGAAAATAGCTGGTAGGGGCAAAAATTGTTCCAATAACACATTTTTGTAGCGCCAAAATTGACACATAACACTAAAATCACAGCGTTAAAAATCTTTGAAGTCATGTTCACAGAAGTTCTCTCAACACGACTGATTGACCAATCAACACAATCGACTGCTACCGACTGTTTATCTTAACTGCAGGATGTTATGACTCGATTCGTTGTATGTTGGGCTCGATATAACAAACACTTCGCGTGTCGTGTTTGGCCTTTGCGACCGAGTGTAATAATATTACGCGAGGTCTGAGGAAGCGGACTAAAATTTTATATACATTATTAAAATCTCCTAAGTTACATAAAATTATTAATCATTATATTTTCAAAAGCTTCTCTAGGTTCTAATAGAAACCATGTAAGCAAAGCTTTAGAACCAGAATACAGAAAAACTCTCGCCCTTATTGCATTATTTTATGCAGTGGTTTACGCCTTGCTTTTTCAAAGTCGCTGCCAAGTCTTATATTTTTTTTTCTCAGGAGAGGACGCTGAGAATCCATCATGGATACCAACGCAACAGGCAAGCAGGGATGCGTTGATTATGTCCGACTCCTGGTGGATCGAGGCGGCTCGACCCACCAGACCTACCGACTAAACTTAGCCTAAGCCTTTGGTCGGCTCAGACGCCGCCGCTTGCAGGTCTAGAAGGTCCTGCGTTAATTGATTGGGGGGGTCGCTTAGGACATGTCGTGGTCTACGTGTCCTCTGCCGATATGGACTGATATCCCGGAATGGATCCGCTGAAGGCGGTGTTGAAGGGAAAGTCTCATATCTTCTGTCCTCTCACTTATCTACACAACGGGTTGCGGGTTCAACTCCCGCACGGAACAATTATTTTGTATGACCTACGAAAATTTGTTCCGGTCTGGGTGTTTGGGCATGTGAGATTTCTATATTTGTGACTGCACCCACGATACAGGATAAAAATCCTAGTGTGGGGTGAGGATTCTTAAAAATTCTAAAGAAAAAAAAGTGCAATTTGTCGACCATCTGCCATTGACCACAAACTGATCCGTGCCTTTACTGTTTTATTTTTTGTGTTATGGATCAAATTATTACGTTTATTTTAGAATGAGCTCCGCAGTGCAAAATCATCTTTATAATAACATTAGCGGACCCGACAGACTTCGTCCTGTCAAAAAGATTTGTACAATGGCAGTTTTTTGTTCCTAATTATTTTATAGATAATGTCGCATAGCCAACCAAATCGCAAAAAAAGTCTAAATGACCTATTACATTTTGTGGCTATTCAATTTTGGAACGTGACATTAAATCCTCCAACGATGTATTCTGTGCTCCAACGCACGCACGCACACTGTTTTGATAGATATGATTGAATTTCAACTATATTGAGCGTTAATAAAGCGCAAATTGACTCATTGATGTTAGGTACACACCTTCATTGCTTAGACAACAGTGAGTGCTTGCAATATGATCTTTATACAATAACAATAAAGCTCAATTCGACTGTACGTTTTAGTTAGAAAACGTTTACATGGGAAAATAAAAGGGCTGTTTTTAGGGTATTTCCGATAATTATTCGAATTTTCCTCATTGTAAAAACCCTCCTTGAACTTCAACGAACATTAACAAAAAAGAATTGGCCAAATTGGTCCAGGCGTTGTTGAGTTATGAGCTTACCAACACATTTTGCGATTCATTTTTATATATAAGATAATAAAATAAATTTGCAAATCATTAGTAATAAATTAAAATTAGTTTCACTCTGTTTACACTGTATTATAAACGTTTTGACCAGAGTCAATTTGTTTTTACATATTAATTCTTGTTTGTCATATTAGTTCGTGATCGACGTATCTGAAGATTAAGATATTCGCATAATAATTCTCAAATTTCATAATAAAATAACTTATACTATATTGTATTTCATTAAACTGAAACAAGAAACACAAAGCTTTCGTGTTTTAATATTACTATTGACTATTAAAAAGAAGAAGAGCTTAGTAGAATAAACCATATCTTTTATACAGTACAGATCATTCATATCCCTGCGGCAACGTGAGGGTTAAGAATGTTATTATTACCGGTATCGTATTTAGGAAATATTAGCCACAAACAGCACACAAGCGATGCGACGCCTCACTAAGGTTCCGATTAATTCATTTATTCAAACTGTATACAACTAAGATCGTTTATTTCCGTGTACGTACACGCGTACAAGGTTATCATAAATTAATAAATGGTGTTTAGGACTTATGAGTTTCGGACCGCGGAAAAGGAAATTTAAAAAAGTAATAAAAAAAAGTTTTTGACATTATGGTTTTCGGTACTTGACTGTCACTTCGGATTTTTTGGACGGCATTTTTTATTGAGTTTATTTTCTGGTGGATTAATAATTGATCATTTACGTGTCATTTAGTTACGTGTATAAAGTGTATTTAAATATACCATTGGATAAATATTGGCATATTACGGTTTCGACGGGATTACATTTACATTTGGAAAAGTGGTCGGCCACGCGTTCTCCTATTTTTTACACTACAAGTATTGTAGTTTATGATATATATTTATAACCACATACGGTAGGGCACATTAGTACACACAAAACACACGTTCAAGCCAAGCCAGAACTACGGACCGGTAAGTAAGCAATATTATTATATAGTTAAATAATATAACCAAATTACGGGCGTTCGGGAAAACGCAACAATTTCTTGGTAGCAGAGCGTGGTTTTCTTTTCGGTTACGGACCTGTTATTTTGTAAATTCTTTGTTTTGTGGTTATATAATTATTAAAATGTCGGACGGTTACAACGAAATTCGTCGCATATTACAATGGTTGGTAAGCGCATTTTCTCTGGTGAGTAGACCAGACAGGGTTGAGGCCTTGAAAGAGCGGGCTTCAAATGCAAACAGATACATGGCGGACCTGGATCAAGCTTTACAAATGTGTTATGATAGGGCTGACATGAATCCAGACAATGAAACTTTGCAGGCAAGGTTGATTCAAGCTCAGGCAGACTACAAGCAATGCTTAGAATATTATGACAGCATTATTCAGGCGGTAAGGACACTGGATCTGGCCAGTAGTCCACGGTTAAGGGTCAGTCAAGTAGTAATGCCTCAATTTATACTAGATTGCCGGATTTAAATTTGCCCAAGTATTCTGGTGGGATGAAACTTGGATGTCATTTATTAACATTTTTGATTCCTTGGTACATTGTCGGATGGATATATCACACTCACAAAAATTAAGTTATCTGTTGAGTTGTCTATCGGGAGACGCTCACCAGGTTATTTCACATTTAACCATAACAGATAACAATTATGAGACTGCAAGGGCGCTATTGATGGGCAGATATCAAAATATTAGGTTAATTGCGGATGCCCATGTGGCAAAGATATTAAATTTGCCTTATTTAAGGAATATCATGTTTATAAGGGATGATTTTTTAAATCCATTAAAGGTGGCCTATAATTGTTTGGAGAAATTAAATTTACCAGTAACGGAGTGGTCATTCTTGTTGCTCCATATTGTATTGAATAAGTTACCCTCTGATTTAAAATTAAGATTTGAACAAATATGGAAGCGGAGATGAGGCAAGCCCGTTGCCTAAATTTATTGACCTTTTGACCTTCTTGGAGGAAGAAGCACGGATTGTTGACAATGTAGGCTCACCTCATGCAACGGCTACCTCAGGGCCATCTGGGAGGCCTGTGTCCAGTCAGGGAAGACCTGTATTCAGTCAGGGTAGGATTAGGCCACCCACTCGGGGGACTAGGGTAGGTATGGCTACATCGGACCATACTATATAATAGGTTGCAATCCAAGCGGGTTGGTTGCACCTTTTGTGGCATCATAGGCCATTTTATATCTAAATGCCAACATTTTATAAATTGTTCCCCTCAACAGCGGAGGCGTTTTGTGCAAAATCACAAGTTTTGTTATTTTTTTTAGGGGATCATCTTGTTAATAGTTGTGCAGTGGCACGGCCATGTATTCATTGTAACGGCAAACATCACGGGATGTTATGCCTGAATAGGAATGGTGGAGTTAGGCCTGTAGCGGCACGGATTGGTTCTCCTTCAGGAGGGGGTCAAAGCGGACAAGTACGGACTTCACCTCCTCATTCTGGACGAGCGTCGCCTCGACGGGTGGACGTGCGCGCGACACCTCCATATACGGGTGGGGGTGGCTTTAGGCCTACTTCACAGGCATCTCCACATACGGGTGGGGAGGCACCGGGCCTATGGTACAAGCACCCTATGCAGCGGGCATAGGGCATATTCAAGCGGACGAACTCGTGACGTCACTGCGGAACAGTAATGCGTCTGCGGCCTCGTATGCAGCGAGAGCGAGGGGTTTCTCACCACCACTCGCGGAACGGCCGCGATTGAGGAACACGCCGCCATCTTTCGGTCATCCGGTTGGTTACCGGACACCGGATGCCAGTTGGCACTGACTCGGACACCATTGGGGCGCTCGAGACCCCTACATATAACCCTCTGGCGCTGTCGGCAGCCCAGGTTTTTAATCGGGTGAATGCTTCATTTCATAGTGACGTTCAAGAATAGGTAGTCGCGCGCCGCCTCGCCAAATGCAACCTTTTTAAATACTATTTTATTGCCTACCGTTGCGGTAAGGATTTGTGATATTAACGGTTTTTATGTTAGAGCACGGGCTCTAGCGGACAGGGTTCGCAAGGTTGCATGATAACAGTTAATTTGGCGAGACGGTTAGGCCTATACATATTTAATAATAATATTTCGGTTCGTGGCATAGGTGATTTGCTCGTGTCACATGTTTATGGTCAATGTACCTTTAACATTGTTGGAGAATCGGTCTCTCAACCTGTTATTAACGGTTACTAGCACTGTTGCATGATATTTTAGTGAGAACATCCACAGGTGGAATTACCTTCGGGAATTTTGACTCGGCTTCTCACCTGTCTTTGGCTGACAGAAAATTTTTAAATTGGAAAAATTGATTTGTTGTCTTGGTAGGATAGTGTTGTGCTTGGTCAATTATTGTGCTGCGCCGGACGCACTATAAATTTAAATAATAATGGCTTGGTTGCTATACCATCGCACTACGGATATATGATTATGGGCCCAGCATATGATACGGTTTCTGATACGGTTTTTACGGGCGTTTCTCTTTTCGGATTTAGTACAGCGTTTTTGGGAGACAGAAGAGGTACCCACGGTTTCACGGAAGGACCCGCTCGACGAAGAATGCGAGCGCCATTTTATCGAAAATGTTTATCGGTTACCGAACGGTCGTTTCGTTACTCGGTTGCCCTTTGTGAGCATTCGCAAACCGCTGGGGCAGTCCTACCTCACTGCTGAGAAACGCCTGCTTTCTATGGAACGTCGCATGAAGCGAGATACAGAGTTTCGCGACAAATACATTGAGTTCATGCGGG
Organism: Scirpophaga incertulas; assembly: GCA_036419045.1. Lineage (NCBI taxonomy): Eukaryota > Metazoa > Arthropoda > Insecta > Lepidoptera > Crambidae > Scirpophaga > Scirpophaga incertulas. Next base: position 3,506,153 of record CM071641.1, on the reverse strand, counting down.
AATATGAACAATTAGGTCACATGTCCTGGCACGGAGGGACTACTCATCGGAAGAACACTATTTCATACCACATCACGCGGTTTTTAAAATCGGATAGCGGTAAGATACGGGTCGTGTTTGACGGGTCGGCCCCTTCCTCTAACGGTGTTTCATTGAACCAAATCCTGCACTCGGGTGCTAAACTACATAAAGATATTTCGGATCTTATTTCGGCCTTTCGTAGACACCAGGTGGTCTTCGCGACGGATATACGCATGATGTTCCGGCAAACGGTGATTGATGAGGCTGATAGACGGTATCAGCTGATTCTTTGGCGCGAGGACCCGTCTCACCCATTACGCGTCTACGAACTGAACACAAACACGTACGGTTTGAAATCTAGCCCCTGGATGGCTATGCGGTGCTTGTTGGAACTCGCTCAACGGGAACGCGTTCGATTCCCTCGTGCGGCGGACGTCTTAGAGTCGGAAATTTTTGTCGATGACGTTATCACGGGTGGATCTTCGGAACAGGAGGCTTTAATTTTACGTAACGAGCTCATAGCGTTATTGGCAACGGCTGGCTATGAACTACGGAAATGGATTTCGAACAGTCCACGTCTCTTAGAAGGACTACCAGCGGATCACGTTCAAGATCCATTGTTATTTGAGAATCCGGACTCTCCTCGTTCAACATCGGTTTTAGGTGTTCAGTATTTACCGGTTCCTGACATCTTTTCCTTTCGGGTTTTAACAATAACGGAAAAGATATGGACTAAGCGGCTAGTCCTGTCTACGGTTGCTCGTATCTATGATCCTAACGGGTGGATCGCTCCTATAATATTTTGGGCTAAATGTTTTCTACAACGGTTATGGTTGGCTGAGCTTAAGTGGGATGAGACCCTACCTACTGAACTCTTAACGGACTGGCTCGCATTTATTGATCAGTTACCCACTATCGGAAGGGTTGTTATACCTCGTAAAATACTTCCACCGGGGAAGTATCATGCGTCACTTCACGGTTTCTGTGACGCCTCGGAATCGGGTTTCGCGGCAGTCGTATATCTTCGGACGATACAGCCAGATGGTTCAGTAGCGTTACATCTAATCACGGTGAAGAGCAAGGTGGCTCCTATACGCAACCGCCAAACCATACCCAAATTGGAGCTCTCGGGAGCTGCGTTACTTACTCGGTTATTGAATCATGTTTGTGATACACTCGGGAAGCACATTAACATAGGCAACGTTTATGCGTGGACTGACAGCCAAATTGTTTTGGCGTGGCTCCAGACCTCGGTACATAGGCTGGAAACATTTGTTGCGAATCGGGTTTCGCAAATTCAAAACTCGTCAGTGAATCTGAATTGGCGGCACGTACCCGGCGAGTTGAACCCCGCCGACGTGGCCTCTCGCGGCTGTTATGCCTCCTCGTTGGTGAGTCATAACCTTTGGTGGGGACCTGCTTGGTTGACGGCACCGGAGTCGTCATGGCCCCCTACGGTTTTAATCGGATCGGATCCGCTGCCCTGTGTGCGTGTCATGGCTGTGGAGAAAGAAATCGTCACAAACCCTCTTTTACTGCGGTTTAGCTCTCTTAATAAATTACTGGCCGTTACGGGATGGATGCGTCGGTTTATAACGAATACTCGCAAACCGGTTGTAAGAAATACATCTTTGTTTCTGACGGCAGGCGAACGGCGTGCTGCTCTCATGTTTTGGGTACGACGGGTACAATCGGAACGGTTTTCTGACGAGCTTAAATCGTTACGGACGACGGGTCGGTTAAAGGGTGCCGTACAGAAACTTAACTTATTCATTGATGGCGAGGGATTACTTCGTGTTGGCGGACGGCTGCGCAACTCGAAGCTGCCGTATTCGGCTAGGCACCCCTTTTGCTGCCCAAGGACGGACCCTTGACGCAGTTGATAGTAAGTGATCGGCACATTACTAACTCGCATGCAGGTTGTACGGCACTGCTTGCTATTCTTCAGCGGGAATTTTGGATACTATCGGCGCGACGGTGCGTCCGATCGGTTATATTTAAGTGTATACCTTGCTATCGGTTAAAGGCTAACACCATGCAGCCTATGATGGGTGACCTACCTAGCGATCGGGTTAGTGTCACCAGACCTTTTCACGGTGTCGGTACGGATTTCGCTGGTCCTTTTATTGTCAGGGCTTCTCACTTGCGGACCTCTAAGACTTACAAAGTTTATTTATGTGTATTTGTTTGTCTGTCAACGAAGGCAGTACATTTAGAAATAGTATCTTCGCTTAGTACGGAAGCGTTTATCGCGGCGTTCGGACGTTTTGTTTCACGGAGGGGGTTACCGAGTTTGGTACGGTCGGACTGCGGCACAAATTATCAGGGTGCTGACAGATATCTTAAGGAGGTCCATGATTTTTTAACGAAACATAGTACGGACTTGGGACAAGCAATGGCTACTCAGGGCATTACGTGGAAGTTTGATCCTCCTGGATGTCCTCATTGGGGAGGCATCTTTGAGGCTGTCGTGAAGGTGGCTAAGACACATTTGAGACGTGTTATTGGGGAAACGGTTCTTACGTTCGAGGAACTTACTACGGTCTTTTACAGAGTGGAAGCAACTTTAAATTCACGGCCTTTATGCCCACTCTCTTCGGATCCCACGATATGGAGGTTTTGACACCGGGTCATTTCCTCATCGGCCAGCCCCTTGCAGCTCTCCCTGAGTATCCCTTTGAGAATGTACCACTGAGTCGACTTTCTCGCTTTCAAATGCTGCAACAGATGTCACAAAATTTTAATAAACGGTTTTATTCGGAGTATTTGCACATGTTGCAGCAGCGGCTGAAATGGACAGATAAAACGGCTCCTGCACGGGTAGGGGATCTTGTCCTGATTAAGGATTCAAATCTTTCTCCTCTACGTTGGCGTAGAGGACGCATTTTGAAGCTTTATCCAGGCTCTGACGGTGTACCTCGGTTCGCAGAGGTCTCGATCGGCGACTCTGTGATGCGCCGTGCGGTGGCAACCCTGTCCCGTCTACCGGTAGACTAGCGAGATGAGGGTTGCTCATCTCGGGGTGGGGGATTGTTTAGGACTTATGAGTTTCGGACCGCGGAAAAGGAAATTTAAAAAAGTAATAAAAAAAAGTTTTTGACATTATGGTTTTCGGCACTTGACTGTCACTTCGGATTTTTTGGACGGCATTTTTTATTGAGTTTATTTTCTGGTGGATTAATAATTGATCATTTACGTGTCATTTAGTTACGTATAAAGTGTATTTAAATATACCATTGGATAAATATTGGCATATTACGGTTTCGACGGGATTACATTTACATTTGGAAAAGTGGTCGGCCACGCGTTCTCCTATTTTTTTACACTACAAGTATTGTAGTTTATGATATATATTTATAACCACATACGGTAGGGCACATTAGTACACACAAAACACACGTTCAAGCCAAGCCAGAACTACGGACCGGTAAGTAAGCAATATTATTATATAGTTAAATAATATAACCAAATTACGGGCGTTCGGGAAAACGCAACAAATGGACATTTAATTTAGTAACTTAACTATAGCTTAGATCTTTTTAAGACAAATAAATAATTTAACATTTAATTTATAATACGTATATTAATATATTGAATTAATATTAATCATATGTAATAACACTGAAAAAATGGTATAATCTTATATCGCAAAATGTGTTGGTAAGCTCATAACTCAACAACGCCTGGACCAATTTGGCCAATTCTTTATTGTTAATGTTCGTTGAAGTTCAAGGCGGGTTTTTACAATGAGGAAAATTTCGAATAATTATCGGAAATACCCTAAAAACAGCCCTTTTATTTTCCCATGCAAACGTTTTCTAACTAAAACGTACAGTCGAATTGAGCTTTATTGTTATTGTATAAAGTTCATATTGCAAGCACTCACTGTTGTCTTAGCAATGAAGGTGTGTTCCTAACATCAAAGAGTCAATTTGCGCTTTATTAACGCTACATATAGTTGAAATTCAATCATATCTATCAAAATAGTGTACGTTGGAGCACAGAATACATCGTTGGAGGATTTAATGTCACGTTCCAAAATTGAATAGCCACAAAATGTAATAGGTCATTTAGACTGTTTTTGCGATTTGGTTGGCTATGCGACATTATCTATAAAATAATTAGAAACAAAAAACTGCTACTGTACAAATCTTTTTGACAGGACGAAGTCTGTCGGGTCCGCTAGTACAATATAAGAATATAATGAAACATATGTAATAGGTACCAATTGTTTTAAATCAAAAAGGTAAAACAAATATATAAATAATATATTAGAAATATTATGTGTTTTTAAATCGATATTCGATACTTCGTGGCATTACAATACCATGGCTTATAAATACTTTTACCAAGGAAACAAGGAGATATTTTTAATGAAAAAGTGATATTTCCAATTCTGAGCGTAATGCAGTGTTGCTCCGAGGTAGATACTTCACTTATTATCACCATTTATGAGAAAATACACAACTTGTGAATAAAAATAAACGTTTATTGATTTCATAGTATGTACTCAAAAGTACACGATCATATTTTCTAAAAATACAAATCTAAATTTGTACGCAATGACCAGCGAATAATAAATGCATATTAAAATTATCGTTTAATTTAAAAAGAAAGAACTTGTGAAACAGTTGCAGAAATTCAGGAAAAAAAGATTGAAATAAATAAAAACAAGATTGACGGTGTTTCAGGTATTTTAATAAAAAACTCAATGTCACAACAGCGAGCTAACTATGAAATTGAAATATTCACACCACATTTTTGTTTCTAAGACCAATAGTTTTTTTAATTATTAAGGTACGATGATATAGACCTTTTCGTTACGGTCCACTTTTTAAACCTGGTACCCGTATGTTTCGGCGCGATTTCAAAGACATTTCACGTGAAAAATACCTTTTTTTTTTTTTGTTCCCCTGAGGAAAATGCAGTAAATTGCATACCCCGGCTGTGGCGAGCCGGCGGTTATGTGGGGCTCTCCTCCCCAGAAGGGGGAGGCCTACCCACTAAAAACCTCAGGGATGGCCTTCCTCAGGCATGTAGCGACGTCAAAAATACCAAATATAAACAATGTGTTATATTTAATATTTGATCAAATATAATAATTCGTCAAACAGTAGGTACGTATAGGTACTTGTTCTTTTTAGAATGTGTACAAATTGGTGTTATGTGTTTATATAAATAGCACTCGTATACATAAATTATGATATTATCGTTGGGGGCGTCCAGGGTGTGTCTGATGATACTCTGAGCTTCTAACACCTCTACATGTCCAGTTGCCGCAGCAGCGTGAACATCGAATACGACATCTTGATGATCTGAAAACATCACATTACTTCATCTAGTCTCTTTATTTTTAAAAGTTTTAATTTTAACCTATGCATAAGTTGTCAACCAGGAGACGAATTTTCGAAACAATAGAAAACCAATTCGCATTCGAAATCGTGAGATTCGTATACGAATTACCGAATTCACTATTTCTGAATGTTCATTTCGTGCGTTGTGCAACGAGTGGTTCAACCGACTCGTTTTTGAGTTCTACTAGTAGAATATCCAACGTTAAAGTGACGTTGACAGTGAATAATATACTCTGGTTAATGTAAAGCTTGTAAATAGGTACATTACAATGAGTAAATATTGTTTGAGTACATATATTAAAATTTTTGTTGTTGTGATTTTTGTTTCTGCGTGAAACGGAATCTAATTAAGAATTTGTATTTAATGACAACACTGAATTCGAGTGATTCAAAAATCTATAAAATTGTAAGCAGTAGATAATAATTTCGCGCACGATTTGTATTCGTATTCGAATTCCAAATTCAAATACGTCTCCTGCTCCAAAATCTTTAGATGTTTTATTATACACACTATAAAAATTGACAGAGGGTACATCGATTTGTTTATGTATATACTTGTTGTGCTTTTAAGTTTTGATAATGTTATTTAAATTTCTCAAAGGCATACGTTTCCTTAATATACAGATAGTATACATACATACTCACGACTCTTTCCCATGGGAATAGGCAGAGTCACAGTTTACTACTTGCTACGATCCAAACATACTTCCTCAGTTTCCTCGACTTTCATTATTATTTTCATGCACGCTCGTCTGTTACGGGTACTCATGATCTGATCTTCTTTCAATATATCTCCATATTTGGTCCAAATATTCGTCTAGATCATCTCCTACAAACTGGACCGTTCATATTTCTTTTCTACGTTTTAAAATCATCTAAGCATTCCCTGGCTGTGCAGGAAAGGGTCGAAGGCACCAGGCCACATGGTAGATAACCAATGAGATGGACAGACCAGAACAATTTTTTTTTTTTTTATTGCTTTCGTTGACAAACAAGCAGGCTGCCCACCTGATGGTAAGTGGTAACAGTCGCCTATAGTACATGTGGTTCCCACGAGATTCGCAGCAAATCTGCAAACCTCATAAGAACCACAGTGTACGTTGCCAACTTGTGACATAAGATGTAAAGTCACAGTACCCAGTAATTTCACTGCCTATCTTACCCTTCACGCCGGAACACAGCAAAGCGAACCCTGCTGTTTGGCGGCGGAAATAGGTAAGACGGAGGTACCCATGCAGACGACCCTGGTACAGAGTCTACCTCCTAGAGTACAGAGTCTACCTCCTAGGCAAGGCCGCGACTAAGTGCTCGGTCTGCGAATGTACCCGGAAGGCTGCAGTCCGGGACGAATGACGCCGTATTACCGAGAGCATCACTCGTAATAACTCACAATGATGACCACGACCACTCTGTTAAGAGTGTACTAACTAAGAAGAAGAAGAAGCATTCTCTTCTCACTACACATCACGTTACTACATCTTCTTTCACATCACGCATTTCTTTTATTACACTATTTCGTAATTTATCATTTATCATCACTCCAGCTATTCCTTTCAAAGCTCTCATATCCACTGCCATGATCTAGCTTTAATCCTTCTTTTGTCACACCCAATATTCACTCCCGTATATTAGCGTAGCAACCAGCACATCTTCATGCACAGTCAGTAGCCAGACGGCCTATTTTTGACAAAGTCTAACTGCCAACGACAGTATACTAGGTATAGCTCCATTCACTTTATTTCGTACCACTACTCTTCCTTCAATGCCAGACATTACTCTTCTTTCAATGCCAGATTCATACATACGAGTACAATCTATTGTAAACATAGATGGTATATACCCAAACTCTTTCACTTGCTCTAAACATGCGTTTCCGATCATTTGATATCTTTTCGTCACTGATTTATACCTGAAGTATATGCTTTCATATTTGTTTGTCAGCCATTGGACAATTCAAAATCCGCCTCAGTTGTAATCCGTTGGCGTTGGCGCTGTCATCGTGCACGGTGCCAATAGCAGCATGCTTGCATTGTTGTGTTCTTGTTTGAAAGTTAACTGGTGATGGCAACCATTTACTATTATTATTTTTGCAGACAAAACCTACCCCCATAAAAGAAGCTAGAGACAATGTGGTGAATCCCCCAGCTGTGATCTTAGCGAGGCGTTGCGAGCGCGTCATCACGATGAGCAGCGAGCGTTGAAGCGGCTTCGACATCTTGTACCAGGGACACTGGTACACGGCGCCCGCTATTTCGGAGCTCTGTCGGCATATAATACCTTCTTTAGAATAAGGGCATACGGGGCCCGTGCCCTAGGCCCCCATTCTCAGGGGGGCCCGAAAGGACCTACAATTTCTCTCACACATTTAGACACATTAGACATTACTTTTTTTGCAAATTAGTTACTTTGTAAGAAGGAATAAAAGAAAAAAGTACAGCTTTTATCGCTGTATGTGGTGAACACCCTAACAGGGGAAATACCCAACCATCGAACAATTCTGTAGGCACGTCTCAATTACGCAATGATTTGCAACACTTTACACTTAAAATTTTTTGTATGCATTTATGGTTTTTCATTTTATTTAAACGTGTTAAATAGATGTACAATAGTTAAAAAATAACATCGTTTTCGTATCGACAATTAACTAATTTGGTTATCGAATACTATTCGTAGCAATCGAAAATTTTAACTGAAATTTTTCAGTTTTTACTCTGGCAAGCTATAGTACACAGCCCCGCCTACTTTCTCGATCCTGACCACCCACATTTTTAAATTAAATACAAGTCGAAAAAATACTTAAATTACAACAGTGACAATAGATAGCATTATTACCAAGGTACACTTTTTATTTAAAACTAGCTTTCCGCCTGCGGCTTCGCCCGCATTATACCAAATTTTCCAATAGGAAAGACATTTTCCTGTGGTGAAGTTTTATATATCTGATTCTATACTAAATTCCTCCTGAGGACTCAAACTATCGCCAAAAAATTTCATTAAAATCCATTGAATGGTTTTTGAGTAACAATCATCTATCCATACTCACAAACTTGCGTATTTATAACATTAGCAGGTTTTTTTTTAATGCATAGAAATTCAGATTCTGTTTTATATCTCTGTAATAAATTATACAATTATATTTATATTTTGTAAAAAATTCAGTTAACAATAGGCAAAGGTTAACTTAATCAAGTACCAGGCTCCAAAAAATAAAAATAATCTTATAGATCTACTAGCTGACCCGCGCCCACTTCGTTGGGCATAATATTAATAATCCCCGAAGCGAGCACGAAAGCGAACGGAATTAAACCCGAAGCCATCGCGCGCCGTCCGCTGATGATGATGAATGATGATGATGATGATGACACTCAGCAATAATGTGGCTTTCTATTGGTGAAAGAATTTTAAAATCGATGATGATGATGATGATGATGATGATGATGACACTCCGCAATAATGTGGCTTTCTATTGGTGAAAGAGTTTTTAAAATCGGTTCAGTAGATCCCGAGATTACCCCTTACAAATATACAAACACACAAACTTTACTTCTTTATAATATTAGTATAGATTCATTAAAATGACGATAACTTTTTTTTTAATGAACCGATTTTGATAAAACAAAGTCTATACACTGCCCGGGAGTGTGCATTCTTCATTAGTGAAAACCGCATAAAAATCCATTCAGTAGTTACGAAGATGTGCTCGAACAAACAGACAGACAGACAGACAGACAGACAGACAAAAAATTCAAAAAAAAATTTTTTGTGTTTCATTGGTTTTCTTTTATCGCCCTGACTCCATTTTTTGTCATTATCTTCAATGTACAGACACACCGGGTCCTACTGTTTTATTATATGTATAGATTTGCGTGCGATTTTACAATAACAGCCCTAGTAATTTTCAGGCGTTTTATCGTAAGCAAAGGTAGAGATCAATTATGTTTATATGAATAAAGCTCATTGCAATGTATCTGTCTGGAAAAGCTAACAAACTAAAAATTATCCAAAACCTAAAAATCCGTTTGGATTTGATAAACAATTTTTTTGAAATTCATGACTCTTTGCATATTTGATTCCCGCACAGGATATAGGTATATAGTTTATGACTTACAAAAAATTGTTCCGGTTTGGATGTATGAGTATGTGAGATTCTAAATTTGTGACTGGCCTTACGACACAGAATAAAAATCCAAAAGAAATCCGTTTTTAAAAAATTGAGAATCATTTATTTATTAAGACATCATAACAAACAGTTACAATATATAAAATATAATTTATTTTACTATATCTATGCACGCTAATACTGCAACCAACCAACGTTATCCACAAATTAAAAAAAAAAATAGTGCGCTAGACTTAACCTCGGCACCACAGCACACACACACAACACACACGCACGCACACTATAAACAGCAACCAATGTTTTATTTCTTATGTTTTAAATAAAATTTTAAATCATGTAAATAAATGACTATTATGTTAGGGTCCTGACCTAATAGGACTTTAAATTAAAACTAGTGGACTGTAATGACTAATATACCTATATTGGTTCTGAATAATAATTGATAATATAATAATCAACTGCTGATTAGAAGCGTCGTCGTCCGCGATCAATGCGCAAGAGTGACTTAACAGTTTCGCACACCGGAAGACCCCCGCTTGCCACGGCCGAGCCCGACCGTAGTCGAACGCTCCCGAACAATTATAATGTTGATATTAGAAAAGAACAGATAAAATATTAAGTCATCCGAATTTCTTGCCTGTTCTTTCCGAAAAGACTCCTAATTTTCGAAAAGATAATAGAATCATGATTGTGTGCTTGTAAATAAAACAGTAAATAAATATTGCTTACATTTACACCAATTACCCTAGCCAAAATAAAGTCTGTAAAGCTTTTGATTATAATATTATTCCGGTAATTAACGCGAAACATGCATTTTACCTTTATTGGCTTGACGTTTCGGCGCAGGTTGCACTGGCCGTGGTCGCAAGCAATCTGGAGAAGCGGTGTTTTGGCTCCGTGTATTAAAAAAATATCCTAATTTCAATAGGGAAGACGGTTACAAGTTGTCTGCATCGTGGAATCCAGTGATTTGTTTAACACAACCTCGCTTTACTGCGCAGTCGGCTCGCGCTCAAAGTACGGACACAGTCAGTGTAGAGGCGGTATCGCGAAAAATCAGAATTTGGAGGTAGATGAAGAATCTTCTGCCTCCCACACGCTTCTCCAGTTTGCTTGCGACCACGGCCAGTGCAACCTGCACCGAAACGTCAAGCCAATAAAGGTAAAATGCATGTTTTGCGTTAATTCCCGGAATAATATTGTTACGAGCTGGGGTCAGTAAATTAAACGGCGGTCTACCAAAACACTGAACTTTTATTAATTAGTACACTAACTTCACTAACTTCACTGAAAGCACTGAAAGTCGCTTCTTAGTTCTCTAATATCACTTAGACGTTTTCGCACTGTATCGCAAAACAATACTCTTCCCGGCGGCCGGACACAGCCTTATTATAGTCCCCTAAGATACTTGCCACTCTTGCCAGAACATTCGCGGACACACTCGAATGTGTAGTCCAATACGTCGCGCGTTCGAGACGTTTCGAGTATAACTGTCTCGATACTCGAATATTCTCGATACACAATACTCGAATATTCCCGTACTATCTTTACACTTTAACACATTAAGTACTTGGGTGTAATGATAGATCAAAATTTGAATTGGAAAAAACAAATTGAATGTTTAAGTAAACGATTAAGAAAAATGATATGTCTCCTTAAAAAAATCAAACATATTAAAGACAAAGAAACTATCAAACTAATATATTTATCTTTGTGTCAATCTATAATATTGTATGGAATTACTGCTTGGAGTGGTGCAAGAAAAACAAATATTATAAAAGTCGAACGAGCACAAAGAGCTATAATAAAAGTTATAAATTGTAAACCTTTTAGATATTCTACAAAAAAATTGTACGAAGAGTTTCCAGTTCTAACTGTACGTCAATTATTTATCAAATCTGTACTTCTTAAACAACACAAAATCATGCCAACTATTACTTCCCATACAAGACGAATTAATCTTGTTTATAAAATACCTATAACTAGAACTATATTTGCAAGAAACTTTCTTCGGTATTTGGGACCAAAACTATATAATAAGATCAGCAACATAATTCCTAAACTGAAAGAAAAAAGCAATTACAATTTTAATAAAATTATTTCTGAATACTTTGTTACGATAGACTATGAAACAACTGAGAGTTTTTGTGTATAAATAGGATGCACTCTACTATATATATATATATATATATATATATATATATATATATATATATATATATATATATATATATATATATATATATATATATAATATATATATATATACCGTAACATCGGGGTACTTCAGCCCTAGGGGTCAACTTTAGCCCAAAACAGAAAAAAGTTTAAACTTCCCGCAACGCTGCATGTCAGGGGCTAGCGATGTAGTTCGCGTTATTCATCGATAGATGGGGGTATGGGGCGGGTCGATAAAGCAGTTTAACATTAATAAAGCTGATTGGTCAGTTTATCTTGTCGCCGACAAGTTGCTACAGGTTAACTACGCAAATTATAATGTGCAAACTTTATCACGAAACAAATAAAGCAGGTAAGTTAAAGTATTTAATTATTATTAATTGTAACAGATATGTATCTGGGATCCGAATAAGATATACATTAAAGAGAATAAGACATTTTTTTGGGAACTATATAATTATTAAAATCACAGTATACTTTGACTATCGTTTTCAGGTATCTTTGACCCATGGGCCAAAGTAACCCAATGATATTTTTAACGGTTTCTAAAATCTATTTATCAGCTACATAGTAACGTAGCATACTTCAGGCCATTGAAGATAAAATGGCGGCAAGCTTTACTACACTGGAAAAACAGCCAACAGGGAAGAAAGCTTCCAACCTTGCCAAAAGAACAGTTTCCTACAATACTAAAAGCGGCATTAGGTGATACGAATGACACCCAAATAAATCTATCAAACGGTTTTAGAAAAACGGGTATATATCCTCAAAACGTAAAAGAACCTTTGAGCCGACTACCAAACCAAGATAGAATTATAGATTTAAATGTGATATCCGACGCATTCATGAAAATCTAACGCAAATACGCAGTAATGATACCCAAACTCAAAAAAATCAAGTTAAAAAGAAGAAGCTAGACGTTCCTGCTGGTCTTTCCATTCATGCTGAAGATATTTTAGATAGAGAAGAAGCTGGCCCTTCGGGTAACAGTCATTCAAGTTCCAAAAAAAAAGGAAAGAAAAATATAGTTCGTAAAAGTTCCTCCACAGACAGCAGTGACACATATATAAGTCTCGCTTCATCTGCTGAAGATCTCATAACAGCGCAAGATCAATCTGATAATTCAGAAGACTTTTTACCTTTGGCGTGTCTTAGTAATCACGATCTAATGAAGAGCTGTAATAACATTACGGCACATAATAAACCACAAGCTCAACAACGCTCACAAGTGATTCAAAAACGGGTCCTCTGGATTGTGATGCCATGAAGGAAGACAAAGGTAAAGAAAACCTGCCTCTGGAAAAGAAAATAAAGACCTGCACTGATGGAGACAACGTGGTAGATCACATATCTTTGCTGGAGCATGTGCAAGCAATTTCTCAGAGCCATAATGTTGGAGAAGAAGCTGTTATCGAGGGAAAACATTTGTATGGAAATAAGAACTATTGTGTCGGTGACCATGTTTTGGTTAGTTGGGAATCACAAATTTACCCGGGAAAATAAATATCTATGTCCGAAGAAGCAGTGCTAGTAAGTTTTATGAAGAAAGGAAAATTTTGGAAATGGCCTGTGATAAAAGATGTTCAGTTATACTGTTGGGAAGATGTGATAAAGAAGATTAATGTTCCAAAAATTGTGAAAAACGGTTTATTTACTGATCCTGAAATTGATAATGTTTAGTTAAGTCCTTGTTAAGTATTAATTAATAGTACTACGAATAAGTCTGATAGATAATGATTCTCATATTTGAAGACTGATTAGTTACACTTAACTGTTACAAAATGTTGACCTTGTTGCTTAATTTGATACAAACTTACCTATTTTTATTATGTTTAATATAGTTACAAATGTTAACTACTTTTAATGATTATATTATTATAAATAAGTTAAAAGACAATGTTTATGTTTGTTTCAGTGAAATACTATAAAAAAAACTATGTTTGACAGATTTATTATTTTGTGTTGATTGTTTTGAACTTTTTATTTCAATAAAAACTTCGATCAATGATCGAAGAATAAACAAAATTAATCAAGATCATATATATTTCTTTGATATATGCAACAAACTAAATAGGTTTCTTTGTGCTTTTATTGCAAACAGTAGTGTTTAACTAGGCCAGGTTCAGGCCAGGGGGTATTTACCCAACTACCTATCCAGTAGTTGATAAGTAAATATGCGGGTATGCGACCCCGGTCTCCCCAGCTACTGTTGGTATGTCCCAGCTATCCACTCCGTTATCAACAGTATCCTATAGCACCTTATCCCACACAAAATCCCACAATTATTCCCTCGTTTATCCAATCCTATATCCTTGTCCTTATAACAATAGCATTCCCAAGGAGGGTTGATGTCAGGCAGGCGGCCGATCAGAAAATTATTGCCAAACCCCAATGCAACATGGAAAGTAATGACAGAGAGTGCGCTCATGCTAGGGCGTACCCCGGAGGCGACGCGCAGACGCAGCACCCGGCGTGTGTGAGAAATGGACTAGGGTTGTTGCACCAAGGACGGGTGCAACGTAAGAGGCGAGTCCAGGATGTTCGAATGAGGTTTGGAAGCTGGAATGTAGGAACAATGACTGGTAGAGGAAGAGAGTTAGCAGATGTATTTGAAAGGAGGCGGATAAATGTAGCATGTTTGCAAGAGACGAAGTGGAAGGGGACGAAAGCAAGAGAGATTGGAGCGGGATATAAAATGTACTATTGTGGGAGTGATGGAAAGAGAAATGGTGTGGGAGTTGTGCTAGATAGAAATTTGAAAAGGTTTGTGACAGATGTGAAGAGAGTGAGTGATAGAATTATTGCTGTAAAAGTATTGTTTTGCGATTTAGTGATGAATGTAATTAGTGTGTATGCGCCACAGACTGGATGTGACGAGTCTTTGAAAGAGAAATTTTGGGAGGATTTCGATGAAATGATATTGGGAATACCCGTGACTGAGGAAATTTATGTAGGTGGTGACTTTAATGGACATGTGGGACGAACGAATGAAGGATACGAGAGAGTGCATGGTGGGTGGGGATATGGTGCCCGAAATCGTGAGGGTGAATCCTTGCTAGAAACTGCTCAAGCATTTGACTTGGCGGTAGTCAACACCTACTACCAAAAACAAGATCAGCACCTTGCTACCTATAAAAGCGGGAATCACTCTACTCAAATTGACTATTTTCTTTTGAGAAGAAGTAGGCTAAAGTCGGTAAAGGATTGCAAGGTGTTACCAGGAGAAAGCGTAGTGTCGCAGCATAGGCTTCTCCTCCTTGAGTTTGAAAGCACAGTAAAGCAGCCTAGAAAGAAAGACCAGCCCCCGCCAAGGATTAAATGGCATATGATTGGTGACAGGAAGTTAGGAGAGGTATTCCGTGAGAAAGTGATAGAAAAAATGATAGATTTGAAGGATATGGCGGAAATAGGCGTAAATGAGTGCTGGAATGAATTAGCGAACTGTATAAGAGAAACAGGTAAGAATGTTTTTGGTTTATCCAAAGGGAAAAGAGCGATCGAAAAGGAGACATGGTGGTGGAATGTAGATGTACAAAAGAGTCTGAAAGAAAAGAAGAACGCTTTTAAAGAATGGAAAAAAGTGGAAAATGGAAATGAGACGTCTAAAGAGATCAAAAAAGCAAACTATGTCAAATGCAAAAAGATAGCTAAAAAGGCAGTTGCTATTGCAAGAGCAAGGGCATGTAATGAGCTGTACAATGCACTAGACAGCTCAGATGGCTTAAAAGATCTCTTTAGATTAGTAAGAGAGCGAGAGAAGAATGCAAGAGACATTGTGAATATCAAATGTATAAAGGATGAAAGAGGAAAGATTTTAACTGATGAAGAGGCAATAAAAGAAAGATGGAAGTTGTACTTTGAAAAATTGATGAATGAAGAGAACGATTGGAATGGAGAGTTGGAAAAGGCCAACCCAAATATGAACATGGTGAGAGATGTAAGTATGGATGAGGTGAGAATGGCAATACAAAGAATGAAGAATGGAAAAGCAGTTGGCCCAGATTGTATACCAGTGGAAGTATGGAAGTTATTAAAGGCAGATGGATGGAAGTGGCTAGCTTTATTTTTCAATAAATTGCTGCAAGAAGTGGCGATCCCTGACGAATGGTGCAATAGCACACTTGTGCCAATCTTCAAAAATAAGGGTGATGTACAGGACTGCAACAGTTATAGGGGAATAAAGCTCATGTCACACAGCATGAAAATTTGGGAAAGGATAATTGAGCGAAGAATAAGAGAAGAGAGTGAGATAAGCCAGAACCAATTTGGGTTCATGCCTGGACGCGGGACAACGGACGCCATATTCGCACTTCGGCAGTTATGCGAAAAGTATCGTCGTGCGAATCGAAACCTGCATATGGTGTTCGTTGACCTAGAAAAGGCATACGATAGAGTACCCCGAGAGGTTCTATGGTGGGCTTTGAATGTGAAAAGAGTGCCTTGGAAGTATGTAGAGCTTGTTAGAAGTATGTATGAAAGAGCGAGTACACAAGTCAGGTCCGAAGCCGGAGTAACTGAAAAGTTCAATGTGGCCGTCGGCTTGCACCAGGGGTCGGCTTTGAGCCCGTATCTGTTTCTCCTTGTTATGGATGCTCTTACAGCTGACATACAAGGAGAGGCACCCTGGTGTATGTTGTTCGCCGATGACATTGTTCTTGTCGGAGAAAATGTATCCGAGGTCCAGAGCAGGCTGGAGGAGTGGCAGAGAAAGCTGGAAAATGTCGGTTTACGTGTGAGCAGAACGAAAACCGAACACTTGTTCTGCCCATTCGGTGAGGCATCCAGTTTCGCGAACATTGCCTTAAGCGGCGAAACTCTTCCGGTTTGTTCCGATTTCCGGTACCTTGGATCATTATTCCAAAACGATGGCGATATTGACCGTGCTGTAAGGAATAGAATAACTGCGGGATGGATGAAATGGCGACAGGTCTCTGGAGTTGTATGCGACCCAAGACTGCCCCTTAAGCTTAAGGGGAAAGTTTATAAAGCAGTCGTTAGACCTGTCCTTATGTATGGATCTGAATGTTGGGCAACGAAAGCGAAGGACGAAAGGAAACTGCACGCTTCAGAGATGCGAATGTTGCGATGGATGTGTGGGGTTACAAGAATGGACAAGATCAAGAATGAGTATATAAGAGGAAGTTTGAAAGTAGCGCCAGTGACTGAGAAGATAAGGAGCAGTAGGTTAGCATGGTTTGGGCATGTAATGAGGAGGGATGAAAGCCATATAACAAGAAGAATGATAGATATGAATATAGATGGACCTAGGATGAGAGGTAGACCAAGAAAGCGATGGATTGAATGTGTGAATTCTGATATGAGAGTAAAGGAAGTCGATGTTGAGCTGACGAGTGACAGAGGAGAATGGAAGAGGAAAACATGTTGTGCCGACCCTACTTAAGGTGGGAAAAGGGCAGGAAGA
This sequence comes from Scirpophaga incertulas, assembly GCA_036419045.1. Classification (NCBI taxonomy): domain Eukaryota; kingdom Metazoa; phylum Arthropoda; class Insecta; order Lepidoptera; family Crambidae; genus Scirpophaga; species Scirpophaga incertulas. The sequence continues at coordinate 3,489,058 of CM071641.1, read as the reverse complement.
AGAAGTATGTTTAACTAAATAAAATTCTATGGCCAAAGACACACCTTCAAAGTTAAGTTTTGGCCCAAATTTCAATAAAATAAAAAATATAATATTGGGTTGTTTATTTTATATTTTTGCATCTGCATGATTTGAATATATCACAACTAAACATATATGACTATAAAAGAGTCTTAATGGCATTAGAATGGAAGTATTCATACGAGAAGTAAAAACTATCATAATTTTGGACAATGTACCCCGATGTTACGGTATATATATATATATTATATATATATATATATATATATATATATATATATATTATTATATATATATATATAATATATATATATATATATATATATATACTATATTATATTATAATATATACTATACACACTATATTATATTATTATATATTTAAGTATAATGAGTCAATTTATATTAATACTAAAAATCTAACAACATCTTTGAGAGAATGCAAATTCATCTACTTTGTTTGCTTATACTGTGTAAACTTATCTTTGTGTTAGATAGTAGTATAGAACTTGTTATCGGCAACACTTTTTGTTCTCTAATATGGGTATTATTGTGTGAGTAAATTGTCAACAGTTAGCGGTGTCACTACACTGCCGCAATACAGTTATTTAACTAGTGCGGAGGGTAGCTGTCGTTGTTTAACTATTTCTTCATATTTTTTATCATGTATTTTAGCAATATCTGTACTCGTGTTAATAAATTGTTTACTATTACTATTATTATTGTAGCTTACATCACGTGTCTTTGAAGACACGGTCCTTTATAAGGCGTGCGCGGGGATACAGATCCAACGCGTAGAGGCCTGTTCAGTACCATCTGAACATATAGGACCGCATGCTATGTGAGCAACACTGGAATTTTGTGTGTATTTTTTTGTGTTGGCAATAATTTCTCTCTCTTGCTTTGTACACCGCACGGATAACATCTCTCTTTAAGTGTTACTATTCAAATATTTTATTATTTAATTAAATAGTGAGATTTTAATAAGTTTACGCCTATTATTAACTCCTACATAGGCGCAGTGGTCCTTCAAGCTATTACGTATACACCGGCGTCAATATCTACACAGGTTGTGTAAGTAGTGTGGTGAGGTGCTAAACGGCTGCGGGGCTCGCTATATCGAGTCGCTATACGTCGGGAGGACTGCTATATCGGTCCGCCTGGCCCGCAACTTCAATTAACTTGGACTTCTAAAAAAGGAAAGGAAGCAAGTAACATTTTCTGGTTTGAGAAAATTTTTTTTTGTTCATCCACCTTCGAAAATTTTTATTGGCCGCTTCCGATCGTGTCACGAAACGCGGTTAGGTTGGTGCACCTACCGGCGGCCATTTTCAAACGTCATCTTCAATTGACGTTAACTGTCAGTGTCTGCGAACGTCAACTTCAAATATTTTCACTCATCGCACGTGCTTGCTTATTTGTAAAAATTCGGTACAAAGTGTTTGTGTTTGTGATCGAGTGAGTCTCGTAAATAGTGTAAATATTAAAGAGAGTGCGTGCTATAGAATATATAGAACAGCTACTATATTCGTATACATCAAAATGTCACACCAGGAAAAAAATCCGCCCCTTGAGTTGGCGTCTGCTTCTGACCAACCCTCACGCCAGGATAGCGTGAAAAAGCTCAAGCTCCGTCGCTCACAGTATAAGTCTACAATAACAAGAATTGAAAATTTCATCAATGACCCCGTGTCATTTACCTCGGCGAGCGTCGACATGCTAGAAGCACGCAAACAGAAGTTGATCTCCAGTTTCAAAGATTATGAAGCCGTGCAACTAGATATCCTTAATATAGACGAAATGGATGTGGAGGAGGTAGGTGTGGTCGAGGACAAATATTTATATACATTGGCCAAACTTAATGCTGCCTTAAAGGAAATATTTACAAACAAGGTATCAGAATGTAGTAATAATGTATCCACGTGTAAGCTCCCAAATATTGAAATACCATACTTTGATGGCAAAGATTTTACAAAATATAGACCATTTTTCGACTTATTTATGGCTGTTATTGATAAAAATAACTCATTGTCCGATGTACAGAAATTGTTTTATTTAATGAAATATTTAAAAGATGATGCTTTGGCAGTCATTGTCAACTTACCATTAGTAAATCAATCATACAGGGAAGCATTAAGTTTGCTGAATAAGCGGTTTGATGACAAAGTAAGACTAATAATAAACCATGCTCACATTATTTTAGATATTCCTTCCATATATAGGAGTACAGCTGGATCTTTAAGATCTTTTGTGTCGCAGGTGCAGCAACAGCTGCATGCAATTAAAAACTTAGGAGAGCCCATTGATAAATGGGACATGTTATTAATTTCCATATTAATAAGGAAGCTTGATCCAATCACGAAGCAAGCATATCATTTAGGTAGGAGCTCAGATATAAAGCCTACAGTTGGCGAACTTTTAGATTTTCTTGAAAAGCGAGCATCATCGCTGGAAGATAATACACTTCCAAATAAAAGTACTTGCTATGAAAGTACAAATAAATTTAAATCACAGACATTGAAAGTGACCAATGTAGTCACAAAAGATGCAAAACCATGTAAATTTTGTAATAAAAATGGTCATGCTATTTTCAGTTGTCCGGAGTTCAAGACTGCAGCGCTGAAAGACCGCGTATTGTTCATCCAGGAGCATAAACTTTGTAAAGTTTGTTTAAAATCTCATAGCGCAAAATGTAAGTTTTCTTTTAAATGTAAAATATGCAAAAGAGACCATAATACTTTGTTACATCCAGAGCAAACTATAAATGATGAATCTCCGGTAGCTTTGTTATCAAATCCTATTTCAGGTAATATTTTCCTTCCTACAGTGAAGGTTAAATTAATAAAAAAATGTGGAGAACCCATTTATGTAAGAGCTTTGCTTGATACTGGCAGCCAAGCATCATTTGCCACATCTAATCTTGTAAAAAAAATTGGTTTGAATGCTATAATTCAACAAAATAATATTATAGGTATAGGTAATAAGTCTACCAAAATAAATGAATATGTCAATTTAATAGTGCACTCGTGTCACAATAATGCAAGAATCAAGTTAAAATGTCACATAGTAGAAACTATAACTACAAAATTGCCCCAGCAGTTTGTAAACATTTCAGAATGGAATTTGCCCAAAAATCTAAAACTTGCAGATGATACATTCAATGTACCCAATGAAATTTCTTTGTTATTAGGTGCAGACGTGTATTTTAATGTTTTATTGCACGGTCACTTTAAAATTCCGAATGGGCCTCTATTACATAATACAGTGTTTGGTTATATTGTTGGTGGCAATAATTGTGAAAAAATTTGTAATCAGTCTAAGTTGGATATTGTTAGTAATTTTGCTGTACAAGATCATATAAAATTGGAAAATGTTATGGAACAGTTTTGGTTAACTGAGAATGTGCCACAAACAAAGTCAATTTCTAATGAATTTCAAAGGTCTGAGGAAATTTTTCAGAATTCAGTAAAACTTAAAAATAATAGATTTTATGTCGATATGCCTCTTACTTTGCCAATGACACATTTACAGCTTGGTGACTCCTTCTCAGTGGCTTATCAGAGGTTCTTGTCTTTAGAAAAAAGATTTAAGGCTGATCCTTCATTACTACAGCAATATAAACTATTTATACAGCAATATGTGGACTTGGGACATGCTAAGAGGATTGAAATAGGGAATTATGACATTAATAAAGGACCTTGCTATTTTCTAGCTCATCATGCAGTTATCAATGAAGCAAGTAAGACCACTAAGCTTCGTGTGGTTTTCGATGGAAGTATGAAGTCGCGAAACAATGTGTCTCTCAATGACGTCATGATGAATGGTCCTGTGGTACAGAGTGAGCTGTTTGATATTCTCTTACTATTTCGTTCATCTTTATATACTCTCATTTGTGATATACAAAAAATGTTTAGGATGTGTTTTCTAAATAGTGACCAAACATGCCTTCAAAATATACTTTGGAGAGATGATCCTACGAAGCCCATCAGCTGTTTGCAGCTTCAGACTGTTACATATGGGCTAAAGGCCTCTACTTTCCTAGCTACACGATGTTTAGTAGAATTAGCTCAACGGTATTCACACATGTATCCTCTTGCTGCGGAAATATTATTGAAAAACACCTATATAGACGATATTTTAATAAGTAAAGATGATATTGAACAATTGGTAGAGACAAAAAATCAATTGATAGCTCTACTTAAATTAGGCAGTTTTTCATTACATAAGTGGTCTTCAAACCAGCCACAGATTTTAAATGATATACCTGATGAACACAAACAATTTAATAACATTGATATGAGTAAAGATAACATAGTTAAAACACTAGGTTTAATGTATGACATCTCGTCAGATACTTTTACATTTTCTAGTCCTGACATTGAAAAGGAAAATACATATACAAAAAGAAAAATTCTCAGTTTTATTGGTAGAATGTTTGATCCTCTTGGGTTAATAGCACCTATAGTTGTAGTAGGAAAAATTTTTATGCAAGAGCTGTGGGCCTTGCAATTAGAGTGGGATGCTACAGTACCACACAAACAATTAGTATATTGGAAAAAATTTCTAAATAATTTAAGTCAGATGGGTAACATTACAGTGAGAAGGTGTATAAATCATACAGATGTTTCTTTGGTGGAGTTAGTGGGCTACTCAGACGCATCTTTGAAAGCTTTTGGCTGTTGTCTTTATATAAGAGTTATAAACAAGGATGGCTCAGTTCATGTTAATTTGATGTGTTCTAAATCTCGTGTAGCACCCTTAAATAAAAATCTTACTATTCCTCAACTAGAGCTTAATAGTGCTCTTCTCTTGGCCAAATTAGCACAGAAAGTCAGTAGTATTCTTCAGCACAGCCTACCTCACAATGTGTATCTATATAGTGACTCACAAATTGTATTGGCTTGGATCAAGTCAGGCAATATAAAGTCAAATGTTTATGCTAACAATAGAGTAAAACAAATTTTGGAATTATCCAATCCAATGCAATGGTTTTATGTTCGTACACATGATAACCCTGCTGATCTATTATCGAGGGGAGTCTTGCCACAAAAGTTACAGACAAATAATTTCTGGTGGCACGGGCCTCAACATTTAGCAACAAATGATTTTACACATGTCATTACAAATTTTAAAACAGTTGAGCCATCTACTGACTTAGCACAAAGTAATAATGAAGACCAGACCTTTTCATGTAATGTATCAAACTTAGACCCATTGTTTGCCCAGCAACTATTTCAAAAATATTCCAACATAAATAAGCTTAAAAAAGTGATTAGTTATATTTACAGATTTTTCAATAACTGTTTGAAAAATAAAAATAAAATTACAGACAGCAATATAACTCCTCAAGAGCTACGTCACTCCATGACAGTAATTGTGCGTAATACTCAGAGGGATTTTTTTCAAAAAGAAATAAAGTCATTATTAATTGGCAAAAATGTAAAAACAGGGATAGGTAATCTCTATCCTTTTCTTGATCAAACAGGTGTCCTTAGGGTAGGTGGCAGGCTCTCAAATGCTAAAAACATGTCTTATGATAAAAAGCACCCAGCTATATTGCCCAAGGCTTGCCATATTACAGATCTGATAATAGAGCAAGAGCACTTAAGGCTCTTGCATGCAGGTCCACGTTTGGTTTGGAACTCTCTATCGCAAAGATACTCAATTGTGAGTGGTGTTAGTGCAGTAAAGAAGATAATTCACAAATGTATAAAATGTATACGTCTGAAAGCTGAAACTGCTAAACAGCTGATGGGGTCTCTACCCCCAGAGAGAGTTACAGCCTCACAGCCATTTCAAAATGTCGGCGTTGACTTTTGTGGACCATTTAGCTTAAAAATTGCTCGTATTAGAAAACCAATGATTACAAAGGGCTACATTGCTCTCTTTGTCTGCTTTGCTACAAAGGCTATTCATGTGGAGATAGTATCGGACCTCACTACCGATGCCTTCATAGCATGTCTCAAGCGTTTCATTTCTCGACGTGGCATGCCCACAAAAATATTTTGTGATAATGCTAAAACATTTAAGGGTACTGCCAACCACTTAAAAGAATTGTATGACCTTCAGACCTCCAAAGCTCACAGAGATGCAGTATACAATTTTTGCTCTCCGAAATACATAAAATTCATATTTATTCCAAGTTACTCTCCTGAGTTTGGAGGCCTGTGGGAGGCAGGTGTTAAAAGTATAAAACATCACTTTAAGCGAGTTGTGGGCAATCTATGTTTAACTTATGAGGAACTTTATACTGTCGCAACCGAAATCGAAGGAATTTTAAACTCTAGACCTCTAGTTTCAGCAAATTCAGATGATTGTCAATATTTAACTCCTGGCCACTTTCTCATTGGCACTGCTCTCACAAGCTTTCCTGAAATTGATTTAACAGAAGTCTCGGTAAATCGTTTAAAGTTTTGGAATATCTGCATAAAACTTAAACAAGATTTTTGGAAGTTATGGTCTAAGGACTACTTAACACAGCTTCAGAGTCGTCCCAAGTGGAAGTGCCATTATAGTAATTTAAAAGAAGGTGATGTAGTAATTATAAAGAATGTTAACTCTAGTCCATTAGAGTGGCCAATGGCTCGAATTGTAAAAACCTTTCCAGGTAGTGATGGTAGAGTAAGGGTAGCCGATGTTAAATATAATAACAAAGTGTATCGTAGATCTGTAACTAAGATTTGTCCTTTGCCCATAAATTAATTATGTATTTTGGCTGCCCCCAACTATGTTCAGTACCATCTGAACATATAGGACCGCATGCTATGTGAGCAACACTGGAATTTTGTGTGTATTTTTTTGTGTTGGCAATAATTTCTCTCTCTTGCTTTGTACACCGCACGGATAACATCTCTCTTTAAGTGTTACTATTCAAATATTTTATTATTTAATTAAATAGTGAGATTTTAATAAGTTTACGCCTATTATTAACTCCTACATTTAAGCGAAATTTAATGAAAGTGTGCGTGGAGTGTACCAACTGGGTTTAATCTCTATCTGCACCATGAAAAATGCAGCCAAAAACTATACCCAGTTAGATGCACAGAAACTATTGTCATTAGTGGTCAAAACGTTTGTGGCCTATTGCATTTCGATTTAGGTGGTAATGAAAACCGGGCTATGGAAGAGACTCCGGTCACCTGCCTTCTCAAAGCCTCCTAATTGATTTAAATATGGCAGGTGGTGACTCGCCGCTCACTAAATGGGCCCTCCAAAAAAGCAGACCAATATTGGTGCGAAGAGAGCAACATTGGTGTGAACGGCTAAGGGTGTAGAGAGGTGTGTCTGCGACAGCGATCGAGACGCCGTCGGCGTTATGACATTATTACACTTCCACCCTTCGAGCATTTGCTCTTGCGACTCCACTCTGTCCGGCTGGTTAAGGCTAGACAGAGGCGGGTGGCATACGCCCCCCTGAAGCACATCGGTACCCTCGGTGACGCAACTCACCGACAGCTCGCCACAAGCTGCCCTGAGGGAGACTGACTGCACTGATGGGGCATTTATGGCAGTCAAGGGGCATTAAATGCCCCACCAGCGGGCGATGGGATCGTCACTTCCCTACGCCTCTATTATTATTATTATTATTATTATGTAGCTTAAATCACGTATCTTTTAAGACACGGTCCTTTATAAGGCTTGCGCGGGGATACAGATCCAACGCGTAGAGGCCATTTAAGCCAAATTTAATGAAAGTGTGCGTGGTGTGTACCAACTGGGTCTAATCTCTATCTGCACCATGAAAAATGCAGCCAAAGACTATACCCAGTTAGATGCACAGAAACTATTGTCATTAGTGGTCAAAACGTGTGTGGCCTATTGCATTTCGATTTAGGTGGTAATGAAAACCGGGCTATGGAAGAGACTCCAGTCACCTGCCTTCTCAAAGCCTCCTAATTGATTTAAATATGGCAGGTGGTGACTCGCCGCTCACTAAATGGGCCCTCCAAAAAAGCAGACCAATATTGGTGCGAAGAGAGCAACATTGGTGTGAACGGCTAAGGGTGTAGAGAGGTGTGTCTGCGACAGCGATCGAGACGTCGTCGGCGTTATGACATTATTACACTTCCACCCTTCGAGCATCTGCTCTTGCGACTCCACTCTGTCCGGCTGGTTAAGGCAAGACAGAGGCGGGTGGCATACGCCCCCCTGAAGCACATCGGTACCCTCGGTGACGCAACTCACCGACAGCTCGCCACAAGCTGCCCTGAGGGAGACTGACTGCACTGATGGGGCATTTATGGCAGTCAAGGGGCATTAAATGCCCCACCAGCGGGCGATGGGGTCGTCACTTCCCTACGCCCATTATTATTATTATTATTATTATCTTTCTCGAATATTCTGTGTTTGTCTATCTCTTTCTAATGATGTTTTCTCATTCTAATACTTCTCGAATGTTCTAACTATCTCTGTCTCTTTCTACTATTGCTATCTCTTTCACTCCTATTGAAATTTATGTCCTTTTACTGAAGTAGGCTTAATGGCTCATAAGGGGTCCTGAAAACGCCTGAAAACGGGTTTTGAGGTTATTGCGGCGTTGGATAGAGGGTAGCCTGAAACGTACTGAAAACATGTTTCAGGCGCCTGAAAACTACTGTAACTTGGGTGTAATTTAGATTTTTTAGTATGTGAAAGAGCTACTTCTGAAACGGCCTGAAACGATGTTTCAGCCTGCTGAAAACGTTTCTAAGTCACAGAAAATCACTTTTGAAGTTTTACTAAGCCACCGGCGTAACAATATTATAATCAACATGCAACGCGATAGTTTAAAAGTTAGTATTGTAAAGCTTTTGTTATGGGATCTAAGGTAACGTAATATTTTACATATGTAAATATTTTTGATAGAAATATATCGCACTAATAATACAATAGTGTATCAACTCAAAACGTCGTACTTGACATAATACTATAAACACACGCAAAATTTGATTCCTCACGCGTGATCAAGACCGTCGTTCGATTAGTGCAAAAACAGAATAAGGATAAATTAAAAAACTTATGTGACAGTTATTCAATTTGCAACTATAACATGAAGTGAGTAATAAGTTTTTTGTTGATTCTGAAAAATGTTCGATTTTGAGTTGATACACTATTGTATTATTAGTGCGATAATAATATATTAACAACCATTGAATTCTTGACCAAGTTATTAAACAATTGATAAAAAAAGGAATGTGGAAGTAATAATGATAAAACTAGGACACCTACCTCCTGGGTAAGTTGGTTACCCTGGTAACAGTATATAAACACCTGAAACATCATGTTCAAGATGTATGTGGCCATGGCTATTAGTCGCACGGGGTTGTCTGTTACCTGGGTAAGAAAAAATAATTTGTGAAACCCAATATCAACATCAAAAATGTATTTCTTCAAATAGACTTTTTTACAATCACTTTTGTACGTCAAAGATGCCACGAAAGAAAAAAGAAATAAAGTTCTTACTGGAAAGAACCAGCAAGAACTCTTTTTTGAGCCTATATTTCATTATTCAGAGTCGTCAATTTGAAACTGGCCTTAGTAAGTAATCAGAACCCAACTACCTTTACAAGTTTGAACAAGTCCGAGTTATATCTATAAAAGCTATAATTTCATATGACGCTTCTATTATTTATATTTTAAATAGAATCATATATAAATGCTGTGCCCCGCAAATTTTTCTTAAAAAATTTCACAACACGATCTAGGTTTGGCTGGAATAAATCTCTCTGAGAGATAAGTCCGACTCTGAATCAATTAACTTTGTTTTATTGAGTGCAATAAATAGTTTAACTATTGAGTCAGTCGTAACTTTTGAGTCAATTAAAATTAAACGAAGTTATTATTTAAAGAATAATAAACTTTTTTAAAAAGAGTATTTTTGACAAGTGATTTAAATCTGGGTAAAGCGGATATAGAAATTTACTTTAACTGTCACAATTTTTATATGAAAAAGTTAGTGACCTCACAAACTGACTGAGAGAGTCTACAATATAAAGAGACTAATATTACCAATAATTTTTGAAACTACTTAAATATGATAACAAAGAAATTGATTTCAGATAGTTTGAAGCTGTCTTCGAGAAAACTTTTTGTAATTTAAATTAACAAATTATGACATTTAATAGTTATAAAACGTTTTGAATTAATAAGAATATAAAATTAGATATACGTTTAAGCAAGCCTATATTTAAATTAAAGGAAAACATCGATTGTCCATCGTAGCTGTTCATCATATAACGAAAAATTTTTCAAATCTGACAACCAATTCCAGAAATTTGCGCAACCAATAAGCCATAAGAACTGTTCAGCTTTCCCATAATAGGTCCATACAGTCCTTAGCTATGAATTCGCCATTTTCTTCACATGTTTAAACTCATGTCTGGTGAAAATATACCGGACGAGCAAGCTCTCTTAGCGAGAATACCACATAATAATCAAGTTTCAAGTAAACAAAAAATTTTGTGAATTTTAGTAAGGTACAAGACAAATAATATTAATTTAATTTAATTATTAATGTATGTTAGGATAGCTTATTATTATTAGATTAATTAATTTTATTGTATAAAGTATTGAAATTAAGTGTATTGTTAAATGGTTGTATGTAGGTATATTTTAGGATAGTTATTAGATAAGAAAGTACTATTGTTAGATAAGTAAGTGCTGCGCAACTCACGTTAATGTTAAGTCACGGAATAGTATTATAAGATAATATGACGCTGTACGTACAGTACGTAGTAGATCCAAACGAGGACAGTTTAAAAAAGGCACGGACTACGAGTCCGTGGAGTAGACATATATATATAAAAAAAAATAATATTAGGTCGTCTATTCTTCTGTCTGCTCCTACAAAAGCTTGTTACGACCGCCCTGATGCCATAATACCGTCTTCATGATGCCACAATTCTTACCGAGACAAGCTGGAATGCGCTCACGCAAATGATGATCAGGGAAACCATAAACTGAACGAAGATGTGCTCGGAGAAACAGTACTGTAGTTGCTGCGCTGCCTCCAATGCCCGGAGGTGGTGTTCCACACACGACCTCAGCCTCGACTTTACTATAAGCTCTTGTTCCAACGTCAGATGGTTCTAGAATGGAACAATAAACGATGCAATGCTTAAAAATCACAGCGATTCGGTTCTCTTTATCATCCCACTCCGCTTAAATATTATAAAATATTTGACAACTTATTGGCGCCAAAATGAGAGAATCACAGATTCCAAATTCAAATGTAGATTTTTATGCATGTAATATTTATGGATAGAGTAATATTTATAAGTTTATTAATCTGTAAAGTATGACTTTGCTAATAACTAAACAATGTGAAAATTGAAGAATTTAATTATAATTTTCATTGGAACTATGAGTTTATAGAATAGTTAAGTAATATAATAATTATAGAATAGTTAAGCCAAGTAGACGATTTATAGAGGACGCGTGTGCAAATCCTGTCCGAGTCGAAAATTTTGTTGAAATTTGTTATTTATAAAAATAAATGAAGGAGTTTTCCGACTATCACAACGCCGATAACATCAGCATAATTTCGAGGAAATTGCAAATGTCTGTTAAATAATGTCAAAAATCCATAATGTAATAACACAGCAGAAGTAACATCGTAAAAGTGTTTTAAAATACATCATTATCGAAGCCCTATACAATTCCCAGTCTTTAATAAAACTACGACGTAGAGAAAAAAATTGTGATACGTTTCAATCATCAATAATAGGAATTCGTTATACATTTACAAGATCGAAATTTATCACATATTTTCAGCTTTTACGAGCGGATTTCTAAAGTATAAAGTTTCATTGAATATAGCTCGATTAAGCTCCCAATCCTGTTTCTGTAAAAAAAATATTTTGTAAGGGCTTTGTCACTTTAGGACGGGAAGGATCGACCCATTGCCACCACTGCGCATCCGACCTTGACTGCCCCGCGTCCTGCGACCGCGACCTGCGACCGAGTCCTGCGTCCTGCGACCAACAGAACAACAGTCTTGGTCGCAGAGATCGGGCGAGATCTGTCTCCGCCGGCATTGATTGCGGCAATGCTGGCGGACGAGGGAGGTTGGAGGGCTGTGGCCTCCTTCTGTGAAGCAGTGATGCTCCAGAAGGAGGCCGCCGAGCGAGGTCGGGAGATGGCCGATCCCGCTCGAAGAAGGCGGCGCCAGGCTCGGTAGCACAGCTGCGGCGCCGCCACGAGTCGCCGGCGGGCGCGAGGAAGTCGCGACTGCTACGGCGACCCGGGATGGACCACGCCCCTTCCGTGGCCTGGGGGCGTCGTCAGTGGAGGAGACCGGGGGAGGTAGTGTAGCCTCCCCTGAGGAGGGCTCCCCTCTAGGCAGGGGAGCAGAGGCTGGGGGTTCCCGGAAGTAGCTTGATGTTTCCGGGGGCTCCCTATATGCCTGAGGAAGGCCATCCCTGAGGTTTTTAGTGGGTAGGCCTCCCCCTTCTGGGAAGGAGAGCCCCACATAACCGCCGGCTCGCCACAGCCGGGGTATGCAATTTAATGCATTTTCCTCAAGGGAACAAAAAAAGAAAGGGCTTTGTCACTTCAGACGGGACACTTTGTCACTTAAGCTCATCAAGTCACGCTTTGATTACTAGTATCTCTAGTTGACACCTTACACAACAACATACTGAGCAACATAAAATCCATTATAATGTTAGTGTGTCAAGTCCCATTTGGTGGGAAGTCTACTTATATGTTACTATAGCTAGGGAATTTCTGCAAACATTGATTATTCTTTACAGTTGTTTATTATCTTTCCTCCTTGTACCAACCTTTTCCGTGTTCTGCAACCCCTGGCCCAGTGTCTTCAAGCGGAGGCCGAGAAGCCGCAGACGACAGCGGCATTGAGCAATCAGTGAAGTCACCAACGTGTCCTTGCCAACGTTCAGGTATGCTGCCACGTATAGCGCTCCAATCTGGTGGAGGTAGCTCAGCTCGTAGGCCGGAGATTGAGACTCGTCGTACGGGTACCTGAGGCAAGAGCATAAGTCAACCAGGGCACCGGCGCAAATCTTTACTTACCCAGAAGAGCTACGTTAATCTAATCGAGATAGGTGGGTCCATTTTATGGAGCCTGTATATTTGAACAGTTTTATGTATAAAAGAACAAATGTCTGTGGTTGTTCTGCAGTAAGGTTCCGCATTAGCATGAGAAGAAGACATGTGCCACCCACGTCAAAAAAAAATAAGTTGTAATGCCTTCTAAAATAAAATAAATAAAAACTAACCAAGCTCTTAAAGGTAACTGGCCCTTTCCAGCGCTAGTCGCCCAACCTAGCATCGTCACGAAGGTGAGGCAGCAGAAGATCACCTGCTGCAATAAAGTCTCCCGGTTGCAGCTGAAAAAGAATGAGTTAACCTGTTAATTAAATGAATAGTGGTTAAAATTCAAACTCATTACCCCTACTTACAAATAAAAAGTTACTCTGTCTTTCTCTTTCTCTCTCTTCTTTGAATGAAATTTAATGAGGATAGTTTTGAGACCCGGAGAATCAACAAGATCAACATTTCAGCTAAAACACACCCACTTCAGGACATAAGCCTTCCCCAAATATCTCCACAACCGATTGGTTCCGCGCTGCTAACATCCAGTATCTTCCTGCGAGCTTCAGTAAATTGTCTGCCCATTTTGTTGGAGATCTAATAATGGTTCAGTATCGGGAATATCTCTGCCACTCGAGGACCTTTCCCCCCAGCGGCCGCCAGTATAACGAGTAATGTGCCCTGCACACTGCAACTGCACAATGTTCACAAGCTATGGTAACTGCTTCCCATCAGGCGCCCGTAGGTCTGGTAACCACCTTCGTGGTATAAAAAAAGGAAAACAGAAGAGAAAAGTGAAGTGAAGATAATTATTCAAACCTCTTCACAATGATCTTCGCCTCGACCCCCTCAGCCGACCTGAGCTCCTCGTCAGCGCTGGCGATGATGCTAGATATGAGGGCCCTGCGACCAACCAGGTTGACGATCTTTACTAGCTGAGCCATGTTAGTAAACATAACGAAGGCGACGCCTGTCATCAATGGCAAGTCTCCCCAGATCAGGAACATGTCCACCATTTGGGAGACGAGGTAGCTGCCTGGGTGTTTTCGAGAAATATTTTAATATTGACTTTACTATAATATTTATATAGTGCGTACCAAGTATATTTTGTTATAATATTTTGGAGGACTAACATAAGATTCTAAGGGAGCTGACAAAACAATTTCATTTATAATTATAATCATAAGTGCGAAGAGAAGTGACAACCCCATCACCCACTGGCGGGGCATTTAATTCCCTTTAACTGTCATAAATGCCTCATCAGTGAAGTCAGTCTCTTTCAGGGCAGTTTGTGGTGAGCTGTCAGTGAGATGAGTCACAGAAGGTTTCGAAATACTTCAGGGGTTGTATGCTACCGGCCTCTGTCTTGCCTTAACCAGCTAGACAGACTGGAGTCGCAAGAGCAGATGCTCGAAGGGTGGAAGTGTAATAATGTCATAACACTGACGGCGTGTCGATCGCTGTCGTCACACCTTTCTACACCCTTTTTTTTATTTCGTGTGTAAGTCGGGGCTGATATGCATCACTGCGACCTATTAAGATCTATTGTGACCAGCCTCCTATGTAGGTTCTGTGTAGGCCCTACAGTAGCTCCCTTAACTGGGCACTGACCAAGAAAGATAGGATGTTCCCAGTTCGGATTGTTTTTATTTCATCTGGGTCAAGGATGTTTTTCCCCAGGTGTCTGTTTCTTTTGTGAATCAGCGGTTCACAGTAACACAAGAGGTGTATTGGTGTTTCACGCTCTTGTTCGTAGACTCTGCATGTGTCAGTGTCCTTAAGTTTCATGTTGTGAAGGTGTCTATTCAACTTACAGTGACCGGTCAAAGCCCTAACCATCACGCTCAAGTTACTCCTGTTAAGCTTTAATAGCTCGTCAGTGCGTTTGCGAGAGTATGGTTCGATTAGTGCTTTTGAGTGTGTCATCCCGGACGTTCTGTGCCAGTCTGCTTTCGCCTCGTTAAGAAGGCGAGTTTTTAGGTATTGCATGGCCTGGTTCTTTGATATACCACAGATAGGCTCTAGATCGAACTGTATTCCTTGAGCCCCAGCCCTGGCTAGTTCATCGGCCTTCTCATTGCCGGTTATTCCAAAATGACCTGGCACCCATTTGAGAGTGATCTTGTTGTACACCCTTAGCCATTCACACCAATGTTTACTCCTTTCGCACCAATAACGTTTACCGTGGGAGAGTCATGCTTCAGCACGAATTGGGCCGGCTCGACCGGAGTGATATCAGGGCCTCACAGAAAACCGGCGTAAAATAGCGCTTGCGCTGTGTTTCGCCGAGTGAGTGAGGGTACCGGAGGACCAACCGCCCCCCCTTCCCCCTTATTTCCTTTTAAAAGTCCGGTAACGCATCTGTGACACCTCTGGTGTTGCGGGTGTCCATGGGCACCGGTTATTGCTTACCATCAGGTGATCCGTTTGCTCGTTTGCTGCCCTATCTTATAAAAAAAAATAAAAAATAAAGGTCAGATTTTTTGGGCTGCACATTTAGTGAGCGGCGCGTCGCCACCTGCCATAATTAAATCAATTAGGCGGCTTTGAGAAGGCAGGTGACCGAGGTCTCTTCCATACCACCAAAATCGAAATGCAATAGTTTACAAACATTTTGACCTGTAATAACAATAGTTTCTGTGCATCTAACTGGGTAATTTAGATGCATTTTTCATGGTGCAGATACAGATTACACCCAGTTGGTACACTCCATGCATATTTTCATTATATTTCGCTTCAATGGCCTCTACGCGTTAGATCTTTATCCCCGCGCAGGCCTTACAAAGGACCGTGTCTTTTAAAGTCGCGTGATATAAGCGACAATAATAACATTTATTTGTGATTGTTGCAAACTTTTGATACTTCTTTTATATTTACTTGTATACTACTCTACTATCTATACTACTCCATGATTGTATCTTTGCTTTTTTCTATATGCCTAACTATATTGTCATAAAAATTATAATCGTGTCAGACGTCTTGAATGTGGTTGTTATTCCTTGCTATCCTATTTTGCTATCGAAATTATTACAATCCCCAACAGTCATAAAACGTGGTATTACAGGTACCACGTAAAGTAATATACATACATAGTTTATGTGGAAAAGGCTCTCACATTACGCTTTGGCTAAGCATACAAATATGAAATTTTATATGTAATAATTTATATTTTTAATGTAGATTTGATTATTTCACATATTAAATTGGAAAAATATTAACAACAACAATTACAAAAACGATAAAATAACAATGATCTCCTTACATTCCATGTATTCAAAAAACAACACAACGTCAACAAAAAAACAGGGCAGTTTGCAAAGCAAACACACAACCTGCCTGATATTTAGGACAAACAACGCGTCTGGGACTGTCACGGAACACATTACCTGTCTATAGACAGATTAAACCCAAACTTCATAAGCTTAAAGCTCGATCCTTCTTAATATTGGACTATTTACCCCCCCGTTAGCCACTGCTATCGTGTTTATGGATATATTATTCAAATATCATACATCTCTTTCATATATTTATTACTCCTACGGCGTAGGAAAACTTCTAGAGGTAACCTGTACACCTATATTAACTCAAACGGTCTAGAGTTGAGATCCTACGCCACAAATGAATCCACTGTCATCCTGACTTAATCGTTGACTTATATCATTCTCTTTTGGAAAGTGAAGGCTAATTTTGTGTTTTCTTTGCAAATACTTACCCAAGAGAAACATTAGGGAAAATATGCCGTACCAGTTATATATATATTTTTTAGTCCCGCTGAGAGTGTCTGGTGGCCAAAATCCGACCAGCCTTAAAACGGTCAGGGACAGCGTTATAGAAAAATTTACGTTCTTTACCAGTACCGCCATGTTTCTGAAGGAGGCTAACCGATTTGAAGGGCTAGTTAATATTAAATTTTCACATTCCAAGCTCAACTCCGTTATCAATTTCAGTTGTCACCAACATTTATTAGATTTCAGTAGTGAAATAAAAATATCAACAGACGCTTCAGTTTATTTCTTGTTTATTTGCAGTTTATTTCTTTTGTACTTCTAAGTTAAAACGTTATATATTACATAGTTTATAATAGTTCTATTATGTTGCACAATATTTTGACCAAATACATTATTTTTCATTAATAAATGTTACTATACAATGAACGAGTTTATAATGACAATTTTTAAAATTTATTTGACATATGTATACTAAGTAAAATAATTAATAATAATACTTTTCATTTATATAAAATAATCTAAATTTAATATATTTATGCCCTGCTATTAGAATCAGATTTAAGATTTAGATTATTTACATAATGCAGCAGAACTTCAATTAAAGTAAGGCCTAGAAATTGTATCACAATCTGTTCAAATAAATATGTCCAATTTGATTTGAATTATCGCAATGTCGTTTTCACTACAATATGTCTAGAAGTTTGGTTTATTTAAATTAAAAAACAAATTCTGTATAACGCCAATTTATTTTTTCAGAATTTTCTATATTATCATCCATAACTTTCTGAAAAAACATCTTTTTTAATTACATTTTTAGTTAGTTTAATATCTGTTGTCTCGGCTTATAAATAATGATAGAAAACGATGGAATGGAAAAGCAAACTCTTAAAGTTCTCCATACAAACGGTAATTTCTATTACCCTGTTATAAAATATATATTTAAAAGGTAATTTATTGTCACATAGGAGAAATAAAAATCATTGCAAAAATTCGATACTGTACACGCACTTACAAATTTAGCTGGTACATCTGTTTTTTTATTCAACTATTGCTTATATAAAAGCTGGCTGGAACAGCTTCACCTTGACTATTATGTGGTGATAACAAAGAGACCTGAAGGGTTTCTATCAGTCAGTCATCATCATTGATGTCCTTGTGACGAAGTAAAAATTCGGGTCAATGCAATCCAAACGTTCGGCTTCAAATGCTTGGGTTCAAAGTATAGTAACGGGTCGAAAACTAGCATAACAGTATCACCTAATATGCTATGATGACGCTGTCATTCGGTAAAAGGCAACTGGTATTCAATGGAATACCAACTCTATACAAATATAGGCATAGTTAGAATTCGACATCGAACGGTTTTCCTACTTGCGATGCTGTGGAGATTGATTCCACAAGAAGCTGTGTAAGCGGACCGAAAAGCGGGACAGGGAGAACTCGTACTTCCTGTCCCAGATGGAGCAGCTCACCGCCCGCTTAGCCGTGCTGGCCAACGAGGTGGAGAGCCTCAAGCAAGAGAACGAGGCTCTCAAAACCAGATGGCGCAAGGGCCGTCGCAGGAGAGCGCCTGTGACGCGCCTTCAGCGAATAGAAAATCGACAGAGGCGACAAGGGACCGGCAAGCAAAAGAGACTGCCCCTCCATCAACATCGCAGAAGCCGCAGCAGGAATCGGCGGCGCCAGACAGGAGCCAGCTCTCATTGTCTTATCCTTTTTAAATTATAACCATAATAAAAGAACCATTAAGATAACGTTTTACAATTACATGTGAGAAATCTGTGGAAATTGAATGTCGATTTCCTGTCTTCAGTTCCGAGACCTGACCCCGACATCCTCGGCCATATATCAGAGGTTCCTGCTTAAAACATTATCGCCACCACTTACAAGGCCAGAAACTGGAAGGCAAGCAACCGTCATTGAAGTTTTATTCTTTCAAAAACCACTTGCTCTATAAGTGAGTTATAATCACTTATAGTCACTCATAGATTAGTGGTTTGTGATCACTTACCATCAGCTGTGGTGGACAGTTACCTTTTTCTCAATATATAGCAGAAAGTAACAAGGAATATAGCAAGAAGTAAAAAGTCAAGGGCAATACCTACATGATTTTTTTTTTTATATGCTAGGCGCGGCAGATGACCTCCTCCCGCCTGATGTTAAGATGACAGATAGGATAGTGACTTTACTCCACTCTCCTACCTGCCCTATCCCTGCCGGCCCAAAAGATGCCTTTTCACGCCTCTTTTGAAGGAACCCATCTTGTAGAATGTAGGAAACATACGCAGGCAGAGAATCCAAGTGCGGGAAGTACGGCAGAAGAAGGAATCTTGGAATTTCTTAGTGCGGTGTGGAATGGGGGACGTAGTGTACGGATGGCTCAGAAGACCCTTACGTGTGTTTCTATAAAGGAAAGGAGAGGGAGGGATAAGGCTAAAGAGTTCTTCAGAGCATTCCCCATGAAACATCCGATAGAAGGCGCTAAGAGAGGCGATATCACGACGAAGTTGTAGAGGCTCGAGGGTGTTGGTTGCCTCTACATCGCCGATTATGCGGATTGCGCGCCGCTGCAATCTGTCCAGAGCTTCAAGAAGGTATTGAGCGGAGCCGTCCCATAGGTGCGAGCAATATTCCACACAGGACCTGACCTGAGTTTTATAAAGCAGGCAAAATCATTTTACAATTTTCCTATTAAAAATAAAAAAAAGAAGAATACGAAATGTAAAATGTTCTATATCTCAGCGTATAGCGATAATTGCCAGTGTGCTACGAATTAGACAAAACACAAACACAATTATGTCATTAAACTAAACACTACCCTCGGACAGCGGCGTTGAATAAACTGCTTTGAAATTTTGATAACTACCGTCAAATAGTAGTCAGCGACTAGTCACTTTACCCGGTTCTGTCAGCGTATTATATTTTTTTGTATTTTATTTATATTGACAAATAAACATTTTCCACATGCCGGTCAAATCAAATCTCATCTAATTTTACGTTGAAGAGAGGGGGGTCCCGGGAAATATCACGCAATTTTTTTTCTGATCAAAATAAAAGATTTCATTTTAAGCGTAATTGTAATACGATTAAGATCATTCACTAAAGCCGGGGCGGGTCGCTAGTTAATTATAAATAGATTCTTCTTCTTCCTCTTCCCGTTTCCAATTTATTTTGAAGTCGGCACAACAAAATCAAATCAAAAAATCAATCAAAATAATATTTATTCAACATAGACCTTTACAGGCACTTGTTGACGTCAACAAACAAAACAAAAAAAAAAGCTTAAATAAAAAAAAAACAAAAACCTTGTCCGTACGTACGAATAAGGAAAAAAACAAAGAAAAAATATATTGACTCGACACCTGTTCGGAAATTGGGAGAGCCTTCTCGAGAAGAACAGGCAAGAAACTCTGAAGGTCTATTTTTTATCTCCTCTTTTCAATGTTAATAATTATAATAATATAATATAAAATACAATATAGTATAAGATACAATCATACCTAATACGATTACAGTCGTATGTATGTTTCCATACACATATAAAATAATACAATATTATAAATAATGTTGTTACCAAACATGGCTCTATGAATAGTGTCCCTATTCCCAAATACTGTGATCATTAAGATAGTCACTTACTTTATAATAACCCTTACTCAAACAACAACATGTCTGCCTCTTCCACTCTCTTCTATTACTCGCTATGTCAGCACTCACTTCCTTCTTCAACAACCATCGTTCACACAGTTTATTCATCTTTTCTTCGGTCTTCCTCTCCTCCTACACCTCCCTTCCACACCCCTCGAATAACAGATTAGACGGTAATAATTAATTGATATAATTATTCTTTTTTAAATAAATAAATTCATTTATTTGCGTAAACATGGTATACAAGCTGTCATATGGTTATATTATTGATCAAACATGTTTAGCTAATCTCATAGCATGCAAATGTTTTACTATTACATAGATATGTTTAGGTTCAAAAATCCTTGGGCGCTATAAATATTAAATTTACAGAATTTTCCTAATACATAGACGTGTTTAGATTTAGAAATTCTTGGACGCTATAAAAATTAAATTTACACAGCCATTTATATAATTCCTTTTTAAACGATCTGATATTATAGTTTTTAATGTCTTTTGGGATTTTATTATAAATTCTAATACACATATTTAGAACACTTTTACTATATTTTGCTAATCGACCGGGCGAGGAGCACGGGACGTCGTAAGGATGATGAGTAGGCAGGGAATGTGCATGGTAAGTGTAAAAGGGTGCAATCGGGGTTAAAGAATATTGACATAATTACCAAAAAGTCGAAAATGAGTTTTTGATACCATAATTTCGTGTTTTGCACGTTTTATCTGTGGTAAAAACGACAGAATTTTTGTTCCATTAGTTTCCGACAGAGAGAGTCACTGTCGTTATGGTTTTGGCCTATTATTCGTAAGGTAACGCGGAAAACCAGTTTTTATGCTTCTTAACGATCATACTATTCTTCGATAAGTACAAGTACTAAAGGTACCTGGTTAAAGGTCTGTCTCGCTATTATTATAAATTGATCTCATTATTATTATAAACACTACCTAGGTAACTACTTAGATATATTTATTATTTTTAATATTAGATTTATGATCTTAATAAACCACTACTTTTCACTAGTTCCACTACTATCTAGTACTAGTAGTGGAACTAGTGAAAAGTAGTGGTTTATTAAGATCATAATATGGAGTTCCATCAAGAAGTTACAGCACAAAGCATAAAATATTAGATTGACTTAGAATTGTTTAATAACAGTTTATTTTTGTTTTCTTATGTTAAGATTTTTATAAAAAAAAATTAGTTAAGCTTTTGAAAAAGTTTACGTTTCAAGTTCATAAAATGTATTATAAAAATAAAACAAATTAAGAATTATGTAGTTTAAATTCATGATTTATTCCCATATCCAAACCTGGTATAATGTCATAATTGTAATATTTAAATTACAAAATGTCATAAATGTCCGGTTTGTTTCATTTGGTATTTTTTAATAGTTATCTTGAGGTTTCTATTAAAATATATCGATAGAATGATTGGAAATACACAATATTTTCGATGTCAAACTTTTAAAACGCTCTCCTGAAAAATCGCAAAAACGTAATTACGTCAATATTCTTTTGGATGAGCGATATGTACTGTCCACTTCAATCCGTTTTATGTGTTTATATAAATAGCAGTAGTTTACATAAATTATTATATCATGTTCCTTGGGGGCGTCCAGGGTGTGTCTGATGATACTCTGAGCTTCTAACACCTCTACATGTCCAGTTGCCGCAGCAGCGTGAACATCGAATACGACATCTTGATGATCTGAAAACATATATGTATATTACTAGTGTATTAATCTACGCATAGGATTTAGCCGGATATGTTGTAGTCTTCGTCTTATGTTATTATATGCCTTTAAGTATACATATATTACTACTATAGGTTAGGTTATATTGATGAACTAGCTGTGCCCACATTTCACACAAGGGATCATTTCCGTTATACGTGATTTCTGTGTGAGCTTTAACCATTAAAGTTGCACACGCGACGGAAGCTTAAAAAATGAAGTAACTTCTCCCGTTTCCCGAACATTTCCCTTCACTGCTCTGCTCCGATTGATTGTAGCGTGATGAAAAGTATACTACAACCAGCTCAGGAGTATGAAAAATAATTGTACTAAGTTTCGTTAAAATCCGTCGAGTAGTTTTTGTGTCTATAACTGTTATACAGACAAACAGACAGATATACAAAAATTTTACTAATTGCTACCTATCTACAGATTTATTATAAGTATAGATTTATTCCCAAATACATACCTTTTTAAAAGCTGTATTGTTAGAAGACGTATAGAATGTATTCTGATAAATGAAACAAACACACTAAATATGCCTCTTTGCCATAATACAAGTGAGAAATCAGGGTATCACTCAGATAGAGTGCACTACCTGGGTAGAACAATATTTTTTTAGAGATTACATTATTCACAAATTACATCTTACCATTTAACAATGAGAACAGCTACCGAATGCTCTATAACAAGCTCTCGCATAAACCCTTCCATATTTGCTTAATGGAGCAGTAAGTCTATAGCAGCAGGCTTGCATTATTGTGTTCTTGTTTGAAAGTTAACTGGTGATGGCAACCATTTACTATTATTATTTTTGCTGACAAAACTCACCCCCATAAAAGAAGCCAGAGACAATGTGATGAATCCCCCAGCTGTGATCTTAGTGAGGCGCTGCGAGCGCGTCATCACGATAAGCAGCGAGCGCTGAAGCGGCTTCGACATCTTGTACCAGGGACACTGGTACACGGCGCCCGCTATTTCGGAGCTCTGTTGGCATATTCTATTAACTAACATTTTCGGTCCGGCTGACAGCATATTGGGAGACGATCATTCCCAAATACCTCACTTGACGACCTCCATAGTCGAGTGGATAATACACCGGTTTCAAGGTGTCGCCATCTCTGAGGTCCCGGGTTCGAATCCCGGTGGGGGCAGATGTTTGTGTGATGAATGCGAGCATTTGTACCTTAGTCATGGTTGTGATATATATTTCTGTTTGCGACCGTGCCTAGTAACCTAGTACTACGCGTAAGAAAACCTGTTCGGCGCGGAGAGATAACGGGACCTTACACGAGAACGACGAGGATTCGGTTCTGCGACACCGCGCACTATTGACGCTCACTTATCACACGACATTAATTATCTCCTAATTTTCTTTTTATTATACAACATCAAATTGTAAAGTACAATAGAAGTATAATCTTGAAAACAAGCATTTTATTAAGCTGAAAGGCTAACATTGGTGACCCCGACGTGATCAAGAAGGATACCTATACGTATAGTACAAGTGTTGGTGTTGTTTGATACGGTGAACTAAAAGGGAAGTAAGCCCAGTTTAAGTGTATGTATTTTCGAATATTATTTTAATAATCGTGTCCATTGTTTTAATACTGCCTCAAACTGCTAATTTGCTGCATACATTTCTTACGTTCACCGGCGATAATCTACCCGCCGTTTAAAAGAAACAAAGAGATTAATAGTGAGTTTTGCCAAATTAATATTGGTTAGTTGCCTAATTATTGAACCAATTCATCAATAATACGTTCGAAATTGCTTTTTCGTCGTATATATTCACCTTATTCATATAATTTGTGTATATTCGTGTTAGATAGGTACATAAATGTATTATTGATAAAATATTTTATTTTTCTTTATTAGATAGGTACTATTAATTCATTCAATTCAATTGGTAGTATAAATTAAATTGTTAACTATTTATTAGGTAATAAAGCCTTTTTGTATTTACCTATATTTTTTGATAGACTACAATATTTTGTAAGTCGTAAATACAACATTGCGCAACAGCTAGTTTCCGTATTTCAAACATACGTAACAAACAATTTCAGGTTCAGGCGCGTTTCACGCAATGCTTTGACGGCGTACGCCCAGAAGTCCAGTTGTATACCAGTTTGCTGATATTTGCAAGTCATTTCACTTGCTGCACGCGATCGCTGCCAACCACGTACCCACTATAATATTGTCGTTTTGTGTCTGTGATACTAACGACATCGGAGGTTTGAAATTTTATTACACAATTATAAAACTATAATTATTTTAATATTTTTAAATCTTAAAAATTATTGAAGTCTTTCCTACATTGTTTGCCCCTACTAAGTGTTCACAATGGCCGAAGGGTTGAAAGATTTAATACACCAGCGTGGTACTATTAAAGCGAGGTTGACCATGTTTTCTAAATTTATTGACATGATAAAACAAATTGATCCGAACCAGCTGGATGACATACAATTTGGTGAGTTACAATTAAAATTAACGCGACTTCAGGACATGTTGCCGTTTTTTGACGAATTTCAAAGTAAAATTGAAATGTGTTCTACTGAAAATATTGAACCTCACATAATCGAACGTGACAATATTGAAAGCACATTTTGTCGGCTCATTTCTGTAGCACAAAATATTTTAGAATCAGTTAAAAGAAAAAGTGACAAGAGCAACAATTCTGAAGTAATGAAACAAAATAGCATTTGTGGTGTTTCGTGTTCCCATTCATGTGACAATTCGAAAATTCAGGTAAGATTGCCCACTATAAAGTTACCAACATTCGATGGTAACCATTTAAAGTGGTTGGAATTTAGAGACACATATACGTCCTTAATTCACGAAAACGATGGTATACCACAGATAAGTAAGTTCCATTACTTACGTAATTCGCTGGAGGGAAGCGCAGCAGTTGTTATTAAATCTATAAACTTTACTTCTACGAATTATGAACTGGCATGGAGCTTGCTTTGTGAGCGATATAACAATAAAAGAATTTTGGTGAACAATCACATTAAAAGTTTATTTAATTTTCAATCTATTACAAAAGAATCACATAAATCTTTAAGGTACATGGTAGATCATTATTCGAAAAATTTACGTTCTCTGGACGAATTAAAAGAACCAGTACAATATTGGGACACTTTAATCGTATATATTATGACATCGAAACTAGATGGCGCCACTGGTCGTAAATGGGAAGAACATCGGAATTCGTTAGAATCATCCCCTTCTCTTGCTGACTTCTTCGAATTTTTGAGAAATCGAGCCGATGTTCTTGAAACGATTCAATATGTCAAAATTGATCCGATTAGATCCGAAAGGGATTCTAATCGGGAATCGAAATATACAAAATCTTTTGTAGCCTCAAATGAACGTATTTCTTTACCCGAGATCAACAATTGTGTGTACTGCAATGAAAAGCATTTCATGTATCATTGCGATAAATTTAAAGAATTGTCATATTCAAATAAAATAAATATAGTTAAAAAATATAATTTATGTCAAAACTGTCTTCGTCCCGGACATAATATATCACGCTGTAGATTTGGTCCTTGTAGAATTTGTAAAAAACGTCACAATTCGCTATTACACAAATCACCTAATAATAAAGGTGATGTTGGAAATATTCAACCATCAAGCACTAACGCAAACGTTTCTCATGCTGAATCAAACGATGTATCTCTGAGTGTTCCTAGCGTATCCTTATCGGCTGTCATACCTGCACAAGTGCTATTATGCACTGCGGAAGTAGAGATTCTGGAAGTTTCTACCAATAGATCTTATTTTGTTAAGGCTCTTCTTGATAGTGGTAGTCAATCGTCATTTTTATCTGAAAAAATAAAAAATATTATGAGTATTTCGTCAAGCAAAACTACTCCAATTGCCGTATATGGTGTTAATGATACAGTAGTTACAAATGTAATTCAGTCATGTAATTTAAAAATAAAATCTCGTTTGAATGATTTTAATATTGACGTGTCTTGTCTTGTTGTTCCTAAAATTTCTACGAATCTTCCTAGTGTGTCAATAGATGTTAAAAAATTAAAATTACCGTCTAATTTCCAATTGGCGGATACTACATTTTACAAACCATCGGAGATTGATTTGCTCTTGGGTGCCGATGTGTACTGGGACATAATAATTTCTAATCAAGTAAAGTTAGGGGAAAATAAACCTGTTTTACAAGAGTCTAAATTCGGTTGGCTGGTTGCCGGTCCGGTGGGTATATCATCGCAACCTCCTGCAAAAATTAAATGTAACTTTTCGACTGAAATTAGTGAGGCTTTAAGTAAATTCTGGACAATTGAGGAAATACAAAATAACAATAAAATCTTAAGTAAAGACGAAGAGTATTGTGAAGCTCACTTTGCAGAGAATACGAAACGTTTACCCGACGGACAGTTTTGCGTGAAATTACCTTTTCGGGAAACTCCTGAAAAGGTTTTAGGTAATTCATATAAAATAGCTACAAAGCAACTATTCAATTTACAGAAACGACTCGTTAAATGTAATCTTAAGGATAGGTACTCTGAGTTTCTTAATGAATACCAAGAGCTAGGTCATATGACACCTATTTCTTGCCCTACATTTGGATACTATATTCCTCACCATGCCGTCTTACGTGAACATAGCGAAACAACAAAGTTAAGAGTTGTGTTTAATGCGTCACAAAAAACTACTTCTGGAAAATCGTTGAACGATATAATGCTAGTTGGCCCGGTAATCCAAGACGACTTAATGTCAATTCTATTAAGATTTCGTTTTAATGCTTTTGTTGTTACTGGTGATATCGAGAAAATGTATCGTCAAATTTATCTCGATGAGACACAGCGTCATTTACAACTCATTGTGTGGAAGCTTGACAATAAAACAAATATTGAAATATATCAGTTAAATACAGTCACATATGGAACCGCTTCGGCTCCGTTTTTAAGTACAAGATGTTTGGTTGAACTCGCTAATGAGTGCTGTCCCGACGATGTTGCTACAATCATAAGGCATGATTTTTACGTCGACGATTTGAATACAAGCTCGCCGTGTAAAGATCGTTTAAAAGAGGCAGTAATTGGTGTCATAGACAAATTGAAGCAAGGTTGTTTTACATTGCGAAAACTTAGAACAAACATTCCAGAAATATTTGACGGAATAAATGTAGTAGATCAATGTCAAGATTTTTGTAAAGACTCAAATGTTTTGGGTTTAAGGTGGTCGCCTACTTCTGACACACTTTCATTTTCTACAGACTTGGAGATTAAGCCTAAAGTTACAAAACGTCACATTCTTTCTACTTCAAGTAAAATTTTTGACCCATTGGGACTTTTGAGCCCTTGTACACTCATACCAAAAATTTTGTTACAAAGTTTATGGCGTTTAAAAAGTGATTGGGATGAGGAAGTACCTCAAAATATAAAAATACAGTGGGAACAATTTGTCAATAACGTTTCTTGTCTTAGTAATTTTCGAATACCTAGATTTGTTTTGGTTACAGATCCAATTGATATTGAAATTCACTGTTTTACTGATGCATCTGAGGCCGCATACGGCGCATGTGTTTACTTAAAATCTACAAATAAGCTTACAAAGGCTGTTGAAGTCAATTTATACACTGCAAAAACTAGGGTAGCGCCCATTAAACCAGAATTAACAATTCCTAGATTAGAGTTAATGGGTGCACTCCTAGGCACTCGATTATGTGAAAAAATTAAAAATTCTCTGCGATGTTCAGTGTCAAAATGTACCTATTGGTGTGATTCTACTATTGTGTTGGGGTGGTTGAAAACGCAACCAAAAACTTTAAAAACATATGTAAGTAATAGAATTGATGAAATACGTACCTTGACCGATGTATCATCCTGGCGCCATGTGCCTACTAATTTTAATCCTGCTGACTTAGCATCGAGGGGAGTGTCTCCACAACACCTATTAAACAATACTCTGTGGTGGCATGGGCCTTCCTTTTTACTAGAATCTGAATGTGAGTGGCCCCCTCCACTTCCCGGTTGTGTTGAACTTCCTGAAATAAAAAGATGTATGCATTTTATAAGATTAAAAAATATAGTTCCGTTTGAAAGGTACTCTAAGTTATCGAAACTACAAAGAGTATTTGCATTTGTTTTGCGTTTTATAAACAACTGCAAAAGAATTCATACAAAACTAAAGGATCAATTGTCAGTCAATGAGCTAAATAAATCATTAATACTACTTGCTAAACAATCGCAAAGAGATTCCTTTGCAAAAGATATCTACGAATTATCTAAATCAACGAAATTAAATGCAAATTCAAATATCTTACCGTTAAATCCTTTTCTTGATAGTGATAACGTCTTGAGAGTCGGTGGACGTATTCAGTATGCGGCTCATTGTTCTTATGACAAAATACATCCAATTTTGATTGACTCAAGACACTTATTTACACAGTTATTATTCGAAGCAGAACATCTTCGCTTGCTTCATTGTGGTCCGCAACTATTATTAAGCTCCATACGCGATCGTTTTTGGGCAGTTGGAGGCCGAGCTCTTAGTACTAAAACCGTAAACAAATGCGTCACATGTAAAAGACTGAAAGCTCAAACTCTTCAACCAATTATGGGAAACTTACCACGCCCACGTGTCACACCATCATTTCCTTTCGAGACGTGTGGCACCGACTTCGCTGGACCCTTTTTGATATCTAACCGCAAGGGTCGTGGGGCACGAACCACCAAATGCTATTTATGTATTTTTGTTTGTATGTGCTCAAAATCAGTTCATCTGGAGGTTGTTAGCGAGCTTAGTACTAATTCGTTCATTTTGTGCTTGCGACGATTTATAGCTCGCCGTGGTAAGCCGCAAACCATTTATTGTGATAATGGTCGAAACTTTGTGGGGGCCAACAAGGAAATTGCTAAATTATTAAAATCGTGTGGTACGGCGGTTGATGATTTTGCGGGACGTGAGGGAATAGTTTTTAAATTCTCACCAGCTTATTCTCCTAATTTTGGTGGACTTTGGGAGGCCGGCGTTAAAGCAGCAAAATTCCATTTAAAACGTGTTGCGGGCAATGTAAGTCTTACTTTTGAAGAATTAGCTACTTTTTTCGCGCAAATTGAGGCAGTATTAAATTCGCGACCTTTAACAGCTCTGTCTGCAGATCCCTCTGATCTCAGACCCTTAACGCCTGGGCACTTCCTTATTGGTCGTCCGTTGATGGCATTGCCTTCGCCTACTACCAGCAAAGTTAGCATCAACCGGTATCAGCTGATTGAACGACTCAGGCACAATTTTTGGCGTCGTTGGACAAAGGAGTTTTTGTCAGATCTGCAGCAAAGAACTAAGTGGCGCATTCAAAAACAAGAAATCAACCCGGGTGACTTGGTCATTGTCAAAGATGATGTACTACCTCCAATGAAATGGCTGATGGGCCGAATAGAAAAATTATATCCTGGACCAGACATGGTGGCTAGAGTTGCTGATGTGCGGACTAAGAAGGGCGTAATAAGAAGAGCGCTCAGCAGACTGTGTCTTTTGGAAGGGGCACCCCGGAGCGAAGATCTTGAAACTTAATTAAAAATTTAAAAACTTAAGTTTTCAAGGGGGGGGAGGATGTTTGCGACCGTGCCTAGTAACCTAGTACTACGCGTAAGAAAACCTGTTCGGCGCGGAGAGATAACGGGACCTTACACGAGAACGACGAGGATTCGGTTCTGCGACACCGCGCACTATTGACGCTCACTTAACATTAATTATCTCCTAATTTTTTTATTATACAACATCAAATTGTAAAGTACAATAGAAGTATAATCTTGAAAACAAGCATTTTATTAAGCTGAAAGGCTAACAATTTCAATAAAAATTATTTATATATGTATAATATATGTATGTCTATCCGTTACCCTAGATCCCATTGGACAAGCCTTATAGAGCTTAGTTTGGGTTAGGCTAATTGGTGTAAGTGTAACAAATATTTATTTATTTACTATAAATACTTTGATTTAACAAACTAAACCAAAAGCTAGTTAGTACGCAGTTAAAGTGGGTGCGAGGAGTATACTAGCCTTAAACTTACGTATTCAAGGACATGTATAATGTTTACCTTGTGACAGCTTTTATGAATGATATCATAATAGTGGCGGTTTTTGTAATGCAAATAGTACGCTTGTTGTGATGCTGCCGAGTGAGTGAGGGTACCGGAGGCCCAACCCCCTTTATTCCCCTTATTCCCTTTTAAAAGGCCGGCAACGCATCTGTGACTCCTCTGGTGTAGCGGGTGTCCATGGGCAACGGCTATCGCTTACCATCAGGTGATCCGTTTGCTCGTTTGCTGCCCTATCCTATATAAAAAAAAAGGTCAGACTTTTATTGATATGACGGTTTTGTAAACTAATCTTAATATAGATTAATATAGAGAAATTGCGGAACCAAAAATAAAACCTGATCTGTGGTCAAGAATGCACTTGGTTAACTAACGAAGACGAATAGTCATAAGAGTTAGTAATCTATTATTCCTAAAAAGCCAATGTTCTAAGACACCTACCTCCTCAGAAAGTTGGTTGGCCTGGTAACAGTATAGGAACACCTGGTACATCATGGCCAATAAGTATGTGGTCATGGCCATCATTCGCACGGGGTTGGTTACCTAAATAACATAAAATTATAAGTTGCTCCTCCTCCTGCTGCTAGTTTCCGTCACCGTTCTACGCGACACAACATTCATCCTCATCATCTAGACGCTTGGCAGTCCACCACACTGCGTTTTTCTAACATTTTTCTGCCACGCACTAGTAAATTGTGGAATGAATTGTCGCCTGCAGTATTTCCGAACCGATGCGATATCGAAACCTTCAAAAAAAGAGCATATTCCCATTTAAAAGGTCGGCAACGCATCTGTGACTCCTCTGCTGTTGCGGGTGTCTCTGAGCAGCGGTTATGGCTTACCATCATCATCATCAGGTGATCCGTTTGCCCGTTTGCTGCCCTACCTTATAAAAAAAAATCTGTGCGGGTTGACAATTCGTTTATTTAAAAGGTGCTGGCCTAACAAACTGTACTTGAGCGAGGTTTATAATAAAACAACTTAAAGGGGCTACTATTACGAATAACTTTTCTCCATAAAATAAATATAATTGTATTACCACATAGGAAATTGCAATTATTCATGAATCTTTTTAAAAAACTTACATGCCCTTATATTTATTTTATAATAACAAATTTTGAAAAGTTTAAAACACATATTGATTAATATTTAACTAATAAAAAAAATGGTTCAACAAATAAAGTACCAAGTACCTTAGTAAAGAAAATTTAGGAGATGTGTGTAAAAGTTTGCTTTCTTGGCTGTTATATAAAGAAGTAAGTAAAATTATTTGACATCTTACAAAACGACAATTTCATACATATTTCAAACCCTACTATTGGTAGAATATATATTGCTACAAGAATATGATTAACATTACAAATCAATCAAAGGTACTCTGAAACTCCAATTCCAACACCGAGTTCTACATTCCAATAACCGGTTAAGTGCGAGTTGGTCTCGCTTATCGAGAATTTCGCGCAAATCGTTAACGGCAAGATATCGATTTTCTAATGCTAGTTAAATTTCATGAATTTATTTAGACAATGAAAAGCAATACGTCCCCAAATAAAAGGGTCGTGACTTACAAACGGACAATAAATGATGTAACGGTGTGTTAACTCGGTGCTACACGGTGCTAAATACTAAACGTGGGACTGTCTGTTAAATCTGAATGAGCAGGTTCTCTTAGTTAGAAAACCTAATTAAATTATTTTCAAGTCAAATATATCACCCTTCTTGTGTGAATTTTAGTAAGACACAAGGCATACTATAATATTTTGTCCTTTCTTTTATCTATTTCTTCAACAATTCGTCACGACCGTCATGATGCCGAAGCACCTTATTCTTACCGAGACAAGCTGGAATGCGCTCACGCAAATGATGATCAGGGAAACCATAAACTGAACGAAGATGTGCTCGGAGAAACAGTACTGTAGTTGCTGCGCTGCCTCCAATGCCCGGAGGTGGTGTTCCACACACGACCTCAGCCTCGACTTTACTATAAGCTCTTGTTCCAACGTCAGATGGCTCTAGAATGAAACAAGAATTGACGCTATGCTCAAAATTTGCGCAATTTACATTATTTTCTTGATGTCTTCTGTAAATAACGCTCTGTAAACTGTACATAAACTAAAACATGTCTGTAAACATGTAATTGCTTTCATTTATTATTTTTAAAATCCATTGTTAAGTGCTCTATCTAATTAGCAACATGCGAAGAAACCAGGAGGCATATTTTCGATACAAATATGGCTGCAATTTTATTTTTTAGTAAATTATTTCATATATTTAAATTATTTGAGAAAAGAAATATCCATGTTTCTCAAAATCATTTTTCAGTGTGTTCAGACATCCAGCATATAAATTTGACGTGACTATTTAAGAAATCATAACATGACACAACAAAAGCATTCTTTCATTTCATAGTTTCTTATTTACTATTAATACATTCTGTATTTCAATCGGTTTATTTAGCTAATGCCGAAATAAACAGGAGATTACGAAATTATGATTTTGGCTTTCCTTATATATTAGGTATTTTCTGTACGAACTTCTTTTATCTCTATCGCACTCTACGGGTGAATGAGAATTGTCGCCACCTTCATATTGAAGCGTGTGTCTAAAGCCTACTTAATAATTTTTTCCTAAAAGTATATTTTATTTATAACATATTTCTCATTATTTTTGACTAAATTAATTTTGTTAATCTTAATTCATACTTCATTTTTTAGTATATGCAATGTTCGTTAATTGTCAAAAAATGTAATTCTCCAAAAAACTAACAGCGCTATCTATACTGTGTATTGCTAAACTCTAGAAAGCTTCGTTCGTAGCAAATGCTACAAAATGTCTACGATTGCTCCACGCCTACGATATTCTATCAAGCTTTCATTATTAAGTAGTACAGCAAAAAATACTAAGATGACCCTTCTTACTTTTTTTATGTGTTCATAAATATTTATCCAAACTCAAACAACTGTATATAACATGGAAAAACATTTTCTATATACAATGAAAATATGTTAATCAAAAAGGAATAATCGATTTGGAAACTATTTACATTTGTATAACAAATAAAACTATTGGACGTTTATTTATTGTTACATACAATTGAATTAAACAATTGAAATAAAATAAATTCAAAATTAGACTTTTTATAGTCAAAATATAGATTGACTGCATAGAATCGATTACAATATAAATTTTTATCATTTTTAATAATCAATATT
Organism: Scirpophaga incertulas; assembly: GCA_036419045.1. Taxonomy (NCBI): domain Eukaryota; kingdom Metazoa; phylum Arthropoda; class Insecta; order Lepidoptera; family Crambidae; genus Scirpophaga; species Scirpophaga incertulas. Next base: position 3,455,616 of record CM071641.1, on the reverse strand, counting down.
TAAATAATCTTTATAATATTTAATAACCCTTAGGCGAAATATTCGTACTAATCGCCGTAGCGTTTTTTTTATCTCTATCACAGTGCCAAAAAGTCAAGAAAACGGATGTATTCAGGCAGTCCACGATTCAAGTCGCTCTCCATTGAATACGGTCCAGAGGAATATGTTGATACTGAGAAACCCCTGCTCATAGATGGTATATGTGGCTGAACCTGCGCCTTATAAAATTGCAAGTGATGGGTCGTTGTGAATACCGCCTCAATCTTCGAGGTTAATTTAGCCTAACCTTAATTTTCCTCCTTTTTCTAACCTTTTCCGTGATGTGCAGCCCCTGACCCAACGTCTTCAACCGGAGAACGAGAAGCTGAAGACTACAGCGACATTGGGCGATCAGCGCAGTCACCAACATATCCTTGCTCATGTTAACGAAGGCCATGACGAACAACGCTCCAATCTGATGGCAGTAGCTGAGCTCGTAGGCTGGTGATTGGGTCTCATCGTACGGATACCTGGGGAAAAAACAAAATCAACAAGGTTATAGGCATATGTCATTTCTAGCCTAGAAGAGCTACGTTGGTCTGATGGAAATAGAGGTTTTTTTTTTGATTAGGTCCTGGTGTACCGGTGCCTGGAACAATAAAGCAGGTAAACAGTCTTCAGAGGAGTTCTCCCTAGACCAGTGCTCTCAGACTCATTAATCACCTATTCATACCTGGGTCAAGAATTCTTGTCACCAAGTTTTTAGTTCCTTGTCCAGTTCAAAAGTGCGGTTGAAGAACGGCTTTAAAACGCAATCGGTCACCTTTCTCGTTGATTTTGGTGACATTGACCAGGATGTAAGGAATCAGAACAGCATAGGTAAAAAAAGTGAAAGGTCGCAGGAACTGAACTGTCTATAAATAAAGAAATATTCCTTACACTTACTCCAATCAGCCTAGCCCAAAGTAAGCTCTGTAAGGCTTTTGTTATGGGATCTAGGGTAACAGATAGACATACATATATTATGTACATATATAAACACACATATACAACTCGACTACGGAACTCGTTAGATCGTTAAATGCCGCTAACTTTGAATGAATCATTCTATCAGCAGCGATCAATTATCAGTGGTGAGTGCAATTATTTTGTGGTGAGCGTTATACTTTTAAATTTTTTGCATCATTGACGCCAGAACTGAAAAAGTTTGTATTGTATTGACCCTAAATTGCATTAAATGTCACAAATAATTAAGCAGTTTTAAGAAATCCTGTACTGATCTGGAATTGTTCAACCTTACATACTTACATAAAATATAATATAGACAGAATAAATAATTAAATGTGCGTAAATAAATATATAAAATTCATTTAAGTGTATAATATCTTGGTTTGAAATGTAACAATTGCATGGATTTTTTGGTATTTAGGGCAAGGTTTTAAGCAATTTTTCAGTGTCATTGTATTTAAAATTTTCGAGCCATTTCGTAACGGTTACTGTAACATTATTAATTGTAGGTTGCTTTATAACACACACACACAGTCCACAGTAAGATATTTGAAAGGTTTGTGTAACATTGTCTTTAAGACGGATCTGACTTTGTGGAGCCACCCCACCTCACGATGTAGTATGAAAGAAGCAACTGACATAGCACAAAATACGCAGACCTAGGTAGTTTAAGGTCACCGCGAGGCTGCGGGCGCGTCTGGCTACCGCGCACGCCGTGGTGATGTCTCTCCGTCTGGCGGATTGTCCAAGGGTTCTCAGACCCTCCCTTGTCGTTGACCCAACTACACCTAGGTCGAGCCGGCCCCGGAGCTCATGGCGGTAGAATCGCGAAAGCGCACCCCGCCATGTGTCCCGCATGGGCCTAGAGAACTCAGGGGAGTTTTAGTGGGTAGGCCGGCCTGTCAGACCGGAAAGCCCCACACGCGGCCGCGTCTAGTCAGTGCGGTGTCACGGTGCATAATGCATTTCCCGTCTAAAAAAAAGGTAGTTTAAGGTCAGCCACATAACCGAGTTTTCTAAATAAATGTATAGTTTTGCTGACTTTTTCTCACATATAACTAATATGAACCTTAAAGTTTACGTTTTAACCTAACATGACACCAAGATATTTAATGTTATCACACCTTCGTATACTACAGTAGTTACATGAAGAAAAATCTCTGCAGCTGTGTATTTATAGCGCTACTATTGAGTTAGATGGTGCTGAGGCTAGTGTTTTATGAAGACAAATGAACTTTGATTTAATAAATAAAATAAAATAAAAACTAACCAAGCTCTTAAAGGCAACTGGCCCTTTTCAGGGCTAGTCGCCCAACCTAGCATGGTCACAAAGGTTAAGCAGCAGTAGATCACGCAGAGCAATAAAGTGTCCCGGTTGCATCTGAGAAAGAGTGAGTTAAACTAGAATAGTGGCTAAAAGTCAATGACATCACCCCTACTTATAACTAAGAAAGTCACTGTGTATTTCTCTTTCTCTCTCTAAAATGAGACCCTGGAAGTAACAAAGGATATTTTTTTACATCGTGCAAATTACTATTTTCTGTGAAAAAAACCTGCCTAAAAAAGCCAAGACATACCAGCTGATCACAGATTTCCCCCAAGGATCTTCGTATTAACTGCTCTTCAAGTACAACTACTACTCTATAACTCCTTTCTGCGATCTCCAGAAATCTTAAGGGCCACTTATAAGTTGCCTTATAACGGTACTTTGAGCCTTCAAAGTCATACAACAGGGAGCTTGCTTGGAGTTTGCTTAAGGAATTAGAAAGAGAAGGAAACTGGGCACCTAATCAACTGCCAAAGTGATACTACCCTCGTGTACGTAAAACACCCATCTATCAGAAACGTTGTATAAAAAGCACGTTATTACCATCTGGTAATGTATTTTATTTGGTATATCTTAAATTGTGTATGCCCCTAAATAGATATTTAACAAATATAATTATGGTTAAATCCAATAGCGTAAAAATTACATTAAATGACAAGAGAAAGTCGTGTATAAATAAATTCTAAAGCGGAATATATAGATTTTTACAATCAAACAAAACACATTATTATGAAGATTTGTGTTGACATGTATTTTTAATGGTCGCCAAATTGATTTTTCATTAATTTCGTATATGCATAAACGGCCTTTAAAACACATTAGCTCTCATTTGCGCAAGGACGGATCCAGCTTTAGCGCCAGAGGGGAGGTCACATTATGTAGTCGTGGTCAAGTCAAGAACTTATAATTTAATGTTGATAACAATAGATACAAATAAAAAGTAGGTATTATATTAATGTACGTAAGAACTGTACTTAAAAATATTCATTCTTTATTGTATACTGAAAAACTTAACATATTGCTATCTTCTCTTAAAGACATCCAGAAGAGCACGAAATAAGGCAGTCTAGAACCAGCTCAGCTTGGGGTCATGACCCCCATGACCCTCCCCCCTGGATCCGCCACTGCATTTGCGTCACACAGCAAGCAACACAGAACATCAATGTTACATGTTGAAAATAACGAAGTAATATTAAATTTCTTTTCTTCCTAATTCGATCATACAATATTCGCACGATCACAACTTATTCCAGCATTTATTCTTTTGGAATTCTTCTTTTAAATTTCATGCACAAATTTAAGCATTTCATCATCATATGTTATCAATCTGATATTGCTACGATCAGCGTAAACCATTCATAAAAACAGGTGAAAGGGCGCAATGAGCGAGAGCGATGAATATAATAAAAACAAAAGCAAGTAGATAAACAGAAGGATAGTGCTGCATCTCTAACTAGGTGACGAGTAACGCAGAAATTTATTTATTTAAAGTATTTAATTAAGATCCAAATGATGACAAGCAGAAACACAGATCACGAGAATGTATATGAAATAATTTTTATTAAAAAGAAAACAGAATTTAATGACGAAGTAAATCCATTATTCAAACCTCTTCACAATAGCCTTCGCCTCCACCCCCTCAGCCGACCTAAGCACCTCGTCAGCGCTGGCGATGATGCTAGATATGAGGGCCCTGCGACCAACCAGGTTGACGATCTTCACCAGTTGAGCTACGTTAGTGAACATCACGAACGCGATGCCCGTCATCAAGGGTAAGTCTCCCCAGATCAGCCACATACCCACACTTTGGAAGATGAGGTAGCTGCCTGGGTGTTTTCAAGAAATATTTTAATATTGACTTTACAATAATATTTATATCGTACCAAGTATATTTTATTAAGACGGTATAACATATTACCGTACCAAGGGAACTCAAGGTCAAGGTCAAAAAAGTCATTGTGTGCGGTCAAGCCTCGCGACCCTTAGACGTTTCAATTCGAGATCGAAATTCTCGGTTTACCCTATAAAGAAGGCACATAACCTGCCTAATGTTCAAAGCAATCACAGTTTAAAAATTTTAAAATAACAATTTGAAAGAACTCTAGGTTGTATTATACAGCGAACTTAAAGCTCGAACCTGTTAATATTAGGCTACCCTCCCTACTATCCATCTACCCTCTACCTTTACATATACCCTCCAGTTAGTTGATCTCATAGTGATTATAAATACTCGTTTATATGCACATAAACCTACAAAAAAGTTTATATATTATATACTAGCGGACCCGACAGACCTGCTCCTGTCTAAAAGATTAGTAAATTGGCAGTTTTTTGTGCCCACTTATTGTGAGTGCTTGCAATATTAACTTTATACAATTACAATAAAGCTCAAATTGACTGTACATTTTAGTAAGAAATCTTTGTGTGGGAAAAATTTTTGGGGTTTTCCGATAATTATTCGAATTTTTCTCGCCTTAAAAACCATACTTGAACTTCAACGAACATTCAAAAAAAAGAATTGGCCAAATTGGTCCAGACGTTGTTGAGTTATGCGCTTACCAACACATTTTGCGATTCATTTTTATATATGAGATTATTATTTTATAGGTGATATATTAACAAACAAACAATCTGCTCTACTGATAGTAGTAACATCATATACATGTCGTTCCTAAAAATAAAACTACAGTGCACGTTGCGAACATGTGACATAATTTGTAAAGTCACAGTACTTTGACTGCCTATCTTTTTTTTTTGTTCCCCTGAGGAAAATGCATTAAATTGCATACCCCGGCTGTGGCGAGCCGGCGGTTATGTGGGGTCTCCTCCCCAGAAGGGGGAGGCCTACCCACTAAAAACTCAGGGATGGCCTTCCTCAGGCATGTAGAGAGCAGCCCCCGGGAACGCGAAGCGACTACCGGGAACCCCCAGCCACCGCTCCCGTGCCAATACAGGGGAGCCCTCCTCGGGGGAGGCTACAATACCTCCCCCGATCTCCTCCACCGACGACGCCCCCCGGCCACGGAAGGGGCGTGGTCCATCCCGGGTCGCCGTATCCGCGGGCGCGACTTCCCCGCGCCCTCCGGCGACCCGCGCCGGCGCCGCGGCTGTGCTACCGAGCCCGGTGCCGCCTCCTTCGAGCGAGATCGGCCATCTCCCGACCCCTTTTTTTTTTTTTTGTTCCTCTGAGGAAAATGCATTAAATTGCATACCCCGGCTGTGGCGAGCCGGGGTTATGTGGGGCTCTCCTCCCCAGAAGGGGGAGGCCTACCCACTAAAAACCTCAGGGATGGCCTTCCTCAGGCATGTAGGGAGCCCCGGGAACACAAAGGCCACTTCCGGGAACCCCCAGCCTCCGCTCCCCTCTCTAGAGGGGAGCCCTCCTCGGGGGAAGCTACCACCCTCCCCGGTCCCCTCCACCGACGACGCCCCCCGGCCACGGAAGGGGCGTGGTCCATCCCGGGTCGCCGTAGCGGTCGCGACTTCCTCGCGCCCGCGGCGACCCGCGCCGGCGCCGCGGCTGTGCTACCGAGCCCGGTGCCGCCTCCTTCGAGCGGGATCGGCCATCTCCCGACCCCGCTCGGCGCCCTCCTTCTGGAGCATCACTGCTTCACAGAAGGAGGCCACAGCCCTCCAACCTCCCTCGTCCGCCAGCATTGCCACAATCAATGCCGGCGGAGACAGATCTCTCCCGATCTCTGCGACCAAGATTCGACGGTCGGAGGCGAACGCGCACCTAATGGACCCACTATCATCCAGAGAAGCTTTTAGCATTCTCTATAATGAAGTGAAAACAAATTCTGTATTTTTATATACTTGAAAACGCAGCATAATTACTTACCCAAAAGAAACATTAGGGAAAGCATGCCGTAGCAGTTATACACAATTTTTTTATCCCAGCTGAGATTCTCTGGTGGCCAAAATCCCACCAACCTCAGCATGGTCAGTGACAAGCTTATGGAAAAATTTACGTTCTTTACCAATATCGCCATGTTTATGAAGGAGACTAACCAATTTGAAGAAAAGGAAATTAATATCAGATTTCTATTTTCCAACTTCGCCTTTGAATTTCAGTCGTCGCCAACATTTGTTACATTCTACTTTAAATAAAAATATGAAAGACGATTTAATTATATAGATTTATTTGTTTAGTACCTCTAAGTTTCATATTGTATGTCTTCTTCTTTCTCTTGCCCTGTTTCCAATGTTATCATCTATCACTTCACAACATTCACACAGTCCATCCATCCGCTTCCTTTCCCCACACATCTGCAGAACAGATGCTCAACCTATATCAAGCCCAAGTTCGTTCCTGCATGGAGTACTGCTGCCATCTTTGGGACGGTTCTGCCCGCTATCAGTTGGCTGCCTTGGACTCAGTAGAAAGTCGAGCTAGAAAACTTATCGACGACGAAATACTTATAAACTCACGTCTTCAGAGTCTAGAACACCGTCGAAGAGTTGCTTGCCTTTCGGTTTTCTATAGGTTGCATTTCGGAGAGTGTGCGTTGGAATTACATGAATTAATTCCACCCGCTCCTTTCCACCACCAGTCAACCAGACGTAGGCTTAACTACCATCCTTACGTGGTGGACTATCCTCTTACACGTACAAAACGGTTCCAGTCTTCGTTTTTAATACGAACAGCTAAGATGTGGAACTCTTTGCCGACGTTCTGTTTTCCCGGAACAATATAATCTTACGGTCTTCAAGTCACGAGTGAATAGGCATTTGCTAGGTAAGCGTGTTCCATCCTAGTCCTCATCGTCACTTACCATCAGGTGAGATTGTTCCCGTGGGCTCCCTACATGCCAGAGGATGGCCATCGCTGAGGTTTTTAGTGGGTAGGCCTCCTCCTTCTGGGGAGGAGAGCCCCACATAACCACCGGCTCTCCGCAGCCGGGGTATGCAATTCAATGCATTTTCTTCAGCGTACAAAAAAAAAAAAAAAAAAAAAAAAAAAAAAAAAAAAAAAAAAAAAAGGTAAGCGTGTTCCATCCTAGTCCTCATCGTCACTTACCATCAGGTGTGATTGTGGACAAACGCAAACCTATTTTAAATAAAAAAAAAACACATCCATCTACTTTAATATCCATAACTTTCCTAGTATTTCCTTCTTAATACGTGACCATACCAGGGTGGTAGCGGCGGCAGCGACGACAGCGGTGACAGCAGCGGCAGCGGCGGTCAATGAGCAGTCACCGATTTTTCAATATACATATAATAAAAAAATATTTTCAATGTCAATACGGCCCAGATATCACTTTACAAATTTCCCATTAAATAAGCAATGAAAAATGGAAAAAAAATAAATGTTCTGCATCTCAGTTTATGGCGATAATTGCTTGTGGTACGAATTGCACAGAACACAAACACAATTATGTCATCAAACTAAACACTACCCTCAGACGGTGTCGAATAATTAACTGCTTTGAAATTTTAATAAGTACCGTCAACGTATGCGACTTGTCACTTAACGCGGCTTTGTCAGGGAATTATAATTTTTAGATACTTGTCTCTGCGATTAGGGGTATGGAACATGTTTTACCGGTCGCTTTAGGCATACCCACTCTATCGTAAGTTTCTAGGTGGTAGCTCTGTACCAGGGTCGTCTGCATGGGTACCTCCGTCTTACCTATTTCCGCCGCCAAACAGCAGGGTTCGCTTTGCTGTGTTCCGGCGTGAAGGGTAAGATAGGCAGTGAAATTACTGGGTACTGTGACTTTACATCTTATGTCACAAGTTGGCAACGAACACTGTGGTTCTTGTGAGTTTGCAGATTTGCTGCGAATCTCGTGGGAACCACATGTACTATAGGCGACTGTTACCACTTACCATCAGGTGGGCAGCCTGCTTGTTTGTCAACTTTAGCAAAAAAAAAAAAAAAAAAGTTGTAACAGGCGACTAGAGTACACGTGGCACATGTGAGATTTTCAACCAATGTGACATAAGATCAAAAAACGGTGACCCTGGTATAGAATCTCCGTCCAGTGCCTGTGAAAGTGTCCGCGTACTAGCAATAGGTACACTAACATTATATTGGAACTGACCTTTTGTAAAGAATAATAAATTATATGTGAAAATGATTCACAAGTTAAATCACTGCATAGTATAAAACAAAGTCGCTTTTCCTGTTCCTATGTCCCTATGTGTGCTTAAATCTTTAAAACTCCGCAACGGATTTTGTTGCAATTATATCATCCGTTAAATAGTGGAGAAATACTGTTATTTTTGAGGTTTCTAATGTGATGTCGTAAATAATTACATGTTTTCCGCTTACATTGCAAACCCAGGATAAGCCTTACGAGATATATCACACTAGCTTTTGCCCGCGACTTCGTCCGCGTGGAATAGTGACTTTCGGCAGATTTTTGGTTTTTCAACTTAAACAAATTATTTCGACCAAATTTGGTACCATAAAAACGGTCATTGTGACTAAACCTTAAAAGATAGACATATGCCGTCGCGGACTTTTTTTTAGATCATGTATAGAGGAATAATTCTTTCATACATATTTTTTGTGTATCTTGAACCGTTTTCGCAGCGCACGCAAAGAAAGCCTTCAAAAATGAATAATTTTCCCCGTTTTTTACACATTTACCGCTCTGTCTTTGCTCCTATTGGTCATAGCGTAATGTTATTTAGCCTATAGCCTTCCTCGATAAATGGACTATCCAACAAAAAAAGAATTATTCAAATCGCACCAGTAGTTTCGGAGATTAGCGCGTTCAAACAAACAAACAAACAAACAAACTCTTCAGCTTTATTATATTAGTATAGATTGATAAATGAAAATTAAACTTAATCGAAGGCAATTTGATAATATAGTGTCTATATGTTATGGATATCCCAAAATAACATTTTTAGTCATTACTTTTTACGACAAATAATAGCTAATTTTCGAAGCAATATTAACCAATACAACATTAATCCTTATCCAATTAAATACCTTAACATTGTTGATTTAATATAGATCTTTATGGCAGTTTTTCTGCAGTGTATTTAGTATAGCATTGTACCCGTGCAAAGTCGGGGCGGGTCGCTAGTATATAATAAGCTAGGAAAAATCAAGAAATTGAATGTTAATCGTTATCATTAAACGTTATATCATCACCCAATGGCGTTGAACTTTTGTTCACTAGTAAAAGTGTATTATGTGTTAACTACGACGCCAACATAATTTTTACCCTTCAAGTAGCAATGTATTTCACATTTATCTCATGCTCCAACGATTAAAGAAAACATCTTGAGGCAATCTGGATACACCTGCAAGTGAATTCAATGGTGTATATAAAATCGATCAATCCGTACTGAGTCTCCATGATTGATTAAGGCTAGTCGTTTTAACACAGAATAGGCTTGTGCTCTTCGATGGAAAGAAGCTGCAATGATAACAAACTGCTCCGCCAATTCTAAAGCTTCTGAAACTAATCGAAAGCTCTAAAGTACTTTCTAACATTACTGTAGCGAAGATCTGTATTCAACGGACACTAACATCTATACATTGCTTTAAAATATTGCAGTTCCCATACCATCTAAGAAGCTTGGCGTTCCCTCATCAGACTAAATAGGGGCAAAATCCGAACGTTATAGCTACTATAACCGGACATTGTCCGCTAAAGAAACACCTGTTAACAATAGATTTAATGGACAGCCCGCGCTTCAGTAGATGCTTGAAGGCATAGAGGATTTATAGCATGAAGATGAATAGCCGAGCAACGATCTAAACGTCTCCACCCGCCAGAGGTATGTAGCAACCCAAAAAGGCTGCTAGCGTTCTGGTGTGAACTAGAACGGTTGGCGTAAACGGAAAGTCGACTTAGATTCGGACCCACAATGGCCCAATCACGAGTAAATTAAGTTCGGAAAAGCCCAAGAAAAAATTCATGTTATGCAAAATTTAGTTTTCAAGATATAATTTAATTATTTTAGTATAATGTAGGTATAACTTTTTCGGAAATACATTTTTTTTAATTTTTTGGCAGTATTGTGGTTAACACTAGTATTATTCTGGTCTCAAAGAAATCGTAAATCTTAAGTAGGTACTAATTGTTTACATGGAGTTACAAGATTATTTTAGATCGAGATGAATCCAAGAAATCCGTTCTCGTTTTATAAATGACTATTAACACGACTTTGGGTTGTTTATTTTTTTGTGTTTATATATATAGATTACTAGCGGAACCGACAGACTTCGTCCTGTCAAAAAGATTTGTACAGTGGCAGTTTTTTGTTCCTAATTATTTTATAGATAATGTCGCATAGCCAACCAAATCGCAAAAAAGTCTAAATGACCTATTACATTTTGTGGCTATTCAATTTTGGAACGTGACATTAAATCCTCCAACGATGTATTCTGTGCTCCAACGCACACTGTACACGCATACTGTTTTGATAGATATGATTGAATTTCAACTATATGTAGCGTTAATAAAGCGCAAATTGACTCTTTGATGTTAGGAACACACTTTCATTGCTTAGACAACAGTAAGTGCTTGCAATATGAACTTTATACAATAACAATAAAGCTCAATTCTACTGTACGTTTTAGTTAGAAAACGTTTGCATGGGAAAATAAAAGGGCTGTTTTAGGATATTTCCGATAATTATTCGAATTTTCCTCATTGTAAAAACCCTCCTTGAACTTCAACGAACATTAAAAAAAAAAGAATTGGCCAAATTGGTCCAGGTGTTGTTGAGTTATGAGCTTATCAACACATTTAGCGATTCATTTTTATATATAAGATTAATAAGCAAATCAGTTTGGATTTAACAAGTAAATAAGATTAAGTGTGTGAAATCCAAAAATTAAATTTCAATTGAGTCGATTAGGTGGTGCTAAATATTCCAGCGTAGTTTTTCATATTTATCTTCAAAAAATGTTAAATATGCCTTTTTACAATATTTTATCAACAGTTTTAGAGAGAAGGCGTTGTTTATTCGCTATCAATACGCTTAACCTTTGATCGCTGTTTCTGTAAAATGAAAAAATAAAAATGTATCATTATACCATTGAATATGCAATATTAAGATTGTATGAAATGTTTTATCAGACCAGTTCATAAATTATCTAATAATATCACGCAGCACACAGATATCACAATATGAATGAGATGATAACATTTATTTTAAGCCAGCCGTTTGAGGCACCACGGTCAAACATGGCCGCCAAGATAAGACACATGCGGGCTCTAACATCTGGACGCGACACATCTATACTTCTATACTAATATTATAAAGAAGTAAAGTTTGTGTGTTTGTATATTTGTTAAATTGTAAGGGGTAATCTCGGGATCTACTGAACCGATTTTAAAAATTCTTTCAGCAATAGAAGGCCACGTTATTGCTGAGTGTCATAGGTTATATAAAAAACCGAAAAATAAAAAGGATTTACGTGGTAGTCCGTTTTGCAAAGTGAATCGGAGAAAAAAACAGGCAGCGGACAGCGCGCGATGGCTTCGGGTTTAATTCGGTTCGCGTTCGTGCTCGCTTCGGGGATTATTAATATTATGCCCAACGAAAGTGGGCACGGGTCAGCTAGTACAACCATAAAGCGACTTTATTTCTAGTTATTTCAATACATCTATAGACACTAACTTCTATATAATTTTACGACTAGAAAGCCTATTTTTTACCGACTTCAAAAAAAGGAGTGTTCTCAATTCGACTGGTATATTTTGTTTTATGTTTGTTCGCCGATTACTTCGCGATTTTTCGACCTATTTTGATGATTATTTTTTTTAGTTAGAAAGAAGATACACCCAGAATGGTACCATGATGAGGATATCAGTGTCTGATGATGGGATCCTGGAGAAATCGAGGGGAACCGTCAAATTTTATAGGCACATGTACCGTGTTTTACATATTTTCTAAAGTTATATTGGCATTTGCTTCTGGCAATCATAATGTTATGCTGCTGAGCTGATGATGGAAGGTGTAAGTCCTCAATTACTAGGAGTTAGGAAATAGTACTTTCAACATTGAGATATGGATTTATACTCCTCTTTCATCTTTGCATCTTTTATTTATACTCAGAAAAACTAAATAAAATAAAGTATTTTTCTTTAACAACGAATAATATCGCCCATATTCCTGTTGATTAAGAAAACCAAAAAACGATGAGATTCGCTGATGTTTTTACATGTCAGAAAAAACAAGTCAGTTTTGTATTTGGGGCTTTGTATTTTATTTCTTAGCTAATTAATGAAATTAATAACCACTTTAATTTTTTGTGTAGCTAATTATAAGTATTATTTATATTATAACTTGTAATTATTTATTGTAATAAATGGTGGTCAATAATGACCGTTGTTTATATGAGTGTTCTTCGCTATTTGTATTTCCAGAATACAATATTTAAATTAATTATTTATTTAATAAATTATTAAATAAACTTTGCCAGCCGACTACACTCTTTGATTTTCGCACATTACGAGGTCACATGTGAATGAATATAAACCAACAGTATCTGTGTCAAGATTATCGTGTCAAGGGTGTAACATCAATAAGATTAAATAAGACAATCTCAAGTATTTTTAATATTGAACTTATCTGTATTGTTGAAAAAATAAATTGTCATTATCTGATCCACAAACCATTTTTTTTCCTCAGGAGAGGAGGCTGAGCATCCATCATGGATACCAACGCAACAGGCAAGCAGGATGCGTTGATTATGTCGGACTCCTGGTACTGTCGAGACGGTTCGACTACACAGACCTACCGACTAAACCTTGGCCCTAAGGGCCCTACGGCTTGAATGGAATGGTTGGCGCACCCTCAGGAGAGGGCACGTCAGCGCTGCCTTCCGAAGAGGACATATGCGCGAAAGAAGGCTCGGTACTCCAAAGTGGGTCCGGCCTTGAAATGATGGGGCCTACTCGTACATGTGCAGCAAGCTGCGAAGTATGGACTAACTAAGGGATGGCGGCGCAGATGCCGCCTCTCGCAAGGCTTGAAGAGCCAGCGTCAATGAGTCGGGAGGGTCAGAAAGGACGTGTCTGGGTCGACGATGTTCTGTATTACGCGGATTTTAGTCGTAACATACTATGCTCCCGGGCCAAACAAACAAATTTTCTTGTCTGTCGCACCCCGTAGGGTTTTTATAAAAGCTATTATATTTATTAAAGCAGCAACAGTCACGACTGCGTCACCATCCAGTTGCACATCAACTATTGCTCGATTTCTTCCTCTCATACAAAATAAGTTGCAAGCAAACAGGCGATGGTTGATGAGTAATTGAAAATCAAGCGATAGCGACTTGTTGCCGAGTTACATTATTTGTCAGTGGATCACTCGGGCTGATATAGTATGAATTCAAAAGTGTCATCTACAATTGCTTTATTTATGAACTACCCTCACTTTACCGTATTTTTTATTACCTACCACTCAGTACATAAACAGTAGTCTTTTATATCGCCATTTTGTTTTCTCATAACTTAATATTTAAGTGTGTATTGATGTATTTAATTAGTACACAGTAAATTAAGAATTCTGTCATTTTATTTGTCAATATTTGAAAAATTTCTAATTTGTTGCACCCAATAACCTATATTCAAATTTAATATGACACTACATCGAGACAAACATATCTATACTAATATATAAAGCTGAAGATTTGTTTGTTTGTTTGTTTGAACGCGCTAATCTCCGAAACTACTGGTGCGATCTATACTAATATATAAAGCTGAAGAGTTTGTTTGTTTGTTTGTTTGAACGCGCTAATCTCCGAAACTACTGGTGCGATTTGAATAATTCTTTTTTTGTTGGATAGTCCATTTATCGAGGAAGGCTATAGGCTAGATAACATTACGCTATGACCAATAGGAGCAAAGACAGAGCGGTAAATGTGTAAAAAACGGGGAAAATTATTCATTTTTGAAAGCTTTCTTTGCGTGCGCTGCGAAAACGGTTCAAGATACACAAAAAATATGTATGAAAGAATTATTCCTCTATACATGATCTAAAAAAAAGTCCGCGACGGCATATGTCTATCTTTTAAGGTTTAGTCACAATGACCGTTTTTATGGTACCAAATTTGGTCGAAATAATTTGTTTAAGTTGTATCAACATAATAATATTAATCTTTATTCAAATATAAATATAAATATGTTGTTAGTTAACCAAAAATCTGCCGGAAGTCACTATTCCACGCGGACGAAGTCGCGGGCAAAAGCTAGTGTTTATATAAGCATCAATGTGTTGCATACATATACTTCTTTCAGGCTGTCGAGCCACTAGACGGCGCGCTCATTTTGCGTCAGTTCTTTTGTACCGACCCTAACGACCCCGGAATGGTCGCCGGTGTCATTTCTTGTCATGCCTTCCACAAGCACACTCAAGGTAAAGCTGAACATAGCCATCTGCGGCTTCAACTTAGGTCCGTCAAAAAAAACCTTCTTTCAGCTGAGAGACGTTACTGCTGGACACAGACCTGCTATCTCCACGCAGTATCCAAGCCTTTCCTGCGATATTTACCTCGATAAATCTTCAGTTCAGCTCATAGGATGTTCTGCATCGTCCCTCTCCTGAGGGGCGGTCGCCCTCACGATTTGCCTATATGGTTTTAGAACCTAGGCCAGGCTGAGTTTAGTCGGTAAGGTCACGTGGCTGGACCGTTCCGGTCGCGTGGAGTCCGACATAAGCTCCGTGACACTTGCCGTTGCGGGCGTATCCTGGGTACGTTTCGTGCTCCTTGTGAGGATTCACAGCCTTCCTCTCCTGAGGAAAAAAAAAAAAAAAAAAAAAAACTCATAGGATGCCTATTAACGTTGCATTTCCCAGCATATATCTGTCACTGGAGGACCTTCCCGCCCGAAGAGTCGCCAGTCCTTCGAACAATGTGCCCTATTTACTGCCACTAACTTCCCAATTCTGCGGACAATATCGGTAATATATATAGGAAGATTTCTTGCACCTTTTAATGTACCTCTACAAAGTATGAACCCTCCATATGGTGGGGTGTATTGAGGAGAACCTGTATGATTAGCAAAAAAAAAAACGGTTCTTAGAGAAACTCGAACGAGTCAGTCATGTACAGTATGTTACGCGCATTTTATTTCTGGTAACATTTAAATATTAATCTGACGATTAATTCAAGGGGGCAGGCCGTAACGAGCGGTTGAAAAAAAAAGTTATTCGAGCGTGTCAGATATTCAAAGTGTATGTCAACTAAAGCTTAAAAAGTGACACAAACTCATAATATAATATCTTAGCAACCAAAAAACAACATAGAGTATTAACAGATGTGGTTCCTGTGAGATTCGCAGCATATCTGCAACTCTACAAAACCCACAGTGTACGTTACTAACGTGTGACAAAAGATGAAAAGAAACAATACCCAGTAATTTCACTGCTTATCTTACATGCGTTGGTGGTACCAAAATTTGTCGCAAAATCATCATTGTTAATTTAGGGGTGAGCTTTTTTTTGAGGCAGTCTACTGATAAACAATTAGTTTGCCTACCTGATATTAAGTGGTTACATTCGTCTATATTACATGTGAATCCTGTGAGATTCGCAGCATATCTGCAACCTAATTAGTTGCCTAAATCTATACTAATATTATAAAGAGGAAAGATTTGTTTGTTTGTTTGTTTGTAATGAATAGGCTCCGAAACTACTGGACCGATTTCAAAAATTCTTTCACCATTGGAAAGCTACATTATCCCCGAGTAACATAGGCTACTTTTTATCCCGGAAAAATTGACAGATCCCACGGGATGCGCAATAAAGGCTTCGCTCAAAAACTACTGCACAGATTTTCATGCGGTTTTCATCAATAGATAGAGTGATTCTTGAGCAAGGTTTTGTGGTATTTTTATCTCGGAAAAACGGATAGTCCCACGGGAAGCGCGATAAAAACCTTCGCGCCATAAATCGACTTCCACGCATATGTAGCCGTGGGCAAAAGCTATGACCCTTAGCCCTCTATAGACCCAATCCCGAAATCCACGCGGGCGAAGCCGCGGGCAGAAAGCTAGTATAACATAAGATGCAAAGTCACAGAACCCACTAATATAATATCTTACCCTTTTTTTTTGTTTCGCTGAGAAAAATGCATTGAATTGCATACCCCGAAAATTGGTGGTTATTTGGGGCTCTCCTCCCCAGCAGAGGAAGGCCTACCCATTAAAAACCTCAGTCAAAATCAAATCAAATCAAAATAATATTTATTCAACATAGACCTTTACAGGCACTTATTGACGTCAACAAACAAAACAAAAAAAAAAGCTTAAATAATAAAAAAAAAAAAAAACAAAAACCTTGTCCGTACGTACGAATAAGGAAAAAAAAAAAGAAAAAATATATTGACTCGACACCTGTTCGGAAATTGGAGAGCCTTCTCGAGAAGAACAGGCAAGAAACTCTGAAGGTCTATTTTTTATCTCCTCTTTTCAATGTTAATAATTATAATAATATAATATAAAAATACAATATAGTATAAGATACAATCATACCTAATACGATTACAGTCGTATGTATGTTTACATACACATATAAAATAACAAATATTATAAATAATGTTACCAAACATGGCTCTATGAATAGTGTCCCTATTCCCAAATACTGTGATCATTTAGATAGTCACTTACTTTATAATAACCTTTACTCATGAGTGTATTTTTGATATGGATTTTAAATTTATATAAAGGTAAATCAATGACACTTTGCGGAAGCTTGTTAAACATAGATATACATTTCCCCAAGAACGAACAGCTAGTTTTATGGAGTCTGAACATTGGAACGGCAAGTTTATTTTTGTTTCTAGTATTCACATTATGTAGATCACTGTTTTTATTGAATTTATTATAGTTTCTATATACAAAAACTAAATTATCATATATATATTGACTAGCTAAAGTTAAAATATTAATTTCTTTGAACAATTCTTTTAGGGATTCTCTAGCCCGTAAACAGTAAATAGCACGAATCGCTCTTTTTTGTAAAAGGAAAATACTTTCAATGTTAGCCGCTGATCCCCATAGCAGCAGTCCATAGGACATAACACTATGAAAGTAGCTGAAATAAACAATTCTTGCCGTTTCAACACTAGTTAAAAGTCTAATCTTTTTTACTGCGTACGCGCCGCTGAACTAAGTTTGATTGCCAAAGTTTCAATATGTGGATCCCACTGTAGTCGTGAATCTAACGTAATGCCTAAGAATTTAGTATTATTTACCAAGTCAATGACATCACCATTCATATTTAAACTGGTATCAACCTGCCTTACATTGGGCAAAGAGAATTTGATACATTTTGTTTTCTTAGAATTTAAAGACAAATTATTAGTTGTGAACCAATATAGAACTCTCGAGAGAGCACTATTTACATCGTCATAACATTCCTTTTGTCTATCAACTTTGAATAGTAAAGAAGTATCATCTGCAAACAATACTGTCTCACACGATTCTGTAATGTAGTAAGGAAGGTCATTTATATATATTAGAAACAGTAGAGGACCCAATATTGATCCCTGGGGAACCCCCATAGTTATAGGCGAGCTAGCAGATTCTGATCTATTAATAACGACAGTGACCTCCCTCACTACGCCTGGGCGCGAGCGCTCAAGTAGATGTAATTTTCTCGTTTTTGTAACGATGATTTTGTAACTTTTGATCCCCCGCTTCTACTAGTCGTAATGTGATGTTAGATAACCTATAGCCTGCCTGGATAAACAGACAATGCATCAGATTAATTTTTTTTCTATTTAGACCAGTAGTTTCTGAGATAAGCGTGTTCGACTATACAAACAAACTCTTCAGCTGAATAATATTAATATATTATTATAATAAACATAGATAATAAATTACAGATGATATAGATTTTTTTTAATTATCTCAAATCCATAGACGCTATCCACCTATAGCGGATAAAGTACAAAACAAAAACGTGAACTAACAAATAACAATAAATGGTCCATTTCTCGGCAGCCAACAAGTGGTTCCCTAGGCGAGACTGATCTCCGGATCGATCGCCGGGACGATTGGTCAAATCTGGAAACAGCACAGCCGTAGGCGGGGCTGCTGAAAAGAAATGATCATTTATCCGCGCTGTCCTAAGGTTGTGATCACGCCGGAGTGAATTTTACGAACGACATTACTGTGTTGAGAGAAACTGACAGTTCAGTATAAAATACGTTTTTTATTATTTTTATTCGCTACATTTCGGCTGCTTAAAATCAAAACATAGTAACTCCTTCCAACAAAAATGTTCAGGAGAGCGTAAAAACTGCTCGGCTACTTTGATTCGTTAGTCCGACGAAACCTGAAGAGATAACGATTTGGGTGTTTGATGAAAAGTTATGCTATATGGTTGACATTTTACTTTGTATTACTCGTAATCTTTTTGGAGTATATTATATTACACTAAAATCGATTATACTTTTTTTTTTTTCGTGAATTTACCCAAATATAACTATAAAAACAGTATCAAAACTTAGTAATTCTGCTTTACTAGGTTATAAATTTGAATTAAAATTTTGAAATTCCATTGATTTTATAGTCGGCGCCAAATTCAAAAGATAGCAATTTGGTATTTCAAATTCATAACTTAATAAGTCGCTTGAAATGCTAGAGTTTTAAATTTGTATTCTGATATGTTAAGTTTAGAATTTGTACTTCAAACAAATTCTCGTAATCATGGCAAATTGCTTAGACTTGCTAAATTATATCTTAAAATTTACGTATGAAATTGGGTGTTTTAAGGTCCACATCGTTTCGATACTACCTAGTAAGTCGAAAAATGCCAAAAACCGACGTGACGTTTTTTGACGTGAAACGTCTTTAAAATCGCGCCGAAACATACGGGTACCAGGTTTAAAAAGTGGACCGTAACGAAATGGTCTATATCATCGTACCTTAATAATTAAAAAACTATTAGTCTTAGAAACAAAAATGTAGTGTGAATATTTTACTTATATAGTCGGCTCGCTGTTGTGACATTGAGTTTTTATTAAAATACTTAAAAGACCGTCAATCTTGTTTTTATTTCAATCTTTTACTTTAAAAGCGATTCCCTAACAAAGACGTTTCACGTTAAAACCAACGGCCATGTGCCCCGGCACAGCCCCACCCGATTTTTTATTTCAAACTAGGTTTTGAATTTGAGCAGCTGATTTGCTCTCTCATTTGGGTTGGATCCATCCACCTAGATCTCGTGATTTGGCTTACATTAAACAAATCATACAAATTTGTAAGCAGCTCGCATAATTAGATAAACCCTTAGAGGTTTTCGACCATGGCAAACATGTATTAAGAATGTAAATATGTATTTTGGTTAATAATAAATAAATAATAAATAACATAACATTAATATTGTGGTCTACGAATCTGCCATGTCTTTTGTTTTTTTTTTAATTTCATATGTACATTTATCTGATGCTCCTATGGTAAATGCAAAAATCGCGAGGCTGCCTGCATACACCTGCGAAGAACTCAAAAATGTATGTGACCAACCAATCCCCACTGGTTCAGCCCTTACATAGAAGGGTAGGTGCCTCCCAGTGGCGACGTAAAGATGTGATGATGAAGATTGACTGACACAATACCTAATGGTAAGCCATTAGTTTTAGCCGTATTTGTCATCAAAATATTTACACTTGGGCGGAAATGCAACTAATAGCCTGTACATGTTTAATACATGCTAATAGTATAAATACGAAAGTAATTCTATCTGTCGCGCTTTCACGCCAAACTAGTGAATAGATTTAAATGAAGTTCATAGATCTTGAGACAGACATAAGTTACTTTGTATTGCCAAAAAATTTTGTACTCAAATATCGTAATGTTTTAACTAGCATGAAACTTATTTTTGACGTGAAACGTCTTTAAAATCGCGCCGAAACATACGGTTTAAAAAGTGGACCGTAACGAAAAGGTCTATATCATCGTACTTTAATAATTGAAAAACTATTAGTCTTAGAAACAAAAATGTGGTGTGAATATTTCACTTATATAGTCAGCTCGCTGTTGCGACATTGAGTTTTTTTATTAAAATACTTAAAACACCGTCAATATTGTTTTTTTTTTATTTCAATCTTTTACTTTAAAAGCGATTCCCTAACATAGACGTTTCATGTTTTTAGACAGTCAAGAATAGGGGATGATATTATGAAAAATATAGCAAAACGACATTTTTGAATTCTAACTTTAAAAGTGAATAATAAATCTTTTTTTTATTTTGGCTTTTGAATTATAAACACAAAGTTTGTATGGTTGGATGCGTGTTACTCTTTCAGATAAAAACTGCTGAATGGATTTGAATAAAACTTTACAATATTTTTTTTAGGCTAGACCAAAATAAGCTCTATACGGCTTGTGTCATGAGTAATGGATAGACATACATATATTATACATATAAATATTTCTGATAGAAATGTATATTTTAACAACCATGACTGAGGTACAAATGCTCGCATTCATTACACATGTTCGTGTAACTGCCCCCACCGGGATTCGTACTCGGGACCTCAGTGGCGACACTTTGAAACCGGTGTACCATCCACTCGACTATGGAGGTCGCCGCAACTGGTTAAAATAGCCGTTTAATCAAACAGCTAGCCCTTTGACTGAACAACGTCATTAACAATATTTTGAGAAGCTTATATTAAGCTACTAATATAAATTACTAATCCTGCGCAGACGAAGTCGCAGACCCTAGCTTTATAAATAAAACTCTATTTTAATTTCGCAAATTAATTTGTAAGGGATTCATAAGAAAGATGAAGGGTACTATGAAAGTAAAAAGACAAGGAAGTAAATTTCAACTTATTTTATAACTATTGATTAGATTTAAATAAATATGACATTCTGTATAAATTATAGCCTTAAGGGGTTGAAGTAAATATATAAAATTGGGGATAAAAGACTGTTTGAAAATATGTAAGGTTTATGTGAATATTAAACTTTGCGACAAGACAACATATTGTTATTCTGATATAATATTTACAGAGTTATTATAAAATGTGAAACTAAAGTCAACGCGAATAAGAAACTAGCCAAATAATTATAAATGCTACCAAAGTCACTATTCCACGCGGACAAAATCTCGGGAGTAGCTACTAAATTAATCATAAAACAAAAAACGCCTTATTGTCTTAACACGTAATCACTGCCTATGATTGCGCAGCCTCTTCATGTATTCAGTGGAAGTTAGGTAATGGGATTTGTTATGTTATAACATATTAGGTTAACGGCTAGATCATGGACCAGCTCAGCACCCGCCCTAGGCCGTGGGGGCGTGTCTAGCCCCGCCTCTGAGCGAAGCAGCCACGCTCAGATCAGCTCAGTCGTAGTCTAACCGTTACGCGAGCATCATGACCCACCTACTTCGCTTCGACCTGAGGATGCTGTCCCCGGAGCGCTGACGTCTACTGAAACGGCAGGTCAGTGTTAGAACTAAGTGTAAGCTTTATTGAATTCTGTCACTCGATGGCGGCAACTTCTAAAAAGTTCGACGTAACAAGTAGTCCGCTAAAAGTTTGGTGCGAAACTTTGTGGAAAGTTTTATGACTTGATTCCGACGCGCTTTTGTTATTTGCATTAGGTGGTTTATTGCAAATATTATCAATAATATATCTTACCTTAATAGTACTGTATTTAATTAAATATTAGAAACGGTACTGTTTATTTATGCGTATATCTAAAATTTTGGTTTTTCTATTAAAGTTTTATTAATATTCGATTCGTGAATGAAGACGTATTCGAACTTTCACTCAATCCACATTTTTTCTTAGAATTTAATTCTAAGTATAACAAATGTTTATTTATTTAATAATAATAACGCTACAGATATGAGCACCATACGGACCCTTTATGCCAGAGGTTTTCAATCTTTTTGGTGTCGTAGACCCTTTTCCATGTTTTTCGGATTTGGGTAGACCACCAACTTCTCGTAACTGATATTGATTGCCTACATCCTTTTTTCTTTTTTTTTATTCCCCTGAGGAAAATGCATTAAATTGATTGCCTACATCTACATCCTACACCTTACAAAATTGTGTAATACATAATTAATGTTTTACTTCATAGGTACTTTTATAAATAACTAGCTTTCTGCCCGCGGCTTCGCCTGCGTGGATTGCGGGATTGGGTCTATAGAGGGTTAAGGGTCATAGCTTTTGCCCACGGCTACATATGCGCGGAAGTCGGTTTATGACGCGAAGGTTTTATCGCGCTTCCCGTGGGACTATCCGTCTTTTCGAGACGAAAAATACCGCAAAACCTTGCTCAAGAATCACTCTATCTATTGATGAAAACCGCATGAAAATCTGTGCAGTAGTTTTTGAGCGAAGCCTTTATTGCGCATCCCGGGGGATCTGTCAATTTTTCCGGGATAAAAAGTACCTTATGTTACTCGGGATAATGTAGCTTTCCAAAGGTGAAAGAATTTTTGAAATCGGTCCAGTAGTTTCGGAGCCTATTCATTACAAACAAACAAACAAACAAATCTTTCCTCTTTATAATATTAGTATAGATGTACTATATGTCTTTATATTAAAAGATAGTATAATGTAAGTAAATAGGTACTATCAGTGTATGCTGAGGTCCATTATCGTGGCCCGCGTTTTCATTTCATGGACCCCCAAATCTCTTTTTTGCTGACGTGACCTTGCAGGTTGTCATAGACCCCTAGAGGTTGATATAGACCACTTTGGCTTTATACCATTATCTTGATTTGATTGACAATCCTTACATTATATATGCGAAAGGAACTTTGTCTGTCTGTCTGAAGTGAAGTGTGTCTGAAAAGAAGTGTGTAAGATGTTGAAATAGGGAATGAAAGGTTTAGTTTCGACCCTAAAGACTCGTTCGTCGCCGATGTCGTTAGCAGGCAAGGCGTCGAGCCTTCTGTTCGTTCGCCGTCCACTAACTCATTGCAAAGCTGAACATAGCCATCTGAGGCTTCAGCATAGGTCCGTCAAACAAAAAAAAAATTCGTTCAGCTGAGAGACGTTACTACTGGATAAAGACTTGCTATCTCCACACAGTATCCAAGCCTTTCCTGCGGTATTTACCTCGATAACTCGATAAATCTTCAGTTCACCTCATAGGAAGCCTACTAACGTTGCATTTCCCAGCATATATCTGTCACTAGAGGACCTTCCCCCAAAAGTCGTCAGCCCTGCGAGCAATTTGCTCTGCCCACTGCCACTAACTTCCCAATCCTGCGGACAATGTAGGTAACTCTCGTTCTTCTGGAATTTTCCTCATTTCTGATTCAATGGTGTAACTTTGGTGGACTTTGACTTCAGACTATTTATCTGAGGCCAGGTTTTAATTGACGACCCTGTAAAAATACAGGGAGAAAAATTGCCGTTGCTGGTTTCCTTGCTGGTAGGTTAGTTTAAGTTTGTGTAAATTACAAATAAAAAAAAGGGTCGTCCAAAAAAAGATATTTCGAACACATTTTCTAACACCTGAATCATCACACATGTTAGGGGCAGCACTAACAGTTTACTGAAAATGATGTACGTGAATCATTGCTGCACCATATCTGCCGGTATGGTACGGAAATAATGCACAACAAAGTAATTTTTTTATATTAAATAATGAATATAACAATTCTATTCAATCATTACTAACGTAGGATAAGTTAAAATTGTTACTAACACAATGAGTCAATGTTACATAACAAATAAAAGTTATTATTATTATTTATTTATTATCACATTCCATATACGTGCTACCCTTTATGTTGGGGCGATTAGACTTTAATCAACCACGGTGGCCCAGGGCGGATTGGTTGACGATATACAGTTTAGTTTTAGTATTTGAATTTCTTCGCAAGTATAGCTATACAAGTTGCCGCACAAAGTTTTCACCTTCACCTTCAACGTAGGAACATCAAATAAATGTACCTAAGAAACTTAAAAAACGAAAAACATTTTGGTTTGGAATTTTAGAAAAATCTAGATCGATTGAAATGAAAAATACAGTCTAACTGTGGAACCTTTAGGGATATAATCTCAATACACTGGCAGAAGTGTAGATCGCCCTTACTTATAGAGAAAAAGAATTTGTTACTAAAGAATATACGTTAGGTACAGTCATTACGAGTGTCATAAGAGCTGAGGCAAAGTCATAATGTAATGTTTGCAGTGTTGCTATATGTACATACTTCGTATATGTAAAGCTTGATAACTTTACCGCGAGAATGTTTCTACGCTTAATAGATTTTTCAAATAGTATTCCTTACCTATGTTTAAAATTTTACGTGTAATTAGTATTACAATTTATTTCATAATTAAATATTACATACAGATGTATAGATATACAAAAGAAAAGGTATGTAAAATGAAAGAAATGTAAACTATCTCCGGTATAGGCTTTATTAAATCTATACTAATATTATAAAGATGAAAGATTTGATTGTTTTTTGTTTGTATGTTTGCATTGAATAGACTCCGAAACTACTTGACTGATTTGAAAAATTTTTTTTCACTTCAGTAGCTCAAACATGAAGGTTTTGCTGCTTAAAATCAGTGAGTAAAATCGATTTTTACTCACTAGTGAGACAAAGCTAACCACAGATTATAGTAACCTATGTATAGTAACTAATGGGATAACCATACAGACTATGTTGTTTCGCCCTAAGATAATATGCCCATGGACATTGGATCTGCCTGACACTTCTCGTTGTTCCGTGTTACGCATAGGTACCACTTTAAACTAATGTAAAATAAATTGGCAAGAAATCAGAAAAAATAATTGTTAAAAAAATGTCTCTTCGGAATGGAACATAATAAGTACTTATTAAAATCTCAAGAATGATGCGCGGAACGGAACTATTGACAGAAGTTCCTTTCCACGCATCATACATTCTTGACATTTTAAATTTTTTTTTATTTAATTCGCTTAATTTACTAACAGGGAATAATAATAACAATAATTTACTTACTTATTATTTTTGAAGACATATTTTAACAATTATTTTTCTGTTCTTTTGACAATTTATTTTACATTTGTTTAAAGTGGTATGCGTAACACGGAAAAACGAGAAGTGTCAGGCATAATTATCACCTTAGAGCAAAACAAAAAAAAAATGAAAATTTGGAATTCGAACTCGAAGGAAAACAAAAGACGATCGGCGAGAAAAAAATGTTCTCGCTGCTGAAGTGAAAAGTTATGTGTGTCACACGAGAGCAAAGTTGTTTGCATCTCGTGCCTTTGAATCCCTCGACACGCTCAAGATTCTACTCTAGAATCACTCGCTTCGCTCGTGATTCAAACAGAATCCTTCGCTTGCTCGGGACTCAAATCAGCACGCGCAGCAAACATCAACTTTGCTCACTTGTTGCACAAATAAATATTCTCTGTTGGACAGCTACACTATCTCTTGTATGTTTGCATTGAATAGACTCCGAAACTGCTTGACCGATTCGAAAAATTCTTTCTCTGTTGAACAGCTACACTATCTCCAGTAAACATAGACTATATGAAATCTATACTAATATTATAAAAACGAAAGATTTGATTGCTTTTTTGTTAGCATTGAATAGGCTTCGACACTACTTTACTGATTTGAAAAATTGTTTTACTGTTGGAAAGCTATATTGTCTTCGGTGAACATAGACTATATTACTCACATATATTATTATAATATAATATATATATATATATGTGTGTGTGTGTAAAAAATTATAACAATATATATATATAACTATATATATTGTAACGCTGCTAGTAAATACATAAGAGCTATAATATAGGTATATATTTTTTTATTCATTCATAAAGACATTCATATATATATATATATTATATATATATATATATATAATATATACTTATTAGACCAATACATAGCTTAAAAGCAATTCGTTATATGAATAAAGCGACAATTTTTTATTATACATAAAGAAAACACTTAAAAGATTGAACTAATGAACTCAAATAAAATAACCTTCAAACGAAATTACACCAAAAAGGTCTAAGTCAGAGACAAAAATATGTGGCCTATTCAGAAGATTCAACACGACTGCCCCGCCGTTTTCACCTTGGCTATGTTAACATTTTTCACAAATTTCATATCATTCTTGTGTACTGTGCTACTAATTACATTTGAAAAATAACGTAGCGCTGTAACTAGATCTTGTGAATGGCGTTGTTCTTTTTTACGAGGTGTTTTGCGCACTGCACCTGCTGACGGCTAATCTACAAGCATGTGTGGGTCTCCTTGTAGTGTGAGGTATACCCACTAAACCATCTCGATATCCAGTTTGTCCTCAGTCCGGATAATCTAGGAACTGGAAACCCAATTTCTCCGGCGTACCTCGAGACGCCCCGGCTAGCAACGTACCGGGTCATAAGCATAGCCGACAATTGCAATTACCAAACCACTCATAGATAAGTAATCTATAATAAATATATGACACTCATAGATAACTTACTAATTCTAAAATACCAATTACAAATATTAGGTTACGCGTGAACAGTGAGCACTTTGGTCCTTTTAGAAATAACCATTATATAACAGTTTACCCATATTTGAACGTATTGTTTATCCTCATGGATTTCATAGCGCAATGATTACATAGTGAAACTGATTGCTAACAAAAGTAGGACAGGCACTAACATCTTATAAGTATATATTGGCCTTTTTTTTTTGTTCCCCTGAGGAAAATGCATTTAATTGCATACCCCGGCTGTGGCGAGCCGGCGGTTATGTTGGGCTCTCCTCCCCAGAGGGGGGAGGCCTACCCACTAAAAACCTCAGGGATCTCCTTCCTTAGGCATGTAGGGAGCCCCCGGGAACGCTAAGCGACTTCCAGGAACCCTCAGCCTCTGCTCCCCTGCCCATACAGGGGAGCCCTCCTCGGAGAGGCTACAATACCTCCCCTGATCTCCTCCACCGACGACGCCGCCCGGCCACGGGAGGGGCGCGGTGCCTCCCGAGTCATCTGCGGGCGCGAGGAAGTCGCGCCCGCGAAGTACATATTGGCCTATCCCATCAGTCTTAGATCATCATCTTTTAACTTTTTAAATTGTTCTTTTTATATCAATTACTACGATTATTGTACTTTATTTGGAATACCAACAGCTATACATGCTAATACAATCATAAGCTATAGTTAGGTATATAAATAATTGTAGTTATATAAAATACAACGTAATGTCACAAAATCTGTTATGCGAGAGAAGGATAGCTAATTAGGGGCTTTTAATAGCTAATCACTTTTGCTTATTGTGATTAGACCATAACTTAGCAACGCGTTTTAGTTTTTATTAAACTAAGACGTGTTAGTCTTTATAATCAAAAAGAACAGATGTCATTTTCATGGCTTATCTGTCAAAATGTCATAGATAACATATAACGATAGCACCTGTCAAAAAAGTTTGAATTGTGAAGACTAATAAAATAAAAATCTAAATTTTATGCATAGTACTTAATAGTTACGAAATTTGGTAATTAGGTATTTAATACCCATTATTAAATACCTAAATAATAACTGTAAATACCAAATCAGTATTTTAACTATAAACTAATTGCACCTTAACGAAAGTTAAGAATAACTGAAGCCGAAACATATTTCGGAAACTTTTTGTGGCTGACGTAAGTTAACTACGAACATCGTCATATCTTTACTTACCTATTCTATTTCCAAATGGTTATCGAAAACTATTATAATGTAATTACTTTAATTTGCAATACGAAAACCGTCGCTATTACGAGCGACATAAGAACTGCCTTAAGGTCAATGCTGTTGCTGTGAGTGCCATGAATAATAATATATTAACAACTGGCGTAGCTTCTCATTGTTATGCAAATGATAAAAATGTTTTTACTCATTCACATCGTGTAAGCGACATTTAAAGTAATTTATCAAGTAATGATTACCATGGAATAAAGCAACCACGATGAATTTACCGAAAGAGATTTCCCTGAAAACCTCGGCTTAATACAAATGCGGAACATCAGTGTTTCCTGAAAATAACCGAATCATTTCGCGGCCTTCACGCTGAGCCTTCACAGCAGTATTGCTGTATCGGCCTTAGAAACAAGCAAAAAAGCTGTAAATACTATAGTCTGCGCCTGCAGTTTATTCGGCAGCAATGTTGACATATCTCGTTCGCGATGTCTCATCGATGGATCAGACATAATCTCAAAGTAACCAAGACAGGAGATGGCATTGTCTAACATTCCCCTCTGCCAAAGCATAAGACTCGGAATCTTGTACGTTATATAAAACTAGTTGAGCTGCCTTATGGGCTGTCACACAACATTGGGCCTGGATGGCCTTAGTAAACAGGAGCGCGAGGAACAGAATGGAAGCCCAACAGAGCCTATCGCTCCGTACGATAGTGCGTGCTCCGCGCTACGTACGGAACGACGTCATCAGAAGGGATCTCAAAATGCCGACCCTGAAGGAATACATCGTTGAACTCGCCCAAAGAATGTATGAGAAGGCGGCCAAGTCAACGCACCCTCTCATCCAAACGATAGCCCCTCAACACGCCAGGCCTCCGGACGGTAGGAAGAGGAGACTACCGAGAGACCTGGTAGAAGAAGTAGAAGAATAAGACCAGTGAAGAGAACACCATAAACCCACATGACCCACCCGTCGTCACGGGTGGCGTAGGACACCACCTAAGAGGGCCCAGGCCCTGAAAGGTTCCCCCGACTCCCCAGAAAGGGTCAGAGTCGAGATGAAAACTGCGAGACACAACATTGTGCGTGTCGCGGCGAACAGAGATCCCACTAAAATGCCTACTTGTGCTGTTTTTTCGTGTAAAAAGAAGTCTAACACGTCAAGTATGCAAAAAGATGGTGTCACCTTTCATTTGCAAGTATTATTTTTAAGATTTATTGAAAATTTAATTCATAATTTCATGTTTTACAATTCTGCAAATTCAAATTTAACGTCATATAGTCTCGTGAGGAGTGCGGTCTTACGTCATATAGTCTCGTGGGGAGTGCGCGAGCTAGGGTTGAACATTATCATATTTCAATTAATTATGACATTTGACATATAGAATTTGTATAGTTCATATAACAATTTTCTAATCTGGTAGGTATTAATTTAATCAGTAACAGCATCATTTGGTACTCTGCTGTCTTAAATTGCCGATGCCTTGTTACAATAATACACAATTTTACTATTTTTTGATACTTTAACAGTTCTATACATAACGATGTACTAGCAATTATACCATTTAAATTAAATATTTTTATAAGTATTTATATAGGTGCATTATTTAAAACAATCAATAATGTAAAAATGAACTAAACTCAAACTTCCTTCAAATCAAGTATAGATGATGAATCAAGTAGCACACTGCTGTTATTCTATCGAGACATACACTTTTTGTACAATACCAAATGGTGAAGGTGCCTTGATAGAATAACAGTTAAGTAACAAGTTTAGTTTCTATTAGCGGTTTCTATATATAGAAATCAAAAAGATGTATGAGGAGGACATTTGCAATAGTTTTTTTTTTCTATCGCGAATTACTCAATCTGTCACTGTTAATCTCATTGTATGTTATTTTGTTTATAAAAATAGCAGTAATAAAATAGTAACACTTACTTTGTGAGTGTAATTTTGTTAAAGGAAATATAAGAGCCATGCTTAAAAGGTAAGCATCTGTAAACTAGCGCCAACATCATCCTAAAAAATTTTAGTTAAAAAATATTATCTTTTTTAATCAGCAGCCCTAATTGATTTTCACACTTGAAATAGGGATGCAACTATATCGATATTTTGGTTTTACGAGTAAATAGGAATGAATGAATGAATGGAATAATTGACATTAATTAAAAATATTATGCTTAAATCTTATTGAATAATAAAATATAATTGACAAACAAAGTAAGTAAACAGAAAATAAGTACGCTTTATTTAATATTGTTTAATAATGACGTCTCGGATTATGATACACTAAAAGGTGCAGTCGAAAAATTACCTAATGATGTAATATTAATTACATCAGTGACCGGAGCATGGGAGTTCACAAAACATTATAACCCAATATAAATCTGCAAAAAAAATTACTCAAAATTATTGCTAACATATTAAGGATAAAAATCAAAAAATTTCGTTTAAGAGATATTGTTGATTGTTAAAGTATTTTTAAGATCCCTATCTGATATTTAGCTGTATTTAATACGATTAAACTAATTTAATTATTATAATGACATACATGGGAATAATAGAACTAACTGTCAATCCCGTGTCAAAAAACTCAATTATTTTTATAGTGTGTATCAAAACGTGTTTTTCAATAAAATATTTCTTTTCGAAAACGCATTTTTAATGTTATTATAACAATGTCGGTGTTGCAGTATCTAATTTTGATGTAAAAATACAATTTTTGTTGTATCCGCAACTTGGTGTCAATAAAACTTATTTTATTTTCCGATTTAATAGGACTTCTGCAGCTTCTCATGCAACAAAATTCGTATTTTTACCTTAATATCCTACCAAATAACAAATATGCAGTTAAAAAGAAAAAATTAGGTAAAATTATTAGATGTTATAATTTACTATAATAAACTACTGAGTATAAGTTTGCATTTTATTAACCTTCGATATCTGTCAATTTTATATTGACTACATACTAAATGTCGAAGCATGATATTTTAATTATGTTGAAATATTAACGCCAAGTTAACATTCATTCATTGAACGAAAGCGATTTATCGATATCATTCTTTTGGGTGATGTCTCGTTACTTCCACACTTTTACATTTTTGTGTTCGAATAGAACGTCAACGTACTTTTTTAAAGTTTGTTTGCGTGAATTTCAAAATTGTGTGTCATGTGTCCATGTGTGCATTTGTAAAAACGTTAAAATTTTCTGTTTATGTGTGCTGGTTTAGAGTGTAGTAGTAACCTCGCCCCCCGCAAGATATGACAGAAAAATTTGTTCGAGAAATTTGACTGATGCCTGCTCCAGTTCTATTTACTCTGAGGACATAATGTAACCTCATTTTCTATTCTGACATCGTCATTGTGTCACTTTCTTTTTGACGTGAAACGTCTTTAAAATCGCGCCGAAACATACGGGTACCAGGTTTAAAAAGCGGACCGTAACGAAAAGGTCTATATCATCGTACCTTAATAATTAAAAAACTATTAGTCTTAGAAACAAAAATGTGGTGTGAGTATTTCACTTACATAGTCAGCTCGCTGTTGTGACAATGAGTTTTTTTTTCCATTTTATTCAGTCAATATCCGCATACATTTTATGCATTGTAAACTTATGATTATTTAAAATTGAGCTTGTAAACTATATTTTGGAGGTTCAATTTATGTCCTGAGAAGAGACAACTATTAAGCAGTGAAATTACCGTTACATTAACGTGATGACATATATTAATATGTCGTCACGTTAATGATGAAAAAGTGATGACATTTACTAAGATGTCATCACTTTTGATGTCATGCCTTTTATTAAATTTAAATCACTTTTAAGTAAAAATACTCTGAATAAAAGGTCATTAAAATGCTTGGATCAAATTTGGTATTAGGTAAGTAAATAATAGATTTTACTTAGTATTTCAAATAGATATTATTGTATTATTTTATAACTTTGAAAAGAGGAGAAAAATTGACCTTGAAATTGAATGTGTTATAATGAAACAAGCTTCATTTAAATTTATTATGTATTCTTTAAATCACACGTGTAACCACTTTTATCTACCATTGTCCTCTTCCAGCTATCCCTTACATAGATTAAAAATATTTTACTTATACATTATGCCACACCATGAGTTAGCTATCGTTTACAATAGGCATTCGACGTATAGCTAACTACAGGAAGTCATGTTAATTTAATATCAAAGAATAGTACAATTACGTTCCGCTAGGGGCGCTGTACAAAGTTTTAATACTAAATGTACGCTGTCGATATCGTTTGCAAACGAATGTTATGATGGTAGTTACACAGACATCATTAACGAAACAATATTATTTTTTTACTCAGATTTTATGATATGTCTTTTTTTTAATTAAAACGTCGTCATATTGGGGTTTAGTCTACTATTAGACTAGGCGTCGTTGGTTTTTTTTTTCCTCAGGAGAGGAGGCTGAGAATCCATCATGGATACCAACGCAACAGGCTAGCAGGGATGCGTTGATTATGTCGGACTCCTGGTACTGTCGAGACGGCTCGACTACACAGACCTACCGACTAAACTCAGCCTAGCCTTTGGTCCTATTGACCCTACTGGCTTTATTGACGAGAGGCATCGTTGGTGCATTGCAATAAAATGTGTAATGAATAAACAATAAACTAAAAATAAATAAATTCTAAAAACAAACAGATATAAGTAATAAGAATTGTAAACTCAACATGCATGGATCCCATATTACTCCATTCCCACTGTTACTTATATTAATCAAAATAAATACGTAGGTATCTTTTTGGAATTCTTATAGAATCACTTGTTAGTCCGTCTGTCTGTCCATCCGTGAAAACCTTTTTTCTCATGGGCGCGTAAAAGTATCAAATTGAAATGAATAGTTACAGCCAGTTCTATAATTCGTTATCTAGAAGTTTGCAAAAATCTAACTTCTAAGTCAACGCAAACAAAAAAACGGTTATTTATGCTTATAAATTGAAAAGTCTCGCTCTATATTTGTATTATAAAAACCGCGCTATAACAATTGGCACAAGAATTGTTTCCAGGTCAACATGTAAAACTTAACGTGTTACGGAGTGTACTGGATCGACCTGAAGCCTCCCAAATAAAAGACCAGGAGACCTATTTGTGAATTACGAATGCGACTTCGAAATCACCGATGTGACTAATAATCACCTATTTTCAATAATTCTTATTTTTGAATATCACTGATGTGACTACCTTAGTCACGGATGTGATTTCATTACGAGTGCCCTCCACCCACTCGTAATCAAGTCATACTTGTGGAAATGTTGTCTGTGCTTTGTTTTGATTTTTCAGTCTATATATATATATATATATATGAATGTAGCATATATATATATAAGCTACATTCATATATACATGTATGTATATATTATAGGTATATAAAGGTTATTACATATATATATATATATAACCTTTACATACCTAAAATATTTTTTATTTATTTCAACAATATATACATAGATATATCTGAATGTAGCATATATTATATATATATGTATATATATATATGTGTGTATATAATAACCGCAATGGTTAAGCCGGCAATAACCGGCAGCGATTACATTCATATATACATAATACAACCTATATATATAAACCTTATATACCTATAATATATACATACATATATATATGAATGTAGCATATATTATATATAAAATAACCATAATGGTTGAGCCGACAATAATCGGCAGCGGCTACATTCTGCCTGGAACCGAACTCTTATATTTATGTGTGTACTTTATCTATGTTGGCAGCTCTGCGATCGACTTTCAAAAATTGGATGTTTAGGAATCCGTGACCTCAAAGTCACCGCTGACTATTTAGTCAGCGGTGATTTCGAAATCGCATTCGTAATTCAAAAATAGGTCTCCAGTATTGAGAATTATAACATTTAATTAAAGGGCTAATCTTTTCAGTACAATCTATACTTATAATATATCTGTAGAGAGGTCAATTCTGTACATGAAATATATTTGCAAAATAACTATTAGTGGGTGATTAGGGATCGATACTGACGCCAAAAATGCAATCAGTAAAATTGTTCTCTCTGTCTGTCAAGAAACAAAAACTACTCGACGGATTTTAACGAAACTGGTGCATTATTTTTCATACTCCTGTGCTGGTTGTAATATGCATTTTACTTTATAATAACTTTATTTTTCAGAAAAGAACATAATACAAATTTCGGAATTATTAAAAAAAACCTACACTAAACACAGCTTGTAAAGTGGGATTCTTTGTATTTTGATTACGTAAACGCTTAAAGCTACACAGAAATCATGCATGACGGAAATGTTCACCTTAAAATTATATAAGTAAAAAATATCCCACGACAGCATATGTTTATCTTTATGGTTGACTCACACGTGTAACTCCCGATAGTTTAGCAGTTCGAAGCTTTCTGATTATATTTGTCTACTTAGTGTCAATTACAAATTAAATTAGCTTCAAGTTAAAAACACATTTTCTTTAGAAATAGATAAAGTTAGACACGCGCTGACCTAGCTACCGCCCTAAAAATGTGGTGGTTTCGTTTATCGAGGAAGATATTTACCAAACGCAGTCCAATATACAAAAACCGGCAAGTGCGAATCGGACTCGCGCACGTAGGGTTCCGTACCTCTATTCATCTAAATAAATGTTTTTTGTTTATTCTTTATTATATTGGAGTTGATTGAATGAAAGGTAAAATGCAGTTTACGATTTATAACGTATTGAAAAAAACGAACACCGTATGTAACATTGTTTTCTTTTTTTATAACAATTGGCAACCCTTTTCGTTTACGTTTTACGGCGAATCCTCTCGATTGTATTAGTATGGTCGTCATTTTAAATTTTTTTCACGCAAGTTGTTTAACGTTATGTGCGTTACAAAGGGGGGGGGTCAAACAAATTCAACAATTGCGTTACGTAATACTTGAACGCTCCAAATGTTCATCATATAATTATTTTTTTAACAGGGGGGGGGACACAACATTATTTCCACTTTGGAAGCGTCTCTCACACAAAAATATATTAGAAACCTCAATATGATTTTTGAAGACCAATGCATAAATACAACTCCACACGTATGGTTTTGGATTATAAAAAAAAAATTGAGTTTCAGTTCTAATTACAGGAACACACAAAAAAAATTTTTTTTTTTTGAAAATTTTCATGCGATTCGCCTAATACACTTACCAAGTATTCACAAGTATAGCTCTTATAGTTACAGAAAAAAGTGGCTGTGACAGACGGACGGACAGACGGACGGGCAGACATGACGAATCCATAAGTGTTCAGTTTTTTGCCATGCGGCTACGGAACCCTAAAAATTGTAATCAAAGATAGAACATATAGAGTATCGAACATATAATACATAATTCATTAAGTCCCGTCTTGCTAACTGATTTTGACACTATCCCTATTCCCTGTATAACTTATAACGCAACAGTAACAAGAACAACTTGTTAAAGTGCGCCGAAGTCCATCTTAGCTCGGCGAGGTTGTTAGCAACTATATTTAACTTCATACCACTTCATACCATACATATCTAGAGAGTGTTTACCGTGCATGTAACTTATGACGCGTCGCAGGAATCATTAACATTATAGTTATTTTATTAACAGCCCAAGAAATTAATATAAAACGGCTTAATGTACAATTAAATGTTAAGTAGGGACAATAACAAATCGAAGTTAAATACAAAGAGCTTAGATTAGTTTTAGAAATAATTTATTGCAACCCACCTGTCGACGGTGGTTATGTGGGGCTCTCCTCCCCAGAACGGGGAGGCCTACCCACAAAAACCTCAGCGATGGCCATCCTCAGGCGTTGTAAGGGCCGTCAGGATCGAGTATCGCATCTGAGGACCCCCGGCTTTCATTCCCCTGGATGCACTAGGGGAGCCCTGCTTAGTGGGGCTGCGTGCGCGTCCGGCTAAGCGCGCACGCCGTGGTGAAGTCTCTCTGTCTGGGGATTGTCCAGGGGTTCTCGGACAGTCCCTCTTTTGGCGGTGGCTTGACCAACTCTTGGTCGAGTCGGCCCCGGGACACATGGCGGTCGAATCGCGAGAGCGCACCCAGCCATGTGCCCCGTATGGCCCAGAGAACTCGGGGGGTTTTAGTGGGTAGGCCCGGTCTCTTGACCGAAGCCCCCACACACGGCCGTGCCAGCGCGGTGTCATGGTGCACAAGGTCGCATTTCCCCCCCTCCAAAAAGAAAAAAAATGGGGAGCCCTGCTCGGGGGGAGAGCGGGGGGAGGGAAGGAGGCCACAGCCCTCCAACCTCCCTCGTCCGCCAGCATTGCCGCAATCAACGCTGGTGGAGACAGATCTTGGCAGATCTCTTTTTCGACCTTCAATCTTCTACCAAGAAACCCACCTGTGTCCTATCACATTTATCCTAACAAATGCTCAGAGATGTCGATGTAACGTAAAAAATACACTATAATATAAATAATGTATATAAATGAGAAAATATAATATAATAATAAAAAAATGTAATAGAAAGAAATAAAAATAAACTTGTCGTTCCACTATATGGAACTAGGAACAGTAGCCTCTTACAGCACAATTGAATTATAATGCAGTGTATGTTTTTTTACATGTAATGTGTATGTATGCATATGTAAGACTGTAATTAATTAGTTACTATTTATGATTGTGCTAACTTATGTATAATAATAATAATATTGTTAAAATAATTATTAAAATAGTTTCTGTGCATCTAACTGGGCATAGTCTTTAGCTGCATTTGAGATGCAATTTTGACCCAGTTGGTACACTCCACGCATACTTTCATAATTTTCGCTTAAATTCGCTTAAATGGCTTCTACGCGTTGTAGCTGTATCCCTGCGCACGCCTTATAAAGGACCGTGTCTTATAAAAACACGTGATACAAGCGAAAATAATAATTTAATAATTAATAGCATCTAACTGGGTATAGTCTTTTCAGTCACTATTCATAGAGCCATGTTTGGTAACAACATTATTTATAATATTGTATTATTTTTATATGTGTATTTAACATACATACGACTGTAATCGTATTAGGTATGATTGTATCTTATATTATATTGTATATTTATATTATATTATTATAATTATAATAATAATAAATATTAACATTGAAAAGAGGAGAT
Organism: Scirpophaga incertulas; assembly: GCA_036419045.1. Classification (NCBI taxonomy): domain Eukaryota; kingdom Metazoa; phylum Arthropoda; class Insecta; order Lepidoptera; family Crambidae; genus Scirpophaga; species Scirpophaga incertulas. The sequence continues at coordinate 3,418,566 of CM071641.1, read as the reverse complement.
AAAAAATAGACCTTCAGAGTTTCTTGCCTGTTCTTCTCTGAGAAGGCTCTCCCAATTTCCGAACAGGTGTCGAGTCAATTTTTTTTTCCTTATTCGTACGTACGGACAAGGTTTTTTTTTTTTTTAAGCTTTTTTTTTGTTTTGTTTGTTGACGTCAATAAGTGCCTGTAAAGGTCTATGTTGAATAAAGATTATTTTGATTTTGAGTCATTTTATGGTGTAGATAGAGATTCGACACAGTTGGTATACACCACGCACACTTCCATTAAATTTCGCTTGAATGGCCTCTACGGGTTGGATCTGTATCCCCGTGCACGTCTTATAAAGGACCGTGTTTTATAAAGACACACACAGACAGCAAGCAAAATACATAAGTTTACTTTTACTGGCACTAGATATCGACAGCGTATGGAAATTTCTAGAGATCCCCTAGCAAAAACGTTATGCACTAAAATCGTATTATTTGTATTTTATGTATTTTTAGCTTATTGTACGAAAAAACACCTGTTAAATACATCGCGCTAGAGCCACTTATAAAATGTTTTTTTTTTGTAATTCACCCAATCATTTTGCCATAGTATTGTTCTATTCTTAATGTCTCATTTACACCATCAGCTATAATTTTGATTTATCTATCATCCATCTTTACTCATTCATCACTCTGCATTTCATATCCGGCTCTCTATGTAACAATACAGTTAAATATATACTTAAACCTTCTCTGATTGATGTATAATTACTATTTTTTTATATTTAATCGTGGCACCGCGCCGTAACAGCCGTCGTGGCGTCCGTGGCGCTGTGGTTTGACACTGGCTTACGAATCGGATGATTCGAGGGGTCTGGGGGTCGATCCTGCCATGTACCAAAGTGGTTTTTGATTTTCGAACTTATCTGTAAATTTATCTGACGTTCCTACGGTGAAAGCATCGTGAGGCCATAGAGGCTGCATGCACCTGCGAAGAAATTCAAAGTATTTTTGTTGTTAAAAAAAGAGCAGTCCGCGCTATTTATTATTTACGAGCAAGGGATTCTCTTAGAGATTTATTTAAAGAGATTACTATAATGCCTTTACCGGGCCAGTATATTTATGAACATTTGATTTATGTGTATAAAAATTGTAACACATTTCATACTAATTTTCAAATGCATAATTTAAACACAGGAAATAAAAATAAACTTGCCCTTCCAATGTACAGGCTACAAAAAACTAGAGGTTCGTTTATGGGCAAATGTATAAATTTTTATAGCAAGATTCCACATAGTGTAGCTGAATTGAATCTTCATAAGTTCAAGGTACATGTTAAAAAGACGCTAATGAGTAAGGGCTATTACAAAGTAAATAATTATTTAAATGATACCAATGATTTCGTGATTAAAAGTACTTGATAAAAGCCAAACATTATAAATTAAAATAAAAAAATAATTTTTATTTATATCACAGGTTAACTAAATCGTACACATTTTAGACATAATTCCCCCTCCTCAGATTACTTACTAGTGCAAAATCTCTGCGTTGTTGGTATGCGGCAGGCAACAAACGGCGCCCTTGCCATGATACCTTGAAATATTTTAGCTCCATGGCTGGTTTAAATCATAAGCGTCGAACAATAATCGCTATGTTGTTCACAAAATAAAAACCATTAGATTTAGTTACTAAAATTAACAATTATCTCTCTTAAGGCTTTCTTGGTTTATTAATTTCGAGTGACATTTGTGGAGTGTTAGGGTAACAAAAGCTGATGTATAATACCGCATTGCAACGCATGTGTTCAGAACTGTCAGTGTTCAGAGCTGTCAGTGTTCAGAACTGTCAGTGTTCAGAGCTGTCAGTGTTCAGAACTGTCAGTGTTCAGAACTGTCAGTGTTCAGAGCTGTCAGTGTTCAGAACTGTCAGTGTTCAGAGCTGTCAGTGCTGATTTTTATTCTAGACTCCTGGACAGACTAGACCCAAAGACACGATAAATTATGCAATTGTATCGCCTACAAAATTCCGGGCGTCTATAAGTAAACACATATTTAAGAGATTGATTCGTGAAGACTGTCTGAAATCACTTATTTACTCAAGCTGAACTGTTTAAATATTTATATTCAAAATCATATATAATCTTATTGTATAATCACCACATTCAATATATCCACGGCTTAGTCCGCGTTATATCTGATTTTCCACAAAGAAAAATGTATTTTCCCGAGTTAAAAGTTACCTTAAACTCATTGCCGGATAACTCAACCATCCTCACATCAAATTACATCAGAACCCATCCAGTTATTTTTATCAGATTTTCCCGTGGTAATAATTCTCAGGGTCTCAAATTATTCCTGTGACAATTTTAATCAGTTCAGTAGTTTCTGAGCATATTTAAACACAATCTTTCAACCCCTATTTTTTTGTTAAGGTAAAATTTTCACAAATTTTGAATGTCGTATTTAATTATGTCTAATCAAAACCCTAAATTGTAAGCTTTCAAAATGACGTACTTTCTTTACAAACTTAGATTGCCTATGTCAACACCTTATATCTCTAGACTATCTCTGTACAAAATTTTTATAAACACAATTATTTGTAACTAGGTGGTTGACTGGTATAGAATACGTTGTTGCATTAAGTCCGCCTTTTGTATTTTATTTATAGTGTGTTGTAAAGATTGAAATAAATAGTCAGGAGGCCTATTTTTGAATTACGAATGCGACTTCGAAATCACCGATGTGACTAATAATCACCGATTTTCAATAATTCTTATTTTTGAATATCACTGATGTGACTACCTTAGTCACAGATGTGATTTTATTACGAGTGCCCTCACCCACTCGTAATCAAGTCATACTTGTGTAAATGTTATCTGTGTTTTGTTTGATTTTTCAGTCTATATATACAATAAATATAGCGACTACATTCTGCGTGGAACCAAACTCTTACATTTATGTGTGTTCTTTATGTACGTTGGCAGCTCTGCGATCGACTTTCAAAAATTGGATGTTTAGGAATCCGTGACCTCAAAGTCACCGCTGACTAAATAGTCAGCGGTGATTTCGAAATTGCATTCAAAAATAGATCTCCTGTTTATTAAAACAGGCACAGCGGTAGAGTGATTGCCTATTAATATAAATGTAATATTATATGTTATATATTATGTATATATTCTAAAATCTGAGACTTAAGATATTGAAAGTAATAAATGTAATAATAATATAAAAATTAATTACATTATAATAATATATTCGATACCTACTCTAGGAACGCATCGTGCTGCATTTTTTGTAATGTTAAAACATATTGAGCGGACGTCCTTTTATTTTTATGTCTTTATTGATTTTTTATAATTTTTATTCAATTTTAATTAATATTCTACTTCTAAATAGGCGATTATGGTATCGTTGCTGTAACAGTATCTACTTAATACATCACATGACAATACTGTTTTTTTTTTATAAATTTATTCTAAAATAAAGCAAGTTTGCGATTCCTAACACTTTCAGTTAAAGTCACGCTGGTATGTACGGTATCCTAAAAGAATTTGTGGAGAAAACTATTAACTATAATAATAAAATTGGTTTTGGAATTACGCGATCTTCCTTTGACAGCTCATGTCAGTCTATTGACACTTGGCGATAAGAAGTTCTCCGGGTCCGTTAAATATTTTTTTTTTATATTTGATTAAAACTCATCAATTTAAAATTCGACTTAAGGTTATATTACGGAAATAAGAAATAAAACTTCATTGTACATTTGTAGTGTTATACACACCTGCGGTACTCATGATACAGGCTTTTGTCTACCAGATAGTACCAACACGTTAATAATAATATTTTTCGTTAACAAAATCAGTGTATTTGTTAATAAACATTATTATTATTGCCGCTTGTATCATGTGTTTTTATAAAACATGGTCCATTAAAAGGCGTGCGCGGGGATACAGACCCAATGTGTAGACGCCATTTAAGCGGAATTTAATGAAAGTGTGCGTGGAGTGTAACAACTGGGTCTAATCATAATCATCTAAGCACTATGAAAAATACAACTAAAGACTATACCCAATTAGATGTACAGAAACTAGTCAAGTTTTCGGAGCGTATGAAAACCTTTTTAAAAAATACTACTACAATTTAATTAAAACTTATAACCTAACTTAACTAAGGTATTGCCGATTTGGAGGCACTAACGCTAATGAATAAAATTCTTAGATCTATGCTCAGGCGAACTCTGTAGCAAGCTTATCGGTTTTCGCAGAACCGTTCAAATTTTGCTGAGTTCGCCCCCTTAGTCTAAGGCAGTTGGGCAAGGGGGATGCATAACTCCTCCATCCTCAAATGAAAAATTATCGAAATTGACACTTTTGTTGCTTTTCCGATAATTTTGCATAAATGGTATACATTTAATGATTTTACCTTTGAATATATATGAAATTATAAAAAGAAAACTTATAATGAAAATAGTAAAAATAACATAAAGTAATACACTGATGCTAGAGTCTTGTTCTTTATCAAAAACACTATTTATCACTTCACTATGTTTCAACACTTGTGACATCAACTTGATCTCGTCCAGGTTCACCTCGTTCATATCAAGTGCATGTGTACTTGATAGCGTCGCGTTCATGGTTAGCTGCGGTAAGTTGATTACAGGGATTGGTGATGCAGAATCCAGTTCATTATAGGTTTGATGTGGATTTATTTGAATATTTTCGATTTCAAGTTGGCAGGGTTGATCCAGCGTAAGTATGTATGTACCAAATACAAGGAATTTACTTATTTCTTCATTGCATTTTTGTGTCAAGACTTTGGGTTGTCTTGTATATAAGATCCAATTTCCGTCTCTAGTCCTTTGTACTTTTATGATCTGATGTTGTATGCAGTTGCTGAGAATTTTCTCGAACTTCATTAGCTGCTCTACACAGGTAAGTTTTTTAAACATTATTCTTCCATCGTTGGTGCACAGGAATTCGTTCTTCGAAGCTAGAGCGCTGCAAGTCTTCACAATCGGTAAGTAAGTTGTGCCCTTCGCCAAAAGGTAAGGATATTTAGGAAATATGGTTAAGGTTACGTTTTCAGGTTTTTGGAGAACAGGTAAAGAATACAATTTAAAATAGTTATACGTAATCTTATCTATTAAAGGGATTTCCATTATGAACACTATCTGATTTTTCTTTAAAAATGATTTTACACAAATTGTTTCTTCTAATTTAACAAGGTTATTTTCATTAGGAACATACACTGAATTTCCCTTTGTTGCAATTAATTTTAAATGTGTTAACAGTTCTGTAGAGTTTACAATGGATTGGTGTAATGTAGAGCTTCTACTTAAGGCTAACGCAGTTTCAATTTCACTTAATTTAATCAATATTGTTCTGAAGTTGCTAAAGAATCCATTATATAATCCCATTAAATATAAAGACAATAACCAATAATTTTCCTTATCTTTTTAATATTGATAATAGCGGTTTTATTGATGAGGCTATCATTGTGGACAAAAAGGTGAGTTTTATAGAAACAAGGATTTAATTGTTTTTTAAATTACCAATTAGTTTGTCGTATTTAATGGCATCCTTGTGATCTAGGTCTCCGGTTATAATTTGTATAATTGATCCTAATGGATTTAGGATACCTCTTTTAAACCGTTGAGTCATCAGCTGATGGTATTTATTTATTGTGATATCTCATAGATATTCTGCATGTTTTAAAATATTTGTAAATTCGTCTAGGAATGATTTGTTTGTGGCAATTAATTTATTGAGTTCTCAAATTTAGATGTAGTGTATATTGAATCATTATGGATGTTGTTTAGGTTTATGTTTTTTACTATGGTCCAATAGTCTATTTGTTAATATGCTTGTCCTTCTCCTACAGGCAATATTCCCGGATTTCCTACAAGGTTTTGCAGATGAAGGACCTGCAGCGGCGTCATTATCGCCAGGATACACCACCTATGGAGGCCGTTTTATGTTTTTAATCGGAGCTTTCGTCTCTCTATTACCTATTTGGTTGTACGTTTTTGTATTGGTATTACGTTTATTTTGGTGGTTCCTACAATTTTGACTCTTATGAATCTGGGTTTATCCTTGCTCTTTCTTTTATTAATGTCTTTCACATAAACTGTTTGACCCTCTGAAAAATCTAAATCTGTCTCACCACTCTTTTTGTTTTGCGTTTTTTTTTATTCTAATTATGTTATTTGTTAAGTACTGATATAAAAATTTTGTTCGTTTAGCGTGATCTTTAACTAATTGTTGTGTGTATGATCGTTCAAAGTTTGCATTAAAGGGGTTGTCGGTGTCCGTGTGTCCAAAGGTTATCTCAAATGGTGCTAATCCTGTTACGGAATGTATTATTTATATTTATATTTGCGATTCTATATATTTCAATGATAGTGGAGTGTAGTCTTTCTATAAGGCCCATAGGGTTTGGGTTGTTGGGGGTACCAATGTGGAGTGTTATCTTATGTAAGTTAAGGAATTCCTTTAATAGCTCGTTATTAAATTCAGTACCAGGGTGAGCACTGATTTTCTTTGGAATACCAGAGAATGAAAAGTATTTCATTAATGCGCGTACAACTTCTGGTGTGGATTTGTTTGGGATTTCAAGGTCTTGGCCTAGTATGCCGAACGCGTCTATTGCTGTTAAATAATACTTTCCTTCAATGGAAAATAGATCTATGAAAATTTCTTAGAAAGGGGGGAATTTCTTAGAATTTTACGTTTTGAAGTTTTTATGCTATTTCAATAGTTCCAAAAGATTTGAAAGCGCTTAAAAAAGTAGAACGTTTTAATTGAAAGTTAAACGTGTCTCGGCGGTCGAGAAGGGAAAACCTCGTGAAATATTTACCCCGACGCAAAAGCAATTATCCAACAAATTCCGCTAGTGTGCCGCGGCTAGTGCAGCGAATCAATTGTCGATGATAGATAAAAGATATAGTTTTAAATTTTAAAATTAGTATTATTAGTATACAAAAATCGTATATAATAATAAGGTAATAATGATCTGCTTTTTCGGGAGGCCCATTTTATAGCGGCAAGTCACCGAGTATCTTTCGAGGAGAATGTAATTTAGCTTTTACGAAATTACAAAAGATTTTCATCAGAATTTTATTATTAATCATTAATACAATTGAGATCAAGGTGGACTTAAAAATCGTACAAATCGTACTTACAAATAATGTAAAAATTGCGACGCAACTACAAGTCAATTACAAAATAAGCAAAGCGTGAATAAAAAAGTAATAATCTTTAATATTAACAAAAATATCGATAAGACGGATGGCCGCCCTGGCCGCCCTAGCCGCAACAAGTTAGTTGAGTGGCGACTACAGTCAACAGAATCAAACAGTTTTTGTTGCTTCTTACCAACCATTTTCCTATTTTACTTATGTTGTATAAATCGATGGTAGAGTCCATTATAGAATATGGTTTGTCTAGCTACGGCCGGACATATAAGACTCACCTTGATAGGATATACAACCTACAGCTTAGATTGTTAAAGCAAATAGTGCCAAAAAAAATAAAAGTTAAATTCCAAAATAGCTACAACGAATTATTTAAATTTTGTAAGATACTGCCAGTTCATGACAAAGTCAATCAAAGGCTACTCATTGAAGATTTTTTAATAAATATTTAACCACGCAACCTAAACATAAAATTAAAGTTAGAACGCGTAACATGAATAATGCAAAATACCGCTACCGGATATAGCAATATGTATGGAAAAAGAAGATTGGCTTATATTATTTCAAATCTAATAAACCAATTACCAGATTCACTGAAAACCACGATCACTGAAAAAAATCTTAAAATTAAAATAATACAATATTTCTATGACAATATGTGTACATTTAATTCGTAAAGGTTATAACATTCATACATTCATACATTTTAACAATTTAACAAACATAAGTAATTTATAACATTTAGTAATTTACATTGTATTAAACTAATGTTCAGTTTCATACAGTGTAAAGTACCCAATAATTTTAATATTAAATAATTATAATTATAAATAATTCTATTATGTTAAAATAATAATAATATTAATTAATTTATTGAATTTCTATTCCTTACTTTGAGTAAACAGGACACGCTGTATAGTTTAGTTACACAAACTTGCCCGACTGGTAAATCGGTATTGTCAATAAAACTGGCTGGTGCGGGTATATCGAACAGTGATTGTCAATGAACATTCCTAGTGTAAGCGAAAAGGAAGACATTGTGTTGAGCATGATAAAGAGCGAGGAGGTGGAGCGTGTGTACTAGTTACAGATACAGTTCGGCTACTAGATTAATTCTTGTTATTATAATTATCTATGATTAATTCTTAAATAAGTTTACCTAACGGCTCACTGGCGCACGGAAAAACTCGCAAGAGTTTATGTTGTGCCTTTACAATTATATTATGTATTATATTATGTAAATAAAAAAAAAAAAAAAAAAAAAAAAAAAACCAGTCAGCCAGTCCGTCTTTTATGTTGTTTACGGCGCCATCTTAGGCAAGACATAGAGATATCGTTTACATATATAAACTATATAATTTTATTTTCATTATAAAAGTCGTTATACAACCTGCCTACACTTGCCATGAAACTTCATCGTGATTGATTAAGGCCTACTTACCCAAGCCTACAGAGTCAAAAACCAGATCGTCATCTCGTCGTCGTCAGTAATAATTTTAATATACTCTTTTCTGCAAACATCTGAAAATATTAATATATAACTTTTCTGAATCCAACATCTTTTTTACCTTAATTGATTTATTGATAATATAAGTAAAAAAAGAACTTTTATTCGATTTTCGATTGTGTTTCAAAGTCAATCTAAGCTCGGCCGAGCTTTCCAATTATTAATATTCAAATATTAGACTTGGTCATTCAATCATAGCGAATGCAAATCGTAATTTTAAAATTCAACCTCTCATAAAAGTATATATATTAGAAAGCCATTTTTTTCAATAAAAGGAACAATTATACTCAAAATATAAGAAATCGAGTATTTACGTGTCTAACCAATGAAACATGAACGAACGCTGCGCCGGCCGTAATGTACGTGAGATCCTAAAATCTATTCAGATTTCTGAGCTAAGGCCTAATCACTCGAAAGTAGGTGTATCCTTCATGTAAACATATATATACTGAGAGGGTAATGACATATAGTTCCGTAATCATGTTCGAAATTTCCACGCGAACCTTTATATATGCACGTTGTACGTTCTTGCCGTGAATTCAATCGCTTCTTATTACGACGATTTTTTATATTTAATTTGCCAACTCAAACGTTACTACGCAAATACATTTTTAATAAACGGATATTAGTTCTATAAAATCGGTTATCAGTCAGTCGAATCGTATATGTTAACAATTCTTTCATAGCGGTGAACAAGTCTCGAAAATTTCATTGCGTTATGTCGATTCGCTGCAGCAAATCATTTAAAATTTTTTCTCATTATAAAGTACTTGTGCCGGTCATGAGAACGTGCACGTATTGAGGTTAAACATTCCTTGAGATAATCATCTCAAGAGTGCTGAGTAAGCTAGAAATACGCACGTACCATATTAGTATATAAGCCTTAGTTTTAGTTAAATAAGTGAGTTATTATAATGGAAATCATAATAGACGATATCAGACTATAACTTGAGTCTCATTATGTCTATTGCCTAAACACTGGCAAATTGGTGACCCCGACAAACGCGACACGAAGTAAACTATGGCAAATTGGTGACTCGGAATACAAGGACCCCGCACAGAAGATATGGCAAACCCGACCAGAGGACCCGACGCACAGAAGACATTTCAGAACCCGACTGGAACAATGCACCCGACAAACAGAAAACATGATAAAATCGACGTTAACAACAAAAACCGACGAACAGAAGACATGGAAAAATTGTAACCCAACTCTTTAACAACGGACCCGACGGAAACAAAACTATGGCAAAGCGGACTCTCAACTACAATACGGCTCTCACTGTACAATTGATAACGGGAAGGACTCTACAATTGACTTAAGGAAGAACTATAAGTTAAGGAAGAACTATAACTTGAGTCTCATTATGTCTATTGCCTAAACACTGGCAAAGTACTCATTTAAGTGTTTAGAAACCTCTTTTCTTTTCTCTCTCTATTTTTATATTTTAGCATAAGCCAAGTCGCTGCTTACATAAACGGCTGCTTAGATACATGAGCTTCCAAGCACTAGTGTTTGGCGGATGAATGTTTAATGTCAACTTTATCGCCAATAACATTTAAGGGTCCCATAAAGAGGACACAAAGAGCCGCAGATTGTCCTTACGTAGGAAACTCTGCATTTTGTAGGAATTTATAACCACGAGAGCAGACTGTACCGTTTTATTTTAGTTGTTTTAGTGCTTATTGCATACAAGCTATTCGCACTAGATTTGCGATTGTGTCACTAGATCTTCACCGTAAATTCAGTCTTAGTGCTACAGAGTAATTGTTGGGAATCGGTTAACTTCGTATTTCCGAATACAACCAAATGCACTAATATAGTATTTATATATAGTTATATATCATTACAAAACTATATATATAGGCATGTTTTCAAATTATATTTTTATTTGTTGTATTTCCTATATTATGTAATGGAAAGTGACTTCATGAATTAACCATATTGAAGTCATGTTCCAAATTGACGACTCTGTATCTATTTGATACAGGGAAAAAACAGCCCTTGCTGAGTTTCTTGCCGGTTCTTCTCAGTACAAGGTCTCCCGCCGTAGATTTGCGAACCGATGGCGTAGCTTTTTGAGTTTCACAAATGCTTGTAACAGCCTAGACTGAATAAAAGATTTTGAATTTATATTTATTTCGTTATGCAAAAGAAATTCTCACAAAGTTTTGTTTGTTTATCTTCAATAATATTTGTTCCAATTTTAAATCAACTTAAAAAAATTGTATGTATACATAAATCAAGAAACTGGATGTAATAGTGTAGAATGACATTCTCTTCTTATTAATTAACAAAGAACTTTGGCATTTTTTTGTTTCCTGAATTTGAAATATACAAAATGGATTTATTAAAAAAATCTCGATATGATTCTGTACAACGATTGGCGTTGTGGAACGATTGACTAACTGAGAATATTGCTTGTTTATATTAACATTTTCGTTAATTATATTTTATATAATCAAAGTATATGGCACAGTTTATATGGCAATTCGGCGAGCGGCGATCGACTCCAAATTTTCGATGGTATTGTTCTCCTTAACGAGCTGATCACGAATATATAATTTTCTAAAATTGTACGAAACACATGACAATAGACAAAATATATTAAAAAATTTTGAACATTGAAAATTATTATGATTTCGTTTTTACATAGTTGGGTTTTAACATTTAATGTGGTTTGAAAGAGGATATCGTGACAAGAATAGAGAAAGGGATGCTTGGATGGTTTGGGCATGTGGAACGGATGGATGAAAGTAGACTGACCAAAATGATTTATGAAGCTGGAGTGAGTGGAGATACGGGAAGAGGAAGACCTAGGCGAACATATTTCGAACAAATCGAAAGTGTCCTCAAAAAGGCCAGGTCAGAAGTACCGCAATCGTCGAGCATGTACGAGGAATGTTATGAAAGTAGATGAAGCGAAAGAGATATGTAAAGACCGTAGCAAGTGGAAAGACGTAATCTCTGCCTACCCCCATGGGAAAAAGGCGTGAGTGTATGTAATAAATTCTATATATTCTAAGTATGTATGTATTTAATAAATTCAACGATATTATTATTCATAAAACATACATACATTTAAAATTGAATTCGTCCAACTAGTTTCGACCAAGTACGTTGGTAATGGGCAATGCGGACCGCAACATATTGCGCACGCGCCGATAGCTGACACGTTGTTGGCTGCGTCGTCCCTCCAAGTCTCCGTAATCACTGTTGTCGTCAACGTCAATTTTTGGATTCCGATAGCGAAGCAGTTTATTGTATCACTGTTATTTGACTTATTCTCATAAAAGCATAACTTTTAGATGGGCTTCGATCTGTTAAAAATAGTGCACCTACTGATTTTGATAACTTCACAGGTCTTAAGTAGCACTTGAAACTTTTCTTGTGCTCAAGATTCGAGTCTGACTCACCTTGATAAAGAACGCACCGCATATTAGATGTAATTAATCTAATCTGGTTGGATCAATCCAACTTATAACGTGAGCTTTTAAATCGTTTGTTTACGTTATTTAGATTTGTTCAACCACGTTAGTTTTGCTAATAAAACGTTACTATTTGAACGAAATATCGCCTTGATACTCCGTTCTTGTGTTGAGTTTTGATGATTATGACCTGTATCTCTTACCAGGTCCCGGTTTTAGGTTAGTTGTTGGGCCACCACCTGCGTACACGCCGTCCCGGTATGTTGCAGGAACTTATCTCGTCCTGAGATATTGGGTTGATGATGATTGAAACCACTTGATGATTTTCTTTACACCGATTGCCTTTAATTACTGAGTTAACAACCTAGTTTTATGATGATAAAATGAATTATTACTAATTACAGCTTGACAGGTTAAGAGCCCGACGCCATGAAATTTGTTCTCTGTTTTTTTAGTTGGCGCTAGCGTCGTGTGCGCCCTTTTTTTTTAAAGTCACAGATTATAGACCACCTTAGTAGGAATGAAGTGAAGCGCGGCAAGGTTTGAATTAAAATATACAAGACAATTTTAAATATTGAGACATGTTCGTTTTGCGTGAACACTATTTAAAAAAACAAACATCTTCCTTCGCTAAGATTTTTATCCTGTATCGTGGGTGCAGTTACAAACGCCCAAACCGGAAAAAAAATCTGCAGCTCATACAAAATATTTGTCACGTGCGGGAATCGAACCCGCGACCCGTTGTGCAGTAGTCGATTACTCGACTGCGGCGCCAACAGTGTTGTCTATTTAGTGTTATCTATTTATTTATTTATATTTGGGTAAACAAACAGTTTACGTTTTACTTAAAGACTTTGATATATATATATATATATATTTCCACATAATTAATAAAGCAGATCGCAGAATAAACCTATATACTTATTTTAATCAACAACATAGTATCATCAAATTCTAACAACAAAACAGGGAACGAATAACTATGAGTAATGGATAATAGTACGAATGCTGCTCCTAAACTTAGCAATATTTTCCATAATAATATTAACAGACGCAATATTATTATTATAAGAAGAATCTGAAATTAGTTTGATCTGATGAATATTAAAAACAATGACATACTTCTAGAGTTCAGTGGAAAGTATCCAAGTAATAAAAAGGGAGAATCAAAATCTTTAGACGAAAATTCGTCAACTTTAAGGAAAATATAACAATTGTATTAAACTTTAAAAATATCAGCAGATAGCAATCCCAGTATGAGTATTAACACTTCTTACTGATCTCAACTAATCTCAGCTAAATTGGAGGGCGCGTAAAAGTCTGGATCGCGATATACCCACCTCATCAATGCCTATATTCATTACAGACGCATTAGCTGCGAGTAAAATCGTTTTATGTGTTCAGAATTAATTGACTAACCGAATTAGACTCAGTTAAGGGAGCGCTGCGAGCAATAAAGAGATAATTGTGTATAAACGGAATGAGATGCCGATTAACTTTATTTTGTAAGTGATTTCGATTCGCGCGTGCGTCTTGACGTAGGAAGTCTAAATACGTTTTAAGACTTAGGTACTTTTGCTAATTTACTTAATGTTTCTGACTTTTAGTAATTATTAAGTTAGATAGTGTGAGAAGGCTGAACACCGCGAGCATAGCATTATAAAATATAAATATTCTAGCGCCTGAGAAAGGATAGGCTTTATTTTTAATATAAAAAGGGCCTTAAGGGATTGAAATAAGGTATTAAAGTTTACATAGAAAGTACGCTATTTAACTAATTTTATTGGTTTTCATTAGATATAAATAAATACGATTTAAAGTTTTTTTTGTTGAAACTTGAATAGATTCTCAAACTGTAGAACCGATTTTAATGAAAGTTGATATATATAGTTAATATATATTTAATGAATGTTCCAATGAACAGTTTGAGATCCGGATGAATGTTCCAATGAACAGTTTGAGATCCCAAAAGCGCTAGAAGAGGCGCGGGAAGTCAAAGTGACGCCGGCCTTATCATAAGGGAACCTAGTCTTGGCGATGCTGAAGGCTACCGAACTAAGGGATCATGGAGGATTTGGCGGTGCAGATGCCGCCGGCAGCGCAGATGCTGCCTGCAGGAACAGAAGGTCCTGCGTCAACTGGTCATCTTGGTCGATGAGGTGCATCGCGAGTGCTCATTAATACCATTATATATCTAATTTAATACCATTTATATTAAATAAATAAATAAGTGTATGTTATCAGTGCATTTTAATAAACCATCTCTCTCTCTAAACGCATGGATACATTCAAGTGGTAAAAAGTAGTAAAACAGAATTATCCGGCTCGAAGGACCAGATGACAGCAGATTGCCGCCTACAGTACGAAAGGACTGCAAGGACATTGCATTGCAGCTGGTGAAGAATGAACCCAGAAGGAGTATGCATGTCCATATAAGAGCTATGATGATGATAATTTGACATCGTTACAAACCACAATAAAAAGTTAAAGTCAATATATTAACATAGCTCTCAAGGGTGGCAGAAAAAGCCAAGCCACGTGAAAAAAAATAGCACGAGTTAAGTCTATTTAGAAAGTTTTTTTTATAGGATAGCAAACGGATCACCTGATGGTAAGCGATAACCGTTGCCCATGGACAGACAACACCAGAGGAGTCACAGATGCGTTGTCGGCCTTTTAAAAGGGATTAAGTGGGGAAGGGGGTGTTGGGCCTACGGTACCCTCATTCACTCGACGAAACACAGCGCAAGCGCTATTTTACGCCGGTTTTCTGTGAGGCCGTGGTATCACTCCGGTCGAACCGGTCCAATTCGAAAAAGTGAACATTAAATAACAATGAATTCTATATAATTAATTTGTGCGTAGAGTTAAACTCATATCTGCAAAATTAAGTTGTTTTCCGCTCACATTATGTCAGGTTTTCTAATTGGAAATGTTTTCCACGCGGAAACGAAAGCTAACTATATTAAATTACATTAAATTCGACTGAGTCTAACTGTGACATTGAAACGAGACAGATAGACAAAGTTGCTTACATATTGGTAATTTATGGCTCGTACTACACATCGAGATTAATCTCTACTTTCTAACTGTGCTCAAGCAGCGATTTGATTTAGAGTCATATTCTGTAATATGAACCAAGACTATATTTTTGTCAATGAAGAAAAATTTTTTCGTAGATAAACCTCGATTTAGGCTGTAGCTATGGAAAGTGCTGTAGCAATCTCGTAGTTGAAGCGTAGACTCAACGTAGTAGCTGCGTAGACGCGTAGCATTGACGTAGCAAGAAAATACCAAAACAGTGAAAGCAAAATAATTACAGATGTTTGCCAAGCAATCTGTAGCGGGCTCGGCGGCTATTCCGCACAAATACTGGGCTGTGCGTATTTACAGAGCGGGCCCAGTCGCCTTGTTGACGCCTTAAGAAACACAGCTTTAAATAAATCTTTGCTTCGGAAAAACTTAAAAGTACCTACTTAAGTATTTTGTCATGAATAAACATAACTTTATTATTTAGTAGCAATTAATAAGCTGATGTTAACGTTTGAAATTCTCGATTTTATCTATGGATTCATAGATTAACACGTTTCATTGAGCTCAGTAATAATAATCATTGTTCCGATAGTTGTGTCTGCGAATGGCTTGATAGCAAAGAGTCTCGATCAACATCTTAAGAGGCTCTCGCTTGACGAATGGATCAAGATCCAGATACAAAAAGCAGTGATTCTCGACATGGCATGTATTCTCTGTCTGCAGCCCTAACCACCGGTTTGGGCTTTGCCTCGCTACCGGCGGCATACTAGGTTTAAGTTTTTTATAGTATTTATATTTATTTTATATATCCATATTGTAAAAAACTTAAATTTAAGATTAATTAATAATCTATGAATATGAAAATATATGAATAATAATAGTCTTTCTAAATATTAAGTTTATGTTTACTAAAAGCTTCAATTTTATAACTGCTTTTCTACTCTTAAACATTTAGGAAGGATTATATAGGAGCGCGGGCAGCGCTGCGGTCTCGAAAGTAAAAATGTATACTGCGTTTTTCTAATATGATATGTACATTTATCTGACTCTCCTGCCACCGAAAACATTGTGAGGAAACTTGCATACACCTGCGAAAAAATTTGAAACTGTGAAATGAACGAATGGACTAAGTCAGTGTAGTTGTTTTAGCCCTAATTGCCCAACATTCTTAGAAAAGGGGGTCAGACCTCGATGGGTATGGATATAAGCTTGGTAACGAGTAACTTCGTTGATCTAGTGAAGGTGATGGAATAAGGCTAGATCCGCATGTTGAAGTAAACAAATAAAACTTTGATATGGTAGTCGATGCTGTACTAAAAATAAAAATGAAGACAATAAAAAAATACTAATAAGAACAGCGTTATAGGCAATTACCATGACTGCTCAGAGTATGATAAAAACAATAATAAAATAGGGGCATGGTACTTGCAGAGTATAGAGTTAACTCGCTTGCACTGCGGTTTTATTTTGTAATTTTGTTTTATAATAATATAACATCGCTTTTCCTAGTACAGTAAACTTATTTATTTATTTAGTACAACCAACAAGATATACACTAACACAATGTTCATGGACACAGTCAGTCAGTCTCCCTCAGGGCAGCTTGTGGCGAGCTGTTGGTGAGTTGCATCACCGAGGGTACCGATGTGCTTCAGGGGGACGATTGCCACCCGCCTCTGTCTTGCCTTAGCCGACCGGACAGAGCGGAGTGGCAAGAGCGGATGCTCGAAGGATGGAAGTGTAATAATGTCATAACGCCGACGGCGTCTCGATCGCTGTCGCAGACACACCTCTCTACCCTTAGCCGTTCACATCAATATCGCACCAATATTTATTTATTATTGTTTGGAAGACCGACAGCACATAAAACATAATATTTTTTTCTTATTATAAAACAGTTGGCCAATAATGGGTCTTCACGTATGGAAACATACATTGAAATAAGATTAGGTGTGAACAATTACTATTAAATATTTAAGATCCGAACTAATCATCTTAAAAATCCTCACTAAGTACACGCCTCACTGTCGCCAAGCTACAATTATATATATCAATGTTTTTACATTTACACAAATCATTTAAAGTTTTTACTAGCTCGCAACAAGAAAGAGTTTTGGCGATAGTTCGACGCGGCCACTGAGATGTAAAGGGGGGTATAGTGCCTGGTAGACCTATTTGGTACGTTGAATTTCAATTTGATAACAATTCAGGAGAGTCAATTTTTCCTTGTAGAATTTTCAAAAGATATATTACATCTGCTACTTGATATTGATTTGGTTTATTACACACCAGTATTTTAACCACGAAATTGTCCAAAAATTACAATTGATCCTTTATTTTTTTTGGCTGTATTTTTTTTTTGTTCTCCCGAGGAAAATGCATTAAATTACATACCCCGGCTGTGGCGAGCCGGCGGTTATGTGGGGCTCTCCTCCCCAGAGGCCTACCCTCTAAAAACCTCAGGGATGGCCTTCCTCAGGCATGTAGAGAGCCCCCGGGAACATCAAGCCACTTCCGGAACCCCCAGCCTCCGCTCCCCTGCCTAGAGGGGAGCCCTCCTCGGGGGAGGCTACTACCTCCCCCGGTCTCCTCCACCGACGACGCCCCCCGGCGACGGAAGGGGCGTGGTCCATCCCGGGTCGCCGTAGCAGTCGCGACTTCCTCGCGCCCGCTGGCGACACGCGGCGGCGCGGCGCCGCAGCTGTGCTACCGAGCCCGGCGCCGCGTTCTTCGAGCGGGATCAGCCATCTCCCGACCCCGCTCGGCGACCTCCTTCTGGAGCATCACTGCTTCACAGAAGGAGGCCACAGCCCTCCAACCTTCCTCGTCCGCCAGCATTGCCGCAATCAATGCCGGCGGAGAGGCTGTATCTAACCCACGCATAATATACTTTTCTTGTTTTGCTCTTGATCAACTGTTATACTTATTTTCATCTTAATGTTATGTGTGATACGAGGTACAACAAACAACATACCTATCTATGTAATAATTAAATGCTGTATGTTTACGTCAGGGCGAGAGCCCGGGGCCGGAGCGGCGCAAGGGCGAGAGCTCGCCGCGCGGCGACATGCCGCCGCCGGACGCGCCGCCCGACCCAACGCCCGCCCCCGCCGCCGCCCCCGGCGCTGCGCACGCGGCTACCGTACGTATTGTAACCACGGACCGAGCTCTCTTCCGAGAAACGTTCACTATCCATTCAAGTCATAATGACAATAAGTCTAAAGCTCTGGGCTTGCTTGTTGAGCACTCTTCGAGCTCCTTACTGAAGATTCTCAGCCTATCCTCTCATGAGTAAAAAAAACTGTAATCGGTCGTTATAGCAACGACAAATGCTCACCATGTGGTGACATAGTGAATCTCTTCCAGCCTTTAACCCTAGAAACAGTACAAAATGATATTAGAGAAAAGATGTTGTACATATATACACACAGCTACGACTCCATAAATAACTATTTAAAAATATATAATAGATATGTATATGAATTCAAGTTTATACATATAGTTATACTTTGGAAGTTAGTTTTTTTAATAAAATTCTTAATGTTTTTATTTATATGTTTTCCTTAAAAAGTAAATCATTTTGTTGTTTCAAAAGTTCAATAAAATTTATAAGACCACAACTATCAAATAAGTATTATCAAAATCAAGTTGTAGTTGGAACTCTTTGTTGGAATATTCGAGTAAAAAAAGATATAGGCGAATTGAAATGTTCCTTTTTTTGAAGTTGGTTATAAATATATTCTAATAATTATAATGTAGATACTAATAGCCCACTCTAATAACATGAAATGGTCAATTCTTTTTCGCCTCCCTGTCATAAATAAAAAACAGTCAATGCTACAGCCACTGGTGAAGAGCCGATCAGTGGTGGTGTCGCTGACGCCGGCCATCCAGCGTGAGACCTGGGCCAAGAAGGCGGAGTTCCTGCTAGCAGTGGTGGGCTTCGCGGTAGACCTCGGCAACGTCTGGCGGTTCCCCTACATCTGCTACCAAAATGGAGGAGGTAAAGACCAAATTAAAGCACGATTTCTAATCACTAGAAAACATACAAATACCAGGTCATTGAAAAAGCATTACGTAAAGAAGTATTTATGTATAAAACCCCGACTGATAATAATTATTTAAAAAAAAAGTTATTAATGACAAATTAAAATGCAAAAAAAGTTCAAATATCCCTCCAATCATTTTGAAGAACTAAATTGAATTATTGTGTCTTATTGAAAAATATATCTGAGTCGAAAACATTTTTATGGGATGTTTTTTTTTTTCATCAATTTCAAATACAGTCTTAAACCAGATAAGTCATTTGATCGTTTTTAAATTACATATATAGGAGGTAGTTCAGGCGCGACAGATATCCAGCGCTGTGTCGTTATGATGCAGCATCATAGCTGAGTCGTAGCCTTTTTATTGCAAGCAATTATTGAATTTTACCATTATATATATATATATATATATATATATATGAACAGAATGATGTACAGAACATAAACGTTTTTCTTCTTTTTCACATATAGTCGAAGGTCCTTTGAAAAAACAAATACCGCATATAAATCCAATACAGGCGCGGTAGTCTGTAGTCTTTGAGAGGGTGAAGAAAGACATGGAAAAATATGCTAGCAGTGAAATTTTTAATTGTCATTCAATAACTCATTAAAAGGTAAATATTTCTTGTCAGGTGCATTCCTGATTCCATACTGTGTGATGCTTCTCTTCGGTGGACTGCCTCTATTCTTTATGGAGCTGGCGCTAGGGCAGTACCACCGCTGCGGCTGCCTCACGCTTTGGAAGCGGATCTGTCCCGCGCTCAAAGGTAAAGTTCTTTCTTCTGCGTAGTTCGACAAATCATTTTTGTTTGTAACAATATAAACATTTTTATATATGTTGATATACATTTATGAAATAATGTGAGATTAATAATAGTAATAATTAATTTTCATGTAATATAAATTATGATGATAAGATAATAATAATTATTATACATGTATTGCTCTGCCTTGTTGGGGGATCCATCAAGTGAGCGGCGAGTCAACACCTGCCATATTTAAATCAATTAGGAGACTTTGAGAAGATAAGTGGCTGGTGTGTCTTCCGTAGTCAGATTCTTATTACCAAATACAATAGTCCACAAGGGTTTTGAACTATAATGACAAAATCTCTATGCATCTAACTGGGTATAGTCTTTAGCTATATTGCTCATTGTCCAAATGGAGATTTAATACACTCCACCGTCTCTTATAAATACCCGTAATATATACAATATTATATAATATATGATTGCTCACGTAATCACTATAACTACTCTAACAGTGACGAAAATAATCGTAAGGCCTATCAATTGTCCAACATAATAAAACTAAATAAATTTTAGATATTTTATGTTGGACAATTGATACGCATCCTCTTTTGTTTTTCTTTTTGTTTTAAATTGCGATACCCGACAAGGTCCATAATGTGTATATAGTTGCAATAAAAGTATTGAAAATAGATCAGTATAATTAATACTAAGATTCTATCTGCTTCGCGGTAATTAATTATGGCAGCTATCTCTTTTCCTCGTGAAGCTCGCGCAAGGTTCTAGATCTGCCTCCACAGTGTGAAGCTACACTCCGGACATGATCTATGCTGCTCTCAAAAGAAAGTGATCTCGTCTCAACCCCAAAACCATCAGTCGCGTCACGCTGCAAAGCATACAAGGAGCTATATTTTTACGTCATTGGCTCTTTTTTTTTTGTGCCCCTGAGGAAAATGCATTAAATTGCATACTCCGGCTGTGGCGAGCCGGCGGTTATGTGGGGCTGTCCTCCCCAGAAGGGGGAGGCCTGTCCACTAAAAACCTCAGGGATGGCCTTCTTCAGGCATGTATGGAGCCCCCGGGAACGTGAAGCGACTTCCGAGTACTCCCAGCCTCCCTTCCCCCGTCGATACAGGGGAGCCCTCCTCGGGGGAGGCTACACTACCTCCCCCGATCTCCTCCACCGACGACGCCCCCCGGCCGGCCGGGCGTGGTCCGTCCCGGGTCGTCGTATCCGCAGGCGCGCCTTCGTCGCGCCCGCCGGCGACCCGCGGCGGCGCCGCCTTCTTCGAGCGGGATCGGCCATCTCCCGACCCCGCTCGGCAGCCTACTTCTGGAGCATCACTGCTTCACAGAAGGAGGCTACAGCCCTCCAACCTCCCTCGTCCGCCAGCATTGCCGCCATCAAGGCCGGCGGAGACAGATCTCGCCCGATCTCTGCGACCAAGACTCGGCGCTCGGACGCCCACGCGGGGCACTCCCGGTCATGTCACTTGCGTAAATGAAGTGAAATATAAATGAAGTCAACCTACCCGCACTGGGCCAGCGCCTAAGGCATAGAGTTCTTGCGCTTCGGTGGCGACGAATGTGAACTATGACTACAGACTACTATTGTTTTCGTCTCTGTACGTTTTATTGCGATAAGCTCCATTTGAAAAGTTTTAACTTTAAATAAACGTATTTAAGTATTGTTAAAAAGCTGATAGCCATGACACACAATAGACTGGCTTTATTAGTACTTCATTATTTTGTTCCTACAATCTGTGGTTAATTATGCTGGTACTTATTTTTCTGGTATTATTTGTTATACCAGAAGTCAAACGAAGGTCTATTAGAGTGATTTGTTGTTCGTGATTGATCCAAACAATTAGTGCCACAAAAATAATTTCCAATAGTAATAAATTTCAACGTTTTACAGACAGGTTCATAACTCTTAAAAAAGATCTTTTTATAAATCTTAAAATAAGATTGTTGTTGTATCTGTATGTTTTTGACACCAGAACTTACATCGCTTTGATATTTAGGTTCAATTCTCTTCATTATTATCTCCCCCATAATATAGCCACTAAACTTTAGACATACTTCTTATTTCATTAATTACGTACATAATTTAATTAATTTATTAAAGTAACATTATTACTAATATTATTAACGCGAAATTTGTAAATATAGGTAGATGTTTGTTACTCTTACATACATACATACACTCACGCCTTTTTCCCACGGGGGTAGGCAGAGATTACGTCCTTCCACTTGTTACTCTTCACGTAAAAAAAATACTAAATGGATTTTAATGAAACTATAATACAGTCTTATATACATCAGTATTTATACATCAGTATAACACATAGGTTATCTTGTAGCGTTCTATTTATGATAGTTTAAGAAAAAGAACTTTTTGCCGGCTAAGATCAGTAGGGTGTGGGTATAATCCTTATCGGAATCGAACCGACCTGGTGATATATGTAGATATTTAGGATTAATGATATGGGCGCCTCCACATAAATACAAACAGACCTTCAAATGGTTGGGTGATAAAATTAAACAAAGAATTTATATTATGTAAGTTTTATAATTAACATTTAGATTAAACATTTAAATACAAAATATAAAAAAAAAATATATATAATCGTCCACAAACAATGGGCACGGTATGTTGCACACGTTACACATTTAAAAGTTCAGTTGAGCTGAGCCATCCTCCATTCGTCACCCAAGGTGAATGTCATCAAAAGAAAAATTAATTCCTCCAAAATACGGTGGTTCACACACGCAAAACGGTATAAATTGTAAGAGGTCACCTTATACGTTGAGATTCCATCGGTGATGGCAGGGATTTCCGCTGATAAGTAAGACAATCTACATCACCGCATGGCTGGGTGCATGAAGTCGCGTTGGGATGAAACGGCCCAAACGCCCTATATTTGTGATGATTGCGAGGTATACCGTGAACCCTACAACAATGTATAAAAGATTTAATTTCTATCCCACGAACATGTGGGGAAATCTTTAAAGTTGAGTAAAAGAAGAAAATACAACTCACCATTATCTGGGATTGCTTGATGAAATTAATTAAGGCATTAAGCCGTTATTAAAAAATATTAAAAAGAAAATACATTTAAAAAAGAAAAACTAAATTTTATATCACGGCGGCCTAAATCGGCACATCCGCCAGGAGAGGAACGCCGAAAGACCCCTCCTTCGCGTCCTCCTCGCCGACGTCAAATGACAGCCAAGACTCGAGATAGCTAATAAATAACCACGGAGGGATCACCATAGATCAAGCCGTCCCGTTCCGAATTGGAAGTATCACAGAGTGAAGAAAAGGCGGAATTGACCAACAAGGAGAAAGAAACGAAAACTTCTTTTAATGAACCAAAACAAAAGAATTTGTTTTAAGTAAACTCCTAATAGATAATATTAGGTATATATTAGTTATGAAAATATGTTAAGGTTTTCTATGACAGTCTATGGCTTCACCCTATCAAATCCCTACAACCATAGATCTGTATATTGAAATTTAAGCTTTAAATTACAATTCCAACTAAAACTCCTATCACAGACTCAACACCATCTGTACGTTAATTAAATGAATGCAGAAACTAAATGTTTTGTCCCTATGTCCATCTTGTTATAAGTAACTTTTATGAAATATAAATTAAGACAAAAAAAATTGCATTAATGCTGAGGCTGTACAGGTTACGATCCCTTCACTCTTACTTCCACTTAAAAAGGTTAACAAAAAAAAATCCTAATGGAATATGTAAACAAGAATTAAAATTGGTAAATTAATAATGAAATTAAAAAGTATTTTGTTGATTAAATTGTGCTGAAAACAATAGTAAAAAATAACACGTTACAATCTATACTATTATTATAAAAATTGACTTCGCTCAAAAACTACTGCACAGATTTTCATGCGGTTTTCATCAATAGATAGAGTGATTCTTGAGCAAGGTTTTGCGGTATTTTTTATCTCGGAAAAACGGATAGTCCCACGGGAAGCGCGATAAAACCTTCGCGCCATAAACCGACTTCCGCGCATATGTAGCCGTGGGCAAAAGCTATGACCCTTAACCATCTATAGATCCAACCCCGAAATCCACGCAGGCGAAGCCGCGGGCAGAAAGCTAGCGATATATAAAGATATTTTGTGAATAAAATATGACGAGAAGTACAGATGAAGTCGCGGACACCAGTTGATTTTAAATATACGTTACGTACGGGATACGTTTTTTTCTGCTCTCCAAAAAAGTAAAGCTCGATACAGCGATTAATTGCTGTTTAGCCACAATGCCTTAAGCTTCCTTTTATTGGGATGCTAAGTGATACCATTATCCCAGGAGAGTTCTCATTTTCAACGCTTTGGTCTCGAATTCTGATAGCCCTTAGGGAAATCATCGAGATAAACGTCGAATAAACTGTGAAAAAATTTCTTCTCATAAATTTCACAATATGAAACACAAACCTGCAAAGCTTCAAAAGATAAATTAAATATCATTGCGTTATTATCGATATAAGTATTATTTATCGATATGGTGAGAAATAGTATGAAGGATATATTTATGTTTTAAATAATAAAAGAAAAATCTAATACAAAATTAAACTTCTAAATTACTTGTGAAAGCTCTTTTAATTTCGGAACGGGAGAATCAACGTGTTGCTTTGGGTCTGCTTTGTTACCAGATGTTATGTTGGGCGGTTTTTTTATAGGATAGGACAACAAACGAGCAAACAGATCACCTGATGGTAAGCGATAACCGCTGGCCATAGTCACGCAACACCAGAGGAATCACAGATGCGTTGCCGGCCTTTTAAATGGGAATATGCTCTTTTCTTCTATTGAAAACTTTATAACTTTTATTATATATTTTTGAATTACTTTTTAACCCTGTAGTGCAAGATTTGGTTACAATTGAATCTCCGAATTAGGATATTTTAAACTAAAAAAAATCTTGTTTTACGTCAGAATCTAGTACATTTTTTTAAATGTCGCCCCACCCTAGGTGTTTTAACATGTGTCGTGGGTGCAGTCACAAACAGAAATCTCAGATGCACAAACACCCAGACCGGAGCAAATTTTTGTAGGTCATACAAAATATCTGTCCCGTGCGGGAATTGAACTCGTGACCCGTTGCGTAAAAGCCGATTACTCGACCACTGCGCTAACTTTATGATAACTAATTTTCTTGCCTTTGAAGTCAACTGACGTGTGTGTAAACATTTCGTAAATTTTGCTCTCTTGGTTATTGAATAAGTAAGAAAAACTTTAGTATGGAACGGAAATTCTTTGAAATCCTCATATAAAACAGCAATCTCATACCTTAACCCCTAACACTGTATTCAAAACGTTATAAATATCATAGAATCAAAAACTATTTGGTGGGGTATATTTTATTATTATGACAAGTCTTATTGTTGAAGTCAAGAAATGGTTTTTATGGTAAGCAAAGACATGGAGGTAATGAGAAATATTAATACGGCGATGCTTGACTTTCCATTACGCTTTTCCTCTGCTACGTACCTAACTCAACCTTCAGCAAAAACGACGCAGGCACGATTCCTGCCCTGCTCCCGATACTGTAAATGTTATTGAACTGAATGTTCGTATAATTTCTCAGCTCTCCCCTCAACTAGCTATCCCTACAAAGGTTTTATGTGCGCACATCAGCCTTTATAAATATACAGGAGGCAATGCTTTTAGCTGTAAGACAAATGCTGTCCGATGGCGGCTAGTTAAAATGTATGAATGGGTGGGTCTGAAGATATCCGGTGAAGGAACAGCTCGGTACAGTGTTAAGTGACTGGACCTTACAAACTTTACTGTTGATCAAACGATTAGAAACCCTAATGTTATGTCCTTTGATACACATTTTAATAGTTCTGTAATAGTAGTGTAATAGTCTAGTAATAAAACTAGAGGTTCGTTTGTGAAATTTTTATAACAAGATTCCATATAGTGTAGCTGAATTGCCTTTTTATAAGTTCAAGGTACATGTTAAAAAGACGCTAATGAGTAAGGGCTATTACAAAGTCAATGATTATTTAAATAATGCCAATATTAAATTGTAAATATTTGTTTTCTCGTATAAATTGTAAACACATATGTACATTGTATGATAATTAAATAATTTATTGTAAATGTTGTTATTACTTTTGATAAAGCTGATAAGTTTCTTGCGCCCATTCTTATTATCAGCTAAAAAATACATCCTGAATAGATGGTACTAAAAAAGGTGGTTGAACGATTCAAAAGAGTTTTCTATAAAGTCAGATTTGAATACAGTTAATTTTGATTTTTGATTTTGACTGAAATGTGTCATTATTAAAAATAGCAATTGAGTTATATAAGTAGTGTACATTTTATTAAAAAACATAATAATAATTTATTTCAGGGAAGGTACATTTAGACATACAAACTCGATATTAATGTTCATCTCGCATAACAATGATTTTTAGAATAGTTTTATTAAGCCCAAAGTAAGCTCTGTAAGGCTTGTGCTATGGGGATCTTTTTTTTTTTTTTTTTTTTTTTTGTTCCCCTGAGAAAATGCATTAAATTGCATACCCCGGCTGTGGCGAGCCGGGGTTATGTGGGGCTCTCCTCCCCAGAAGGGGGAGGCCTACCCACTAAAAACCTCAGGGGATGGCCTTCCTCAGGCATGTAGGGAGCCCCTGGGAACACAAAGGCCACTTCCGGGAACCCCCAGCCTCCGCTCCCCTCTCTAGAGGGGAGCCCTCCTCGGGGGAAGCTACCACCTCCCCCGGTCCCCTCCACCGACGACGCCCCCCGGCCACGGAAGGAGCGTCCATCCCGGGTCGCCGTAGCGGTCGCGACTTCCTCGCGCCCGCCGGCGACCCGCGGCGGCGCCGCAGCTGTGCTACCGAGCCCGGCGCCGCCTTCTTCGAGCGGGATCGGCCATCTCCCGACCCCGCTCGGCGGCCTCCTTCTGAAGCATTACTGCTTCACAGAAGGAGGCCACAGCCCTCCAAGTGCTATGGGGATCTAGGGCAACGGATAGACATACATATATTTATTATAAATCATTTTTATTGAAATATATATCAACAACCATGACTAAGGTACAAATGCTGGCATTCATCACACAAGCATCTGCCCCCACCGGGATTCGAACCCGGGACCTCAGAGATGACGACACTTGAAACCGCGTTCTAATCCACTCGACTATGGAGGTCGTCAAATGTTAACTCTACAATGATAAAAAAAACATTACTTATATTACAAATGCGAAAGTAACTCTGCCTGCTGTAGTATATTAGCTGCTAGTATATTATATTTCAAGCGTGTTTAAAAAATTGTTTTGATTTAATTCATGAACTGACCGAGCCAGTACTATCTAAATTTTTTTATAACTTTTCCTATATAAATAATTTTTCTTCACAAGTCTTGTAAGTCCTTCCACGAGCTCTCACAATGAAAACAAGCAGAAACCACGTCAAATGTGCAAGAAATGAAAACTACTCGGAGATGCGACGTCCGAGCATATTGCCGGCGCGACTTACGCCAAATCCCCGCCGCAAATATTTGCATCGCGCTCCACCCAGTGCCACTTAGCATTGCCCTGGCTCGTGCAACTTACACCACTTTCAGTCTCATTTCAATGAGGACTTAGAAGTTGTCCAATTTTCATTTTAAGCGACGCTTTTCCGCTTATTTTTATATAAATTACTAGCGACCCGCCCCGGCTTCGCACGGGTGCAA
The DNA here is from genome assembly GCA_036419045.1 of Scirpophaga incertulas. Lineage (NCBI taxonomy): Eukaryota > Metazoa > Arthropoda > Insecta > Lepidoptera > Crambidae > Scirpophaga > Scirpophaga incertulas. The sequence goes on along the minus strand of CM071641.1, from coordinate 3,390,920 downwards.
TGAAAAAATGGTTATAGTGGGTTATCCCTAAGCGATAGACATATACCATCGCGCACTTTTTTGTTGAACTTTTTAAGGTGAACAATACTGTAGTACATTATTTTGGTCTATCTCGTAGGGTTTAGCCAGGGTTTTTGCAATCTTCTTCTTCTTCATGTGCCATCTCCATTCCGAAGGTTGGCGACCATATGTCTGTAGCTCGATCTATTACATGCCATGCGGATAATATCTTCTGTGCTACCAGCATTAAACCAATCCCTCAAATTCTTAGCCCAAGATGTTCTTCTTCTGCCACGACCTCGTTTCCTTCAATCTTGCCTTCAATGATTAATCTTAACAATTTATATTTTATCATTTCTATATATATGCCCAAAATATTGTCCTTTTCTCTTTTTAATGCTTACTACAATTTCGAGGTTTTTATTCATTAATTTTAATACACTTTCATTACTTATTTTGTCCCTCCATTTAATTTTAAGCATCCTGCGATAGATCCACATTTCAAAAGCTGTCAGTTTGTCAGTCAATTTTTGCTTTAAGGTCCAGCTTTCAGAACCGTACATCAGTATCGGTAGGATGTAGCATTTCACCAGTTCGCCACCTCAATCCTAAGTTAATTTTCCTATTAGTGAACAGTTTCTTCATACTGTTAAAATATATAATACATTACTGTTTTTGCAATATAAGTGCAAAATCTAGCCTATGTTACTCAGTGATAATGTAGCTTTCTAATGAAAATTGGCCCAGTACTTTTGAGTTTATTTGTTAGATACAAAAATACAAATCTTTCCTCTTTATAATATCAGTGTAGATAGGGAAGGGTAATAATATAACTTACTAACTGACCCGTGCCCACTTCGTTGGACATAATATTAATAATCCCCGAAGCGAGCACCCGAAGCCAACGCGCGCCGTCCGCTGCCCGTTTTTTCTCCGATTCACTTTGCAAAACGGACTACCACGTAAAAGCCTTTTTATTTTTCGGTTTATTATTTAACCTATGACACTCAGCAATAATGTGTCTTTCTATTGGTGAAATAATTTTTAAAATCGGTTCAGTAGCTCCCGAGTTTACCCCTTACAATTTAACAAATATACAAATATACAAACACACAAATTTTACTTCTTTATAATATTAGTATAGATTTAACAACATAACTCTTACATAAAATACAAAAATAAAATAAATGTACAAAAGGCAGCCTTATTGCTAAACAACAATCTCTTCCAGGCAACCTAGGACCAGGGAAGTACTAAAAGGAGATTTAAACATAGGATAGGTGCAGTAATTGGACAGGACAATAGACTATAACTAGTTTAAGTTAAGGAATCTTTGACATCTTTTTATTTATTTAATAGTCAAGAAAAAGTCAATCTCTTTAATCTTTTTTCTCTTTAGTGACGTCTCTCCAACAAGGCTTTGGACCGCTAACAACCGTTTTAACAGCTAACGTCCCATGAGTTTTACTTATTAAAAATTAACCGTTATCGACGAATCGTTCAAGTAACAAGTTTTGAAAAGCGTGACAAGTGACAGATCAAATATCGTAAATTAGAGGTCAGCTAAGCTATGGGCTTAATGAGTTATTTGATTTAATCGACAGGAACATTACATTGTAATTATAAGCTACTAGTTCAAACTAAACACAACATTAACTATAATAATAACGAAATCGCAATTCGAAATGTTTTATATTTTATTATTTTTGTGTACACATAAATCATAATAAACTAGATTGTTTTATTATAACAATAACTAATTATAAAGGCAGAAAGGAAATGTAAATTGAAAATTATAGAACTCTGGTATTAGTGGTCTGGTATTAGGTATATTAGGGTCAGCGTTGCCAGTTTTTTTTTGCCAAGTCGGGACTTTGGTACTTTTTGAGTGAAAATCGCTATTTTCATCGCATTCTTCCGTCAGAAGCGGGACATATTAATCTTAACCAGGCGCCGGTACGATTCAGTCCCACATCTTTTTTCGTTGTGTTTTCCAGGCTCCGGTGATATAGACTCCACAATGTACAAAAATGGCTTCCCTAAATATATTATCTATGGATCTAGAATGACCAAATCTGCCAAGCACTAAGGCGTGGTTCGATGGTATATCCTATTTGGGCAGAAATTATATTTTAGTTTCCATCACATCTTTACCGTCTCAAATTAAGTAATAATTCAAAATGTAAATATTGTTATCAAGAAGATTGTAATCTCCAACATCTCTTTTTTAATTGCTCTTATTATAATTTACAACGACTACTGTTCATATCATCTTGCCTTGATATATTAGAATCAAATGATATGCTTAAAAATGTACAAATATTATTAAAAACTTATAAACTGATGAGAAATTAAAAAAATATTCCGTAATTTTTACGTGAAAGAGTAACAAACTTTCGGATTTACTTAACAAATAATTATCTTTCGACAATTAATAATAGATATATCTTAAATTATTACAAAACAAAAAAAATAAAAAAAAACCGTTCCTATTCCAATCATAAAAATGACGGGAAGATGTTGTTCGTGCTATATTAGCCGCATCGGTGTGGAGCAAGCTTTGCAAAGATGGCAGACACCTGATTTGACCAATCATGGCATTTACCAACACTCGGCGGGCGCCTTAAATCTTTGAAGTTATTTTTGCAAGAAGTTTTCTACATAACTACAGTAAAAGTGAATATTTGTTTTTTGCTATCTCCATGATTTGAGAATCCACCTGTAAACTTAAAAAACATATTTGAATAAGTTATTTTATAATACGTTAGAATAAAGTTACCTGCTGCTTTAAACTTTCGGCTGCCTTCTCTTATCTTAATCTCTTTTTGGAACTGAAAGATGACTACAAAAATCGAGAATATTAATTTACAAGTTCATGATAAGTTTCTTCAAATATCCAAAAAAAGTACTTTCGGAAATCCATCTGAATAAATAACGATAAAATATTAAATTTGAGTCTTTTCTTACTGAAGATTGTGTTAAGCATAACGAGTAATCGAGAAAAGCAAAATATTATGTTTATCATTGTTACTTATATTGTCCTATAAATGACTTAAACATATAATAAACTAGCTAGTGGCCGCGAATTTATCTGCGCAGATTTTCAGTTAGATTTGGAGTAGCTTATATTAGCGTGGCGTACATCTTTATAAATTATTCTTAACAATAGTATTACCTTTTTTCATATGTATTTTTGACAATTTAAATCTGTGAAAAGGCAAAATCATACACACTTTGTGGAACTTTGTTTAAAAAGTAAAAGAGTCTCTAGTAATTTGCAACTGTTAACGACAAGCTTATTTTTGTTTCTCGTATTTAATCTATGAATTTCAAAATTCTTATGAACTTATATTAAATTTCCATAAATGCTATCAACTTGCTATCAATACACAAACTTCTTTAAATAAGTCTGTGAGAAATTCCCTTGGTTTTAATTTATATATTACTACACTTTTTTTAGTATACATATCATCTAAGCATTAAAAACAGTACAGAACAATGTTCAACCCTCTGTTCTCGGGAACATTAATCGAAAATTGAACTGCATAATGAAATCTTTTAAAATACATTCACACGATATAAAAATGCTATTACGAATAAATAGTAACAAGAGTTAAATGGCGGCTAAAATAAAAAAAACACAATTTTTAATTCTATGTCTCACCTCTATAACTACTATAACAAACTACAAAATACATATCGTTTTGAATTTTATATGACATCGCACACTGCGCTACGAATGCTCTCAAATGAGACTTATCTTGGGCCATAAAGCTTCATCTGCGGATGTTATGCTTACACCATAACAACCCATTATACAGCTAAATGGCATTCATTATTGCTTATAAAACCTCGCACTCTCATTGTCAATATATTGATGAAATTTCACATATGAGTCTGAATCTTTTTTAAACGCATATGTTTAATTCATTAATAAATAAACAATAGATAATTTTAAATTAAATGATCTAATTTTAAAAATAAATAATATAAAACACCTACACCTATGTACATATTTTATATTTAACTAGCGACCCGCCCCGGCTTCGCACGGGTGCAGTGAAAAAATGGTTATGGTGGTTATCCCTAGAGATAGACATATACCATCGCGGACTTTTTTGTGGATTTTTGTAAGTTGTACAATACTGTAGTACATTATTTTGGTCTATCTCGTAGGGTTCAGCCAGTGTTTGCAATATAAGCGCAAAAAAACGTGCTTATTTACGACATCACATTAGAAACCTTTAAATTTATCAGTGTTTCTCTACTATATTATGCATTTATTATACATACAAACCTTCCTTAAGAATCACTCTATCTATTAAAAAAAACCGCGTCAAAATCCGTTGCGTAGTTTTAAAGATCTAAGCATACATACGGACATACAGCGAAAGCGACTTTGTTTTATACTATGTATTGATGTTATTTCCTGTGAATTTTTTATGTGCAATAAAGAGTTTAATAAAATGGTTTTTATATGGACAAACAATGACGGATCGAATGTCATAATGATTTTTGCCCTCGCCTTCTTATCAGCTTGTCACTGTAAACCAATGAGCCTCCCACTAGCTCTGCCAAATAAAATCAAAATCCAGAAAGGGATATATATTTTAACGTATCTTTTAAAAATTGAAAATTACAACAACTCAAAACAAAATATCTTCCAGAATGACAATTCTTGTCATGTCAGGAACACCGTTCAAAGTCTTTACAAAACCATAAAGCACAAAATGTGACCTATAACAGTGTTCCTGTTACAAGCTTCCGATAACCCCGTGGGGCTGGTTACATCTACGCCTTCCAGGATCATGAAGTTTTCGGCTGCAAACGCCCAGTCATCGTAATTCTCGCGTCCTCCTAGCTTAGCAACGTTCACTGAGTAATTACCTGACGACATTTTAGCACTGATAGTTTAGAAAAAGAACATCGAAAGTCTACAAACACTAATCACTTTTTACTTTTCAAAAGAAACTGGGCCCATAACCTAATAAAATAATGAAACTCATGTGGCGATTTGCAATAGACTAATAATTTATTTATAGACTATAAAGAGAGTAGACAAATGTACACTTATATATGTTGAATAAAACTCTTGTACTGTTTCACAAATTTTAATTATTATCGACCTGACCGGTTTCGCTTTACAGAATTTTCAAAGGTGTTAAAGTACACAGCTGTTCGTGTTTACGCTTCTATCTAAAAATTAAATTAATAAATTACCTCCACAAAAATAACTATAATAAGTAGGTAGAATGAATATTCTTTTGTCATCCACACTAATAATAATTGAGAAAGTGGGTAGATACTTGGTAGGTGTAAACGATTGGGATACCATATACGGAAAAATTACCCCAGTGTGGGGAAATTTAGTTACAATAATCTAAGTCTATAGGGTATATAAATGAAATGTCAAAATAGGTGTATAAAATGTCAACACAGGTAAACAACTGCAAAATTACATACATAATTACGTAAAAGGTCAAAATAGGTATATAAAATGTCAAAACAGGTAAATAATTGCAAAATTACATACATAATTACAAAAAAGGTCAAATGGGTTCATAATTGCAAAACATTGATAATAATTAGACATGTCAGAAGTGTTAAATGTCAGAAATATTGGAAAGTTAATTGTCAATTTCTTTTTTAAATTTTTTAAAATGTTAGAGAATTCTCACAAAATTGATTGTTCTTTTTTTTAAAATAATTATACCTACTATTCAAAATAATGTAGGAGTGGGGATCGGCTCAATTCTAATTGTTGATTTAATATATTATCCCGGCTATGACTAATGACTTTATTTATTTCTAGAGTCTCCAAAGCAGTCAATCTCCTCCTACCTTTGTCGCAAAAATGCAAAGCTTTAAAATTTTCATGTGGGTCAAATTTGTGGTTTTCAGTAATAAGATGTTCAGCAAAGTTCGATTCTGTCTTATTTAATCGCCAGCCACTTGAATGTTCTGCGACTCTTACTCTGAATGACCTACCTGTTTGGCCGATATATTTTTTGTCACCGTGCACTTATATACCAATAGATGGCGTTGATAGTATATTTTGTTACTGTTACAATTTACTTATAACACTCTGCACCGCCTGAGCGATACCTTGGATGAAGTAAACGCCAGCCTTAAGGTCTCCTGTAGTTTGGACTAGTGACGCAACGGAGCTCTGTTTATGTTTGCGAAAGTGCGGAAGTTCCGCGCGCTTTTCAACATCCGTTTCTGCTTCTGTTTCCGCAACTTTTATAGCGGAGATTTAAACGGAAGTTTACAACCGGCGGCTGAGAGTTAGGCGCGGCGCGAGGTGCGTGCGAGTCGCTGGACAGATTGTTAGGTGCAAAAGCGGCCAAATTACTTTTTATAAAATATAACTTGCCACTACTAAATTTTGAATATTAATAAAATGTCCAGTTGCAAAGTTGTAATATTGTTTTCTTTAGTAGATTTCTAATATTACTATTTCTAATCTAGATTTGATGTATTTGATACTTAATAAAGAATTTATATTCGTAAATTTTGTTTTTTCATATTATTTACAATTCCGTTTCTGCATCTGTGTAACGCCTAGCGTCTTTAGGCCAGCAAAATCCTCATATTCATCTAATATGAATGTTTTTGTGTCAAGTTAATCCATGTATTTTCCTTTTACGGAATATAATTATATTGGCAATAAAAACTATTAAATAGTATTAATTATCTATAACTTTTAACATTCGTGGAAGTGAACGCGGCTACTGGATGACGTTTAGGAATCGTCCATAGGTGGGTCTGCGATGACTTTCACTTTTTGCTACCGACCGAAGGCAACTGCCGCGTAAAAAACTTCTCATTTTTATTCCCAACTAGCTGACCCGGTGAACTTCGTATCGCCTAATTATTGAGGCATATTTAGTAAGTCACAAACACACGACACAATACTTTTTTAATTTTATAGAAATTTGTTGCTTTTAGATTTCACAGCAAAGAGGCGTTTACATTTCAAGTGACATTTTACCATAGACAATTTTTTTTTTGAGTGAATACTGACAAATATTTACACTATAACTAATACCGTCAAATGTTTGACAGAAAGTAAGTGATCAACTTTTATATGGGAAAATGAAATTGTCGTCTTACTCTATCTTACTCGCAATTTTTCCTTATTTGCTCACCGTTTAGACCTACCCTGGACTACGACAAACATTTTAAAACCAAAATCAGCTCAATCGGCCCAGCCGTTCTCGAGTTTTAGCGAGACTAACGAACAGCAATTGATTTTTATATATATAGATACTAGCTGGCCAACAGACGTTGTCCTGTCAAATGTCTCAAATGTCAAATGTCTCAAATGTCACGTTGTCTCACGTTGTCTCAAATGTTTTTAAATAATAATTTAGCTGAAAAACAATATCTATATGACCGTATTGTGAATCTAAACCATCCTCAAGCCCCCTGGAATACACACAAAAAATTTCATCAAAATTGGTCCAGTCGTTTAGGAGGAGTTCAGTCACATACACACGCACACAAGAAATATATATATTAAGATATTACCCATTCATTTTATTGAACTTTAATATAAATAAAATACTATTATAAAATTAAGTGTGTGCTATTCCCCGATTCGGGGAGCAAGTGCCGGAGTCGCAGGCACGTGTAAAGAAAAAGAAACTTAGTAGATATTTGCCGATCCTACCTGACCCAGCATCCTCTAGACCGGACACACCTTGGGGCGCAGAGGTCATTGCAGGGATGTGTGTGTTGTAAGGGATCAGACAACGTACACACAACGCCCAATCCACGGCCCAGCACTACCACGGAATTTCTGTTCTACCTACCTACTGTGCTTAGAAAAATTAATTAATTTAGCCTACTATTTTTTTATCTAATCAACTAATAAACATAATACACAACGTTACATCCGTTTCCGTTTCTGCTAAAATTTACTTTTGACATCTGCTTCTGTTTCTGGTTCCGCTAAGACAGTTCCGTTGCGGTCCAACTAGTAATTAGTTTGGACCAACGAAACTTTAACAAAATCTTCCATGTCGGCTGACCATGGGCCTAGCGTTTCTACTCGTCTCAACATCACAATAATCGTTCAGTAAGGTGGAGTATTTACGGCTCTTATTAACCTGGGCCAGATCAGCCGCTGAGCCAATTTTGAGCGTATGGTCATGTCATGATGTGGGCCAAGATGTCAAGGTTTAAAAATACGCTTTATTGTTTAAAAAGGAGTCATAATGGGGGACCAAAACGTATGTAATAAAAGCTTTTGTAAATTTTATAAAACATGTTTTTCGTAGATAAAATTAAGCATAGTTTCCCTTATGTAAGCTCACACTGCATAATACAAAATCGCATCAACATATACAATTTTAACTGTTAAAGAAGTTTTGGATTGACTCTACATTTTTCATCGAATGTGTTATGGTCAGCAACACATTTGCTTTACATTTGCATTACGAAAACAACGCTATAACAAGCGACATAAGAACTGTCTCGACATGTAGAGTCTGTGTCACTGTCAATGACGTTTAATCTTATATATAAAAATGAATCGCAAAATATGTTGGTAAGCGCATAACTCAACAATGCCTTTACCGATTTCGCTAATTTTGGTCTTGAATTATTCGTAGACGTCCAGAGAAGGTTTGTACGTAGAGAAAATAAAAAAATAAAATTTGAAAAAGTGTAAAGTCAACATTTTTATACAAACAATTTGTATTAATACTCGTAAAAGCCAATTTGAACTTTTGGCAAGACAAAAAAGTGACGTTAGTTCTGTCAAACAAATTTAATGTCATCATATGTCATTTCAAGTAGGAACAAAAAACTGCCACTTTACAAATCTTTTTGACAGGACGAAGTCTGTCGGGTCCGCTAGTGACTAAATAAAATTACACCAATTGACCAAATTTTAACGCCTCAGTTTCGACTGTTTAATGCGATATTTGGTAAATGTATATTGGTAAATGTAAAGTGATGATTTATACTAATTATGTTTAGTTTTGACTAAAACTTCTTAGACTACCAAGTTACTAATATATTTTGTCATATATTGTATACTAGCTGTGCCAGCGACTTCGTCCGCGTGGAATAGTTATTTTGAGCATCATATTTATTTTTGCAAACAACCACCTCAGCTGTTACCCGATCTTGACAACGCGACATATCCAAATTTGATCACCATAAAAACAATTCTAGTGAGTTAACATTAAAAGATAGACATATAGTGTCGCAGACATTTTTTTAGATCATTTTAAGAGGAATAATTCTTTCATACATATTTTTTTGGTATCTAGAACCGTTTTCGCAGCGCACGCAACGGAAGCCCTCAAAGATGAATAATTTTCACCGTTTTTTCCACATTTTCCATTATTTCTTCACTCCTATTAGTCGCAGCGTGATGTTATGTAGCCTAAAGCCAAGAATTCGAACCAAGAGTTCCAGAGATTAGCGCGTTCAAACAAACAAACAAACAAACAAACTCTTCAGCTTTATAATATTAGTATAGATTATTGTGAGTCAACCATAAAAGATAGACATATGCTGTTGCAGGATGTTTTTTAGACAATTTTATGTAAAATATTTCCGTCATACATGATTTTTGTGACTTTAACTATTAAGGCTACACATGCGACGAAAGCTAAAAAAATGGAGTTACTTGTCCCGTTTTCCCAAAATTTCCCTTCACTACTTTGCTCCTATTGACTGTAGCGTAATGGAAAGTATTCTATAACCTGCCCAGGAGTATGAAGAATAATTATACCGAGTTGCGTTAAAATCCATCTAGTAGTTTTTGTTTCTATAAGGAACATACAGACAGACAGACAGACAAAAATTTTACTGATTGCATTTTTGGCATCAGTATCGATCCCTAATCACCCCCTGATAGTTATTTTGAAAATATATTTCATGTACAGAATTGACCCCTCTACAGATTTATTATAACTATATATTAGCCGTTTCAATTTCTATAACGACATAGTATAACAAATGTCTTTCATAGCACTGCAGTTGCTAGGATTGCTTTGAAATATACAAAATCATTCGTCATGCGTCTAACTAGAATCTAATAAAACGTCGAACGGGATCTTCGCCTGTTATCAATACACAAGTCGCGCCATCTCGCAATACATAAACTAATTAGAGCGAGATGCTATATCATTCGATTACTCGCCAGATGGTGCTGATTCGATTTCGAGTATGGCACCGGCAAACGTCAAAGTTGTCGCAGAGTTTACGCGGCAAATTGGCGCAACTGCCTTGATTAATTGAATTTGGACTGTTTGAAGATTTATTGTGAGAAATGTTTGAATGAGTTTTACTCGACGTAGTAGGCAGGAGCTTATAAAAGATACTTTTTGCCCGTGTTATTTAGCAACTAATCGGTTTGGTAGTAGGGCTTAATTGAAAGTTAACACGCACAATATTGGACTGCGATGCAATACTGTTTATGACGTCATAAAGAGCTATTTATTAATATTCGAAAATGCTTTAAATTGCTTTAAGGTTTTTTTATACATAAGGTAAATCTAACGTAAATCGATATAAGATCGATATATGCCTACCACAAGATGGAATAACGATTTGGTGCACAATGCAAAGGTGCTAGGCACTAACGGGTATGGAGGTCCTTGGGGCCTCTCGACTGAAGAAATAATACTGAATACAAAGCTGAAGACGGTTAAAGCTTCGCTGAACTTAACACTTGTGGAAGTGGCTTTCTTGCTTTTATTAACACTCTTAATGTTTTAAAATTACGGATCTCACCACTACAATGGATGAAACAACTGTATGAAAAGTTAATGCAAATAGTAGTTTATTTTAAATTTTTTACCTCTTTACCAGAAGTCAACAATGTTTTTAACATTGGACAAGACGCTGTTACCTCTATCTCAAGGGTCAGGAAACCTTCACAAACCATAGACCTATCACAAGCCATAGAATAACCAGTGGAATTAAAAATATGTATACCTAATAAAATTATTTTAATACATGTTACATACTCATAATATATACTCGAAATGAGTCCTTAGAGGTTTTAATAATCAGACCCTTGTTGAGCGCCAAAAAGAACTTTAATAGGCTTATGATAGTAACCCAAATAATCAGATTCGTAAACCACCACCGAGACCACAGCGCCACTGACGATTCTTTATGTTATAGCTTTTCTTTTATTATTTATCATAGGCGTTGGCTACGCGATATGCATGATCGACATCTACATGGGAATGTACTACAACACTATCATCGGCTGGGCGGTGTACTACCTGGTGGCGTCCCTGGCGTCCATCAACTCCGTGCTGCCGTGGACCTCCTGCAACAACGAATGGAACACACCCCTTTGCACTCCAGTAACCTCGCCACAAATCCACAACAATGCCACGACTCCCGCTAAGGAATTCTTTGAGTAAGACTGAAAAACCTGACAATTAATAATAATAATAACCATACTATAAATACACACCTCAGGCAGAGCTCGATTCGGATCAGATTAAGTTATACTGGGAGCGAGCTATTATCGCTATTATCTTATCTTATATATAAAAATGAATCGCAAAATGTGTTGGTAAGCGCATAACTCAACAACGCCTGGACCAATTTGGCTAATTTTGGTCTTGAATTATTCGTAGAAGTAAAGAAGAAGAGAAATCTTGATAATTTATTTATTTATTTATTTATTTATTTATTAATAGGGTCACCAACATAAGTAACAGTAAACATAAATCTTTGTTAACAGTGAAAATGTTGGTCTTCAGCCAACTGCACTTACAATTATAGGTAACCACAGCATGCAAATATACATAAATAATTTCCTAAAGGTAACATAGAAAAAAAAAAACGCTAAAGAAAGTACACAGGAAATTATAAAAAATAATAATAATATATGCTTAAAATTAGGAGGTGTCAATGTTAATAGATTTCAAGAGTCTCATAAATTTAGGAAGACTATGGAAGTTTATGTCTAGTTCAGGCAAATTCTTAGTAAGGTTATAAAGTTTAAAATCAACATCTTTCTATACTCCCATATACAAACAATTTGTATTAATACTTAAAAGCCAATTTGAACCTTTGGCAAAACAATCGAAAACAAAAAAAGTGATGTTAGTTCTGTCGAACAAATTTTATGTCATCATATGTCATTTCAAGTAGGAACAAAAAACTGCCTTTACAAATCTTTTTGACAGGGCGAAGTCTGTCGGGTCCGCTAGTCATCGATAAAACAATTCACTACAATAGACCAGACATACTGCTGCTCAATAACGCTATCTCTAATACACATAACCTCGCTTCTACATACACAACCAAAATAGCCAAATACACAGATAAGTCTGTGATAGAAATTAAAAAACAATGGTACCTACACTTAGTCAAAACCATACCAATCACTCTTTCAACAACTGGAATCATACCTCGCACTTTGCAACCAAACTTGGAGTCATTATGCATACAAAAATTAACATACATCCTCTTTCAGAATGCCACAATATTGAACACCTGTAGAATTGTGAGAAAATTCCAGTCTTTATAGACAGAAGTTTTCTCACAATAACCCCAATAAACTCCTCCTATTATTTTTGACGTGAAACGTCTTTAAAATCGCGCCGAAACATACGGGTACCAGGTTTAAAAAGTGGACCGTAACGAAAAGGTCTATATCATCCCACCTTAATAACAAAAAAACTATTAAACTTAGAAACAAAAATGCGGTGTGAATATTTCACTTATATAGTCAGCTCGCTGTTGTGACATTGAGTATTTTTATTAAAATACTTAAAACACCGTCAATCTTGTTTTTATTTCAATCTTTTATTTTAAAAATGATTCCCTAACATAGACGTTTCACATAAAAACCAACGACCGTGCGTTTTTTAGCACAATGCCCACAGAAATAGTATACTCCCTCCCAATAGTATACCCCATTCACTTAGAGATAAATTAAAAAAAAACAATAATAATAATATTCTTATCATCCCTCATGATGAGAATCTTATAAACTGTGAAAGACAAAGCCAGTAAGACCTTGACTTGGCATACGAGGTAACCGCCACGTGGGATGTTGATTCCACGATCATTGTTCCGATAGTTGTGTCTGAAAATGCCTTGATAGCGAAGAGTCTCGATCAACATCTTCAGAGGCTATCACTTGACGGATGGATCAAGGGTCGAATACAAAAAGCAGTGATTCTCGACCGGCACGTATGTCTGGAGATTTCTCTGTCTGCAACTCTAACCAGTGGTTTGCTTGGGCTTTGCCTCGCTGTCGGCGGCATACTAGATATAAGTTTTCATAGTATTTACGAATATTTTTTATATCTATATTGTAAAAAACTTTAATTTGAGTTTTTTACAATATAGATACAATACAAAACTTAAATTTATCATAAAAATTATTAACAACAAGTTCTGGTAGTTACCATCCTGCACATATTTTGACGGCGTTTTCAGTTTAGTGACTCAAGATTTTTCATTATGAAAGTAATTTTCAGTATGAAAGGTCTATATGCTTACAATTATCGATTATGAAACTTATATGCATTGGACAAAGCTAATTTCTTTTTGTTCTTTGTCAAGGCGCAATGTGCTGGAGATGCACCGGTCTATTGGACTTGGCGACATGGGGCCCATCAAACCTTCACTTGCGATTTGTGTTGTCAGTGTCTTTGTTCTAGTCTACTTCTCACTCTGGAAGGGGGTGCGCAGTACTGGAAAGGTAAACTACAAATGTCACGTGTATTTTTTTTTTATTTATTCAAATTTAATAGTAATTCAGTTGCAAAAGACGACCAATTTTGATAAACAATAAATACATTTATTTTGGTAACTATATGTGTAAAACATATGAAAATATATTAAATTGAATGACAAAGAACGCAGAAAGAAAAACTCCGCTCTAAGATCAAAGTCAAAGGTCTGTGATTGATACCTCAAAACAGAGCTTTATCTACGTTAAGCTTACAAAGTTGCTCAAAGTAGTCGAACTAAACCTCTCATTCTATTTATTTCAATTTTTATTCATGATATTGATAAATCTACACCAAATCTGAGTAATACGATTCGGGAAAGGAAAATTAATATTTTGTAATTTGCAGAGTAAATGTGATGGCCAATACGGCACTGGCGATCTAATATGTCATAATGATATGGCCTGGCTCCTGACTGACACACGCATCATTCCAGGTGGTTTGGGTAACGGCCCTCGCTCCGTATGCTGTGCTGCTGATTCTGCTCGCCAGGGGTGTCACTCTGCCAGGCGCTACTGAAGGCATTCGATATTACCTAACACCGGAATGGCACAAACTATTGAATTCTAAGGTACATTTAGCAACAAGCTAAAATTTTCCTTTGAACAACAAAACCACCGCAGATACGAGTGACATAAGAACTGTCGCGTGTGAATTCTGACGGTTTGGTATGTGTACATTTTTAAATATTCAATTTGATTTTAAAATTGTCTTAAATTAAATGTCTGTGGCAATTCCTTCCATTTCAATTTCAAAGTTATAGTAGTAAATGTAGTACCATAGATTCACAGGATAATTGATCAAACATGCCACATGATTTTAATTTTCTGTAAGATTGCTCGTAGCTAATGAAGCAAAACTAAACTCAAATATTTAATTAATTTTTTTTTTATTATATCTAATCACTAAATAACCCACATGACTTCAAAGTTTCTCTGTTTCTCGTAGGTTTGGATCGACGCCGCCTCCCAAATATTCTTCTCGCTCGGTCCTGGCTTCGGCACCCTCCTAGCCCTCTCCAGCTACAACAAGTTCAATAACAATTGCTACCGTGACGCCCTCATAACTTCCTCCATCAATTGCCTCACGAGCTTCCTGGCTGGATTCGTCATTTTTTCAGTATTAGGGTAAGCCAATAACATCACCGTATGTCTTAAATTATGTCCTTTAATCATTTAAAAATGGTGGAATTGTGTAGTGTAAAGTTCAAAGCTGCCATGTCCTGTGTGTTTTTCCAATAAAAAAATGAGAACGAAGAACGATACGTCCAGTGTTACTTTATATATTATCGACATAAAAAGCAGCTATTACACTCACTATATCAAAACACCGGCATATCCGTCCATCTTCAGATATAGTATTCAACACCAGCTCCAACGGGGTGCGAAATATGGTGATGTCATACCGCCGAAACTATTCAAGCTGGAGGAAGTAATAAAGCTTTTGGACTGGAAAGGACAGGAAAAATAGGGTACAATGCTCAAAAACCTAAATAGAGATTCTCAACAAGTGGATCTTAAAATGAACACAGACACAACGAAACTTATATCGATTCTCCATCAAGCACTCATTCTTTTGAGGTTTGGACACAAGACTTGATGTACAAGTAATAAATGTGACTTTCTGATAGTAGGACCAACCTAGTTGAACCATTGTGTTTATCTGAAACAAATAGTCCAACTAAGTTGGTACAAAATGGATTGGCTCTACTTCGAGAAAGTCAGTCGACGAATCCGTATTGTATTATTTTATACTAGCTTTCCGCCCGCGGCTTCGCCCGCGTGAATTTCGGGATTGGGTCTATAGAGGGATAAAGGTCATAGCTTTTGCCCACGGCTACATATGCGCGGAAGTCGGTTTATGGTGCGAAGGTTTTATCGCGCTTCCCATGGGACTATACGTTTTTCCGAGATAAAAAAATACCGCAAAACCTTGCTCAAGAATCACTTTATCTATTGATCAAAACCGAATGAAAATCTGTGCAGTAGTTTTTGAGCGATACCTTTATTGCACCTTCCGTGGGATTTATCGGCTTTTCCGGGATACATCATAACCTAGAACCTTCTTCAAGAATCACTGTCTGTACAAACTGCAGGAAAATCCGAAAAGTAGCTTTTGAATAGTCTTTATCGCGCATCCTATGGGATCTGTCGGTTTTCTGGGATAAATATAGCCTAAAACTTTCCTCGAGAATCACCTCATCTATTGATGAACAACACATGAAAAACCATGCAGTAGTTTTTACTATCTGTTGTTGTATTTGCTGTTGTTATATTTAGTTAGTTACTATCTCCACGTAAAAAATCACGTCAATTCGTCGCTCCGTTTTGCCGTGAAAGACGGACAAACAAACAGACACACTTTCCATTTATAATATTAGTATGGATGGTAAAAATGAACGAACCAATTAATAGGGGCCAACATAGACGATCATACTAGGCTCATATAGGAGATATTCTAAAAGAAGGCCGAGGATCGTGCATAAAAGTATTAATGGGAGTTGAGGAAGATGGGGAAGTACCTACCCTACTTAGCCTTTGCCTACCCCAATGAGAGAGAGATGAATATATGTATGTATATATGTATCATTATATAACTATTATGTGCAGTATGTTTTAGAATTAAATGTATAAGTTATTTACGAAATAAAGTTATATTTATAGATTGACCGAGGCTACATGTGACCAGAAAGCTGGATCATATCTAGCGCAGCGAATCAGCATCGCCATACAACGTGGCAATGCTGCTAGTTTTATGGGGACGTTGCCTGACGGCAGCGATTTATTTCAAATATTTTATTATATAGTTTAGTTTTTAATTTTACTAAATAATTATTAGAGATAATATTTGTTATATGGATATATAGTTTGTAATTATCGTTTAATTAGGCTTATATTAGTTTAAATAATGATGTTAAGGGCAATTTAATGATAGAAAATGCACAGAAATTAAGTTACTTTTATTTTCCCCAACAATGCCCAGAGCAATGTCCAGTCAATTTAATTCAAATAAATATATCTGTGTGTGGAATTATTAGGCCACAAAATTTAAGAAACCGTAAACTCTCAATACCAAATTGAAGAAGTAATTAACGTGTTAGAATATAAACATTTTAAGAATTAATCTAACATATACACACGGAAGATAGTACGCAAAAGCGAGACCGCAGTACATTTGACCTGTGGGAACAGGTCAATTGTGTATATATAAGGTATATGTCAAATCTATAAGATGTATTTTATAACTTTTGCTTGTTCGTCAGCTACATGGCACACGTACAGAACAAAAGCATCGAAGAGGTAGGCCTGGAGGGCCCCGGTCTGGTGTTCATTGTCTATCCTGAAGCGATCGCCACGATGACCGGCTCTGTTTTCTGGGCTATCATCTTCTTCCTTATGCTTATCACTTTAGGCTTGGACAGTACATTTGGTGGTAAGTCAAGCTTCATTAACACGATATGTTGACCACCCATACTTAAATAACCTACATTTCAATGTAACTAGAAGCTTAATAGTCAACTCCTCGTGTTATAGCTACACTAACACAAATTTAAGTAGATGTCTGATGCATCTTGTATTTTTTGACATTAAATTATTTTCACTTTCACAGGATTGGAAGCCGTGACGACAGCTTTGTGCGACGAATATCCTCGCCTACTGGGTCGCCATAGGGAGATCTTTGTGGCATTCCTGTGTCTCTTCATCTACATCTGTGCACTACCAACTACCACTTATGTAAGTTGTTCAATAAACTGTTTGTAGTTTTACTACAGACAGTATATCTATTGGTTCGCATATATAACTATATATAACAATAAAATACAGTGCGACGCAAAAATGCGTCATGTCCATCTTCGCGTATCAAACTATATCAACTCTCAAATTTGTGCCTAAAATCGTAATGCGTATAGCCTTTAGCTGCATTGTTCATGGTAAAGATAAAGACCTAGTTAAAACACTGCAAAATTTATTATTAAATAAATTTTGCTTAAATGGCGTCTACGCGTTGGATCTGTATCCTTATAAAGGACCGCGTCTTATAAGAATGTGTGAAATAAGCCACAATAATAATAATATTTCTTTCACTCACATTAATTAGCCTAGCCCAAAGTAAGCTATGTAAGGCTTGTGTAATGGGATCTAGAGTAACGGATAGACATATATATATAACACTTTATTGCACAGTTAACATAGGTAATGTATAATATATAGAAAAGAATATGTACAATGGTGGACTTATCTCTAATAGAGATCTCTTCCAGCCAACCAGAACGGATGTCCTGAAAGAAATGTGCGGGAAAGCCCAATGTGCAACTTTTATTTAATAATATATTACTATATATTATATATATACTACTATATATTATAATTTAAAAATATTTTACTTACAAAGCAATGAACACACAACAACAGTACTACTAACTTTTAATAAATTAATATATACATACATACAATAAATATATATATACATACATACTAACACATTATGATTATTGGAGAGTTGAAAGCAAGTGATCCTTAAGTGCTCTCTTGAAAACATCCACGGATGAACTGTCGCGAATGCTTGCGGGCAATTGGTTCCAGAGCCTCGTTGCTGACACCGTAAACGAATTCTTAAGGTAATGCGTGTTAGACCAAGGTTGCTTAAGTGCTCTATTAACGCATGCCCGTTTGGGGTATAAAGGCTGAGGGAGACAGTGGAATCGAGAACGAAGGTAATTGGGATACTTAGGATTGTTAAGGATTGTTAAGGATTTTATAAAGGAAAGTGAGGACATGAAAGTCACGTCTCTGTCGAATCGGAAGCCATTTAAGTTTTGACCGATATTCAGATACGTGATCATATTTGCGAAGACCGAATATGAATCTGATCGCCAAATTTTGTAATCGCTCAAGCTTATTGAGTAGTTCTTCGGTAGCATCGATGAAACAAACGTCAGCATAGTCAAGATAGGCAATATTAAGGTCTGTGAAAGCATGATCTTAGTCTGGTAGGGAAGAAAGAACTGCAGACGGCGAAGTGAATGATAAGTATAATGAATACGTCTACTCACATCATTGATATGAGACATACATACACATATAAATATTTTTGATAAAAATATATATTAACAACTATAACTATAAATTTATTGTACAAACATTTGCCCCCACCGGCATTTGAACCCGGGAGCTCAGAGATGGCGACTTGAAAACTATACACTCAAATCGTCGTCAAATTCTTTTAAAAGCGACTAATTCTTCAGTTCTGAATTAAAAAAAAAAAACAAATGAATGATACGCAAAAATAATTAACAAATCGAATGAGCGTTGTCGCATTAGAATTACTTTCTTGCAGCCCATCTTGACATTGCAAAGAAATCTGTAGCAGGTCGCTGGAGCCTTCACATATTTATTCAACACCTTGAGGGTATGGCGTCAATATATTACTGTTACTCGTTATCTTCAGAGTGCGTGGTGCATTATTCATGGGTGGGCGATGACTGGCCGCTGTGATTCATTCCAAGTTTCGGCTCACTCACCGCGGTGATGAATCGAGGGGAATACGGACTTGAGATACGCCTAATTGATACTCTGGAATGAAACTTTACGTTGATAACACGCAGTTGCTTACAAGTAACAACTAAGTATACAACGAATTTCTTAGTTGTACTTTTAATTGACCTGTGACTATAATATAAAAAAAATCACAATTCTCTAGAATTATTTAAATTTTTAACTGTTCTTAAACATCTACGCTAATAATCTTATATATAAAAATGAATCGCAAAATGTGTTGGTAAGCTCATAACTCAACAACGCCTGGACCAATTTGGCCAATTCTTTTTTGTTAATGTTCGTTGAAGTTCAAGGAGGGTTTTTACAATGAAGAAAATTCGAATAATTATCGGAAATACCCTAAAAACAGCCCTTTTATTTTCCCATGCAAACGTTTTCTAACTAAAACGTACAGTCGAATTGAGCTTTATTGTTATTGTATAAAGTTCATATTGCAAGCACTCACTGTTGTCTAAGCAATGAAGGTGTGTTCCTAACATCAAAGAGTCAATTTGCGCTTTATTAACGCTACATATAATTGAAATTCAATCATATCTATCAAAACAGTGTGCGTGCGTGCGTTGGAGCACAGAATACATCGTTGGAGAATTTAATGTCACGTTCCAAAATTGAATAGCCACAAAATGTAATAGGTAATTTAGACTTTTTTTGCGATTTGGTTGGCTATGCGACATTATCTATAAAATAATTAGGAACAAAAAACTGCCACTGTACAAATCTTTTTGACCGGACGAAGTCTGCGGGTCCGCTAGTATTATAAAAAGGAAAGATTTGTTTTTTTCTATATAACGTATAAACTCAAAAAGTACTGGACCGATTTTAATAATTATTTTTACAAGCTTTTATATTAGCTTCACTTGTAATTATTACAGGCTTTTATATTAGCTTCACTTGTAACTATGTAAGAAAATCTTGGAATCTTAATTTGACCCACTTCCCAGGTCTCCGATTGAGCTGAAATGTTGCATGCACGTGTAAGTCGGATGACAATGCATGGTTATGTATGTGACGTCATTCTAAATCCAACATGGCGGCATTACCAAGATGGCGGATCAATTATTTTTAATGCACCCCTACAATATGGGTATCAAATGAAAGGGTTTGCTAAGCTTGATTTCTTAGTCGGAAAATAAATTAAGAATAAAAAAAAAATTAAATACAAGCTTTTATTAAATGCGCTAAAAAGGACAAAATAAACTTTTACATATATAAGCTTGTCGTTAAAAGTATTCTATAAGTAAGTAAATCTCGCGACAAGCTTTTATATGTAAAAGTTTATTTTGTTCTTTTTAGCTCATTTAATAAAAGTTTGTATTATTATTTTTTTCTTTTTCATTAGAAAGCTACATTATCACTGAGAAACATAGGCTATTTTTAGTACTAGATTACTATAGAAATCTTTGGAAATTCTTATTATAACCAACCGAAAGTGAAAAAATTAGACATAAAACGTCTTTCATCGCTTTATAAATAACTAGCGGTTTGGTCAGCCATAATCACCGTGGCATTTGGTTGCCGTGACATCCATGAGGATTCCGAGCCTCTTCTCTCCAGAAGAAAAAAAACATTTCCAAAATTTAATTGCTTTGTAAACATTTCTTTATCACATTTAGTTTTAACTAGCTGGTGTCCGTGACTTCGTCTGCGCAAGATTATTATTTCGAGTAACTTGTATTAGCGTGGCGTATATCTATTTAAATTGTAGCCTTTCTGTTAGTTGCATTAAAATCCATTTTGCAGTTTTTACATGAAAGGGTAACAAAATTTATATATGAAGACGTTCCAATCATAACAGGATAGAAAGAATACAGTCAATAAAAAAGTTATTCTACGCTACGGAAATCAGTAAAGCCTTCATAAAGGCGAGGTAGTTTTATTAAATGCACCTCTTCTGTTACGAAAACAGCCCGCTTGTACCCGCAATGGTTATATTTATTTTAATTGAGTATGTATGTTTTTACTTACCAGACAGCACTTGCGCCGTTGCTTGTATTGTATTTGTGTACTAATGTACCCTACCGTATGTTTTTATAAATATATACCAATATAATATGATACTTGTAAGGTGAACGCGTGGTCGTCCACTTTCTAATCCAATCTTCAAGACACATAATGTTTGTTGCTTGATAAAATCCGTAAGTAATATAGTTAGATAAAGGCTGTGATATAAAGTACTGTGATGTATTTCCGTAAAAATGCAATTATCAATCCGAATTAATACTAGTGAAAATGCGACCGAGAGTGTCAGTCAGTATCTTTTTTTTATTGCCCTTCTTTTTCCACGGCCCGAATGTTGTCAGGGATCATAAATCCTAAACATCTTCTATACATTATAATATTAATATTGACACACATCGTTTCTTATATAAAAATTGTCAATCTCTCACCCTCCAACCACCCAGCTGTAGTATTTATTTATTTATTTATAGAGATTCACCGTTTGTTTACATTGTTAATTGTATAAATTTAAACTATGCCAATTGTAAAAAAAAATGTAACAAACACTTACAGGTAAATCAGCATGCACAAACTACAGAATACTAAGCATATCAACTACATATTGTGAATAAACAATACTAACAAACTGATAATCTAAAGATCCTAATCTAAAAACCAAAAACAACTTATTCTAGCAACAGTGCAAAGACCGTGCCACGGAGCCTGTTGGGTGAATCGGCAAAGATATCGATCACATCACTAAACTCATTCACCAGTTTGCACATTCTGGCTATTGGGGAGTTAGAACCAAAAATCGTTCTGCGTAGTGGACTTACAAGTGGGGTTATTTTGCTGCAAGGATATCGGTAAGGTACACGTAAATTGAACCTGCGCAATAAAGGAGGGCAGTCAATTGAGTTGTTTAAGATTTTGGATACGAATAGCAGGTCCATAATAATTCTCCGATCCTCTAATGAATTAATTTTAAACTGGGCCAGATTTTTCTTATAATATAATATTTTTTTTGTCTTTCGCTTGCCAGTTGAAAACACTAAATGATTAACAAATTTCCTCTGTATTCTCTCCAGTTTCAGTGAATAAAGAAAGTAGTATGATGGAAAACCTGAATTTCCCCTTTGATTTCTAAATAAGACAGACCGATATCTCTATCAATGGGAGAAGAATATCTTCGGTTGGAGTAATATCAACTTTCTGATTAGGGCGGTGTATACTTGGTGGACTTCCTGAACGTCTATGGGCCTGGGTTGGCCATCCTGTTCGTGGTGTTTGCGGAAGCGGCCGGCGTCTGTTGGGTGTACGGAGTGGACCGCTTCTCCGAGGACGTGCGCAGCATGCTGGGCCACTCGCCTGGCTGGTTCTGGCGCGCCTGCTGGTCTTACATTAGGTGGGTAGAAGACCGTGGTATGAATCTGCTGCCTAATGCAATACAGTACAAATATCACGCCCAGGACTATTTATTAAATTGATCAACATTATATATGTCAAGATATATGAATTATAATAAATCATTTATACGTATCTTTTGTAGCTGAATATTGTTTATAATTAAATAACCACTACAAGTAACAATATAAAAAAATTAAACAAGAGCTAAAATGCAAAAAAGAAGATAAAAATCGTAAACTGACTTAGAAATTTTACACGAGTGAAGTTTTAAATTATAACTATACTAATGGTGGCATACTTCGCACAGTACCACGCATTTGTTTGCCCCAAGGAAACGCCGCTGTTACAAATGACTGCCAATAGCTAATACAATAGCAACTATTACGAATCGAGCGGTCAAACTGTGTATTTATAACAGTTTATATGTTAGTAAAGGTATTAACACATAAATGCAGTATATAATTTTACTGTGATATTACAATGTACAATACTTTTCATTATCAGTCATAACTATCAACAAAAATACTTGACTTTTAATATGTGGCGCCTAACGAGGGACAAATCACTAATATTCGAAGGTAGTAATATTGCCATTGAAATATTAACTATAAATATCTGCAGATGTAGTTTAAATTTATTGCTACTTCTTTAGTTATCATTATGATAGAATATTTATTATAATAATTTTTAAAAAGCTATAAATAAAAACCTGTTATAATAATTTGGTACCCAACGAGGGACTAGCAATAATATTATTTAAAATTAATTACTCAATTTGCTTTATGCATATGTCTTAAATGTAGCTCTTGATACTATAATAGTTCAATCAACTTCAGTGAATCTTTGACCACTGCCTACAGCCCCGTGTTCCTGCTGGTGTTGTTCGTGTTCTCGGTGTTAGCACACGAGGAAATGCTGGGCGGCGACCGCGTGTACCCGCCCTGGTCCATCACAGTGGGCTGGGTCATGACCGGCACCACCGTATCCTGCATCCCGCTGTACATTCTTTACAAGTTGCTTATCACGCCGGGCAGCTTATCCCACGTGAGTTATATTGTAATAAATGGTTCAACCCAGCACGCCGCACCATTAATACGAATACCATTAAGTGTAATTATTTCTTTTATTTTATTGTTATAGATTAGGACCTAAATATTTTTTGCAAATATAACAGATTTTTTTAATTAGTCAAAGGAGATTCTACCTAAAAGCCTATTCAATCAATAACCACATAACACCTCAGTATGTTAAATTAGGATTTACTGGATTATATCATAGATAGTTAAAGAGTATATTGTAACTCTAATCTCACAAAGATATCACAAATAAATCAATTAGATAATCGCAGAATAAGGGACTATCCATAAATTACGTCACATGGTAAGGGGGAGGGAGGGGGTTGACGAAATGTGACATTGTGTGACAAGGGGGTTAATGCGATAATATATTAAAACTATTTATTACATCTATTATTTAAAGTACGAACTCTGAATCTGAACTCTGAATCTGATCATTATATATTTATGAAGTGTGTGTGTTTGTGAAAAGACAGGAGTATCTTTTTAAAACTGCATGTGATAAATTTCCTAGAAATTGTCGAGATCCAGGTAGGCTTATCTTGGATGATTTTCCGAGATTAGCAAAATATAGTAAAAGTGTTCTAAATATGTGTATTAGAATTTATAATAAAATCCAAAAGACATAAAAAACTATAATATCAGATCGTTAAGTAAAGTAAAAACTATAATAAAATGGAATTATATAAATGGCTGTGTAAATTTAATTTTTATAGCGTCCAAGAATTTCTAAATCTAAACACGTCTATGTATTAGGAAAATTCTGTAAATTTAATATTTATAGCGCCCAAGAATTTTTGAACCTAAACACATCTATGTAATAGTAAAACATTTGCATGCTATGAGATTAGCTAAACATGTTTGATCAATAATATAACCATAAGGGGCCATCCATAAATTACGTCACACGGTTAGGGGGTGGGAGGGGGTTGACGAAGTGTGACATTGTGTGACAAGGAGGTGGGAGGGATCTTAAATTTCGTGACACATTTCAAAATCTATCATAAGCTAACTGTTAAAACGCAAACTTTAAATTATTACTATTAGTATGAAAAGTGCTGTAAATATTAACTTTTATTGTAAAGTCTTTATACTCTCATAAATAAATAAAGGAGTAGTATCTTCTTCTATCTATTAATAGGGGTACTCCTGAAATAGACTATTTTTCTAATCGATTATAGTACGTCATTTTGAAAAATATAATAAGAAAATCATGAAATGACCATATACTTATTTAATATAAGTAATCGTTTTTTGTTAGGTTAATTGATTTGATGTTAATTTTATTAAAATGAAAATAAAACTGATTTCGAAACCGCTTTTATCATTCAATAATTTCTATAATTTCAAAATTTGTGACGTCACACTAGGGGGGGGGGAGTCTCACAAATGTGACAAGGACGGGAGGAGGAGCAAAAAATCACGAAACTCATGTGACGTAATTTATGGATGACCCCTAATAATATTACAAAAAATTGTGTTTTGTACGTGTGTAAACATGAATTATTGGAAAATAAGATACTCATTTTTAACTTCATAAACTGGATAAATTTCTTACTAGTGATATTATTAATAAGTATAACAATTAACAAGAGGTTACACCTAATTTAATCAAAAATTATTTATACCCAACCTTAAAATCTAGGTTGAAAGCCAATACATATATCTACATCTTATCATATTTGACATCAACTATAATGTGCAGTATAAAATCGACTGTCAAACTGATTCAAGACTGACACAAGTCGTGCAACCCCACCGAGCAGCATAAGCCTACTCTGTCAGCTTAACATACACTTTTCGATTTCTTAGCAAGACTGTCCCTATTTCTAATGAAATTTTGTAAAATTTACTGGAAGTAAAGTTTGTGTGTTTGTAAATTGTAAGGGGTAATCTCGAGATCTACTGAACCGATTTTAAAAATTCTTTCACCAATAGAAAGCCACATTATTGCGGAGTGTCATCGTCATCATCATCATCATCATCGATTTTAAAAATTCTTTCACCAATAGAAGGCCACATTATTGTTGAGTGTCATCATCATCATCATCATCATCATCAGCGGACGGCGCGCGATGGCTTCGGGTTTAATTCAGTTCGCTTTCGTGCTCGCTTCGGGGATTATTAATATTATTTGACGACCTCCATAGTCGAGTGGATAATACACCGGTTTCAAGGTGTCGCCATCTCTGAGGTCCCGGGTTCGAATCCCGGTGGGGGCAGATGTTTGTGTGATGAATGCGAGCATTTGTACCTTAGTCATGGTTGTTGATATATATTTCAATAAAAATTATTTATATATGTATAATATATGTATGTCTATCCGTTACCCTAGATCCCATAGCACAAGCCTTACAGAGCTTAGTTTGGGCTAGGCTAATTGGTGTAAGTGTAACAAATATTTATTAAAATATTTATTTATTATTATATATTTATTATGCCCAACGAAGTGGGCGCAGGTCAGCTAGTACTTATACATAATTTTCTTCATCCTCACATAGAAAACAGTCATTATTTCACTAAACTCACACGTACATTTGATAAAATAGCGACCATTAGTTTTCCATTACCTGGATCGCCTCGATCAAGGACACAATGGATGTCGAGGTGGTTTAATTGTTATACCCCGCAAAAACGGGCATGGTCCTACACACACCTGTCGACTAGCCATTCCACTTCGTAAAAAAAAGTTACAACAAAAATCGGGTGGGGCTGTGCGGGGGCACACGGCCGTTGGGTTTAACGTGAAACGTCTATGTTAGGGAATCGCTTTTAAAGTAAAAGATTGAAATAAAAACAAGATTGATGGTGTTTTAAGTATTTTAATAAACAACTCAATGTTACAACAGCGAGCTGCCTATATAAGTGAAATATTCACACCACATTTTTGTTTCTAAGACTAATAGTTTTTTAATTATTAAGGTACGATGATATAGACCTTTTCGTTACGGTCCACTTTTTAAACCTGGTACCCGTATGTTTCGGCGCGATTTTAAAGCCGTTTCACGTCAAAAATATACGTGTATAATACATGTTATCAAGCTACGTGTCACTTAAGAGTTACTTTCTCCCGGTTGATTCAGCGCATAAAGATGATCAAGCGACCAGAGGAAACGTCGATCCCAGCGGGGGAGGGCGCGCTGTGCAGCCTGTGACGGCCCGCGTCGCCGCACTTGGAGTGGCTGGTCTAGGGGCCATCAGCACCCCTGCATTATCCGCATATGCCATCACTTATATATTAATATAAATTAAAATACAATACTATATTTTAGTGATGTAGTGTTATTAATTAATCACATTTTAAGACTAGCTTTTAATCTATAATTTTCTGTCCATTTAATCTGCTTAAAACATATTATTTACTCCGGTAGCAATGTATCGCTTCTTTTAAATTTAAATGTTATTTATTAGACTATTAGTGTCGCAAATCTATAAATATCATACCTATTTATTAACATTAAACTATACATAATAAGCATAGAATTATATATAAAAAATATTACCTAATGTTTGAATTTTAATCTTAGTGTGCAGTATTCACTAAGAGCAATATTAATAAATTAATAATATTTTAAAAGAAATCATTGTATGGTATTTATTATAAGAATACAACGAAAAATAAATACTTTGGGATAATAGCTATAAGTAGTTGTTATTATTGTATGTACATAAAAAAGTGCTGGGCAGACTATAATTACGTTTTATGTATTTTTCTGATTTATTGTTCACATTTAATCTCTAAGTAAACCCTATATACAAGTTATAAGTCGAGAATTATATTACTAATATTTATAAGAAGATGAAAACACTTCGATACTCGCGGGCAATGAGTGTTGCAGTGTTTTAATATAAACGTGTAAATAAATTTAGCTAAATCAATAAAAAATAAGCTATAAAAATTAAAGGGAGCATAATATTAATATAAACAATACCTTCTACTTATGTATAACTAGTAGACTTGTGTAGACATTTTTTTGGTGTGTAGTATTTAAGTATTGTAGTACAAACATTATTAATGTTAGGAATTATACCTGTAGTGATCTTTGTATAATTATCATGTCATAATTATGCTTTTGACAAAAGAAATTTAGTGTTATAATTTAAGTTCTATCCTAAAGTTCGATTTTCAATTCGAGTCAGTAAAATGACATTTCCAGTGTCATGTGTCACAAATCATATTATTTAATATGGTATGTATTACATATTTACAATAAAAAAAACGCTTTGATACCTAATAAAATAAAGCATGACTAAATGCCTAAATCTATTGATTGCCGAACATCACTATTGTAGTGGGCTGTAGTGGGTCACCCTTTTTTGTATCAGTGACAGTTGCACTTGTCATTTTACTGACTCGAATTAAAAATCGTAGTTTAATATAAATATGACAGTATTAACCATATGATATACACTGCATATTTTTTTTATATATACAATGTAAAAAATATTATTGTAATTTTTATAAGACTTTAATAATTCTGAGGACAAGCATATTAACTTCATAACGTCTTGCACATAAATCATTTTAATGTAGATATTTCCAAACTATTTAATAAGATATATTACTTATTTAATTATAATGTAATTAAATAAGTAATATGTATTATTTATTATTGAATAAATACAGTAGGTAGAGCTTCGTTAAGAAAACTATATATATCATATTAGTAAATTAATATACATAAACATATTAATCGTAGACGATTAATATAATAAGAGCATGCAACCATTTCCGTATAATATTAATAAATAACATATTATGGTTTGTTTGAAATTTTAATAATCTATAAAAATCGTAAAGTTATGATAAATTATTAAAATATGCGTAGAATTTTAATAACAATTCTTCGTTAATTTGTGTATGTTAGTGTTTCAAATAAATGTGCTATATCTAAACATATACCAATGTATAGTTTAGGATTATTGACCGCTGTACGCTTCAATGTTTTTTTATAAAAAGAAAACATAAAAAATCGTAGTTCATATACCCACAACATTTATGCTTTAATTTTTGTGAATACTATCTATTTATAGATATGTGTATGTTGTATATACGTTTCGATGTTGTTCGTGTTGTATTGTATTGTATTGTGGCGGTGTTAGAATAGATATAGAATAGACGGCAAATATGTAGCCGAGGCCTGTGTCAGCCATCGCAGGCCAGACTGTATATTTGTTAAAAAATATTGTTTTATTTCTCACCTCGTTATACCTAATCATCATTAACTAAAAATTAAAGAAACTAGGATATTTTAATATGAAAGGAATGCATACTGCTTACAAAGCTATGCACCGCGCCCTCTGACGAGTGGTCGCTACCATTCTCAGCCACGAAGCCACTAGGACGAAGACTTTTAAGAGTTGCAGAGGTAGGCAGGCTGGGTTCAATCTGAACCCAACATAACCTCCGTGGTACTTACCTACAGGGACGGGCTTCTCGCTTCTTTGTAAGGATTCTCTGCCCCTCTCCTAAGCAGCGCAATGTTCATAACAGAATCGAATTGAAGATTGATGCGTTACACAAGTGCCAAGGCACACCTACAACACATACAATGCGGCATGAGACTTTTTCAACGTTCGTGCAATACTAAGTCCTTCTCCTGGTCATATTTCGTGTTCCTTGTAAAATAATTTCAGCCTCTCCTCTGCTGAGGGTGAAAAAATCTCATGACTTATCATTGTTATTTGATACTTTATCTGACATATGTTATTGAAAACACTACTGCAGTTAAAGTTAATTGAATCAAAATCTCTATACTTAAAAGTGGGTTAGCGGATTGATAAGTTATCGAGAATCTGTTATTTCAGCAGTATGTCGGATAATTCATGTTTTTTTTTTTTTTAATTCCTTATGGTGGCAGACGAGCAAATGGCTCACCTGATGGTAAGTGGTAACCATCGCTCATGGACATCTGCAGTGCCAGGGGCACAGCTGAGCCGCTGCCTACCTGGAGAGAAATACTCTTTTTAAGCCTCGTTTGAAGTTAGACATATCGTAGCGCTCAGGAAACATCGCAGCTGGGAGCTCATTCCAGAGTTTGCATGTACGCGGAAGGAATGAACGCTGAAACCGAACTGTACTAGACAAGATCGGTTCCAGGTGATATGGATGAACTCTACTGCGGTGGCGGGTGGTGCGATGGTAAAAAGGTGACGAAGGCACCATTGCAAATAATTCCTCAGAGCACTCTCCGTTAAAGAGCCTATAGAGAACACACAGAGAGCCAAAGTCTCTCCGCTGCTCCAAGGTCTCTGTTGAGGCCGTAATATTGGGATCACCGATGTGTTAATAAAGAAAAATATACCAACATTATTTAAGTGCAGCAGACTGCACACCTGATGGTATGGTAAGAGGTTACAGTCGCCTCCAGTGCATGTGATTCCTAAGAAATACGCAAACGGTACTCGGACAGCCACGACACATAGGAAGACTTTTGCTATAAGTGTAGATGAGTAGTTATATGTATATAACAAATTACTATGCAAGATATTTTATTAAAAATATATAAATCGTGTTGCAAAGCCTATATTGGTTATTACATATTATTACACACAATAAGTACCTACTCTTAATATAATAAACATAAAAACAATGTGCAAATCACTATATATTCAAGAAAACCTTTGCCCCATGATGTCTTCAATGAGTCATAATATTTATTTTTTACTAATTTAAGTGGTATGCCAACTGATCAACTCTTATATGTTAATTTGTAATAAAAAGAAGTACCTTTCAAATCCAATTACAATCTAAATTTTTTCAACAAAAATAAAGACATCTTAGAAACTTGGATGGATAATCGAAAAATGTTTTTGAACTATAAAAATATCTTTTCTTATACACAAATAATTTTCTCGCGGTTCTATATCAAAACGGACAATCTCCTTTGATAACTTTTGTATGGTTTCTCTGTACCAAGAACGGCCCTTAAATATATAATCGCTAACAATTTTAGTACAAACACATATAATATTAAAATAATCTTACCCACGAAAGCATTAAGCTCTACATTCGCTTAGAGGTAATCAAAATGCGGATACTTTATCGCTCCTCATTTTATTTTTGCAGACGAGATAATTACTACGTTTATTCATCACAAGTCCTTGGCCTGCTGCCTAAGGTTTCCATTTATGGGTAATTGTAATGCTGTGTACTCTACATTTGTGCCTTACGTGCAAACACGCGCGAGCTTACTCAGTCTTCTACAATGAGTGTTAACACAAGATATACAATCGTCCACCAAATTTTATAATTATTTATTTGTCCTCATATAACGTAACGATGTATTCTGTTTTTACAAAAATTATATATTTTACTATAATCCTATTATGCGTATATATAGAGTTTTCAACCAAATTTCAACCAGGCACTTCAATGTAAAGATAAAAGGCTGTTTTCTTTTTAAATTGATTTGGAATATTGCCTTTTTACTCTTTTCGTGGAAATCCCCAAATTATACTTATCTGGAAACGTCTACACATGAAGATCATTCCGCAGTTTGGCAGTTCGCGTTATAAATATGGCCGCGAATCGTTTGGTGCGAATGGGCGGAATGTCAACCACAAATGGATAAAAATATCCATTTGTGGTTGACATTCCGCCCATATCTCTCACCACATTGTGTCGTCAGATGGCGGTATTTCTGCAGCTTTCTTTATTACGAATATATTATCTTTGTCTGAGCAGTATTTCGAGTAGTTTCATTAAAATCGATACAGTTGTTTTTACGCGAAAGAAGTAACAAACATTTTCATTTATAATATTGATAGGGATGATTATGGTATGATTAATTTTTGTGTTACTCTATGTATATAGTTACGGTTTTAATTTTATCTAATATATAAAAATGAATCGCAAAATATGTTGGTAAGCGCTTAACTCGACAACGCCTGGACCAATTTGGCCAATTCTTTTTTAAAATGTTTGTCGAAGTTCAAGAGAGGTTTTTACGGCGAGAACAATTCGAATAATTATCGAAAAAACCTTAAAAACATCCCTTTTTTCCATACAAACGTCTTCTAACTAAAACTTACAGTCAATTTGAGCTTTGTTGTTATTGAATAAAGTTCATATTGCAAGCATTCACTTATGTCTAAGCAATGAAGGTTTGTTCCTAACATCAAAAAGTCAATTTACGCTGTATTAACGCTGTATAAAGTTGAAATTCAATCATATCTATCGAAACAGTGTGCGTATGTGCGTTGGAGCACAGAATACATCGTCGGAGGATTTAATGCCACGTTCCAAAGTTGAATAGTCACAAAATGTAATAGTTCATTTGGACCTTTCTGCAATTTGGTTGGCTATGCGACAATATCTATAAAATAAGTAGGAACAAAAAACTGCTACTTTACAGATCTTTTTGACAGGACGAAGTCTGTCGGGTCCGCTAGTTTTAATATAAAAATCTATTTCGTTTTTTTTTTTGTTCATTATTTCTTGTCAGATATGATTAATATCTTACGGTGTACATTTGTTCGGATTACGTCCCAATTCAGTTAGTTTACACGTAGTACTTGTGTCAGTTTGCATGTGAGCTGTTAATTAGTTTTTAAATTTGAAATTAATTTCAGGACGAATCTTCAACGTTCTGCATGTTCTTACGAAGATTTGCTGGCTAGGTTCGGTAGAAAGCAGCAAGATTTAATATAAAAGACTTCTATATAAAATCATACACTCCCAAATTACTTCACCATACCTTCTATCGCAATTAAGTTTCAACACCGTGCTCGTAAATTTAAATTATTTTCACTCCGAGTTTTCTTGAACAACATCTCTTTTTATAATCCCTTAGCTAAAATGTGTCGCCAGTGTGTGAGCTCATCGGGGGTTTTTTTTTATGTAAAAAGAGGCAAACGAGCAAGACGGGTCACCTGATGGTAAGTGATTCACCGCCGCCCACGTCACCAGCGACGCCAGTGCGTTGCCTTCCCTTCCGGTAAGAATTGATGTCGATATTTTTCATTTCGGTATAGATTATTTATGTTTAAATGGGCTGTAACCTATTTTTGTACTTATTATTTTGTACTATTAACGGACCAAATAAAATGAAAATACACGACGCGAATAGTTACCGATAAAGCTAAAAATTTAATTCGCTCCTTGAACCAAGTTGTTTGAAGGGCAGAATTTTTCAATCATTAACCTAATTAACAGCGACGTGCCGCAAATCAAATCAGTTATTAATCCTCAAAGCTCTGGAAGTTAGAAAATTTATGATGACCTAAATCAGAGGGTGGAGAAAAATAAATTCGGCTTGTCGTAAATCATTATACGGAATATTGCACTTTACGAATAAGCGGTTTTAGTATGAATATCGAATGTAGAAAACGTTTTAAAAGCATTTAGTGAGAGTAAACAAATGTAGTGTTTATCGTCAACTCATCACATGCTGAAGTGTTGCTGTGGATTTCAGCTTCAAGGGACCGCAAAAATAACTTCATTTCTACTGACAATGACAGACAGACAAGGACAAAGTTTTATAATAAACTAGTTTGTATGGTCAAGTCACGCTTGGTTTAGTGATTATGTGACAAATATGTACAATTATTGCCACAATCACATTACCTAGTTGTTTAGCACACACAGTGTTATCAAGAAAAAAACATTTTTTAGACATGTTCGAGTGGTAGTGTCATGTCATGTCACGTCATATGATAGTACTATTTATTAATGATGGACAAACCGTATTGTTAACGCCGTAAAAATAAATATATAATACAAACATATACACAGATAAAATAAATATATAACACAATACAAGCAGATACACAGATTGACTATACACACTACATATATATTATATGCCTATATATGCATTTTCCCCCCCACCCCTCTCCTCTCCAGTCCTGCTTCCGCTACTGGCTACCAAAAGAACGCAAAAGAACGCTTCGCATAAAATAATATAAAATACCTGTAAAATCTCCTCAAAGTTTACGTCGCGAGTGAGAAACCTAATATAGACATACATTTTCACTCTTGTGATGTGCTAAAACCCCAGTGCCGAAGGATTTAGTGCTAAAACCGTTTTTCGAAGAAGAAACTAGGCGGCCGCGATCTTCAGGGATACGAAGCTGGCTAGGGTGAGCACAGTAGCCATCCCACGTATCTTTGTTGAGATTGGATCATTTGTATCCGGATCAGTATAAAGATTCGAATCAGTAAAATGCCTAATTTGCATCAATATTCTGATATATGATACAAATACACTGATATAAATATTGGTATTGATTCATTTATATCAGTGACTCTGAGTCAATCGTGTAAGCGTCGCGTATCGAATGAAAACGAGATGCAGTTGAGCGACGTGATCCGAAGCGCTCCAACTCTGAACTATTTACTTATCTCAATCGCGCGAGCGCCGCGTGCCGATTGAACCCGGGATGCAATTGAGCGAATGATTCATTAGAAGCGCTGTTAGAGATTTGAATCAGTGAATCACTTGCAGAAACGACTCACTGAGTCGTTTCTGTAAGTCTGTCTGACTATCAGACTGTCAGTCCAGATTGTCACATTAAGGTTAAGTTGTTAAAATTATTATTATATTTCTCCTTGTTTTAATATGCCATACCTTATGTGTGAGTAAAATAATGATTATTATTATTATTAAGTAGAGATGAAACGGATAGTGATTTGGCCGGATACCGGATACCGGATATTCGGCTAACTACGAGGCCGGAGCGCCGGATATCCGGCCACCGGATATTCGGCCGCTTATCGCGTTTCATATATGTGTGTGTATGTGCAAAATAATCCGTTACTAATATTATAAATTCAGTCTGTTTGTCTGCTACTCTCTCACGCCTAAACTAAAGAACTGATTTTGCTGAAATTTGATACAGAGATAGATTAGACAACGAGAAACAATAGATAGGCTTAAAAACTTTTGTATTCCCACAGAAAAGCGCGATATAGACGAGTTTAGGGCGTAAAGCACTCAGCGCGAACGGTATCGCGGGAAACATCTAGTATTCGGTATTCGGCCGGATAGTGCCCTACTATCCGGTATCCGGCCGGATAGTGAAAATAGGCCGGATAGGCCGGATACCGGATAGTTACCGGATATCCGTTTCATCACTATTATTAAGCAGCCCAAAGTTAATTCCGAAAAAGAAGCTTCGAGGAAACTTCGAGGTTTTTAAAAAGATGTGTTTTCCGATTAAATGATACATTTATTAATTGTGTTTTAGTTGTATTAAAGTGTTGTGGACACGAAACGAGTGGAGAGTGACAGTTAAAGAGCTTGGCGATCCTCCGGCAGGACAAACGCGGGGCGCTCAGGCAGCCGCGCAGCCGCCGGCGCCGCCTGCTCGCCAGCGATGCAGGTATCCGGCGCGCTGCACGTGCATCTTGTTGCCTGCATATCATTATCACCTGCATTACTTCAACCCACATACCTTCTAATTACACATACCTACAAAATTTTACTAATTGTAATTTTCCGTTGTTTTTGGATTGTCCTATATATTATTTCGATATACTAAATTTAAATCTACCATCCGTTTTCACAAATCAGCTTTAGTTTCTAGTAATCAGCTTTTCTTTTTTTTCAGATTAAGCGCATTTTACAAGTTGTATGTTGTATTGTTAACAGTTAAGTTAAATTTAATGCCATGTCTACGTCAAAGAGAAGTTGTTTGAATAATCCAGAGTGTTTTTGTTTTATTTGTGGTGAATACGAAAAAATTTAAAAAGCGATTACGAACTTTATGAAATCTGCCTATTTTGACGCAGAAGTCAGAAAGACTGGCCTATTAGAGAAAATTTAGAGAGACCTACCTCAAGCATCTCATTCAAGAAAATCATTAAAAATATCATTTATTGCGGCTTTTGAAGATTAAATTTAAGTTTGTGGTAATTTTTTCGTGTTTTTTATAATAAATTGCACATATGACAAAAACTAAAGCTTTGCATTAAATTGCATACCCCGGCTGCGGCGAGCCGATGGTTATGTGGGACTCTCCTCCCCAGAAGGGGAGGCCTACCCACTAAAAACCTTAGGGATGGCCTTCCTCAGGCATGTAGGGAGCCCCTAGGAACGCCAAGCGACATTCGGGAACCCCCAGCCACCGCTCCCTTGCGGAGGGGAGCCCTCCTTGCGGGAGGCTACACTACCTCCCCCGGCCACGGGAGGGGCGTGGTCCCTCCCGGGTCGCCAGGATGTCGCGTCCGCGGATACGGCGACCCGCGCGGCCCCGCAGCTGTGCTACCGAGCCCGGCGCCGCCTCCTTCGAGCGGGATCGGCCATCACCCGACCCCGCTCGGCGGCTTCCTTCTGGAGCATCACTGCTTCACAGAAGAAGGCCACAGCCCTCCAACCTCCCTCGTCCGCCAGCATTGCCGCAATTAATGCCGGCAGAGACAGATTTCGCCTGATCTCTGCGACCAAGACTCGACGCTCGGACGCTCGACGCGTGGGCCACGTGGGACACTCCGCCAGCGTGTGCTGGGCCGAGTCGAGGTCGGATGCGCAGTGGTGGCAATGTGTCGATCCCTCCCGTCCTATTCGACACAGATACTCACCGAAGCATCCGTGCCCGGTGAGTATCTGAGTCAATCGGTAGGTGAGCTCCTCCTTCCCGTGGAGCCAAGCTTCTAGGTGCGGGAGTACGGCACCGACAGCCCGCTGGCGCGCTAATCACCCCCTGATAGTTTATTTGGAAATATATTTCATGTACAGAATTGACCTCTCTACAGATTTATTATAAGTACAGATAGTATTGCACCCGTGCGAAGCCGGGGTGGATCGCTAGTATATTTATATGTAACTTTACCAGTTGTGTTCCCTTGTGAGTATAGCACCCTGGACCCTGGTGCATCCGAACATAACCTTCCAACTTACCGATATATAGGCTCTGAGTTTCGCAATAGCGTCAACAGCTGTTTCGCTGGACTGGCTGACGACTCGCACGCAGAGATCAGAGGCGGCGCACGCGTTGAACTGCACGCCGCCGTGCGGCGCGCCCGCATCTTTAGCGACCCCACTCTAGTTAAAAACAAAAACTGCCTAAGCATAGACGTCATGGTGAAACTATACCTATTACTCTCGGCTGCAAGGAGCTGCACGAGCTGCATAAACACCTTGACCGCTTAAAGACGCATTTACAATGAGACGCGCTAATTTGTATGAGCGTATAAACAAAATTGCCAATAACTTTGTTATTTTAACGTTTATGTATATACTTTCCATATTAAATAATGTTACATTTTATGCGAGGAAGTTAGATAGGTATTCGTTTCATTTGAATTTTGTAATAAAAATAGGCATCGACGGGGGAGTGGAAGTTGGGAGTTCCCGGAAGTCGTTATCGTTCCCGGGGACTCCCTATATGCCTGAGACCATCGCTGAGGTTTTTAGTGGGTAGGCCTCCCCCTTCTGGGGAGAAGAGCCCCACATAACCGCCGGCTCTCCGCAGCTGGGGTATGCAATTTAATGCATTTTCCTCAGCGGAAAAATAAAAAGGGGATATTCAGTTGTAGCCATCTACCCTATTATGTCAGACTCCAAACTGATAGAGACGGCTCATTCGGAATGACCTACCGACTAAACTCGGCTTGAACCTTGGCAATAAAAGCAGTACGGCTTGGCTGGAAGTAATGATGGAAAAACGTATCTCTGTTGAGATTGGATTATTTGTATCCGGATCAGTACAAAGATTCGAATCAGTTAAGTGCTTCATTTGTATCAGATACAAATAATTTGATATCTGATATATGTACAAATACACTGATAAAAATATTGATAGTGGCTTAAGGGTAGTCATACTCTCATTAAAATCTCTTCGGCAGTGTCGTGTGAGGCGGGTCGTTACGTTCCCTAAGACATGGTTGAGCGAAGCGACGATGGCTGGTTCATGCGTCATGCTCGTGAACGGGTGCTGCCAGCGGAGATGAGTCTGCTCTTTGCTATACTGGGTACTACTCGTATTTATTATAATTTTAATTTAACTTTAATATATTCTTTTAAAACTGTATGACACGGCATTCCTAATATAGGCATGTTTTCAAATTATATTTTTATTAATTATATTATGTAATGGAAAGTGACTTCATGAATTATCAATATTGAAGTCATTTTCCAAATTGACGACTCTGTATCTATTTAATACAGGGAAAAAAACAGCCCTTGCTGAGTTTCTTGCCGGTTCTTCTCAGTACAAGGTCTCCCGCCGTAGATTTGCGAACCGATGGCGTAGCTTTTCGACATTCACAAGTGCTTGTAACAGCCCAAACTGAATAAATGATTTTGAATTTGAATTTGATATTGATTCATTTGTATCAGTGACTCTCGAGTCAATCGTGTAAACGTCGCGTATCGAATGAAACCGAGATGCAATGGAGCCAATGATTCATTTGAAGCGCCGTTAGAGGTTTGAATCAGTAAATCACTTGGAAGAAACGACTCACTGAGTCCTTTCTTCCTTGAAGTAAATACAAGGCTAGAGGTACTCACGTGGACGCTTCACTCGTTCGTAGTTCGGGTGGCGGCGTCAGCGTGCGCAGCCGCTGCTGCACGCGTCCGACGAAGTCGTTCAACCAGTCGACGGTTCGCTGTACGCTGCGCCGAGCGCATGCTTGCAGCTCGGTTTGCCTGTCCACAGCCGCCGAAATTGACAATATGACAATGAATTTTTAACCCATCACTATACCCACTAATATTATAAATGCGAATGTTTATAACTATGGGTGGATAGATTACTCTTTCACGTAAAAACTACTGCCCCCCTAGACAAATGCTACTTAGCGTTAGCGGTCGAAACTGCGGAAAAGGCAAAATGTATGGAGATGACATTAGGTAGCGATAAGTCACGTGACATCTCCATACATTTTTTCTTTCCGCAGTCAAAAAAAATCAAATCAAAAATCAAAAATATCTTTATTGTTAACTACAAGAAATTTCTTTACAATATGTGGGTCTCTTCTTTTAAGTTTATAAAACCTGTATTAGAAGAGGCCCCTCTCTTAGTACTATGCCATAATTTTTACTGTAGTTACATTTAGAAAATATTGCCATTTACAAAATAATACATTCTTTTTTATATAATTCAAATAAAAAAGTATTACATTAAATTAAAGATTATTATTATTATTATACATTTAATTCGTGTAGTCCGACTTTATAGAACCTTTGTGTGTGGTGGTTGTTAGTGGGTATGTAAGATGATACTATTTTAATATTATTTATTCTGATTTTGTAATTTTATTTACATGTTAAATTTAATTAATAAGTTATATTGTTGTTATTATGCTATACACACATAATATAAAACAAATATAAAACATAATATATAACAAATATCCAAATATACATGCTATTGCATCACCAAGGGTTATTTAAAAAACTTTCAATATCATCGTAGCTTTGTAATTTTAACCACAACGTTACCCTCTTTTTACACGCGTGGTACGTTAGTGAGTAAATATTTAAAATTTTGTTTATTTTATTATATATTGATTTTGACTGTGCTGGGAATTGTTTTTGAGCAAATATTGTCCTGGTAATCCTATCGGGAATTACTGTGTTAGTTTTACGCTTTCTTAACACTAATGGGTCATAAGGATAGCTTTTATGGACGCTTAGAACGCATTGCTGAATATACAACTGCCTTACGGTTAAAACACCTGCCTCTGCATATAATAGATTTGTACTAAATAATTTGTTTTTCCGTAACATTACCTTTAGAACAAGTCTTTGTGCGCGCTCGATATTTATAAATGTAGTTTTGTATGTACCGCCCCAAGCTTTTATACAATATAGTAAAATAGACTGAACGAGACTCTTGTAAATATATACAATTAATTCTCTATCAGCTACATCACGCATATGGCCAAAAAGCCATGTAAGTTTTCGTGCTCGGTTTGCAACCATGTCAAGATGTGGGTACCAGGATAATTTTTGGTCCAATATGACACCAAGGTATCTTGTATGCACAACACGTTCAATTTTATAGCAACTACATGTGTTTATATTGTCAAATTTATTACATGTGTGAGCCAATATAGATAGATTGATGTCTGGTTGCATAGAGTCACGAATTGAAAACGTAATATAATTGGTCTTTGACATATTGAGAGACAATAGGTTAGAATTTAACCAACTTATCACCCTAGTCAATCCAGACTCTGCCTCAGCAAACACATTGGGCCAGTCTCGACCATGGAAAAGGAGGGCAGTGTCATCCGCATATGAGAAAACGCGTCCGTTTTCAAGTTTCAAATTTGTCAGGTCATTAATATATATGAGGAATAAGGTAGGCCCTAAGACGCTACCTTGAGGGACACCATAGTGATTCGTGTCGTTGGTCTCGCTTAAAGTGTTATTATTAAGTTTGACAACCTG
This sequence comes from Scirpophaga incertulas, assembly GCA_036419045.1. Lineage (NCBI taxonomy): Eukaryota > Metazoa > Arthropoda > Insecta > Lepidoptera > Crambidae > Scirpophaga > Scirpophaga incertulas. The sequence continues at coordinate 3,350,871 of CM071641.1, read as the reverse complement.
TGTTCGCTCTTGAAGGTAATCAGTTAGCAAATTGTGAAAACTGCCTCTTACTCCGATCCTGTAGAGTTTACAGAGAAGAGTGGAACTAGAGACGGTGTCAAATGCCTTTTTAAGGTCAAGAAATATACAAAGGGCTTTTTCTTTCTTGTCTAGGTGTCCTGTAATACTTCTTGTGAGGCCCAGAACAGCGTCCTCAGTACTGATTCCAGTGCGAAACCCATATTGGTTTTTTGATAAAATTTCAAAAGAATTGAGGAAGTCCAATAAACGACGATTTATAAGTTTTTCTATGATCTTAGATATCACAGGGAGCACGGATATAGGTCTGTAGTTGTTAAGATCATCTCTATCTCCACCCTTATAGACAGGATATACAATTGATCGTTTTAGATTACGTGGAAAAATGCCCTGCCGGAATACAAGATTACCAAGTGTAACCATTAAGGGAATCAGAACAGGTTTTGCAGTTTTTATGAACCTAGTGGGGATTTGGTCCCATCCTGCAGCTGACTCTGATTTGAGTTTATTTATAATGGCATCAATTTCGGATGGTGTTACTTCAATGATACCAATGGAGTTAACTTGGGAGGGGATAATATCATCATGATAACTGGTTGGCTGTGTTGAATTTGTACGAATTTGCTCCGCTAGTAATTTTCCGATATTATTAAAATAGTAATTTACATGATTGGCTGAGTCTAATGGATTTTCCTTTAAATTTAAAAGTTCTATATTTGTATTTTTTTGTTGTTTATTATAGTTAGTCATATCTTTTATACACTTCCATAAAGTTTTATTATTACCTTTTGCATTGTTAAGACGATCACGTTCATATTTCTTTTTTAATTTTTTTATTAAGTTATTACAGAAGTTGCGATATCTTCTGTATGATATTTTTGAGACTTCATTTGTTGGATCCTTGCTTGATTTTTTTTGTAAACTGTTTCTGTTTTTGATGCATCTCAGAATACCTTCAGTAATCCACGGTTTCAATATTTTCTTACTTCGTGGTATGTTAATAGTTTTTGTGTTTTCATTTAAACAGTTTGTAATTAATTGAATCAGCTTATCGGAATAAAGATTTGGATCATCAATAGTACCAAAAATAGACAAGTCTTTTGACTCTAGGGATTTTAGGGCATCTGTATAATTTATAAGAGTTTTTTGTTTTGGAGGAGAGTAATTAGTTCCCTTTTCTACTTTGTAAAAATATGACAAAACCATCTTATGGTCGGTTATGGTTGTATCTAGGACAGCTACTGTGGAAGAATATTTTGATGACTCAATATTTATAAACAAATGATCCAGACAGCTATTAACCCTGGTATTGAGTCTATGCCCAGGTACCAAAGCATGTGAGGCTAACATATTAAGGTACTTTTCTGAATGTTTGTCAACTTGTCCTGAAATTATATTTATATTTATGTCGCCTAATAAAATTACGTTTTTATTTAAGTGTGGACTATTAAGATGTGCGTTTAAGGAGTCAATGAACTGTTCAGGATTAGTTTCGTAATAAGTTCGATAAATACATATAACTGTACAAAAGGATGTGGCGATTTCAAGACAGGACCCTCCATGTATGTTAATTTCTTTGGCAACGTGGGGTATAGATTTATTCATGAACACTACAACTCCGTCATTTTGATTGGTCTTTTTTGTAGTACTGTGGGTGAGGTAGTTGACTTTACAAGGTAGTGGTTTATTAGGGTTAATGCGGCATTCAGTCAATACGATTAAGTCAATGGTTTCATTTAGCATACTAAGGTTAATTTCTAGGTCATCTATATTCGAGAGTTTATGAACGCTCCTTATATTTTGAGTAATTATTGAAAAGTTTGGTTGACCTTTTTGCAGATGTTGATACAGATTATCTATAGAACATGAGAGAGTGTTAAATTTATTCAATGTGTCCAATTCTTGAAGTACATCAATCTGACTATCCATTAAATCGGTGAAAGAGAAAGATGACAGCTATGGAAAAGTTATTTAGATATTTTATTATGCTGTGATTTTGTGTTAATAAATTTATTACCCAATGGTGAGATTTCATATTTGAAAATATTGTTGTACCATTTGCAAATATAATAAATTCAAGATATTTGTATAATACTGGATAATTTTTTATCGTCTGTGTAGGTTCTAATATAATCTGATTTAAAAAATAAGTATAAAATAATTCAATTAAATATCTAGTACCTTTAGCACATTCGTAAGCAAAGAGAATACTTAGTAATAGTCACTTATTAGCTAGTTGGTGGATCTGTGCTTCGTTAGTGACCGTGATTATCGGAGTGTTATCATCCAGGCGTAAGTAGATCTTGCCGTAGCTTGTCCAGCAGTATTTATATCGTTTTGTAGCTTGCAACTCTCTGGCGAGGAAATACAGTCTGGAAGCTTTTGTTGTTAGGTTTTCTGATATAAATATCGGCGTGTCGTGACTACTTTTCAGTCCCAGGTGCATAGCTCTAAGTTTTGAGTCACTGTTTTTCCTATTATACACCTTAGCGGCTTTAAGCACGTCAGTCTTTATGAAGGTATTGGTGAATTCCACGATAATCGTACTTTTATCTTTTTTGTTTTTATTTGTTCTTATAACATCCTTTATATCGTATTTAGTTATTTCCACTTCTATGTATTTAGAGAATTGATTAATCATGTCTAGCATATCTTTCTTCGTTTCATGTCCCTTCAACGGTACGTTTCTAATTTCTATGTTTGATTTACGCTCTGTTCTTTGGCTATCTTCTAATTTTGACTCTAATAGTATAATTTTTTCATTATCCTTCTTACTTTGCAACTCCATCTGCATGAGCCTATTCTTTAGTTCTACATTTTCTTCAGATAAGAAGGTCATGGTTGTTTGAATTTTATCTTGTGTTTGCTGTATATCCTTTAATGAACTTAAAATCATATTTACCTTTTTATCATGGTCTGCAACAAACTGGTTGAAAATATCATGCATCTCGCTTGTACCTTCTTTTGACATTTCTTGGAGCTTTGGTACTGGAGTGGTTGGACGCCTTTTTTTGTTCCGAGATATATTATAATTTGACGGTGATTTAATCTCTGATGTTGGCACATTAGGCGCGGAGGCAGTTTTTTCTGGAGAGTGGCGTACAGACATCGCGTTTTTTAAGTAGCTATTTTCTTAAAAACACGAATGTTATTTTGGCCGTAGCAGTGCCGTAGCTGTTATCCGTAGCACTAGTGAAGCGTCGTAGCCGCGCGTAGCTCGTAGCAAGTTCCTTATACTTGACTATTTCGCCAATTACGTCATCGACCGCGCAGCCCAGTTGGTTAGGCGCTGGCACTCACCGATAACAAGATTGTTCGCAGCGACGTTGACGAGTTCAAATCCAACAAATATTTCATAGAAATCTGATTTAAATATTTTTAAAATTTATTCTTCACACAAAACAACACGACACACGTCCACCCACATAAGAGGCACGAAGGCGAGGCAGTGACTGAACGCTAATGCTAAGTGGCATTTGTCTAGGCCATCTGAACGGATTTCAATGAAATCTAACAATAATAAATAATGCGCAAATTATCAACTACGCCGATGTCACTGTAATTTTATTCCATAGTTAAAGGTTAAAGTGCGACTGTAACAACTCAATATTGTCAGGCTGTTATATTTTTCAAATGCGACCCGAAAAGTATTTATATGATAATTTTAATGTCATAATCTTGGTTTCTTTTCTACGCCACGCTAATAGAAGCTACTCGAAATACAAATCCTGTGCAGACGAAATCGCGGGCACCAGCTCTTTATATATTTAACTTTACGATGAATTTTCAGAAAGTACAAAATTATGTTAAATTAATAGAGACAGTCAAACTGTTTCGCTCAGTACCAACCACAACTCCAGGTAGGGCGTGTTGAACCCCCGGCAGTAGTGTTTGCGCACGTAGTCGGCGCAGCAGAGCGCCAGCAGCCAGCACGCAGTCATATGGATCTGAGGCTGCTGCTGGCGCAAGAACTGCACGAGCGTGTTCGACGGCACCGTCTCCTTCCCAAGCAGCCCTGCTGTCGTCAGCTCCAGCAAAATATGAGGACTCTGATAACGAAATATCATCATTTAATGAGGCGCTATGTTAAACAATGCACGATCAAACGTATGACAGCACGATCGTCTGCCCCAGTAGCAGCAGTTTTCTGAGCTGAGCTGAGCAGAGCGGTTTGATTGCGGCGATATTATTTATCACTAAAAAAATAAAGTTTGCTGTGTATTTATAAATGGACGTGCAGCTACTGCTGGCCCAGGAATCTTGAGAATGTTAGCAGTCCTGCTGTGGTTAGCTCCAGCAGAATGCTCTGGCTCTGATTGTAACAAAATTTTGTACTTAATTTATCAGATATTTTGCGGTACAAGATCTCTTTCGTCAGGGAAAAGCTTTAATCAGTACACAACAGTTGATTGAAAAGCGGTCTATATCGACCCCTAGGGGTATATGGTTGGCAGGTGAAGGCAGGCAAGCGCCCGCCTATTGACCCTGCCGAGAAGGCAGCGTGTGCGGCTGGCTACCGCGCATGCAGTTCAGTGCCTCGCTACCTGGGGGATTGTCCTAGTGTTTTCGGACAATCCCCACCCTTGGCGAAGGCTAGACCATCTACCATCAATGGTCGAGCCGGCTCGTGGGCGTTGTGGCGGTAGAATCGCGAAAGCAGACCCCACCACGCACCCCGATATGGGCTTAGAGGATACCGGGGGGTTTTAGTGGGTAGACCGGTCCATTTGACGGAGAGCCCCACACACGGCCGCGCTTAGCCAGCGCGGTGTCAAGGTGCATAAGGAGCATTTCGCCTCGAAAAAAAATGGTGTCTATGGTAACCTACAAGAGTCAGTGAAAAAATAATTTGGGGGTCCATGAATTGGAAATGGGGGTCTACGATAATGGATCTCTATTTATATGCATTATACTATCTCCTAATATAAAGACATATACATTTTTATAAAAATATTAAAATACCTATGAAGTAAAAAAGTTATTACATCTTAATATATATATTTCTTGTGTGCGTGTGTATGTGACTGAACTCCTCCTAAACGACTGGACCAATTTTGATGAAATTTTTTGTGTGTATTCCAGGGGGTGAGGATGGTTTAGATTCACAATACGGTCATATAGATATTGTTTTCAGCTAAATTATTTATTTAAAAACATTTGAGACAACGTGAGACAACGTGACATTTGAGACATTTGACATTTGAGACATTTGACAGGACAACGTCTGTTGGGCCAGCTAGTATGTTTATAAAATTTTGTAAGTTGTAGGCATTCAATACCAGGATAGACCCCCTACTTATAGGGGGTCTATCCAAAACCAAAAAACAAGACAAAGGGTCTATGATATAAATAAGTTTGGGAACCTCTGAACTAGATTAAAAGAATATTAATTACCTAATCGAATTATAATTATATGTAGTTCTATCAAACATATTTATATATGTATAATATATGTATATCTATCCGCTACCCTTGATCCCATAACACTAGTCTCACAGAGCTTACTTTGGGCTAGGCTTGGTGAAAGTATAAGAAATATTTATTATTTATTTATTTTATAATAAAATCATCAATATAGAAAATAATCGACGATTGTGTTTTGCTTATGACTGTTTATAGTCGAAGTTTCGCTGTTATTAGAAAATAAACGAAGGTAATCCACGATTTAACATACATTTATAATAGCTTTTTTTATATTAACGATAATGCAAAAGAGATATGAATAAGCAATTAAAATAATACTCACTTCATTGATAACTGTGACAAGATAGTATTGGAAGAAGCGCATTGAGCAAACCCAGAGGTGCACCATCAGCGCCAGCATGCCCAGCACCATAGTGGACTGTCAAATAAAAGCGCTTTAAAGAAATGCACGCAAAATGCTCAAATGAGTTCTGTACAGCCGTCTTTTCGCCAAAGAATAGCATTAATTTGTGGTTATATGAATAGTTTTGAAAACTCTACTTCGAAGAGTTGCAGGGTTGTTAATCTCTTTATTAATTTTGTGTGTTATTTTATAATTGGCCAAATTCTAATTCTAGGGGCGGCTTTATCCAGTAATAAAGATTGCAACTAAGATAATGAAAGAAACTTTAATATTGTGGTTTGGAAAATAACTAATCAGCTAAATATACACCAACAAACATATGTTGCCACGATATATTTTTATAGTTTTGCTTCTAGGTGGCGCTGTGGTCTCGATACTTCTAATTGGGTGGTTCCAAGCTTAATTTTGCCTATGTCCGACTCTTTTATGGTAAAGGCACAAAGTAACTCTAAGATATAGTGTTAAGTCCACCGAACTAAGCCATTATGGACTATTAGGACCCAGTCGTACTGACTTAAACTAGACTTTGGCCCCTGAGTAATAAATAAATAAATAAATATTTGTTACACTTACACCAATTAGCCTAGCCCAAACTAAGCTCTATAAGGCTTGTGCAATGGGATCTAGGGTAACGGATAGACATACATATATTATACATATATTAATATTTTTTATTGAAATATATATCAACAACCATGACTAAGGTACAAATGCTCGCATTCATCACACAAACATCTGCCCCCACCGGGACTCGAACCCGGGACCTCAGAGATGGCGACACCTTGAAAGCGGTGTACTATCCACTCGAGTAAGGAGGTATGTAAGCTGCACTGATAATATTTAATTGGCACGGTGATATTGCCTTATGTGTTATTGTACCGGTAATTGGTTGTAGTTAAGCCATAATGGAGAGATGGGTGGAGATATGATGGAAGACCAAAATGCGTAACATCTACTGCTCCTCTGAGCTTCTGAGTCCTATTAGAATAGAGGTACACTTTTATTTGCAGACATTTGTACCCTATAATATCCACCCGCAGATAGTGAGATATATTTTTCTCTAAAATAACCTCCATGATTATAAATCACGAATTTAACAACATTATTTTAACACATTCATCTATCAAACCAGCGTTGGTCTGCCTCAACGGCTGAATACATATTACAATACAACAAATCTGGCAAACAAACCTTGCTGCACCTGTGACCAGGTCGCTCTCAGCCAATTAACTACTAATTTCGTCTTCAGCAGAGAGTTACGCAAATTCTCCCCTTTTTTTTTTTTGTTCCCCTGTGGAAAATGCATTAAATTGCATACCCCGGCTGTGGCGAGCCGGCGGTTACGTGGGGCTCTCCTCCCCAGAAGGGGGAGGCCTACCCACTAAAAACCTCAGGGATGGCCTTCCTCAGGCATGTAGGGAGCCCCCGGGAACATCAAGCCACTTCCGGGAACCCCCAGCCTCCGCTCCCCTTCCTAGAGGGGAGCCCTCCTCGGGGGAGGCTACACTACCTCCCCCGGTTTCCTCCACCGACGCCGCCCCCCGGCCACGGAAGCGGCGTGGTCCATCCCGGGTCGCCGTAGCGGTCGCGACTTCTTCGCGCCCGCCGGCGACCCGACGCAAATTCTCCCCTACCAGCACTATGCCCAAGTTCTTTAGACAGAAACTGGTCTGCTTGTTCTCAGTCAATATATGAACCCTCCGTGCGTCTCTCTAACTGAGAGACGCACGGATTATCATAATTAGCACGTTATCGAGCGCTCCTCAAACGGGACCAGTAAATTGCTTGTCTTTATTCAACTTAAAAGAAGGATCTACTCAAGTATAGAAATAATTAGGTGAACCCTGACCAAAATAGTGACCTTTTTTTTCTTAGAATTCTTCAGACAGGTCGGCGTTCCTCAGTCAACTTACAAGCAACGTCTTCTCCAGCAGAGAGATGCGCTGGTGATCTCCAACCATCGCGGTACCGTGTAGTTCTTCGAATAGGAACAGCGCTGCGGCGCTCGCGAACAGCGCTGTCGGCCCCACACCCCACGCCTCGCCGTTGCAACTCAGCCATTTGGTCAGAGTCTCTATGTGCACCACGCTCTGAGGAAGTGGAATCGATTAAAAAAAAAAATATTTGTTACACTTACACCAATTAGCCTAGCCCAAGGAAAGCTCTGTAAGGCTTGTGCTATGGGATCTAGGGTAACGGATAGACATACATATATTACACATATATAAATATTTTTTATTGAAATATATATCAACAACCATGACTAAGGTACAAATGCTGGCATTCATCATACAAACATCTGCCCTCACCGGGATTCGAACCCGGGATCTCAGAGATGGCGACACCTTGAAACCGGTGTGCTATCCACTCGACTACGGAGGTCGTCAAATCGATCGATCGATTTTAACGACCCTGATAGGTCGATAGAGTGTAAACAGAGCGTTCACGTTGACTTGTAATGCAGTATTTATATAATAACTATAATCATAATTATTTATTTATTTATTTATTTAAACTTTATTGCACTACATATAAAATAGTTAAAAGGACGAACTTAATTCCAGAGGCATTCTCTACGTCAACTTGCAAAATGTCTGTGATTTCCATAATAAAATGTATAACTAATACGACAAATAAATGTTAATATACCTAAATATTTAAAATTCTACGAACACGTACATAAATAGACTTATATACTTAATACATATACACACACATGCACACACACACATATTCATGTATTATGATTAAAATGTAATTTTTAAATGGTATTAAACAAAAATAGCTGCATAATATTATTATGAAATAGTTTTATTTCTAAAACTATCATAGAATTAAAGTGTTTCGCGTGGCAACATCTCCTGTAGATATAAGCGTGAGATAGTTCATAAATCGTTCGTAATGGAAGAGGTTTTTGTTGTACAAATGTAAAGCATATGTTGCTGGGACGTTTAGGAGCAACAGTATTTAAATTCGGTATGAAGCCAGGATGACGGGCCTCAACCAACTGAAATCGATATCTGCTGAGTGGTTGGCACCCAGGGTGCTGTTACCGACATTGCACGCGGACATACAACCGACTGCGCAGTTGGTGCAGCTTCATTGCATTAACTATTATTTTATGGTCAGAGTGCAGATGCAGTGTGCAGTTAAGATGCAGTGTATATAGAGTAGAGCTGCTAAATAATTATTTTGAAAAAACCAAGTTGGTAAACAAACCAATTCAGTTTTGAATCTAATGTCTAATCTTCCGAAGCATAATAAATGCAACTACCATTTGTTATGTTTGACATTAATGTATCTGTGGTAAAAGTTAGATAAATAAGGAAAAGAGAAGGAAATTGTAATGATAAAGTATTTATTTATTGAGATTTATATGAGTAAGAAAATAAAAGGAAATATTAAATTTACAAATATTGTTTTATTATAATTAGCCAACGACAATATTCTTCTCATGCAAAGTCCTACTCGTCGATATAGTTACGAAGTTACAGATATTGCTAGCTAGCTATGTAGAAAAATTCTCAGTTCTTTATCAAGAGAGTTGGAGAATTGCGAAGATTTACCTATCCTGCGTCTATGTATATTAAGTTTAATATAGACATGACATTTTTTACTCACGGTATGAACGCTTACAGTCTTGTCGGCCATACGCATTCCAACTTGCGCATTCTATAAATATCGTCTTCCAAAAGAATCTCCATACCACGGCCGCGTAGATATTTGTTATATTGCGTTTTACAATTTTACCAATATTTATTTACATTCATATTGACAATCACCATTCGTAACTTGTCAAATTGTATAATTATTAAACATGGAGATATTAATATTTTTGTAGACATATGATAATAAAACGCAAAGGCTTTAGTCGAGTAATCGTTCCATCGTTTTTCGTGTAAAGCAACAAATTTAACTTTTTAGCATACTTTACAATCTGAAGCTTCCAATTATTTAAAGAAAAGGTTGTAAACGCTTGCTGGACCATGGGCTAAACTTGCGTTACCTTCGAACTTCCAGCTTCCACTTGGTTGTCGAATAAGCTACCTACCAAACTGAGATTAGAAAGCTCCAAGGCGTTAGTTAAAACACTTTTCGGAATCTGTCAAAATTTTGTTAGAACAGAGGATATGTATGTGCATGTATGTGTGTATGTATTATATATATATATATATATATATGTATGTATAAATCTATTTATGTATCTGTTCCTAAATTTTAAGTAATTAGGTATATTAAAATTTATATTACCAATTTGATTTTGTAGTGAATGCCTCTGGCATTAAGTTAGCCATATATACACTTTTTTAAAATATTGTGTAATTTTTTTTATTAAATAAACAAATTATGAAATAACAAATAATTTCATTGTCGAAACATACATAAAAAAACAACAAATGGACACATGACATTGATGACAGGTCGTGACATCTGACACGTAAACAAAGATAAACATAAAATATCAAATGAAATATAATGTAAAATGGTTACGTAGTTGAGCACGCTTCTGATCATTACGAGAAGAAAATTGTGTTAGTTTCCACAACCGCGAATATATTCCAGGGTCCAATGTGCAAGTTTTGATTTAATAAACAGTTCCAATGTGGGTGTGGAATTACATCCAGGTGGAAAGTATCAAGGTACTTCATTATTACAACTTATAAGCAATATTGGCTAGTTGGTAAAATAATTTATACGCTGGAAATATATTATGTGGTTTTGGAAAGAAATAAGTTTAAATTGATAAATGTTAGTAGTATTTGCGTCACCATAGGCAAATCAGCATATATCTGCTGCAATAAAATTATTTGCGTACATTTACAATTATTCACAGTTTCATTATTAAATAATTGGTAAAAAACATCGGTTAGTCATAAATTACTTGTCACTTTAACAACTGAAAAATAGTGATTTGCTGCATAATATACATATACTAGCTTTTGCCCGCGACTTCGTTCGCGTGGACTTAAGGTTCCTCCCGTCTAGTCTAGTAATAAGTAAGAAATACGGTAACTAAGCACTGCAGAGCCCTAATCATAGGCCTATAGGTAGCTACTGTAGTATGCTCCTATAAACTACATTTAACGATCTTTTTCCTTTTGTGGGTTATTCCTAAGAGATAAACATATACCATCACGGACTTTTTTGTAGACCTTTTTAAGTTGTACAATACTGTAGTAAATTGTTTTGATCTATCTTGTAGGATTCAGTCAGCGTTTGCAATGTAAGCGCAAAAAATGTGTTTTTTTTACGAGCTCACATTAGAAACCTCAAAAATTGTAGCCTATGTGTTATTCTGATGTATAAGCTATATTGTGGTAAAGTTTCATTCAAATCCATTCAGTAGTTTTTACGTGAAAGAGTAACAAACATCCATACTTACAAACTTTCGCCTTTATAATAGTAATAGGATAATATATTGTAAGCGAAGTGAGATTGTGCGTGAGTAAGTGAAGACATAATTTTGATTGTCACTGATAGAAACTGTAATTACATTGAATCATAAAAAACAGCAATGTAACTGCTCTCTATGTCAGTGCCAATAAAATTTTATAGCAACAGAGTTGGTATAATTAGGAAGCGGGTAACTTTTACCTTGAGTAACCTTAATTTTCTTTTTAATCTTTCTTTTCACTCAAGGCAAAAGGATCTACGTCTATACGTATTATAATTAAAGTAGTAAAGTTTGACGACACGTTTGATGCAGCGATCGAGATACCAAGTAGATTGCGGCTTAGACAGATATTTTGTATAGTTTACAAAAATTCCAGTCTAGGTGTTTGTGTATGTATGCGAGATTCCTATGTTTGAGACTGCATCCACGACACAGGCGACGTTAAAAAAAATGTAATACGTTTTGTTAGACGTAATACGTTTACGTTTCCTACGTATACGTAATACGTTTCCTAGAACAACATAATCTAAAACAATATCGATTTTATTACAATAATACATTTCACAAAAACTTAATTTTAAACGCTGTAACAGGCACTGGAATCTACGTCTTCCCAATACTATTATATTTTAAATAATTAAACCATTTTCATGTTCGTAAATTTGAAATTAGTTTCAAGAAAACAAATGTTCGATAACTAACATGAGATTGTAAGATATTTTTAAATGATTAAAATTTTAAATTATTTATTTGTTTTAAATGTAAATCTGTATTTATTGCAGCAAACAAAAATGATTTAGAAATATTCCTACTCTATTACGATTTATTTCCTAAACTTAATATGTATTCTCGCTGTTCAAGTGAAAAGTTATGTATGCTATCCGAGAACAGTTATTTCCATCTTCTTATGAATACCTCATGTTCAGACTCCTATTCTAGAATAACTCGCCACATTCATTTGAAAAACTACTCTTACAATATACCACTTTGCTCTCATGTTTGTCTAACTATTAATGAGTACATAAGATTTTCCATCAAAAACCGCTTCAATTTTTATTTCAACTTAGTATAAAGAGTTTTGTTACGACAAATGGCAGTTAATCAAACAGCAAAATTGAAAATTTAGTTTGCTATCGAACCTTGTAGTAATTGGTATTAATTATAATTATTAATTTATTATTCCGTAATTCACTTTAATAAGTCATGTCGGCGATATTTTATGCGCATTAGTGTTTCATATACAATTTATCTATATTACTGTATTTAAAGATAGATATATAAAGTTTGCATCAACATGATCATTCTGCATGATAAGTTAGAGTCGTTTCGTTGGCTAGTCTCTACCTGTTCGAAGGTAGCGAGTGTAAAGGATAACTGTAAGATCTGGTAGTTTTTTTTTTTTTGGACGGACCTATGCTAATACCTCAGATGGCTGGCTATGTTCAGCTTTGCAATAGATGTGTTTGTAAAAGGCGCACGAACAGAAGGTTCGACGCCTTTGCCTTTTTTTTTTTGTTCCCCTGAGGAAAATGCATTAAATTGCATACCCCGGCTGTGGCGAGCCGGCGGTTATGTGGGGCTCTTCTCCCCAGAAGGGGGAGGCCTACCCACTAAAAACCTCAGGGATGGCCTTCCTCAGGCATGTAGGGAGCCCCCGGGAACATCAAGCCACTTCCGGGAACCCCCAGCCTCCGCTCCCCTGCCTAGAGGGGAGCCCTCCTCGGGGGAGGCTACTACCGGCCACGGAAGGGGCGTGGTCCATCCCGGGTCGCCGTAGCAGTCGCGACTTCCTCGCGCCCGCCGGCGACCCGTGGGCTCGACGCCTTTGCCTGCTAACGAAATCGGCGACCGTTCCGCAGTCGAAACTAAGGAGTCGACGCAACTTGAACGCGCCGTCTAATGGGTCGAACGCTCAAGATCCGTGTAGTGGGGAGATCTGGTAGAGCTTAATAAAAATGTCTTCTGTGACAGAGATAAGCTGATAAGACACTGTATGTATAGTTAATGCAATGGGCGAAATGCGGCGAGAGCTCCATATCTTGGTTGCCAACGGTGCTGTGGGCGTTGGGCGCAGCGGCGCTTGCGCACCGGTTGCTGGGCGCGCTGTTCCGACGCTTCTTGTTTCGGCGCGTACCACTCTGGGAGCTGCTCCTGCAGGTATTTGCTGGACAGAGCTACCAATAGGAAATACTACATAGGCAACACTTTATATAATTTATTTATTTATAATTCAATATAATCCTAAAGAAATCCGATTTATTTCAATTAATAACTATTAACATTTGATATCACGGTAATAACCCGAATTTCTTCTCTAACCGACAAATTAATAATACTATATTGCAAATATTTATTAAACACTTTGTTTTCCGTTCCATTGTTTGTATTCTATGAAAATTTACATTGGTGTAAATTTTTCTCTTTGTGGTGGGATAATGTAGCACGCTACCCGCCGCGCCTAAGTTCGTTTTACTTTATTATTTAACTAGCGACCCGCCCCGGCTTCGCACGGGTGCAGTGAAAAAATGGTTATGGTGGGTTATCCCTAAGAGATAGACATATACCATCGCGGACTTTTTTGTGGATTTTTGTAAGTTGTACAATACTGTAGTACATTATTTTGGTCTATCTCGTAGGGTTCAGCCAGCGTTTGCAATATAAGCGCAAAAAAACGTGCTTATTTACGACATCACATTAGAAACCTTTAAATTTATCAGTGTTTCTCTACTATATTATGCATTTATTATACATACAAACCTTCCTTAAGAATCACTCTATCTATTAAAAAAAACCGCGTCAAAATCCGTTGCGTATATAGTTTTAAAGATCTAAGCATACATACGTACATACAGCGAAAGCGACTTTGTTTTATACTATGTATTGATAATTTTATGGAGTTTACCAATATATAGGATCAGGAGCCGCCATTGTCCTTTTTTTTAATAAACTTCAAGTCATTTTCTACCAATTAATTGTTAATATAATCAAACTTCTACTTTCAAATAACTTAGAATTCACAAATAATTATTGTAGCAAATACGGACGTTCAGGCAATATGTGTACCGAACGACGGTCGACTGGTTAATGCCCCTTCGACTTTTTTTTTTCCTCAGGAAGGCTGAGAATCCTCACCAGGAGTACGAAACGTACCCAGGATACCCCCGCAACGGCAAGTGTCACAAAGGTTATGTCGGACTCCACGCGACCGGAACGGTCCAGCCACGTGACCTACCGACTAAACTCAGCCTGGCCCAGGTTCTAAAACCATATAGGCAAATCGTGAGGGCGACCGCCCCTCAGGAGAGGGACGATGCAGCGCAGGCCCATAAAGGGGGCCCGAAAGCGCTAGAAGAGGCGCGGGAAGCCTAAGTGGCGCCGGCCTTGTCATAAGGGAAAAACTCCCCTTCGACTGGCAAACGCGGCTTTTTATACTATTCCGATGGGGAGGGGGCGGTTACGTCATGTCCGTTGCTCGTGTTGATTACAAAATACGATATAATTCAAATATTAAAAAAATATTTAAGTGTGCTGTTTGTCCATGCTATAATAATAACATGTAAGATAAAACCAAAAATCCAGGATATTTCAACAATTTCAAGTCGGTGGAAAACCAAGGGTTCCGCAAATAAGTTCACTTAGTTTTTTTCAAACAGTACCCTTAAAAGATCATGTTGTTGCCTTTCTATTTATGCGTCTACCAGGATCCCTTTTCACAGAAACGCGTAGAGAAAAGTTCAAGTTAATGTGAAATGCTTACATATATCTTGGCAGCAGTGAAAAGATGAAACTTCTAAGTGGACGCAATTCAAAAATAATTTAATATTCAGTTTATGCAACATATATTGAAATTCGTAAAAGAATCAAAAGATATCAGGTAATTCCCGTTGACTTGCCAATGAAAAAAATCCCCACAAAACAATTTTATGTTGCGCAAGCAAAGGGCAATTTCCTAAAACCGCAATTTTATAGTTGCAACACAAAAAGAAATAACTTTTTCGATTATAAACTTATTTGTAAATCTCTGGGTGCGCTAGTCCGTCTCGCTTTGAGCTGGTTGATCCATCTCGAGACGTTCGAATCCTTCGTGTAGTAATTAGCAGTCGATGTCGGCTACAAAAGTATTCAATCTGTTGTTGTCGCTAATTTGTGTTTCTCTCCATCCAGAATCTACTCTTCATATGGATGGTGATGTATAGTCTTCACTTTTGGGCGATCCTGGTGCGAATAATCAAACTGGTCGTCGAATACTGCTACCTCCAGGTGAACTTGCTATTAATAATAATAGATTTTTATCATTTCATGCGAGAAAACGTTCACCCTCGTCATCTAAACGATTAGCTGTCCACAACAGTGCGTTTTGCCAAACACTTTCTGCCTCGCACCACTGAATAAGAATGAATTGTCGCCTGTATCGAAGTTAAGAGCCAAATTGACCAAGCTCCGTCAAGAGAAGAGACACACCTAGATTTTCAAAGCATTGAATTTAATCCTATTAGAGTCTACCATCTTTTTCTTTTGTTGGACTTTTGCGGTTAACAGTATAAGCAAAATTGGTGTTACAGCCATCACCTTCACTTAGTTTGGACATGAATAATATTTGGTTCGAGGGTAACGAAAACTCTTTATAGACGAACAAACCTCGTAGATTTCTATCCGGCAGGTATCATCTGATGGTGGTGTCCCCGTAAAAGAATACAGTCACCAGGTTATTCGAGCGACTACGAAGTCTATTAGTTGCCAAAATCATTCTTATATACAAATAAGCACCCGTTTTAAAATTTTCATGTTTAGTACTCATGTGCTTATTCATAAGGGTCATCTTATTTCATTTATTAACTCTTGGATTATCTTTATGATGTACGTTATATGTCTGCCCTTAGACAGATATTGAAATATGTTGATATCGCTGTATGTGCAGAGTGATGACGTGCTCACAGGCGATGAGATATCGGCCAAGAAACTGATGCAGCAATGGATGGTGTGGATGTTTGCGCTTGTGCCACTCGCGGTCTACATTCACACGCGTCCACGCCCCGAGCCGCCGCCGCTCATGATATGGTGCTTCTCCGCTTTATCATTAACCCTTGTAGCCATAGAACCATAGACCAGAGTATATCGACCCACAGAGTTCAGTTGAACTGCTATATATTTCAATCAATTAACATTATATAAAAGCGTCAGAGTTACTGTCTCTCTGTCGCGTTTTCACGGCAATAACTACTGCACTGATATAAATTACTTATACACAGATAGTCTAGAGCACGAGAAAAGACACTTGCTAATTTTTAATGCGTAAAAAGGACTGTAAAGGATTGAAATGGCGAATGAAAGTTTGTATAGAAAGTGCTTTATTTTTAAAGAAGTTTTAAACTTGTTTATTTGACTTTAGATATTTTTTTAATTACAAATTTGAGTGTGTTTGACAACGATCTAACCTGATGTTCAGTGAAGATGTTGCCTAAGGTGGAATACGCAAACTCAAATAATGCCTATTTACTCTTGCCTTGAAAATCCCTATATTATAAGTATCGAAGAACAAAGACGCAGGTAGGGAATACCATTCCTTGGCGGTTCGAAGTGATAATTTTGTAAAAATTTACCCTAAGTGGGATAAAAATAGGGGATGGATTTTTTTTTTTGAATAGGCTCACAAGCTACTGAACCGGTTTTGATGAAAGTTGATGTAGGTATAGTTTGAGACCTAATTGAGAATAAATTTTTGCTCAGGAAAATCTGATGAAAGCAGTTAGCTGGGTTTTGATACAATTTGGTATGAGAACTTGGTCTTTTTACAGAATAAAGGCAGGGGCGGGTAGAACAAATTAATCTAATTAAAATTGAGACGGCTGTCTCAAGCAAACGCCGAGCAACTTGGCAGGCGCAGATGGTACGTAAGCGATAATGCCCATGGACACCAGAGGAGTCACAGATGCGTTGCCAGCCTTTTAAAAGGGAATAAGGGGGAAGGGGGGTTGGGCCTCCGGTACCCTCACTCACTCGGCGAAACACAGCGCAAGCGCTATTTTACGCCGATTTTCTGTGAGGCCGTGGTGTCACTCCGGTCGAGCCGGCACAATTCGTGCCGAAGCATGACTCTCCCACGGTGATATCGGCAACACATGTGTTACTTAGACATTTTTTTTACCTGTCAATGTCTATACTTACAGATAGCACATTCAGTACTATGCACATGCAGATGCCAAGCCCAGGGCACGGGCCCGCTAGAGCACTGGGCATTTTTGATAATACCTACCCGAATCACTAAACCGCTCTCACAATCTTTGTAGTACTTTTTTAAACCTTATCATGTCTGCATTAAGAAACCGATCCAATAACATCATTTAACATTACTAGGATAACAGCAAGCCCGTGGCAACGACGCGAAATGGGCCCGTACGGATACTATCTCAACCGGCCCCCGTTGATGCAACCGGGCGCCGTCGACAGCCTCAGGAACCGTTGCGTCATGCTGCGGAGAGCTTACAGCGACTCCAGCGTGTTCATCAAACCAACCACCAAGAAGAAACAACGATACTCCAAATCTGTTTGATAATAAATGAGCAGTGCCAAATAGACTTTATTTATTTATATAATCCATACTAATATTATAAATGCGAAAGTAACTCTGTCTGTCTATCTGTCTGTCTGTTCCGCTTTCACGCCAAAACTACTGAACCGATTTAAATGAAATTTGGTACACAGATAGTCTAGAACCTGAGAAAGGACATATGCTACTTTTTCATGCAAAAAAGGTTGTAAAGGGTTGTAAAAGGTTGAAAGGAGGGATAATAGGTTGTATGGAAATATTGTTAAAACTACTGAACCGATTTAAATTAAATTTGGTACACAGATAGTCTAGAGCCCGAGAAAGGACACAAGCTACTTTTTTATATAAAAAAGGTTGTAAAGGGTTGTAAAAGGTTGAAAGGAGGGATAATAGGTTGTATGAAAATATTGTTAAAACCACTGAACCGATTTAATTGAAATTTGGTACACAGATAGTCTAGAGGCTGAGAAAGGACAGAGGATACCTTTTAAAGCAGAAAAGGGTTGTAAAAGGTTGAAAGGAGGGGGTGAAAGGTTCTATGGCAGTATTGTTAAAACATATCCTTCCTGTGGGAAATTCGAATATAACGCGGGCGAAGCCGCGGGCGGAAAGCTAGTAATAAAATAAAATAACCCAGCATATCTTCAAAGTCGTGTGAAGATCTACAAAAGGTTTTACTGGTGTGCTTTACCAAGGAGAAAACAGGGAACTACGTTTGTATAAGAAATATGCCATGTGGTTTTCTGTTCTGGTTTTAGGTTATATTCACTAGGTAACGTATATATAAGAATATATGCTAATTCTGTAAAAATGATTTTGTTGAACTTTTACAATCATTATTTTCATACTGAATCATCATTGCGAAGAGTAAATTTGAAATTCCAAAAGTTCACATCAAACACATCCTCCAGCACAGCTGAGAACAGTTTCGGAGATTGATATCACATCGCGCTGTCTGTTACCTCCCTGGAACCGTATCGATCTCGAGTTCTAGTCTGAAAGCAGATTGTCTTCGTAGAGTGACTGTAATACTAGTATGTATAGCCTACGTTATCATGTAGGCTATCAATACATACAAGTGTAATGTCTCTCTAGCGCTACCCCTCTAGACTGAAGTATGGTCTTTCTCATAGTCCACAAACGCCGAGCAAAGTGGCAGATTAAACTCTTCAGTCTTCTGTTTAACCTACTGCATCTGTGTCGTCTATGATACTGTAGCCTTTTTGGAAGCTATTAATAAAAGCCTTCGAACCCGACTCAGGTCGAGATGTGTCAACTCTGCCGTCGTCTATCACCAGCAGACTGTCCAAGTGACAAATCTTCTGCGAACATTTTGGAGCCTGCAGCCTTTATAACGTATCGTCGTATATCGCGAGTCCAGTGACTTGAGATCTATTTATTCGACGTTGCCAACGAACGTCTTAGAGGTCTGATGTAAATCACTCAGCGTTTTTCGATTAGATTGTCGATTCCGAGATCTTGCTTCTCTTTTTGGTACGGTGGAAACTAAAATACTGTGAACCCATAACGACAGCTTCTACAACCCTGATGTGTTCACATCAGTGCAGTTTTCCAGGTAATCGAAGTGATTTCACAATTGGACTTGACAGAGTTCAGGGTTTAGGAACTAGTTGGCTTCTAGACGGAGAGTAGAACTTCATCAATCAATATCGTTCGGCTTTTACGTTGAGGTTCAATATGCCTCTTACCAATTGCTGTATTGAACTAATTAATTACTGAAACATCATTGAATAACCGCGGTTTTGTCGCCATGATAAAGTCAATCGCATTTTAATCACGCCATCAGAATTTATAGAAATGATATTCGATCAAAGTACGATTGCGACCAAACTATCAGACGACAAAAAGTCAAGTGCCCTAAAACTTCATAGTGACATAAACCCTGAAATAACCGAAAGCAGTGTGGTGTCGTTGGGACTGCGCAGTACGCTAGTCCAACTACCAAAAATTACGCGCTCGTCAAATCTGAGATAGACGCGAACAGGCCTCTCCGACCGCAGTGCAATGGCCGGGGCCTGCCCGGGGCAACCGCCTTCCTGATCGCGGTACACCCCGCGCAAGGTTAGTATGAGCGCTTTTTATTGTGCCGTCTATTTATACTACTAAAAAACATTTTCTTTAGCGAGATCTAACAACTGTACAGTGACATCTATTGACCAAATAACTCAATTATTTACCAATATGTTTCGACTTGCTTTTTTGTAAACGATAAAACTTTACTTTTTGCCAATCGACAATCTAGTCATATACAATAAGCATAACATCTCTATGTTATGTCAAATAGCTAATAAACAACAAAATCAGGAATGCGAGCATGAATCTCTCGATATACAAAATTTGATAGCTAAACTGCAAAATATACAACAAAAAAACGTTTATCTTTTTGCCCTGTCGGTCTTAAGTTAATGCTCGCACATAAGAAACGACTATGATATGCATAACGATGCCTTTTGACCCTCGACGTCTGACTACCAGCCTCGAGGGTCAGTGCTCTGCCTGTCCCATGGGCAATATTCAAACGGTTTATGACAAGTCTTCAAATTCTGCGCCGTACTTCCCACGGGGCCTACCGGCCTAGTAACAGTTGTTGGGGTTCAAAGTTATATTTGACAGAAATATTTTTTTAATGGTTCCTGCTCATATAATATGAATTTTAGTTGCTATTTGCAATGTGGTGAATGATAAAGCCTCTCTATACCAGTAACCAGCCTTTTAACTTACTCAAAAGCATAGGATTTAAATGGCTGATGGAGCTCGATTATCAATCCACCGAGTGTATTATCACCTCTGTCACTTAACAAGTACATGTTTTCTTCTTTCTTATTTTCGCACATACTTGTGTACACTTACACACCTACATCCACTCATATACACGCGCACACACCCACACACGAATGCAGTCAAACTTTCTCATCCATGTTTTTTTTAGTAATATCTTACACCGTTATATAATGTATAATTATGGGTTTTATTGTTATTTCCTATTGTTTTAGCTCATAAGATAGTTTTGAATAGATTCCAGCTATCTTGTTTAAATCTTTGAGGTTGAGAGCCTGGAGAATCTGTAATACAGGTTTTATACCTAGTACAGACTCCAGCTCTCCCAAAGGCCTAATTCGGGAATCCCTTAATATAAAAAAAAAATTCTTTGTAAGAGAGAAACAATAAATATATTATTATTATTATAGCTTAAACCACGCGTCTTTATAAGACACGGTCCTTTATAAGGCGTACGCAGGGATACAGATCCAACGCGTAGAGGCCATTTAAGCAAAATTTAATGAAAGTGTGCGTGGAGTGTACCAACTGGGTCTAATCTCTATCTGCATCATGAAAAATGCAGCTAAAGACTACACCCAGTTAGATGCACAGAAACTATTGTCATTTGTGGTCAAAAAGTTTGTGGACTATTGCATTTCGATTTTGGTAGTAATGAGATCCGGACTATGGAAGAGACTCCGGTCACCTGCCTTCTCAATTATTATTATAGGAAAACTACGAGTCCTATTGTTCTAACAAGCTTGAAAAGTAGCCAAACGCTCGTACCCATTAAGTCCACCCACTTTAGGGGGCGTTCATAAATTACGTGAGGTGTTTTTTTAAATTTTCTGTGCCTCCCTCCCCTCCGTGTCGTGAGATTTTATTTAACCTCCTCCCCCATCCCCCAATCTCACGCGAGATTTTTGAGAATGTGAGTTTCTTGCGTAAACGCGTTGGATTGTGCTTCGTGCTTTTATTTACGACTAGTTAAGACTAGTACCTAATCAATATTGCTGAGAGTTATTAAAGTGTAATAAAAATTTAACAATAGAGTAGGTATTTGTTATAAACAAATATGGTGGTTCGACAGTCGGTAGATGTATAACGTCAAAGTATAGATTAAGTCTTAAGCAAGTACAATCTGGATTAAATTATTCCCCCCCCCCCTCTCTCCAACGTAAGATTAGATGAGATTTGACTCGACCCTCTCCCCCCTCTTAAACATCTCACGTAATTTATAGACGCCCCCTTACCCGTAAATGTAAGACCCCGGCATAGCACTGTTATTTGATGACGCTCGGATACTTTAATAACAGATCTTTGACTTTGAAATTTTCATTATTTTCGCTCATATAAATAAAATCATTTCGTATAATATTCGTCGTCATAATCATCGTTTTAATATACAAATAACTTAATATAAATAACGTTACAAAATAGTACAAGAAGAATTTTATGTACATCATGTGAGACTTTCTATCAAACAGCATGCATTTATCATGATTCCCCCAGATCCCGAGATGTTCAACTCGCCTACGCTTACATCTAGCTGTAACACATCGACCTGAAAAAATTTTCTACAAATTCATCGTCCCACTTGGCGATTAGTTTCGCGTATCATATAACCTTTTAAGCTAAAGTACAGATATTCGTTTTAACAATAACAATTCAAGATTAGCCCTTCTCTTAGACGACCGGATCAGTTCAGATCGATCCGGTCAGAGGCATCATTCTCGACTCGCTAGCGTTCGCACACCATAGTACAAAATCGAACATTATTCGTACTTGGTTTCTCATAGTACTCTAGTGTACTACTAAAACCTTGAATTCGAAATGACACTACATTTAATTAATCCAACTAACCTCTCATAAGGGGCCATCCATAAATTACGTCACACGGTTAGGGGGAGGGAGGGGGTTGACGAAGTGTGACATTGTGTGACAAGGGGGTGGGAGGGATCTTAAATTTCGTGACGTCACATTACAAAATCTATTAAATCAAATAAGCTAACTATTAAAACACAAACTTTAAATTATTACTATTAGTATGAAAAGTGCTGTAAATATTAACTTTTATTGTAAAGTCTGTATACTCTCATAAATAAATAAAGGAATAGTATCTTCTTCTGTATCGTATCTTCATCTCTTGATTATAGTAGGTGATTTTGAAAAATATAATAAGAAAATCATGATATGACTATATATTTATTTAATATAAGTAATCGTTTTTTGTTTTGTTAATTGATTTGATGTTAATTTTATTAAAATGAAAATAAAACTGATTTCGAAACCGCTTTTATCATTCAATAATTTCTATAATTTCAAAATTTGTGACGTCACACTAGGGGGGGGGGGGAGTCTCACAAATGTGACTAGCTGTGACAAGGACGGGGGGAGGGGCAAAAAAACACGAAATTCGTGTGACGTAATTTATGGATGACCCCTAAGAGCAGTTAAAAAGCAAAATAGCAAAAAAAAAAACAATGTTAAATAAAACAGAAGATTTAATAATTCCATTACATTTACAGCATATTTACATTTATATATTTACATACGTTATTAAGACTACCAAGGGCTTATTAAGGGATAAGGGATCTTGTACTAAGTGTCTGCCGGCATTTTCTTGCTTTTGACGTCTAATTTTCGAAGTGGATCGTTCTGCCGAGCCTGTTGAAAGATATCATGATTCTATATAAATCTATTTTTATTATTGTATGAAGTTTATAGCAACCGACAATCAATAGAAGAAAGGCATAACTTTAACTCACACTAATCTTTGACAAATCCTCAAAAGTCTGATCATGAGTCAAATGTTGATAGAACAGTTGAACGAGATTCAGAAAAAGTACTTGGGCAACGATGGAAGGGAACTAACTAAACGCAAACTAACCTCACCTGTTTTTGGTGCACCTCGAAAGTCAAAAACTCAGTTATTAAGTTTTCAATAGTTTCACTACACTATGTTTCCATGGTGAGTTACTTAATTTGGAAGAGACCCAGCAGCACTAGCTTTCAATAAGATTTGCTTTTGGGTTATTTTTTCAATAGTTTCACTACACTATGTTTCCATGGTGAGTTACTTAATTTGGATGAAACCCAGCAGTCCTGGCTTTCAATAATATTTGCTTTTGGGTTATTTTTGTTAAATAGATATACAAGGAAACTTAATCTCACCTGACATTGATAATGCTAAGGTTGTTGACAATCTTCACCCGGACCTCAAGTGTTGGAATATAACAAAACTATAAACTTTACCATTATAAGCTTAATAGAAAAGCATGCAATCTCAACCTGATATTTCATCCTCTTCGCATTACTGTAGTTGCCCTTCTTCTTCTTAGGTGGTGGTGGGGCTTCGCCGGTTGGTTCTGGCGCGTCATCGGCTGGGTCGTCAGGTCTCAACGCCGCTGGGATTAAATATTCTGGCACATGAGCCAAGTGGGGTTGCAATCGCACAGTATGGAGGGCTTTGTCACGTTTAAGCGCTGCCAAATCAGACGGGTTGTCTTCGAAATAACCCTGAAAGAAACACTAGTTGAATCCAAAAGTGCTAGCTGGTGTGCTATAAAAAAAGATGATGGTAAATTCAGAGAGAAGATTAGTCATTCATCAATGTGTTATGTGCTATATCTGTCATCATTATCTCTTAGAGATTTAGAGAGAGACGCTACAACGACGTCTATGACCTTCATCACGCTCGTCACAGAGTATCTAATTCGTCGCTTACTTACTTGTCGCGTTCACTTTTGCTGTCTTTTTTTGTTTTTTCAATGTATGTATTCCATGGCTATATGTGTATATATTTTTAATCCCATTATATATTTTTTATTTAATTTTTATTCTACTTTTTATTAATATTTAACGTACGCCACCTCTACTTCAAGGTGCTGTCTGAAAATCAGCGCTTCTGAGGTTATATCACAGAAGCTTAGCTGAGACAGTGACCTGTTGACCTCACGCAGCACACCTACCCTAAACTTTTTGTAATGGTGTTTTATTATTGTTATTTTTTTTGTATATGTTGGTGTAAAAATTTGTTTTTGCATTTTTGTTGCTGTGAAAGTCAATAAATATTTCTTTCTTTCTTTCTTTCTTTCTATTTATTTAAAGAGATTAATATAATGACTTTAGCGGGCCAGTATATTTATGAAAATTTGATTTATGTGTATAACAATTGTCACACATTTCATACTAATTTCCAAATGCATATTTTAACACAAGAAATAAAATAAAACTTGCCGTTCTAAAAAAAACTAGAGGTTTGTGTGTGAGCAAATGTATAAATTTTTTATAACAAGATTCCACATAGAGTAGCTGAATTGCCTTTTCATAAGTTCAAGTACATGTTAAAAAAGACGCTAATGAGTAAGGCTATTACAAAAGTCAATGAATATTTAAATGATGCCAATGCTTGGTGTTGATTTGAAGATATTACATTCTAAATTGTATATATTAGTTATCCAGTATAAATTGTAGTACATTATATGATAACGACATAATTTATTGTAAATGTTGTTATTACTTTTGATAAAGCTGATAAGTTTCTTGCGCCCATTCTTCTTGTCATCTAAAAAATACGTCATGATTGGGTGGTAAGGGAAAAAAAATTGGACGATTCAAAAGAGCTTTCTAGAAAGTCGTATTTGAATAAACGTTAATTTTGATTTTGATCATTAAATACTGCACTATAATATTGTTATTGTCGACAAATCTTGTCTACTGAATAAACTCAAAATAATGAGCACAGCTTTCTGTTATATCTTTACTCTGTTATAATGTTTTTTGTGATTGGAGAAATAATGTTGGAAACAAAAAGTTTCAAAATACTGAATTTATTACAACACTTTATTGATTATTCAGGTATTTCTTTAAGTCTCAGTTCTTGGCCTTTTCTTAGACCATAGCCACGTGGAGCTAAATTATTCTCATAAAAAAACAAAATCAGGTAAACCACAAACTATCAATAAAAAAAAATTATGAACAGAGATCGGATAATCAGATGCATATTTACCTAAAGTTAGTTTAAGACAAAGTATGGAAACGGCTTTTTATTGTTTTGTTAAATAAAAATCCCGGGTTTGCGGAATTGGTTAGCCGGATGTATTATTTATTTACCTAATTTAGTTTTTGACAAAGTATGGAACTGTCTTTTTATTTTATTTCCATAAATAAAAATCCCGGAATTCCGGTACTGTAGAACATTTTGGTAATGCAAAACTAGTCGGTAATATGAGCTTAAAAACGACGTTACATGAAGGTTAGTTTCAGTTCAGCGTGTGATTTGTAAAAATAAATCGTACATTCATAAATCGCACGGGGAACTGAAACTAAACTTCATGTAAATACGTATGCACAGTCGTATAAAGGAACCGGAGTGTCGTGGTATTTATTTAGTAATTTTCAAACAATATAACTACGTTAAATTTGCAGTCCCGTATTTTCCCGGGATTTTTATTTAACCAACTAGCTTTCTGCCCGCGGCTTCGCCGCGTGGATTTCGGCATTGGGTCTATAGAGGGTTAAGGGTCATAGCTTTTGCCCACGGCTACATATGCGCGGAAGTCGGTTTATGGCGCGAAGGTTTTATCGCGCTTCCCGTGGGACTATTCGTTTTTCCAAAATAAAAAATACGGCAAACCTTGCTCAAGAATCACTCTATCTATTAATGAAAACGCATGAAAATCTGTGCAGTAGTTTTTTGAGTGAAGCCTTTATTGCGCATCCCGTGGGATCTGTCGATTTTCAGGGATAAAAAGTAGCCTATGTTACTTGGGGATAATGTAGCTTTCCAAAGGTGAAAGAATTTTTGAAATCGGTCCAGTAGTTTAAGCGTGAAGAGGTAACAAACAAACAACAAACAAACAAATAAACAAACAAACAACAAACAAAACACACTTTCGCATTTATAATATTAGTTGGGAAATGTATTTTAAAAAGCCGCTTCCATAATTTGTGAGCCAAAAATTAACTTTAGGTAAATATGCATCCGATTATCCGATCTCTAATTATGAATCAGTTTCATATTCAGCAGCGAGTAATGAAAGATAAGATGGGATAAAGTAAACCTGTAGCTTTTTGCAGTTGAGCAACTCCTGTTTGATCTCCTTGAGACGCGCTTCGCGCACGGCTATGCGCGTGACGGCGCGCCACGCGTCCCGCGACCGGTACCGGAACCCGGCCACTTCTTCGAGGGCAAACGAGTACTTCCTGCAAACCCAATTATACTATGTAATGTTACTCTGCTCCATCTTCACTCTGCTAACCATCTTTATAGTCTTGTGATTAAGAAATCACATACCATATAACAGAGATGTGAATTATTTGAAATACATATATTTCAAATGCAAATACAAAATGCAAAATACCATTTTTATTTTATATTTGAAATAAGTACTTTTTTCTAAATGTATTTTGTATTTTATTTGAAATACTCTATATAAATATTTAGTATTTATAAAATACAAAATAGTTTCTTTGCATGTTTAATTAATTTTTACAATTTTCCATTCTTAAATCCATGATTTCCTTATTTATGAACGCACTGATCGTGATCGTAGTGTTGTCATTTTCATTGTCAACTAGAACAATAATGCCAACATTTAGGCCCCATAGGCGGAACATGAAAGATGAACTCTTTGAACAAATACTAGTTTTAAAATCAGTTCAATAAATAAAAGTGGTTATGCTTAACAATGTATTTTATTTTCAAAACCTATTTTAAAAATACGTATTTTGCATTTTGATTTAAATACATTTATTCAAAACTATTTTGTATTTCTATTTGAAATAGTGCTAGCAACTATGCATTTGCATTTTGTATTTAAATACTTTTACTAAACTATTTTTCACATCTCTGCCATATAATCTTACCATAAAAACATCTTAACTCTAAGCAACTACAATGCCAAGTTTAGTTGTGGTTAGATTGTAATCTTAAATCAAATCATTTATTTTTTGTAAACATAGGTAGTATACGGGTGGCACAAACAATGTTTCACTATGCTCGGCCATATAAGGCGTACAAATCTATAGAAGGCGCGCGAATTTCAACATATCCTAAAAAGTATATCATTCATTATACAAAATTAAATATAGCATCAATCAATTTTCATTATATTAAATTAAATTGTGAATGTGTCAATTTTAGTTTAGACATCGAATCAATATTAAGAAGTCATTAATACTTTACAATTGCTTAATTACACTTATAATACTTTTAGGAATCAGAAGAGAAATTCCTTAAAAAAAATAATTTGGCAACAACATAATTTTACAGAGGAACAAAATCAGCCTAACGCCTACTTTACGAATTACGCAACGTTACGCAACGCAACACGTAATAACGTTACGACCGGTCTACCCGCTCCGAATGCCCGACGATAAGTGAGTCGCTAGTTTTTTTTTTTTTTTTTTTTTTCCTCAGGAGAGGAGGCTGAGAATCCATCATGGATACCAACGCAACAGGCAAGCAGGGATGCGTTGATTATGTCGGACTCCTGGTGAATCGAGGCGGCTCGACCACCAGACCTACCGACTAAACTCAGCCTAAGCCTTTGGTCCTAATGACCCTACTGGCTTTATTGACGAGAGAGTCGCTAGCCAACCGCAGCGGCTTTTATAGGCAACGGCCGGCAACCTTACGCAACGTGTGGGGTAACCGCTTATACGGCCTCTCCTGACATAGTGTCGTCCTCGACACGAGCCTCGGGTTGTCACCACTTTGTATGCTGCCATCTGCTGCAACTCCACCATCCTCGTCTGTCAGTCATTCATTCATTCTTATACCTGTATCATCATATTCAAGCTACGTCCACTCGTACGTTCAATACATACAAAACTGTATGTCTGCCGGACATAAAGTCCAATACATACAAAACCGTATGTCCGCCGGACATAAAGTCCAATACATACAAAACTGTATGTCTGCCGGACATAAAGTCCACATACATACAAAACTGTATGTCTGCCGGACACAAAGTCCAATACATACAAAACTGTATGTCTGCCGGACACAAAGTCCAATACATACAAAACTGTATGTCTGCCGGACACAAAGTCCAATACATACAAAACTGTATGTCTGCCGGACATAAAGTCCAATACATACAAAACTGTATGTCTGCCGGACACAAAGTCCAATACATAGACTAGGGTTAGTTAGACTAGGGTTAGATAGTGTTAGTTTCACTAACCTCATGCTGATCTAGGTACCCTTTCACACAGCAGTCGCGAGACTTCACTTAAACCTTAATTCTATTCTTATTTTTAAGTTTCTGCATGCATTATTTTTGTGTCCCTGTACCTGTAAGATTAATTTATATTGTGTCTCGTGTCTGTTAATGTGAATAAAGAATTTGGAATTTGGAATTTGGAACATACAAAACTGTATGTCTGCCGGACACAAAGTCCAATACATACAAAACTGTATGTCTGCCGGACACAAAGTCCAATACATACAAAACTGTATGTCTGCCGACACAAAGTCCAATACATACAAAACTGTATGTCTGCCGGACACAA
The DNA here is from genome assembly GCA_036419045.1 of Scirpophaga incertulas. Taxonomy (NCBI): domain Eukaryota; kingdom Metazoa; phylum Arthropoda; class Insecta; order Lepidoptera; family Crambidae; genus Scirpophaga; species Scirpophaga incertulas. The sequence continues at coordinate 3,321,783 of CM071641.1, read as the reverse complement.
AGTCCAATACATACAAAACTGTATGTCTGCCGGACACAAAGTCCAATACATACAAAACTGTATGTCTGCCGGACATAAAGTCCAATACATACAAAACTGTATGTCTTCACACTGAACGCCAAGGCCGCACCGCGATCCGATGACGTCCCCGACGCACCACACCCGTCCGCACCTGCATCCGCCAACATTCCGAGGCTCAGCCGAGCCAATCAAAGGTCCAACCCCCCCCGACTCGGCCCAACCTGACCCTCACCCACCACTGCCAAGATCGACGCAAGACGGTCCATGATCGAATTCAACGTGGAATGAATAGCCAAATCCGGGGTATGTGACCTGCTTGAAGACCGCGATCTGTTCAAGCGACGATGATGGCGATCACGATTAGGCGTTTTTTCTGACGGTGTGAAATTTTCATTACGCGTCCTACTATATGACCGACGTCGCGATCGGCGGTTCCTAGTGGACACTTCGTGACGGCTACGTGAACGGTGCCGCGACTTAATCACGGGAACGACTTCGCGACCTACGGTCACTCCGACTGGATCCGCCAGCCATTATCACAAACACGAACACTAAAGTACGCAGAAGACTTTGTTCCTCGTAATTGTGGGCTAAGAGTTGCTTATCCCAATTCTGATTTTAGGAATCAGAAGAAAATTCCTAAAAAAAATAATTTGGCAACAACATAATTTTACAGAGGAACAAAATCAGCCTAACGCCTACTTTACGAATTACGCAACGTTACGCAACGCAACACGTAATAACGTTACGACCGTCTACCCGCTCCGAATGCCCGACGATAAGTGAGTCGCTAGCCAACCGCAGCGGCTTTTATAGGCAACGGCCGGCAACCTTACGCAACGTGTGGGGTAACCGCTTATAATACATATAACAAGGTGAAAATCACCTTCATACATTTTATATCACATGTTGGCAACATACACTGTGATTTTTATAAGAGTTTACCAACCACATAATACATATTCTTTAGACGCGCATGTGCAATTTGCAATGTTTGCATAATTGTCAAATAAAAGTTATACATACAATATTAGCATATAAACAATGTAATACAATACTAGTTAGATTTTCATTTAATAATTACCTATGATTTGTATTGAAAAAATTCGACCATAGAGCAAAATGTTCTCTGCAAGAGCCAGAGGCGCAATTCCTTTTTAAATGCGTTATATGGGGGAAACTTTTTGTGTTCTTATCACATGATGATGAGCTGTAGCTCATATAGTAGGGAGGACAGAGGGACATGAGCCCACCCAATCCATGTCAGGGTGACTAGTGAACCCAGTGGCTAGCCCAGTGCAGATCAGTTGACTACATACACCTTTAAATTTCTTTGCAGGTGTATGCAGATTGCCTCGCATTATTTTCCTCAACATAGGAGGCAGGATCAAGCCCAGGTTCCCGAGTCAACAAATTCATAAACCAATGCTGAGACCACATCACCACCAATAGTAAGATTACTAAGCCTTCCAGCCCTCCATTACTGGTATTGCTACCAATTTTACTACATTGTAACACATAATTATTTTCCCATATTACTACTAGCTACTCTAATAGTAATGTGGGACAATTTTTATTTTTAAATTTTAGTCATAATTATCATGGTTGAAATTTCATGCTTTTTTCATATATTAACATAACTGAGAACGAAATGTAATTTATTTCATGGTGATGGTGATAGCTATATGTATAGTATAAAACAAAGTCGCTTTCTGTGTCCCTATATCACTATGTATACTTAATAAATCTTTAAAACTACGTAACGGATTTTGATGCAGTTTTTTTAATAGATAGAGTGATTGAAGAGGAAGGTTTATATGTATAACTAGCTTTCTGCCCGCGGCTTCGCCCGCATGGATTTCGGGATTGGGTCTATAGATGGTTAAGGGTCAGCTTTTGCCCACGGCTACATATGCCCGGAAGTCGGTTTATGGCGCGAAGGTTTTATCGCGCTTCCCGTGGGACTATCCGTTTTTCCGAGATAAAAAATACCGCAAATCCTTGCTCAAGAATGACTCTATCTATTGATGAAAACCGCATGAAAATCTGTGCAGTAGTTTTTAGTGATGCCTTTATTGCGCTTCCCGTGGGATTTATCGGTTTTTCCGGGATACATCATAGCCTAGAACCTTCTTCAAAAATCACTGTCTGTCTATTGATGAAAACTGCAGGAAAATCCGAACAGTAGTTTTTGAATAGTCTTTATCGCGCATCCCGTGGGATCTGTCGGTTTTTCCGGGATAAAAAATAGCCTATGTTACTCTCCATCCCTTCAACTATCTCCAGGTAAAAAATCACGTCAATTCGTCGCTCCGTTTTGCCGTGAAAGACGGACAAACAGACAGACACACTTTCCCATTTATAATATTAGTATGGATAGTATTGCATCCATGTGAAGCCGGGGCGGGTCGCTAGTATGCACCAAAGTTTTAAGAGTTACGCAAAATAGTCAGATTCCTAGATGTTGAAGATTCCAGGTGATTATTATGATCTGGAACCTATTCCTAATTTTCCACTAGGACTAAGAGATATGAATGTTAAAATACAGACTGCCATACCTACATGAGTATTGACCAAAGTCTAATGCAGTCTGACCACCTCACTGGCCTGCAGGAATGTCATAATTTGTTAATGATTAACACTTCACAAATGTCCCCAGAAATGGTAGTAATAGTTGCTAAACAACAACAAGCAGCACTGATCAATGATATCCTGGAAATTGTAAATCCCATATATGAGTATGAGGTAGATGTACTAACTTACTGTAGAACTTTCTGGTCATTGAATCCTTTTGATAGATGTTCCTCAACAGAATCCATGAGAGGCTTCTCCCGTATAGAAACAAAAGACAGAACAGAGCCCTGTAAAGTAAAATATGTTATTATATTAACCTTTATATGTTTAAGCATTCATGAAGGCAAAAAGTACATACTTCATTTGTTCCTCTAGCTGTACGTCCAGCTCTGTGGACATAAGAGTTCACATCCAGTGGGAAATCAAAATTGATAACATTAGACACATGTTGAAAGTCAATGCCACGCGACACTCCTGATTCTTTATCTTTTTTCCTTTTTGATACTTGCTGTAAAAGAAATAACATTTTTGTTGGACACAATTTTTTTTGTTTCCCGATGATAGACCTTTCTTATATTTATCTTCTCTCTTATATTTAATTATTGATACATATTTTAAATTATTTACATGTGCGTAATTTTAAAGTAGGTATAACAATAAATTGATTACCTTTTTCTTTTTACTCCTATCTTCTAAAGGTAAAATACCACCATCTGGCTTTTCCAGAGCTTTTTCATCTGAAGCAATTATGATTTGGTACCTGCCCCGGTTGAACTGATCAACTGAAAGGCATCTGACAGCAGCAGGTAACTCAGAATTGAGCACACAGGATCCTATTTTAAACTGTTCCAAATATAATTTTAACCTGTAGCAAGATTAGAGATGAAATTGTTAATATCCATATCATACTGCCTTAGACAAATGCTTTTAATTATAATGACATAATTATGACAATTCAAAGTAAACAAAAAGAAAATTCCTTACTTATAACATCTGTCAACTGTCCGTACGAAAATTATACTCTTGCCTCGTATTAGATTTAATTTTAAAAGAGCATACAAAATTGCAGCTTTATCATCCTCTTCTGCAAAAAGATGGTAATGCTGCAATTGTGACGAGGGAGCTAACTCTGGCTCCTCCAATTTGAGAATGACAGGATTCCGCAGAACTATCTTCTTTAGACTGAGAACATCATCAGAAAGTGTTGCCGATGCTAATACTGCTTGGTAGATTTTTGGTAAATGACTGTAAAACAGGAATTAGTTTATGAAAGTAAATTGAATATTAAGATTGCACCTCAAAATTTTGTTTCATATAATTTTACATCTTACTTTAACAATTCTTTGATTTCATCTTCATAACCAAATGAAAAAATCAAGTCTGCTTCATCCACAACCAGCATAGCCAAGTCTTCTTTCAGCCTCAGGTTGCTTGTATTGAGATGTGCTAAGGCTTTAGAAGGTGTAGCAACCACAATGTCAGGCTTATCCAACAAAAGGGATTTTTGTATCTGCATATCTCCACTAGCCGAGATGTCAACACATCGGACTTCCCTGGCACATTTCAATGTTATATCTCCAATAACTGATGATATCTACAATACTCAAAAATGATTATTTTGTTGATTATATAGCAATAAGACATTTTCAGAAATTATTTTATAAATAACTAAATTTATTTATAAAAAAATGGTCTACAGTGAAATGTAGTTAAATAGTACCCTGCACAAAATATATTTTTATTTTTCTGTTTACTCGAAGTGCTTTCTATCTTTCATTGGCCTCTACATATGGATAGATGTTTAATTACAAATAAAAGAAAATACAAATAGAAACAATTTGAAATAAACTAATGAATTTGATGAACATACAAATAATTACTTACCTGTCCACATAGTTCCTTACTGGGGGACAGTATCAAAGCTCGTGTACACTGATGTCTACTTGTGTTCTTAAGATTTAATATTTTTTGAACAACTGGTATAGTAAAAGCAGCAGTCTTTCCTGATCCAGTTCTGGCTCTCATTAAAACATCTTTACCTTCTAATAACAATGGAATAGCCGTTTCTTGAATCAGTGTGGGTTCACGCCATGCTAACTGAGAAACTGCCTGGAAACAGTCGTCAGTAAAAGACCGTGACTAACATTACAACGTAATTATATACCCATCACTGGACACTAGATAAGTACAAAAGATAAATACGAGGTATTCTTTACCTTTAATATTCGGTCATCCAGCTCCATCTCGTGAAACATAACCTTTTTGGCGTCGTCCATGGTTGACTATCTTTTTAACTATAAATCGGACCAGTACATATATATTTTTGTTTAGTTTTTTTTTTTAGGATCCCACTTATTATTAATTAATAAGTAGTTATATTTAATAGAGGTATATCTTTGAAACAAATATAAACACGTGAAAACTAAAGGCACCAACTATAGTTAGGTACTAGACTCACAGACTACTTAGAGATACTACAGCACAGATTTACTACAGATAGACCTGAGTCGATCGCGATTGATCAAATCACTGTGATTCGATCGCGTAGCATTTATGAATGATCGAGTCACGACCCACGAAAAGATTCGATCACCGAGATCGACTGGTCACGGTAACTCGGTCCTGAGTCACGATCATTTATGTACCTGTGTATTGAAAACAAATTGTCACAATTCATTTTCGTTTTTATCCTTGTAAATGTTTACTTACCACATTATGAAAAGTTAATAGTGTAATTAATAGCAAATCAATCATTAAATTCGCAAAGACCAATCGTGATGGATTTGTATCCATTTACGAAAGCCTATGAGCGATACAAAAAACAATAAACAATTCAGTGAGTTTTTCGCAGAATTCAACTATGTATGACAGACGCGTATTTTATTTCATTTACAAAATTTACGTCTAGCGATGACACTATGAGATATAAAATGTGTGTTAAAAGTTATCTATTTATATATAACATAATCATGTAATAATCGTATCTAAAATATTTGAGTACCAAATTTTCTCGTAGCCCAACAAACGAGCGTGACCCAAAACGTACAATAGCAACCCGATCAGAGACCCGAGACCTGTTGAACACCCACCCGCTACCTCAATCAATCGATCATTTGATCGAATCATTGTGATGAATCACCAAGCGAGTGGGTCGCGATCGACCCGGGTCGCAACAAATGATCGATCGACACAGGCCTTCTACAGAGTTGAGCACAGAAAACATATAACCGAGTTGAGTCGTTCGTGAATGAATGCTTCAATTGAACTAGTCCACTTCGCAATTATATTTCCTTCACTCATTCATTCTGGTCTCAACTAGTTCAGTACTTCATTTAGTTCCCAAAACACTTCTTTCACTGAAGGGGAGTAAAGCGAACGGATAGATTACAAACATAGCGTGGGAGAGCGAGACAGTTGATTGGCTTTGCATCCTGTGGGTCAATTCCATTAACAAAATGAACCGAACCATGCCGCTTATCCAATCCGAACGCTAGAATATCACGTCATCTAACAATCTCTGCGATTTTATTGGTTAAAAGTAACGGTTCGGCTGTGATTTGTTTGTGGAATACAGGAACTAGAATCACCGGCCGGTCGGAGTCTGCCCGCACACAATTTCATGTTTTATGGCGCAAACATTATGTTTAGTTTTACTTGAATAATTAGTTGAAGGAATAATTTGTTTATGAATAATTTCATATTCTTTGCTTAAGTTCTAGTCTGCATGTGCATAATATATACGAGTGTGGCGTATACTAATCTAAATTCGTATGTAATATCTGAAAAATAAACATTTCAATAGTTTTTAGTAACTTTTAATTACTCCTGCATCATATATCATACATGTGTTTAGTTATGTAGTCAAATTGACATAAGGTCTCATACCTACTTAAAAGAACTACGATACAGATGGACTAATTGGACTATACGAATGAAGTGACGTGAATGAACTAAGCGATAAGGTGACTCAAATGGACTACTGAGCCATGTGAACTAGAAGGACTAAATGGACTAAATGAGTGATATACTTCATCTAGTCCAGTTGAAGTATATCATTCTTACACTTCAGTGAAGTATTTTGCGCACCTCTCTAGGTAACCACAGATAAATACTTGCCATTGCTAACTCTGTCTGTAGTACAGATCATAGTTGTATATACTGTTCTGTAGCACTAATATCTGTGAATTTCAATACGTACATATAAAAATAGTATCTGCTCTAAATTAAACAATCAAACAAAATAGGCAAAGACTTCGAAGACCGCAGCATGTTCTGCGCCATGATAAAGAGGAAGATGTGATGTGATAGTCAGTGTCTTCTCAGTAGTCTGTGTGATAGTCATGTATTTCATTGTGGTAGGCTTGCGCGCTTACACTGATTCGGAACGGATTGTAAGCTCGATAACAGTAATATTATTATTATTGGCGTAAAACGGAACACAGCCTATACTTTATTCGGAGATAGCTGGTGTTGCCATATATCAGTAACTAATTTAGAATGAGTAGTAACCAGTATATTAATTTTGTAACTATGTTGCTATCACATTTTGATTGAAACAGACACAAACTACAGTAACATATTTGTCACATTGCAACCCAATAGAGCAGTAAATTAACTGCACTATCTGTCAGTTTCAATCAAATTCAATAGCGATAGTTATATAAACAGGGGTCCCTAGCCCCTTGTTTATATAACTATCGCTGTTAAATTTGAGAAGAACAAATACATAATCTTGTATTTGTTCTTCCTAATAATTGTACCATTATATCCTGTGTATTTGTCTCGATATAATCATACCAATATTCCTCTTTATATTTCCTTTCATAAATACATAATAGGTTTTCATGTCACTTGAAAAATGACAATTGGAATGAAGAACGTTAAAGTTTTTGTGCTAAAATATACATTGTACATGTACAAAAAGTCTAACTTTTATAACGATTTATTAAGAAAGAAACACAATGAATCGGAATCGCAAACATCACAGTCTAGTTAAATATTTCAATAAAAGTAGTTTCCATTGTATTATATTGCACGTAGAAGAATGCCAGTGAGTTAAACAATTTAAGACTTTACGACTTTTCTTTGCGTCAGGATATATGCTGTAAATCTAAATAGTATGACTTTACTTAAAATACTGGTGCTATAAATGCATAATATGTGTCTACAGTAATCTAGAAATATCGTACTTCACCTTGTCAAAAGTCACAATAGATACCGAGTCTTAGAAACATCACGGAAAAATATTTTATAATAATTCTAAATTTATTTTAAGTACATTACAGACTATGAAGATGTTGCTTTATGGATGAAATATCTGGGTTAACACGCTTTAGTGGCAAATCTACACAATTATTAGATTATAATTGTAAGCGGTAGTTAAATAAATCTTTTTTTTTTTTGGTGGCAGAACAGAAAGTCTCATTGTTGAGCGGAAGATTTTTAAGCGTAGTAGTCTTTGAATTATTCCTTCGGATAACATTGTTATATCCATAGAGTATATGCATGTGTGTCGAGTTTAGTTGACTTTTTATTTTTGAAATATAATTATTGCGTTTAAAATTATTGTTATATCGAGTTTTTTTTGTGTATTCTATATTCTCTTCCTGATATATGACAACAATGAAAACTAAGGAGACAGTGTAGTGTGTCTACCCACTAATAATGGTAATGGTACACTGCGAAGTTGTTACGACCCGCAGTTCATTGCCTTATGTAAAACTAGACATGATTTTTCTTCCGTAAGTGACCGAAATATTTCTGTGGATTGTGATAAGTGTAGTTTAGTATTGATGAAGAGTGTTGTCAAATAAAGTGCAAAAATGACTAATTCAACTGCGCAAGTGTTGATGAAGAAGGGCAAACGCGGCGCAGCTGCCTATATACACGCGGACTGCTCTAGCGGTTCTCCGCAGCATTTGGGGCCCTTGCTCGACGTCTTGCTGAACCCGAGCAAGGCCATAGATGAATGGGAAACAATTGACTGGTGTCGTTGGTTGATAGCCGGTGGAAGAACCCCGGATGAGTTCGCGACAGTTGGTGAGTATTGTGACCTAACTGTACTTAAACATCATTCCGTTTTCGAGAGCTTTCTAGGTTATGATGACAATGAACTTTATTTTCTTGCGTATTTGTGTTACAGATTTTTTGCCAAGATGCTTTTGAACACCGATGATTAGTCTGACTGACCCATTTAGAGAATGATCATTGTTATTTTGATCAAGTGTCTACTCTCTTGCTATAAGATTGATTTACAGTCAAAAAAATAATAAAATGTATGTGTATTCTCCCAACACCCTTTCCATAATATTCTTTATAATCAGTAGAGCACTGGACATAGTATTTGATATGATATTCGAAATTCTTAGTTCTTTGCAGTTAAATAGTTGAATTCATCTGCATCTGCATGCTAGTAACTTACATTACCATGTTTATGAACTGAAAATTCATACAGCCAGCTTGATAATTTATCATGTCAAAGAGTTATTAGTATTCCACTAAAAACATATCAATGTAAAATAAACAGCTTAACCACAAAATAATGTATAACTAAAATCAATAATTTTAGAATTGTAATCTATTAATTTAAGTAGTAAGGAAAACAAGATTAGTCAGATGTGTTTTATTGGCATGATATTGTTGATATTTGAACTATTCTATAAAATGAGGGCAAAACCTTATATTTGATGTATTTGTATTGTTAAAATTAGATTTCGTTTTTGGAATGTGATCACAATCCCTGGACTTTTATATAGACTTTCTTTGTTTATGAGAACTACTGTAGCCAACCTGAAAGTGGGTGGTTAATGTTCTCAATTTTATTGTTTTTAATTATTAAAGCTTATATTTATGATATTATTTTAATATCACATTTGAATTGGCCATTCCTAACCTTAAATATCTCTTTCTGGTGATAGTTGTAAGCATCACAATCTTGAAGTTGTGGTTAGGGCTAGCAAATCCAGTCAGGCAACAACTGTACAAGTTTGGAGGAATTTTGTATCCTTGTTTATGATGCTTTAAAATGGCTCTGTCTGTTATAAAACATACAATGCAATTCTAATTCTATCTGAATGTCTTTCCACTGAACCTCCCTGACCAGTGTAATTTGATTAATTGAAAGAAAGCTATCAAACTATATATGGCAACATAGCTGGAATGGCTAGGTATGTACTGATAGAGGTTTACTATATGATAATGCATACTATGCAAAGTGAAATGGTTAGTCTTACAGTTACGAGATTTTGAAACAGTATGTATTGTTAGTCGAGTTGTCTGACTGTACTTTGGGAAATAAATAAACATCCTTGGAAAACGGGCAATAATAACCAACAAATACCTACTTTAATTTAATTAGTTTAATATTATATATCCACATCAACAGAATACTAATAATAACTTTATTAAAAATAAAAAAAATATGATTTTCAGCAAAAGTATAAGTTGCCATTCATGGCCTGCTGCTACAGTAGCAGGTTATCTAAATTTGATATAATGCCTATATCTGTCTTCATGAGAGAAATGATCTTTATTTAAAATTTTTCAACTCCCAAAGAGTTTGCAACCTATTTTTATCTATCTTAAAGTTCTTTACTGTCAATAATCCCATGATTGATGTAACTGTTGTGTGTATCCTATTTATAACACATTTAATAAATTATTGATGGTTAATTTATTTCTTATGTTACTCTTTATTCTGCATAAAACTGAGAATTAACATATATACAGGTAATTGTTTACAAACTAAAGTTGGCCACTACCTTTGTATCACTCAATGTCATACAGATACTGTGTGGCCTTGTGTGACTAATGAAGGAGCTATAGGTACAGTATACATAGCTATAGATATTCATGATCATTACATATGTACTTATTGACATATGATTATCATTATAATTACAACATAGCTCTTGTTTGTACCAAGACTATCTATGTTAGCTAATAATAAATAAATCATATAAGCTATACAATATTTTTTATTCATTTATACAGGCAAAATTTTTGAGATAGGTCAGTAAAAACATGTAACTTTTTGCAAGTTAATGTACAAAGTTATGGATATAAATTTTTATAGCGGCCAGCATGATATACTAAGGCCTAATCACTCTAACATGAAGTAGGCTCGTGCCCCTCTGTGGAGATGGACATGAGCCACAGCTCATTGAAGCATCACAATGAATGATGATAATTGACCATATTAGGGAATCCCGTAATGCTAAATATTCAGCACTACTCATCCAGCGTGATTGACTAAAGTCTAATAGCCCTAATATATTGTGTGTTAGTGCCCCTCTAAGGGTACACATATAGGCAGTCATGATAATAGAAGACCTCTGCATCGAATAAAAAGTGGATCAATGGAATAGTTTTCTATGTTGTACCCTTTTGGTTTGAGGAGATATAGAAAGTGTCAATCCAAGTGTTTATGCAATAAATTTGGCCACTGTTTCCAACACACAGTCTCTGGTTGAAGGTACAGATGCACTCGAACTAAGAGTATTTACAGGTACAGATTTTGTTTTCCTTGCCCTTTTGAGGTCAGTGTATCAATTAAAAAAATACAATGTATAAGGCGCAGCGGTAAGTTGCAGCTTTAATCTAGTGCATGCTTCTTCAGAAATCTTAGTTAGGTTCATGAAACGAGTTTATCTGTGTATTAATCGCCCTGTGTAATATTTTTTAGTGTCCCTAACTGGTGGCTCTTCCGAGGAGCTAATTTGAGTCACTCGATTAACTCTGAGAATTGGAAAAATTTTGCCAAAATTCCCATTGTTGCCTCCCCAGGACATAGATGCAGGCTCAGCACATAGCATTTAACTCCTAGTTCCTCCTAGTTTTACGCAACGGTTCGCTGGTTCGATTCCCGCACTGGACAGATGTGAGATTTTTATACACAGGGTAAAAATCAAAGAGTGGGGCAACGTTTGAGAAAAAAAATGAATTCCAATATTGATCACAAATCAAAATTTCTCGTAATTTTGTTACTTTAAAATAATGTGATTGTTTATTTAATATCACTTCATAATAAGTTTCGTTCAGATGTATAAGTATGTCTGAGTATCTCTATAAGTTATTTATTTCCGCGTACACGCACCGGCCTCTGCGGCATAATGTATCGTATCGGAATATGTTAATACCTCTGCGGGGAGGTTGTTATGATGATATAAATACACCGGAATGGCGCGCGACACGCTCGCAGCCGGCGAACGTCGATTATAATTACGCAGCCATTATAGGAAGCTTGGGTTGGGCACCTTCGGCTCAGGCCAGCGAGACGCAGAACTGGTACGGATGATTACTACTACTCGCGGTGATCATTATACATGCTGCATTTATTTCGGAATTGTGTATAGGCTTTCCCTAAAAAAAACAACTATTAAAACGTTTAGTTTATGGTACGAGGGGATAAGATTTTCTTAAAAATCTGAACTAATAGTCTTTATAAGTTCGGCAACGTGCAGTCTCTAGTGGGGTATTGCAGTGATTCCGCAAGTTGGAGGAGACACTTGCTATCAGGATATTCACATGTTTCATTTACTCATTTGTCATAAAAAAAATATCAGAATTTACACTATGAGTTTGGTAATAAAATACAAAAATACTTATTTCACTACATATTAATACATACCTATATAGAAGAGAGTGTAAAAAAGAGGAAGATTAACATACACTTATTATTATATATTGTGTATACATAATATAATAATAAGTGTATTATAATATTTTATAACAGCACGGAAGCGTTATTTTTACATAATAAAAAACTTGTTATGTGTTATTTATTATATAACAAGTTTTATATAATGTACACTAGCTTTCCGCCTGCAATATCGCCGGCGTTATATTGTTTTTTTCAATAGGAAAAATTATCTTATTTTCTTCCTCGGGTCTTCGAGCATTACCATACCAAATTACATCAAAATCTGGCCAGTTGCTTTTCATATTTTCCCGCGGGAACAATATATTTTCCCATAGTAATAAACGTCGCATGTCCTCTGAATTTTCAAACTATCCCTATATCAACTTTCATCATAATCGGCTCAGTAGTTTCTGAGTGTATTCAAACAAAAAGTGTGATCTCCTATTTTACCTTCTTTAGAGTAAAATTTTTACAGTAGCCTGACGTACTTTCCATACAAACATTCATGTCTTATTTCAACTCCTTACGACCTTTTTTTGCCATTAAAATAGACTCTGAGACTCTAGAGTCTACTAGAGTATATGTATATCAAATTTCATTCAAATCTGTTCAAGAGGTTTGGCGTGAAAAGGCGACATACAGACAGACGGAGTTACTTTTGCATTATAATATTAGTCATTGATTATTTTTATAATAGTTTTTTTAATGAGATACGTAATACATGATTAATTTATAAAGGCAGCATGCAAAATAAAAATAAGCGATTTATAATTCGAGACACAGCATCATGGCGCTCTGTCAGTGCACCTGCCGGCCGCCGCGCGTGGCTCAGCCACCCGTCGACGCCGCTTGACCTAAATGTCAACTGCTTTAAAATAATATTGTATTAATGGCGCGCGATCGAAAATTTTGCATTTATTGCTATGCCTATTTATACCCTCTTTTATTAAACAGATAAAATTATAATATGTAACAAAAAAAAAATAGTTTAAGAGAAGAAAAATCTTGTACGTTCATACGAAAATTGGTAGAAATATTGATTGCATCTGTTCAGAAATTGGGAGGACCTTCTCGAGAAGAACAGGGAAAGCACTTTGAAGTTCTATTTTTAATCTTATTTATATTTATAATGCAACGCATCTGTAACTCCTCTGGTTGCAGGTTCTCATGCAGGCAGCGGTAATAGGTCTACTATAAGCCACGGAGTTATTAGGACTAGCAGTTAGTCTGAATTTAGTCGATATTCATGAGAATCCTCAGCTTCTCCTCTTCTGAGGACAAAAAATCTATCAAGTGATCCGTTCGCATGTTTGCCTAGAAACGTTACTAACCTCATCCCATTAACCATTTTAGCACCTATGATATCGAAGAATAGTGACCATCTCCAGAGGAAATGGAGACGTGCATATTTTTATAGTTTTACAATGGAATTTGTCACGGCATACACCTTGGAGAAAATGGTCATTTTAGGCGGTCACTAATCTCATCCTGAGAATTGAGAACAACAGCGATTTGGTTCAAAATGTGTTAATATGGAGTTATGTGGTTAAAATGGAAAATACCTGGATACAACTATCGGGGATATTGAGGCCTTAGTAAACAGATTTTTTCAGACAAAACAAAAAAAACAAAGCTTAAAAAAAAAACAAAAACCTTGTCCGTACGTACGAATAAGAAAAAAAAAATAAAAAAATTGACTCGACACCTGTTCAGAAATTGGGAGAGCCTTCTCGAGAAGAACAGGCAAGAAACTCTGAAGGTCTATTTTTTATCTCCTCTTTACAATGTTAATAATTATAATAATATAATATAAAAATACAATTTAGTATAAGATACAATCATACCTAATACGATTACAGTCGTATGTATGTTTACATACACATATAAAAATAATACAATATTATAAATAATGTGTTTTACCAAACATGGCTCTATGAATAGTATCCCTATTCCCAAATACTGTGATCATTTAGATAGTCACTTACTTTATAATAACCTTTACTCATGAGTGTCTTTTTGATATGGATTTTAAATTTATATAAAGGCAAATCAATGACACTTTGCGGAAGTTTGTTAAACATAGATATACATTTCCCCAAGAACGAACAGCTAGATTGAGTGAGAGTTCGGCTGGGAAACATTAAAAGTGACCTACAAGATTAGCTACGTGACTTTATGCAAGGAGGTTGGTCGTGTCAGCAAATCAGCTGTATAAACTGGAGTGCGCATGCGTGCGTCATGAGTTCAATGACAGATAATCTGATAACGAATATGCATGCCACAAACAAACTCATGGCCTGGCAGATTTTTGTTTTTTTTTTGTACGGTTTGTTATAACTAAACAGACAGTGTTTAACAATTAAAAAACTATACATAGCCTAAGCTTCCGGGGAATAATACAGCGTGTAATATCACTACATAGTATAAAACAAAGTCGCTTTCTCTGGCCCTATATCGCTATGTATGCTTAAAAGAGAATGCCAAGATCTGCCCCAAGGATTAATTTAAGTTACAGTAATTACACATTTATGAAAAATATTTAATTAAATTATAGATCCTAACAACAAATATAAAAAATCTAAAAAGCTGGGGAAAAAAAACTACATTTAATAGTTGTTAATGGAATTCTATGCCTTTTCCTAGTCGGAGAATTTAAAGCTTATTTTTTTTAAAGAATTTTATTGGCCACTGGATACAAGCCCTTTTAGCCAACATAAACCTATTGGACCTAAGTCGAATGCTTTTTAGTATAGGTAATAGTTTTTTTCTTTAATTGTTGTTCTGTTAATTTTTTATGTTCAATAGTGTTATTTAATCATTCATTTTAGTAAGAATGAGTTCTCAATAAAAGGCTTTTAGGAATAAACGCATTTTACTTCTGATGCAAAATAAAATAAAAATATTACGTTAGATAATAACATGTATTTACATATATAAAGAAGTGCACTGTAAATAGAAATGTAATATTAGGTCTATAAAGTCATCTTTATTTACGAATCCGTAAATAAAGATGACTTTGATAGATAGCCTCAATCGTGTGTTCTAATAAAGTATGAGCGTTACTTGAACTGGATTTAAAATTGTTTTTTTTTTATAGTTAGAACAATTAGTTGTTGTTATTATTGTTTTTAGGATATAGTAGATGGCTACTAAAAATTGCATCTTATAAAAAAGTCTAAGATAAACTTAATATTTGTGAAAAAAAATCATATTGTTTATACCATCATAACTACCGATCCTCTGCTTTAATATAATTTATCTTTTATTATTTCAAAAGTGCAGATGTTTAGCTATCATTTCATATATAAATTATGTTTGTAACTGGAAAAAATTTGGTGGGGCATGGCGCCATAGAAATCTTGGCATTGTCTTTTGCTAAACTTCGCAACGGATTTTGATGCGGTTTTTTAATAGATAGAGAGACTGTGTTCAACAATTTAAAGAACTATCGGTAACCTAAGCTTCCGGAGAATGGTAGACAGTGTAACATCACTACATAGTATAAAATAAAGTCGCTTTCTCTGTCCTTATATCCCTATGTATGCTTAAATCTTTGCAATGGATTTTAATGCGTTTTTTTTTATAGATAGAGTGATTGAAGTGGAAAGTTTATTTGTATAATAACATCCATTAAATAGTGGAGAAATACTGTTGTTACAAGCTTTTATTTAGTTTCACCTGTCCCGTTGTCTGTCGTTCTGTAATCAAATCTTGCAACTTAAATTTGATCCACTTCCCGGTTTCCGATTGAGTTGAAATTTGGTTCGGATGATAATGCATTATTAACTGTGTGACGTCATTCTAAATCCAACATGGCGGCGTATCCAATATGGCGGACCAATTATTTTTAATGCACTCCTACAATATGGGTATCAAATAAAAGGGCTTGCCAAGAATAACTAGAAAAATAATGTGACGTCATTCTAATTCCAACATGGCGGCGTATCCAATATGGCGGACCAATTATTTTTAATGCACTCCTACATTGTGATAGCTTGAGGAAAATGTTGTGTTGTATTAAATGTAACACGCTTTTATTTATAAATGAGGACTATGATAAAGAGGGAGGACGAGAT
Source organism: Scirpophaga incertulas (assembly GCA_036419045.1). Classification (NCBI taxonomy): domain Eukaryota; kingdom Metazoa; phylum Arthropoda; class Insecta; order Lepidoptera; family Crambidae; genus Scirpophaga; species Scirpophaga incertulas. The sequence continues at coordinate 3,305,472 of CM071641.1, read as the reverse complement.
TGGATAATTATGTATGGTGAAAAGTTTTAGTGTTAAAATTAAATAAATTTATACAATATGGAACTATTTTGTCCTAAATGAAGACGCTTATTTGTCGTTAAAGGTTACAATCAAGTTACAAAGTGTTATATTTCTTTTTAGAGTTAATTTATTTTTTGATACTGATTTTTGAGGATGTCTAATGTGATGTCGTAAATAATTACATTTTCACTTCAGTAGCTCAAACATGAAGGTTTTGCTGCTTAAAATCAGTGAGTAAAATCGATTTTTACTCACTAGTGAGACAAAGCTAACCACAGATTATAGTAACCTATGTATAGTAACTAATGGGATAACCATACAGACTATGTTGTTTCGCCCTAAGATAATATGCCCATGGACCTTCTCTCTGCTCGAAGCTCCTTCCAAAGTAGGTATGATATTTGTTCTCGCTGCTGAAGTGAAAAGTTATGTGTGTCACACGAGAGCAAAGTTGTTTGCATCTCGTGCCTTTGAATCCCTCGACACGCTCAGGATTCTACTCTAAAATCACTCGCTTCGCTCGTGATTCAAACAGAATCCTTCGCATGCTCGGGACTCAAATCAGCACGCGCAGCAAACATCAACTTTGCTCACTTGTTGCACAAATAACTATTTTCCGCTTACATTGCATACGCAGGCTGAACCCTACGAGATTTATCAAACCAATGTACTAAGTATTGTACATATTGAAAAGGTCTACAGAAAACTCCTCGATAATATCTCTAATGGATATCCACAATAACATTTTTTTGTCATTTACTTTTTACGACATCATTACAGCATTAATCCTTATCCAATTAAATAGGTACTTTAAATACATTGTTGATTTAATATAGATCTACATGGCCCTTTACAGCATATGATTTAAATGAATATTTTGGGTTAATTTAATTATTAATGTATGTTAGGATAGCTTATTATTATTAGATTAATTAATTTTATTGTATAAAGTATTGAAATTAAGTGTATTGTTAAAAGGTTGTATGTAGGTATATATTAGGATAGTTGTTTTTTTTAGATAAGAAAGTACTATTGTTAGATAAGTAAGTGCTGCGCAACTCACGTTAATGTTAAGTCACGGAATAGTATTATAATATGACGCTGTACGTACAGTACGTAGTAGATCCAAACGAGGACAGTTTAAAAAAGGCACGGACTACGAGTCCGTGGAGTAGACATATATAATAAAAAAAAATGAATATTTTCGAAGATATTACAGATTAAAAAATTGCGGGACTTAGCATTTGCGGCAGTACCGACCGGCCTAATTTATAACATATACACATATACAACGTTCACAGTTTTTCTGTAGTGTGTCTAGTATCAGCATTGCACCCGTGCGAAGCCGGGGCGGGGCGCTAGTAGAATCTAACTCCCTTCTGTGCATTAATTGCGACTAAAATTCGATTAACATTAAATTGTATTCAATTTCTTGTTTATTAAACTTTAACGTATGAATAAAATATAACGAATAGGTTATTCTATGTTTGTTATATAACTATTGTTTCAAGACTTATTTATATGCAGCAAATATATAATCTCCACAACAACAAAGTACGTTGCCAAGTTGTGACATAAGATGTGCAGTCACAGTGACACAGTACTCAGTGATTTCACTGCCTGTTCCCTTCACACTGGAACTCAGCAATGAGGGCACTGCTGCTTTGGGCAGAAATATGTAAAACGATCTTGGTATAGTTTCCCTACTAATATTATGAAATTGAAAGTAACTCTAACGTTTTCAGGAAACAACGGCTGAATACATTTTGATGAAATAGATATGGCGATACTTTCAGAGCCGAGCAAGGACTTATGAAGTTAGGTATGGGAATAGTTAGAGACTCTGAAAAGAACTTTGCTATACAAAGTTTTACTATGGGAAAAACTATCTTAAATATCTGTAATAAAAATGACAAATATTTGTTAAACTCTGCAAGGCTTGTATTATGAGATCTAGGGTAACGAATATACATACATTTATTACACATATGTATATTATTATTTTTTAATTACATCTTAGCCTCTATCGTCTCTTTGAATCCGGTGTACAAACCACTCGACTACGGAAGAACTATTTAGAGAAAATCGGACGAAGCTGCAGGCGGAATACTAGTTACAAATATGAACAGCTCTTCGGATTCTTTGACGAACATATGATGTTCCATTATCAGTCGTAGACTGGATTGGTTTATCAGTAGTTTGGAAACAGACTATTCATTTAAATTGCATATTTTTTTTAGATCCATAAAATAAAGACTAAGAGCCTCGAAGTTTTCTTTTTCTTCATATGCTGGTACGTACAGACAGTACGTATGAAATTTGAAAAAACTAAACACATCGGTACATGTTAGGATCGAACCTGGATCACATGATTATAACCGACAAGACCAGTGCCCAGACTACAATAGTTTTAGTTTTATAATTATTCTCAAATTGGCTTGTATCCACTATGAACAAATCTGATGCATTAGGTTGCATAACTATTAAGATGATCATTTAATTATGAAAAAACGAAAGTTTTATAAAATAATAACTTTTGATTATTTATATTTTTATAAAATAAAATTGCACAAAATAAGCCATAAGTCACGTGACAGCAAACACCAATTAAAATGTGTTACGTCACGCCGTGCGAAACGTCAAAGTCAAAATGTCATTCCCAAGTGTCTTGTGGAAGTGCGAAAAAGAATGGGCATCATTCCTTCTCGCGAGTGTCAGCCACTTTTTACGTATCTGCTGATTGTTTGGCACGTATATAAATAATTTTTTTGGTGTTTTTATACTTGTGCTTGTACACTGGGGCACTATGCAGTACTTGTAATACGATGAATCCATTTTTTATTAAACTAACTTCACAATACCGAATATTCCGATACTAAAACAGCTGTGTTTTGCACGGCGTGACGTCATTCAAGACGCCATGACAGTCATGAGCGTTTTTGATGACTAATGTCAAATATTTAATTAAATGCAAAATTATTCTTATAAATAAGCATTTTTTTTCAAAAATAATAATTATTTTGTATAGAATAGGCATCAAGGTATATTAGTATCTAACTACTGAAATTTAGGCAAACAAGCCTATTCATGGGCGAACGGAACATTGTTCCATGATCAAGTAGCCTAATAGATTGGTTCTACAATGATTGGTCAGGATGTGTCGAGTGACTGCACAATGTGCGTGGGCGCATGCTCTGCAGTGACCTTCCGCGAATCGATTGAGGAAAACACGTGCCAACCACGGTTGGTCGATTCCATGTTTACTTTTGAACTAAACACTTATTTTCTTGTTAATCTCTGGTTTTTAGCCACATTATTTTAAAAAATATTATTTTTACCCCTGACTACCAACCACTATGATCAGGGAGGCAACTTCCGTTATGTAGGTACTGTATAATTTTTTTAAATATATTTATACGAAGGACATTATACATAATTCGTTTGAAAATAACTCTTCAGTTTGAAAATTAATTATTAGTTAAATAAAATGGGACTTTATATTTTTAATTATTTAATGTTTATTAAAGGATTATCATTATACTTATTTTTTAGGGTTTCGTTGCCAAATGGCAAAAATGGAACCCTTATGGATTCGTCATGTCTGTCCGTCCGTCCGTATGTCACAGTCACTTTTTTCCCTAACTATAAGAGCTATACTGTGTAAACTTGGTATGTAGACGTATTCGCATTAAGATTTTCATATAAAAATAGAAAAAAAATAGAAAAATAGAAAATTCCCCATACTTAGAAATGAAACTCAAATTTTTTTTCATCAAACCCATAAGCGTATGGGTCTCTACGTCTTCAAAAATGATATTAAGGTTTGACGACCTCCATAGTCGAGCGGATAGTACACCGGTTTCAAGGCGTCGCCATCTCTGAGGTCCCGGGTTCGAATCCCGGTGGGGGCAGATGTTTGTGTGATGAATGCCAACATTTGTACCTTAGTCATGGTTGTTGATATATATTTCAATAAAAATTATTTATATATGTATAATATATGTATGTCTATCCGTTGCCCTAGATCCCATAGCACAAGCCTTACAGAGCTTAGTTTGGGCTAGGTTAATTGGTGTAAGTGTAACAAATATTTATATTTAAATATATCTTTTTCTAAATAGTTACAGAATAGTTTGCGCGATAGACGCAAAGTGGAAAAATGTGTGTGCCCCCCTCCCCCCAAAATTAATAACTTCTAAAATAAGGGAATGATAAATGTCAAAACGATATAGGTATGATGCATGCAAACTTCCACCGAAAATTATAAATAGCTAGATTTTTTCTATAACAAACTTTGGCAGCGAACACGTACACAGCCGATTTTTTATCAATGATTAATTTATAGTCGTGTAAAATCCACCTGATTTTATTTTATGTGTAAAAACTCCTTGTTACTAAACTGTTTAAATCGACTTATAAATGTATAACTAAACTACAAAGAAACTCGACTGCCTATTAGGATTTAATTTTCAAGTCATGATTATAGCTTCTGAAATTACGTCATGTTCAACAACCGCATTGAAAAATATATTTCGTTGACACACAGGAGTGGGATAAACGCACCTAGATGATAATTATGTCCGACTATCAAAACAAGGTGCGTAGCTGCATACATAAATGAATAATAAACAAAACGAAACCTTATTGTCGTGTTGTTTTCCTTATGCGTCAGATCTCTGCAGACGGTTGCCGTCTAAATAGATCAAATATATTATTGTACTAGCGACCCGCCCCGGCTTCGCACGGGTGCAATGCTGATAATACACTACAGAAAATCTGTGAATCTTCTTCTTCTTCCTGCCCTTTTCCCACCTTAAGTAGGGTCGGCACAACATGTTTTCCTCTTCCATTCTCCTCTGTCACTCGTCAGCTCAACATCGACTTCCTTTACTCTCATATCAGAATTCACACATTCAATCCATCGCTTTCTTGGTCTTTTTTTTTTTTTTTTTTTTTTTTATTGCTAAAGTTGACAAACAAGCAGGCTGCCCACCTGATGGTAAGTGGTAACAGTCGCCTATAGTACATGTGGTTCCCATGAGATTCGCAGCAAATCTGCAAACCTCATAAGAACCACAGTGTACGTTGCCAACTTGTGACATAAGATGTAAAGTCACAGTACCCAGTAATTTCACTGCCTATCTTACCCTTCACGCCGGAACACAGCAAAGCGAACCCTGCTGTTTGGCGGCGGAAATAGTAAGACGGAGGTACCCATGCAGACGACCCTGGTACAGAGTCTACCTCCTAGAAGTCTACCTCTCATCCTAGGTCCATCTATATTCATATGCATCATTCTTCTTGTTATATGGCTTTCATCTCTCCTCATTACATGCCCAAACCATGCTAACCTACTGCTCCTTACCTTCTCAGTCACTGGCGCTACTTTCAAACTTCCTCTTCCTCTGTGAATGTTGTAGTACAATAGTTAGTACATTATCTTGATAAATCTCAAGTCAAGAAGAAGGATGAAAATAGATTGCATACAAATGAAATGAGAATGTTACGATGGATGTGTGGTGTGACAAGGATGGATAAGATAAGGAATGAGTACATAAGAGGAAGCCTGAAAGTAGCGCCAGTGGTAGAAAAAAGTGAGAGGAAGTAGATTAGCATGGTTTGGACATGTGATGCGGAGGGATGAAAGTCATGTCACAAAGCGAATGTTGAATATGAAAGTGGAGGGATACACGGGCAGAGGAAGGCCGAATAAAAGATGGATCGATTGTGTGAAGAATGATATAAGAATGAAAGGAGTAAGCATGGAAATGACGGCTGATAGAGAGGAATGGAAGGAAAAGATCTACTGCGCCGACCCCAGATAATGGGAAATGGGCAAGAGGATGATGATGATTATTTTGATAAATCTCGTAGGGTTCAGCCTGCGTTTGTAATGTAAGTGGAAAAAATGTAATTATTTACGACATCACATTAGAAACTAGAGATGGGCCGAATACGGACTTTACCGAATACGAATATTCGGCCGAACATTCGGTTCAGCTCTTACCGAACCGAATATTCGGTTCAAGGTTCGCACTGAGCCATTTTTAGCAGAGGCATCGAGAAACAGTGATGATGAAAGTACTGACGAAGACGATGACAATAATCGGGTGGCTCAGACTGTTTCAAATTCTACTCATGCAGATTTTTGGAGCTGTTTTGAAGAAGTTGCCTCAACAAAGCTACCAGCAATACCGACCGATAATTCAAAAAGTCCTGTTGCAACTGAACTGGACAAATATTTACAGGAGAACCTTCTAAAGCGGGATAAAAATCCTTTTGAATGGTGGACAAAAAAAAATATCCCTTAATGTCAAACATAGCTAAAATATACTTGGCAGCGCCTGGGTCTTCAGTGTATAGTGAACGACTTTTCTCGGAAGCTGGGAATGTTTATGAAAAAAAACGTAACCGTCTCATGTCTGATTAAATTATAATAGGACTAAACTTTTGGTAGCTTTTTCAATTTAAATATTTTAAATTCTTTTCGATCGATCAAAAAGAGATTATGTTTTATAATTATAATTTATTTCTTTATTGAAAGAAGATTGTTACTCGTAATTTAAGATTATATGTTTAAAGCTGATGTTGAGTTTAAAAACTTTAGAATGATTATTAATTTAATAGTTACTTACGTTACCTATCGTTCCTAACCATACATTAGGAATGACATTAGGGAAGATTAGGAATGTTCCTATCATTTAGAGTATTTTAGAGCACGCAAATGCTAAAGCTGATTAATGATTAATAATACATTATTTACATTTTGACGCATATTTATATCTTTTTGTTAGTTGCTTACTGAGGATGCTGGTATAGGATGTCAAACCGACAAATTACGAAACAACCTACACTCGTTATTTACTTTGTTTATTCGGTAATTATTCGGCAATGTAACCGAACTATTCGGCCGAATACGAACACTGAAAAAGTTGCCGAATATACCAAATACCGAATATTCGGCCCATCTCTATTAGAAACCTTAAAAATAACAGTATTTTCCCGCCATTTAATGGATGTTATTATGTATATATAAACCTTCATCTTCAATCACTCAATTTATTAAGAAATCATCAAAATCTATTGCATAGTTTTGACAATTTTAACATATGTACATATAGGGATATAGAAAGCGACTTTGTTTTATACTATGTCGTGATATCACACTGTCTACCTTTCCCCGGAAGCTTAGGCTATCTAGTTCTTTAATTGCTAAACACAGTTTCTCTATCTATTAAAAAACGGCATCAAAATTCGTCGCGCAGTTTGGCAAATTTATATTTGCATAACATTTATATTTGCACGAAGCTCCTTGTTTGTTTTTCATTAATTACGTGTGTGTGCGTTCGTATACCAAATATACAATCTATATATCTAATACCTACATTAATACTGACAGGCTAATACATTGAATTTTTCGAAATTCGAGGACTCGTTTCACGTAATAACGGACGTTCATAGTTTGCATGCTCGGACCGGTTCTCGTGTCGCCTGGCGCTCGGTGGCACGTTGATGCTATCAAGTGGATCGGATTCACAATTTGACTGATTATTCATAATTTAAACTTCGTCTAGCAGTAGAAAAAACCACTAGTGCACACACATAAATATATTTTAAGTATCGGTTGCAATTTTAGTTTTGATGTGACAACGTCTATTAAATTGGTAGGGCGTGGAGTCATTCTCGAAAACACCGTAACGGCAGAATCTGACGCCACACGGAGTCCACGAACGGCGTAACGGCCGATCTGACGCCACACGGCAACGCAATAAAAATATAAATGTTATACATTACTTTATTGACGTGACAACGTCTATTAAATTGGTACGGCGTGGAGTCATTCTCGAAAACACCGTAACGGCTGAATCTGACGCCACACGGAGTCCACGCTTAATTTTATTGTAACTATAAACTTCTGTATGAAGATGAATGAATGTATGTTCATATGTATGTGCAATCATATGTTTATTGTATTTAGTGTGCAAGTGCACATTACTCATAATAATTAATTTATGTATAACTTCAGAAGCAGAAAATTTAAACAAACTATTAAATAAAAATATAAATGTTATACATTACTTTATTTTAAATAATTTCATTGCACCCAGAAAAAAATACCATGTAATAGACGTGGTCACGTTCAAATATCGGCAGTAGACGGAGTTCTACAGACAACCAATTTTTTAAATTGAATCTAACCTTAATATTTATCTATCATCATCATCATCATCATCATCAGCCCCTCTTCGTCCACTTCTATACTATACTAATATTATAAAGAGGAAAGATTTGTTTGTTTGTTTGTTTGTAATGAATAGGCTCCGAAACTACTGAACCGATTTCAAAAATTCTTTCACCTTTGGAAAGCTACATTATCCCCGAGTAACATAGGCTACTTTTTATCCCGAAAAAATCGTCAGATCCCACGGGATGCGCAATAAAGGCTTCGCTCAAAAACTACTGCACAGATTTTCATGCGGTTTTCATCAATAGATAGAGTGATTCTTGAGCAAGGTTTTGCGGTATTTTTTATCTTGGAAAAACGGATAGACCCACGGGAAGCGCGATAAAACCTTCGCGCCATAAACCGACTTCCGCGCATATGTAGCCGTGGGCAAAAGCTATGACCCTTAACCCTCCATAGACCCAATCCCGAAATCCACGCAGGCGAAGCCGCGGGCAGAAAGCTATGTTTAAATACTTTGGCTGCTTAGTTACAAGGACATAAAAGTGGATGGGCGTGTCGAGGAAGGTAGACCGAAGGAAAGATGGATGGACTGTTTGTATGATGATATGTTCACGAAGGTAGTGAGTGTCGGTCGAAATGGCTAGTAAGAGTGGAAGCGGAAGACATGCAGCGCCGACCCCAAATAAAATTGGGAACACGGCAGGAGAATGAGTTGGAATATTACATTTTCTTCCATTCTATTGGGTGATTCAGGTCATTATTAATTTGGATTCTGGGACACCCTCTAGAAATGTCTATAATCAATAGTGCTCGGAATAGGTAATTTAATTTAATCTACTTGCGATTTTGTGATATCAATAGTATATGCCTGGGAACTTACTATTTTCAGAAATTGTAAAAATATTATAGATCGATAGATAGATAACACTTTATTGTACATACACCACAAAACAGAGAGAAGAAAATAACAAAATACACTTAAAATTACCTGTACAATTGGCGGTCTTATCGCTCAAACAGCGATCTCTTCCAGACAACCTACGGACGGAGAGATATAAAGAACTGGAAAGACGAGGGTGTAAGATACTTACATATTAACAAATTATATTGAACTTTCAAAATAGTATTTCATTTTTTAGCTTATTGTTGTAATAATAAGTTGCAAACATAAATTTTACAATAAACGAAAGGCAAATAAAAACAGAAAATTTAGGTTTATCCATGTTACGCTTACATTGATTTTCCTTCTACAAGTACATAAAATTAAACTACCTATTTCGAGCACTAATAATCAAATCAGCAGGATATCACCTGTCAGGCTAAAAGCAGTGATGCTGTTCAGGCCATTGGACGAGAACATCATTATCGCTCATGATATCCTTACTAATATTATAAATCGGAAAGTGAGTGAGTTTGTTTGTTTGTTTATTCCGCTTTCACGCCGTAACTACTGAACCGATTGCTTTGAAATTTTGCAGACGTAAAGATAAAAGCCCGGATTAAATAATAGGGTACTTTTTATCTCGAAAAATCGACAGATCCCAGGGAAAGCGCAATAAAGGCGTCGCTCAAAAACTACTGCACAGATTTTCATGCGGTTTTCATCAATAGATAGAGTGATTCTTGAGCAAGGTTTTGCTGTATTTTTTATCTCGGAAAAACGGGTAGTCCCACGGGAAGCGCGGTAAAACCTTCGCGCCATAAACCGACTTCCGCGCATATGTAGTCGTGGGCAAAAGCTATGACCCTTAACCCTCTATAGACCCAATCCCGAAATCCACGCGGCCGAAGCCGCGGGCAGAAAGCTAGTTAAATCATAAGTGCGATAATCTCTCCTCTCACTTCATGATGAGACAGAATAGAAACATTCCAACCTGATTGTATATTCTTGCTGGCGGTCATTCAGTAATTATATTTGTAATTGGATCATTAAATAAAAACCTTTCGAGATTCGCTTCACTTCACTTAAATTGCCACCTCGAGCGAGCGAGTGAAGGGAAATAAAGGACTCGTAAAAACTCAAGATAGATGATACACTTAAGTCCGTTATCACATCAAGTTTGCACGACCTGATAGTAAATGTTATCAGAATATTTAGTTTTGATAAATAAGGGTAATATATACAAGTATCCATTATCGACACAGTCGTCGATGTTGTTGTGGTCTCAGCACTGGCCTAATCTAGGCACGGGGATTGATTCTGCCAAGTACATTTATTCGACGCTCCTATGATGAAGGATATCATCATGAGGCAACCTACATTCACTTATAAAGAAATTCGAAGGTTTCGAAATGTTTGAAGTATGACAGGAAAATTCAATCTTATATTAAACTAGCTCTACCTGCGACTTTGTCCGTGTGGAATTTAACTAAAAAGATAACTTAGTTTATTTATAGTTCTCACATTTTTATTTTAAGTGGCTTGCGCGTGAGCTACAAGCACGGTACTGTACTGTACACTGTACTGTGACAGTACTTGGACATTGCAACATTATTTTATATTTTTAACATACTCGTAAAAGTAGCCCAAGTTACCCCTTATTATATCAGCTAATCTTATATATAAAAATGAATCGCAAAATGTGTTGGTAAGCTCATAACTCAACAACGCCTGGACCAATTTGGCCAATTCTTTTTTGTTAATGTTCGTTGAAGTTCAAGGAGGGTTTTTACAATGAGGAAAATTCGAATAATTATCGGAAATAGCACGGTACTGTACTGTACACTGTACTGTGACAGTACTTGGACATTGCAACATTATTTTATATTTTTAACATACTCGTAAAAGTAGCCCAAGTTACCCCTTATTATATCAGCTAATCTTATATATAAAAATGAATCGCAAAATGTGTTGGTAAGCTCATAACTCAACAACGCCTGGACCAATTTGGCCAATTCTTTTTTGTTAATGTTCGTTGAAGTTCAAGGAGGGTTTTTACAATGAGGAAAATTCGAATAATTATCGGAAATACCCTAAAAACAGCCCTTTTATTTTCCAATGCAAACGTTTTCTAACTAAAACGTACAGTCGAATTGAGCTTTATTGTTATTGTATAAAGTTCATATTGCAAGCACTCACTGTTGTCTAAGCAATGAAGGTGTGTTCCTAACATCAAAGAGTCAATTTGCGCTTTATTAACGCTACATATAGTTGAAATTCAATCATATCTATCAAAACAGTGTGCGTGCGTGCGTTGGAGCACAGAATACATCGTTGGAGGATTTAATGTCACGTTCCAAAATTGAATAGCCCCAAAATGTAATAGGTCATTTAGACTTTTTTTGCGATTTGGTTGGCTATGCGACATTATCTATAAAATAATTAGGAACAAAAAACTGCCACTGTACAAATCCTTTTGACAGAACGAAGTCTGTTGGGTCCGCTAGTTACCAATAAAAGTCTCGTTAAATCGGTCCAACTATTTCAGAGATTTGCCGGAACAAAGAGACAGACAGACGGACGACACTCCAATTTTATTTATATGTATGTATAGATGAACGTGTGACAGGAATTGATGTGAAAATTTTCTTTTCAGATTAACGCTATTGAAGTTTTTTGATATGTCTCATAGGTACGGAATAGTTAAAGTACGTACTGGTTGTTCGTATTCTGTCTCACTTGCTTTTCCTTTTCAAATTCCCTGTTATGATGTCCGTTTGAAGTCATCTTGTCGTGTGAGGTGGCCTAACATATTTTCTTTCCAGTTGGTCGGTTAGCCGCTTGTAAGATCAAATATAAAATTAATGTGTACGCATAATATGGTCATTGTTATGACCATAAACCATTAAGCAGCGACCGCGGGGTGCACGCTCCTCGTCTCGTGGCATATTTCAGTTGTCTTGACACCTAGGTAGGTGCGTTGACTCCTCGTTTCGTCCCGAGTTAGTCACCGACTACGCCGAGCGGACGTCGACCTCGGGGACATCGGCAACAGCTGATCGCGAGCTCTAGTGCTTACTCCGCGCTGTTATTTATTTATTTATTTATTTATTTATTTATTTATTTATACATACATGCAAGCTTTACAGTACATGACCAACACGCTCACAGTCAGTTTTCATAAAAAAATATAAATTGCACAAAACCAAAATAAAGAAAAAGTATACACTATAAAACACATGAAAAATATTAATTATTGTTTAAATTATTATTAATAATGTTATGCTAATTTTACATGTCAATTATACTCAATGTCAATTACAGTTAATGTCAATTATAGTTACCTAATGTCAATTTTAGTTAATGTCAATAATAATTACTAATGTCATCAAATTTTACTTAACATTTCTCTAAACTTATTACATAAACTAATTAATCTATCTGCGAACAAATCAATATCGTAGTGCTGGGCAAGAATGTCTCCAATAATACGTATAGCACGGTTAGTGGGCGCCTGCCTACCAGATACAGTCCGAGCTACAGGTAACGCCAGGAGGCGCTGCCGGCGTCGAGGTGCTACCAGTCCGGCCGCATCACAAGAGATGTTAGTGGGAACCAAGATACGAAATCTCTCCAGTATCTGCGGACTGTCAATCTTCTGATGCACTATTGAGAGATAGTGAACTATCAGAAACATGGCTCTCCTAAGTTTCAGTGTCTCCATTTCTATCATGCCGGTAACGAATAGTGATGGATATAAATAGGGATAATACCCATAAAGTTTTTTAAAAAGCCATCGAGCAAATTTACGTTGGATTCTCTCCACCATGATTACGTATTTTTCCTCGTAGGGATTCCAAACAACTGCACCGTATTCAAGTTTACTTCGAACGTATGCAGCGTACAGTACTTTTGCAACTGCTATATTGTCAAATTGTGATGATGTCCTTATTACAAAGCCTAAAATCCTTTGTGCCATTTTACAAATATTCGTTATGTGTGCATGAAAATTTAGCTTAGAGTCTAATGTCAAGCCTAAGTCTTTAATGTCGTGTTGTCTTTCCATTGGAGCGTCATATAAATTATAATTATGAACTATGGGGCGTAATTTACGTGAGAAAGTAACTAGCACACACTTGTCAATATTAAAGGGAAGGTGATTGTCCCGACTCCATTCACACACAGCATCAATATCTCTCTGTAAGGCTTCTGCATCGTCTAATATTTTGATACCCAAACTCAATTTCAGGTCGTCAGCGAATAAGAGACATTCAGAAGCAGATACTCTTTCTGGCAGATCGTTAATGAATATTAGGAAAAGAGTCGGTCCCAGCGTGCTACCTTGACTAACCCCTGACCTTGTGTAGTACTCACTGGAATCATATCCATTTAAACGAACATATTGACAACGATTACTCAGAAAACATGAAAAAAATTGCAGTAATTTTCCAGTAAAACCGATGATTGCTAATTTCTGTAATAGTATATCGTTGTCAACCAGATCGAACGCCTTCTTAAAATCAAAGTAAGCCGTATCTACCTGCCTACCATTATCCATTTCAGAGTGAACATAGTCCACATGTGCGATTAGATTCGTAGTGGTAGAACGGCCTCGTCGAAATCCATGCTGGTCATTATGCAGTAAATGACCTATCTGGTTATTAATATGTCTATTCAGGATACCCTCAAAGATCTTGGCAAAAACTGACAAGACCGCAATCGGTCTATATGACAGAACATTTCTTCCTCCATCTCCTTTCGGGACGGGTGTGACCCTCGACAGTTTCCACCTTTCAGGATACCTTGTCTGAGCTAGAGATAGATTAAAGAGGTGTAAGAGGGGCGAGACTAAAGCTGATATGCAGTCCTTTGCCAGAAATATAGGAATGCCATCAGGCCCGCTAGATGTTCGCGGTTTTATGCGACTTAGAGCCTTCTTCAGATCCGCCTCGCTTACTCTCACAATAGTAACCAAAGTTGCGTCTTGACTTGTATGTGCAGCCTGAGCTGCTTGAAAAGGATCCAACAGAGGTATGTCTTTATGAAATACGGAAGCGAAATAATGCGCAAATGCGTCGACTGCAGCCTGTCCTTCCACCTCAGTACCCATATATGTATAGCTTTCCACAATCCTTCTATTATTTCTTTTATCTTTTATAAACTTCCAGAACTCAGCCGGATCAAGGATGATATTACTTTGTACTGATTCTACATATCGTCGGTATTCAATGTTTATCAATTTTTTAACCCGGTCTCTGTAGTAAATAAACATTGCCTTGTTAAATTCTTTGCCTTCCTTTTTAAACCTCTTGTGGTGAAAGTATTTGTTCTTTATATTTTGTATTATTTCCGAGGTATACCATTTCGGGTAGACATATCTCCTATTACTATTTCCGGACGTTATTTTAACAGGAACAAACAATTTTAAACAGGCGTATAACTTATCGTAAAATAAAAGAACCGCATCGTCAACATCGGCCACTGTTTGTAAATCAGACCAATCCATGTCGAATAAAGCCGCATATAATCCCTGCAAGTCCGCTTTACGCCAATTCCAGTTTGGACAGGATCCTTGGCGTGGGGAAGCGTGCTGCGATTGTGAATGATCAATAGTGGATAGAATGCACGGAAACTTGATCATGATATCAAGTGCAGGGTGATACGCATCAATCTGTACCAAGGGGTCCATACTTACATTGACCACTAAATTCTCGGAGTCAAAATTACCCAGCACCAGATCTAACATGCCGCCATGATTATTCCTAACAGTGTTATATTGTTGAAGCGAGCAATAATCGCAAAAGAAGTCAAATTGAGTTTTTACATTAACGCTACAAGAATTTAAATTAAAGTCACCTAAGATTATTACATTCATGTCAGAGTAAGAACAGATTACATTTTCAATACAGGTCAAAACATTAAGATATTGCTCATCATTATAATTTGGAGGTAAGTAAACCACACAACACAGAAATTTTACATGTTTAGAAGACACAATAGCAAAAATTAATTCCTTGTCCGCGGTCATATCATCAACATTTCTTACTACACGAACATTATAGGAGTCTCTAACAGCTAACAATACTCCACCCCACCCAACATCGCCAGGTCGGTCCTTTCGCACTACGTGGTACCCACCAGGAAAAAGCTCACCATCGGCAATAGAACTATTTAGGAAAGTTTCGGTTAATGCTATTATGTCGTGTCCACATTGTGTAACATTCCCTAGAAAAATATGAGTTTTCGTCCGTAGGCCACGAACATTCTGATATAGTAAATTAAGATTACGATATCGGAGACGAGGACGGTGCGCTTTTGGCTTTGGCACGAAAATTCTGCCGCCACGGTTTTATGCATATGTTCTCAGTCCAGTTGTTGGGCGACATGACACTTTCAACATTTTTAAAAGGCACTCCTAGCTTGAAGGATGCATAGCGCCCACGAGATTTTAGCTCCTCTATCGTACAAATGTCACTGCCACATATAGACGTCAGATGGTTTCGGACCTGCTCACCTGTGGTACCTTCTTGTACATAATATAGGTGTAGATAGCTCCACCGTTCGGAAGCTTGCAACAGTGTTGACCCTGGCGCTGCAGTACCCCTCAATACGCCAGAAACCGAAGCACGCGATCGTCTGCGCCTCACCTTCTCCCAGGTACCGTTAATTGTGCTCTCATCACCCAAGTTACTCTCGGCAGGTCTTGTCGAAGGTAATTCCTCCTGTACCTTTTTCCCTGGCACATGAGACAGTGCCACGGGTGGAATTTCGAATTTCTTGTTCGCCACTGTAGACTTGGGTTTTGGATGAGGTTTATGTTCTGCTACCTTATTTTCAGGAGTTTGACTTGCATTGTTTACGTTTCCCTTAGTTTTTGTGGGTTCAGTAGGTCTGTTATCGTCAACAGTGAATTTAAGTTGCTCTTCTAATTGTACCGCTTTGTTCGTTAATACAACCAATTTATCGCATATTTCCTTTTTAAACGAAAGAAACTGTTCAGTTAATAAACTATTTATTCTATTTAGCAATTAGTTATGGTGCCTTTTCTGATATTAGCAATGTCAGGTTTGTTTGGTTCAAAGTAGTTCTTGATTTTATGTGTATATAGCGTTGTTAAGGGCGTACTAGTTCAAGGGCAAGCTGATTGTGACAACCATTTTAAGTTCTAAGTCTAAGGCTTGATAACTTCGTTTAGCGTAATTAGTTAAAACAATGTCATTCAAGGTTACATTGTAAACAAGATCCACAACAGGAAAAACTTACTATTTTAGAAACAGCTAAAAAATCTTGTTGTTAAAGCAGTTTATTATAAGTCCATGCCTTATCTAAAACAATATGTCGCTTTGTTTATTCTTAACTAGCTTTCTGTCCACAGCGTCGTTCGCGTTATGCCTTCGCGCGTTATTTTCGAAAATTAAATATATATTTTCCCGCAGTAAAAGTTATCTTTAGTTCTTCCACGTGTATCCAATCATTCCATATTTCGTCAGATTTCGTCAAAAGCTTTCCCGAAAATTTGCCGGGTCTTATCATATCAACATATAATATCACCTGTCATAAAAATCTGTTCAATAATTTCTAAGCCTATTCAAACAAAAACATTCTGTATATTTATGCCCTTTAGGGTGAGATTACCACAAACTTTGAATTTATATATAATCAAATATCTAAAAAAAATTGTCAAGCTAGTTGTTTTAAAAATAACATGCTTTCATACAAATATTAACACCTTTTTTTTCAAATTATAAAGTAACTATATCCTTTTTCGGGTTTCAAACTAATTTCATTTAAATAGGTTCAGTAGTATTAGTGTGAAAGCGTGACAGACAGACAGAAAATGCTACTTTCGCATTTATAAATATTATAATAAAAAGGATTAGTCTTTTTAAGTCCATCCTTAATAGCTTTCAGGGGTTACCACCGCTTTTGCAACACTATTCCCCCATCCAATCGACGTACGAGTCTTTTTATATTAGGAATTTATATCGCTATGTCATTATTGATCACGGTCCATTATATTAAATCATCACCCATGTTAGAATACCGCTGGTCATCGCGTATGACACGGTGATGTGCGTATTAGTGTATTATCCGTTTGGACCGCGATCATCGCCCACGTTTCAATTGAGGTTGCAGAAGAGGCGTACAAGATTCAAATTATGGATGCCTTAATATTAGAAGTGATACTTGCTATGGTGTTATATTAAATGTAATAGAAACTTAACTGTTATTAAATGCTCGCTTTTGTAGTTATTTATCATTATCATTCAGCTGAAAGTTCACTGCTGGAAATATGTTTCCCCCAAGAATCTCTACACCATCTAGCGTTTTCTCGCGATCTGCACCAAATCGCTCGTCACCTTGTAGGTGGTCTACCAACGTTGCGATTCTCAACGTATTCGTGCCACTCAGGAGCTTCCCGCCCTTAATTATGATATACTAGTTGGTACCCGCGACTTCATCTGCACAGGACTACTAGTATTTCGAGTAGCTTATATTAGCTTGACGTATTTCTTTATAAATTGTAGCCTAGTACGATAAATATTCAGAGCAAGTGTTTTCACGTCAAATAATTGAGCGGGGGCGTGAATGACAATTTATGAGCCACTGCTGTTTCATTTACGATTACATTTTAAGAAATATTCACTCATTGCATTACGGATGATTCGCTTAGAGAACACAAAGCTAGTTTGTTGTAAGTGAGCTTCGTCATGTCAAAATTAGGATTTGTGCGATTTTCCACCATGCTAGACCAATGTGCATCGTTGAAATTGTAGTCTACCAGAGTTCTATAATTTTCAATTTCTGCCTTTATAATTAGTTATTATTATAATAAAACAATTTAGTTTATTATGATTTATGTGTACACAAAAATAATAAAACATTTATAATGCCCACTAATACAGGGAGCGGCAAAATGATCTGACGGTTTTAAAATGTAAATAACTCAATAGTTTTAAGAGATACAAAGGGTTTTATTGCATATCACAGATTGCTATTTATGAACATTTATAAAAATAACCAAAGAAATGTTTATGTTATCCGTTTAAGATTTGAAGATGACATCTTTCAAATGATGACCATCTTGGGCCATGCATTCTTCCAATCTTGCACTGAAATTGTCAAACACTTTCCCTAACATTGCAGGAGAAAGGTTGGCTATTTCTTGACGTATGGCTTCCTTCAGGTCATCCAATGTGCGGGGTTTGTTTGTGTACACTCTTGATTTCAGCTGTCCCCACAAGAAAAAGTCACAAATGCTGAGATTCGGGGAGCGAGCTGGCCACGCAATGTCCCCGAAACGCGAGATGACTCGGCCATGAAACTTGCTTCTTAAGAAGTTCATTACCTCATCGGCTGTGTGGGCAGTTGCCCCATCCTGCTGGAACCAAATTCTGCTGTGGTTTAAGCGTTTTCTGCGTAGTTCGGGGATAAGGAAGTTTTTCAACATAGGTATCGTTGTGAGTTGACGGTTACAGTTCGACCGTTTTCTTCAAAAATGTATGGGCCTATAACACAATGTTTCCAATGGCAAGTTAACATTTCTTTGGTTATTTTTATAAATGTTCATAAATAGCAATCTGTAATATGCAATAAAACCCTTTGTATCTCTTAAAACTATTGAGTTATTTACATTGTAATACCGTCAGATCATTTTGCCGCTCCCTGTATTATAAACGCAAAATTTTGTAAGTATCGTTTTGGATGTTTGGCGTGAAAACTACTGAATGGATTTTGATGAAACTCTCCAGTAATACAGCTTATACATCAGAATAACACGTACGCTTCAAGTTATAAAGATATTGTGTAATTTGTTCTAAATAAGTGTCAAGTAAATAGCATACAATCTACCATTAGCGAGTTATTCTGTCGTGCGCTGCCAAGACCAACGCAACAGGCAAGCAGTGTAACGTTTATGGTGGTTATTCTAAATACCCAGATTTACAGCAGGGATGCGTTGATTATGTCGGACTCCTGGTGCTGTCGAGGCGGCTCGACCACACAGACCTACCGACTAAACTCAGCCTAGCCTTGGCCCTAAGGGCCCTACGGCTTGAATGGAATGGTTGGCGCACCCTCAGGAGAGGGCACGTCAGCGCTGCCCTCCGAAGAGGACATATGCGCGAAAGAAGGCTCGGTACGCCAAAGTGGGTCCGACCTTGAAGTGATGGGGTCTACTCGTACATGTGCAGCAAGCTGCGAAGTATGGACTAACTAAGGGATGGCGGCGCAGATGCCGCCTCTCGCAAGGCTTGAAGAGCCAGCGTCAATGAGTCGGGAGGGTCAGAAAGGACGTGTCTAGGTCGACGATGTTCGATCTTCGACGATTTACGCGGATTGACTGTGGATGAAATGTATGATGGAAATGTTTATTTTATAAACTACTCGAAATACTAATCCTGCGCAGATGAAATCGCGGGCACCGGCTTTTTATGTAAGAATGTCAAAATCTAACCTCGTAGTGTATCTATTTCTTTCTAAACTTATCACAATCTTTAATATGGTTGGTATGGTTGCCAAGTTTCAATTATCTCCAGTGGCACGGAGTCACCTAGCAGAAACAATAATCCTCTAATATTTCAACGCAAACAACGCTAAGTCTAGTGTCTATAATCATGTCCTTTGTTCGGAACTGCTTCCGTGAACCGCCTCGTCATAATTAGCTCTAATAATTATGTCGTAACTTGTCGCCGACAGATCATTATCATTGTGGTTTTCTGTGTGTTACCAGTTGCGTCTATAACAGAATTAATAAGGTTTATAATGATAGATTTTTAATTTGTTTTGCTGTGAACTTCACGCATTTATTGATCGTGAACTAATGGTTTAGACTTTAGATTAATGATAGAAAAAACGTATCTTTTTGATGAGATTGTTGTCTTTTTTTGAGATTGTCTATCTGTTGAGATTGGATCATTTGTATCAGTACAAAGATTCGAATCAATAAAGTGCTTCATTTGCATCATTTGTATCAGTGACGCTAAACCGATTTAATCGGTTCAGGGTCACTGATATATAATACAAATACACTGATATAAATATTGATATTGAGTCCCGTATCGAATGATACCGAGATGCAATTGAGCGACGTGAAGCGCTCCGACTCTGAACTATTTACTTATCTCAAACGGGCGAGCGCCGCGTGCCGATTGAAACCGACATGCAATCGATCGAATGATTCATTTGAAGCGCTGTTAGAGATTTGAATCAGTGAATCACTTGGAAGAAACGACTCACTAAGTCGTTTCTGTAAAGATTGACACATCTCTAGTTTAGATCACTCGGTGACACTTTTCTGGTTAGTTTGGTTGCTTCCATCTATATTTGTGGTAATTCTATAATGTTAACAATGTTTATATAGTTTGTGAGTAACGGCGTTTCGAACTTAGATTGCCAATATCTTTCTACCTAGGAAGCTCACTTACAGGCTAATCATGACAGACTGGTGACATGGAAACCAGGTTTTTTATATAGAACTAGCGGACCCGACAGACTTCGTCCTGTCAAGAAGATTTATACAGTGGCAGTTTTTTGTTCCTAATTATTTTATAGATAATGTCGCATAGCCAACCAAATCGCAAAAAAAGTCTAAATGACCTATTACATTTTGTGGCTATTCAATTTTGGAACGTGACATTAAATCCTCCAACGATGTATTCTGTGCTCCAACGCACGCACGCACACTGTTTTGATAGATATGATTGAATTTCAACTATATGTAGCGTTAATAAAGCGCAAATTGACTCTTTGATGTTAGGAACACACCTTCATTGCTTAGACAACAGTGAGTGCTTGCAATATGAACTTTATACAATAACAATAAAACTCAATTCGACTGTACGTTTTAGTTAGAAAACGTTTGCATGGGAAAACAAAAGGGCTGTTTTAGGGTATTTCCGATAATTATTCGAATTTTCCTCATTGTAAAAACCCTCCTTGAACTTCAACGAACATTAACAAAAAAGAATTGGCCAAATTGGTCCAGGCGTTGCTGAGTTATGCGCTTACCAACACATTTTGCGATTCATTTTTATATATAAGAAGATTACAAAAATAGTCTCGTGGGTATATGTAGTACGATTCGTACTTCTCAGTTTTATTTTATTTTTATTGTATGCCTTGCAGTATTAATTGCCATTAACCAACGATCAATCATAAAGTAAGTACTGTTTAAAAAAAGGTTTAATTATTACAGGCGATGTGGTGTATAGATCAGAACCCTTTTTCTTGATATTTTGATGACAGTAAAGGAAATGATTAGTTCAGTGAATAATACTGGGGTGGTGGTTGAAATGTCAATGATTGTTCCTTAGTTGTCCGGTCTAACTTAAGCCTCTGTCGATTGGGGCATTAACCAGCGCCCGCGCAGTCTATTGTACGGGCCGTTCGTAGGGTTGGCTCTGGTCATTTCGTTGGTAATTTTTAATTTGTGTTGTAATAACAGCATTGTTAGATAAATTAAATCACCATATTTTTTGGGCAAACGCATTATGAACTAAACTGACTATAAAATGCGACCGCATTTTTCGTTTTAACAATCCATACTGATATTATAAATGCGAAAGTAACTCTCACGCTAAAACTGTTTAACATATTTTTAAATGAATACACAGATAGTCTAGAGCCCAGGAATAGACATAACTTACTTTAGGCAAATTTTTCTAAAAGTACGTAATAAAAAATAAATAAAAAAACTTTAAATGTAAATAAATACAACATATCTAAGAAGTTACTAAACCTAGGTTAATTAAATAAATATTATAGGGTAAGGAAATAAAATTATTTCCCGAGGGGAAATTGGATAAAACCAACTGTGACTGGGTTTTGATGTAATTTGGTATATAGATTGTTTGAGATCGGAGGAAGATTAAATGGTATTTATGAAATCTATTAACGTGGGTAAAACCGCGGGCGGAAAGCTAATATAAAAATATATATTATAGTTATCGTACTAATTAATTCCGCAGATCTACTGAACAAATAACGCATTAAAATCCTCTAAACCCACGTAAAGTAACGTAAAATTGAAAATAAAAAAAATATTAAGCAAGGTTTAGCAGCCCTGAGTGCATTATGCTGCAGTTATTGATGCGTAGCGCACGCCATCGGCAGTCTACTAGTATTGCGTAATGCGTGCACTATCTCCCCCATCGCTTCGTTGCCGCCGTTAATTGGCCGACTACCCGCAAATTTTTATGTCACCCTGCTTTGCATCGCCCCCGTGCCATCGCAAACGAGACTTTACACCCATTGCACTAGATTTGTAGTCGCACAGCATCTACAGTGAGCTCGCTTGTTATCTTAGGCCATTTTGTTTTGAGAATAAATGTGTAAGAGAATTGTAGGTCCTACGGGCCCCCCTGAGAATGGGAGCCCTTGGCACGGGCCCCGTGTGCCCTTATGGTGAAGACGGTATTGGTCGTACGAGTACGTTATATGTTATAAGTAGTATTAGGTGAACTTCACACATTCAAATGTTTTTTTTTTCTGTACAACAAATAATATATTAAATATTTTAATGAGGTTTTTGTTAAACCACGCCACGTCAGCTTAGCTTAACGCATACGTAAACATTATCTTAATTTATCAAACAACATATTTGTACAATATATTGGCGATGTTCCACCATTACGCGAAGAACACCACATACCTCAAATTCATATTAAATGTTAAATTGCAAACTTGCACTAAAAAAAGTAATGCTATGTAATTTGCAGTTCATTAATCTTACAATAATGTATATTTAAAATATTGTTGTTCAATCAATATTAAAAATCCGTATTATATAATGAAACATAACACGATAAATAATTAACCTTGTCTGCCGCTCGCAATAATGTAATTAGTTAGTATCACTTGTTATTTATCAAATAAATGGCACAACAGTCGCAATGCGTTGTTAAAATACTCTTTTATAATATTTTTACACTTAGCTTTAAATAAACATACGATTTATTGTTTTAATAAAACGATATTTGGAAACAAATAGGGTATTTTCCTACAGCTGAATATCGATGTTTTCGTCATGTTTTTATTGTATATTTAATATTTATGTATATTAAGTAAATAAATTTATTTCAAAATCTTATAAATATGAGACATCAAATTCCTACTGCCATTATAAACGCGGAAGTTTGTGTATGGATGCTTGTTACTCTTTCACGTTAAAACTGCTGAATTGATTTTAATTAAAGGAGACGTTTTTTTTTGTGCCCCATTTTTTATTTTTGTAACACTTACTGTGTGATGTTTTTCTGATAGATCTCCCCTCTAAGAGAAAGCTTCGAAAAAGAAAAGAAATATAAAAACCTGCAAACTTTTATAAAATAATATTTAAAGTCTATTATTGGTTTCTTTCAAAAAGCTTATTTTTATATTTATAGGTTTTAATGAAGGCGTCAAGCTATTTATATTATTTATCCGAAACTATTAATAAATTCTGATAGTAAATATATGCTCTTACTGCAGATTTATTCCTGAAAATGTAGAAGCTGGCTGTTTTGGGTAGTTCCTTTGCATTTTGATTAAATAATGAGAGTTACCTCCTATAATCGTAATGTCATTGTCAGTGTGACAGTGACATCCTTCTAGTTTGGTAGTGGCGGTGAAGCTTTTGACATCGGTCATGTCACTCACAACCTTTTCTTTTTTTTTACAATGTTTTGCAGGTTTTGAAAAAATATCTTCTTACGGGTAAAGGTTGCTTATTTTTTGTTCTTTCCATAAAATATTATTTTATTACTGTAGGCTGAGAGGGGCCCAGCCTCCATACAAAAATGGAACATCTTTTACAATAAATATGGTATACTTTTGAACATTTTATTTCTACGCCAACACTTCTTGCTTGGTCTCTTCCAGAACGCGCTTCCGTTATTGTATGTTTGTGCTCTTCGATAATAAAACAAATGCAGTTTTATTGCCAGAATTTCATAATTAACATGGCTTGTACATCAGAAAAACACATAGGCTTCAGTTTATAAAGATATACGCCACGCCAATATAATTTACTCGAAACACTACTCCAGCGCAGACGAAGTCGCGAGCACCAGCTAAGTTATTTACATAGTTTGAATAAAACAGAAACACTATAAGCTTTCTTACGTTAAATGTACCATTTTCTCACAAGTATACATATAAATGTACAAATAACATTATTTATACATTTATATGTGTACCTATCATACTGTGGACGTCACAATGCAGTGTATTTTAAGTATGGAGGGTTTTTGAACGATCAGTAATAATCGTAAATATAGTTGCTTCTACAATACGCTTAACATATTTAGAATATTAAGTTGTTAAATACCCAATTGTTTTGTTTGTGTCAACTGCTAATCGACTTCTAATGGAGCTACAAATGTATCTTGCGGTCGAGAAGGCACTCACAGTTGCTACAGAGGTCGCCTTATTTTTTTTAATACACCAATTAGCCTCGTCCAAAGTAAGCGCTATACGGCTTAGATAGACATACATATAGAAAATATTTTGGATAGAAATATATATTTTAACAACTATGACTAAGTACAAATGCCCGTATTCATCACACAAACATCTGCCTCCACCGGGATTCGAACCCGGGGACCTTAGAAATGGCGACATGCCAAGTGTAAGGTGAGTGAACTGAACATACAGCTTTGTTCAAAAATATAATTTTACGTTATAATATTCTATTACAAATTATTGTGATGGCTTAAGGGATTATATTTAGGTATCTATTCCTTATCTTTTAGTTTTTATTAAAATCTGTATTACCCGGTTAAATTCAGAAAGCTCTGTTTACTCATATATGAATATGTGGAGGTAATGTACTAATTTAATTATGTAGCAATAATTGCATTACGTACTAGTGTTAATGTGATTACGCACGTGGGTGTTATAGCTCGATTCATGATTCTAAAACGGTACCATAAAGTTCAATTTACAATCAAGTGTGGTGAAAAAAATATTTGAGAATGTTTTTAAATTAGTCATGTTTCCAGTTCCACAATATACGTGTACTTACAAGAGTGACAAATTATCGTTTTGACGTGACAGGTCAACAGACTTCACCATGGCCGGCGATATCGGCGCTGCCTCATACTATTAGTATACTCATAGTATACTAATAGTATCATACTCATAGTATTAGAAGATAAAGGCAGACTTACAATACCTCAATAATTAGCGTTACCGCTGACGCCAAATTTAACCTGTGAAAGATCCTCATGCAACATGAATTCAATGTATCATCTAAGCAAATTAAAAAAGCATTTATACAATCTCTAGTTAGTTATTTATATGGTTATTAGTTGATCCCTGATTAAATCAGTCGTTTTTTAATTATAGTTTTTATATAACTGCAGTGCAAATAATACATTGTACACGTTGTGAGCGCCACTTAGAATCCATCTAAAAATATTGGATTTGATCCGATATTAATTAATAGACCTAGGAAATGTCCGCCTGTCTGTCCCTATGTATGCTTAGATCTTTAAAACTACGCAATGGATTTTGATGCGGTTTTTTTTAATAGATAGAGTGATTCTTAAGGAAGGTTTATATGTATAATACATGCATAATATAGTAAAGAAACACTGATAAATTTAGGGGTTTTTAATGTATACTACAAAGACGCTGGCTGAACTTTACGAGATAGACCAAAATAATGTACTACAGTAGGTATTGTCCACCTTAAGAAGTTCTACAAAAAAGTGCGCGATGGTATATGTCTATCGCTTAGGGATAACTCACCATAACCATTTTTTCATTGCACCCGTGCGAAGCCGGGGCAGGTCGCTAGTTTAATCTAATTAGCCTAGTCCTAGTATGCTCTATAAAGCTCGTGTTAAGGGATTTAGGTATACATATATAAATAATTTTGATAAAAATATATATTAACAATCATGACTAAGGTAAAAACGCATTCATTACTATTATACAAACATCTGTCCCCACCGGCATTCGAACCCGGGACTTTCGAAATGGTGACACCGTGAAGCCGGTGTACCAACCACACGACTACGGAGGTCTTTATATCGTTGTGTAATGAGTTTGATTAAGTGGACACTGGCAGGCATGTCATCTGGCGCAGTGGATATTTTTAATACCAAACGGGTCCGATGCATCGCTTACAACAAAAAAAGTAAATAGAGCAGTGAGTGATCGCTGGTCTCTTTAAGTGTAGGGACGTGTTACCGATTGCTACAGCCTGTCGTGGACGAGCCGCAAAATTCACATTCCATCTACTCGTATCTACTTTGTCTATGGGACTGAGAGTCCGTGATACGTAACTACTTTTTCCGCTTGGAAATATCTCGTACCAAATACGGCGCTGTTCCCACGTCATCACCTCGTAATGACTCTTAGACCTAATTTCACCAAACTTAAACTAATCGTCTGTTGTGTAATGGCTTGTTAAAATTAACAGAGTTGTTAAGTTATTCTAGATCCTACATTGTAAAATTAACAAGCCATTACTAAATCAACCGTTAACTGAATGAATTGCGAAACGTTCATTCAATTTGTAATACAACCAAATAATAGTGTCGTCGTGCATCACTCTTACTATACGGAAATGCGTCTAATTTCTACTGGTCGTATAATGTGTCAAGTAGCAATACAATGTGAACAAATTAAATTGTCGTTCTCTCTATAAGTTTCTAAAGCAAGCGCATAATATTTGGTTTTGCCAGGTTATTTCTCTATTGTTTGTGTAGGTCATGGAATTATAAAAAAATTATTATTATTATTTATTAAATAATTCCATGGTGTAGGTATTTGATTGACGTTTCGTGGTGTTTTCGTTCGTGGTAGGTACCTATATAACGAAATTAGCATTATTTACTGACCGGTCTGATGGGAATTCCAGTTTGTTTTCAATTAACTCCAATACATTCATAGCAGTTTCTTTAGACAAACGAAACCTTGTACAGAAATCGACATCGTCGTATTCGTCGAAATAGTCACGCCGTTCTTTAAAAATCCTCGGACGTCGTACTATGCTGTCTAAAGTATCTAAATTTGTTAAAAAATCTTCGTCATCCATAATAAAATTGTACGCCGCGTCCATCTTGACAGTAAAATAATCGTCTGTTACAGATTAACGAACCACTAGAGCAGTCATTAAATTTAACAGTCCATCAAGCTAACTAATCTTTTGTTTGCACATGGCTAACTCTAACAAGCTGTTAACGGTTTAACAAGACGTTATTTTAACAAACAGAGTATGGTGAAATTAAGTCTAAAACTACTGTATGCCTATTCACAACTGTCGGGCCACGGATTCTATTCGGAAAGTAACGTCCCGTCTCGCTTTAATGTGTGGCAAAAGTAAGTGATAGGTATAGAGATTCCGTGATTCGAGTATTTTCCGACAGTTGTCAATAGGGGTGCTGAATGGATTTTATTGAAACTTTACAATAATATAGCTTACACATCAGAATAACACATAGACTTTATTTTATAAAGATGGTATGCCACGCTAATATAAGCTACTCGAAATTAGGGATTCTCAATTCTCGAGTTTTTTATTTCTCGAAGCACGCGAATTCTCGAACACAATTTCTCGAGAATTCTCGGGTTTTCGAGATATATGGAAATTTTAAAAAATAGGTGTGTTTTAACAATAAAACTACGCTTTTTATGCAATATTCAACAACATTTATCAATCAACAACATTTATTATTAGTTTCAATTGACTTTAACTTAGTAAGTATATAATTTTTTTATTAAACGAAATAAAATCTAGCGAGATCTTTTGTCATTATTTCTACACACAATTTTAAGACTAAATAGTCTTCATCTTTGGGAAAAACAAATAAAATATCTTCTAAAAACAATGCCATCATGTCACCACAATATAATTTAGTACCTTACATTACATACTACATAATTTACTTTAGTCTCTGTATGTACTACAAACTTTTCTATTAAAATGTATAATTGAAACGACAGTTTTTGAATTAGGTATAAAAATCAAACAATCAGACTAGCTTCATAATTACAATGAATAACAATAAAGTACAGGTAACTTATTTTAGTCCAACTTTTCAATATAAATTTTCAATATTTTGTTATATATAGACTTTTTTGTTACGTAAGTATACTTAAGAATCTAATAAATATTAATAATCAGACTAATTATAATCATAATTTAAAGAGGAAACGGCATATTTACCTAAAGTTAGTTTAAGACATAGTATGGAAACGGCTTTTTATTTTTTTGTTAAATAAAAATCCCGGGATTGGGGAATTGGATAGCCGGATGTTTATTTATTTACCTAATTTAGTTTTTGACAAAGTATGGAACTGTCTTTTTATTTTATTTCCATAAATAAAAATCCCGGAATTCCGGTACTGTAGAACATTTTGGTAATGCAAAACTAGTCGGTAATATGAGCTTAAAAACGACGTTACATGAAGGTTAGTTTCAGTTCCCCGTGTGATTTATGAGTAGGTATATTGTTAGTCAAACTAGCTCACTACTTTCGTATAACACTCTTCATGTAATAAATCGTACATTCATAAATCGCACGGGGAACTGAAACTAAACTTCATGTAAATACGTATGCATAGTTGTATAAATGAACCCGGAGTCTCGGTCTTTTGAAAATAAATACCACGTGCTAATTTTGCAATTTTCAAACAATTTCATTACGTTAAATTTGCAGTCCCGTATTTTCCCGGGATTTTTATTTAACAAAATGTATTTTAAAAAGCCGCTTCCATAATTTGTGAGCCAAAAATTAACTTTAGGTAAATATGCATCCGATTATCCGATCTCCAGTAATAAGCTTTCAAAAATACGAGGGTATTTAAAGCATTATCTGATAGTCGGTTTGGAATTAAGTTTTAAAAGTTTTTGACTTAATTTCTCGATGTCTCGACCACTTTATTCTCGTCTCGAGTAAGGCAAAATTTCTCGGGAATTCCCGACGAAAACTACTCGAAATACTCTGCGCAGAGGAAATCGCACTAGCGAGTATTTCATATACTGAAACATACATGTCACGAGATACATTAGAGGTGTGTTATTATAATTATTTGTGATGAAAGGCCTTATTTTTCGAGGGGAAATGCTCCTTATGCACCTTGTCACCGCGCTGGCTAGGCGCGGCCGTGTGTGGGGCTCTCCGGTCAGAGTGACCGGCCTACCCACTAAAACCCTCCGGTGTCCTCCAAGCCCATATCCAGGCGCATGGCGGGGTGCGCTTTCGCGATTCTACCGCTACACGCCCACTGTGATGAAAGGCCTCCTAGTGGAAAATTAAGAGATATATGTTTTAGAGTGAATTACATTAGATGTTATCAATAACTAACTGTCGCGAGTCCACGAATGGATGATGTGAATGTTAAAAGTCATAATGTATTTTTTGTAATGCCTTTGGTAATCACTACATAGTATAAAACAAAGTCGCTATCCGCCGTTTGTCTGTCCCTATGTATGCTTAGATCTTTAAAACTACGCAACGCATTTTGATGCGGTTTTGATTCTTAAGGAAGGTTTATATGTATAATACATGCATAATATAGTAGAGAAACACCTTCGATCATATATTTCTGTAGATACACAATTCCATAGATAATCAAACAAAATATCGACCCCGCGTCTATACATAGAAGAATAGATGTATATTATAGTACCAATTTTGAAAAAGTTCTAAAGTGTCATATAATTTAAGCCAATTTAAATCATAAGTAACGTAATGAAGTATGAAAATAAATCCTTGTTAAGGTCGTTACATATTATCTTCTGGTTTCGATGATATAATGATGCCGTGAAATCAGAAATGAACAATACATATTTGAAAACAAATATATTGGATAATAAGCCCTTAGTCAGTTGCAATTAAGCACAAATTCATTTCATATAATAATGCTCCTACGTTCCATTTGACTCCGAATATTGTGCTCGCGTCTTATCGCATCCTACTTGAACATAGACAGCAGTGGAGATACTTTTTTTTTTTTCACTTATCTTAACAGTACGGAAACTTTTTAAATTTTAAACATAAACCAAGAAGTATGTAGAATTAGGTGCTAAGGAAAGTACAGACTTTATTAAGACAGGGTTTCTCAACCTTTATTTTGCCGAGCCTTACAAACAAAGAAAGCGGAAAATTAAAAAAAAAATGAAAGAAAATCACAAAAAATGGTATAGGCGACTCCATCATTCCACTGACCTTTTTCTGAAACATTAGCTCTGTGCTATTTTTTCCTATGAGTGAGCCACTCGAGACAGAAAGAGATAGATGCGATGCGTTACGCATCCGTGGCATGGTACGCAATCGTTTTAAATTGGTATTTTAGTAATACATAATATGAATAAAAGTGTTTTACTCATAAAAAATGCGCTAATAAATTAAGATAAAGATATACTTATTGGAAGTATGACATTCCATCCTTCTTTTGCACTTTACGTGTGTCATTTTACAAGTATAAACTACGCATTTCGGCATCGCTGACGTTATCAATCGCGCGCGGCCACCGAATGAATGAGAGCGAAACAAGGCACATTTACTGTTTGTGCCTTGTTTCGCCGGTGCCACTTTTTAGACGGTAACTGTGTGTCTACAGAAATATATGATCGAAGAGAAACACTGATAAATTAAAGGTTTCTAAAAGCATTGCACCCGTGCGAAACCGGGGCGTAGGGATAATGTAGCATTTCAATAGTAAAATAAGTTTTGATCTGTCCGTCCGATCCGTCCAGTAGTTTGCAAATTTACCCATAGGATCGAAATATTCTCCCGCTCTTTTTAATAATTATAATAATAATCTATATCAAAATCAAGTCAAATCAAGTCAATATGACTTTATAGAAAGGTCTTTTGAATTCAGCACGTATTTTTTAGCTGATAAGAAGAATGGGCGCAGGAAACTTATCAGCTTTATCAAAAGTAATAACATTAATCATGTCGTTACCATATAAGTACATATGTGTTTACAATTTATACGGGAAAACTAATATTTACACATCAGAATGTAATGTCTTTTGAATTTGAATTTGAATTATCATTGACTTTGTAATAGCCCTCAATAGCGTCTTTTTCACGTGTACATTGAACTTATGAAAAGGCAATTCAGCTACACTATGTGGAATCTTGTTATAAAAATTAATACATTTGTCAATAAACGCACCTCTAGTTTTTCCTTGCCTGTACGTTGGAAATACCTTGTTGTTGGTAGTACTGTAAGCTGGTTAGTTATTAGGGATAACGATAATATATATATAGTATATCTTCTTTTTATAGATACATGTGTTATAGTAATCAACACATAAACGTGTGGTTTTGTTTTCACTTCCTATAGATTCAGAGTGTACTGTAATTGTTTTGTCGATTGGGAATTCCACTACGAATAATTGTAATATTAAACTCATAAGTTCACGTCAAAATAAAAACATTCCATTTATACATACATACATACATACACTCACGCCTTTTTCCCACGGGGGTAGGCAGAGATTACGTCTTTCCACTTGCTACGGGCTTTACATATCTCTTTCGCTTCATCTACTTTCATAACATTCCTCATACATGCTCGACGATTGCGGGTACTTCTGACCTGGCCTTTTTTGAGGACACTTTCGATTTGTTCGAAATATGTTCGCCTAGGTCTTCCTCATCCCGTATCTCCACTCACTCGAGCTTCATAAATCATTTTGGTCAGTCTACTTTCATCCATCCGTTCCACATGCCCAAACCATCCAAGCATCCCTTTCTCTATTCTTGTCACGATATCCTCCATATATTCCATTTATTATTTAATTAAATATATTTGTACACATAAACGGGCAAATAACAAAGTTTTTTACAAATTAAATTATACGCTCATACAAATTAGGGATCCTCGACAGCGCTGCAATTATGCTGTATCGTCAAAAGTAATAATCGCAGATATACTGTTTCTTGTTAAATGTTTCTCAGCTAATATTTATTGTTTTTGCGCATGGAATAATGAAATTGACAAATACCCAATCCAATAGAAAAAAATCTTAAAATATATATTTTTTATTTTAACATGAACTAGCAAAGTCATCCAGCAGATAAATTTGAAACAAACAATCCTTTTCATCAATTATAAAACAGTGCGAATCAATGGTGCTTGAACGGTGACTGTCGCCAAAACTTCGTGGTTCATTTATTTCAGATATTTTTTTGTACAATATCAAAGAGTTCGATGGACAGTGTTCTGATTTTTAATGTTTTAATCGGTGGCAGAGATTCTGAACCTATGATGATACATATGGTATTTTTTCACAACAGAACTTGTACAGATGGCAGACATTTTTTTTCTGGGTAATATGTTGTTGCGTACCATTCTTTTCCATGGCTAGTCAACAATCGTGTGTACAACTATTGCTGGGTATACCAACTAAACCAGCTCAATGTCCATCTTGTCCTTGATCAAGGCGATCCAGAGATTGGAAAATCAATTACTCCAAATAACCCCGAGATAGCTCAGCCAAACTACGGCTCGAGTCTTAGCGCCTATCACTCTGGATATAGAGATAATTCCCAGACGAGAGGGCCTATGAATGCGCGCATCAGAAACCAGCAGGTGATAGACCTAATGCCATAAGAGAGAAATATTCAATTAGAACATATAAATATAACCAAGCAATATATATATATATATATATATATATATATATATATATATATATATATATATATATATATATTTAATGTCACTTAAAGATTTATATTTAATGTCACAAATTGGCAACCTACGCTGTGGTTTCGGTATAGGATCTCGGTATGTTGCTCTTTTAACGAGAACCCAATGTATTATTTGTGACAACAACCTACCATTAAGAGTATAATCCTCTTCACCTATTCAAAGCCTCCGTTCGCTTATTGTATCCTTGTTTTGTCAACAGTACGCAGCTATGACAAACACGACAAATGCGGGCTGGTCTGGATACCGCGCGTGGTGGCGTACCGCTGCCGCACGTGCGGTATCTCGCCGTGCATGTCCATCTGCCGCGAGTGCTTCCACCGCGGCGACCACTCCACGCACGACTTCAACATGTTCCTCTCGCAGGCTGGCGGCGCGTGCGATTGCGGCGACAAGTCCGTTATGAAGGAGGACGGGTGAGTGGACTTTTCCATGCGTTTGTATTATGGACTTACAAAAAATTGGGTGTTCTCAACAGAGCGAAGTGGTACTTCACGCCCAGTCAGCGTCTGATGCTTTATAAAGCTCAAATACGGCCGCATATGGAGTACTGTTCACACCTCTGGGCTGGAGCCCCCAAATATCAACTCGACCCTTTTGACTCCCTGCAAAGGCGTGCTTTCCGTATCATCGGTGATCCCAATGTTACGGCCTCAACAGAGACCTTGGAGCAGCGGAGAGACTTTGGCTCTCTGTGTGTTCTTTATAGGCTCTTTAACGGAGAGTGCTCTGAGGAATTATTTGCAATGGTGTCTTCGTCACCTTTTTACCATCGCACCACCCGCCACCGCAGTAGAGTTCATCCATATCACTTGGAACCGATCTTGTCTAGTACAGTTCGGTTTCAGCGTTCATTCCTTCCGCGTACATGCAAACTCTGGAATGAGCTCCCAGCTGCGATGTTTCCTGAGCGCTACGATATGTCTAACTTCAAACGAGGCTTAAAAAGAGTATTTCTCTCCAGGTAGGCAGCGGCTCAGCTGTGCCCCTGGCATTGCAGATGTCCATGAGCAATGGTTACCACTTACCATCAGGTGGGCCATTTGCTCGTCTGCCACCGTATGGAATAATAAAAAAAAAACATCAAAGCGACGACACTTTTAGCGCACTGGTCGAGTAATCAATCGGCTTCTACGCAACGGATCGCGGGTTCAATTCCCGCACGGGACAGATATTTTGTGTGACCTACAAAATTTTGTTCAGGCCTGGGTGTTTGTTGTGCATGTGACATTTCTATGTTTATGACTGCACCCACGACATAAACATCCTAGAGTGGGGTGACGTTTTTTTTTTTTTGAAATTGTTTATTTGAGAAAAGTTTCACATTTTTTAACAGTTTGTTTTGCTAAATTGTGTAACAGTTTACCAGCAGAGATACGACATTTGCTTAATCTATTGATATATTGTCTCATATACTATAGCAATTTAAAAAGGAGCCGAGTCTGCTTTGAAGTCAATATTGACTTCAGTATAACATTCAAACCGTATATACACACACGCACATATACATGCATATTATGCATGTACATATACACCCACAGTTACATAATAATATGCCACTTAGTTAAGTCCTCGTAAATTGTGTGAATTGACCAAAATATAACGATCAGTGTCAAGTAATTAGGAAAAAATCTAGCAACTGTGCAAACGAAGCCGCGCGCACCAGCTAGTGTTACCATAAATCAATAGATATAGACAGTCCGATCTTAACAGTTTAAATCATCCCACTTCCTAGATAAAGGGATACTTCCTTGATACTTATTCATGATATTCTTCGGTGCGTTTCTAGAAAGTATTTGTCTCCGAGTCTAGATGCAAAACGACTCGCGCGTACGTGAAATGTCTGAATC
The DNA here is from genome assembly GCA_036419045.1 of Scirpophaga incertulas. Lineage (NCBI taxonomy): Eukaryota > Metazoa > Arthropoda > Insecta > Lepidoptera > Crambidae > Scirpophaga > Scirpophaga incertulas. Next base: position 3,270,872 of record CM071641.1, on the reverse strand, counting down.
TAGTTATGTAACGGGGACTAGTGAGTTGCCTGGGATAAATTCTGTTTACGAGTTGGTACGTTTTTATGACGTCACAGTAGGTGCGCTGGCAACATGCGGTTTAGCCCTTTGTGCGAAATGTTGTCGGTCAATCTTCTTGCGATACTTGCCAACTACGCAGTAAATATTGAAGGAAAGAAACTTTAATGGTTGCCTATTTGTTCACGAAGAAATTTGAGGTTAGTTTCCTAACTCTTCAGTATTATTGACGACCCGAAGGCTATTGGAGTACTTGGTGATTCTCATGCACTTAATCTACGTTCTGGCTCTAAACGCATTCTCGACATCTCTACTCGCAAGTCTGGTTTTGTTTCTGATTTCTTCACAGTGTCCGCAATTCGCCAATGAAATAGTTTGCCTCCAAAAATTATATTGGTTAAAAATAGATCATTCCGTTACTTAAGCTAATACTTTTATCATAGTTTATTTTATATATCGGTGTATGTATGTATTTATATTTATCTACTCATTTCATTCGTATTCCTTTCTGTTTAAAGTAGTTGTTGCTTTATTTATAGTTATATCCTTTTCACACATTTGCACTACCTTGTTACTTAACCTTTCTGCACGCTGTATTGGTTGATCAGGGGAGAACGCCGTTGGCGTTAAGTCCGCCATTTGTAATTTTTTTATGTTCAAAAAGTGTAAATAAAGTGCAGCTGTGCACATAACAAGAATCTGAACTTAAATGTATGTGAACGATCACACGGGGAACATAGAATACGGACCGTAATTATAATAAAAGAAATTGTAGTAAAATAAAAAATATATTTCACAATATTGATTCTCTGTACATTAAACCTGTGGGGATCCTATTTTATAATATATCTTTTGAATTGGTGAAAATCGTGTGCCATTTAATTGTATGATGTTATTATTTTGAATCGCTCGCCAGTCGTAATGCCAACATAACAAGACATACGTGACCGACTGACGATGGTTGATACCACCGATCGTTCATCGGGAGGCCCAAGGCTTGTGGTAAGATTGTTGTTCCCGCCCGGCTACCATCATCGTTTCGCCTAAGCTTATCGCCATAATAACATTGTTAATAGTGTTGTCGTGTTCCGGCAATTGGACGTGAGGCAGCCAATTCCTCAGTGGTTGAGGATTTGAAGTAGAAACTCTTTCCCATCTTCGAAACCTTCGTTTTTATTGTCTTTTTTTGCCATAGTATCAAAAGAGTATGTAATTCTTTGTGCAATAATTTATTTATTTATTTATTTATTTGACACACAAAACAGAATACAATCGATTATTGATACATTTTTTTTAAATATAATATTATAGACCAGATTGTATTCCTAGGTATGTGTGTACAACATGAACGACACATAACTAGAGTAGTACACATATATGGTAATATAAAACTTAAATTTACTTTACTTACTTATAATTACTTTAATATAAAACATAAACATTCAATATAACAATTACGTATAACACAATATGTTCATCACGCTCTTTTTAAATTTTGTGAGACTTTGACCAAATATGTCTATTGTCTCGTGATGATTCTTTGAGACATCATTGTATTGGCGACACATCCTGACAATTGGACTGTAAAAGGAAGTATTGTTTTTGAATACTCGCAGTAAGAAAACGTTTGTAAAGCCGTTTCGCGCCCTAGGTTTGATGTTAATGCTTATTGACGATAAAATAGGGGGAGAGTCAATTAGGGAATTAATAATTTTAAACAATGTGACCAGATCTATATATAAGCGACGAGATTTTAGACTTAGTAAATTAAATTTTTGTAATTTCTCTGAGTATGTACGAAGTGTACGATTCAAGCCAAGTCTATAGCACAAGATATTCAAGCATTTCTTTTGAACTCTTTCGATGCGATTGCTGTGTATTTCGTAATATGGTGACCAAATAACTGAGCAATATTCAAGTGTACTTCGAATTAAGGCAAAATAAAGTTTCAACAGAATATAAGGATTTCGGAAACGTATAGTATTTCGAGCTATAAAACCTATAAGTTTTACACTTTTGTTGATAATATGATCGTAATGATCTCTGAAAGTAAACTTTTCATCAAAAATTATTCCCAGGTCTCTAACCACATGCTTTCTTTCAAGATTGTGATCGTTAATTTTATAGTCATAAATTAATCTCTGATATTTTGATGTAAACGATATTATAAAACATTTTTTAATATTCAACATCATATTATTTTCGTCACACCATCTATTTAAGGTTTTAAGGTCAAGCTGCAAGGTTTCACAGTCTTTACCATTACAAACTTCCGTAAAGAGCTTAAGATCATCAGCGTACAACAAGCAGGGATTGATTAATTTCGAACTGAGATCATTAATAAATGCAATAAATAGTAGCGGGCCAAGGTGAGAACCTTGTGGTACTCCAGAGGTAACCTGGACAGGAGATGACAGGAAACCCTTAACCGCAACAAGTTGACTACGTTTAGTGATATGTGATTCAAGCCACCTTAACAAATTACCGTGGATACCGAAGTGAGTTTCCAGTTTACGGATTAATATACTGTGACACACTTTGTCAAACGCCTTCGCGAAATCAGTATAGATACAATCTACCTGAACTCTTCTTGCAAAAGCAGTACATATATAGTTTTTGAAATTTAGAAGGTTAGTAGTTGTGGAGCGATTGCGGATAAAACCATGCTGTAAGGGAGATATCAGTTGCTTGATGTGGTAATAGAGAGCATCATGTATTATTGATTCAAAAAGTTTTCCTAAACATGACAACATACTAATCGGACGATAGTTTTCACAGTGAGTTCTTTCACCAGATTTATAAATAGGAATTATGTAAGCAATTTTCCACAAAGCTGGAAATACTCCAGTTTGTAGTGATTTATTAAAAACAATATGAAGGGGAGTAATTAATTCTTCACCACATTTTTTTATGACTAGGGGAGGGATTCCATCTGGACCTGCCCCTTTATTTGAATCAAGTTTTGCTATTTTAAGTTGAATTTGCTTGCAATTAATAACTATATCACTTAAACAACTGGTACTATCCTATTAACATCAGTACCAGAGATGTTAGATATTGAATCTGAATTTTCGAAAACAGAGCTAAAGTGATTAGAGAAGAGTTCGGAAATTACTTGTTGATCGGAGGATATTAAATCGCCATATTTCATAGTATGGGGTATCGATTCTGAAACCTTTTTACTCTTAATATATCCCCAAAATTGCTTTAAATTGTTTGTTTTTATTGATGATTCTACAGATGCAATGTATTTTTTGTAATAATAATAATGTCAAAACCAAAGATAAAGAGTGACACATACGATTTTTTACGGTTTTTTTTATTATTTTATTATATAAATCTCCATTATATTCGACTTTAATGAGTGGATGAGATTATTTGTTGCAGTCGGTTGATTGAAAAACGATTCTTCTCCAATCCAGACTTATGATTAGTTATGAATCAAAAATAAATCTTCAGAGCAACAGGAAATAACTAGTACATATTGAACTTTAAAAGTAGGTTTCTAAGGTATGCATAATCTTATGGCGGTAGAATCGCGAAAGCGCACCTCGCCATGTGCCCCGCATAGGCCTCGAGAACGCAGCGGGGTTTTAGTCTCCACGGGAAGGAGGAGGTCACCTACCGATTGACTCAGATACTCACCGGGCACGGCTGCTTCGGCGAGTAACTGTGTCGAATAGGACGGGAGGGATCAACACATTGCCACCACTGCGCATCCGACCTCGACTCGGCCCAGCACACGCTGGCGGAGTGCCCCGCGTGGGCCTCCGAGCGCCGAGTCTTGGTCGCAGAGATCGGGCGAGATCTGTCTCCGTCGGCATTAATTGCGGCAATGCTGGCGGACGAGGGAGGTTGGAGGGCTGTGGCCTCCTTCTGTGAAGTAGTGATGCTCCAGAAGGAGGCCGCCGAGCGGGGTCGGGAGATGGCCGATCCCGCTCGAAGAAGGCGGCGCCGGGCTCGGTAGCACAGTTGCGGCGCCACCGCGGGTCGCCGGCGGGCGCGAGAAAGTCGCGACTGCTACGGCGACCCGGGATGGACCACGCTCCTTCCTTGCCGGGGGCGTCGTCGGTGGAGGAGACCGGGGGAGGTAGTGTAGCCTCCCTCGAGGAGGGCTCCCCTCTAGGCAGGGGAGCGAAGGCTGGGGTTCCCGGAAGTAGCTTGATGTTCCCGGGGGCTCCCTACATGCCTGAGGAAGGCCATCCCTGAGGTTTTTAGTGGGTAGGCGGAGGAGAGCCCCCACATAATCGCCGGCTCGCCACAGCCGGGGTATGCAACTTAATGCATTTTCCTCAGGGGAACAAAAAAAGGGGGGGGGGGTTAGTGGGTAGGCCGGAGACACACACGGTCGCGCCTAGCCAGCGCGGTGTCACATCACAGTGCATAAGGTGTATTTCCAAAAAAAAAAAACAGGGCATACAAATCATGGCTCCTACGCAACGGGACAGATATTTTGTATAACCTACAAAAATATATGTATATAATATATAAAAATCCTTGTGTGGCGCGACCTTTTTATTATTTATAAATAAATTATTGATTTTTATTGCGTACATACGGCTGCCAATTCAAAGTATACATGTTGACCTTGATACCGTTTATTACTTAACAGAATCTGTTTTCGTAATTCATATCTATGTATTTACGTACTACTGAACGAACAAAGCCCAATTATGCTCTGTTGTATCCTATCGTAGTAGCAATTGTAGTAAGGGAGCCCAAGGAGTTTTTCTAAGGATCGATTTTTTTTACTAATCAGACGGGTTCCCTTCAACACACCCCACCATATGGAGGGTTCATACTTGGTAGAGGTACATTAAAGGGTGCAAGGATTCTCCCTATATAATTTTCGGATACGCTCGAGCAACATCAAAAATTCCCGTTTACTATTGCTCTCCTACTGTTGGATACAGTCTCCGGGATCCCAGTGTCTGTTGACTTCAGCCTGACGGTACTTGAGTGTGTGGGTGACGCGCACGCCGCACACGCAGCGGCTGGCTGCCCCGGTCTTGAACTTGTTGGTGCGAGACCTTGACGTGACCTTGAGCGTCACCGCCCGGATACTGAACTTTGGTGTGGATTGTTTGATGCGCATTTGTTTACGTTACATGTGATTGGTTACTACACGGGATCGATGTGCGGTAATAATCACTTGGAGTAATAGTGGAACGATCCAGTGTAATGTCTGGTGACTAGTGAATACACACAGGTGGTATTTATTTATTTATTAAGAGATTACAAATAGTTACAATATATAAAGTATAATTTAGTCTACTATATCTTTAATACCAATACTGCAACCAACAACGTTATCCACAAATTAACAAAAACAAAAATATATATAAAACATAAATAAGAGACTTATTTAAATAGAGAGTAGTAGGTCACTTAAACTCTACAGTGGATCTCATGACGAACCCGATCAATTTAAATGCCTTACATACAATATATTGAATATGCTCATCCATAATGAAGTTACTGTCAAGTAAAACTGAGATCCCATGTGGAAGAAACATTACTCAAGGCAGTATGTATTTCTAATCGAACAACAGGCTCTGAAACTATAGCATTTTTTATACATATGATGTGAACTTGTTTAAACTTGTGAAGAATTTCGGTTTAGCCTATTTGAATCCAGCTACTAATTGAGGACTCCGAAAAATACAGCCCTTGCTGGTTTTCTTGCAGGGTCTTTCCAATATAAGGTCTGCCGCCGTATAGTTCTGAACCAATGGCGTATCAAAATCAAAATCAAAATCAAAATAATATTTATTCAACATAGACCTTTACAGGCACTTATTGACGTCAACAAACAAAACAAAAAAAAAAGCTTAAATAATAATAAAAAAAAAAAAACAAAAACCTTGTCCGTACATACGAATAAGGAAAAAAAAAGAAAAAATATATTGACTCGACACCTGTTCGGAAATTGGGAGAGCCTTCTCGAGAAGAACAGGCAAGAAACTCTGAAGGTCTATTTTTTTATCTCCTCTTTTCAATGTTAATAATTATAATAATATAATATAAAAATACAATATAGTATAAGATACAATCATACCTAATACGATTACAGTCGTATGTATGTTTACATACACATATAAAATAATACAATAAATAATGTTACCAAACATGGCTCTATGAATAGTGTCCCTATTCCCAAATACTGTGATCATTTAGATAGTCACTTACTTTATAATAACCTTTACTCATGAGTGTATTTTTGATATGGATTTTAAATTTATATAAAGGTAAATCAATGACACTTTGCGGAAGCTTGTTAAACATAGATATACATTTCCCCAAGAACGAACAGCTAGTTTTATGGAGTCTGAACATTGGAACGGCAAGTTTATTTTTATTTCTAGTATTCACATTATGTAGATCACTGTTTTTATTGAATTTATTACAGTTTCTATATACAAAAACTAAATTATCATATATATATTGACTAGCTAAAGTTAAAATATTAATTTCTTTGAACAATTCTTTTAGGGATTCTCTAGCCCGTAAACAGTAAATAGCACGAATCGCTCTTTTTTGTAAAAGGAAAATACTTTCAATGTTAGCCGCTGATCCCCATAGCAGCAGTCCATAGGACATAACACTATGAAAGTAGCTGAAATAAACAATTCTTGCCGTTTCAACATTAGTTAAAAGTCTAATCTTTTTTACTGCGTACGCCGCTGAACTAAGTTTGATTGCCAAAGTTTCAATATGTGGATCCCACTGTAGTCGTGAATCTAACGTAATGCCTAAGAATTTAGTATTATTTACCAAGTCAATGACATCACCATTCATATTTAAACTAGTATCAACCTGCCTTACATTGGGCAAAGAGAATTTGATACATTTTGTTTTCTTAGAATTTAAAGACAAATTATTAGTTGTGAACCAATACAGAACTCTCGAGAGAGCACTATTTACATCGTCATAACATTCCTTTTGTCTATCAACTTTGAATAGTAAAGAAGTATCATCTGCAAACAATACTGTCTCACACGATTCTGTAATGTAGTAAGGAAGGTCATTTATATATATTAGAAACAGTAGAGGACCCAATATTGATCCCTGGGGAACCCCCATAGTTATAGGCAAGCTAGCAGATTCTGATCTATTAATAACGACTTTCTGCAATCTGTCTGATAAATAAGATTTTAAAAGGCTAACAGCTCCATCCGAGACACCATAATGTCTAAGTTTACTTAAAAGCGTTTCATGACTCACACAGTCAAACGCTTTGGAAAGGTCGCAAAACACTCCAATTACATCCCGCTTGCCCTCCCATGCGTCAAAAATATGTTTCATAAGTGCAGTTCCGGCATCGGTAGTGGATCTACCTTTGGTAAAGCCGAATTGGCTTTCATGCATGAATCTGTTTGTTCTCAAGTGACCTATTAGTTGATTGTAAATAACTTTCTCGAAGATTTTGCTGAAAGTAGGTAATATGGATATAGGTCTAAAATTTGAGGGATCTTTTTTGTTACCCGATTTGAAAAGTGGTATTAATTTACTATATTTCATTAGATCAGGAAAGATACCCTCATCAATACAAGAATTAAAAATTTGTGCTAACAATGGGGCTAATTCATCGATGACAGATTGAATTATGTGAGTTGATATACCCCAGAGATCTTCAGTTTTCTTCTTGTTAAGTAAACGGAATGTTTTCTTAATTGAAGAAGCATCAATATGGCTAAATTTGAATGATTCACTGCACCTATTCACACTTGACTCCAGGAGGGTGACGGCTAAACTAGGAGATGAGTTAAGATTACTGGTAGTTATAGCAGGAATTTGAGAAAAATAATCAACAAATGCATTCGCAACTGCATCGTCCGACTTGATAGTCTTATTATTAATTTCTAAAGAGAAAGAGTTCCCAGAGCTTCTACTTTTTCCCGTTTCCTGATTTATTATAGTCCATGTAGTCTTAACTTTGTTCTTTGACATATTTATTTTATTTGATATGTATAAAGATTTAGCACATAAACAAACATTTTTAAAAGTCTTTGAGTATTTTTTTACATAATCTAAAAAGGCAGGGTCGACAGAAGTTGTTTTTAAAGCATATAATTCAAAAAGTGTTCTCCTGCTTTTATATATACCTGGAGTAGCCCAGTCACTAAATTTCTTTTTGTTGTTTAATTTTACAACCTTTTGTGGGAACATATTGTTGCTTTCCATTCTTACTAAATTAAATAAATTATTATATAAATTATTAGCATCTCCACCAACAGTAGGCAAAGATGTAATTTGAGATGTTATTTTTTTTTTTAAATTTACATAACCTTCCCTGGGATATAGGTCTACAAATCAATTCCGTTTTAGGGCTAACATGATGGTGCTCAATACAGGCTAGTTGTCCACTATGGTCAGAGTTAATGTAGTTTATTACAACAGATTCAATTACTTTACAGTTACAAAAAATATTATCTAAGCAGGTAGCTGATGTGGGTGTTATTCTAGTTGGCTCGTTAAATACGTGATGCAGATCAAATGATTTATATAAATTAATAAACCTTTGGGAGAGAGGTGATATATCTAAAATATTAATGTTAAAATCTCCACATACAATTACATTCTTATTTTTCCTGCACACTAATTGCAAAACATCCTCCATGGTGGATTCAAACTCTATATAGCTTCCAGATGGGGGCCTATAGATACACACTATAATAAGATTGTTAAGCTCCACACACGATATTTCAATAACTCTTTCAATGGAAAGTGATACAACATCTTTGCGTTCTTTATAATGCAATACATTGTTTAATATGATTAAAGACCCCCCTCTTATTGCAGATTGTCTAATATATGAGCTTACAATACTATAATTATTATCAAAGGTGATTAATTAGTCTTAGTCTTTGAGGTGCCAAAGTCCTGTTTGAAGAATAAATTATGAATTTGATTTGATTCGATCTAGTTTTCTCTGTGGACATATCGATTAAAGAATGCGCAAATGAAAACTTTTGATGTTTCCTTGGTAGACGGTTTTCCGTTAATGATGCTTCGTATTATGATGACTAACACTCGAAACATATAACGGCATTTGTATTGTGTTCGGTGGTCGAAGAATTTGATATTGATTCCTGAATGACTCCCCGGTCAACATTTAAATTCGATACTGTTGTAAGCTGTTATTCCACGCCGCTTCACACTCACTGCGCGGGAGCATCTCGTGGAATCTCTCTTCTTTTTGTAACAGCGAATTTGTTGTGGTCGCGGGCTGCAATATTTAATGACGGCTTCATGCGCAAACCTCTAAAATAGAAGTTTATGTGTGATCCCGAGAAATTACTTGCCAGTGTAAAAGCGAATTGAATGTGTGCCAAGTATTTAATGAAATTGTAATTGAAATGGATTCACCGCTCTCGGGACAGACAATCGTCCGACCGACCAGCTGGCGCGACGCAGCTTTATTTATATTGGCTAATTTATACTCGCATTAAATCTTAAACCCCGGCAAATTATATGAGGCAAACGTTTGCAATAATTGCCGGGCTTCACACAGACGCACTTTGAGAAACAACGACGGTTCAAATAAACTACTCGCTCTCTCCACCGAATCGAGTACAGTAAATTTACTGTTTACTTAAAACACCGAAGCATGATTATTTAATTAATAATTACGCAGAAGCTATGAGCAATAAGCAATGGTCAACTGTCATGTCATCGTCGTCATATATTATATCCGTCTCCACCGACAGGCACGAGGCTAAACCTTCTATATAGTTTTACTTGTTTAAACATGTAAAGGAAGTTGGGTTCAGATTATTTATCTGAGGCTAGCTTCTAATTCTCCAGCACCAGCCGCCAGTAGCTGCCCACCTTCTTGGGAGAAGATTCAGACTTGCTGCTTGGGCTCACCTCGTTTACGAGTTTGGTCACGCCCATGATGTCCCATTTCGATGATGACCTGCAAATAGAATCGCTATTTTCGGGAATTTGGTTTTTATGCGTGTTGTGTTAGGGTCCATAAATGTCTTTAATTTATTTTCAATGTTTATTGTTATTCTATATTTTTGTAAACCCGCTAATACTTAACCGTATTAAGTATATAGACGGTTTAATTTAGTTTATTGTTAATACATGAATTAAATTACGTCAGATAATTATTGTTACACACATTTGTCCACATGTTATGATCTAAACATGTTTTCTTTGCTTCCTCGACTTTCTTGCACCCTCGTCGGTCATAGGTGCTCTTGACCTGGCCTTTTTTCAGGATATCTGATCTAAGTAAGTTCTTTCCAGTACAAGGTCCGTGAACCAATGGCGTTGCATCTTTGACGTGCAAAAGTGATTGTAGAAATCCTATTTAAAGAATAACCTTTTGATTTTGTTAGAATGATGAGGTATTAGTCAACCTGTGGTCGAATGCGGATTGGTCGACTTCATATACACTTTTGAATTCCTGCACCTATATATATTATGCAAATTGCCTGACAGCATTTTCCTTTACCGTGGAGGATTAGGTTATATGTAATTCTTAAAACATTGTGGCAGTATTGACCCCAGACCTCCTGAATATAATCAGACCACAGACCACAGCGCCTCCGACGTTCAATTATAAACTGTATTAGCATGCAATAAGGTAACCGCAGCACTCGATATTGCCTGGGAACCGTTTCTTAACGTAGTTATTTTTGGTCTCGCTCTCTGAAATTAGCTTACGATGAAGCCAAATATCGTGGGGCAACCTACACACACCTGCGAAGAAATTCAAAGGCGTATGGAGTTAAACTATCGACCTAATATAGGGTAGGATCGTACTCCTCGGTGTGGATTCCCACATATTCCATGTAATTTATTTTTTTAAAGATTAAAACATTAATTCGATCACATCGTTGCGAAGGCATCTAAGGTAATGATGGGTTTTATTTCTAGAATTACAAAACATTTCACGTAGGTGTCATCTTATGTAACGCTTTACTGTTCTTTGGTCTGCAGTGTTTTGGAATACAATGCGACAATTTGGTCACCTTTTTATCAGGTATATAGCGATAGAATTGAACACATACAAAAGCGATTTTTAAGGTTGCTTTCTTTCAGAATAAATCTTCAACGTTCTGCACGTTCTTACGAAGATTTGCTGGCAGCAAGATTTAAGACTTCTACTCTTATTATAATCCCTTAGCTAAGAATGTGTCGCCAGTATAAGGAGCTCGTCGGGGGTTGAGCAGACGCAGGAATTTATTGTCAAAAAATTTAAGGCAACTTTTAGTTTACATTTCTTCTTTATTTTTATGTATGTTTTGTTTTCTTTATCCTTTGTTATTCCGAAATTGTGTTTTGTTATTCCAACATGCTGCACGTTATCAATATAATTTGTAGAATATACATATATTGGGTTTCTATTAAATATACGCAGAGCGGCAGCGAGAGAAAATCAGTTATAGTTGTTTGGAAATTTATTTGTGTCCAAAAAAACCAGATCGTATGTCGCTAGGTAACAACATTCTTGACAAGTAAGACATAAATTCAAATATCCAACAGTCTCAACCTAGCTTTTAAGCTTTGGTATATATTATTTTTGTTTTTAATTGGCTGTAACCCGTTTTTGTACTTGCCATTAAATGAATAAATAAAATTCACATACACATTTTCTTCGTCTGAGTGATGGAGGTAAACTTGAACTTTGTGGTTAACCTCGAACGTATCGCGACGCAATAATAAACATATGCGCAAGCATGACCTGCGACCTACTTACTGCAGTGCGTCTATTTTTGCAGCACACTCCACAAGCAAATATTGTACTGCGCACAGATAATTTTACTGCATTATTTACATGCACATATCGTAACAATATATCGTATATCATACTTGCCTTAGTGATGACTTCATACAGCTACTTTTATGGCACTTTTTTGGTGGTCAGTCTGTGCGTATACGTGTGTGTTTTGTTAAATGCATAGCTTAAAACGGGTTTAATGACTAACCTAAGGCCGAAGCGGCGGTCGCGTCCGAATATAGACAAGGACGCACATCTTGAAATTCGCGGAGGGCGAGCGAGATGTGCGCTCGTCCTTTGTGAACTGACTTGACATTCGCAGTGCCCTTACATTGGCTCGAGTTATTTGCAAACACTTTAACTTTCGAAGGTCATTTAATATTCGCTGTGAATATTTCACCAGAAAAATGTGAGTGCTGATGAATTTAGAATACTCAGTGTCTCCGATCCATTTTATTTCCATTGGTTTTGGGTGAACATGCGCACAATATGCTTACCATCAGGCAGGCCGTAAGCCTTTTTGCTACCGTGGTAGTATAAAAAAAAAAAAAAAAAAAACACCTGGGAGACAAAACGAAATCGTGCACCCCCTTTTTGACTAAGCCACACTGACGTAGACCAAAAGACTGGATTGATTCAGTTCAAGGCTTAAATGCTTTACAGGAACAACTTTCAGACTCGAGTGAAAGTTGGGAATTTTTGGTTTTGAACAGATTTCAATACTAGGAGTCTTGAATTGGTGCTTATATAGTAGATAATAGCCCAATAACTCATACTTGATATAATGTGCTAAGAATTATTATTAAAAAGTATTCATACAATTTAATAGGTATAATTACCATTTCATACTCCTTAATTCAAATATGACATCGTATTTGTATATGTAGTACCCATAAATAAGAAAAGAATATTCTCTCGTAGTCAAAAATATTTAATGACCTTCCCTTCATACCAAATTTCATAAAAGCCGACGATTATTCTGTAATATTAGTGTATTCACTGCTCCTTTTATACACGTGAAGAATGTAAGAACTAAGGAGGTTTTGTCCCGAATATATTTATTATGTGTGTGTGTGTGTATTTATTTATTAAAGTGCACTGCACTGTTATTATGTATTTATCATTTTACAAGTAAATTATAACAAAAGTTGCACATAAATCATTCCCTCACATTTCTTTAAAGACGTCCGTTTTGGTTGGCTGAAAGAGATGTCTATTAGTGATAAGTCCGCCATTGTACATATTCGTTCTTGTATATTTTACATTATGTCTAATTGTGCAATAAAGTGTTATATATACATAATTATATTGGTGGCTTTTGCTTGACGTCCAAGCAAGGGCGGATCCAGCTTTGGCGCCAGGTTACATATTGTCATCTTCTCTTGAAGACATCCAGAGAAGCACTATCACGCACGGAACAAGGCAGCCTATTTATATTCATAGCTGTGGTGAATGATTTGTCATAACAGCTAGAGGTATGTCGAGGGGGTATGACGCGAGTTAGATAAAATCTGTATGATGACGAAATATATAAATAAAATCATTATGTTCAACTAGTGCTCCACCTTTTTATTTTTTTATTTTGTTTCCCTGAGGAAAATGCATTAAATTGCATACCCCGGCTGTGGCGAGCCGGCGGTTATGTGGGGCTCTCCTCCCCGGAAGGGGGAGGCCTACCCACTAAAACCTCACGGATGGCCTTCCTCAGGCATGAAGGGAGCCCCCGGGAACTTACCAAGCTACTTCTGGAAACCCCCAGCCTTCGCTCCCCCGTCGATACAGGGGAGCCCTCCTCGGGGGTGGTCACACTACCTTCCCCGGTCTCCTCCACCGACGACGCCCCCCGGCCACGGAAGGGGCGTGGTCCATCCCGGGTCGCCGTAGCGGTCGCGACTTCCTCGCGCCCGCCGGAAACTAGTGCTCCACCTAAGTCCTGGAACCAGCGCAGAGGGGGGGAGGGGGCCATGACCCCTATGACCTCCCTCCTCCCCCCCCCCCCGCCCCCCGATCCGCCACTGGTCTCAAGATTAGTTCGTACGATCGTCCGGAATACGCACTGGCTTTACCATAAGCTTGCTATAGTATTCAGTAGGTATTTGAGTCATCTTCATTTAGTATGAAAAATTTGTATATATTAACGTTGCCGTGTGGGGGTGTACAAAATTTGCTTAGAAAATTTACTCTGTCACCGTGTGACACAAAGGTTTGCACATTATAGGTTTCGCTGCATACGAGTGGATGGTATCTAGAGCGTACTGACGCGCGGGTCGCTGTCGAAACTGGCCGGCTGACCTCGGCGGCCGCTCCGAGCACGAACCGAACCAGGTTACGCGCTCGTCAGCAGCCGGATAATGCTCACTCGCCGCTGTGTTCCAGTTTCATTGTTGTTGCTGCTTTGTTTACTATTGCACTTTCCTAGTCGTGCGAATCATTGTAGGCTAGCGGACCTGGCGGATAGGTGTGATTCATTTGTTTTTAATTGTATATGGAGAAATTGTGCATTTGACTTTTTACGTTTTCCATATAAACTTTACATAACTCGAAAATCACGATGTGAACGTTTTCCCGTGATTTCAATAAGTCTATTTTTTTTTCTATTTTCGAGACACTTCTCATTTAGCTGTCCAAGCTTAATATTTTGAGGGTAGTTTAGAAACCGGTTGCTAAAATATAAATATTTTTCTGTACTCATTTCGTCTTTAATGTATAAGATCTGTTTTTTTTTGTTTGATTATTTAATACGGTATGTTTTGTGTAAGTTATTCACTTAAGCTTATAGTGTTATATGGTAGGTCCTCTACTGCTCGTTACCAACAACTTGCCAATCAAATCTTCGCACTACTGCCGTCTTCATCTACAGCCCCCGTTCGTGTTTTGTTTCCACAACAACGGCTGTTAGTCCTGTGAATAATGCAATCTCCATGCAACGTCATTTAAACTTGTGGTCTTCAAAGTTGAAAGAGATTTTAGGGTGCTATTGTGGTGTATATATACCTTTAAATTAAAAGATAGTGACAAATCATAACATAACATAGAAGCAATGTATGGGACATTTATTTAAAACTCACTATAATCGATGGAACTTCTATCCAAACACCGAATAATGTCAATCAAGAAACCCTTAAATTTATGTAACATCACTCAAATCACCGTATAATGAATGAACTGTTAAATCACCACATAATGTATGAACAACTGTCAAATCATCACATAATATATGGAACATTTGTCAAAACATCGTATAATGTATGAAACATCACAAAAACACCATCTTCAGTTCCATAACATTCTTAGCATGAAATAATTAAAACTAAAATCAGTATTAGCCGAAAATCTGATGACACACAATAAACTAGAGGTTCCCAAACTTTTTTGTGTCGTAGATCCTTTGCCAAAATATTGTAAACATTTATAATAAATTTAGTACTTCATAGCTACTTTTATGAATAATTTTATTTCTTTATGTTAGAAGATAGTATAATGTAAGTAAATAGGTACTATCTGTGTACGTTGAGGTCCATTATCGTGGACCCCCGTTTTCATTTCATGGACCCCCAAATTTTTGTTTCGCTGATGTTAGACTCCTTGCAGGTTGTCATAGACCCCTAGGGGTCGATCGATATAGACCATTGGGAATCACTGCAATAAACCAATATTATACTATACTTTCCATGTTGATAAAAGCATCGTCAGATTTAGACTCAACAGAAAATATTCATAGCTGTTCAAGGCCAGATAGGAATAGTGTATAACGGCGTGTACTTAATGTAAGTGTATATTTCCAGGTTCTGCAGCAACCACGGGAACAAGTGCAAGCGTCCCGACACGGCGCCCGCAGCGCTCATGTGCGTGGCCGAGGCCATGATGCCGCGGCTCATCCTGCGGCTGCTGCAGCACTTCCGGGAGAACAGGTGGGCATCAGGACAGGCTGTAACTTCGATACAGCTTTCACATGCTATATAATTTGACTTGTATATGATTTGCGATGATTTTGCGTCTTATATATAAATTTGTACATATAGGACTTTTTAGAAGCGGCGAAATAATATTTAAAAGGTATGTAGCGTTCATATTAGAAGGATTCTAAATGCTTGTAACTTTATTTTTTTTTTCGGGGGGATATGCTCCTTGTGCACGGTGACAGCGCGCTGGCAAGACGCGGCCGTGTGTGGGCTCTCCGGTCTGAGAGACCGGCCTACCCACTAAAACCCCCCGGTATCCTCTGCGCCCATACCGGGGCGCGTGGCGGGTTGCGTTTTCGCGATTCTACCGCCACACGCCCAACGAGATACCTCGACCTAGTTAGTCGAGCCATCGCCAAGGGGGGCTTGTCCGAGAACACTAGGACAATCCCCCAGGTAGAAAGGCACTTCAACGGCGTGCGCGGTAGCCAGCCGCGCAGAGTGCTGAAAAAAAAACATAAATACCTATATGAATATCATTTTATCATTCCAAATGTATATTTCATTATTTTCTCAAAGAGAGTGATAAAAAGTAAAATGTCATGTTACTACGAATGTTATGGACATGAAACTGGATGGGCGTGTGGGGAGTTCCCCTCCCGATCGAAGAAACGATGTGTTCGGGATAGAATAATTAAAATAAATAAATAATTAAGTAGAATATAATTAATTGATAGAAATGTATTACATATATAAGATAGTAATAAAGATAAACGTAGCTTAGGAAATGAATAAATAAACATAGAATAGGTTCCCTTAGTGATAAGACTACATATAGTATGTAAGATAGGTATATATATTGATTAATAATTCTTGAAATTCCTTAGAAAAAGACAGTAGCGGAAGTGTATAAACATATGAGTTTTGTGGAAAAAGTATGAGAGATATAGGGAAATTATTGTTGAATTAGGGCATACTATATGTAAATGCATTAAATGAACAATATTACGAATAAATAGGGCACAATAAATTATAAAATTGTAAACGAGCAGCCACTGAGAAATCACAAAATGTATGGAAATGTCGGATTAATGTCCTATCGCACGCCGATTAAAGTGCATATATATGTATATCACAGAGCATTCTCAGTGGTAGCGAGTTAAGATATAGTATCGGATATACACTCCGAATGTATGACCCAAAGGGTAAGGACTTAAAGCTAATAGGTAATTTGTGGGGGGTAAATTAAGCCGAAAATAGGGATGAAAACTCACCCTCTCCGACGTATTATCGAGTATATCTCGAGGACTATAAAACATATAGTTGTATTGTAAACGGCAAAATAAAGAGAAAAATAAGCCCCTGCAGATTACCTATGTATGAAAGGGATGAAAATAAGGGAACACATATAGAATAAGGATTTATTGGAAGAATAATAGTAAAATAAAGGGCAAAATGGGGTTCGACAGGTGCTTTCTGTACGGTATAACCTCGCCAGGGGGGTCTCGAAAATCCCATTTTTTGATAGGGATTTTCTCTGGAATAAATTGAGGGACTACCCCGGCTCGATACGGATTACGACGGGGACCTCCTACTGAAGCGGACGACTGTCCACCACCAGAACAGAAAGCTCCTGAAGGGTGCTGGCCGACCGAACAAAGAAAACTGGCTTCTTATTTCTTCCTGCAACCACCACCGGGCCGCACCGCACCGTTCAGAATCCTTCACCAACCCCAGCATTGAAGTGTGCCGACGTGCCTCCAACCCCGAAGAATAAGTGTGCGTCGTGCACACGATGGATGGACTGTGTGAATGTTGATATGTTGAAGAAGGGAGTGATAGAGGAAGACATGTTGCCCCGATCCCAAATAAAATTAAGAAAGAAGAATTAGCATCCGTGCTATGGTCTTACAGTACGACTGTTGCTTTGATCATATACTTTCCACGAAACGTCAGATAAAGGTTGCCTCACGATGTGTTCTTCATCGTTGGGGCGTCAGATAAATGTACGCATGAAATTTGAAATAAACATTGGTACAGGGATCGACCTTGGGCTGCGCGAATCACTCGATTTGTAGATAGCAGCACCGACGCTTCTTGGAAGTGTTTGAAATCACTTATAAATATGTGATTCCAATAAGATTTCCGAAGGACCACATAAGATGTTGGTTGAGTACCCAGTAATTTTATTGCCTAGTTTTGCTTTGATTATATTAAAAAAAAATAGGTTCGCGACCGTAATATAGGGATAACCCATACCGATATCAAAAACATGCCTATAATAAGTCAAGCTCCATTTAACACGTTTTAACCCCTGACCTCGCATCACATGCGGTTTCAGATCGATACCACAGGTTGAGTGCGCCCTTATTCGCGTAAGCCGTTTGCCATTTGCAAATAGGTCACACGTGATCGGCATTGAACTACTTCGAGAGTTCAGTCCCCTGTGTGTTTGCTGCGATGCTGTTTATGCAACTGGCTATAAAGCGGATGATAAAAACGCACGCAAGATTATATTTGCGTCGTAAAACTTGCAATAAAAGCCTAGTTTGTTACAGTCCTTAAATCTATACTAATATTAAAGCTGAAGAGTTTGATTGTTTGTTTGTTTGAACGCGCTAATCTCTGGAACTCCTGGTTCGAATCGAAAAATTCTTTTTTTATTGAATAACCCATTTATCGAGGAAGGCTTTAGGCTACATAACATCACGCTGCGACTAATAGGAGCGAAGAAATAATGGAAAATGTGGAAAAAACTGGGAAAATTATTCATCTTTGAGGGCTTCCGTTGCGTGCGCTGCGAAAACGGTTCTAGTACCAAAAAATATATGTATGAAAAAATTATTTCTCTTAAAATGATCTAAAAAAATGTCCGCGACAGTATATGTCTCTTTTAATGTTAACTCACTAGAATCGTTTTTATGGTGATCAAATTTGGATATGTCGCGTTGTCAAGATCGGGTACAGCTGAGGTGGTTGTTTGCAAAAATAAATATGGTGCTCAAAATAACTATTCCACACGAACGAAGTCGCTGGCACAGCTAGTTCATTATATTACAAACAAAGATGATTTATACACACACAAAATCTACCTATATTTCTTAAACTACCAAAAATTTGCCTAGCCCCAAGTAAGCACTGTAAAGCTTGTAGTATGGGATCTAGGGTAACGGATAGACATAAATATATTATACATACAAATATTTTTGCAAGAAATATATATTAACAACTATGACGAAGGTACAAATGCTCATGTCCATAACTTTCCTAGAAAGATGGTCATTTTCTCTTCTAAATACGCAACCGTACTAGAAAAGTCTCTTTTCTTTCAACTTTTCAACAACAGGAGCTACTTTTTTTTTTTTTTTTTTATTGCTAAAGTTGACAAACAAGCAGGCTGCCCACCTGATGGTAAGTGGTAACAGTCGCCTATAGTACATGTGGTTCCCACGAGATTCGCAGCAAATCTGCAAACCTCATAAGAACCACAGTGTACGTTGCCAACTTGTGACATAAGATGTAAAGTCACAGTACCCAGTAATTTCACTGCCTATCTTACCCTTC
The DNA here is from genome assembly GCA_036419045.1 of Scirpophaga incertulas. Lineage (NCBI taxonomy): Eukaryota > Metazoa > Arthropoda > Insecta > Lepidoptera > Crambidae > Scirpophaga > Scirpophaga incertulas. Next base: position 3,251,654 of record CM071641.1, on the reverse strand, counting down.
ACGCCGGAACACAGCAAAGCGAACCCTGCTGTTTGGCGGCGGAAATAGGTAAGACGGAGGTACCCATGCAGACGACCCTGGTATAGAGTCTACCTCCTAGAAAACCTCCTACTTTCAGACTTACTTCCCTGCCCATTAATAAAGATTATTAGATTTTCAACCAATCCGCACTAGGCCAGCGTGATTGACACAGGGTAGACTCGTGCCCCTCTGCGGGAATGTACATGGGCTGTGATGATGATCCACTAGTCCAAGCGAAATTCTTGCAGGATCCAGGTGGTAGTTAGTGGTGGTAGGAGAAGGCGGGCACACGCTAGCGCGGTGCTCGCCAAATGACTGTACCGCGAGGCTGCATGCGCGGCTGGCTACCGCGCACGCCGAGGTGACGCCTCTCCGTTTGAGGGATTGTCCAAGGGTTTTTTTTTGTATTTGTAAAAGTTCAAGCCGGCCCCGGGGCGCATGGCAATGGAGTCGAGATGCGGATCTTGCCATGGGCCCAGAGAAGACTGTGGGATTTTAGTGGGTAGGCTGGTCCTCTCAGAGCGGAGTGTCCCGCACACGGCCAGCGCGACGTCATGGTGCATTTCCCCTCGCAAAAAAAAAGGTGGTAGTTAATGGTAGTATCCAGCCTTCCGCTAGTTAATCTGTCGAGAAAACGTTATCTGTGCTTATTAACATTCTGTTACGTTCGTTCGGATTTATTATTGTTACCGAATTAAGTATAATGCTTTCTTTACCTATTCAGCAATATCTAGCGGTGCCAGCGCTTTCTAATTTAACAATTTGCATCATTGTCCCGCGAAAATTAGTGTGGGTCGGCCATAATAGTAATGGCGTGATTCTAGTTCGTAGAAAGTGTATTTGTATTGAATAAAGCGTGATCAATTAGAAAATATACCAACGGAGTCGTAGACGGAATATTTCTTATTGAAATTCAACAATACATATTTTGTCGTTCAATCGTTTCTGGTGATTTTTGACATGTGAATGAAGTCGGCGGTGTTTAAATTCTGACTAGTATTGCCAATTCCTTTAAAGTAGAGCTTACTTTATATGGCTGTTAATTTTAAAAGGTCGGGGTTTGGCCATAATTTTTATCTAAACTAGCACGTAATCTTTAATGGTCAGGGAAGTAATTCTGGAAGTAGCTGCTGTTGTTGAAAAGTTGAGAGAAAAGAGACTTTTCTTCGTATTAAAAAGAGAGAATGACCATATGAACTGTGTGATGATATGTTGAAGAAGGGAGTGAGTATCGAAATAGAGAGTGACAGAGGAGAGTAGAAGAGGAAGATATGTTGCCCCGATTCCAAATAAAATTGGGAACAGGGGAAGAGAAAGAAAAGGAAGAAGGAAGGAAAAATCCGTGTTGTGGTCTTACAGTACGACTGTTGTACCCCCGTTTTTGATCGTATACTTTCAACACGGGAATACTTAATAGGAAACGACAGATAAACGAACATGTCCGGATAATTCCAGACATACCCGCACTCAGCCGACGTGGTTGACTAAGATCTATACACCCTAATCTAATTAGGGTCGTGACCTGTGTTGTATTATAAATACGTTTAGTGCTAAATAGTTTATAACTACTAATGAGGTTCATTGTCCGATATGCATGTTAATAGCTACTTATGTATCTGTCACGTTATGCAGAGTTGTTAAGAAAGCGAAACAAGTACCGAAACATGCGTGCAGTATATATACTATTAAAAAGGTTAAGTACAATCTATGCGTGAAGGAATAAAACACAGATTTACAATATAATCTATGACCAAAAACACTGTATTTAGTTTGTACAATTATTAAAAACTAGCCGGTTCCCCCAACGTCGACTCCGCAGGACACTTAGGGCTGGTTTCACCGGTTGCTGATAAGGTCTCTGATAGCATAACTTTCTCTTATCTGTCATATTAAATGCAATTTTCGGTTTCACAGGTCTCGGATAGAGGTATCTGACATATAAAGTTGCCTGTAACTTAATGGTCACATGAATTGGCTGATAGCGTTGTTATCTGTAAGATCTGTCAAAGAGAAAAATATTTGATAGACATAGCGCGAAAAGAAAAAGGGCGGTGTCTAGCATCTCGAAACACAGTCTCAGAAGAACTATTGAATGCAAATTAAATTCCCTTCCATGCATTTTCTTTGGCAAGCCATGTTGAGGCGTCGCTTGTTTTGTTTTCTATTACATGCTTTTTTTCTTCCACGAGGGACACCAGGAGCTCCATTTCCTCCCTCGAGTAATTGATGTTCCTCTCTCGTTTATTTTTTGGCGCCAACACAGAAATGACAACAGTTTATGTCATCAATAGCGCGTTTCGTTCTTATTCAATAAAGTTTAAATAAAAATATATTACGTATTAGAATTTTATTAGCACATAGTAAATATTCACAATAACAGTACAAGACTAATCTAGAACATATATTTATTAATTTCGATAACGATATGCTTAAGATATTAATATTTATTTAGTTTTTTGAAAACACCGGAAATTAGGTTAGTGAATCGAAACGTTAAAAAGCGACGTTGCCGTTTCGTGACTTAATAACCTGTCGGCAAATTTATCTATCATTTATTTTATCTGTCAGTTAGATGGTGAAACGAAAAAAAAGTGTCCGTTTTCGCAGCGCACGCAACGGAAGCCCTCACAGATGAATAATTTTCACAGTTTTTTCCACATTTTCCATTATTTCTTCGCTCCTATTAGTCGCAGCGTTATGTTATGTAGCCTAAAGCGTTCCTCGATTAATGGGCTATTCAATAAAAAAAAAATCAATTCGAACCAGGAGTTCCAGAAATTGGCGCGTTCAAACAAACAAACTCTTCAGCTTTATAATATTAGTATAGATTATTGTGAGTCAACCATAAAAGATAGACATATGCTGTCGCGGGATGTTTTTTAAACAATTTTATGTAGAATATTTCCGTCAGACATGATTTATATGTGACTTTAACCATTAAGGCTATACACGCGACGGAAGTTAAAAAAAATGGAGTTACTTCTCCCGTTTTCCCAAAATTTCCCTTCACTACTCTGCTCCTATTGATTGTAGCGTAATTGAAAGTATTCTATAACCTGACCAGGAGTATGAAGAATAATTATACCAAGTTTCGTTAAAATCCGCCCAGTAGTTTTTGTTTCTATAAGGAACATACAGACAGACAAAAATTTTACTGATTGCATTTTTGGCATCAGTATCGATCCCTAATCGCCCCCTGATAGTTATTTTGAAAATATATTTCATGTACAGAATTGACCCCTCTACAGATTTATTATGTTCTAGTATATGAGAATTTATAAAGATAATCCAATATGTTTCGTTACGGATACTGTAATGAATCTAATATATGGAAACTAAGTCGACAATAGTATATAACTATATTAGTTTTTAATGGAAATGACGTGGGCCACGTTGATAGAGGCCTCTGGCGCAGCTCTTGGCGAGGTCCTTACAGCGCTGATAGCAAGAGCTACAGTCAATACCGTCTTTATCCTAAGGGCACACGGGGCCCGTGCCCTAGGGCCCCCATTCTCTGGGGGACCCCAAAGGACCTACAACTTTTCTTCCTGACACTTTAGACCGTTTTTTCGCAAGTTAGTAACTTTGTAAGAAGGTATTTACGTGATATATACTACGCCATTATATCAACGAAGACAGACGGTCCAAGAAGGCTTATTACTATCGGCCGAGAGACGCCTGTGGATTTGTAGTTCGGGATTCCAACAACTGAAGCTTAATCAGTAACGTTATTTTAGTGCAGTATTCCAACCGCGGGATGGCGCGAGCATAACTTAGGCCTGAGGGCCGATAGCGTCGCGGACCTAACCTTGAAAGCATTATATGTCGGTACATAGGCATTATATCAGGCAGCACATTGGAATAATTCATGTAATTTGAATTTACCCTTAAAAACACTTTTTGGCGAATATTTGTATTCATAATCTCCACATAACAGGCATCCCTTAGGTCGTTACACGCATTTTTAAGAAAAAAATATACTAAATGCTCTCTTAGACTCATTACGGAAATAGGCTGTGTATTGCACAGACAAGCACCCACTCCTAATAAGTCCACACGGCGTTTTCAATTGATGCCATAGGAGTGCCTTTTAAGGTTTCTATACCGAGGTGTTAAAGACAAGTAGTTGTTATATTGGTTTTTATTGTTATTTTTGAAGGACCTATGCTTAAGATGTTCAGCTTTGCCATGAGTGTGTTTGTGGGAGGCGCACGAACGGAAGGTTCCAATCCCGACGCCGTTCCAGGGTCATTAGGGTCGGGTTAGTTATGTTGGGTTTAAATGAAGATGTAAATCTTCTTTCTCTTGCCCTGTGCCCAATTTTATTTGGGGTTGGCCCATTTTTCATGTCCACAACTTTCCTAGCAACATGGTCGTTCTCTCTTAATACCTGACCATACCAGTAAAGTATATTTTCGCTTAATTTTTCAACAATAAGAGCTACTTTCAGTCTTTCGCTTCATCTACTTTCATAACATTCCTCATACATGCTCGACGATTGCGGGTACTTCTGACCTGGCCTTTTTTGAGGACACTTTCGATTTGTTCGAAATATGTTCGCCTAGGTCTTCCTCGTCCCGTATCTCCACTCACTCCAGCTTCATAAATAATTTTGGTCAGTCTACTTTCATCCATCCGTTCCACATGCCCAAACCACCCAAGCATCCCTTTCTCTATTCTTGTCACGATATCCTCTTTCAAACCACATTTCTTTCTAATCACTTCATTATACAATCTGTCACTCAGTTTTACTCCTGTTATACTCCGCAAAGCTCTCATTTCTACTGCATTTATTCTGTTTTCATGTCGTTTCTCCCAAACCCAACTTTCACTTCCGTACATTAATGTTGGGACCAGCACGCCCTCATGCACTGCTAGTCGCGCCTTTTCTGATATTTTCTGACTACTCAGAAACGTATGCATGGCCCCATTCACCATGTTACCAGCTTTATGTATGTTAAATTTATGTATGTTGCAATCTGCTTTTATTAGTGCTCGTATTTATATAATGAGGGTTTTGTTAAGCATCAGGTGCAGAATCTACAATAATCTTACCATGTTGTCCACAGTGACAACTCGAACGCGTCAGGCGGCCCACAGTCCAAATCAGATGGCTATCGGATCGCGGTGCACGACTGCGAGTTCTACGTGCAGATGCTGATGGAGTTTAACAACATGGGCGATCTGATGCGATCCGCCATGACCAAGGCGCTCATCAACCCACAGGTACTGCTTTCGTTTTGCGTCGCCGTCATGTCTCTCGCTGCAGTTAGACAACATGAGGGATCTGATGTTCTGCGTCATGACCGATGCGTCTATCAATCTATAGCTACTGTTTTCGCCGTTTATTGCCATGTGGCTTTCTCTACAGTTTGACAACATGAGCGATGTAACGTTCCGCTCCATGACCACAGCGTTTATCAATCTACAGCTACTGTTTGCACCGTCTATTGCCACGTGACTCTTTCTACAGTTAGACAACATGAGAGATCTGATGTTCTGCGCCATGACTAAAGCATCTAACAGTTTGACATCATAAGCGATTTAATGTTCTGTGTCATGACCAAAGTGTCTATCTATCTACAGCTACTGTTTTCGCCGCCTATTGCCACGTGGCTCTCTCTACAGTTTGACAACATAGCGATCTAATGTTCTGCGCCATGACCAAAGTGTCTATCTATCTACAGGTTCTGTTTTCGCCGCCTATTGCCACGTGGTTCTCTCTACAGTTTGACAACATAGCGATCTAATGTTCTGCGCCATGACCAAAGTGTCTATCTATCTACAGGTTCTGTTTTCGCCGCCTATTGCCACGTCGCTCTCTCTACCGTTTGACAACATAGCGATCTAATGTTCTGCGCTATGACCAAAGTGTCTATCTATCTACAGGTTCTGTTTTCGCCGCCTATTGCCACGTCGCTCTCTCTACCGTTTGACAACATAGCGATCTAATGTTCTGCGCCATGACCAAAGTGTCTATCTATCTACAGGTTCTGTTTTCGCCGCCTATTGCCACGTCGCTCTCTCTACCGTTTGACAACATAGCGATCTAATGTTCTGCCCCATGACCAAAGTTTCTATCTATCTACAGCTTCTGTTTTCGCCGCCTATTGCCACGTCGCTCTCTCTACCGTTTGACAACATAGCGATCTAATGTTCTGCGCTATGACCAAAGTGTCTATCTATCTACAGGTTCTGTTTTCGCCGCCTATTGCCACGTCGCTCTCTCTACAGTTTGACAACATAGCGATCTAATGTTCTGCGCCATGACCAAAGTGTCTATCGATCTACAGCTACTGGTTTCGCTGTGCATGGCGACGTGGCTCTCTCTACAGTTAGACAATATAAGCACTACTTTTGTGTGTTGATTTATAAATATGTATTCACTATCTGCATATGAATGATTGTATAAACTCAGTACATCTGTCGAGTAACAACATACACTCATAAGTGTCCACAATTTCGTCTCAATTCCACAGTAGTCGATGTGAGCAACAATACGAGTTCCTCGTCATGTCATTTTATGAATAAGGCAGCAATTATTTGAATTTATATAAATGTACACAGTTAAGTTTACAGAATGATTTGGACCAGAGGTTCCCGAATTTTTTTGTGTCGTAAACCCATCGCCATGTTTTTCGGTTTTGGGTAGACAAATTACAAATTTGTATAAACATATGTAATGAATTTTTTACTTCATTGGTACTTTTATAAATAATGTATATGTCTTTATATTAAAAGATAGTATAATGTAAGTATATTGGTACTATCACTGTATGTTGAGATCCATTATTGTAGACCCCCAAATTTCTTTTTCGCAGATGTAGACCCCTTGCAGTTTGTTATAGACCCCCTTTTTTTTGTTCCTCTGAGGAAAATGCATTAAATTGCATACCCCGGCTGTGGCGAGCTGACGGTTATGTGGGGCTCTCCTCCCCAGAAGGGGGAGGCCTATCCACTAAAAACCTCAGGGATGGCCTTCCTCAGGCATGTAGGGAACCCTCCGGGAACCCCCAGCCTCCGCTCCCCCGCCGATACAGGAGAGCCCTCCTCGGGGGAGGCTACAATACGCGCCGCAGCTGTGCTACACGACCCGGCCTCCTTCAGAAGGAGGCCAAGGGATGACCCCTAAGGGTCGATATAGATCACTTTTTGAATCAGTGGTTTAGACGTTTGATATTATATAGATATTGTATTTTTGTGAAAGATTTAACACTTTGCTTTTCGTTAAATATGCTACCTGATCAGGAATATGAGGTTTGTTGAACAAAAGCATCCATAGTGCTCGTACACATCAGTAGATAGAAAAATAATAAATCGCCTCCACCTGTAAGATTTGTACATTTGTTTAGTTTATTTTTCGCGCCGTTCTGACAGCTACCATTTTTTATTTATTTGAAATAATCTTAAGAAAAGTTTAACATTTTCCTCCCGTAGAGCACGTTGCTAAATTTTAACCCTGTAATGTATGAATTTTGAAAATCCCTAGTGATCACAAATGTTACTTACGTCGAATATGATGTTGTAATTATATTGTATACCGTTTGAAAATGATAACGATTTATGTAAAAATTAATAATATTATCATAATGTTATTGAACACAAATGCGTCTGCGTCGTTTTGGTCTCGGCTGGACTACGAATCGAATGATTTCCAGATTCTATATGTACAATGTTTCTTATATGTAGAACTAGAAAAGTTTCTCGCTTAGATATATATATATATATATAATATATATATATATATATATATATATATATTATATATATATATATATATATATATATATATATATAAGCGAGAGACTTCTCCCGCGAGAGATAAATCGAAATTGTTGTACTGGCCAAATACATGCGAACAGCGGCCGGCAAAAAATGTATGAAAATCTATATCTATCGTGTTTTAGCGGCCAAATAAATATACATGTAAATTCATATCTATAGTGTATTTTAAAAATGCAACGATTTGTTGCTCCGAAAAATGGCAAACCAAGGAGGCAACTTATCAGAGTTTTATTTAAATATCGAACTGGCTTGCAAAAAAAAAACTGTTTTATAATGAAAAAAGAAAAAAAAACCAAACGAATCGCGGCATTGGCGCGTGAAAAATTTTGTTCATTCTTGGTCATTGAGTTTGAAATAGTACATAATTTCCGCGCATTATTTGAGAAAAGTACTATACAAGCCTTGGCCACAACTAGGCGTTGATGGAGTTACGTATGTGTGGCTCGGCTTCGCCTCGGCCCACATGTACGCGTTCGTCCATCAATGCCTCTATTGCTGGCCGCTGCAGTAATGTACTATATATCAATTCAGCGAATCCCGTATGTTGCCTTGGTGTGAAAACATAAATACACCGTGTAGTTTCACGTCTACTCTAAACCACACATATATACATACACTTACACCTCATTCCTATGGAGGTAGGCAGAGATCACAGTTTTCCACTCGATTTTCATCATTACTTCCATGCACGCCTGAACCTGACCTCCTTTCAGTTCTCCTCACACCTATTTGGTCCAAGTATGTTCCCCTACCAACTAACCCATAAATATTTGTGTCCAAACCATTTAAGCATTCCCTTCTCAATTTTTTTCATGGAATCTTTCACACCGCCCATTCACAATTATCCTTTAACTTCACTCCAGTCATTCCCCTCAAAGCTGCCTTATATATACATAATTTATATCCTTAAATAACGTGTTTTCTCCCCAGATGTACAGAAACCTAGTGGAACCGCCGTTCCCAGACACCGAATACGGCTTCTACATGGCAGAATCTAACAAGATGTATGAGAAAGCCATAGAATCATTTCCGGCGCCGGAACCACCGGACGAGTAAGTCGTTTTAACTATTTGCGATCGCCACCGCTGGTTTTATACGTTAAATTAAAACTGTCTGATGTTCGTATTTGTTGTTTGACATATTTGTCATGCCAATATTTGTCACCATATTAAAATTTTATTTAGAATACTCCAAACTCTATCTACACTTCTACACTAATACTATAAAGAGGAAAGATTTGTATTTTTGTATCTAACGAACAGAGATGTGAAAAATAGTTTAGTAAAAGTATTTAAATACAAAATGCAAATGCATAGTTGCTAGCACTATTTCAAATAGAAATACAAAATAGTTTTGAATAAAAGTATTTAAATACAAAATGCAAAATACGTATTTGAAATAGGTTTTGAAAATAAAATACATTGTTAAGCATAACCACTTTTGTTTATTGAACTGATTTTAAAACTAGTATTAGTTCAAAGAGTTCATCTTTCATGTTCCGCCTATGGGCCTAAATGTTGGCATTATTGTTCTAGTTGACAAATGACAATGACAACACTACGATCACGATCAGTGCGTTCATAAATAAGGAAATCATGGATTTAAGAATGAAAAATTGTAAAAATTAATTAAAACTGCAACGAAACTATTTTGTATTTTATAAATACTAAATATTTATATAGAGTATTTCAAATAAAATACAAAATACATTTAGAAAAAAGTATTTCAAATATAAAATAAAAATGGGTATTTTGCATTTTGTATTTGCATTTGAAATATATGTATTTCAAATAATTCACATCTCTGCTAACGAATAAACTCAAAAAGTACTGGACCGATATTAATAAGTCTTTTTTCATTAGAAAGCTACATTATCATTGAGTAACATAGGCTATATTTAGTACTGTTATCTATAAAATAAGTAGGAACAAAAAACTGCCACTGTACAAATCTTTTTGACAGGATGATGTCGGTCGGGTCCGTTAGTTTAGTATTTATAAAAACACCGACTTTTCATACACATTTAATGTAGATTTAGCCAGTTAACGTATTTAATTGAATTGTTAAATGATTCCATCCCTGTGTCTTGCCCTCAGATATCGACATTTGCCAGCGCTGGCGCCGCGCTTACAGCATAACACGTTACTAGAGGAATTTATATTTTGGACTTTCAAATATGAATTTCCCCAAAACGTGGTGTGCTTTTTGTTGAACATGTTGCCGGATCAAGACTACAAGGTTTGTTGGTTATTACAATAATATTTCTCTCATATTTGTTGCGGTTATGTTTATGTAAATAATTTCAGAATCGTTACTAAAGTTAATAAAGAAATATCCTAAAAAGGTATATTTTATAAATTGATTGAATAATATATTTTATTTACATTATCGGCAGAAGATATATGTTGTTTGCAGAATTTATTGTGAAGAGTTAAATAATATGTCTGCAATCAGAATTTAGCTTAGAAAATACGGACCCTGTTCAGTTATTTCCTCTATCTAAAGTACCATAATGGAGAAACAATCTTGACAAAATAAAAATCATATAACGAATTTGCATACATAGTTTATTCAAAATAAGTTTGGATGTGCGCTGGCTAAATAAAAGCGTATGAGCTATGTGCGTGTTGTCCAGGAGCACCTGACGCGCACGTTCGTGATGCACTACGCTCGCATCCCGCTGGTGCTGGAGGCGGCCGCCGATCCTGACACGCTGTCCAACCGCGTGGTGCACATGTCCGTGCAGCTGTTCAGCAATGAGGCGCTGGCGCTGCGCTGCGTGCAGCAGCTGCATCTGCTGCACGTCATGGTGCTGTCGCTGCGGCTCATGATGGGCAAGATCCTGGTGCAGGTACGTGCGTGGTGGCTGTGGCGCGCTGACCCACCGCGTGGTGCAACAAGTACGATAGCGCTGCGTTGTGTGCAGCGGCTGTATCTGCTGAGAAATCTTTATAAGTGTTTGAAAATTGATTTATTATTATACAAGTTTACAAATTAATATATTTGCAATTTATGAAAAATACTGAATCGCAAAATCGCTAATGACCAATGCTTGTTGAAGTTCAAGGATGGTTTTTTGAAAAGGAGAATGAAATGTAAGAATGTTTCAAGGAGAACATTTCGAATCATTATCGGAAAAATCCTAAAACAGCCCTTTTTTCTCATACAAATGTTTTCAAACTAAAACGTACACTCAATTTGAGGTTTATTGTTATTGTATAAAGTTCATATTGCAAACATCAAAAAGTCAAATTGCGCTTTATTAACACTATATAAAGTTGAAATTCAACCATACTTATCAAAACACTGTGCGTGTGTGCATTTGAAGCACAGAATACATCGTTGGAGGATTTAGGGCCTCTTTCACCATCTCCAAGTAAAGTGTCGAGTAGGCTAATTGACAGTAGCCAGTAAGTTAGATTGTCAATTTCACGACTTTCGGGTAGCGTTAATTATAGGATTAACTGACGAGTAACTTACTTGCCACATCATCTGCCAATTAACGCGTTTACTTGACGGTTAAAATAACACCACGCGTATATTTATTTACGTACATCCTAAATTAGTTATTAAAAATGGACTTATATGATTTAATTGATCATGAACTAGACGAAATTGAAAATTCTTCAATGCAGCTGATGCCGAGAATTCGTGTATTTAAATTCCGCCTTGATTATTTCACCGACCCGAATGAAACTGATTTCTTTGCTAGGTTTCGCCTGTCGAAATTTGCAGTAATAAAAACAAAATAATAACTAAAACACAAAGGTGAGTTGTATGTCTTTTTTTATTCTACTGATTTACCAAATTTCCTTTCTAGTGAAATTAAAGGTAACCTATAAATAAATGTCAAAGAATAGTACATAATGTTATCCCTTCTAAAATAAAACAATGTTATATAAAATATCCTTATAAAAATTAAGTTAAAAAAAAAAAATTAATAAACTAAACAAACATCACACGTGCAAATCGTATTATAAATTGACGTTTGAATGACATATGAAATCTGACATTTTGACATATTATTGAACGATTTTTAACGAATGTTTCGTTCGTCATTCACTTAATCAATGATTTGTTACTTGAAGGTTTGTTTTCGTTTGTGAAATTGAGAGAAGTTACTTGGAACATTTACTTGCCAGTAAGCGTTAACTGGGAAGTAACTAGTCGCCACTTTACTTAGAGATGGTGAACGAGGCTCTTAATGTCACATTCCAAAGTTAAATAGTTTCAAATGCTTATATATATTTTATTTAATTATTTTTTATTCACCACGCCCTACCACCAGGGCGACGGTTCTGTACAGGAGATTTTTTGCCCTGAGTATAAAAAAATTAGTTACATGTGCGTATTAACATGTAAGTTTGTTTAATTCAATGCGTGCCTTTGTGCGCAGAACACGCTCCACGACCCGGAGCTCAACAAGCACTACGTGATCGACTGCACGCAGCGCGTGATGAAGGAGCACTGCTACTGGCCACTCGTGTCCGACTTCAACAACGTGCTGTCGCACCGCAGCGTGGCGCTGCTGTTCCTGGAGGACACGGCGCTGGTCGACATGTGGCTCGACTTCCTGGCCATGCTGCAAGGTGGGCACTGCGGCACGGCTCGGTGCACAGCGTGTTCTAAATTAATTCAGAGTTTTGCTTTGTGCAAAATTGCAATAATAATTATCCCAGTAGCTTTTACACATGCACAGAAAGTGATTACTACTGAGCAATAATTTTTAATTATTTTTTCTTGTTATTTCAAACTAATTTGAATTTGTCATTAACTTGATGTGTCTAGATGTCCAATTAATAATTTGAATAAAACATACTTTGTAATTTGTTTCGTGACAGGCATGAACGTAAACGTGCGCGAGACGAACGGACACATCGAGTTCGAGCCGTCGTCGTACTACGCGGCGTTCTCGTGCGAGCTGGAGGCGGCCGCGTACCCCATGTGGTCCGTGCTGTCGCACCTCGGCAGCGAGGCGCACGCGGAGCTGGCGCGCCGGCTGCTGCAGGGCGCGCTGCGGGCGCTGCGCCGCTGGCTGGACGACGTGCACTGCCCCGCCGCCCCGGTCAGTGCAAATCTGTATCTGCGTCGGCAAGCCATGTTGATATCACGGATTCGTGGCCCGTCAGAGTTGAGATTGTTTCTGTGTTACGTGACCGACTAAAATATGTGTATTTGTTTGCAGCAGAGGGAGTCGATGCACGCGTCGTTCCACTTCCCGCTGCACCGGTACCTGGCGGCGTTCCTGTGCGCGGGCGTACGCTGCATGGGCGTGCGCTGCGAGGACGTGCTGCCGCCCGCCGAGCTGCTGGCGCTGCTGGCCGTGCACCCGCTGCGCGTGCAGGTACGTGCCGCTGCATGGGCGTGCGCTGCGAGGACGTGCTGCCGCCCGCCGAGCTGCTGGCGCTGCTGGCCGTGCACCCGCTGCGCGTGCAGGTACGTGCCGCTGCATGGGCGTGCGCTGCGAGGACGTGCTGCCGCCCGCCGAGCTGCTGGCGCTGCTGGCCGTGCACCCGCTGCGCGTGCAGGTACGTGCCGCTGCATGGGCGTGCGCTGCGAGGACGTGCTGCCGCCCGCCGAGCTGCTGGCGCTGCTGGCCGTGCACCCGCTGCGCGTGCAGGTACGTGCCGCTGCATGGGCGTGCGCTGCGAGGACGTGCTGCCGCCCGCCGAGCTGCTGGCGCTGCTGGCCGTGCACCGCTGCGCGTGCAGGTACGTGCCGCTGCATGGGCGTGCGCTGCGAGGACGTGCTGCCGCCCGCCGAGCTGCTGGCGCTGCTGGCCGTGCACCCGCTGCGCGTGCAGGTACGTGCCGCTGCATGGGCGTGCGCTGCGAGGACGTGCTGCCGCCCGCCGAGCTGCTGGCGCTGCTGGCCGTGCACCCGCTGCGCGTGCAGGTACGTGCCGCTGCATGGGCGTGCGCTGCGAGGACGTGCTGCCGCCCGCCGAGCTGCTGGCGCTGCTGGCCGTGCACCCGCTGCGCGTGCAGGTACGTGCCGCTGCATGGGCGTGCGCTGCGACCGCCGATAATAGTATTAAGTTGCAAAGTGAAAATAATTCAAAAGTGTTAGGTTCCTTTACCTTTATCTATAGCAGAATAAACGCGTTATGCGATCTTCAAATAGTTTATACACGTCTCGATTTCGATGCGTGTCGTTTTGTTCAGATTGCATCCGCTGTCACTCGCACCCCACGACCGCTGACTAAACAAATTAAAGTCTGTTTATTTGGACAATACACAATACATTTTCTAAATAAGCTATTGTAAGTTTATTGAGACTTCACCATCAAGCCGTTACCTTTATTAGATGATAATGAATGTCGTTGCGATATACAGATTATTAAAAGTCTTTCGTATTATACTGAATCTATTCGAATGAAATTTTGAGTAATTATTATGGCATTGTTAATTATGGGGTTGCGACTGAATTTCATAAATGTATAAAAGAAGAATAATGTATGTTTACGTACGAACATACATGCGTGCCACGCTAATAGACGCTTACATTTTCTTTCGTTCTTATTGACCTTGACGCCCCACAGGTTTTTGATTCAGTGTCGAACCCGTAGACTCAAACTTTCTGACCCAAGATCTGATAACACTTTCACTAGGACATCGATTTAAATCATGTAAACTAAACTGAGAGCGAAACAGACGCCGCGCAATAGTGCACGAATCGCCATTTTCGTAATAAGCCTTTACGCAGAACGCACGCTGCTAACCGGTGAAACGTTCCATGGCGACTGAAGGAGACGTTTTTTTTTGAACCCCATTTTTTATTATTTTTCTACACTTACTGTGTGATGTTTCCTGATAGATATCCCCACTAAGACAAAGTTTCCAAAATAAAAAAACCTGCGAACTTTTAAAAACTAATATTTAAAGTCTCGAATATTGGTTTCTTTCATAAAGCTTTTTTTATATTTATAGGATTTAATGAAGGCGTCAAGCTATTTATATTTTTTTCCGAAACTATTAATAAATTCTGATAGTAAATATATGATGCTCTTACTGCAGATTTATTCCTGAAAATGAAACCGTAGATGCTGGCTGTATTGGCTTTGCATTTTGATGATTAAATAATGAGAGTTACCTCCTATCATCGTAATGTCATTGTCAGTGTGACAGTGACATCCTTCTAGTTTGGTAGTGGCGGTGAAGCTTTTGACATCTGTCACGTCACTCATTGTGACAATCAAAATCGAAGTTGCCAATATAAAAAAAGCTTTGGGTTGCTGTTTTATTGATATTAAATTCAAAACTTTTTCTTTTATTTTACAATGTTTTGCAGGTTTAAAAAAAATATTTTCTTACGGGTAAAGGTTGCTTATTTTTCGTTCTTTCCATAAAATATTATTTTATTACTGTAGGCTGAGAGGGTCCCAGCCTCCATACAAAAATGGAACATCTCCTTTCCGAACACCAAGCTTCCTATCCCCACTACCCGCGCCCCACTCCCGCGTCCCTCACACGATCTTGTATATTATCTTTCTGTAACAATGTTTCGATGCAAACTTTTGCTGATCAGCATTATTTAGGCATTAACGTGCATATGCAGCCAGGGGTAAGCGTCGATGTAATGTCGACAGTGTAACTTTTTTCATTGCTCATGTTAAAATTAATTTATCTAATCTTGTCCGTCGTTCGATTAGTGCAAAAACAGAATAAGGATAAATTAAAAAAACTTATGTGACAGTTATTCAATTTGCAACTATTACATGAAGTGAGTAATAAGTTTTTTGTTGATTCTGAAAAATGTTCGATTTTGAGTTGATACACTATTGTATTATTAGTGCGATATGTTTCTTCTAAAACGAAACCACATATAGAAAGAAAAGAAAATAAAAAAAACTACTTTAATTAACGAAGTTTTGCCTTCTTTTCTCGTGATGTCTTCTCAATGGCGGTTTTTGCTGTACCTACTAACGTCTCAAACTTTTTTTTTAATATTGCGTCACAAATCTGGGGACATATCTAAACGCGGTGTACCAAAATCGTAAAACGTAATTGTAGCGCTTATAAATATGTACGCGTCTAATAAAAATAATAAAAGCAAACTGTATAAATATCTATATATAGTAAGAATTTCAATTGGATATAAATGGAAATGTTAATCATTTCCATTTACGTAGTCCCGCGATAGGTAAAGGGCGTCCGTTACTCTTGAGTTTTGGTGTTGTGTGACTAGATTTATTCCAATTATTTTCATTTTATATAACATCAACATAAAACTGATTCCCTGGAATGTACTGTTGAACTGTCTGTCATGCATGAGACAGATTCTCAGATTGTGCCCAAACTTAGTGGAGGTTTTAGCATTGAAATATTTTCTCGATAAGTTTAAACATTTCGCCATTCACGTGTATATAATGGATTTTACGCTCACCTGAATACTTCGCAAGGAACAATGTCACTAATTGGTTGTACTCATTAGGAGTCAGGCTATTTTTTTATATACATACAACTAATAAGAGGAATATTTTAACCAAGCTGTTTTCAACGATACTGTTTTGCTCAGTATGTCTAATATTTTTTTATATGTGCCCTTATTTATATAATTATCCATCAGAAATGAGAAAACGTAAAATATTTGAACAGTGTCGAATGTTGTTGATGATTTATGGAGAAAATGAAAAGTCTGTCGTCGAAAAGCTTTGATTTATTTACAAAACTCAAATACACTAGATGTTACAATTCTCTTTCATTAAAATCTTAGCATATAAAATACAAAATGACTAAATCACTCTAGTTGGGGTTAAGTTTTCAATGTCAAAAACATCGTCTATAGGTTCCATTCGGTGTTGTCTATGGTTTGCTTATAATGTGAGAGTCACGTGGTAATGAAGACGGGTCAAGATCATTGAAAATTGAACCTTAAATGTATGGAATAAAATCGAGCTAGGGCTAGTTGACGACGGGCACGAACTCGGTGGTCTCGGCGTCCTCGTCGAACTCGGAGGTGGGCGGGTCGGCGCGCACGTGCGGCGAGTAGTCGTACGTGAGCAGCTTCACGGCCAGGAACCCGCCCGAGCCCCGCGCGCCGCGGTGCACCACGCCCGCCCCGCTCGCCAAACCCGCACCTGGGCACACGTACACGTCTATAACGAACCGCTGTCGACGTGCATACAATACTAAGCGAACGTGTCTCCGTTCGGTATACGTAGCAGTTGATTTTGAAGTTGATTATATTTGGTGACAAGTTTATTATGGCGTAGAAGGACATGTATCCGAGTCGGAAATTCAGTAAAACAAAAGACTGTTAATTTCTCTTGTCCAAACTGGCGTCTTGTAAATTGATATAGAGGTCAATACAATTATAGCCAGCAAAGCATGTAAACAAGGCATCCATGCTTGCAACTCACCTGAGGTGACATAAAGTAATTGTACCTTTGGAAGCCAAGACTGGCTGCACGTCGATGAACGGCACGGTGCTCTGCGCCGCGTCCGCTTCGAAGTCTGAGTTGGTGAACTCGATGTACTGGTCGTGTTCCGAGTCCACGGGCAGGGGGGTGTGACTTCTCGTCGGGATGTCGGGCCTCACCAGCTCTAGCCGCTTCCTGTGAAATGATCACATTTATGGTTTTTCCCAATTTTTTTTTGTATAGCACAATGATAAGTGACGTGCTGACACATTCTTTTGATTTAAGATCAGAAATGACAGCATTGAGACAAATACTACTTAGATTCTAAATTTGTCTATAATGTTGGTTAGATTGGTCGTTAATTTCCGCATTACCACATTGGGTCTGCATAGTTCAAGGTCAGGGTCAAATTCAAAGCTGATCATGAATATCCTTATTAAAGTTTCATAGATAACCTACCTAGTTGTTTGCTTTTGGATCGATTAATAATTAAAACAAAAACCTTTTTCAGTCGTTTGGCTCTACCATAAAACTTCGATATATGAACCAGTCGAAGACACTGCTTCATTAATCAAATACCTCACCTTCTCATCAACAGTATTTATTAGGAAAAATCTTGGTTCATGTCAACTCGTTCTGCTGTTAGACAAGTCGTGAGCACGATTTTACCTGGGCTGGTCAGCGGCGTCAGTATTGTCGTTGCTGATCCACTGACTGCGCTCGGGCGCCAGCCGCCCCGTCCCATAGTTAAATGGAGTGGAACGTATCTCGAAGTGTAAATGTGCACCCAGGAGTTTAAACCTGTATATAAAAAATAATAATTATTTTTTGAATTCGCACAGTTTAAGAGTGATTATGTGTAAATAGTCGTGCTCGTACCTCACACCAGTTAAAACATGTCCAGCTGGAGAGTCCAGCTCGTCCAAGTCGATAGCTCGCTTTTCAAAGGTGAGCGTGTGGTAGTCCGTGCCGGCGGTTACTCCCGGGTCGTTCGGGTCGAACCTCTGTACCGGAATCCAATCTCCGGGTGCTACTACTCCGCGTTCGCCTAACGTCCCCTCGCTAATCTGCAGGTGGAACACCCTTCCTAACTTCACTAGACGCACTCCAGTGACAACCCTGCAAATGTTTAATTGCCCGATAAGTAAATGTTTCATAAATTAAGATTTGAAATCGACAATAATTACTCTGAGCACCAGCACACCCATGCTTTTAGTTGTTTCAAAATATATATGTAATGTACACAAACTAATTAACCCATACATTTATAAAATATGTTAGTTTATTTCCTCGGGCTACGTGTTAGACACTATCCCCAAAATATACCCCTTTCGGTACTGACTTGTTCTTCTTTATGTCTGCTAATGCTTCCCTCATGCTGAAAAAGCGGTCGGCCGCATTAACATCGTCTTCGCATAGACATAAGCAGTACGAGCAATGGAGCAAGTTCCATTTCCACCAGGAGTCGACCTTGAGAAGGAAAACAGTTTATTAGTTAACTTAATACCGTTGTCATACGCATGTAGATTCCCTGGCAGGGTGTGCGGGTGCTCCTTAACTTGAGGAACTAACTTGTTGTTTTTCACATCGGAGATGGAAGGCCATAGGCTGAAGTAACGGTCCGAACCGCTGCTAGGGTCGTCGCACAGGCACATACAATACGAGCAGTGCCAGAACAACCACCGCCACCAGGAGTCCACCTGAGAGAAACTAGCGTCTGTTAGCTGAAGTGCGTCTACTCATTACATTGTACAGATTTAATTGTTGCGCGGTTCGTGACAGACAGAGTTCAGAAACCAGATGAAGCATGTACGGTTAACGGTAATGGTGCGACGCATTTCAGATACGTTGGCCCCCTTACCTTGGTAGTACCGCGGGAGCACTTGCCGGCCTTCCCAAGAGTTTTTCCGTTCTCGTATTCGATCCACTCGTATCTTCGGTTGCTTGTTGATTCCTGGAAAATTACGATTGTGGTTTGTAGTTGCGTTAGGTGGTTTAAATGTTTACAGGTAAATATTACCCCTATCTGGTATCTTTTGGGCATAATAATGTACATTATGCAAGCCAAACGGTTGTTTTAAATTCTTTTTGTATCCTTACTAATTTTATAAATCGGAATGTGAGTTTGTTCGTTTGTTCCGCTTTCACGCCGTAACTACTGAACCGATTGCTTTGAAATTACGTAAAGATAAAAGTCCGGATTAAATAATAGGCTACTTTTTATCCCGGAAAAGTCGTCAGATCCCACGGGATGCGCAATAAAGGCTTCGCTCAAAAACTACTGCACAGATTTTCATGCGGTTTTCATCAATAGATACAGTGAGCAAGGTTTTGCGGTATTTTTTATCTCGGAAAAACGGATAGTCGCACCAAAACCTTCGCGCCATAAACCGACTTCCGCGCATATGTAGTCGTGGGCAAAAGCTATGACCCTTAACCCTCTAGACCCAATCCCGAAATCCACGCGGCCGAAGCCGCGGGCAGAAATCTAGTACTTAAATAAAGGAGAGAGAGTTGACCTAATGTTGCTCTAATATTTACAATAAACGCTGCAGTAGTCAATGCCTAACGTTGCTCCATACGTGAGAGTCGACGTTGCGGTCGCTTAATATGTGCTGCCACGACGTACATATAGAGTCGACGTTGCGGTCGCTTAATATGTGCTGCCACGACGTACATATAGTAGGCATAGTTTTACATGTAATAGCGAGATTGTTGGAACTCACCGCTGGGCAGATCCACATGTCGGAGTCGATGTATCGGCAGTCCAGGATGCGGCCGGCACACCTGCGCTGCTGGCGGCAGTACAGGTCCGCGTAGCAGCCGTGGTTCGTGGCCACTGTGTAGTACGCGCAATTGTCACGGCACGTGTTCTCCGTGTTCATGTCTACCTCGTTCTCAATATAGCCCTGTAGCAGTCGTGTCACTTCTTCGTACGTTTCGCCTGGAAATAAATAGTCAACATTTGAGCGAGGTTCTTTATCTCGTATATTGCTACATTCGTCCACTAAATTAACTAACTATGCATTTCTATCCCTAACAGTGTGTCAAAATTTATATTTTTTGTGTTTGAACTCGTTTGAATAATCTTTTTTGAATTGTTAATCAACAACTTATCATCTATCTTTTTTTTTTGGGCCCCCTGAGGAAGATGCATTAAATTGCATACCCCGGCTGTGGCGAGCCGGCGGTTAAGTAGGGCTCTCCCCCGTAGAAGGGGGAGGCCTACCCACTAAAAACCTCAGGGATGGCCTTCCTCAGGCGTGTAGGGAGCCCCCGCTCGGCGGTTTCCTTCTGGAGCATCACTGCTTCACAGATGGAGGCCACAGCCCTCCAACCTCCCTCGTCCGCCAGCATTGCCGCAAATCAGCGACCTTCCTCCTTCCGCCTTGCAGCCCGATAGGGGACGATCTAGACAGCTCTCATGCTCGGCTAGTAGCTCACAGGTCTAGAAAATCGTGTGGTATTGAATATAGATTTACCTTCTATATGTTGCGACGGGTCACACCTATAAAGACTGCGATCGGCTGCAGCGAGCGCAGCGCGCGCCGCCGCTGCGGTCTGCGAGCTCCTTTCCCCATATCGTTGCCTCGTCAAGCTGGCTTCTTGTGTAAAGTTGCCTGGAATTCATCGACATAACCCTAGAGTCTCGTTGCCAATATCAGTTAACGATTATGAGGAAATAAATGTAACACATATTGCTTTCTGAACATCTACTATATCTATGATTACATTTTAATGAACAGTTTTGTTTTAAAACTGATTGGATTTTGTCTATGTATAAAATAGTAATAATGCATTTGTATCTGTTATCAGATTTACATCAGACCTAAGTATTTTTTATATCTTTCTTTATTGCGTTCAAAAGCAACCTGAACGACTTATTAGCGACATAATAAAGGTGGCCTTGATCAATGTCGAGGAATGACTCTGTTTCTATATTTGGTATATAATATACAAAGGAAACTAGTCAATAACTTACATTTTGTAATATGTCATATTGTACACAATATAAAATCTTTTCTAGTGTAGCCATATATATGTATGTTATATCTGTATACTATATGTTACAGACTCATTTTCTAAAAGCTATGTGTCGCATATGCGTGCATGGTGTGAATCCAACAGATCTTGTTTCATATTGCATAAAAATAACTAAGTCGTCAGTATCGTACCTACGGCTCAGCAGAAAAAAGTCAAAGTGCTATAAGTCACATATTCGGAGAAACCATTCTGTAATCACACGGTCAGATTAAGCTGCGGTCCGAGATGTGTGTGACGGTTTAAGTGTAGGTATGATAAACTTGTAAGGTCACATTGCAATGGCTTGCTCGTTGTGGCTCATGTCTTTATGTGCGTAATAGATAATCGCAGTCCCGAGTATACAACGCACAACTATAGGTTGTTTCAATAAACTGTCTGTAAACTATCGTAGATTTATAGATAATGAAATACGCTGTGGGCTTAGAATCTATATGCTTAAATTTTTGATTTACAAACTGAATCTAAATCCATACCATACCATAAATGTATGCTACGTCAAATATTTGTTATTATTGCATGAATGTCGTGTTTATTTAGCATCCATGAACCGTACGCGTCGATGATAGTGTTTCGATTATTATTATTATCGAATAATGCGTCATCGAATTCCTTTCATTTCCTTTGCATTAGCGGCGACGTAATTATAATTTTGTGAATCACAGCCCGCATTATGCTGACAAGATATTTAAGTCTCATTATCTCGGCTATTTGTCCAGTGACGTATTTAACATGTATTGTCTTGCATACATTTTTTTACACTTTTACTTTTTTATCGATCCCGGCTGTAATTGTTACCACCTTCTAATCGTCCTGAACATTCATGTAATACAAGAATGCTTGAAAATCCTATTGCGAAGTCTCGCTTTTTGGAATAAACTCCTAACACATATACAAAATTGTCTATTGATATATTCGTTCAAGCGTCACCTGAAGAGGTATTTACCTCTTGCAAAGCAACTCGTAACTTTTGTCATTATTTTCCATTATTATCCATTTGTGACTTACTAATACAAATTATCATTTCTTATTTGAAGCATACCACCGTTCGAATTTTTTTTTATAAATAAATCTTACACTCACAGCTACTAGCCCAAAGTAAGCACTGAAAGACTTGCATTATGAGATTTATACGACATAACGCTAGATTAAAAATGTTTTAACTCCATAAAAAATAAGTTCTTATAGCATACCTTTGCCATATATCCTAAGCAACATCCAGGAAAATTGCATCATCGCGTATCCCTTGATTTCCGTGAGGGATATAGCGTTGTATGTTTCGTATATGATCTGGTGCGGGGAGACCTGCAGCTCGCACAGGTCCGAGTATTGCTCCTGCAGGAAAATGTCAACATGAGTACAGTTCAGTTCGCGTTCCTTATTTCACTCCCAAAGTGTTACAACACGAAAATACAATTGTACAGCAATACGGGCTGGCTCAATGGTTATGTAATGAGCTTAACGAAGCCGTAGTTCCCGTTCAATCTTGCCGCGGTTTATTTTTTATATTTTATTTTAGTGATATTGAGTACGACCTCAACGAACTAGTCCACTGTGACGCTATAACTTATTTTTACAAATGTCCATTTTCGAATTAAAAAGTCAGGATATCAACATTATATTTTAGGATTCTGGGTGACAAAATAACCTATAAGGACATATGACTTATTGTTGTATTTTTATTCGGTCAATATGTCGAAAAAGGCTTTTTTTAAATGTTGTAAAATGAACAATATAGCGTATTTTGTTTATCAATGGCTTACTAATACAAATTACTAATAATAGACAGTGATTTTAATACAAGAACTTATATATACATATATATTTTATATCATTTCTAATTAGTTACTTACGACCGTTCGATTTTTTTTATAAATAATGCTTTCTCTCACGCCAATTAGCCTAGTGCAAAGTAAGCACTGTAAGGCTTGTGTTATGGGATCTATGGCAGCGGATAGACATACATATATCATTCATGTATAAATATTTTTCATGACAATATTATTGACAACCATAACTAAGGCACAAATGCTCGCATTTACCACACAACATCTGCCACCACCGGGACTTGAACCCGGGACACCTTGAAGTTAGTGTACTAACCACTGGACTACGAAGGTCGTCAATTTAATATGTAGGTATAAAATAATTTTGCTACTGGGACATAGTTTCATTAAAACAAATTTTTTTTTGACATAATAACAGTTGTCATTTTAAGATTTAGATTAATGTTACCCTAATAATATTTTTAATAATATACCGGTAGATATATATAAGATTTAAGTTTTAATTCTTCCTAAATAATAGTACTTCTTCTAATAGTACAAGACGCCACATTACATAATGAAGCATTAGTACTAACGACATATCTAAGTGAGGCAGTAACTGGCTAATTGTGTGATGTCGACATTATATAGTCGACCGGGGTAGTTAATTGTAGACTATTGATATAGTTCCGTACGCACTGTGTATTTACTTAATTAAAAATATATAATTATTATTTCAATGTGATATACTTACAAAATTTTTCATAGCCATAACTGTGTGTAATTTTTAATTACATTTGCTCGTAGTTAATGCATGCATAACACTTAGCATAGTTTTAAGTATTATAGTGTCCCTGAACAAAATTGTTGTCCTAAATAAAAAAAAAACTTTATCTTTCAATGTCATTTGAAGTAACATAGATAAATATTTATATTTCCTTGTAGGACACAATTACAGTTCCAAATGCAATTATAAATGACACTTTTTTTCATCTTAAGAGATCCATTTTAAGCTTTATTTATTTTTTTATTGCATGTCACAAGTAATACTATTAGATGGTAATTATAACATATTTTGATACATGTGTCTTTTAGGGCATTGCAATGTTTGCATTATTGTCAAATAAAAGTTATACATACAATATTAGCATAGTAACAATGTAATACAATACTCGTTAGATTTTTATTTAATAATTACCTATGAGTTATATTGAAAAAATTCGACCATAGAGTAAAATGTTCTCTGCAAGAGCCAGAGGCGCAATTCCTTTTTAAATGCGTTATATGGGAGACACTTGATGTATTCTGGTAAATTATTTAAAAACTTAATGCTCATTGTATAACATTTTTTTATTCGAAACGTGCGGTTCTAGTTTCGTTTATCGTGGCTCGGGCAGTAGTCTTTTGCCTCTACATTAATATAATGTATTAATATAAAAAAATGCCATTGGCAGATGTTATTTATATTATTAAGAAGCCGCAGCCATTTGACCTCTGGTATCTTTGTCAAGGAAATAATCACGAAACCAATTAAATGAGATCGCCAACCAAAGCTACTCGTGGTCCAATTAAAACTATGAAGCATTGCACAGTGCGAAATACGAGGCGGACTCTCGTTATGGACGTTGTTTGTGAATTAAAAGTTTGTTTTCCTTTATACCCGAACCCCACATATCAATTTGACCGCAAAATGTTGATATCTGTTTAATAAACAGTACATTCCAGAATTCTGTTTTAAATATTCGCTATCTTCGTGGTTAGTTGCAAACGAAAATTGCTAATGTTGTTGTTACATTTGTAGGTGTATGATGTTTTAAAATTGTGTTTTGTTTTGTTAATTGCGTTCGTACGTGACTTCATGCTGTATTACTAATATGCTATCTCGTGGTGTTCTCTGACTTCGGATCACCCATAATTCGTAACGGTGTTTGACGAGACTTAACGAGGTTGAAACGTTTTGTATTCATTTCAAAACACACGCAATGACCACACCACAATATAAACAAGGTTAAAAAATTCGCGTTCGGCATCTAGCCAGTTGCCGAACGCGAATCGAAACGCATTACGCTCCTTATGTTGACATTGCCAATTGACTGAATAATTTCTGTTTGTACAATTCCTACAAAACACACGACCTATTCCTCCCGCAACGAGTAGTACATCGTTCCTAATCGGTACCTGTGAAATGGAGCGGAATAGGTCCCCGTGTTGCAGCAGGTCGTGTAGCTTCCTGACGGCCTGCGCGGCGGACGTCTTGGGGTCCATGAGCACGCTCTCGGCCAGGTCCAGCCACTCCCTGATAGGCGCCGGCACCGCCCCGGGCGCCGCCTGGCGCCGCACGAAATCCACGAAGCTCTTGTACAGCCCGTCGATTATCTGCAGCCTCTCCAGCGCTTTCAGCCACAGCCACGACTTCAGCGGCGGCCGCGGGGCCTTCGGAAGCGTGTCGATCTGATTGTTCAACGCGACAAACGCCTTTGTTAGCTCCACGTCCCCTCCGAGCCCTGAGTCCCGCCACAAGGGGTCGGTCACGTTCCTCCAAAGCTCCTCCTCGAGAGAGTAGAATGATTTGCGCACATTGTCTACCGGTGATAAATCGTCAGCGGCCGCCAACGAGAGCGCTGCCAGCGCACAAAGCGCCGCGACCCTCATGTTGACACAGATGGAAAGTGAAACGCTTGGTTGCGCGATGCGAGCCGCGCTGTCACTGACGGACGCACGGCGCAGGCACGGCGAGGGGACCGCCGCTCGGCGAGTGGGGTCGCTTTAGTGATGTGTCACCGTATTATACCGTTATGTCGACAACGCTGCCTCTCGACCGCCCCTGTGCACGGCGATGAACGCAGTGTAAGATTGAAAACGGAATTCGTGTGTATCATAGGAACACGTGACCTCGTATCAACCTTGCATTTTCTAATCTAGCATTGTTTAAATACTGTCGTTTCCACGAGGAAAGATGAAGTCTTATTGTTTTAATGAATCGATAATTCCGCTTCACGGTGTCATTGACATTGAAAAATTATGCGTTTTGTCATTTTGTGGCATTAATTTTGTATTTCGTCCTTCGCTCTACTAAGCATATTACCGATATCAAGTACTAGCTTTCTGCCTGCGGCTTCGCCTGCGTGGATTTCGGGATTGGGTCTATAGAGGGTTAAGAGTCTAGAAGCTTTTGCCCACGGCTACATATGCGCGGAAGTCGGTTTATGGCGCGAAGGTTTTATCGCGCTTCCCGTGGGACTATCCGTTTTTCCGAGTTAAAAAATACCGCAAAACCTTGCTCAAGAATCACTATCTACTGATGAAAACCACATGAAAATCTGTGCAGTAGTTTTTGGGCGAAGCCTCCGGATTTTTCCGGGATAAAAGTAGCCTATGTTACTCGGGGATAATGTAGCTTTCCAAAGGTAAAAGAATTTTTGAATTCGGTCCAGTAGTTTCGGAGCCTATTCATTACAAACAAATCTTTCCTCTTTATAATATTAGTATAGATTACTATTCAATAAGTTATTCATAATCTTTTTTTACTTCATGATAATATCAGTACATTGTATAAAATAAATAAATTCAGGCATAAATTATGAAATAATAACGACTAGAGCCAACGCACACCTCGATGTCGATTATGAAATGTATAAGATATGGCCAACACTACCGACCCGCTTTTTAATAAATGTTACCATAATGTAATAACAATCTGCGGGCGGTGTCGCCTGTATTCCGTTGAAATAAGACACATTTTACTATACATAGATTATTATATACAGTTTGCTTTGCTTTATTCGCTGGAGACATTGGAGCACCGGAGTCTCCGGTGGCGTATCAGCTGACGTGACGTCGAAAACCCTAATCTTTTGTTCGATTCCTAGAAGTGTTTACAACACGATTGTTATGTAGTTTCTTTTTATACCCTTTCGACCTTTGTTTTGAACGATATAAGCACACTGGTAGTGTGAATTAGTTGTTGCAAACAATACTTTAGCAGTTTCGAGCCGAACACGACCCAATCACCTTCATATTAAAGGACATAACGGCAATAATGACTTGTGAATATAGCACATGGTAGCCATCCTTTTCTCACAAAACTCACCGGTTGATATTCGTTTATCAAACTTAACGTAGACTCGCGTCTCTCATTGGGAGCGAACATGAATCGATGATGACAAAAACACAATTCACTATCAATTGTCTGCACATGTGGTTTTGTCTACAATGCGTTATATTGACAAACAACTCTTGGGAATACGTACAAATCCTACAATACGATATTGTGTACACGAACGTGCGATAATGAGATCGTTTGTAACACAATAAAGGAACGGGATCAAATGACAGAATAAGTCTCATCTTCAAGCGAATGAGCCTTCTAGCTAGCTCCGCTTTTTTAGCTTAATTTTTAATTACAGATTTTCTCACTGTAAAAAGGCATTTCGTTTTATTAAAAAATTATAATCTATTTTCCTTGCACTTGTACTTGTTAAAGTATTATATTTTTAAAATCAGATCCGCTGTACCGGAGATGAATATACAAACTTGACAAACTAATCTATGTAATACCAATACCGTCTTTAGCATAAGGGCACACGGGGACCGTGCCCAGGGACCCCATTCACAGGCGGGACCCCGAAAGACCTACAATTTCTTTTACACATTTAGACACATTAGAAATTACTGCTTTTCGCAACGTGGCGTATACCACGCCATTATCAACAAAGACAGACGGTCCAAGAAGGCTCGTTTCTATTTGCAAGCTGAGGCTACTTGTGCTAACAAACTTAATTTAAAAATGTTAGAATAATTCGCGTTTTTATTTTCCAAAAAGGCCTCCAATTCTTGTGTGCCCAAGGGCCCCAGCTTAGTTTAAGACACCAGTGCAGTAAGACGTATAAATATATTCTAGACTAAAGTCGTCTGATAATTGTACACAGAAAAAATAATATTGTCTTTTGTCTTTGTTATTTGCAATGATTTGAAGGAACACGGCTAACTGTTCGATGTACCGTACACGACGACGTTGTCTATGGTTATCGATTAATCCGCGTTTTCACAACACTGAGTATTATTAAAATAACGTCATTTTATTGTATCAGCTAGTTTGATTATGTGCTTCGTTGAATACTATGTCGTTAAAAAAACTGCTGGAGCTTGCTACTAAATAGATAATCTCTTTGACATAGTTTGTCTTCATTAAAAAAAAACAAATTCTATAAATGAAAAAGATACCATCTTCTTATTTTCAAGTCTTTTTAAAAAACTAAAAGAACAATAATATGTATAATACATATAAACCTTCCTCTTCAGTCACTATATCTTTAAAAGAAACGCATCAAAATCCGTTGCGTAGTTTCAAAGATTTAAGCATACTTGGGGATATAGGGACAGAGAAAGCGACTTTGTTTTATACTATGTAGTTTTGTTTATGTGCTAACAACTTAATTTAAAAACATATATATATATTATATCACATATATCACATAGCCACCAGTTCTTTATTGATTTGCATGAGTTAAATAATAATGCTTTTTAAATTGATAAGAAGTAGTCAAAATATACGATAAACATTTAATAGAAACTAATTTTTATGTCAATATTGATAACTGTGCAAACAGTGCGCTGACCTTAAGTTAGACGTAGATTTTTAATTGCGTAAAATCTGCATCGTTATTCGAAAATGTGTTGCACTTATTTGCATAAGTAACGACTGTCCTACAGCGCGACAAATAAACGTTTTCACTTCAGTAGCTCAAACATGAAGGTTTTGCTGCTTAAAATCAGTGAGTAAAATCGATTTTTACTCACTAGTGAGACAAAGCTAACCACAGATTATAGTAACCTATGTATAGTAACTAATGGGATAACCATACAGACTATGTTGTTTCGCCCTAAGATAATATGCCCATGGACATTGGATCTGCCTGACACTTCTCGTTGTTCCGTGTCACGCATAGGTACCACTTTAAACTAATGTAAAATAAATTGGCAAGAAATCAGAAAAATAATTGTTAAAAAAATGTCTCTTCGGAATGGAACATAATAAGTACCTATTAAAATCTCAAGAATGATGCGCGGAACGGAACTATTGACAGAAGTTCCTTTCCACGCATCATACATTCTTGAGATTTTAATATTTTTTTTTATTTAATTCGCTTAATTTACTAACAGGGAATAATAATAACAATAATTTACTTATTATTTTTAAAACATATTTTAACAATTATTTTTCTGTTCTTTTGACAATTTATTTTACATTTGTTTAAAGTGGTATGCGTAACACGGAAAAACGATAAGTGTCAGGCATAATTGACGTGATATTTCCAAAGTAGGTATGATATTTGTTCTCGCTGCTGAAGTGAAAAGTTATGTGTGTCACACGAGAGCAAAGTTGTTTGCATCTCGTGCCTTTGAATCCCTCGACACGCTCAGGATTCTACTCTAGAATCACTCGCTTCGCTCGTGATTCAAACAGAATCCTTCGCTTGCTCGGGACTCAAATCAGCACGCGCAGCAAACATCAACTTTGCTCACTTGTTGCACAAATAACTATTATCATAACTGCAATTCCGTTTAACATTACTGTCGTTACGTGCTAAGTAAGCACGTAAAAGACTTGAGATCTTTTCATTGTTGTTATTTTAGAGCATTCGATGCGTCACCAGTGTGAATGATCTCGTCGAGGGAACGGGTTTGTGACACGCAAACATGTCGCTCAAGGAAGTTTTGCAATGTTACTGTGCGTGTACCTAAGTAAAACCACCCAAATATAACACAAACAGCGTTTATCGAGAGCAGCTGATTCGAGTTTAACTAAATATTGCGCTTGTAAAACAAACCTTGAAATGTTTAGATAGCCATTTTAATATGTCCCGATTTAAAAGATTTTCATTCGAAGGCGCTACTAGCGCGTGAAGTTGCTCCATTAACCCAGCCACCGAGTCCCGATCGTGGGAGACGCACCACTCCGCGAAATCTATTAATGTCCTCGCTTCTATTTCATTCTTGACTCGCGTGTATTCCTTCATCTTTCTATTTGCTTCCGACACTCTGTTCATCAAGCCTGACATCTCGTGCAGCCTCAGCTCCAGCCTCGTGTCAGACCTGTCTTTGGCCAACAAAGCAACGTTCAAATTCTCCATGTTTAAGCCAAGCCTCTCGATTTTACTCAACACTTGGTCCAACTTTCCTAATATTTGAGACTCGCGCATTTTGACGAGTGTCACTTGTACGTTAATACTGGCATTGAAGTCCTGCGTCGTGTTCCATGAGCTGAGAACCTTATTGCCGATATCTTTAGCGAGATGAACCACGTCCAAAACTTCGTTTATAAGAGCTGTAGCAGTGGTTGCGAGCAGGAAAACCGCGAGGCACGTGTGCAAGCGCCGCCGGTCGGCCATGGCGGACGTCGCAGACTCACTGTGCTTGTATCGGCGGCCCTGGGTCGAGATAATTCAGGTGCCGTTACTTTTTCCATTGCAAATGAGGCTCACGTCAGACCTCACACATCAGTTTGATCTGTTGATGTATACCGTAGAATCCTTCACGAACTGTATTGATGCACTACGTAGCGCCACAGTGAAAGAGAACTGATAATAAAATAAATATAATTAAATTAGTATTGTGTAATATTAGTAAAGTGTTTTCATAATTAATTATCCCTGCTTTTTCCAATGTTTGAATTGTTTACCAACGGAGCTGAAGCTAACAAGTAGGTGACCCTTTGAATCATCTAAAGTTGATTTGAGTTGAGATGCAAGTTGAGAGATAAACTCATACGAAATATAGTATCAGTAATTTGTTTGGTACAACTTATTTGGAAATATGAACATTACTTTGGATTCATAAAATATTATAAATGTGAACAAGAAAAGTAATTTTATGCCTGAGAATGGATCTCAAGATTTCCTAGCATAGTAATAAATGCTAATTATGTTTATCGACGGCTCTTTCCGCAGAAATAATTTAGAGTCTGACCTAACTGTACAAGTCGGTGTGTCCATGTATAATAAAAGTCAATAATAATGCAAATTTTACAAAGTTTATTGTTGGTAGAATGTTGACGAAAGTTTCTGAATTGCTTTAATTAGTGTATCATTATCGTAGAGCACTCTGTTAGAAGTTGTTACTAATCTTGTTTCCTATTATGCGAATAACTATATATCTTCGAGTTGTTATCAATTCATGAGTGGAGTCTGCGTCCTGCATCATCCAACGCCCGCCGAGTTGTTGACCCTCTTCCCAGTGCGTCACCCTTCATAAACCGCTTGCCTACTGATCATTGATTCGCCGGGGTCGCTACTTATCGCCCTCTTTGTTTCACCGAAACCGGGAGTATTAAAATGCATATAATAAATAATAATAATAAATAAATATTTGTTACACTTACACCAATTAGCCTAGCCCAAACTAAGCTCTGTAAGGCTTGTGCTATGGGATCTAGGGTAACGGATAGACATACATCTATACTAATATAATAAAGCTGAAGAGTTTGTTTGTTTGTTTGTTTGAACGCGCTAATCTCCGAAACTACTGGTGCGATTTGAATAATTCTAATTCTAGTTAATTCTAATTTTTTTGTTGGATAGTCCATTTATCGAGGAAGGCTATAGGCTAAATAACATTACGCTATGACCAATAGGAGCAAAGACAGAGCGGTAAATGTGTAAAAAACGGGGAAAATTATTCATTTTTGAAGGCTTTCTTTGCGTGCGCTGCGAAAACGGTTCAAGATACACAAAAAATATGTATGAAAGAATTATTCCTCTATACATGATCTATGTAAGAAAAACCAAAAATCTGCCGGAAGTCACTATTCCACGCGGACGAAGTCGCGGGCAAAAGCTAGTATATTATACATATATAAATAATTTTATTGAAATATATATCAACAACCATGACTAAGGTACAAATGCTCGCATTCATCACACAAACATCTGCCCCCACCGGGATTCGAACCCGGGACCTCAGAGATGGCGACACCTTGAAACCGGTGTATTATCCACTCGACTATGGAGGTCGTTATTACATTAACAAAAGCTTATGTTAGTTCTCATCGAAATTAATCGAAAATTTTGTCTCCGAAAGGATAAATCATTCAAATTATTAATATCATTCAAATGATGGTGTGCCCAAGGGTTTTTAACAATCGCGATTTTTCGCGAAGTAATAAACATAAGTGAGCTAAGTTCTGCTCAAATAAACGTAAAAAAAATAATAAACGTTGTATCTAGAATTAATTAATATTTTATGAAAACATCATTAATGTAATTATTATTCAACTATTTAGTTTAAAGTATAGTTGTGTTCGTATAAACTTGATTATAAGCATAGCAACGCTAACAACAAATGTCATTCATTGTCATTATAGTTCATGATTACACAGTAACGTATTGTACTAGTGATCGCGTCGTAATCATTAAGCTCTTAAGTTTCTGTCTGTTCTGAAATGTATTATCTGTATCATACTTCCTCTGCGTGTTTAGAATATCCGTTTGAATGCAAATTAATGTTTTATATTCATTGTTATCTCTCTTAAGTATCACCCTCTTAATGGATTCCTATAAAATATATCGAAGGATCATTTTACGGCCCATCGAAAGAAAGTCTTTCATGTCCATTCTTTATATGGGTTACATTAAAGAATCGAATTAATTATTTGAAATGTTTAAACTTTTAAACGTCTTAAATTATCGTGATCATGCCTACAAACTAACGAAATCCATTGCGTTACTTTTTCGTTTAAATAATATTTGCAAAGAAAATTCAAATATATGCAATAACAAACAAACTGCTAGGACACGAATCAAAACGGATTTGTTCTGTTGCGCTGCAATTGATATTTTGATTGTTACTCTGTATTACGACAGCATGAGAAACAGGGAAAGTCATACGAACCGACGCGTGCTCAGCCAGCAAATGCAGGATTCCTTTATTCAAGTAGTAATTGTAGGCCGGCACCACCAGGGCGTGCACCCGCTCCAGCAGGCCCGGCACAGCCCCCAGGTCGTGCGACACGCACCACTCCGCGAAGTCCATTAGCGTGCTGCGCTCCAGCTCCTCCTGCAGCCTCACGTACTCCCGCATCTGATGATTGGCGACCGCAATCCTGCTTAGATAATCGATCAAATTGTGCAACTTAATTTCTAGTCGGCCATTGGTTTTGCCCTTAGATAGTAACGTCGCCACTGTGCTCGCTTGGCCAATGTTTAGCTCCAATCTCTCAATTTGCATGGTCACTTGAGCCAGACGCGCCAAAATTTGGTTTTCCCGCTTCTTCTTGAGGATTGGCAGATCGACGCCCCCGGTGGCATTGAACGGCTTGCCTATCACGTCCCACGAACTGAGAACCTTCTCTCCGATGTCTTTGCTCAAATATATGACATCGAGTGTTGCGTCGATCAACGCCGTTGCGCGGCCGGCGAGCGCGCACGCAGCGCACAGCGCGAGAAGCGCGCGCAGTCGGCGGACGGACATGGCGAAGGTCGCGGCCGCACTGCCAGCGCCACCGGCCGCACCCGCGGGGTGGCCAGCTTGACACCGATACCGAACCACTTTCCTTCATATTGCTCTGACGTCACGTTTATTGAAGAACCGGTTGTTTTCTATTTTTGTATATTGCCCATAAATTATTGTTAGCATCTAATACACAACTTAATATTCCTCAATTCAAACTAAATCAATATGCGATATAAAATCATGTCATAAGAGAAATTAATAAATTACACTCAGTGTTGTAATTATTACTAATTACTAACTAATTTATTTAAGTTAAATTTCTGAGTTTCACATGGTCCAAATTTGTGAACTTTTCATGGATTACAATACGAACGTAATCAGTTAAAATTTAAAAATTTAATTTCTACCATATTAATATAATATATGTTTTTTTATGAATATACAATGCATATACATATTCAATATAGCCACGCGGTATTCTTTAAGTTCTAACCCATATATAATGCATCTTTTTCTGTTGCGGCAACACTCCGCGCCAGCCCTCTCAAGTGTCCCCTTTTGTAACATATTGAATCCTTTGTTCATTATTATCAGTGTACTTTGGATCCTTTTATTTACGTAGAGTATTGACCAATTTATTGTGACTTATTTTAAATCAACCATTTTAAGGCCACATTAAGTATATTTTTGTGCGTAGTCAGAATGTCTAATGAATCGCTTTTGACAGTAAATTTGTATTATAAACTCACACCAATTAGCCTAGCCCAAAGTAAGTGCTATAGGGCTTGTGTTATGGGATCTAGGGGAACAGATATCCGTGTCTATACATATATAAATATTGTTGTTAGAAATATAGATTTACAACCATGACTAATCATGCTCGTATTCATCATACAAACATCTGTCGCCACCGGGACACGAACCCGGGCCCTCTGCTCAAAGTCTTTGTTGGAATGGCAAATCTTGAATTTTTTCGTTTGTGTCAAATGCATGAGTACCTAATATTAGATTGTAGGTAAGTTGTACACACAACATCACACATTTGGTGGGATTAATGGATCTCTTCTCATCTATCGACGTAGGAATATCTATCCCGATCAAGTAGACTGGCTGAGATATTTTTCTATGATACAGAGTCTGTTCTACGAGATCCTGGCCGGCGTGTGGGTGCGTAACGGGCTGCAGATCAAGGGCCAGGCGATGACGTACATTCAGGCCAACTTCTGCAACTCCATGGTGGACATGGACATCTACTGGCTGCAGGTGTGCGCCGCGCACTTGCCCCCGGATCAGTTCATCAACATGTGCATTGACATGTAAGTGTGCACTGACGTTTAACAAATGCTCTCTAACCCTGCCCCGATGTTACTGAATTGACGTAAATAATTGCATGCCTAATTCTAAATTTAAATAATTATTAAGTTTGGTTGTAACTAATATCTTATTACAAGCAATAAATAGATTTTATAAATAATCTGATAACGCCTCACGGCACAAACAGAAAACATGACCGACAAACGGTGCCGCCTTAACTGTCAGTCGTTTCAATCTAACTTAAAGCTTTAATTTAAAACAATAAACCGCGTAATTGATTGTGAAATAAGTGATTGTATCGAATAGTTATCGAATGTGTAAAGACTGGAGACAATGCAATAAATAATTCCTGTTTGAACTTAGTAGTAAATTGACGTCATTGGTGTTGTCAGCGCGCACGAACGCTAATAGCAAATTATGGACCACACTCAATTTTGTCTAAGAGATAAAAAACTAGACAAAAAATTTTCGTTATTATAATTATTAACTAACATGATACCTAGGTCATTTTATTTATGTTGGAAAGTCCATTGCATTTCAATAGAAATTATTATTATTATTTTGTATTATTTTATTTGCATTTATTATTAATAAATTGGTTTGAAATGTGGTTTGAAAGAGGATATCGTGACAAGAATAGAGAAAGGGATGCTTGGGTGGTTTGGGGCATGTGGAACGGATGGATGAAAGTAGACTGACCAAAATGATTTATGAAGCTGGAGTGAGTGGAGACACGGGACGAGGAAGACCTAGGCGAACATATTTCGAACAAATCGAAAGTGTCCTCAAAAAAGGCCATGTCAGAAGTATCCGCAATCGTCGAGCATGTATGAGGAATGTTATGAAAGTAGATGAAGCGAAAGAGATATGTAAAGACCGTAGCAAGTGGAAAAACGTAATCTCTGCCTACCCCCGTGGGAAAAAGGCGTGAGTGTATGTATGTATGTATTATTAATAGAAAGGACGTTTTTTCACGATGACGAACATTAGATGACAAATGTAATATGCGTACATATTTTATTATTAAACAATAAAATATGTGTGCCAAAACTTGTAATTTTATTTAATAGCTATATGTTATTTTTACCACAGAAGTCAGTCAGTCTAACCTATAAACGCGACTTTGGCTATGGTAATAGGAGTTTGAGAACGTAATAGATCGTTGAACGCGTCTGTCTGTGGACCTTCGACAGGTTCGGGGTGCGCGAGTGGCTGAGCATGCACCCGATGACGGCCACGCAGGCCGCCGAGCAGGACGCCATGGTGGAGGGGCTGCTCACCTTCCTCGCCATACTCGTCTCCTCCAGGACCAACCTAGGTGAGCGAACGTACTGCTAATGCAACACTGGCAATAGCTCACTGTTATCCATCAAACTAGACTGCAATCGTGACGTCATAATTTACTAAAGTCGCTTAATTTGTATGAGCATATAAACAAAATTGCTAATAACTTTGTTATTTTTACGTTTATAGACATACTTTTATGAAATAATGTTACATTTAATGTGAGGAAGTTAGAAAGGTATTCGTTTCATTAGAATGTTGTAGAAAATAATTGTACATTTTTTAGAAAATACAAAATTAAAGTGAAAGGAGATATTTTTTTTAGGCCCACTAGAAAACGGCAACGTTTATTGATATTACTGAACTCTAAAATATCAATTTATTATTAAAAGCACGATATTATGAGTAAAAATGAAACGGAAATAATAAAATCAACTAATTAAACATAGTAATGACTTTTGACATTTGAGGCAAAGGAACTAACGTTTTTTAAATCAAAATGAAAGATGATTTAATATATATATAAATATAATAATAGATAAAGAATAGTGTATTATTTCTTTTTTATTTTATTTAAAAGTATTGAACTCTCAATAATTATTTTAATACTATTTTAGATTATTTTAACTATTACTTCGTCAGTCCAGTATCGTCGTGAAACGGAACGCGTCATCATTTTTGACAGCGACAGAATGGTACCTACACTGACATCCAATTGACGTCGGTTTGTTTTCAACCGAATTCTCGAAAAACCCAAATCGTGAGATTCGTATACGAATTACCGGATTCACTATTTCTGAACTTTCATTTCGCGCGTTGTGCAACGAGTAGTTCAACCCACTCGTTTTTAATTGCTACTAGTAGAATATCCAACGCTGAAGTGACCTTGACAGTGATCCGTTTCACGTGTGGGTCATCGCTGGTTTTTTGTGTTTGTTGTTGTGATTGTTAATTTTTCTGCGTGAAACGGAATTTAATCAAGAATTTGTTTATAATGACAACACTGAATTCGAGTGATTCAAAAATCTAAAAAACTGTAAGCAGTAGAAAATAATTTCGCGCACGATTTGTATTCGTATTCGAATTCCAAATTCACGTCTTATGACGTCAAATACGTCTCCAGGTCGTTTTCTAGCAGACGTGCATCAACGCTGGGGTGACGGCCATGAACACCAAGCCCCAAGCAGTTGAAGCCGACATGGATCGTAAATTGTGTCTTTATTATAATCAAAACGGTTACAAAAATACCCTATAATTAAATAATTACAAACAAGAGGCACATTATGCACTAGAGCGTCGGAGCTTTGTCGTTCAAATTCCGCCAATTGGTGTAATTTTACTTAGTTATTTAGCAATATTTAATGAGAATGATGCTATTTTTGCCTAATATAACGTTATCTCTTTCCGTGCCGTACTTTCTGTATGATGTGTTTCGTTTACTTACTTTATCTTGGAAACACTAAAAGTATGAAATATGCAACACGCAATTTTTAAATGTCCGGATATATAAATGCGTCTTCTATGCTAAAATATCATTGCCCTAACTTGCCTAATAAGATAGACACAAAAATTAAAACATCCACAATATGAAATTGAATTTTCTTAGTTTAATTCAGGCCTGGAACAAAAGAAAATACAATAGTCACTCAGTCATATCAATGTGACGGATTGACTTGATGATTCCGCACAGTTTTTTAAAATGGAGAATAAGTCTTCGAACGATATTTGTTCTTGATCACAGCTACAGCAAAATATTCAGCGGTTTCAGATAATGATAGAGGATGGACGGCGTACCACACTTTGGGAACCCTAATCCTAACCAATACTTTCAGTAAATTATATTGCAAAATCTTGTGTGTTACTTTTACACGTTAAATATTCAGGCGCTGATATATCATAAAATAGTGTTTCGCTTTATTTTAAATTAATAGCTAAGTAAACTGAGAGACTTATTTATGATGTGACTCGTCATTTAGTCATCTTTTGTTAAATACTCTTGTTTAATAAGATAAGGTATCTCGTGTTATTTGTTTTATCTATGTTATTATGACTCAAATTATACGTCGTTTAACCAATTTTTTTTCTAATTTTTTGAATGAGACTTGCTTTTTTGAACTGATCTTTAACGAACTGTGAACGGAAACGTTTACGGTTTCTGTGTATACGAAAAAAAATATCTAACGATGATTGATTAGCACGGGACTCGAATTTGTGTCTTCAACTGCATTTTTCATATTTTGTTTGTTAAGCCAAAATTGAGTTATCGCTGTTAAAAACTACGTATTAATATCCCATTTAGAATTTTTTTTAGAAAGGTTTTATTTATTTATTAAATGCATAGAAGACGCGACTGATTAACATAATAAATTAAAAGATTTAATATAATAAGAATATAACAGAAAATACACGTCAATTCTGCAATTAACCGTTTGCAATGTAATATTTTTTCTGATACATGCGTATTCTGTTCGTATCAATCGTTGAAAAGCAAGCGGATTAGCAGTACGCATAATCGATTCCTCGCTCATATTTAAAAATAGAGAGAGAGATAGGAGTCAAATGACAGAAAGATGGACTTCACTATAATTGGTTTACTACTTTATCGCAATGTTTTTATATGCTTGTGACGAAGAATTGAGTTTTAGCTATTGGTCAAGAATATGATCGGTGTACAGTTTACGTACATTGCATAACCGAATGCTGCGGCCACCGTCGCGGTCATATGCGTCTCATCAGCATTTCATGCGCACAGGCTACATTGTGTTGTCATCAGTACACAACCAATCATTACACCATAAGCAGAATGCCTCCCAAAACCTTAAATATCATTATTTTATCTGTGCTCGTTAATACCATTATATAACTAGTTTAATACCATCCCAACTAATATTATAAATGCGAAAAAGTAACTCTGTCAGTCTGTCTGTTACGCTTTCCCGCATAAGCCTCGCAACCGATTTTGATGAAATTTGGTACAGACAATCTTTAGACCGTGAGACAGAACATAGGCATACTTTTTATTTCGAAAAAAACGATGAAGGGATTGAAATAGTGGTTGAAAGTTTGTGTGGGATTTCTTAATTTTAAAAGATAAATCCGTGAAACTTTATATTTAAGCACTTGATAAGATATCATTAAACATTTGTTCTAACATTTTTCAATTTGACCTGACGATTTGACGAACTTGCATACTAATTTTGAAAGTTAGTATGCAAGTTCGTCAAATATCACGTCATAAGAAACCAAAGAATCGTTTGTTCTAGCATTTTGAAATTTTTACCTGTGTGGGGGTGAAATAGGGGTTCAATTGAAGATAAGACCATGAATCTTGGTACCTTAGACATAAGGAACCGGGATTGACAAAAACTAATTTCACGCGGGCGGAAGCTAGTAAATAAAAGAATAAGTGTATTTTATCAGTGCATTTTAGTAAACCATCTCTTTCTCTAAATGTATAGACAGTAACCATACGATCGGTATGATTCCAGTACACTCATAACTGATAACATATCGACGACCTCGTGGGTCAGGTTCAGATGTTGTCTGAGTCGAGTTTTCAGAAAAAACCTTTTCTCAAACATGCTTTGAAATTTGAGCATTATTTTGATAACCTTCTTCGAGATAATCGAAATGCTGTACTGGCCAAATACAGGCGAGCAGCGGCCGGCAAAAAATGTATGAAAATCCATATCTGTCGTGTTTTAGCGGCCAAATAAATATACATGTAAATTCAAATCTGTCGTGTATTTTAGAAATGGAACGATTTGTTGCTCCGAAAAATGGCAAACCAAGGAGGCAACTTATCAGAGTTTCATTTAAATATCGAACTGCAAAAAAACCTATTTTATGATGAAAAAAGAAAAAAAAAAACAAACGAATCCTTTGGCGCGTGAAAAATTTAGTTAATTGTGTTTGAAAACTGTCTTTTCAAATAAAAGTTCTGCTTGGTACTACTTAGTTTTAACTTCCGCGCATTATTTGAGAAAAGTACTATACAAGCCTTGGCCACAACTAGGCGTTGATGGAGTTACGTATGTGTGGCTCGGCTTCGCCTCGGCCCACACGTACACGTTCGTCCGTCAATGCCTCTATTGCTGGCCGCTGCAGTAATGTACTATATATTACTTGTGAAGGGTAAGTAAGAGAGGCAGTGAAATTAGTGGGTGGCGTGAGTGTTAGGTGACGTGTAGTACCAAGCCTTGGCCACAACTAGGCGTTGATGGAGTTACGTATGTGTGGCTCGGCTTCGCCTCGGCCCACATGTACTCGTTCGTCCATCAATGCCTCTATTGCTGGCCGCTGCAGTAATGTACTATTGTTTCGTCGATGCATGTCAATGTGGTTGGTCGGTGTCGCAGGCAACGACGAGCTGACGCAGTCGCGGCTGGAGGTGAGCACGCTGCTGGCGGCCGGCGACAAGACGCACTCGCAGCTGCTCGAGCTCATGCCCGAGCGCTCCGGCAACGCGCACACCAGGAACTTCGAGACCGTGCTCAAGGAGGTGCGGCCGAGGCTCGTAAAATATCGGCTAGTGTTTTACGTACTAATGCAAAGGTTCCGGCGTATTAATAACGCATCTTTAAAATAAGTTGATGGTTAATTTAAAAAAAGGGATGAATATACACTAACATTTGTATTTTTGTGTATAACCAATAAGCTGAAAAAGTACTGGACCGATTTTAATATTTTTTTTTTCTCATCAGTAAGCTACATTATCACTGAGTAACATAGGCTATATTTAGTACTAGATTACTATAGACATTTTTATTAAAACCAACCGAAGGTGTAAACAAATTTGCCATAAAATGTCTTTCATCGCATACGCTGCGAAGAGTATTAATGATAGTTATCTATAAATTTAAAATTAATAAGGCAAATCGATCCGTAAAAGATTCGCCAAAAAGTATAAGAACTGGGTTTCACTATTAAAAACACGGTGTATACTATAAACACTTTTATTAGAAATTTAATTTACTCCCACTTAAAAGGCCGGCAACGCGCTTGTGACTCCTCTGGTGTTGCGGGCGTCCATGGGCGGCGGTAATTGCTTACCATCAGGTGATCCGTCTGCTCGTTTGCCCCCTATCACATAAAAAAAAAATACCCACACTTATAAGCTATAGTTCGTCATACTTATAACTTTGTAGGTGTTATCACAAGAGGCGCCAAACAACGACTAACTATATGGCGGCTTGCATTTATCTTTACTCCTCGGATACTCTCTAGTGATAGTCGGTTCAATATTTTCTTGTTTCTAAAACATTTCCAGATATAGGGCATAAATATTTATATTATGTTAAATTGTAATTAGTATTTTACTTTATGTAAATACATTATAAAGTACGATATTACAAATATCAGTTTAATTGAAACATTATGAGTAACTTCCTATAAAAACTAGATACTGATTTTATGGCTTGGCTACTAGCACTTTTGAGCCACAACCAAACACTGATTGAGAACACTTTTACAGATTAGTTATATATTAAATAACTGATTATTTACGCGTATAATTATACATATCTAATGAAAGTAATGGATACGGACACGGATATCCGGCACATCATTAATAAGGACATTTTCTAGTAGGTATATTTACATAAGCATTGCACCCGTACGAAGCCGGGGCGGTTGCTAGTATTTAATATAAGAAGAAACAAAGTAAAATGTTGGTTTGAGTTTTTATCTACCTAATGAAATACCCCACGTGGGCCACGCCCACTGGCGCGACCACTCAGCGGAGCGTGTGCGCAGGTGTCGACGTACCGCGCGCCGCCGCGGGGCTCGGAGAACCTGGAGCAGGGGCTGTTCGTGCCCACGGCCGTGGTGTGGGAGCAGTACTACGACCCGCTGCACGTCATCCGCCGCGCCGTGCACCGCCGCGACTTCCACTCCTCCATGGACCGCTTCACCTCGTAGTGAGTACGCTGCTCACCCCACCCCACCCCACCACTACGACGCACCGCGCGCCGCCGCGGGGCTCGGAGAACCTGGAGCAGGGGCTGTTCGTGCCCACGGCCGTGGTGTGGGAGCAGTACTACGACCCGCTGCACGTCATCCGCCGCGCCGTGCACCGCCGCGACTTCCACTCCTCCATGGACCGCTTCACCTCGTAGTGAGTACGCTGCTCACCCCACCCCACCACTACGACGCACCGCGCGCCGCCGCGGGGCTCGGAGAACCTGGAGCAGGGGCTGTTCGTGCCCACGGCCGTGGTGTGGGAGCAGTACTACGACCCGCTGCACGTCATCCGCCGCGCCGTGCACCGCCGCGACTTCCACTCCTCCATGGACCGCTTCACCTCGTAGTGAGTACGCTGCTCACCCCACCCCACCACTACGACGCACCGCGCGCCGCCGCGGGGCTCGGAGAACCTGGAGCAGGGGCTGTTCGTGCCCACGGCCGTGGTGTGGGAGCAGTACTACGACCCGCTGCACGTCATCCGCCGCGCCGTGCACCGCCGCGACTTCCACTCCTCCATGGACCGCTTCACCTCGTAGTGAGTACGCTGCTCACCCCACCCCACCACTACGACGCACCGCGCGCCGCCGCGGGGCTCGGAGAACCTGGAGCAGGGGCTGTTCGTGCCCACGGCCGTGGTGTGGGAGCAGTACTACGACCCGCTGCACGTCATCCGCCGCGCCGTGCACCGCCGCGACTTCCACTCCTCCATGGACCGCTTCACCTCGTAGTGAGTACGCTGCTCACCCCACCCCACCCCACCACTACGACGCACCGCGCGCCGCCGCGGGGCTCGGAGAACCTGGAGCAGGGGCTGTTCGTGCCCACGGCCGTGGTGTGGGAGCAGTACTACGACCCGCTGCACGTCATCCGCCGCGCCGTGCACCGCCGCGACTTCCACTCCTCCATGGACCGCTTCACCTCGTAGTGAGTACGCTGCTGAGTGAAGATCGACACACGAGTGCACGAGTCCAGTGCCAAAGTGGCAGGACAAAGCGTTAATGGCGCTATTTAGTGTTGTTATCTATTCGAATTGAGAGTTTGATAAAATCGGGTGTGTTGTTGCAGCGTGCGCGAGAAGCAGAAGCAGTCTGGCGGAGGGACCGCTGGTGGTGCCGGTGGTGTCGGCGGCGCGGCGAGCGGCAGCGGCACGCTGTGGCCGCCGCTGCGGCTGGCGCCGCCTGCGCCACCGCCCGCGCCCGACCCACGCCACCTCTGCTCCTCCGGTATTCCTTTGTACTCGTGTTAAACTGAACAGTTTATTTGGTTGAACGCTATAATTTCTGAATTAAAAATCAATTAGTATTAGCTTATTTATCGAGGCTATATAGGACCCATATTTCGATAAAAAATGTCTTATGTTTTGTATACTA
The DNA here is from genome assembly GCA_036419045.1 of Scirpophaga incertulas. Classification (NCBI taxonomy): domain Eukaryota; kingdom Metazoa; phylum Arthropoda; class Insecta; order Lepidoptera; family Crambidae; genus Scirpophaga; species Scirpophaga incertulas. The sequence goes on along the minus strand of CM071641.1, from coordinate 3,208,299 downwards.
TAGTCGATAATTGTATGAATATTATTTTAGTGAGAGTTCCGTCTGTGGTACAGGTGTGCTGCACGGGGCGCTGCTGTGCGTGCTGCACCGCGGCGTGCACCGGCGCAGCGCGGCCGGCGGCGGCGAGGCCGGCGCGCCGCACGCGCCCTCCGACCTGGTGCTGGCGCTGTGCGTGTACCTGCTGCGGGTGGCCGCGCAGCTGGAGGCCGAGCGCGCCGAGGTCGGTGGCCGCGTGCACCTCGGTGGAGGCTCGCTTCTATCAGTAGACGTCTTCCAGATAAAATTAACAGTGGTCGTACAGTGTATACCCGTCGGCTAACATAGGTGTGTGCGTTTCCAGTCGGAGATGGAGATGTGCGTGGCGCACGGGTCGGGCGCGGGGTCCCGCGCGGTGAGCGGCGCGCCGCTGCTGCAGGTGTTCCAGGGCGCGCCGCTGTGCGACAGCGCGCGCACGCTGGTGCGCTGCGTGCCGCCGCCCGTGCCGCCCGCCGCGCCGCCCGCCGCGCACCACCCCGCGCACTACCACGCCGACAGTGAGTGTGCTGCCCGCCGCTGCTGCACGCTGCAGGTGTTCCAGGGCGCGCCGCTGTGCGACAGCGCGCGCACGCTGGTGCGCTGCGTGCCGCCGCCCGTGCCGCCCGCCGCGCCGCCCGCCGCGCACCACCCCGCGCACTACCACGCCGACAGTGAGTGTGCTGCCCGCCGCTGCTGCACGCTGCAGTGTGTTCCAGGGCGCGCCGCTGTGCGACAGCGCGCGCACGCTGGTGCGCTGCGTGCCGCCGCCCGTGCCGCCCGCCGCGCCGCCCGCCGCGCACCACCCCGCGCACTACCACGCCGACAGTGAGTGTGCTGCCCGCCGCTGCTGCACGCTGCAGGTGTTCCAGGGCGCGCCGCTGTGCGACAGCGCGCGCACGCTGGTGCGCTGCGTGCCGCCGCCCGTGCCGCCCGCCGCGCCGCCCGCCGCGCACCACCCCGCGCACTACCACGCCGACAGTGAGTGTGCTGCCCGCCGCTGCTGCACGCTGCAGGTGTTCCAGGGCGCGCCGCTGTGCGACAGCGCGCGCACGCTGGTGCGCTGCGTGCCGCCGCCCGTGCCGCCCGCCGCGCCGCCCGCCGCGCACCACCCCGCGCACTACCACGCCGACAGTGAGTGTGCTGCCCGCCGCTGCTGCACGCTGCAGGTGTTCCAGGGCGCGCCGCTGTGCGACAGCGCGCGCACGCTGGTGCGCTGCGTGCCGCCGCCCGTGCCGCCCGCCGCGCCGCCCGCCGCGCACCACCCGCGCACTACCACGCCGACAGTGAGTGTGCTGCCCGCCGCTGCTGCACGCTGCAGGTGTTCCAGGGCGCGCCGCTGTGCGACAGCGCGCGCACGCTGGTGCGCTGCGTGCCGCCGCCCGTGCCGCCCGCCGCGCCGCCCGCCGCGCACCACCCCGCGCACTACCACGCCGACAGTGAGTGTGCTGCCCGCCGCTGCTGCACGCTGCAGGTGTTCCAGGCGCGCCGCTGTGCGACAGCGCGCGCACGCTGGTGCGCTGCGTGCCGCCGCCCGTGCCGCCCGCCGCGCCGCCCGCCGCGCACCACCCCGCGCACTACCACGCCGACAGTGAGTGTGCTGCCCGCCGCTGCTGCACGCTGCAGGTGTTCCAGGGCGCGCCGCTGTGCGACAGCGCGCGCGCACGCTGGTGCGCTGCGTGCCGCCGCCCGTGCCGCCCGCCGCGCCGCCCGCCGCGCACCACCCCGCGCACTACCACGCCGACAGTGAGTGTGCTGCCCGCCGCTGCTGCACGCTGCAGGTGTCCAGGGCGCGCCGCTGTGCGACAGCGCGCGCACGCTGTGTGCGCTGCGTGCCGCCGCCCGTGCCGCCCGCCGCGCCGCCCGCCGCGCACCACCCCGCGCACTACCACGCCGACAGTGAGTGTGCTGCCCGCCGCTGCTGCACGCTGCAGGTGTTCCAGGGCGCGCCGCTGTGCGACAGCGCGCGCACGCTGGTGCGCTGCGTGCCGCCGCCCGTGCCGCCCGCCGCGCCGCCCGCCGCGCACCACCCCGCGCACTACCACGCCGACAGTGAGTGTGCTGCCCGCCGCTGCTGCACGCTGCAGGTGTTCCAGGGCGCGCCGCTGTGCGACAGCGCGGCGCACGCTGGTGCGCTGCGTGCCGCCGCCCGTGCCGCCCGCCGCGCGCCCGCCGCGCACCACCCCGCGCACTACCACGCCGACAGTGAGTGTGCTGCCCGCCGCTGCTGCACGCTGCAGGTGTTCCAGGGCGCGCCGCTGTGCGACAGCGCGCGCACGCTGGTGCGCTGCGTGCCGCCGCCCGTGCCGCCCGCCGCGCCGCCCGCCGCGCACCACCCCGCGCACTACCACGCCGACAGTGAGTGTGCTGCCCGCCGCTGCTGCACGCTGCAGGTGTTTCCAGGGCGCGCCGCTGTGCGACAGCGCGCGCACGCTGGTGCGCTGCGTGCCGCCGCCCGTGCCGCCCGCCGCGCACCACCGCGCACTACCACGCCGACAGTGAGTGTGCTGCCCGCCGCTGCTGCACGCTGCAGGTGTTCCAGGGCGCGCCGCTGTGCGACAGCGCGCGCACGCTGGTGCGCTGCGTGCCGCCGCCCGTGCCGCCCGCCGCGCCGCCCGCCGCGCACCACCCCGCGCACTACCACGCCGACAGTGAGTGTGCTGCCCGCCGCTGCTGCACGCTGCAGGTGTTCCAGGGCGCGCCGCTGTGCGACAGCGCGCGCACGCTGGTGCGCTGCGTGCCGCCGCCCGTGCCGCCCGCCGCGCACCACCCGCGCACTACCACGCCGACAGTGAGTGTTGCTGCCCGCCGCTGCTGCACGCTGCAGGTGTTCCAGGGCGCGCCGCTGTGCGACAGCGCGCGCACGCTGGTGCGCTGCGTGCCGCCGCCCGTGCCGCCCGCCGCGCCGCCCGCCGCGCACCACCCCGCGCACTACCACGCCGACAGTGAGTGTGCTGCCCGCCGCTGCTGCACGCTGCAGTGGTGGGGTGTGCCTACCTACGACTTCTCTCGACACTTGTCTTCTTCGGCCGCTCCGTGAAAATCTCTGCAGTATGTTCGAAAGGTTTAAGATGCTATAAGCTAGCGAACAGCTCGAGAGTGAGGAACATGACCCACATGGTATAAAGAAAACATATACAATTGTTTTGAACTGATAGGTTTTTTACAGCCAGACAAATGGCACAAATTTTTCAAAACAAATATGATATTTAGCAATAGCAATATAAACGTCCCACACAGCTATAACATTAGGTGTACTTGTGTGCCGCAGGCGACCCGGAGTGGGAGGCATCCGAGGCGGAGGCGGAGGCCGCGGCCGCGGCGCAGGCGGCGCACGCGCACGCGCACGCGCCGCTGGCGCCCGCCGTCACCAGCACCGCGCTGGCCGTGCCGCCGCCCGCCGAGGTACCGCCCGCCCACTGCTCCTCCTAGCGCCGCTGTGCCCCACCGCGGTGGAACCACTATTACCGTTTAGTACAAAATTCACCGCTGTTCAATCTTTCACGTCATTTTACTTTTGTTTATAGATAGTGCAAAGGGTGGACTCGATTTCGGACGATCAGTCGGACACAGGAGACACTCCGCATATGAGAGCTTTAGAGGTAATATAAATGTTGAATAATTAATAATATATAATGTTCGTCGATAAATTAATTTCAAAAATTAATACTAAAACCGACTTAAAAATAACATTTAAACTTACAAATTTAAAGTAAAACGTAAAGCATATTTAAATCTCTTCCCATAGGGGAAAGGTTAGTGGAAAAAGGTTGAATGATTCAATAGAGCTTTCTATAAAGTGATACTTGAATAAAGTAAATGTTGATGTTGCAGGACGTGAGCCTGCAGCAGGACGAGGAGAGCGAGCGGGAGCGGCTGGCGGAGGGGCAGGCGCTGGCGCTGGCCGAGCTGGACTCGCTCATGGACGCCGAGCCGCAGGGCACGCTGGCGCTCGAGGACCACCCGCACCACCCCCACCACCCGCACCACGCGCCGACCGGTGACCTTCTCCTCTTTGCTGACTTTGACTCCTCTTTGACACTTCGACTGCCCGATTTGTCCATTTCCATTTCTCACTAGTATTTCTTGCATATCTTGCTTGGAACATAAAGTAACATTGAAATTAAAAAAGCCTCCACTGTCAGAAAAATATATATTATCCTGTGCACAGTTTACATTAATCCTAATTCCCTGTGTTATGCAGATTCGTTGCTGTCGGTGACGGCGAGCGGACTGGGTGCCCCAGGGGAGTGGTGCTCGCTGCCGCTGCCGCTGCCTGCGCCGCCCTGCACGGAAACGCAGGTACGTACCGCGGCGGTGCTCGCTGCCGCTGCCGCTGCCGTTGCCTGCTCCGACCTGCACTGGGATTGATCCCTTTGTTATCATCATTCATAAAAAAAATCTTTCAAATCTATGAAGTCTCAATTAATACATGTTAAGGAATGTTAATAATTAAAAAAAAGGTAATAAAAAGATATATCTAAATCCAAAAGCTATTGCATTTTTATTTTTTTGTTGAGGGATGTATTTTTTATATTTTTCAGATGGAAGTACACACCCAACAAACAAACCAGGACGAATCGATACCAGTTAACGAATCCATAATCTCGTTGCTTCTGAAACTGCATTCACAACTATCGGGGAAATTGGATTCGTTTTCACTCGAAGAGCCGGCGCCGGAGAATGAAGAACCTATAGGTAGAGAAATGATACATTAACCACAGAAATTAAATTACCTTGTTATATTTTAGTAAAACACCGTAAGGGTGGGTGCATTTAGATATATTTATTTAGACTGGGAAATGATGTACATATTTCCAATCAAAATAGATTTGCTAATTGAAACTGTCTACTGACAAAAAAGTAGAGGTTTTCAAATTTACAAAATTATATGGTATTTTTTATAACTTGCATTCCTCGGACGCGTTTTATGTGTCTGTGTTTTATTAATTCACATTCTTTTTCATCGCGACTTTATCTATATATGTTATATAATATATAGTTGGTCGAAGCGAGTATTCGATATATCTTGATAAAATCTATGTGATATTGGAACTCTCTTTTTTGTAATCTCAGGCACTAGCGTTTCCAATTAAATATTTTTCTCAATTCAGAGAGACAGAGCATTCTCTCGAGGGCTCATTACACGCTTCCTATTAGACATGTTATGCGGATAGTCGCTTAGGTAAAATCGATAATAGAAAGTCGCTTTGACGATCGAGAATCGAGTATTCCGGCGGGTTCCGTTCAGCCGCTGTAAGGTGCCCTGTCGTCAGGTGACGGTCCGCTGTTCATCGGCAACCTGGTGCGCGCGCTGTGCGCGTTGGACGCGCGCTGCGGCGCGGCCGTGCGCCTCGTGCGCCGCGCGCTGTGGCCCGGCCAGCGCGACCTGCGCGCCGACCAGACGCACAGGTAAGCCCCCCCCACCCTTTTTATTTTTATTTTGACCCCCTGGGACATAAGTAATCTTCACTTTGAGTGCTATTGTACAAGTTAACTGCGTATTGACTATATTTTGTTGTTCTTAACCATATGCCATACTTTACACCTTGACCAACAATCAGGTCGCGCGTACTTATTACATAATTTCGTAGTAATTTAATTACGTCATCGACAATATTATTTATGTTAATTTTACTTTATCATCATAGATCACTGTTCGAACAGTACATATCGTTTTGGTCCTTCGAGTCGTATTTGGACCAACATAACGAATGGGAGTAAAGTTGAGATGAGATCGATTACGTATGACAGGCTTGTGGATTTAATATAAAGGAAATTACCGCTAACACGAATGATATAGGAGTGGTGTCAGGGTCAAAACGTACATTAATGTATGTCAGTCGTTCAGTCGCACAGTAATAAGTAGTGCGGCCGCGGGCGTATCCGTAATAGAAAGGAATAAGCAACAAGGGGCCGGGTGGGCCGGTGCGCAGGGAGCAGCGCGAGCGCGAGGAGCGGTCGCGGCGCGCGCGCGAGCGGCAGGCGGCGCTGCTGCGCGAGTTCGCGCGGCCGGCAGCAGCAATTCATGGCGGCCACGGCGGGCGCCGAGCGCATGGAGCTGGACCCGCCCGCTGCGCAGCAGCCGCAGCCGCCGCCGCAGCCGCTGCCGCGCTACGACTGCGTCATCTGCGGCGCCGCCGCCGCGCCCGACCTCGCCGATCCCATCGGGCAGGTCGTGCTGCTGCAGGTGCGTCGCCGTTCTCTTTCTCGAGAGAGAGACACAAATATTACCGCCATATATTAGGTTGTAGGAAAAATTCAATCTCGAAATTCCAAAATATACAGTAACATTCAGTACTCTCTCGGTGCTTTCATACGAGGCCCATATATATTGCGCCCAGTGCGTTTTTTCCGTAGTTATGGAGAATCAATCAATCCTCCAAGACATCGCACGACCACACATCGCCAAAAATTGTAAATTAAAACTAAACTTTAATAAGAAAAATTAAAACAAAACATTTTTGGTCCTAATTTTTCGACGAACTTTTCTTACTACCTAATATTTAATGGAAATTATCGACAGCCCTACAACTAGTCGGCTACGCGAAATACCACGCAGCAATTTATTGAACCCTATTGTGTCTACAATTAGCTAGCATTTACTTTGTATTGACAGCTGAGTGGAACTGTTTTCTGGAAGTTTTTATGAATATTTAATTTATTAAAGATGTTAGTCTGTGTTACAGGCTACGAATATGTAGTAACTAGTGTTCATTTTCAATAAATGAAAAATAAAAAAACTTAATACCTTTACTTAAATCTATTTATTTATTTATTTTATTTATTTATTTATTTATATATATAGGATGACCAACAGCTATATACAAAATAGACATTTAACAGTAATACAGAAAGCCAATTAAAGGACATCACAGATAGATACATTTTAGAATATATCGAATACACTATGCAAATAGAAAGACACATAATGTAAATAATTAAACAATAAGGGTTCGTTAATTACCAAAGAAAGGTCTGGCTCATAAGGCGCTTCACCGTTGCTAGGCTAGTATTAAATAGGTCTATGTCTAACTTTTTGGCTGCAGCATTGAAACTATCAGATGCACGGTATATAAATGTATTCTGACGATACTTTGTGGAGACCAACGGAACATACAAAAGGGCATTCAATCTAAATGACTTCACTGGAGTTCTAAGGGTAATAAGTGACAGAAGTTCAGGACAGTCAACTCGCCCAGAAACAATCTTAAATAAAAATAATAAATCACCAATCTCACGCCGCAATTCCAACGGAAGCAAATGATGTTTTTTACACAAGTCATAATAGAATAAAGTGTCATACCTGTCTTTAGTACGAAAACATAGATACTTAATAAACTTCATCTGTATATTTTCAATTCGGGATATATATGTCTATTCGGGATATATATATCTATATTGAAAAGTGACTCTATTTCGATTTTATTGCACTTTTTAACATTTTCGGATATTTTATTTTACACCAAATCACTGGCTATTTTCAAAAAGAGCTTACTCCTATTTAAAAAGGTGAAAAGCACACTTGTGAGACTGGAAGGCCTACTCGTCTGCCCCCTATTACGAAAAAATAATGTGTTGTCGGAAGAGCAGAGCAGTGGTTGGTCGTGGTGCGC